>OX376305.1:19945795-21417894 GCA_947369205.1 Cantharis rufa
TACATGGTGGGGCGGGTGAACCTCCCACATTTCAAAAAATCGCAGTGGAGGAATGGGGGTCCTAGAGCGGCGGGGTGGTATTGTATTATATATTGGTATTATTACAAAGGAAAATCAAGAAAAGTAAAAAACTTCTTATGATAAGCGTCGTGCAAATGCAGTGAAATTTAAAGTTGGAGAATCGCTACCGGTACGAAATTGTAGACGAGATCATCGCAAAGGTGGTTGGACAAAAGCACCCTATACGGGGACCGTACGCCATAGAGAATATTCTGAGCAATGGCAACTGCATTTTACGGTCAAAAGTGCGAAAATCATTGAAAAAGGGGTATCCTGTCAGTAATTTAAAACACTACCACGACAACGGATCTCAAGAAAAAATGAGAAGCTTGGACTTTCATTTGACAAGAATTCCGACTTGGCGAAAACAAAAAATTGGTTGCTCTATTCGCCTCACACAGTTATAGACGTCAAGGCAGACGGTAACTGTTTTTTTTAGATGCATATATCTTTTATGCATTACCGGAAGTGAAGATCAGCACAAGGAAGTACGAAAGCTAATTACCGAATTTATGAAAACTTGAAAACAAGAAGTTCATCTGTTTTCTGGTGTTAAGAATTACATGAATATGACGAAAATGAACGAAAATGCAATTTGGGATACAGATGTTGAGATGCTTTTCACTGCAGCACTCATAGGAGCCGATTATGTATATTCGTTTACTCAAATGTCCAAAAATCCTGCATGGCTAAGGTTTCTAACTTTTTGATGAACAAAAAAATAGTTACAAAAATCTGGCAATATATTTGAACCATAAAAATTCAAATAATTTTGTAGTAGTTTCGGTAAAAAAGGGTGTGTATAAGAAATTGTAAGTTTTAAATAAATTTTGTGTTAAACTTTTAAATTATCCTATTTAATTCTTCCAATATCTGATGAAGATATTTTAGCATTTCGCAGTAAAATATTATGGAATTTGATACATAAACAGATATAAAAATTCTTATTTACCTATAAAATTTCTTAAGGGGATCCCAAGTAACATTTTGTGCTGAAAAACTGTCAGCTAATTATTTGCTGCCATTGCGATCTGTCAGCTTTAAATTCAGCTGATTTTCAGCGTCAGCAAGTTTTAAGCTGACGCAACGAATTGGCAGCTTAAAATTCAGCTGCTTTTCAGCTTCAGCAAATTAGCTGAATTTTTAAGCTGACGCAGCGAAACGGCAGCTTAAAATTCAGCTGGTTTTCAGCGCCAGTAAAACAGCTGAATTTTTAGCTGCCGCTTTGCTGAGTCAGCTTAAAATTCAGCTGCTTTTCAGCATCAGCAAATTAACTGAATTTTTAAGCTGACGCAGCTAAGAGGCAGCTTAAAATTCAGCTGGTTTTCAGCACCAGTAAAACAGCTGAATTTTTAGCTGCCGCTTCGCTGAGTCAGCTTAAAATTTAGCTGTTCTTCGGCGTCAGCAAATTAGCTGAATTTGAAGCTGACACTTCCATTCGTCAGCTTAAAATTCAGCTATTTTTCAGCGTCAAAAAATTTCTATTTATCAATCTTGAAGAAAATCGCTATAATCTTTTAAATCTATGCCTATTAGCTACGGGTGTTAATTTCTTAGGTTGGTACTAATAATATTAAAATTTATTATTATATAAACGCTATAACCTTACATTTCCTAAAGTTAATTCAAAAATAGCATTCAAGCAAAGAAAAATAAAAGTATGGAAAATTTTATTATTAAAAAAGGTAAACTCCCGTACCGAATTAATTTAATCGACACTTTTAAGAAATACAAAAGAAGCGGCACAGCGTATAGAATATGCAGAGTTCGTAATACTAATATAGATTCAAAACGTAAAGCAGATAATGCTTATGTGGATGTGGACAGATTATCAACTGTTTTGGAAACGACAAATTGTAAGGAAAACTATATCGAGGTTGTAGACGAGCAACAGGATGTCGATACAGCAGTAGTCGAAGATGATATAACAGAAGCGGCAAATGAACAGTTTGGTGATTGGATCCATCAAACTATTAATACTGAAGGAGATGATCATGAATACGACAGTAATGGTTTATATGAAGATGTTGATGAAACTTTGGTACATTTTGATTTACAAAGCGATTTACAAATATGGTCGGGCACTTACAATATTCAACACACTGCTATAACCCGGTTGTTAAGAATTTTGAATAAACATTTTAAAATTAAATTGCCAAAGGATTCCAGAACCTTAATGAAAACTCCAAGTACTATTGAAATAACACAATATGATGATGGAGGACAATATTGGCACAACGGTGTCGAAATCTGTTTACAGAAATGTTTTGAAGATGAAGTAAGCGATAAAATTCCTAGGGACCTTTATTTAAATATTAACATAGATGGTTTACCTGCATTTAAAAGTTCTAAAAATGAATTTTGGCCGATTTTAATAAACATTCATGAAATGCCCCACGTGAAACCCATGGCCGTTGGAATTTATTGTGGAAAAGGAAAGCCGGCAACTATTGATAATCTTTTAACTCCATTTTGTGAAGAAATGAAGATTATCTTAGACCATGGAATAATAATTAAAAACATAAAGGTTAACATATTCATTAGGTGCTTTATATGTGATTCGCCAGCTCGTGCCTTCGTCAAAGGGGTTGTCAACTTTAACGGACAACATGGTTGTTTGAAATGTACTTGCGTTGGTAATTATTCCCTCTTAACTCGTTGTAATACGTTTTCCAATTTTAATATGCCGAAAAGAACGGATGACAGTTTTCGGAATCGACATGATGAAGAACATCACAAGTGTACCTCACCAGTTGAAAATCTTGCAATAAATATGGTTGATGATTTCCCAGTGGCAGATGTTTTGCACTTGATTCATCTCGGTATAACGAAAAGGCTCTTAATTGGATGGAAACTGAAAAAAACTAACACAACTTGGCTTGTTTATTTAAATCCAACACATGTCTTTTTGAACTATTTCTTAATAAGCTTTTGAAAAATGCTTCGGTATCGGTGTAGCCAAAATTTGGGTCGCCCTGATTTGCCACGTTAAAACATGCATTTATAAAATTCGAAAATTTCTTAAATGCAATTTTTGACACTTCTTTTACTGTCGATGTTCCTGTCCACGAACAATTGCTCGCAAATTCCTTGGAACAAATGGAATCGAATATCGTGTACAAAAATTTTCTGCCATCTCGTCTTTCGGTTTTACCACCAATTCTTGTAAAATGTTTAACAAACAAATTGAAAAATTCTTTACTCTTCAGTTTGTTTTCCAATTCTATCATCTGCATTTCCGTAATTATCGGAATATAATTATTAATTTCCGCAGCATTATCCGCTGTGGTTTCAATTATATTGTCTCTTGACAATGCAGTCAACAGTTTTTCAAATAATCCCTTTAATTCTGAGTTGGATTTCTCAATATTGTCGAGTCGTCTGTCAATCCGATCCATGCGACTTTCGCTCACTAATTGCAAGAATTCAGAATTATTATTGCCAGGTTCGCTCTATAAATTAATTATTATTATTTGCATTAGCAACTACATAAAATTTACTTACCAGATTTATTCCACTTCCACCTTGAAGTGGTTCCGGTACCTCCACTTCTTTGACTACACTAAAGATGTCTGGTGTTTGGTCTGTATTTTTATTTTCAACTACTACAGTTGGTGTTGATGTTGGCGAGAAAAGTAATAATTCATTATAATCTCGTGTTTGGCTTTCATCCCTGCCTGGATGTGCTCGTTTCTGTTTCTTGTGATTTTGAGATGCAATCTCCCCTTCCGTATCCGAGAAACGGGACATCCTTTTTTCAATTTCTACAAAACAAGATATTTAAAACATTTATAATAAATTGTTGATTACTACATTTATTAATAATATTGTTTATGGTGTAGTTATTAACATGTGAAAATATAGCAAAGATTAATATTATTAGTAATAATTATTAATATTAATCTTTAGAGTAATAATTAATCTTTGCTTTATTAATAATAAGGGCGTTCAACAAGTATAATCGATTAATGAAATAGAATCGATTTAGATAGATTTACCATTGAATTGAACATGTTTTTTTCACAGTCGATGTTTATTTTATAAACACATTAATTAGTTTTTATAGTATTAACGAAACAAAAAAGTTTTATATTAACACAAGTATTAATTTATATGATGAACACATTAATATAATAAGTAATAAAATTTAAGTTAGTTAAAAAACAAGGTTATGTTGAACGCCAAAATCAGATGGTAGAGATTGTCAAATTTAGTACATGTACTGAGTGGAACAAAAGTGTAGAAATAATTGAATTTTCTTTTTTAAAAAATTAAATTTTTTTTTTAAATAGTTGATTTTAAAATTTAATATGGTACTCTGTATAAATTTACTAACCTAAAGCTTTCTTCAATGATTCAATATTTTGCCTTTTAACGACACATGGAAGTTTTTGCCACGACTCCTCTGGAAGCGAGCGAGCATTTTTCCTTAAGGCATTAATGTTTTTGTTTGGCCAAAATAGTGTTCCTATTAATTTAATATAAAATAATAAAAATAAATAATTTTAAAATACGTTCAAATTATGGCTAGTGTATACGCATACAAAAATAATTAATTAATTAAATAAGTAAAAATATTACCTTCTTATTCTTCCCAACTGCTAGGAACACTTGTTAACACAGGATCGTCTTTCTCCATTGTTTGTACTATTTTATACATGTTTGCGATTTGCGATTATTTTATAAATTATAAATGCGAAATGAATATTTAATGATTTTGTACATGTACGAATAAAATACTATGTTAATATAGGTGTTATTATTACAGTATACCAATATAAGTATATACCAACCTGCTATTTTAAATTTAAACTACTTTTAAATTTTAAAATTATTTAAAAAAAATATTTCAAACAGAGACGTAACTAGGGGGGGGGGTCTAAAAGCATAAAAAATTATTTTTTTTTATTCCCCAAGAATAACACTATATTACAAAATAAAAACGTAAAGAATGACGTATATTTTTCTAGATAGAGAGCGTTCATAAACCACGTAGTTTGATTTTGACCTCTTTAGAGCCCCTCCCTCCCATCATGTAGCTTAACGTAGCTTTTACCATGATACCCCTACACCTTCCGTCCTTAGACGGAACGTAGTTTTTTTCCTACAAAGTCTGAGCCTACAAAGACAGTTTGTGCTTTCTGTTAACAAAACAATTAAAAAATTATTTGGCATAAAAAATTAATAAAACCGATATTTGTATTAGTTTATATTTTTTTATAGTTATAATTTTAAATATCCATATTATGTTGTCAGTTATTCTGCAAATTGCTTTCATGGTGCCGAAATAAAATAAATGAAGAAAACTACGTAGCTTGACTCTAACTTCCCCCTACCCCCATGTAGTCCTGCGTAGCTTTCTACCTAACCCCTCCCCCCCTTGACCAAACCACGTAGTTTATGAACGCTCCCTTAATTAGATAATTTCCACCTTGGACCTCCTCAAGTGTAGTTACGCCACTGATTTCAATACAAATAAAATTTGTTCAAATTTATTTTTGAGTTTGCGGAAGGTAGTTTTCCCTTACAAAATCCTCTGTTATGCTTTTGATTATAACGGAAAATTATAAGCTTATCGCTAAATACCATTTCTTATTCTTACGGTATTTTCGAAAATAACGGAGCCAATAAAAAAGCTCGACGTTATGAATGGCGACCTAACCTCAAGATATAATTAGAAATACTGTCTATGTCCTAAAATTAGGGTGATAATTTTGAAGATTTACTTAAATAATGTAATAGTTTAATAGTAGATTACTGGCCAAGCATAGAAAATGATCCGTTACTGGGCGCGCAGCTATATTAAAAAGTGAGCGTAGCGAGCTTTTTAAAGCTGTAAGCCCAGTAGCGGATCATATTTCTAGGCGAGGTGAGTATACTTTTTTATCGGAAAACATAAAATTATCAATTATATCAAATATTAAAAAATTTGTTTAAATTACAAATTGTGACAGATAAGACAAATTTAAACAGTGTCATTAGAGCAACCCTCTATGGCGAAGTGCAATAAGCGATTGAATCATAATTAAATCGTTTGGCGATCGCCAGTTCGAATCCCACGTCGGACAAATTTTTATAATAGAATTTTTTTATAATATAAATGAATTGACTTGCTGAAGTAACAGAATCGACCATTAATAAAAACACGTTAATGGTCGATTTTACATTATTAGTCGATTTGTGAGCTGACTAGAAATGCGTCGTTTTAGCTGCCGGGTGGACACTCGGAAAGCATCGCTTTCGTTATGTTTTCCGATAAAAAAAATTAATAAAATAATTTGGAATATAGGACGTCAGATTTTTTGTAAAATGTTTCGTTTAAAAGATACAGGGTTTTGAAAAATACCAAAAAATAAAACACTCGAATTTTTCAACATTGTTTTACTTTTTCATAACTCGAAAGCCGTTAATTAATAAAAGGTTTAAATTTAGTTTGTAGACATTATAGTTTGTGCTCTTTAAAAAAGCACAACACCGTTTTTTACTAAAAATCAATATTTTTGGGGTTACGACCACGTGAAGGAGAACATCTAAAAAAATACTTTAAAGAGGCCTAACTCTCGAGGGTTTGAATTTAGAGAAAAATTTTTGTTAAATATTTTTCTTAGAAAAGTGTCCTCTATCTACTAAGTGAATATATTAAAAAGAAAGCAAAAATGTTTTGTATAACCTAGATAGCCTAGGCGGCTAAGCGTTCAACTACCAAAGTGGCATACCCAGGATCGAATCTCAGGCGAGGCGGCGGCAGAAAAAAAAAAGATAAGTATGCTTTAACTAACATTTGGTTACATAATTTAAAAATTAACCCTAATATTTCAGATTCCACTCGAAGAAATCATTAACATTATTAATAATTACGACTGATAAAATAAATGATGTAATTAATAAAATCATAATTATAATATAATAATTTAATGTAATTAATGACTGTATAAAAAAATAATTAGCAAAATTAAACAATCAACAAAAAATGGAAAATAATTTTTAAATTTAGTTTTTTTATTTAAATTTAATTATTTATTAAAAAAAAAATTTTAATTTATTTTGGTTTTGTTACTCCATATACTTAGTAGAAGCTGAATCAGCGCTGAATATTAACTGATTCAGTTACTAGTCAGCTGCTGATTTTTAGGAACGTCAGAAGCTGAATTGCTACTGAATTGCTAATTTGGCGGCTGAAAACCAGCTGAAAATGCGCTGCGTCAGCATGAAAACTGCTGAATCACCTAATATTCAGCGCTGACTATCAGCTAGTATTCAGCGCTGACTATCAGTTGATATTCAGCGCTGAATATCATCTGACAGTCAGCGCTGAATATCAGCTGATTCAGCAGTTTGCATGCTGACGCAGCGCATTTTCAGCTGGTTTTCAGCCGCCAAATTAGCAATTCAGCTTCTGACGTTACTGAAAATCAGCAGCTGACTCAGCTACTTAGCTGAATTTTGTGCTGACACAGCGGTTTGGCAGTTGATATTCAGCACAAAATGTTACTTGGGATAAAAATTCACTAAGAATATTTTGAGCTTTTTTACTCAAAAATTCTCAAAATCATTCATCATCAATCAAATCAATCAAAAATCAATCATCAATTCTCAAATCAAAAGAAGCTCAAAATATTCTTAGTTCTTAATATAAATAAATAAATATTCTTTACCCCCCGGTAAAAATTCCCTAATGAAATTTTACCCCCTAATCATTTTTTACTGGGGGTAAAATTTCTCTAGGGAATATTTACCGGGGGTAAAATTTCACTAGGGAATTTTTACCCCCGGGGGTAAAATAAAGGGGGGTTAAAATTCCCGGCTACACCGGCCAAAAACTGTCGGCCAAAAAATTCCGCCAAATGCCTTTATATTAGACTCGGCTAAAAAGTTCCCGACCCAATTAGACAATAAATGACTTCAAAGTAGATTATCTCTGAAACTACTTATCTGATCGCATATTAATATATTATGTCATTGGAAAAATGACACTTTTAGCTTAAAAACTAAATGTAAAATGACGTTAAACGTATAAAAATATTTAGGATGACGTTAAAATCTCGGCTCCAGCTCTCCGTCTAATACATATGTATAACCACTATACATTTGGTGGTGGTTTATTTCTTTATAAGGCAATAATTAAACCGGTTTGGACTCGGGGGCTGTCCATTAATTACGTAAGGGTTTAGGGGGGGTGGAGGGAGGTAGAAGAAATCTTACGGACCCTTACGTGAGGGAGGGAGGGGGTCCGACGCAGTCTTTACGTAATGTTTTTAAACCATTTTCTTAAATTAAAAGGCATAGGAGGATAAGCATGGTGAATCTGCCCCCGGGGAATTTTAAATCGCCACTTTGGGGATATGTAGGTACCCATGAAATACTAAGATCCTGATAATTTTAAATCTCTAACTCAATGCCTTTTCGAGAAAATAAAAAAATACTGAAAAATAAAAAAAAAATTTTTCCTCAGGAACGGCTTAATCGATTTGGATAAAATTTTAGTATGTTATAAGGGTATATATAGGCTATCTTAGAACAAAATAACAGCTGTATAAGATTTCATTATCTAATAAAAAAAATTTTTTTTTTCCAAAAATATTTTTTTTAAATGAGATATGATTTTTTTTTTATTTATTTATTGCCGGTATAGCTATAGCTATATATAACGTATAGCTATACACAACATTTCTAATAATTTTATATGTAACAATATAAAAGTAACTAAATATGGTGATTTAACAACAGCCACTGTTTAAATTAAAATTTTAAGAGATTACAAAAAGAAACAAATTTAATTAATCTAAAGAAAAAAGTCTTGTGGTAGTATTTTTGTTTTTAGTCGTGCAAACTTAGTTTTTTCACCTATTTTGAAGTGCACTGCGCCCGAACATTCTTTCAAGTTTGTAAAGTAATTTTTTGCACACTTTTGATTAAACTGGTAAATGGTTGGCATCAATAGTTCTTCATGTAGTTGTTGATTTTTTATAAACCAAGGTGCATTACAAATTATTCTTAATATTTTATTCTGCAAACGTTGTAGTTTCGTTATATTTGTTTTTGAGGTTGTTTCCCATACTACGTTTGCATAGCTAAATATAGGTCTTATTATCGATTTATATATCAAGATTCCACAATCAATCTTAAGGGTTGATTTCCTATTAATGATTGGATATAGCATACCCAATCTTGAATATGCTTGATTGAGTTTAGTATTGGTGTGAAAAGACCAAGTCAATTTGCTGTCCAAATGTACTCCCAAATATTTCACCGCTGTTCTATGGTCGGACCAATCAACTTCACTATCATAGATAACCACTTTTGGTACATTCGCATATCCTCTTAGTGTGAATATTTTAGTGTTTGTTTTTGTAGGATTCAGTTTTATTTTCCATTTAGTGCACCACTGTTCCAAATTTGTAATTCCACTTTGAAAAAATCTATGCGCTTCTTCTATATTTGCATGCTGTGTGAGAATTGCTGTATCATCAGCAAACGTTGCCGTTAAATTAGTGTCGTTGGTGGGAATATCGTGGGTATAAATGTTGTATAACAGTGGACCAAGGACAGAACCTTGTGGTACACCAGTTAAGACATTTCTGGTTGTTGATATTTCTGCATTAATTCGCACGCTGAAAGTTCGATTTTCTAAAAATTAAGCTATTATTTTAATTAAATATCGTGGAGTTCCTAGGTTGATTAGTTTAAATATAAGACCTACATGCCATACACGGTCAAATGCCTGAGTTACATCAAGAAATGCTGCTAATGTATACTGTTTTTCCTGAAAACCTCTATTTATATATTCCGTAATTCTATGCAACTGATGTATTGTTGAATGGTGTCGCCTGAATCCAAACTGGTGTGGTGGAATTATATTGGCAGAATCTACAAAACTATTTATTCTTTGCTGAATTACTTTTTCTAATAGTTTAGACATAGTCGAAAGCAAGCTAATTGGTCGGTAGCTACTTGGCTCATGTTTTGGTTTTCCTGCTTTGTGGAAGGTAATAATTTCTGCGTGCTTCCACTAATTCGGAAAATAGTTTAATCTCAAACACGAGTTGAATATTGTCGCTAAAGAAGCTAATGCTTTTTTGGTTAAGTTTTTTAGCACGATATTTGGTATTAGATCGCCGCCTGGAGCTTTTTTAGTTTTAAGTTGTTTAATGTATTGATATTTCTTCAATTGTTGTGGGCTCTATGACGCTTACCGTGTCCGATTGTGATAAGTATTGATGAACGATACTGTTTACCATTGTATCAGTTTCGCTGTTAGTTTCTTCTCCCTGGAATACTGTTTCAAGGTGTTTCGCTAAGATATTACTCTTCTCCAAATCAGTGGAGTATAGTCTTGTTCCTACTTTTAAAGATGGCATGGTATTTGGTATATTTAAAATCTTTTTTGTAGTTCGCCACAAGTTTGGATCGTTGTTGTTATCGTTGAAGTTTTTATATTTATTAATGCGGTACTGTTCAAGCTCCGCTTTTACTTGGCGGACCAGTTGCAAGAATTTGCGTTTATGAGTGGCGTCTCTTGTTCTTTGCCAGAGTCTGCGTTCATAGTTTTTCTCCTTAATTAGATTTAATATGTATTGGGGAGTTGACGTCTGATCATTTGAAATTCTGTGTGGTGACTTGCTTTCGGTTGAGGCTTTTACTGATTTTGATATCACATTTGTTAGATTGAGAATAGCATTATCGATGTCTTTGTTATTTCATAAGTTATATGGGCATATTAGTTCTCTATTTAATTCATTTTGAAATCGCTTCCAGTTAACTTTTCCTTGGATTAAACTTGGTATTTTTATTTTTGCTATTGGTTGATTGTTAAATGTTAATATTACTGGTAAGTGATCTGAATCCAGTTCGGTCACCACTGTCTGTTGTACTTGTTCTTGGAAGTTTTTTATTTATGCTATATCTAATACATCTGACGATGCATCAGTTCTGTAAGGGTAGTAAGTATGTTCTGTCGGCGCCATTACATGAATTGCATTACTATTTGTGATATTATATAACAAAATACCAGCTGGATTATTAGTTCGACAATTCCATGCTGTATTTTTACAATTAAGGTCTCCTAACATTATTGTTCCATTATTGTGGTCAAAAAGTGTCTCGATGTCTTGAGAATTTAGCTTCACATTTGGTTGTTTGTATGCTGAAATTATTCGTAATATTTTTCCGTTATCTTCTTGAATTTGTATTGCCGTGGCTTCTAGTGATGTTGGATTTATTGTGTCAATGTGCGTGTGTTGTATATTGCTTTTTATTATGATAGCTGCCCAACGCTTCCAAAATTTGTTACACGATCGAATCTATAAATGTTGTAACCAGTAATTTTAAATTTTTGGTTTTGAATTAAGTGCGTTTCACTTATACAAGCGATATCTATGTTATGTCTTGATAAAAACTCAATAAATATTGATCTCTGTCGTAGTAGTCCATTTGCGTTCCAGTTCAGGATTGTTAACTTCTTAATAATTTTTTCTTTGATTATTTGCCATTAAATAGAAGAGGGATAACTTTATTTATTATAAAATCTTTAATCTGATATAAATAAGGAGTTAACATTTTGAAAAACATTGTTAGTATGCTGTTTATCGGATTGGCTTCTTGATTATTTTGATTTTGTTGTTGAAAGTTTGGTCATTGATTATTTTTTGTAGCTTGTGCGTATGTTGTATTACCATTAGCTTGGTTTAATTTTATGTTGAGAGACTGCATGTTATTATTTTGATTTATGAATCGGTTTTGTTGATTTCGATTATTTACTCTATTTTTTATGTCTTGAAAAAATCTGCATCCTCTGAAATTGGCTGAATGATTTTCACCACAGTTGACACACACCGGTGGAATGTTTGCTGGTTTTTTTACAGTCTGTATAAAGATGATTTTCTTGGCACTTAACACAGCGCGGTTGAAGATGGCAGTAATTTTTGGTATGACCAAACCTTTGACATCTAATACATTGGGGTATATCGTTCGATTTTCTTCGTGGTTCAATATAGACTATACTATAATATATTTTCTCGATATTGAATATACCTCTTGCTGATTGGTTATCTGTAAGATCTACAAAACATATATCTGTTGGATATTTGCTTCTGTTTAATAATCTTGTAACTTTGTTAATTGGTAATTCCGGCTTTACTGCAAGTAATTCTTGCATGACTTCATTTTCTGTTAATGATTTTGGTACGTTTTTAATAGCTACAGATAACAATTTTTTTTGTGGATCCTGAAAAGTGTGAAATTTTAATTTATTGTCTGAGTAGAATTTAGTTAATGCTCTAAAGTCTTCTATGGTTGTTAAATTAATACGAGCTTGGTTGTTGTTATAAGATGTAGTGAAACCTGATTTAGCTATTTTTTTTAAATCGGAAATAATTTCAAGATGATTATTTGCATCGTGCAGGTATATAGGTGGAATTTTTATTTTGGTTTCTTTTTCTTTGATTGAATTATATAGTGGTTGGCTTGCTCCGACATGTCTTGAGTCTGGGTATAGCTGTTTTTCCAGGTGTTCTGGCAAGTAGTATCTGTTTTGACTTAAAATTTGTACGCTATTCCATTTATAACGTTTTTGTAAATCTGTATCGGTTGGTGATAACACAGCTGAGGTGCGTTTATTTTTATTTTGTTCTCTATTTTGAGATAGTTGTTCATGTTCTATTACAATAACATTTGGTTCAACATACCTTTGCTTATTATTATCTTCACTGTTATCATTTTTATTGTGGGTTTCGCTGTTTGTCATTATTTCATCGAGATCGGCGTCCATTATGTTAAAAATGTTTTGCTGCGACTTTTTTAACTACTAATTAATTTTCAAATTTAATTTTACTATATTTTGAAAATTTAAAGATATTCTGCTTTTATTTATTATCTTTTTTATCGCTTTTCACACTCGGAATACATATGATTTTGGCAAAATTATGAAATAATTTTTTTTTAGAAGCTCCATACTTTTTTATATAATATAAGAAAGCGGCATTTGAAAATCAAAATTTTACATGCATTTTACATAAGGAATTGATCCGCTCCCGAGTTTTAGTGACGGTGCGTGCGTTCTGATATAGTCTTAGTGTTGGCAGTCACACGCGATTGTGACCCGCTCGAGACAACATCGAGCGCTGCTTACGAGTTTCACCCCTTTCGAGTTGCACCTTTGGCGAGGTGGTGCGACCTAGAGGGATATTTTTAGCGAGTCCGCTAACCTACCCTCCGCTCCGGGCGCTACGCGCCGTTTTGACGAACGCAACCAAGGCACTCGAGATTCTAACCTAAAAACAAGTTCTGCGTTTATTTTTTACATTATTGCATAATGTTGCGTAATACACCCGATGTACATCCGACAATGTTACAATCGCGTCTGACTGCCAACACTAAAACTATATCAGAACGCACGCACCGTCAAAAGAACTTTTATGTTAAAGATTTCCCTATCTAAAATGCATGTAAAATTTTGATTTTCAAAAGCCGTTTTCTCGAAAACTAATGGATAATCCGCATTTTTTCTTTTTTTATTATACACAGAAAATTGTCCTCTTTCCTATAGTGTAGGTGTCGAGGCTCAATTCGTGTTGACAGTTTTTATCAGTTAGACAAATTTTATCCAAATTGATTAAGCCGTCCCTGAGAAAAATTTTTTTTTATATTTTTCATTATTTTTTGATTTTCTCGAAGAGGCATTGAGTTAGAGATTTAAAATTTTCAAGATCTTAGTATTTCATGGGTACGTACATATCCCCAAAGTGGCGATTTAATATTCGCCGGGGGCAGATTCACCATGTTTATCCTCCTATGACCTTTAAAATTTAAAAATACTCAAAACTCAAAAACAGGTTTTTAAATTGGAGATGTACATACCAATAACAAAAAATGATTAATAATTTTTAATAAAAAAAATTGACCCCCCCCTAACCCTAATAAGAAGGGGTAGGGAGGTCAATTAATTTTTTTTTATAATCCTTACGTAAGATGAGGGGGGGGGGAGGTTGCCACAATCTTACGTGCCCTTACGAAGGGGGGGAGGGGGTCGAAAATTACAAAAATCGTCCTTACGTAATTAATGAACGGCCCCTTACGGCATTCAATTTTGGGGAGCAGCTGCAGTGGCGGTGCAAGAGTACCTAAGGCCCATAATAAGTTGTATATCTTGCACGATTGTATATGATAATTTGTTCCTGAATGTCTTGGAATTTTTAAGCTTAAATTTTGCCATTCGCGCACACCACTCAGTACACTCAGTACACCACTCAGTTTTTCTGCTCGAAAACAGCCAGTATGGTTCACAGTAAGCCGCATCTATTATTTTAGAATAGCATAACCAAAGACGAGGTACTGTTCCATATTTGGTTTGAGTATTATAATATGTTTCAGGGAATCTTCTATGCCCTTGTTTTGGATCTCGAGGAAATTTGCATTGGGGTCTACACGATTGCGAACTTATTATAACTTGTTGTAGTTCATCATTTAACTCTTTACCCAAAAAATTCCCCAAATCTGTCGAAAATGTTTCTTCTAGTGGGGAGTTTTGATTTGAAATTAAAGATGATTCAATTATTTCATTTTCATTTGATGTTGAAGTTGATGGCTTGTAAACTGTTGTTGTACTGAATGTTGTACTCCAGTTACTTCAGCAACAGCCTCGACAACATTTTCACTTGATTTCTTCTTGAAATAATTATCTAGCTTTGGCAGTTTTTCTCTTCTTATTTCTTTTTCCTTTTGTAATTTCCTTTTTAAAGCACCGCTTTTTGGTTTGTTTTCACAGTTCATTTTCGTCTGAGGTGTTTAAAATACTAGGTGTACAGTGTACCTAACTTACCAAAATTTCAATTACTAAATTGCATAAAATATAACAAAACTGAGGACAACACGTTAACGCAATAATACCTGTACTAATAGTCGAGGAAAGTGCAAACTGCAAATTAAATAATTATTTTTAAATAATATTGTTTAGCTTGTGGGGGTAGACGGGTGCAGTATTACAATTTTGTAATAATGTTTTCATCTAGCACAGCCGAAACCTGATCGTATGCTTTAAATTCTAGATAACGAAAAAGAAGTATTGTCGGTCTGGAGTTAAATAAGCCCGATATCCCAAGTCATAACAACGCAAATGTGGATTTTGCCGTGTTGTTATATATTTGCTTATCTTAATTTCACTTTTGCTTCGTTATTAATTTCATATCATATGTACGTCGTGGTTTAGAACGCGTCTTGTCTGGTGACGTAATTAGCTAATTATGTAGAATACATGCGTCTGCTGATGACACCTTTCTTGCTTTTACCTTTCTACGCTGTTCCATTTATAAGATGTACTTAATAATCCATATTTAAAAATATTATTGTTTGCCATGTCGATTTATTCAAAGAATAAAATGTGATTTTATAACAAAATTTTCTTATAAATGTATTATGTACAGGACCCCTTACGGTTCCGGGCCCCTAAGCATTGCTTACATTCGCTTATTTATATCACCGCCACTAAGCAGCTGCCAACTCCAACATTGAAGTATTACAGAGGTTCCAGAATAAAGTATTGCGAATAATCGTTGATACACCACGATACATGCCAAACAGCGGTATCCCGAATGACTTCCCATTGCCCTCCGTTAGAGAAGAAATCACAAGATTTAGCGAATATTATCAAGAGAAAATATTCACCCTAATGGGTTCACCTAAAAAGGTTCAAGCCAGCGGATTTGACCAGCAGATTTGTTTCAATTAATTTAGAGTTTGTCATAGAAGTTTTAATAAATAATATGGAGTGCTCATTGGAACACTCTGTGCATGTTATTCTTTTGTTCACTAATGAGCTTATTATCTGTAGATAGACTGCTGAATAAATTGAGTTAAAAAAGAAGAGTCTCATGTTTATGGAAATGGGTGGCCCGAAGAAAAATTAATATTTTCTTTAAAAATAAATTATTTCATATTTCGAGGCTTTCGGATCATCTCAATATTATATAGTTCATATTAGAATTGCATAATTTTATAATTTTATTTTTGTAGCAACAAGTAACTGATTTATAATTTTTTTAACTGATAACTTTTTGTATAATTGGTTTTACCGAAAATCGTCATCAAATCAACAGTTGCCTGCTCATTTACGCGCAAGGAAATTGGATTTTAATGACTAGTCCGGTAATAATTAGTCATTGAAACAAAATCAAAGAGACGTCGTTCTTTTCTTTATTACTTATTATTGTTTTGACAGTAGCTATGTATGGTAACTATGGGTTTAGGACATTTCGCCGTGGCCGTTTCGCCGTGGCCGTTTCGCCGGCGCCCATTTCGCCGGCGCCCATTTCGCCGTCGACGTTTCGACATTTTTTTTTACTTTAATCTATAACTCAAAAGTTATAAAAAAACTATAACATTTTGACTGCAAAAATTAATATTTTCGGGGCTATGAAAAATTAGAAGTTAGAAAAGCAAAAATAAAAAAAAAACCTTCGAAGGTTTGAATTTAGAAAAAAAAATTCCTTAAATATTTTTCTTAAAAAAGTGTGACAAATATAGTGTGTGTATAAAGTGTGCTTAAATATAAGCTATAAAATCAATCAATTAAATTATTGATTGGGAATGTTAAAGTAATCTATAACTTAAAAGTTATAAAAAGAGCTATAACATTTTGACTGCAATTTGTATCCTTATTAATTTTTTTATTTAATTAAATTAAAGTTTCATTAAAGTTTCAATTCAAGTTTCAATTAAAGTTTCATTAAATAATATATAAAATTTTATATATATAATTTAATTTTTTAGCTTTTGATTTATATTTTTTAAATAACGACGGCGAAATGGGCCACGGCGAAACGGCCACGGCGAAATGGCCACGGCGAGACGTCCCATTCCGTGCTATGTAGTCTACAAATTGACACACTTGAATTTTGCTCATTTTAAAAATGTTTTTCAATTAATGATTTAAAATTTCAATTTTTTACGATTTTCGGTAAAATTTAATACCATACTTGTCAGGAAAATGTCTCACTTTACTCGGAGCTTTAAAATACTCGACACAGAGTGCCTCGTATTTCAAATTGCTCCTCGTCAGTAATGTATCATTTTCCTGACTTTTAGGTAAATAACTATTAATTTTAATGTAACAATCTAGATTAATGTCCCAATCTTATTTGTAATTGAATTTGAATTTTGTAGATACATTCACTGATAACCTGACAGCTTGTGAATATGGAATCCCGCACGAGGTATTGACTTTGCAGCAACAATTAGTTTGTCCCGATACCATCTTGCGGCCACATCTGTTTGAGGGTGAGTTGCATAAACTGTTTTACTTACACTGCAGCAAAGGATTTTTTTGTAATACATTTGACTATGTAGGTCTGACTAGGTAATATAAAAACTTACCTTTGCAGTGTTTTTGATTTTGCTGATTTCGTCGTTTATGTCTTGTAATTTTGTTTATTGGGTTTTTATAGTAGGATATTTGTGTTGATAAAATTTTCGTAATTTGTTACGAAAATAATACATACAAAATACATTTGACTATGTAGGTCTGACTAGGTAATATAAAAACTTACATTTGCAGTGTTTTTGATTTTGCTGATTTCGTCGGTTATGTCTTGTAATTTTGTTTATTGGTTTTTTTAGGGTAGGATATTTGTGTTGATAAAATTTTCGTAATTTGTTACGAAAATAATACATACAAAATACATTTGACTTAGTAGGTCTGACTAGGTAATATAAAAACTTACATTTGCAGTGTTTTTGATTTTGCTGATTTCGTCGGTTATGTCTTGTAATTTTGTTTATCGGTTTTTTAGGGTAGGATATTTGTGTTATTGATAAAATTTTCGTAATTTACTTTTATGCTTAATTTTTTAGTTCATTTATTGTCACGTAATTCTGAATTTTGTTCGGTGGGAATTTGTTCAATTTAGTTGCTTTTATAGGTGGTTCGTTTTTTTTTCAGTTACTAATAGTAGTTCGTTTGTCCTTGTTCTTAATCGGTTCGAGTTTCAGGTTATGATCTTTAGCCTGCCAGCCAACCTGACTTATTTTCCGAATTAATTGGATCATTTGGAAAGCATTAATCGTTTCTTTGAGCTTTCTGAGTTCTTTGAATAGAATAATCAGGTCACTGGGGTTGTTTGTTGTCGCGGTGGATTCTGTTTGAGTTAAAATTTGAGCATATATTTATCGTTGTGCTGTGGGGTTGGTAAAATTCTGTATTATATGTTGGGTTGGTTTGTAGGGTAGTGAAAAGTTTGTCATGTTCAGTTGGGTGTTTTGGTTGTTGTAATTTTGACTATGGTTGATATTGAAATTATTTTGATGCGGGGTAGATTTGAAATTTTGGCTTTGGCGCTAGTTTTTCGCATTTACCCTTTCCTGGTATAAGTGACGGTAAACTGAGGTAATGGTAAACTGGGCCATATGTCCCTTTTTGAATTAAATTCTTGAGAAAACTTCATATTTAATGGTTAGATATTTGTTTATTTATAACATGCTTATAATAAAGGAAAAATAAAGATTAAAATTGTTTATTACCCATAGGTCTAAAAACATACAAATAAAAAATTAGTACAAACTCAGCAAGAAAAAATCATACAAAATACACTTTTATAGTCTTTAGTGCGAAACTTGTTTGCCAGTGATTAAAATATCAATATTAGGAGTAATGGAACTTATCGTTACTCTTAAGTCCTCTTCAACACTTATTCTGCTTTTATGTTTATTTTTAATGTACAAGAGTTCAGAAAATCCACTCTCACACAAGTAACTTATAACAAATGGCATCAAAAAACAGCAGATCTTGCCGGAAGATCAAAGGGTACTCGGTTTTTCATTCGATTCAGAAGTTAGTTAAAGATTTCTCTTACTTCTCTACTCCTGCAGAAACCAGCAGCTGAGTAATATTTGCGTGCTCACTGCTCATGCGTACAGAATAGCATGTTGCTTAAATAACTCATGCGTACCTCCTGAAACGTTCCCGCGTACTACCGGACGGGAACTTCTGATTTATCGAGTTCCACCTTTTAGAGATCCGCCATTTTCGAGTTCTGTTGCGTCCCGGGGGATGTTTTTTAATAAGGTTTGTGTTTCTTAAAACGGGCCGGAGTCAAAACTTCGGAGACCGAAATTGGTCTGTGCAAATCTATACAAAATCCATATCCTGATGTACATCTCTCTGTGTGGAACATTGAAACTTTGCAATTAGTAACATCTATATTGATAGATGTCACATCCGGAACATGTAATGTAATTTCATAATTACTTTATGTCAAATAATCCCCTGTAATGTAATTCAAAATTTGCATCGTAGTAACGTTTTCTGGATTATAGTGAAAACTATAAACCAGCTTATTACAATCTAGTACGGCAATATCAAAGAAATCACCAAGATACCAGCCTCCTAGGTTTAAATATGAGGATGGGACATCTAGCCTTGTTTGCCTTGCCTTTTGATGTAAAGCATAATCCTTTCAGCGGATAGCAAATGTATATTATCAATGTTTTTATTATTAAAAAAAGAGTTAGTTTACAAAGTCTAGTATCGGTAAAATTAAAAATTAACTGCGCCATTTTCTTTTAACTTTTCTAAAATATTTCGTTCAACAGCCATCGAATTTCGTCGCTAAGGATATTGGTAACATAGATCTTCAGATTATCAAGGAATTCATCCATTTTGTTTTTTTGCATGGAATGACCTTGGAGATCCAAGAAAATATATACAAATTCGTCATTTGCTACCCAAATTTCAATTTTCCGTCGGAACATTTTTACGGCTTCCAAGAGAATTTCGTAATATCGGATCAAATCGTTATCTTCTACACTAACATTATCATAGAGGAACTGTGTTAAATATGCGAAAAATTCAATTCGTCTTATATGCACAACATCGGATTCAAAATCGGTACCTTGGTTATTCTTCTTCTTCTTCTTGTTCGGTACGCCCGAATCTGGGCATCGTGGCAACATTCATGATAAACAATTGTTATATCATATCATATCATATTGCTCTCTTGGGGCAAAGTATGGATGCAGTGGGGGTCCCCCTCCCTTCTGCACAGCCCACAGATCTATCTTGAGCCCCAGATCACAGTAGCGTATTCGACTCGACCAGGATTTGAACCGCGGTCACCCGCTTCCCAGTCGGCCGGTGTAGTCTTTACGCCACACTGCTGGTCTGATAAGTATAACCTTGGTTATACTTATCAATAAAAAATTTTTCAAATGGTTTTCGATCTAAGGGACAAACTGCATTACATTTTGTCCATTCTTTGAGGCACTCACGACAAAACAAATGGTTGCAATGCTCGGGACGGGCTATTTGTTCACCATCTTCAATTACTCTCCAGCAAATAGGGCATTTTTTCTCTTCTGTATTTTTAAAGTTATTTTTACTTGCCATGTTTTCTATGTATGCTGTTCTCCTATCTATGTGTATACTATTGTGATTTACTAGCAGAGAGTTTCGTCTTATATACCTACACTGAAAGAAAAGATTTGTAAATTTACATGTGTTATCAATGGTCACCAGTGGCCATGGATAATCAGCGTAAAATAGCATGGTAGATGTAAATGAATTCCATACATAAGTAAAATTACATGCGACATGTAATAACATATTTACATACCTTCTTGTATTATCACATCAGTGATGTAATTTTATTTTACATTATCAATGTGATTTTACTTTGCATCTTTACATTATCAATGTGATTTTACTTTGCATCTTTACATTCATAAAGTGATTTTACTTTGTTATTTTACACGTAGGTAATAGGTAAATTTACATTCCAATTAAAAACATAATTTAATCAAAAATAATTTTTATTATTTTGTATGAAATATAAAATAAAATATTATAACATTATTTTATGAAACTTCTAAATACTAAGATACATTTGTTTTTAATATTAAACTATAATTAATTTAAATTATTAAATATTGAGTTTATTGAATAAAAAATTGTTGTAAAACTGAAACTATAAGCGTCCTTTAAGATAAGAGAAATATACAACGATATAGATAGATAACTAACGTATTTTTGAAAACCCATTTGAATGGCTTTAAGCAGAAAGGAACCAAACTACAAGAGTATGTAAAAGAAATATCTGTTTTCTGGCTCATTGAGAATCTCTAGAAGGATTGCTTCAAAAATTTTATTGTAGTAGGTTGGTTCCTTTCTGATTAAAGCCGTTCATTTTCAAGTTTTACAATAAACTTATTAACTTAAATTATTAATACTTTTAAATAAAAAAAACCGTGTTAAAAAATTGAAACTAGAAACTAACTTTAAGATACTTAAAAATATACAACCTTAACTAACATATTAATACTAACAACAGATTTAAACACAGTATCACACTTGCATAAATTATAGAAAGGGCATTTAACATAATTTCCAGCTTGAATATGATTGTAAATGTGCTTACAAAATTCTTTTTTGTTTTCATTCCTATAAATACAATTAGTTACATTACAATTGATCAATGCACCTGCATCATCAGGAAGCATCTTTTTATCAAAAGTTTTATGCTTTCTGAAGATGTGATGCTTATAGCGATTATATGTTTTAAAAACTAAACCACAACCTGGTTGTATACAATTAAATGTAACTCCTGGAGTATTTCTATGATAACGCAAGTGTTGTTGGTATTTTTCAAGTGATTTTATAATATACAGTTTACATACACTGCACTTCATCGTAATAATTAATAACTATAGAATTAAGATAAAATACTTACCTATACTTATAAAAACAAACTTTGCAAAGAACAAAAATCTAAATCACTCTTATAATTACAAAAATATAAGTTATTCTTGAAAACGTATACCTCGATTTAAAAGTGTAAACATTAATGCCACTAAATGATGCAATCCGCATGTGTTTATAATGCATAAAGACAAAAGGCGCCAGCCAATAGGCGCCTCTTCGTAAAAATCATTTTGGCGCCGCATATTACATCATCTATGCAATTTTACATTACTTCTTAAAATTAAAAAGTATTTGTAATTTTTACTTGTTATGTACATGTGAAGTTACAATACAACAGGAAGTGTTTTAAAAATTTATGTAAAATTACTAAAGAACGAAATTTTACTTGTAGATATATGGAAAAAATTCATTACATAACTTTTCTTGGTAAATTTAGGTATTTTTTCAAAGTAATATTATTGTAAAATTACATGCATTTCTTTCAGTGTAGTGTTTAATAAAATTTTTAAATTATCGGATTAAAAGGATAAACTGATCGGATAAACGGATAAACTGATATGAACATTTTTTTCGTTTACATTATGTTTTTTCTACATTTTTATTAAACGGAAAGGGAATGAAACGAAGGCAACGGAAAGCCACTTCATTAATTATATTTCCTACTCAGTTATATTGAGTCAGGCTAAGTTGATCTCTCAGTACAGGGTGGTGCAAAATAAAAGTGTACTGACGTTTCATAAGCTACAGGTCTGTCTAACAATCTACGATCTTCAATAAGGAAGATTGATTAATAGAAAATAAAAAAATAAATAACAAGGAACAAAATATTATTTTTAGACCTGAGAATAATACAAAAAAAAAACAATAAAATAAATCTTTAAATAAAATGGGAATAAATATAAGAAAAAATAAACAAGGCCAATAGTATCGGCGGTCTGTTTACATCTACATACTCGCCAAGTATTTCGAACATTTTACACAATACTTAATCAATTTTTCATGTCATTCTATTCTGTTTAAGGTGGTTAATTTTTACGATTATGTTATACACTGCAGCCATTTGGCCAGAAATTTTATAGACAATAAAATATTCATACAACTTCTGCCCCATTTCAGTCTTCCTACCTCGCTTACGTCTTCGCCATCAAAAATTATTAAATGATGACAGTTGAAATCAAAATACTAAACGAGCTTTACTTACAGTATAATTTAACTTAACATCGTCGATGTTATTTATAAACTTTAAACAAGTTTCCTTCCTATCTACATTTTTACTGTTACATTCATGTAAATTGTTGCCATTAAAACGAACAGCTTTGAGTTATGGATAAAAAATATTGGGTTGGAATGGGCAGCAATCAAACAAAACTATTTTTGCGTCGACGTTTCGGACACTATTATGTGTCCATTCACGTTTCGCCAAACGTGCGCCCTGGTCGTTCGCTCGATCCAATTGGCTGAGGGGCGTGGCTTTGATAGCGGAGCGGGTTGTTGTAGTGCTGCTGTGGACGTGCCGGTTGCCATCGGGGTTTGGGGTACTTCGTGCACCCCTTGTAATTCGCAGTGTGAGTGCTTTAGTCTTTAGTCTTCTATGACTTGTGGAGTGCCGGGGTGAAACCCCATATCTTCTTCATCTCAATGGTGGCATGGCGGTTTGGTTGTTTTGAGTTGGTGTCGGTGGACACCTTACTCGGTTTTCGCCACGAAGGCGAGTCGTGTGGGCCAGTGACCCTGATTTAGCACTAATTAAACTCCCCTCGTGTCCGAATTAACGGAGGAATGAGGGGTTGCAGCGCGATCTGGTGAATTTGGAGTGTTGGACAGTTGGCGGCGGGATGTTGAGAGGCGGCGGCCTGTTTGATCGTGACGTTTTTTGGCGTGGTCGGGCTGGACAAGATATCCTGAAAAAGGGAAAAAACGAGGAGAAAACAAAACAATGCGTGAAAGTTAATAGTAAGATACCCGATTCGGAGTCCGGCGGATTGATGTTGGGTTTGGGTGGTGGTCCTGCGTCGGTTTGCACGGTACGTGCAAACTTGTGGCCCTTGAATTGGTAGCGGGTGGGAGGGGCCTGTGCGGATGATCTAGTGGGCGGAGCTAGCTTGCGTGATGTGGAAAGTAAAAGTAAAAATTGCTGAAATGAAAGTAAAAGTTTCCCTGAAAGTAAAAGTTATGCTGAAATGGAAAATAATTATTAAAAATAAAAATAAAAGTTGCTGTAATGGGAAAAAATGATTAAGTGGTGGGTATGAGGATGTCCCTCGGTCTAGCGAAACCGAGATTTTCCCCTGGATCGTATTGGCCTAGATTTCTAATGAGCTGGTTTTCTGAAAAATTACAATTTTTATAAAGATTTTCTGCTAACTTACGGATATGCTCGGAGATGATTTCGAGATTTCCGTCCGCGTGCAGTCGTCGGTTGGTGACGTAGTAGGGCGCGTTGAAAGCGCATCGGAGGCTCTTGTTTTGGATGATTTGAACCCTGTGCATCTGCTGGGCGGATGCTGTTCTCCACACTGGTGAGGCGTAGGTCAGGGTCGGCCTGATGATGGCCTTGTAGATTCGCAGCTTGTTGGCAGGTGACAACTTGCTGTGGCGACCGATGAGTGGCATCAGGTTGGTCGAAACAGCCCTTGCTCTGGAGGTGATCGTCTTGATGTAATGGGTCCAGGTGAGGCGGCCGTCGAGGGTGACCCCTAGGTACTTGGAGGTGGGGTTCCATGGGATGGCTTCACCGAACATGAAGATGTTCCTGTTGTGGGGCTTCCGACGTCTTCGAAACATGGTTGCGCTACTCTTGCTCGAGTTCACCTCGATGCGCCAAGTGGCGAACCAAGTTTCCAAGTCGTTGATGGCCTCTTGCAGGTGGGTCGTGGCGATCTCCGGGTGGATGGAGGACGAATAAGCCGCGGTGTCATCGGCATAAAGAGAAATCTTCGTCCTCAGGTTCCTTGGGGTGGGAAGGTCGCTCATGAAGATGTTGAATAGCGACGGTGACAAAAGTGATCCTTGGGGTACGCCGGATTGGATTGGGCGTTCGGAGGAGCGGACACCGTTGAATTTGATGCAAAATCGGCGATCCTTGAGGTAGGAGGCGATGAGGTGGACTAAAGCGGGTTGGATGTTAGCCTGAAACATTTTAAAAATTAAACCTTCGTGCCAAACTTTATCGAATGCTTTCGATACGTCCAGCAGTACTAAACCTGTGAATTCACCCTTGTTAAAACCAAGGGTGATGTGTTCGACAAGACGGAGGATTTGCTGAACCCTACTGTGACCCTCTCGGAATCCGAATTGTTCATTTTGAAGTACGTCTTTGTCGAATACGGCCTCTTGGATGCGGGACAAGATGATTTTTTCTGCAACCTTGGCAATGGTCGAAAGTAAGCTGATGGGGCGGTAGCTCTGGGGTTTTTTCAAATCTTGGCCGGGTTTGTGGATTACGATGACGTCGGCGAGTTTCCAAACCTGTGGGAAATATCTAAGACGGAGAGAAGCATTAATGATAGCTGTGAGAGCTGCGACTGCTTTCGATCGCGGAAAAGGCGGAAACCTTCGCCGACAACCTCGAAGCGCAGTGCAGTCCAAACAACGACCGCACCATTCAGGAGCACGTCGATATGGTCAACGACTTCGTTCACCAACACCTCAACACGGCAGACCCCAACCCCATCGATCCGACCACGTTCAAAGAGGTTTCTGCAATCATCCGCAAACTCAAGAACAAGAAATACTCACCGTCGTGGATTCGAGATGTTGAAGATCGGGAGTCGGAATTTGATGATGTTCGATTGACGTCTTTACGTAGATGGCGGTGCCCCCGCCACGGGTCGGACGATCGTTTCGATAGAGGGTGTAGGATGGGAGGTTTGCGGAGTCGCCAGCTCGGAGGTGGGTTTCGTTGACGAGGATGACGTCCACGTCGTTGGAGTGAGCGAAGTGGAGAAGGAGATTCTTCTTGTTTTGGATGCCGTTGGCATTCCAAAACGCAATCTGGATGGAGCTAAGTTGTTGTCTTTGTCTAGACATTGACGTTGGTGGTGGTGTTGGCGGCGGTTTCTGAAATTGAGGTGAGGTTATTTATAACCGATTCGCTAATATTAGCGTCTCGGAGTATGTTAGTAAATAAAGTGAGAAATTTTTTTATTAAACCCTCGGAGGTGCCTGTGAGGACGGCCTCGTTGGGGGTACCTGCCAAACGCTCCTGGTTAGGAGCCAGTAGCTCCTTTGTGGGCCTCTGCTGGATCCTATTGGTGGCGGTGCATTTCTTTGGAACCGTGGCTGGACGTCGATGGCGCGGGGTTGTCCGTGCCACCTTGGTTTGGGGTATTTTGAACATCCTTTGTAATTGGCGGTGTGTGTGCCCTCGCAATTCGCGCATCTTGCTGGTTCCGTCCGGGGTTTGGTGCAGGTCGCGGTTTCGTGCTCCGCGCCGCACTTGACGCATTTTGGGATGGCCCGGCAGCATCGTTGGGCGTGGCCAAACCGCTGGCATCTATGGCATTGGCCCATCTCCGACCGCGGATGTGGTGTTTCGACCATTCTACCTGGACCATTCTAGCTGGGAGACGGATCTTCGAGAGACCATGACCAAGATTTATAAAGGGGCGGCTGTCCCCATCGTGGCTTATGGAAGCGAAATCTGGTCATGGAGGATCGAGGAACGATACACGAAAGCCAAGCTCTTGTCTTGCTATGGCCTAGCCTGTAGACTAATGATCAAAGGTTATAGAACAATCTCCTCTCTGGCTGCTGGGGTCATTGCGGGGATCCATCCCCTGGACCTAGAATTAAGACGACTACATGCTATGAAATCAATCAAGAATAGACGAATCACACAGTTTTTGGGACAAGAAATTGTCCCACAATACTTCCAATCAATAACAGAAATTAAAAATGAACTAATCCTAATCATCCAGGCCATATGGCAGGACAGATGGGACAACTTCGAATATGGCCGCATAACCCACCAGATAATCCCAAATATACACCCTAGACTACAAATAGAAACCAACTTCGAAACCACCCAACTTCTAACCGGGCATGGCGAATTCGGGAGACACCTCAAGAGATTGGGGAAGAACCCGGATGGATTGTGCCCGGCCTGCAACATTCTGGATGAACCCTTGCATAGGATCCTGGACTGCGTTCTATACAGGGAGGAAAGGAAGGAGGTGGAATCTTTCTTCACCGAAAACCCACCCCTAAACCTAACCGAACTGTTTGAACGCACTCCTAGGGACCTACTGCATGGGTTCCTACGAATCAAGATAGAACTACAAGACGAACCCACCGATAGTGAATAACGACACCTAGCATACCAAACCCAAATTTTGACAAAACAAGAGTACTCCATGACCCCGACAAAGAGAAAACCAACACGACAAGAATAATAAGCAAATGAATATAAATTGACAGGAGTACTCTACAATTAAGATATACACCATTTAAAAACAAGATAAAATGAAATCATTAGATATGCATGTTTGATAAAAACTAGAAATATGATACAGGGATGGCCCCAAAATTTGAACAAAATTGAAATTTAAAAACTATATTTATGTGTAATGTTAAATTTTGACCAATGACAGCACCCGACCAATTTGTCGGGTTTTTATGTTGGTACTTATTTTGTGTAAAATTTTTTACTATAAATAAAGAACTTAAGTTGGCATCTATGGCATTGGCCGATTTCCGACCGCGGATGTGGTGTTTCGACCGTGAAGCCCACGCCGAAGCATTCTACTGTGGAAAAAATTTTCTTACCTTCATCGTTGCGATCTAGTTGCACCAGGTAGAGAGGCATTGGGATCTTGTCTCGTCCTTTGGTTAGTTGATGTACGGTTTGGACCGTACAAGTCCTTGGGCAGTTAGATTTCTGCTGCTGTGTAATGGCCTGGAAGTCCCCTCTAAACCACCTTAAGTGGTTTTTCTTGTGGCAGCAGGAAGGAGTGGCTGGGGATGCTGTCCGAAAACGGACTCGGAGTTTTCGGCTTCGCTGTCGGGTTGGAATTCCATTCCGTCGGCTACGGGGCGGATTTTGGTGTATTTGATGCCTTTACCCGTAATTATTCGGAAAATTGCGGGCCAGTTTTTCTTCGTCCTGATTATGATGGGTGGTATTCTGTAAGCAGATTTTGGTGGGTTATTTGTGCTATTTACCTGGTCTTGGTCTGCGTCCATTTCTACGTCCGGGGTGCCGTCCTGTGACGAGGGGATCACTTGGGAGTCCGTGATCGGCGTTGGTGGTGTGGGTTCGTCGTCATCGGTTCGCTGAGTTTGCACCAGTTCGGAATAGTGTACTCCCTAAAAACATCCGGTGACCGGAACGAGTGTAAATTTGGTTGGGAATGGTAAGAGGGGCGGGCGACAATCGCTAGCTTACTTACAGCTTATCTTGCGCGGTAACATGCAGGGCATCAGCGGAGTCCGTCTATCGTACGCCGACAGGCGGTTTGGAGCTGTGCGCACTGCGGTCCGTCTCGGAGAAACCATAGGAGGGGTGCAGGAGGCTTCCTTCCATACCACCGCTCGTGGTCTATTCGGTCCCTAAAAACAAAAAAAGCAAAATTTGTTATTAGGGGGGGGTCCTCTCCCCTATTAACAGCCAATGTCAACCAAGGAGACATTGACTGCGTTCGGGGGGGGGGGCTGCAGGATGGCTTTGGGCCTCTTGTACCTCAGATAATCCTCAGGTCGGTAGTTACCGAGCCCTTGGACTATTGAGTTTTCCGAGTAACCCGCCGCCTTGTAGAGCTTATCCGCCGCGTTCCGGATGAACTCTTCAATGGACTCCAGTTTGGAGTCCTCCCGCAACTTATCGCTGCGGACGTACCATGGGGCCTTCATGGCACGCCGCATTGCAATGTCTTGAACGACCTGTAGTTTATGCATGTGGCTTGGAGCCGCAAAACCCCAGGCCGGTGCAGCATAGGTTAGAGTGGGCCTGGTTTTCACCAGCGTCAGGCCATTCTTGGTACTTAATCTACTTTTACGGTGAAGCAGGGGTCCCAACGCGGCCATGGCTCTCCTTGCTTTCACCGTAATATTCTGAATGTGGGGGCCCCACCGAAGTCCCCTATCAAGGGTCACCCCCAAGTATTTGGAGGTGCCGTTCCAGGGAATCTCGGTGCCGAACATCTTTAGGTTTGTCTGTGGTCTACGATGTGGAGTACGGATAGATTCTCTTTTGAAGAAGGTGGCCGTACTTTTTGCGGGGTTGACGCCGACGCGCCAAATACGACACCATTCTCCTAGGAGATCCAGTGCTTTCTGAAGTTTTTTGACCATGGCTGAAGGCCTGCGTGAACTCACGAAGTAAGCAGTGTCGTCTGCATACAACATGAGCTCGGTGGATGTGAGTGTTGAAGTGTCCGACGGTGGCGTCGGCACATCTCTGGCGTAAAAAATATACAGGGTCGGGGCGAGTACGGAGCCCCGAGGGACACCGGCCACAATGTCTCGTTCCGACGAGCGCACATCATCGAGTTTAACTCGGAATTTACGGCCCGAAAGGTAGGACGCTATCAGCCTGACCAATGCTGAGTCGATATCGCCTTGGATCAACTTGTAAAGCAGCCCCTGGTGCCATACTTTGTCGAAGGCCTTGGCGACATCGAGGAACACCGCACCCGTGGGCTGGGACCGATTCCAGTTTAGGGTGATGTGCTCCACGAGCCTCAGCACTTGTAGCGTCGTGGACAGTCCTGGACGAAAACCATACGGTTCGCGGGGAATAGATTGGTGTTCTTCCAGGGCCATTTTAACTCTAGCGAGGATAACTCTCTCCGCTAGCTTACCAAGCGCGGGGAGAAGACTGATAGGCCTATACGATACAGGGAGTCTCGGGTTTTGCCCAGATTTGCGGATCATTATGACATCGGCCACTTTCCAACGACATGGAAAGTGCTCGAGGTGCAGCACCGCATTGAAGATGCTGGTGACTGCTGCCATTGCCGGTCTGGGCAATTCCGCGATAATCCTGTTCGTTATCCCGTCGGGTCCCGGAGCCTTCTTCTTATGAAGAAAGCGTACAGGATGAGTCACTTCCTGAAGGGAGGTGCTCTCTAACTTCTCTTCGTCTGGGTCGGGGGGGGGGGGAGCTTGCCCACCTTAGCACTTCCGCGTTAACCCTCGCGGAGTGTTCGGGATAGGCAGCGGCGTTGGGTCTGAATTGAGCATCTAGACTGTCCGCAAGCACCTCTGCCTTTTCTTACGGACTAATCGCGGGGCCGTTTTCAGACTCCAGTGGAGGGATGACGCTTCTTTTGTTTCGGAGTCTTCTTACCAATCCCATGCCGAGGGATCTGCGAAGGAGAATTCCTCGAGCATGTTACCCCAGTTGGTATTTTTAAACTCCGAGACAGCGTCTTGCACCTGATCTTTCAAGGAGTTGTATGCCGCTCGATCTGCCGGGTAGCCTGTGCGTTGCGCACGACGCCTTACCCGGTTTTTCTCGCGTATTAACTCCTTGATGTCAGGTGGGAGGCTGTTCCGTTGGTCGCACGCCGGAACAACTTTGGTCGCGTGGAATGCGGCTCCAGTGACCAAGTCCTCGAAATGCTGCAAGTAGCACTCGAGGGCCTCCTTCGTCTGAAGGACGGGGGGGGGGACCTATGGTATCCAGGACCTGGTTCTTAAAAATTGACCAGTCGGTCCTGGTCCTCGACCTACTGTGGGGGGGGGCGCTCGGCGTCCCCCAGCTCCAAGAGGACCGGATTGTGGTCCGAGTTCAACTCGTTCAGTGAGGTGAGTTTGTGCACGAACTGAAGGTTCCTGACACAAACAACATCTAGCACGTCGTGAAAGTGGTTGGTGGACTCATCTCCTCTTACGCGCGTGTTAAATTGGAAATGAGTGAAGTCCACCGGAGCGTCTACCGTGAAGCGGTGCCTATCAGAGACTGTTAGGAGGGTGCGACCAGCGGAGTTAGCCTTGCGGCTGCCCCATGCCGGATGTTTTGCATTCAGGTCGCCCGCGAGGATGACCTGATCGCCATCGCCTCCTAACAGGGACACAATATCCGATTCCAGGAGAGGTTGCGAGGGAGCTTTGTAGACCGAGGTCAATTGCAGCCATCCGTTATTATCCGTGAGGATCTTAATGGATGTCGCTTCTACTCCCTGCAACGACTCCGGGGTCGGAATACTGTGGTGCTCAATACAGGACTTGACGTAAATAGCGTTGCCCCCAAAGCGTCCGCTGTCTCTGTCGTTCCTGTGCAGAGCGAAATTGGGAAGTCTAGTGCGGGTCGTGTGAGATTCCTTGAGGTGTGTCTCCCCTACTAGAATGACATCCAGATCGCACTTGGCGGCGAAATCTTCAAGAAGATTTTGTTGCTTTCGTAGTCCATTTGCATTCCAGTAGGCGATCTGCAAGGACACGGGGCGTATTTTTGGGCCTCTATCCATCAACGGGCCGAGAGGATATAGTGGGGGGAGCAGCCCCTTTCTTCTTTTTCCTTCTCGTCCGCTTGCTCCTTTTTGGTGCGGTGGCTCCTTCGATCTTTGGAAGTTCGGATGCCTGCCGCATCAGGGCAGTAGCGAGAGCGACATTGTCTACCCCATTGGGGGAGGGGGACAGTGCCGTTGATGGCGAAATTGCCGAGAATGGGCCCCTACGTTAGGGGGGTGAAAGTCCTGAGGGGCCAGTCACCCTGTTAACCCAGGGATTTCTAGGGCAGCCAGTGAAGCTGGCTGGATGAGCTCCTCCGCAGTTCGCGCATACTGCGGGGGTCGTGTTGGGCTTAGGGCAAGCTGACGCCCGGTGCTTGCCACTACAACGATGGCATATGGCCTCTGCTGCCGCACAGTTGGACTGCGTGTGGCCGTACTTCTGACATTTGAAGCATTGGACCGGTGCGCGTCTCTGATTGGGTGGCTCGAAGTGAGCTCCCACTGCAGTACAGTTTTTAGCTTGTAGATGCTTTTAGCTTTTGTGGTGTTGTCTAGTTTTACCACGAAAAGGGGTAATGGGGTTCTGACCGGCCCTTGAACCATTTGCGTGACGCTGATTACGGGAAAACCATTAGTGGCCAAATCCCGCTGGATTTCGTCCACGGTGAACTCTTTAGGGAGTCCCCTTAAGATGACCCTGAAGGGTTTAGCTGCAGGTTCCCTGTATACGTGATGCGCGTATCCGCGTGCTACTAATAGTTTGGACAGGTCGCGGAAATCTTGTTCGCATCTTGCCTTTTGACGAGCACGTCTCTTCTCCCTAATTAAAGATTTAATATGGGGGGTGGAGGGGGTCGAGTTTGTTAGGAATGGGGGTCGGGTTATTGGCTACCTGCAGGGAGGAAAAAATTTGATTTTCAAAGACTCCTAAATAACTTACCAGTTCTTCGGGGGTCCTTATTACCGGAATTTTTCCCATATTCCGCAGAAAATCATCATGGAAAACAGGCCAGGCGATCTTGTCAACTACCTGAGGAACGAAATCTGCTGATGGTTGCTCACCAAGATGGAAGAGGACCGGGTAGTGGTCGGAATCTAGCGTTTCACCGAAGGAGAGATGATACTGGGCGTTGAAGTTCTTGAGTAACACGATGTCCAAGACGTCATCCTGATGTGGACCACCTAACCCTTCGTGGGTAGGCTCCCTAGGACCATCAACTACGAAATTTGAGCGATGGGATAAAGCTGAAAGGGCGACGCCGGCCCTGTTTGTCTTCCTTGAGTGCCAGTCCTTGTGTTTGGCATTTAAGTCGCCTGCGATGATTGAGGGACCTGTATTGTTAAGTAAAAGCAAAATATCGTCTTCGGGAAGAGGAATGACTGGTGGGTTATAAACCGCGGAAATCTGCAATAAACCTGTGTTACTAAGTGTGCTGTTGACCTTAATACTTATCGTCGTATGTTCGAGAGTGCAGGTGGCTATGTCTATCTCCGTGTGGTCGATTGAATTCTTCACGTATATAGCTGTGCCTCCCCCTCTCCTATTTGGCCTATCATTTCGATGTAGCACGTAGTTTGGGATCTTGAATTTTGAAGAGGCTTTGAAAAAGTTTCACAGACTATGATGATGTCTAAGTTGTGCTCAATTGCGAATTCGCCGAGTTCCATTAGGTTCCAATGTGTGAGCCCGTTGGCGTTCCAAAAGGCAGTCCTGAGGGAGCTGGGAGCAGTTCTAGTCATGCATCTGTGGAGAAATGGCTTGGGACATGGCTAGAACAAAAAGAAGAAGATTAAGCAAGTTGTTGATATTCAACCATGATGTCATCTATTTGGTCCTGGTTGAATCCATTTCTTATCATATGAGCTAGTGCTGCAGCTAGGTCCCGTTTGGACATTGGGATCATGGTAGAAGTTGATGCTGAGGTGGCATTACTCTTGGGACTCTGAGCCGGACGTTAGCTTGGGGGGGGGGTCGGGTTTCTTGCGTGTTGCTTCTAGCTTTCTAGGAGTATGAAACCCCTGGAGCCGTTCGATGAGGCTGAAATCTGGCTCTTGCATGTTCTTGGCGCTCTGGTTGACCTCTTGATTGATGGAACCTCTTGATAATAGGGTAACTAGGGCAACTTTGATAATTGGCTGGGTGGGGACCTTTGCAATTAGCGCAGGTGGCGGGGGTGTCCCTTGTTTTGCTGCATGTAGAGGTGAGATGCGGCCCTGCACATTTCACACATCGTGGTGCCGATCTACAGCAACTTTGCGTGTGCCCGAACGTTTGGCACCTGTGGCATTGCCCTATCTTCTTCTTTTGGTGGGGGGTCTCCACTTGAACGTTGACCCCCTGTATCTGGGTGATGTTGAAAATTTCTTTATTTCTGTCTGTTTTGGGCATCGTGACCATTGCTAGAGGTAAGGTCCTTTTATCCCCACGACCGCGGTGCATGCGTGCCACTGATGCGATCTCAAAACACATTCTTTCCAGGCTCCTCTTGAAGGGGTCTGTTGATAATTCGGGTGGTATGCCCCTAATTACCACTTTTAGGGGGGCCTCTTCTACAAATCTTCTAAAATAGAATTCGAAGCCTCCATCTTCGAGAAGGTGGTGTAGTCTTCTGTAATCCTCAGTAGAAGATCGTGTTATCGCCATACCATCAGCGACGTATCGGACTTGCGTGTAGCTGATCTTTTGCCGTTTAAGTTCAGCTTCTACGTCGAACCATTTTTCCGTGTTGCGTAGCGTGATTGGAGGAATTTTGTACAGTTTATCTTCCCTCTTCTTTTGGGAGGTTAGTATCGGAGCTGACGTTGCTTGGCTGGGTCCGGCCCTGGCCGAACCTGAAGGGCTGGAACCGCCCCTGGACTCTTGCGTGTCCACGAATAACTCATCATCGGTGTCGGGCTCTTCGGGGATGCCCCTGTCGCTATTATCGAGTGCCCTAAACTTATTTTGGACCCTCACTCCTGACGTAGAGGTGGTGGGGGTGTCAGGGCTTTCACGGATTCTCTTACCCGATCGGACCTCCTGGAAGGGGGTTTCGGCAGTTTCAGCTGGTTTTGGTTCTAAAAACGCTGGATCGGCACCTAGTTCTTCCAGCGCGATATCGAATTTGGCGGGGTCTGTCACTTCCAACTTCTTGAGTACTCTGCTCATTGCCTTGAGCTGGGCACTGAATGAGTCGACTTTTGTGGTAAGCACCGTGTTCGCATGACTGAGCTGCTTGATCTCATGGCCGAGCTGCGTATTCGTCCTTTTTTAGCAACGATTTGTCTTGGTTAGATCTTTTCAGCTCCTGCTGAACAATTTCAATGTGGCTTGGGGAGCCAGTCTTACTGCCTTGTCTGGTTCTCGTCATCCTAGCTAAAAAGGTTAGGTCGGGAAAGAAAGTGAGGTTATGTCGTGGTTTGTTGACACGTGGTCATAGTATAAAAGAGGAAAAAGTGTGGTTATGAATTAATAAAATTAACTCTTGTTGTCCACTAAATAGATTTTAGTGGTATTTAATTTGCCTTACTATTAACAATAAATAAAGATTTTATCGACAATAAATTACAAAATGTATTGTCGATGAAATGTCACTAAATAATTAATAATAGGTGTAATTGTTCGATCAAAACTTAACCTGCAATTTCCACTTGTTGTCCTGTTAAAATTGTGTCAATAAAATCGATTGGAGTGATCTAAAAATAACAAAGTTTGTTAAATATTCACTAATCTGGCTTACCAATTTGAGGTTATGTAGAGCACGTGTTGTTCGTTCGGTTGTCTGGCTATGAATGAATGAATGAATGAATAAATAGGAGGCTAGGCTAGGCTAATATTGACTTTTTAGGAGCATGCGGCAGCATGCGACTGCTGCCCTAATCTCCTACAACTGACGATGTGACAAACATGACGTTGGGGCAATTTTTGGGATTGCTGAACCCGAATGTGGCATCGAGCCGTGTCTGAATGTGAGAATAAAGTAACAGTAAACAAGGAAAAAGGGGTGGGGAAAATAAAACAACGTAAAATTAAAAATTTTTAAATTAAAGAAATAAGTAGAATTGAATAGTGAATTTTACCTGTTTGATTGAACTTTACTAGATATAAATTAAAAGTAAAAATAAAAATAAAATTTAGAACTAAAAATAAAAATAAAGATAAAATAAAATAATAAAATAATTAAAATTTGGAGGTCTGACTTTTATGAAGGTTGTGAAGACTGATAATGAAGAAATAGTAAAAAATTTTTGCCATTCGAACATTGCTCACCAATACGTTAGTTTGCTTGTGGCACTTCTTACCGAACATTCACTCTTGGGGAGCACTTGAAGCCGCCAATTGGCGGGATTTCCTTAGGTTGGAGCCACCAAGGATCTGCCGTGGCCGTATTCACAAAATATTTCTTATTGGCCGTACCCACCAAATAAAAACCGCAATCTTGAAATTTGAATTTTGAATTTTTGAATTTGATTAAATATGTCTTAATCACGTCTTACGGTCATCACGATTTTACCAGGACCGTACCAAGCACACGAGCCCAAAATAACATTTATTTGGACCGTCAAAAAATACAATGCTAACATAATTTGTACAAAAAAGAGCGGTCCGAGTTTCGTATCCAACAATGCTTATATATATAAAGCCTCGTTGTTACTAGCTCGGTAAGTCACATGTCATAAATTTGATACAATATACGATGAATGGAAAAAAGAGATACAGTAAAAGTGAAAAATAAAAGAATAACAACCAAAAAGAGCAATTCCAACTCACGTCGGTCGATGAAACTTTACAGTCTTAGTTTCCTTACCTAGGAGGTTGGATTACAAATTACTTGAGGAGTCGTGAAAAATGTTGAATTTGGACCAGTTTAAACCTGATTGGAGGAAATCTGAAACATAAAGGAGAGTGAGATAAAATCAGAGATGAAAAAGTGATACTTAGGTCGTTGGAGCGAGGATGCTCAGTGGACGCTTGTATCGAATATAATCTTGAACACCATATTGTCCCAGGGATGAGATTAAGGGGTTGATGGAGTCTTGACATCTGATGTACATTTTCTCGGTTATTTTCTTGATGAAGTCTTGAAGATAATCGACCTTGGTTTCGGAGTGGAGGTATCGGATAGGTTGAGCGCAGAAGCCACCTGTTGCGTTGCGTAAACAAATATTCTGGATGACCTGGAGCCGGTCCATTTGAAATTTGGAAGCGAAAGCCCACGCTGGAGCTGCATATGTGAGAGATGGTCTGATGATTGACTTGTACAATCTGAACTTCTTGTTGACTTCAAGTGAACTGCGTTTCCCGATGAGTGGAGCCAGAGCCTTGATAGCCTTCCGAGTGTTGTTGTTGATTGTAGTTACGTGTTTCACCCATGTGAGGGATTTATCTAACGTGACACCCAAACATTTCGTTGACGTGACCCATGGAATCTTCTTTCCAAACATGAAGACGTCTTGATGAACCGAGCGGGTGCGTCTGGAGAACATGACTGCTGCGCTTTTGTCGGCGTTTACTTCGATGCGCCAGGTGCGATACCAATCTTCAAGATCCAGCAGAGCTTCTTGAATATGTCTGGCCGTAATTTGGATACTTATAGAACTCGAGAGGATGGTTGTCGTCTGCGTAAAGCCCGCTGATTACTTGTTCCGTTCTGGGTAAGTCTCTCGTGTAAATGCAAAACAAGGTGGGTGCCAGAATGGACCCTTGAGGCACCCCTGCTTCAATCTTCTTTTTGCTGGATCTGATACCTTGAAGTTTTACCCTAAAACTTCTCTCCTTAAGGTAAGACGCGATTAATCGGACCAGTCTTGGATTCATCTCCGCTTGAAGCATCTTGAACAGCAGACCTTCGTGCCACACCTTATCGAAGGCCTTTGAAACATCTAGAAAAACCGCGGCTGTCGATTGTTTCTTATTGTAGTCTAACGTGATATGTTCTACAATGCGAACTAACTGTTGGGTGGTCGAATGACCAGCACGGAACCCAAATTGTTCATTTTGAATTATTTCTAGGTCTTCAATTTCATCTTGCAGTCTGGAGAGGATGACCTTTTCAATCAGCTTCCCAATTGTGGAGAGGAGGCTGATTGGACGATAGTTCTGAGGAAACTTCTTGCACTTGCCGGGCTTGTGCAAAACTATAACGTCGGCTAGTTTCCATTTGTCGGGGAAGTACTGTAGTCTCAGTACTGCGTTGGCTATTCCAGTAAGCGCCGATACTGCTTTCTTCGGAAGATTCTTGAGGATTCTATTTGAAACTTGATCCGGCCCTGTTGCTTTCTCCTTCTTCAGGCCCTTGATGATCCTACTGATTTCATCAAATGTGGCTGGTCTTAACGGTGTGGAATCTGAAACTGGAGAGTCGAGAAAAACTTTTACTTGTCTGTTGATCTCGGCAACATGTACAGGGTTGGATTGAGGGTTCGGTTTGAATTGTGTTTCGAGAGTATCGGCGAAAGCTTCGGCTTTGTCAGCATCTGTATAGGCCATGCCATTCATGCCGTGGATTGGAGGAATCGAATCATTTGGGCGCTGGATTGCTTTGACCATTCTCCAAATTGAATTGTTGTGATATGATAGGCTGGCGATCTTGTTCTGCCAATTCTCGTCGCGGAACAACTTCAAGGTGTTGGTTACTTCATGTTTCAGCTGGTTGGCTCGGTTGCGATCGTCCGGATGCCATGTTCTTCGTGCTTTTTGGCGAGCACGTCTCTTCTCCCTAATTAAAGCTTTAATATGGGGGGGGAGGGGGTCTAATTTATTTGGAATAGGGGTCGGGTTATTTGCATGCTGCAGGGAGGAAAAAATTTGATTTTCAAAAACACCAATGTACTTTACCAGTTCATCGGTCGTCTTGATTACCGGAATTCTTCCCATATTCTGCAGAAAGTCATCTTGAAAAACTGGCCAAGCGATTTTATCAACGGTGCGTGGATCGGCTTCAGCTTGAGGCGGTTTACCAAGATGGAAGAGGACCGGGTAGTGGTCCGAGTCTAAAGTTTCACCAACGGAGCTCTGATACGGAGTGCTAACATTCTTGAGTAGAACGATATCTAAAACGTCATCCTGATGTGGACCACCAATCCCTTCGTGGGTTGGCTCCCTAGGGCCATCAACTACGAAATCTGAGCGATGGGAAAGTGCTGCGAGGGCAACGCCGGCCCTGTTTGTCCTCTTGGAGTGCCAATTCTTGTGTTTGGCATTTAGGTCGCCAGCGATGATCGACGGACCTGTAACATTAAGCAAGAGGGAGATATCGTCTTCCGGGAGTGGAATCCCTGGTGGGTTGTAAACCGCGGAAATCTGAAGAGAATTTGTGTTACTAAGAGAGCTGTGAACATTTATACTTATTGTGGTGTTTTCAAGTTGGTTGGTAGCTGGGTCAAGTTTGGAGTGGTCTATTGACCTCTTGACGTAAATCGCCGTGCCCCCTCCTTTGCTGCCGATTCTGTCGTTACGGTGTAGAACGTAATTTGGAATTGTAAATCTTGAAGATTTCTTAAAGTGAGTCTCGCAGACTAGGATGATGTCGAGTTCATGGTCATGTGCGAAGTCCCCTAATTCACTTAGCTTCCAGTAAGCCAAGCCATTTGCGTTCCAGTACGCCATCCTTAGCGAACTGGGTGCTGTTCTGGGAACCATGGGGAGATTTTGCGCGAAGAAAAACGAAAAACGAAAGTCAAGTCATGAATGGAATCTGGAAAAAGAAGAAGAATTATTAATCCAGCTGTTGATACTCAATCATGATGTTGTCGATTTGATCCTGGTTGAAACCATTCCGGATCATGTGCGCTAATGCAGCGGCTAGGTCCTTCTTGGTCATCTTGATCTTGCCACCGGTTTGTTGTGGCTTGCTGTTCGCGTCCTGCGTATTCTGGGTGCGCTGCGAGTAGGTTTGATTTGGAGTAGTCCTATGTGGCCTGAACCTAGCTCTTGAATGTTCTGGCCTTTCTTGGTGATATCTGTTTCGGTGTTCAGTCCTGGTCTTGGGTTTAGGGTAGTTAGGGCAGCCCTGGTAATTGGCGGGGTGTGGCTCTTTGCAGTTGACACATACTGCCGGGACATCTCTTGACTTGGTACAGGTGGATGTTAAGTGCGGCCCTGCACATTTCACACATCTGGGATCTGATCTGCAACAGCTTTGAGCATGGCCAAAGGACTGACATCTATGGCACTGGCCGATCTTTCTTTTGTCGTGAGGCTTCTCGATCGTGACATCTACCCCTTGGATTTTCTCCACATCAAAAATCCCCCTGTTGGCTTCTGTTTTTGGTAGCGTTACCATTAGGAGGGGCATTGCTCTCTTGTCCCCTCGTCCGCGGTGCATCCTGGCCACCGAGGATACTTCAAATCCCATCTTCTCTAGGTTTGACTTGACTGGATCTGTGGGAAGTTCGGGTGGGATTCCCCTTATCACCACCTTCAAGGGAGCTTCTTCGGCGAATTTCCTAAAATAAAATTCGTGGCCCCCCTCTTCTAGAAGCTTGTGAAGAGCTCTGTAGTCCTCAACAGAGGCTGGTGTTATTGCCATACCACCAGCTACGTAACGCACGTGGGTGAAACGGATTTTCTTGGAGTCCAGTTCGTTCTCTAAATCGAACCATCGGCTGGCATTCTTTAAAGTGATTGGCGGTATTTTGTATTGCTTGGGGGCTTGGCTGTTGCTGCTTCTATTCTTGGGGGGGGGGTTTACCTTTTTGGATGGAGCCGGACCTGTAGGGCTGGAGCCCCCCCTGGACTTATGCGTGTCCATGAAAACTTCATCGTCGGATTCTATTTCTTCGGGGATGCCCCTATCTCCGTTGTCGAGTGCCCTGAATTTGTTCTGAACCCTCACTACTGACGTAGAGGTGGTGGGGGTGTCAGGGCTTTCGCGGATTCTTTTTCCGGATCGTACCTCTTGGAAGGGGGTTTCTGCAGTTTCGACCGGTTTGGGTTCTGCAAATGCTGGATCTGCACCTAGTTCGTCCAGCGCGTTGTTGAAGATGTCGGGGTTTATCGCTTCCAATTTCTTAAAGATTCTGCTAAATGCCTTGACCTGGGCCGTGACTGAGTCGACTTTTGAGTGGAGCGCTTTGTTTGCCTGGCTGAGCTGCTTGATCTCATGGCCCTGCTGTGTGTTCGTTCTTTTTAGGAGCGATTTGTCCTGGTTCGATCTTTTCAGCTCCTGCTGGATAAGTTCTATGTGGCTTGGGGAGCCAGTCTTACTGCCTTGTCTTGTTCTCGTCATCCTAGCTAAAAAGGTTAGGTCGGGAGAGAAAGTGAGGTTATGTAGTTTATGACACGTGGTCACAAGAGAAATAAAATGGAGAAAGTGTGTTTATGTATTTAATCAAATTAACCCTTGTTGTCCACTAAATAGATTTTAGTGGTCACACTTGAGTATTTAATTTGCCTTACTAATAATAAAAAATAAAGATTTTATCAACAATAAATTACAGAATGTATTGTTGATGAAATGTCACTAAATAATTAATAGTAGGTGTAATTGTTCGATAAAAAACTAAACCTGCAATTTCCACTTGATGTCCTGTTTAAGATTGTGTCAAAAATCGATTGGCGTGATCTGAAAGTAACAAAATTTGTTAAGTATTCACTAAATCTGGCTTACCAATTTGAGGTTATGTAGAGCACGTGTTGTTCGTTCGGTTGTCTGGAGTCGAATGCCCAATAAATAGGAGTATATTTAAAGAGTGTTTTAAACCTATTTCAATTAAAACGGTCATTCAAGTTAAACAACCAATGAAAACCTTACAATATAGACTAATGAACGTTTGTGATTGGTGTTTTATGACGCATGCCATTATAAAGGGTTTGTAAAACTTTGTAACTTTCTAAAATTTTTATGAATGCAGGGGTAAAATTTTATTCTGTCTTCCCCCCATGTGGTAATTGTCTGAATTCGCTATTGTTTCGTTTGTGAAGGTTCATTTTGAGTGCATATTTATTAATTATTATCGACTTATCTTCATCCAAGTCCCAAAATAAGCTATATTTTTATTTAAAAAAACCAGTAATTTTTTTTTTTTTTTTTTTTTTTAAAGCGGTTAATAAGCAATAGCATATAATGCTATTCTAATAATAAAAACAATTAAATACGTGTTCTCCCTATTCACCGTTTGAAAAATTTGCGAATTATTTTTTTATTTTTATTAAATTACAACGTTATTCTTTAGCAATAAAATATTATAATTAATTTACAATGAAGTCAGATTGTTTACAAAAAACCGTAACTATATTTTTTTTTATAAAAATAAATGTAATTTCCATAATTCTGATGCATTTGTAATTCGAATTACGTATAAATTAAAAAAAATAACGACCCTTGATATGAATTTACATTGTAACTCTCTTTTGTTTCATTTGCTTGCTAAGCAACGCTCTTGGTAAAAGCAGGTAAAAGGAATACAGCAGTGCAATGTTTATTTTGTCCCTTTATCATACCACCATTTCATAAGCAAACCTTAAAAAAAGTATACCTAATTATCCTATTAGCCTACTTTCAATTATCGGTATAGTTGCTAACTATTTATTTACTAACTATACAATATAATAATGTTCCCGGGCGATAGATGGCTTTGCTTACGCCCCCTGGTGGACGGGGTGATCTCTACGTTTCCATTTTTAATACATGGCTGTCCCTCTATATATACATACTCTTTGCATAAAGTCATTCGGAAATTCTTAAAATCATGGGCCCGGTTAGCTTACTGTTCCCTTGTACTTTTTATTTCGACTTTTTGAATCACTTAAATAATTTTTTTTTAATATGAAAGTTTTTCCGTCAGCGGCATTTTGTTCACTTAAAATTTAATTCGGGAAATTTTTCTAAAACTGCCAAATGAAATTTTATCCTCCATCCAGGTCTTGTCATCTTGTCAATTTTAGTGTTACATATTATTCGCATGATTTCAGTATTCATTTCTTTTGTTTATTTAATAAACTTGCAAGGATTTTAAGCCGTATTCCGTTGAGTTTTGGAAGACAAGCTTGTTGGAATATAAATATTTGTCAAAATCGCATCTTGAATGTTCGTAGGGGCTGGTGCCATTGAGTAGTTTAAATTAAATATCTATTTGACCTCAAATCTTCAAAATTATGTTCAAAAAAAGATAATTTTATTGGGATAAAACCGACATAAAACTGTCGACTCCAGAATTCAAGTTTTCATTATTTTATTATTATGTTTTTACATTTTGCACTATCACCAAGAAAGGAGTCCATAGCGCAACATTTGGGCGACGCGACGCAAATAAGAAAGGTAACAACAACAATGATAACAAAAATATAATTACAATAGCAATGAACATTTTGATGATAATAATAATATTAAAATGATTAAAATTTAAGAATTTATTTAAATTCGATTTAAAGTTCTTTAAATATGTATTTGTTAGTGTCCATACATTTTTGATAAAATTTATGTAGGAAGATTTTATTTGTTTGTTATTTCGTAATAACAAGGGTGTAAAGGGTGTAGATTATAAAATGAACATAGAATAACAATAAAAACTTGGGCATTGTTGCAATAAGTGTAGCATAGTCTGCTACCCTTGGAATCACAAGGGCAAATTACTTTTGCTGGGATTTACTCCTATGCTCTAGGTACGGAACCATTTCTCGAGTGTCGGTGACGACGATTCGTGACAGTATTGGGTAGAGGCGCGCTGGTAAAAACCGCTGTGTCGTCAGCATAAAGCGCCATTTCTGTATTCGGATCGGTGGTTTGAATTGGGGTGGCATATCGTGCGTGTACGTGACAAAGAGCTAGGGGCTAGGATGCTTTCTTCCGGCTGCGGCTGTGAGAACGATGCCAAGATTAAAACCAGTTTGGGAGATACAAACTTCATCAAATGGTTTGGCTACATCTCTTCTTTTCCAACTCCATTGTGGCTGTCAGTGTGTTGGCAACAACTTCTTGCAGTCATTGTTTTTCAGAATCCACTCTCTTGCCGCAATAAAGAGCTGAGTGTAACATCTTTTGTTTCTACACTAATTTAGAAGCTGGTTCACCTTTCCAATGGTGTAGAGAGAAGTTCTGTTTACAAGCAAGGGCAAGTTAAATTTCTTATTTTTAAGAAATAATAGATAATATGAAGAGAGAACAAGAAATAACGGTTCTGTGGCAGCGTCTACCTCGATGCCCAGGTTGTCCCCTGGGGTCCGGAGTTTGTTGCCCCCCAGGGTTCAGCTTTTTTGAGTGTCAGGAGGGTGTTTGACGTTGAGGTCTCCAGCGATGATTTTCGGGGTTGTTCCTCGCAGTAGTTTCTTGAAGTCGTCTTCAGGTAGTACCGTTGCTGGTCGGTTGTAGACTGAGGATAAATTAGTCAATAATTTCGTGACCCCCAATTTTATCAAATTAATAAAATGGAACTCTTGGGTTTTGGGTAAATAAAACAAATAATCTCTCAATCTTTGACTTTTTAATGAAAATTTATATAAATTATATAAATATATATACCCGCGTGATTGATGTTAATTCTTCACCAATGCAATCAATAAATGGTTGGATGGACGTCTTCAAGTTCTTTAAATATAAAATTTTATCTTCTATTTCTTGATGTATTTTTCCAATAAAGATGCAAGATTCTTGACAATCTCGAATTGTAAATTCTTTGTGGTATTTTTCCATATTGCAGCATTTTTGCATACTACTTTACTATAGGTACAATACATATATAGCCGTGCAATGCTTAAAACAAAACTGCATTTTGGAACATAGTTTTTAAATATTTATTTATTTAGATTTGATTAGTTTATTCCAACAAATATTAAGTTTTATAATAAACACAAATTGAAAACAAAATTATAGTTTAAAAAATATTGTTATTTTTGCACTTTTGTGCAATTTGATGTTGTTAAACCTAAATATAAGCAGTACTTCCTTTCAGAAATTTTATCATTCTGCTGTAATTTATTTAACAAAAATTTTATATTTGATTCTTTCACATTTGTGCTTAAAAATGACAGTAGTTCTGTGAAACACAATTACCATTTACCAAAAAGGACATCACCATTTTCAAAAGCGATTTTAAAATCCAGGTCTACCTGTAAAAAAATTAATTAATGAAAAATTGCAAATAATTTTCAATGAAATATTATGTGTCGTACCAATCGAAAACCAGCTGGAGTTTTGTAAACAGCCCAATTTTGCATTTAGCCGCGGTATTCCAAGCTCTTTCATTTGTTTTAAACGAATCTGGATGCAATTTCAAGCTGCCAGCTTTCCAATAATAATTATAGAACTCATCAGAAAAAATTCCTTCTGAAAAATTGCAATTATTATAGAGGTTTTCTCTTAACTTACGGATATGCTCGTTGACGAGTTCGAGGTTTCCGTCTGCGTGGAGTCTTCGATTGGTGACGTAGTTGGTCGCGTTGAAAACGGATCGGAGGCCCTTTTTTAAAATGATTTGGATTTTGTACATCTGCCGGGCGGATGCTGTTCCCGAAACGGATGCGGCGTAGGCCAAGGTTGGCCTGATGATAGCCTTGTAAATTCGCAGCTTGTTAGCGGGTGACAATTTGCTGCGGCGATCTGTTAGTGGCATTAAGCTGGCCGAATAGGCCCTTGAAGGTGACCCCTAGGTACTTGGAGGTGGGGTTCCATAGGATGGCTTCACCGAACATGAAGACGTTCCTGTTGTGGGGCTTCCGACGTTTTCGAAACATGGTAGCGCTGCTCTTGCTCGAGTTCACCCCGATGCGCCAAGTTGCGAACCAAGTTTTCAAGTCATTGATGGTCTCTTGCAGGTGGGTGGGGAGTGGATGGAGGACGTGGAAGCCGCTGTTTCATCCGCATAAAGTGAAATTTTTGTCATCGGATTCTTTGGAGTTGGAATGTCGCTCATGAAGATGTTGAATAGCGACGGTGACAAAGGCGAGCCTTGGGGGACTCCAGATCGGATTGGACGTTCGGATGAGCGGGCGCCGTTGAGTTTTATGCGGAAGCGGCGGTCCCTGGGGTGGTACGCTGTAAGTTGAATTAGAGCGGGTTGGATGTTGGCCCGAAACATTTCTTTTAATTAAGAAAATCGTGGAAAATTTATATAAATTGCTTTATTTGCATATGAAAGTTACATAAATATAGATTATTTTAAATTTTTTTAAGGGGTGACACTTTGGTGACATGGTACAACCTATGTTGTAAGCATGTTCAATCATGCTGAAAAACTTATTAACTATACTGTATTTCACAATTAATATTTCACGTGAAATTCTTTAACACAATTTTTATTGTTATTTAAACACAGTGGGACAGGTATCACACATCCATGTAGTTCGTTTTTGATTCTTTATGCTACTACAATGAGCACATCTTCGTGTTCCTTTTTCCGGTATATAAGATGATTCCTTTAGGCGTAAATTGCTTGTCACATATGGTTTGTGTTTTTTTATTTCCACAGAAGAATGTTTTCTCCTCTTGGATGCCGGACTTTCTGAGAGCAGTCCAACAGCCACATTCTGTCGGAATTCCTTCATTGAAAGTTGCGGTAAATTGAGCTCCGAATGCACCAAATATGCATTTACAATACTGGCGTTCAACAAGTAAAACACTATTCTGTGCTACCACTTTCTACTTTTGCGGTCTATTTCATATAGTACATTCTTTCTTTGATCGAAGAGGTCAACCAACTGACTGTTAATAGTCAGACTGTTATATATATGACTGTTATAGTCAAGGACCATCTTCGGTACCTTAACATCCATTACTTTACCATTTTGGTTTTCCTTTTTGCAGTTGTTATGTTATGTGGATCATGATTGTTTGTTGTCTCTCTATTTCATAGCGATGATGTTGGAATTACTAACGTGAATATCAAAATCACCCTTTTTCATCAATCGATCGGCACGAAACGTAGGAAGATATTTTAGCGATACATTGACTGTCCCACAATTTAATATTTTTTGCGATAATAACCACTCAATCAGTGGAACACTCATGAAAAAGTTATCGAAATACAAATTAATGGTAATATTTATTTTCTAAGCCATTAGTTAAATTCTTGACTACTCTAGCACCTAACGATTTTTCAGGAGAGCCCACAACTTTTCCAGTTTTTAAATTTTTAAATTTGCCCATGTAATTATTACATTGGTCTGCTAAAACCTAGATTTTTTACCGTCGTTTTATAGGTTTTTTGGGAAGGTACTGTTTCAAAGAATTCCTGCCTTTAAACTTAACCATTGATTAGTTGGGGTGAAACACGTTTCAGATCTCGTCTGTAGAATATCTAAAAATGGCCTAATTTTATACAGTTTTCAACTTCATCAGATGATGAAGTTGTATACCCTAGAATCATTAAACAACAGGCAAGTAATTTTGAAAAAAATGAAAAAAAATTTTAATGTGAAATTTGTCGTAAGATTTCGGGTAAGAAAACAAGCTGTTTTGCAGGTTTTAAAATTAATAGTAGGATCTCTCGAGTTTATTAATGATAAATAAATATATTATTCATAAATGAGCATATTATTTATGACAATTATTTTGGGTATTATTACTGGCATTACGGTTTTATGCTACCGGAATAAATATGTGGTTTTCCAAATGTGTTAGCAACAATTCCTTGTACACACATTAAATTGCAATCTTCAGGTAACTTACTATATACATTTTGATACAAGAACATAACGCTTGTAATTTTTAATACAATACACAACCGAAACGCCAGAATTAACATTTACATTGAAATATGACATTTACAACCCGTATTAGTTCATTTGTCCGCTGTAAAGAATACCTAGCAAGGGGGCTGCTCGTTATGAAATTCTTATGTTGGTGAAATGCAAATTTTCCTAAGTATTATTTTAGCGAATACCTAGCGTAAAGAATTCTTTAATAAATGTTGGTGAAAACGGGCATTAGTGGAACGGTTGCCTGCAACATCCTAAAAAGTAAGCCGTTATGCCATACCTTGTCAAATGTCTTGGATACGTCCAGAAAGACTGCGCTCGCGGATTCCGTCTTGTTAAGCGCTAGTGTGATCGTTTCCACCATTCTCGTGACTTGTAGGGTGGTGGAGTGTTGGGGGCGGAAGCCAAAATGTTCATCTTGAATTGTCTCGTCCTGAACTATTACCTTTTCTAATCTGTTGATGATGATCCCTTCTGCTATCTTTCCGATGGTGGAGAGGAGACTAATTGGCCTGTAGTTGTGGGGTTGGTCCTTGGGTTTCCTGGCTCATGCAAGACGACCACGTCCGCCATCTTCATCAAAATGTCTTAGCCTTAGCACCGCGTTGACGATACCTGTGATGGCCACGACTGCCTTCTTGGGGAGCTCCTTCAGGGCGAAGTTCGTGATGCCGTCCGGTCCGGGGGCTGTTTTCCTCTTCGTTCTTTTCTATGATTCTAAATTATTTAGTTTATCGCTTACCGCTTTCCTCTTCTCCCTGATTAAAGATTTTAGGGGGTGGGGTTGATCTCCGATGTTGGGAGTGGTAAATTCGGAAGTAGCGAAATCGTAAGTTTCACTTACCTCTTTCTCGAAGACCTCTACGTACCTTTCCAGCTCCTGAGGGCTGGTGCAGGTGGTCGTGGAAGACTGGCCAATCTGTTATCCTGGAGGTGGGTTTCGCCGCGGGCTCTGCTGTGGGTCCCAGGTTACGTTCTTCATGAGAGCGATGTCCAGGACGTCATCGTGCTCCTGCCCTAGGTTAGACCTGTGTGTTGGTTGTATTGGGGTGTTCACCTCTATATCTAACTCGTCCGCCAGACGACGGAGTCTGTTTCCAGCTTGGGTATGCTTCTTGCAGTGCCAGGAAGGGTGCTTCGTGTTGAGGTCTCCAGCGATGATCTTCGGCGTTGGTCCTCGCATTAACTTCTTTAGGTCGGCTTCCGGTAAGAGTGCGCCTGGTGAGTGGTAAACTGAGGACAATTGTAGGTTACCAAGTTTACTTACCGGGATGCAAGTCGTGGTGGCCTCGAGTTGGTCCAGGTCTCTGCGGGTGACGTCGTGATGTTGGATACTCCGCTTCACGTAAATGGCCGTACCTCCGCTTTTTTTCTTCCTTTCTAATAATAGTAATAATCTTGCATATAAGCAGTTATGGTGGCGTACATAGTGGGTTCGAGGTATTGTATGTAGTGAGAAAGAAAGAAAGTGCACGTGCAATTTTGCATCACAAGCTAATAGATAAGAGTATTATTTACTTCCGTTATGTCGCGTCTCATTTTTATTGACCTTCATATATAAACGTTACTTTTTAAAGCATAATTATTGTTACCAATTTATGTTTTTTTGGAAAGGACCTGTCTTGAACGTAAAGCTAAATACAGTGACTCACTCAGAAAGTTCCATTGCGGTTTCGTAAGCTATCAGAACTCACTAATCGCTCGTTCTGATATATCGCTTACTCAACCGCAATGTTCAACTTTCTGCAGCACGACTGGAAATAGCTATTAACGTTTTTACGTAAAATTTATATGTGTTATCTGACTTTGACCTAGATTATTTTTGTCGCGTGTTGCACCGATGAACTCGGCTGGTTGTCGTAGGTTATGGTTTTATTTTAAGAACTTTATTTTTAAACGAGTTAAATGTTAAGCGGGTGGCTTTCTTCCCGCGGATTTTGGGGACCAACGAATTAGTTCCGTGCCAGGTCTACTAAATGTATTATTTGACCGGTTTGGAATAACTCAAGTTTATCACCCTTGTCCACTTCCAGTCCGCCTTTGTGAGTTTAATGGTTTTATGTTGCACTAGGTGTTGGATGGGGTTTATCGCGGTCGCGTTTATTTTAGGTGCGAAGATTAGCGATGTCGTTGCGTTGCGGAGGTAGGTAGCTGGGCCCAGGTGCTGCTGAGGCAGGTCAACAAATTTGTCTCGATCCAGCTCATTTAAAATAAAACTATTTGCCGGTCCAAGATTACTCAAGTTGACTCACTTTTGCTTTACCGGGCCAACTTTCGCCTATTTGAAATCTTCTGAGGTGTCGTAGTTACGAAGAGGTGTGTCGTAAGAAGAAGTGAGGTTTCGAAGATCGTAGATCGAAAATTTCGAAAAGTTTGAAAGACGGTGATGCCGTAGTTTGCCGAACTTTACCCTACATGTTTTTCAAAAATGGTTCTTGTAGGCTCGCGGGTTTGGGAGGGTGCGGTATGATTTTGGATGTTGGGAGGAGTGCTGCTGTCTGTCCTGAATTTGTGTCTGGCTGGAACAACAGTTTATTTATTTAAACGTTTTCTTACTCCTTTTTGGTGAAGATGCTTCTCGGTCTCTCGTGGCGCCAGAAGTCCTCCACTTTGTACTTCCCTAGTTGGCTAACTAGGGGGTTCTCCGTGTCGGCACATCTGTCGTACATCTTTTCGGCTGTTTTGCGGTTTAGATCGTCTAGGAGTTCCAGCTCGGTGTCTGAGTGGAGTTGGCGGTTAGTGACATACTAAGGGGCTCCCATTGCCCTCCTCAGGCAGGTGTTTTAGATCGTCTGTAGGTCCTTGAGTCTGCTGGCGGTGCAGGTGTACGCCTACGCCGGGGCAGCATAGGTCAAGGTTGGACGGATAATAGTCTTGAATAACCTCAGCTTGAAAGCCGGCGTCAGGTTGCTTCGTCTTCCGATCACGGAGCCCAGTGTTGCCATGAGTCCCTTTGCGTTGTTCTTCAGCTTGCTGACGTGCGCCTTCCAAGTGAGGCGGGCGTCCATGGTGACACCTAGGTAGGTGGTCGATTTGGTCCAGGGGATTGCCTTGCCGAACATGTCCAGGGGTTGAACGTTCATACCTCTGGTTACTCTCTTCGTGAACACGATCGCCGCACTCTTGTCCGTGTTTACCTCGATCCTCCAAGTGCGGTACCATTTCTCCAGCACGTCCAGCGCTTCCTGGGACTTCCGGCAATGGTCGGTCTGAGTGAGGTGGAGACGATAGTGGTGTCATCCGCATAAAGGTATAGAGATGTCGAGGTGCAGTCGGGTCTTGGGATATCGCTCACGTACAGTTTGAATAGTGTGGGAGATAGAATGAAGCCTTGCGGTACTCCAGCCCTGATTTAGTTAAATTTAAAAAAAAGTTTTTAAGTTTTTGTAACGATAATGATAAAAACCTCGTTATTTTCTTTAACTGCAATGAATTCAAATAATTTTATCACAAATTAATTAAATAAATGTACATAAAACGTATCGTAACGTTCGAGTAAGATCTGGTGTGGTAATCTGTGTCTGAATTTTTGCCTGATGGGCATCGTCTGTGGGCCAGTTTTGCAATATGTTGGTTTATATATATGTTAATAATGTTATAAATATGTTGTCGGGTTTTGGCTAGTCGTTTCAGTAAAAAAGTTGTAGGCAGTGTGGTGTGTATGTCAAATTTTGTAAGGTATGTACGTCAGTGAGTTCGTGCAGTGTCCAGGTTCTAGTCGTCTGGGTGCCCCGGTGATAATCTAGAGCGCTTTGTTTTATACTATGAGTTTGATGTTTGAACTTGATGCGTTACTCCAGATGGGAGATGCGTACAGCAAGTCTTATCATGGTTTTGTAAAGTAACGTCCGTATTTTGAAGTTCAGATAATTTTTGCAGGTGATTCAATCAGAAAATCAAAATAAATTGTTTTATTACAGTTGCATTCTACTGCCTGAACGACAATTATGTTCAAAGAGTGTTCCTGCACATGGCACGTATACAGCGTAATTATATTTTTTCTTGAAGGCGGGCTTGAATGAGTATTTCTCTGACATATTCGAGGCATTTTCGCATGACTGACCTCTACAATCGCTGAGTGAAATGTTGTTACTTTTCGAAAATAAAACCACAACATACGTCAGATACTCTGCAATATGTTTATAAATACGAATAAACTGCAAAAAATCTCTCAATTGGTACACTATTTTGGACATATCTTAAAATAAATGTTAGTTGATCGGCATGAGTTGCCGTAGAATGTTGATGTAGAATCAACAGAAACAGAATAATACTTATTTTTCTGTATTTGAGTGACGATAGTTGCCAGGACTTGTATGAAATGTAAATTTTTTGTATGAATTCCTCACAAATTGTAACTGATAGATTACATAGAGGGACTACTTTTTCCAGAATTGCCGTACTTTTTGATATGTTCATCTAAAAATGGATCAAACTTATTACTTAAATTTCCAAAGTGCCTAAATAATTTGTTATTCACTGAGTTTATAGTTTCATTTGCTCCTTTGAAAGGCAGTCCTCTTGATGCTGACAACTTAATAACAGCTACTATTCTTTTCAGCACTTCTTTCCATTAATGACGTTCATTATTGAATTGTTTGATATTTACCCAACCAGATAACTGTAAACGTTTGTGGTAGTTCGTCATATAATTTCTGTGTTCAGGTGCGTTTTCATGTTGTGAAATAGCCGCACTTGCATGGTTCCACCTCATAAAAACATTGTTTGCAATAATATTTTTTACATGCATTGCATTTGAAAGTTATCTGAGGGGCCTTGTTCATCGCAACTTGTCTTCCAGATTCGGCATTTATTTTTAAAAACACGCTGTTACAGCGACGTCATAGTTTTCGCCCCAAATTTTTACCTCCAATCAATTTTAAAAAAAAATTGGAGGTATGGTAATCGAAAAAAAATTTCAACTTTTTTTTTTTGCATTTTCGAGATCACCGTGTTCAGAAACGTAAAGATCTGCAAAAAGTAAAATAAAAATTTCTGTGTCGGTCTGTCTGTCGGTCTGTCTGTCGTCAAATTTTGTCGATCGATTTGCTTCCGAGCCATCCAACCAATTACGACCAAATTTGGTATGGTGGTAGGGTTCACGGTGGAAAGGTGAAAATAAGGTTTTCGTCGCGATCTATCAATCAGGAGTGCCACCACAAGAAAATAATACGGGATTTTTAAAAAATATTTTGTCTTGCGATATGTTATTTTAAAGGCCTTAAAAGGCTTTATCCAGAATAGGTAAAATTAATCTTCTATCTGTCGTCTGTCAAAAATCACAAGTTGTCAAAGTTGAAACTTTAAGAGTGCATAATTCAAGAAATGCTGAAGGGATCTTACCCAAATTTGGTACGTAGGTACATTGATCCTAATGGATATGTGAGCATATGTAATCCTTCGATAGAAATCAGTAATGCAACATGAAAAAAATAAAATTAACTTTTTTGGCAAAAACATGAAAAAAGTTTTTGTCGATCGATTTTCTCCGGCATTTCTGCGTCGATTGCAATCAAACTTATTGGACGTATGCCTCGTGGGCTGGAATGGTGAAAATAAGGTTTTGCCAGAGAAATCTTCACCAGGGCCACCACAATAAAATAAATAAAAAAAAATTAAAATGTCGTCGTATCTCCGGAAATGTTTAACCGATTCAGCTAAAATTTGGTGTGTCGATGGAGCTTTGAAAGTATAAGTATTGGTGAGAAAACAAACCGAGCCAATTGTAACAGGGCGGGGCAGGTCAGAAAAATTATAGAAAATATTAACTGAAATCTTAATTTATATATTTTTTGTGAGAATTTGTCAGATGGCTGGCAAAAATAAAACAATATATTCAAAATTTTAATAAACGTCATAATTTTGTGACATATGTGTCAAAATTAGGTTAATGTTGATTTGTATACCGAGTGCAGCATAAGAATTGAGTTTAGGGCTTGTAACAATTAATTTTAGAATACAAAAATAGGTGGTTCGGTGGGAAATATTTTATAATATCGTCGTACGGACTGACGGAACGTTACTTTATAAGTAAAAGGTTCTGCCACTAGGTAGCGACCAAGTTTAGGCTGTTTGTTAAATTTTTTTGCAAATGTTTTCAGAATCAGTAAATCGACAGTCAGTAATTTACAAAAATTTGTTTTCGAAAAATCCGCTAGATGACCGAAAAAATTTGTTGTACCAATCTTGGAGAAATTTTATTTGTGACTTCTTACGGTATTATGTGACGTATATAAAAATTTTGGAAAAAATTCAGTGGCGTACAAAAATAAAAAATTTTTTTCATTTTGGATTTTGTTAAATAAACTTTTATAGGTAGATTTAGGGTAGGGGGTGATACATATAGATATCTTTGCCAGGGCTACCGATATCTTTGTTAAGGCTACCACAATAGAAAACAAAAATGAACATTATGTCATCGTATCTCCGGACAAAATTTGGTGTGCTGGTGATTGGAGGTATTGCGGCAGAGAGTGACGACATTTTTTAATTTATGTTTGACTTTTTGCTGATTTAGGTTCAATTTTGTAACTTCACTTGTCGTTTGCAGAAGTCCCATTATTACTTCAATTCTAAATTGAGTTATAGACATCGACTGATTTGCAATTTGTTGATGTGCTATAAATGCATTTACTAATGCCGTTCCCGTTATAAATTCTATCGCTAATTTTGTGTACCATTTCATACTTTTCCTAAGCGAAGTGTTATAGCTTTTTTCTTGGTCAGAAATATTTAAGAATGATTTAAACTTATTAGTGCTTACTAATGCAATGTTTATGTGATTATTAATACAATGTTTAAATAAGATTATTATTTATTCTTGGCCACATAATTATATGAAAGAAGACACAGTAAACCCTGCGTAATATGTACGTTATTCGATAAATGTGTAATTTTTAAAGTAGGTCCAGATGAAGTAGTTTGTGTCTGAATTTTTGCCTGATCTACATTGTCTTGTGGGTCAGTTTAGCAATATCGTCGGCTTGGAGCAAAAACAAGATAACTCCATTTTTGGACAAAATGAGTTATCTACACGATTGGATACAAATCATACTCAACTACGTTCTGGCAAAATCAGATAATTGTACTAACATTAATAACATTTTTATTAAGATATTTAGTTTTGAATTTGTATACTTTTACATTGTCAACTCAACATTCAAGTCGCATTATCTCAAAACTATCATTTTGGAGTTATCTTGTTTTTGCTCCAAGCCGACGATATGTTCTGTCGTTGGGTTTTTTCTGGTCGTTGTAGTAAAGAAGTCATAAGCAGTATTGTAAATTAATTTTTTCAAAGTAGATACGTAAGCAAGTTCATGTAGGGTCTAAGTTCTAGTATGTCTAGGTGCCCCGGTAAAGATTCGGAGCGCCTTGTTTTGTGTCGTCTGTACAAAGTTGATGTTAGTGGTTGCTGCACTACTCCAGATGGGAGATGCGTACAGCAGGATCGACTAATTTTGTTGTATAAAAAAAATTTAAATATTTTAGATCACCACGCCCTATTACTGTGGTAAAATGCAAGATAAGATGCCTTTTGTATCATAGTCTTGTATCGTCTGTACAAAGTTGATGTTAGTGGTTGCTGCACTACTCCAGATGGGGGGGGGGGTGCGTACAGCAGGATCGACAAATTTTATTGTATAAAGAAAATTAAACAAAATATTTTAGATCACCACGCCCTATTACTGTGATAAAATGCAAGATAAGATGCCTTTTGTATCATAGTCATGTTCTGGGGTGTGTTGTGGGTCAGTTTGGTGTCGAGTGTAAGTCCAAGGTATTTCATAGTTTTTTAGTCCGTACTATTATTGTGTTATTGAGATTCAGGGGGAGTGGTAAGCTTGTCATGTCGGTGGGCGAAAGTTGTGAAAAAGAAAGAAAGTTGTGAAAAGAAAATAACACAAAAACGTACAACTTGGAACTAGAACCAGCAACGGGTAATAATTCGAAACAAGATTTTTAAACGAAGTCGATAGATTTTTGAACGAAGCTCTCGACAAAACGGGTAGTTCCGTCAAAAATCTTTAACGCAATATAACAAAGATAACAAAATTCTTACATACTCACACATCATGTAATTTATGTGAAGTTTAAATAATTAAATTTATTAACCGTTAAAGGACGGAGTTTTTTATTTTTTTACTAATTAACAATTTTTGACTAAGAGATTATCTCTAATTAAGCTTGTGAAAAACGCTTTAGCTGACCCTTGGGGAATACACCAGCAGAAGTTGACGCAGCGGTCACTACATTGTTGTCAACCCAAATAACCAATGCTATGCCGTTGTTCTTATCTATAACGGAGTCGTAATCTTCCCGTGGTCTCTTTTTCATAACTGATTTTGAGGTCAATGGACAGTGCTTGGGTATTTGGTTATCTTTTTTAATGCCCGTAGCATCATAACCCTAACTTTTTAAATGGCTCAATAAATTGAAACCAGTGAAAAGATGAACAAAATATAAATTGTAGCGTAATTTTCTTTTTTCAGTGGGTAATTATTCATCCAGCATTGTGCTAAACGGATCTGCTGCTTTTTCGAACACCAACTGATAATTTGGTTTCGCTTTAGGATCATTTCATTGATAAATATTAAAATTTACAAGATATCTACTTTTTGTGTTAGTACTCCATACTTTACATCCAAATCGAATGGGTTTACCCATTATAAATTGTTTGCACGAATGTCTTCCAAAATATTTCACCATCGATTAGTCATAATTCAAGTCTTCTTCGGGCACAAAATAATATAAAAATTTGTTTTGTAATTTTTCAATTAGAGGCCGTAACTTGGCAAATTTATCAGATTTGTCCAAGTTGTTATCTGCACAGTGAAGGTATTCAATAATAGTTGTAAATCTATCTCTTCTTATAGCATCAGTTACTAGGGCATTTCCCATGTCCCCTTCTGTTTCCGAGTAATATCTTTTGCCAGGGAGAGAATTATACCCTTATAAAATCAGTACAGCTATAAAGCTTTTCATTTCATCATCAGATATTTTTGAGTCGGGACAATTTTTAAAATGTGCGTATTTTGTCGATTCCCTCACTAAAAGCGATATAAGATCTTTATCTATAAAGAATTTCAACATTTCAGTAGGCGTCAGATGTTTAAAGCCTTCGTAATCTGAGTTTGGAAATAGTTTTGGTCTTGCTTCCATGTCTCCTTTTATCCAGTGAATACTGGTAAGATTTAATTTATTAAATTCTTTAGAACTTCAGGTAAATTCTCGTTAATTTTCTTTGAAGACTCTTCAGTATAATAATATCCGATTTCAGCACCTGCAGTTCTTGATAAATTATCGACAATACCTCCACCATCTCCTTCTCCACAATCTTGATCAGTTAGCTGGGAACACTCTGGTGGTTCAATATAAATTTTTTATACATCTAAATCGTTAGAATATGCAATTTGCAATGCCTCCTCCAGGGTTAAACCATCTCTATAATAGATAGAACGACTGGCGTTGTCATATGGCAACCTCCAAATATGACTTTGAATAAGTAATGTAGTTTTTTCATATTACTACAGAAACAAAAATATCATTTAGATTAAACATTTACACCACTCACTTAGTCAATTATTAAACTTAAAAAATAAAAAATAATTAAAAATGATAGTACTTACCAAAACTTGACGTCCATAATATTTCCTTCGAATAACCCACTTCAAAATAAAATACTTATCACATGTTTTAAACAAGCTTACCTGTCTCCTAATTATCACGATAAGAGTTGATTACATTCATAAGAGGTCTGTAGCGTTATCTAATTAATTTCTTAAAAATTAGCCGTAATAAATTGTCTTCAATTTACCTACTGTACTATTGCCATTTGGCAACGCTATTCCTTTAAGGGTTAAAACGAATTTTCCTTTTATTTTCTCATCAAAGAGAAGAGTCGCAAGCGAGGATGGCAACATAGAATTTGTATCCGAGTGGGTTTTTGAAATGGACGGTACAAATGTTATTCTCCCAGTTATAATCCTACTTCGCCAGGATTTCATAGTACCTCGCCACGTTATTCTTTTACTTCTCCTAGCTATAGCCTTACTTCGGTAGGATTTCAGTGTACCTCGTCACGTTATTCTCCCACTTGTCTTAGCTATAATGATACGATACGATAAAAACTCGTTTATTTTATTTAACTATTATACATTCTAAACTTAAAAACTAAGAAAGAAAAATTTACATGTTTCTATTATAATAATAATAATAATAATAATAAAATACTCTTTAATATATATAACTATTTACAAAAATATTTCAGCTTATCACAGCTGCAATAATTAAATATACATGTTATTTTCTTTCCGCACCTATGTCTCCATTTATCGGAAAAGCTTGAGTGATTGATGTGGTTGGTGGCTGCGTCTATGTTATAATCTGTAGCTGGGCAAAATGAGTAGAAAACCCAGCGCCATGTTGTTAAGTGAAGAAGAAGGGGGGGAGGAAAGGGGAACACAAATATAAATAAAACAAAACGAAAAAGGGTAAACAAAAATTTAATTAAAAGAATAAAAACGATTTTAGGTGGGTGCGTAATTTAGATGAGTGCTTGAACTGTCGGGGTGCTGCGTAATTTTCGTCATGTAGTCCGTCTGGTCAAGGTATTGTTTGGTGGAGAAGTTTATGTTTGTCTTTTGGTCTTCGAGTCTGTCGGGCTATGTTTTTAGTTGAAGGGTTTTGTCTTGTTTGAAAATTGAAAAAATTGTAGGCTGTATTGTAAATCACGTTTTGTAGCGTCGGGATGTTGGCTAACTCATGCAGCGGCCAAGTTGGAGTAGCTCTGGGCGCCCCGGTGATAATGCGAAGCGCTTTATTTTGAATAGTTTGTACCAATTGTACATTAGTTTTTGCAGAGCTGCTCCAAATTGGCGCCGCATAAGTTATGATAGGTCTAATCATCATCTTGTAAAGTCTCGTCCGTAGGTTAATGTCCAGTTTGTTTTTGCAGTTGATTAGCGGGTACAGTGCGTGAAGCGCAGAGTTCGCTTTTTTGGCGGTGAGTTGGAGGTGTGTCTTGTACGTCAGTCGGGTGTCCAGGGTAAGTCCAAGGTATTTGACAGTGTCAGTCGGTTGTATGGTAATATTGTTGAGCCTGAGGGGCGTGGTCAGTTTGTCTCGTCGGTGGGCAAAGGTTGTAAGTGTGGTCTTATTTTCGTTTATTTTTAATTTCCATGTTTTGTAATATATGAGTAGGTCGTCGGCATGTCTTTGTAAGTATTTGACTGCAAGGTTTTTTAGTCGGGAGGTTGCAATGACAGCGGTATCGTCAGCATAAAGCGAAATTGTCGTGTCTGGATTTCGTGGTAAGTCGTTTATAAAGTAGGTAAAAAGTGTCGGGGCGAGTATGGAGCCTTGCGGTACTCCGGCTGGAATGAGTTGGGGGTCAGAAAGTGTGTCTTTGATTTTTACTTGAAATGTTCGGTCTTGTAAGTAGCTGGAAATAATTTTTGTCAAGTAGGGTGGAAAATTTGATGTGATAAGTTTGTGTAAAAGCCCGTTATGCCAGATGGTGTCAAAAGCCTTTTCTAGATCTAAAGTCATAACGGCCGTGTTTCTGTTTATGTTGAAGTTGGAAGTGATTTTGTGTGTGAGCAAGGCTAATTGCAGCACGGTACTGTGTTTTGCCCTGAACCCAAATTGTTCAGGGATGATGGTGTTGTGTGTGGTTGTATGTTCTTGGAGTCGGGTTAGGATTATTTTTTCAAGGATTTTGGATAGGGTTGGGAGCAAGCTTATCGGTCGATAACTTGCAGGAAGGGTGTTCGGTTTCCCGGGTTTTAGGATGGGAATGACGATTGCCTTTTTCCAGGAGTTGGGGAAGTATTGGGTTTTAAGGCAAGCGTTGAGGATGTAAAATATTTGGACGATGATTTTTCTTGGGAATTTTTTGATTAGCATGGCTCCAATACTGTCATTGCCAGCAGCTTTGTTTTTTAATTTTCGGATGATGTTACGGATTTCAATAGGAGAGGTGAGGCCTTCAGGAGGTGTGGGATGCGAGGTTAGTTTAAAGTTTTCTGTGGTGTGATTTACCATGTTTTCAGTGTAATTGTCTGTGGGTTGTGTTGTTAAATTGTGATGTTGAAGATACATATGTTTTTGCTATAGCGTTTGCTTTGTCCGTGCTGCTAGTTTTGATGCCTTGCTCTGTGTGTAGTGCTGGAATAGAAAATTTGTTGTTTTTGTTTTTAAGCGCTTTGGAGATTCTCCAAAGCGTCTTAATGTTTTTGTTTGTGATGTTTTCAAGTGTAGTGTTCCAGTTTTGATTTTTGATGTCGTTTATTTCTTTATTAATGTCTGTGGTTAATTTGTTGATTTGAGTTTTGAGTGTTGGATAATTGTGTTTCTGTAATATTTTGCGTAGTTTGTTTTTGTGTTTAATTATCTGAAGGAGTGGATGCGGCAGTATGAGTTTACGTGTAGGTTGTGGGGTGTCTATTGTATTTGCATTAAAAATTTGTGTAATTTTAGTGGTTAAATTTGTAATGGCGTTGTCTATTTCTTCAATTGTGTTTATATTTGGGTTTATTTTTACGTCGTGTAGTTGTGTTGAAAATGTTTTCCAGTCCGTCGTCCTGAGGGGGCGCGGTGGATAAAATGGTATTTTTAGTGATGTGATTGTGAATTGTATGGGGAGGTGGTCTGAGTTTAGTTTTGTCAGTGCTTCGGTGTTACAAACATTTAAATTTTTCGTTAGGATTAGGTCGATTGTGGAGGGGTTCTGGGCGGGGCAATAGCTGTGGTGTGTATGGTTATTGGTTGGGAAGGAAATTTGTATGTTGGATCGGGTGGTGTAGTCGTATAGGTCCGTGCCCGCTCTGTTCGGCTCATTGTTGTCCCAAGTGCTATGCTTTAAATTCATGTCACCTGCAACAACAACTTTGCCGGACAGTAGCAGGAGTTCGTCAAGTTTGTCTTGGTCGTGTGTTTTGCTGGGGGAGAGGTAGTAGTTTATAATGGTAAGGTCGTTTGTTTGTAACACCTGGGTTTCTGCGTCTGTGTCAATTATTTCCAGCTGGGTTAAGTCAATCGAGTGTCTGTGGTAAGTGAGTAGTCCTCCGTGAGCAGTTCGGGGTTTGTTTATAGTCTCGTAGTTAGGAATGTTTGGGGGTTTGGTCTTGTTTAGTCGGGTTTCTTGGATGAGGATTATGTCAGGATTGTTTCGTTGGATGAGGATTTGTAGTTCGTTGGTTTTATGTCTGAGTCCATTGGCGTTCCAAGTTATGATTGTAAGTCGGTCAGTCGTCTTATTGAACATTAAGATCGTCAGCGATTTCGATTTCGAGTTTTTCAAATGTGTCCGTGACCCCGGCTAATCTAACTTTCATTACTCTAATTAGTTGTAATAATTGAGGGATGTTAATGGTATTTTGCAAATCTTTTATTTCTTTAAATAGAGAGGTTAGATCGCCGGGGGTTGTATTGTTTGTTGGTAAAGTCTGTTGCGTTGTTTGAGTCAGGTTTTGAGCATAAGTTGGTCTTTGTGAAGTTGTACTGAAATTACGCAGCGCTTGGGTTGGTTGTGGTAATTGCGGGAAGTTAGATGAATTAAATTGGTGTGATTGCATTGGGGTGTATTGAGTGAAATTTAAGTTACTTGAAGATGCTGAGGGCATTGGCTGTTTGGGGTACTGGCGCTGGGTTCTACTACTCACCCTTTCCATGTACGATATGTATGCCGGACAATGCTGGTAGTTGGCCGGATGTGAGTCGCCGCAGTTGCAGCATTTAACATTGCTATCCTGTGTTGTCCTGGGGCAGTCCGAGGTAAGATGTTTATCCAGACATTTCACGCATCTGGGCTGCATGTAACAGTTGGTTGACCCGTGCCCAAAGCTTTGGCATTTGTAACACTGGGTCCTTACGTTGCGTCTGCTGTACTCCTCGAAATGCACCATGACTTGGCCAAGGCTGCGGATTTTCTTTATTGACTGGATTGGGGTGTCTGCGTTGAAAGAGATAAGGAACGACCCAGTAAGGTCGCCGAACTTATTCTTCATTTGGGTTACTTTGGCTGGGTTGACGTTGTGCTCTTGTACGAATTGTTGAGCCACCTCGGCTTCGGTGGCGTAGGGTGATCCTTTTAGTACAAGTTTTGTTTGTTTGTCCTCTTTCAGCTGGTAACTATACCCTCTGACGTTTGTGTCGGAAAAAATATGGCTTTTCACTGCCCTGTGGTCTTCTGTCGTTTCTGTGTGGATCCACGTCTGCCCTCTGACGTATTGGATCATGATCTTTCCCTTGGCAATTGGATTCAGCTTGGCAGTGAATGCGTGCATCTGTCCAATTGGGGTGGTGAGTATAATCGGCGGTGGCCTAGCTGACTTTGGTCGTGTGTCCTTTTGGGACATCTTATGGATAGGGGTCTTTTGGACGGTGGTCCATCCGTCCTTCGTATTGGTTGCGCTTGGTGTGATCCTTTCCGGTGCATTCAAAAGAATGCCGAATGAGTTAAATGTTGGAATGTTGGGGTTTATTTGAGTGTCCATATTGTCGTCGTTGTTTAATGGAGTATTGGGAGTTTTATTTATAACACTTGTGTCTCTGTCACTAGGGGAGGGATTCATAACTGGGGTGGGTACTTTCACAGGTGAGAATCTAGGTCTCTTACGTAAACTGTTGCGCGTGGCTAACCTAGCTTGAAATTTTTCATTAGTATATTCCGTACCAACGTTGGTATTTTCATTATTAACTACTACTTTTAACTTTTGGACCTGGGTCCTCAGGTTGGATGTTTCCTCGTCGCTATCAATTTTGGATTATATTTTCTACTATTCTAAAAAGAACCGTAGAAATAATTTAGTCGTAAACGTAGAACAGTAGGTCTTCACGCTACAAAATCCTGGGCTCGACTGACTGACGACTGACGACATGTTTCTATTAATCACTCCATTTACATTTATTGATTTGTTATGTTTGTAAAATGTGTTGATCTTTTGAGAATGTGGTGTCCTGCTGGGCACAAATGAGTGGAAAAGCCCAGCGCCATGTGCCTTTGTGGTGGTAGGAAAAGGAAGAGATAAAAATGTGGCAAGAACTAAAAATAAAATAAAACAAAGCAAAAACTATTTAATAACAATAACTAACTCGAAGAAATAACAGCAATTGAATAAGTCAATGCAGAAAGTGAATATGTCCATTGACAATAGTTTTGAGTAAATTACAAAAAACTCTTTGTATGCTTTAATATGAAAATTAAATATTTTGAATAATTTTTTCAAATATTTTTTTAAATTTTTTTAATAATTCTCAAATTATTTATTCAAAACTTGCTTATAAAAATTTACTTTTCGCTTCGATGTTGCTTTTATTTCATACGCCTAGCTTTGGCAGTCTGGTGACGTATCAGCTGATTAGATTACAATTCTGCTGACTTTATCTTGCTTTATCTTTATATAATGATGTCACATGCTTTAATAAGTTACTGTTTATTTTAAAAGTGGTATTTTTGTTGCTTATCACTTTATATTTTTATTTTGGAAAGTACCCGTGTTGGATGAAAAATGCATAACGTCATTCGCGTAAAAAGTAAGCCATATCAGATTTAGCAATATATCAGAACGAGCGATAGCGAGTATTACGTTTTATTTTTTACGTACTACTATTTACGTACAAGACTATGGAAAGTATAGCATATTGGGCAGTTTTTATCGCTGGAAAATGATACTTTCCAGCAATGTTTGTTATAAACTTGCATATAAGCGGTTATGATGGTGTATATAAACGTTACGTGAAATTGCATATAAAGGAAAGCAAAGTTATAGGAATCGTGACCTACTATCTTGCTACGGCGGATGTTGATAAGATAAGATAAGATGCTGGGACTTATATTATATTCCAACCCGTTCTAAAAAAGTTAATGTTTATTTTAAAAGTGTAATGTTTGTTATCAGTTTATGTTTTTATTTTGGAAAGGACTTGTTTGAACGTAAAGCTAGATACGGTGACTCGCTCGGAAAGTTACATTGCGGTTTCGTAAACTATCAGAACTCGCTAATCGCTCGTTCTGATATATTGCTTACTCAACCGCAATGTATAACTTTCTCGAGCACGACCGTAAATAGCTATTTTCGGTTTCATAATTAAAGCAATTATATCATCGTGGACATATTCACTTTCTGCAATGAACGAGGCCGCTATAAAGAAAAGCAATACAAGGGCATGACTTAAAGCAAAATTTATTAACTATTTTATAACTATTAAGTAGATATCTATCATATTACAGCTATAAACATGTTAGGATGGTTAACAATAATTTTAGTTTTTATTACAAAAAAACTTTTTATTCGTCTGAATAATATAAATAAAAAAAGGAAGATGAACAATAATTATAATGTTTGATTTTAAAATTGTTACAATAATATGTAAGATTTATATTTGTGTTCGGGAACGTGTTATCCCTTTGGCGGACCCGGTTAAACTGGCTGTTCCCGCTAATAACAAAAAAACCTTAACAACGCTTAGCATTTGCTTTTTTTGTTATTAACCGGAAACATTATCCTTGAGTTCCTGGATTTCCAAATTAATTTCCAATGGCCAAGTAATGCCATGGAATGTAGCTGCAGTGACATTGTCCTGCATGCGTGTGCATGCATGACTGTGCCACCACATTACTCCCCTGTAAAGGAAAGGGTATAAAACAGAAAAAATTATTAACGAACGGTTTACTCCAACAAGTGAGCAGGCTTTAATCTGTCTAGTGACACTGTTTTTTCCTTGTTACGAATTCTTATGGTAAAATATTTGTTATTTCGAGAGACTACTAAAAAGGGTCCTAAGTAAGCAGGCTTAAGAGCTTTTTTTAATGTGTCGTCTCGCATGAAAACGTGGGAGCAAAATTCTAACTCTTTAAAAATAAAAATTGAGCGGTTTGTATGGTTTTGTGGTGGTACAGGGTGAACGTCGTCAAAAAATGTTTCCAACGTTTGAAGGAACTCATGCGTTGAGGCGGTGTTTTTACATTCGGTAAAAAAATCACCTGGTACGCGTAAGGTAGTTCCGTATACTAATTGCGATACCGTGGAATTCAGGTCGTTCCTAAACGAGGTTCTAAAACCTAATAAAATTAAAGGTAGCGCCGAAACCCAATTTCTACTCTGGTAGCAGTTTATAGCAGCTTTTAACGATCTGTGCAATCTTTCGATTATGCCGTTACATTCGGGGTGAAAAGAGGTGGTTCGAGTATGTTTTATACCTAATAGTAATGAAAATTGGTTAAAAAGAGAGGATTCAAATTGACGGCCTTGATCAGTAGTAATCTTTAAAGGGACGCCAAACCTTGCAATCCAATTAGCTAAAAAATGTGTCGCAACTGTCTCGGCAGTAGCATCTGGAATTGGAATGCATTCCATCCATCGTGTATAACGGTCTATACAAGTTAATAAATAATTAAAATTTTGACAGGTTGGAAGTGGGCCAACTAAGTCAATATGAATATGTTCAAATCTTTTGGAAGGAAGAGAAAAATTTTGAAGAGGAGAATGAACGTGTCTGGTAATTTTAGTTTTTTGGCAAACAAGGCAACATTTAGTCCAAACGGCACAATCTTTATTCATTTCTGGCCAGATGTAGCGTTTGTTTACCAACTTAATTGAAGCTTTTATACCTGGGTGTGACAAATTATGTAAATTGTCAAAAATTTTCTTAAGCCATGACAGTGGCAAGAAAGGTCTAGCGACATTTGTAGAAGTATCACAGTATATTAATTTAGTTGAACCAACGATTGGTAATAATTCTAAATTAATACTTGGGAGTGATTGAAGAACTTCTAAGTCTGGATCGGATAGTTGATCTGTTGCTAAAGATTCAAAATCAAAAGAGGCGGGAAAAGAAATCGTGCTGATACGTGAAAATGTATCTGCAACGACATTTTCGTTACCGGGTATAAATTTAATATTAGTACTAAATTGACTGATGTAATCTAGATGCCTTATTTGTCTTGGTGACATGTCGTTTGACTTTTTGGTAAAAGCATAAATAAGTGGTTTATGGTCGGTCAGTATTGTAAAAGGTTTACCTTCCAAGAGATGTCTCAAATGACGTATAGCTAGGTATACAGCTAGTAGTTCTCGGTCGTATGTACTATATTTGGTTTGAGCTGGAGATAATTTTTTTGAAAAAAAATGTAATGGTTCCCAATTTGGATCATTGAATTGTTGTACAACTGCGCCAACACCGTAACTGGATGCATCTACCATTAAAGAAAGCGGTAGGTCTTTAGATGGGTGAGCAAGTGTTACTGCTGTTGCTAAACATTGTTTGCAGGCTTCGAAAGCAGTAATCAAAGATACGTTCCAATGAATAGCAGTTTTGTCGTTCTTTTTGCTTCCTTGGTGCACTGTATGCAAAGGTGCTTGGATGGAAGCTAAATTAGGCATAAATCTATGGTAAAAATTTAACATGCCCAAGAAGCGTCAAAGTTCTACAACAGTTGTATGTTGGGGGATTTCTAAAATTTCTTTAGTTTTAGATGGTAAAGGTTGAATACCGTGTTTCGAAATAAGGTGGCCTAAAAATTCTACCGATGGTTGAGCAAAAATGGATTTATCTACGTTTGATATTAAACCGAATTCCTGTAAGGCTTTGAAAATTTGATTTAAATGAAATAAATGTTCTTTTAAGTTTTTTGAAAAAATTAACAAATCATCGATGTATGGAAAACAGAAGTCGAATTTGCTTACGATCGAGTTGATGAAGCGTTGAAATGTTTGTGCAGCGTTCTTCAAACCGAACGTCATGCAGGAAAATTCAAACAATCCGAAAGGGGTAGTAATTGCTGTTTTTTCGATGTCTTCTGGGTTCATTGGTATCTGGTGGTATGCTCTTACTAGATCTAAGGTACTAAAAATAGTTTTATCACGCAAATTATTAGCCATGTCTTGTATATTGGTTATTGGATACCGGTCGGGGACAGTTATCGAATTAAGACGTCTAAAATCACCACATGGGCGCCAATCACCATTCTTTTTTCTCACCATATGAAGAGGTGAAGCCCAAGAAGATGAAGATGGTCTACAGATGTTTTCAGCTAGCATAAATTCAAAAGCTTTTTTGGCACTTTCCAGTTTTGCTGGGTCCAAACGTCGGGGTTTAGAAAATACTGGAGGACCGTTTACTTTTAAAAAATGTCGAACGCTGTGTTTTGGCACAGCTTTGCAGATTGTTGCTTGAGTGATATCAGGATAACTTTGCAAAATTTTGAAAACGTTGTCTTGTATGTGGCAAGGAGAGATGGATTTTAAAGTTAAAATTGGATTTCCGATCAAATTTATTTGGCCAGGAATAGATAAATTTGTTAAGCTATCTACTAAACGTTTATTTTGCAGGTCTACTAGTAAACCGAACTTGGCTAAAAAATCTGCACCAATGATTGGTTTGACGACATCAGCGATTATAAAAATCCAAGGAAATGATCGTCTGAGGCCAAATGACAAATGTACTAATTTTGTACCGAAAGTAGAAATTTTAGTTCATATAACATAGCATAACATAAAAATTCTCTTTATTTTGTTTAACTATTATTTACATTTCAATTTTATATCACAAATATTGAAATACTGATGAGATTGTTGTTGGCCGCTCCTATCAAAGATTTATCGGTCCTCATTGGTGTAGTAGTAGGCTTTGTCTTCTTTTGTGGTTTGATGTTTCCTGGGTAAAAAGAGTGCAAAAACCCAGTGCCATGTGCCTTTGCGGTAAAATAAAAAAAGGGGGGGGGGAAGTAAAAGGCGAAAATAAAAGAAAATTTTACTTTAAAATTTTATTCACATAATTTAGTCAGGTTGAATTTTTGAATGGTTGATTTTTTCTGATTTGAAATTTGGTTTAAAAATGAAGTTTTGAAAGAATTGTTATTTGTATTATAATATTGTTTGGTGTAATAGTTTGTGTTTGATTTTGAATGGAGTGTTGGATTTGTTGATGTGTGCTAAATTTGAGGTGGTAGTGTTGTTTTTGATTCTGTAGTTGAAGAAATTGTATGCTTGATTGTATATTATATTTTTAATTGTAGGGATGTTTGCCTCATAGTGTAAGTCGTTAATTACCGTGTATTTGGGTAAACCTGTAATAATTCTGAGTGCCTTGCTTTGTATTCTTTGCAGAATTTTTATGTTTTTGTCAGACGAGTTGCTCCAGATTGGTGCAGCATAGGTGAGGATAGGGCGGATCATGGCTTTGTAGAGAAGGAGTCGGATTTTTGGTTGAAGGTTGTTTTTGTGGGTTATTAACGGATATAATGCGTGAAGCGCTCGGAGTGATTTAGATGCTGAATTTTGTATATGTGTTTTATAGGTTAAGCCTTCATCGAGGATGACGCCCAGGTATTTAACGTTAGGAGTTTTGCTAATGAGTGAATTATTTACAGTTATTTTATGAGTTAATTTGTCTCGCTTTTTGGTGAACGTGGTGAGTGTTGTTTTTTCAGAGTTTAATTTTAACTTCCAGGTGTCAAAGTATTTGCAGATTTCCTCCAGGTGTCTTTGGAGGTATATTAATGATTGGTTTTTTCTGAAGGATGTGGCCATGATGGCTGTATTGTCGGCGTAGAGTTTGATTTCAGTATCTTTATGTTTTGGTATATCATTAATGAATAGTGAGAAAAGTGTCGGGGATAGTATTGACCCCTGGGGTACACCTGCGGGAATGGGAAGGGATTTGGAAAGGACATCTTTAATTTTTACTCTGAAGGAGCGGTTTGAAAGGTAGTTATAAATGATTTTAATTAAATGTGGTGGGATTTTGCTGGTTAATAATTTAAAAATGAGACCATCATGCCAGATGGTGTCGAAAGCTTTTTCAAGATCTAACGTCATGAGTGTGGAAGTTTTGTTAAGATTGTAGTTGGTGGTGATTTTATGGGTTAGGGTTGCCAGTTGTAGCACGGTGCAGTGTTTTTCCCTGAACCCAAATTGTTCAGGGATGATTGTGTTGTGAGAGTTAGTGTGTTTTAGTAGTCGGATGAGAATGAGTTTTTCCAGGATTTTTGATAAGGTGGGGAGAAGGCTGATAGGACGATAGCTGGATGGTAGTGAAGTTGGTTTACCTGCTTTAGGGATTGGGATGACGGTTGCTTGTTTCCATGAAGTTGGGAAATATTGGTTTTTGATGCATGCATTAAGGATGTAATAAATTTGGACTATGATTTTCTTTGGGAATTTTTTGATGAGTGAGGCTCCAATGCCGTCGTTTCCGGCGGCTTTTTTTTTGAGTTTACGGATTACTAGTTGGATTTCTCTAGGGGAAGTGAGGTCTGTTAAAGGAGTAGGGTGGGTTTCTTGATTAAAAGTTGCTATGTTTTGTTTTACTATGTTTTCCGTGTCCGTGTTTTTAATTTGTGTGGTGAGATTGTGGTGTTCGAGGTATGTGTCGGCGATGATGTTTGCTTTATCCGTGCTACTGGTTTTTGGGCCACTGGGGGATTGAAGTGCAGGAAAGGTTGGGGTGGATGTTGTTTTAAGGGCTTTCGTTAGCCTCCATAATTGCTTTGAGTTTTGTGGTGTAATTTTACCTAACATGTTATTCCAATTTTTGTTTTTGATGATGTTTATTTCGGTATTTATGTCCTTTGTTAATTTATTGATTTGAGCTTTGATATTTGGGTATTTGAATTTTTGATGTATTTTTTACCTCCAATCAATTTAAAAAAAAAATTGGAGGTATGGTAATCGAAAAAAAATTTCAACTTTTTTTTTTTGCATTTTCGAGATCACCGTGTTCAGAAACGTAAAGATCTGCAAAAAGTAAAATAAAAATTTCTGTGTCGGTCTGTCTGTCTGTCGGTCGTCAAATTTTGTCGATCGATTTGCTTCCGAACCAACCAACCAATTACGACCAAATTTGGTATGGTGGTAGGGTTCACGGTGGAAAGGTGAAAATAAGGTTTTCGTCGCGATCTATCAATCAGGAGTGCCACCACAAGAAAATAATACGGGATTTTTAAAAAATATTTTGTCTTGCGATATGTTATTTTAAAGGTCTTAAAAGGCTTTATCCAGAATAGGTAAAATTAATCTTCTAACTGTCGTCTGTCAAAAATCACAAGTTGTCAAAGTTGAAACTTTAAGAGTGAATAACTCAAGAAATGCTGAAGAGATCTTACCCAAATTTGGTACGTAGGTACAATGATCCTAATGGATATGAGAGCATATGTAATCCTTCGATAGAAATCAGTAATGCAACATGAAAAAAATAAAATTAACTTTTTTGGCAAAAACATGAAAAAAGTTTTTGTCGATCGATTTTCTCCGGCATTTCTGCGTCGATTGCAATCAAACTTTTTGGACGTATGCCTCGTGGGCTGGAATGGTGAAAATAAGGTTTTGCCAGAGAAATCTTCACCAGGGCCACCACAATAAAATAAATAAAAAAAATGAAAATGTCGTCGTATCTCCGGAAATGTTTAACCGATTCAGCTAAAATTTGGTGTGTCGATAGAGCTTTGAAAGTATAAGTATTGGTGAAAAAACAAACCGAGCCAATTGTAATAGGGCGGGGCAGGTCAGAAAAATTATAGAAGATATTAACTGAAATCTTAATTTATATATTTTTTGTGAGAATTTGTCAGATGGCTGGCAAAAATAAAATAATATATTCAAAATTTTAATAAACGTCATAATTTTGTGACATATGTATGTGTCAAAATTAGGTTAATGTTGATTTGTATACCGAGTGCAGCATAAGAATTGAGTTTAGGGCTTGTAACAATTAATTTTAGAATACAAAAATAGGTGGTTCGGTGGGAAATATTTTATAATATCGTCGTACGGACTGACGGAACGTTACTTTATAAGTAAAAGGTTCTGCCACTAGGTAGCGACCAAGTTTAGGCTGTTTGTTAAATTTTTTCGCAAATGTTTTCAGAATCAGTAAATCGACAGTCAGTAATTTACAAAAATTTATTTTCGAAAAATCCGCTAGATGACCGAAAAAATTTGTTGTACCAATCTTGGAGAAATTTTATTTGTGACTTCTTACCGTATTATGTGACGTATATAAAAATTTTGGAAAAAATTCAGTGGCGTACAAAAAAAACAAAGATATCTTTGCCAGGGCTACCGATATCTTTGTTAACCCTGCGTGTGAACCATGATTTTCGCTAACTCCGTGTGAACCAGTGGGTCTTTTAAGGAAAGCCCTCGTTTTCGTGTTAACTAACGAGTAAGCCGCCGCAAAAAAATTATGTTCTTACTATTTCACATCTGTAAGTTGTACTCAGACCAATTTTCAATCTGTAATGCCTTTAGCTTAGTTTTTATTTTAAAAAATAAAACGTCAACTGTAACTTTTTTTTATTTTGAAATAAAAATTTGTAACTTGGCAATGCATTAAAATAAAATAAAATCGTATTAGATTTAGATTATTAAGCTGTTGTTCTACAAGAAAAAAATTTATCAGTGATGATACCCGGAAATAAATATACTGATTTTGACAAATGAAAATTGTATTATTTTCTTATGGTATCAACCATTTATTTCTACTTAATTGCCACCTGCAAAGTTTGTTACCTACTTTTAAAGTAGGTTTATTTAAAGTAGGAAAATTTATTTTCACTTTATATTGTCTAGTCTCAATTAGAAACACTTAAAATATAAAAAAACACAAGAAAAAACAATACACAAAAAATTCACCAAGAAAAAATATTACTAACAACGCGTGAACAGTGGGTCGTTCGCGGAACACAAGCAACTTAGGACGTTTGTAACTACGCAGGTATTTAAGGAAACTTTTCGTATTTTTGGGAAATATCCTTTTTACCACCTAGTTTTTTTAGGAGGAGTTGTCAAATTGTTCCATTGGCCTATTTCAATTGTACAGATACTTAAAATTTCAACTGTTCCTTAAAAGACCCATAGTTCACACGCAGGGTTAAGGCTACCACAATAGAAAACAAAAATGAACATTATGTTAACATTAAATGAACACAAAATTTGGTGTGCTGGTGATTGGAGGTATTGCGGCAGAGAGTGACGACATTTCTTAGTTTGTTTTTATTTGCTATTTTTTGTAAAATAGTATTTTGGTAAGTTTAGTTTGAAATTATCAGGTGTTTTTATATTGGAATTTTCAGCGGTTATTTTGGTGATGTTTGTTGTGAGATCTTTTATTGCCTCGTCAATTTCTGAGTTAGTAGTGATTTTTGTGTTTAATTGTAAGTTCTTTAATTGTTCGGTCCATTTTGCCCAGTTAGTGAATTTGAACTGGCGGTTTGGATGTATGGGAAGTTTAATTGCTGAGATTTCAAGTTGTACCGGCAAGTGGTCCGAACTTAATTTATTTAGTGTTTCAATGTTTCGTATGAAGGCGTTTTTTGTTAGGATTAGGTCAATTGTGGATGGATTGTAAGCGTCGTTATAGGGGTAGTGAGTGGGGGAGTCAGGATGGGAAATGTTAATATTTGTTTTTGTGATTTAGTTAAAAAGTTCAATGCCTGAAATAGTGTTTGTTAAGTTGTTCCAATTTGTGTGTTTAGATTTCATGTCTCCGACTATTATTACTTTTTCTGATTGCTTGAAGAGCTCATTTAGTTTGTCAAAATCGTGTTTGATGCTGGGTGAAAGATAGTAGTTGATTATTGTGATGTTTTTGATTTGAAGAACTTGTGTTTCGGCGTTTGTGTGTGGTATGTCTAAGAGTGTGATGTGTTTTTGTGGTAGGTTAATAAACCCCCATTTCTGTTTTTTGGAGAGTTAATGGCAGTGTAATGTGGGATTTTTAGGGGTTTATTTTTTCCTGTGCGGGATTCTTGGATGAGGAAGAGGTCTGGATTATTTTCCTGCACCAATTGCTGGAGCTCGTTGAATTTTGTTCTAATGCCGTTGGCGTTCCAACTTATGATTTTTAAACTGTATATATTTGTACTAAACATTGTACTTTGTTGCGATGTCGGCTAAAATGTAAATTTTTTCCATGGTGTCTGTTATACCTGCTAACCTGCCTTTAATTTCTCTAATGATTTGAATCATTTGTGTGATGTTGATGGTGTCTTTTAAATCGTTGATTTCCCTGAATAGGGTGGTCAGGTCGCCGGGAGTGTTGTTTTCATTATTGTTTACTGCTTGTTGGTGTGTAATGTTTTGCGCATACTGTTGATTTAAATTTAGTGGGGGGGTTGAAATGTGTTTGTAGGTTTGCGTCGGCGCTGGTAGTGGTGGGAAATTGATAGTCGCGTTTGCGTAATTTAAATTTTCTCTGACTAGGTTATTTGAATTATTGTAATTAATATTGTTCGCGTTATTAAGATTGGGAGTAATTTGGCCATGGCGCTGCGCTTTTGCACTTACCCTGGCCTTTTGGTCTTTTGTTTTCCTGGGACATTCCGACGTGAGATGGTTATCGAGACATTTAATACAGCTTGGGCGCACGAAACAATTGGATGAACCATGTCCAAATTGTTGACATCTGAAGCATTGTGACCCGGTGTTTTTCCTTGAATATTCTTCAAATGTTACTATGGTGTGACCAATGCTTCTTATCTTCTTTATGGCCTGGATCGGCGTTGTGGGCGTAAATGTGATCAAGAATGATCCGGTGGTGTCCCCATATTTATTTTTTAACTGGGTAACAGCAGCTGGGGTGATTTGGTGCTCGGTCGTCATGAGTTCTTTAATTTCCAATTCTGACATGTAGGGCGAGCCTTTCATGACCAGTTTTGTTTGCTTCTCATCCCTTGGTTGGTACGAGTAGCCCTGCACTTGCTTGTCGGCAAATATTTGGGTTTTAACCGCATTGTGGTCTATTGTTGTGTCTGTGTGGATCCAAGTGTTTCCACGAACATATTGGATTAAAATTTTTCCACTTACGTGCGGCTTTAATTTTTCCATAAAGGCATGGGCCTGTCCAATGGGCGTTGTGAGGATAATGGGTGGTGGTTTCACCGTTTTTTGCCTGAGGGCTTGTGGAGTATTTTTGTGTATTTGAGTTTTTTGTTGGACGGTTTTCCAATTTGATTGAGGTCTTTCTGTTCTTTCTGGTGCGTTGGTTAAAATTCCGAAGCTATTGAACGTTGGTATGGAGGCTTGGTAATCTAATCCGATGTCCATGTTGCTAGTTTGAATTTGTCTTGAACTTTCACAATTGTTTAACACTTGGGGATTGGGGGTATTATTTGGAGTGTCTCTATCACTAATTACTTGGGGGGGGGGTGTCATGTTAGCAAATGACAGGGGGATGATGTCGGTCATTTCTTCCGTTTTTCGGTAGTACGGGGTGGAATGATTTACCCTTGCACTGACACGTTTTTGAAACTTGACGTTCGTGTAATTAGTTGCCACATTTTGTGAAAAATTTGAAATATTAGTTAAGTAATTATCTATGATTACAGCAGGTGAAAAGTTTCGCTGGCATAAGCAGCACGAAGCGCAAATCGTAGTAGTTCTTAAAAGAACAAAGATGCGTCCGCATGTATCCAAAGCTGAAACGTGACTGATTAAAATAAATAATAAAAACTATGAACTAATATTTACAAAATTGGTAATGGAACCTTCAATGAATTACAGTTTTTCAGGTTCGACTACAGTGGACAAACCACACTCATCTAATTTATTCAAATAAAAATTTTTAAAAGTAAAAGGTGTAAAGTGAAAATTTTTGTTTTGTCAAGTATGAATATAATAATTAAATTTTGTTTTCAGGAATTTATGTGGTTCGACTGGTTTGAAAATACATTTTAATATATTAAGTAATATTTAAAATTTTAAAATATAACACGCACATTTGGGTCACGCGACGCAAATAGGAAAGGTAACAACAAAAATGATAACAAAAATATAATTACAATAGCAATGAAAAGTTTGATGATGATAATAATATGATTAAAATTTAGGAATTCATTTAAAGTCGATTTAAAGTTCGCCAAATATAATATTTGTCAGTGCCCATAAATTTTTGATAAAATTTATGTAGGAAGATTTTAGTTATTTGTTATTTCGTAATAAAAGAATATTAAAAGGGTGTAGATTTCATCCTTATAGATTATAGAATAACAATAAAAACTTGGGCAGTCTTGCAATAAATATAGCGTAGTCTGGGATTTACTCCTATACTCCAGGTATGGAACCATTCCTCGAGTTTGTCTAAGTGTCGGTGACGGCGATTTGTGACTTGTATTGGTTAGACGCGCGCTGGTAAAAACCGATGTGTCATCAGCATAAACCGCCATTTCTGTATTGGATCGGTCGTTCGAATTGGGGTGGGCATATCGTGCATGTACGTGACAAAGAACTAGGGGACAGGAATCACTGTCATTTGGCCGAAATTTATTTGGCCGAATTCTATTGGCCGACTGTTTTTGGCCGATAAATCACTTGGCCGACATATCAATTGGCCGACAGATAATTTGGCCGACAGATTGTTTGGCCGAACAGTTTTTGGCCGACGATTATTTGGCCGATCAGTTTTTGGCCGACAGTCACTTTGCCGATAAATTTTATTTTTTTGGTAAATAAATAAATATTTTGTAAAATTATGTTGTTTTATTTAAATTATATTAAATTATTATTAAAATACACAAAAAAACATGCAATACAAAATATTCTTTACACACCAACGAATTATTTTTAAGATCCATTAGGTTTAAACTGAAGGTTATGAGAAATGCCACGAAGGAAGTCGTCTTGAGTTTTGTTGGGAAAATCCACAACAAGTCGTTTGAGCCTGTCCGCCAGTTTGACGTATTTTTTCTTGGGAGGATTGGGCACGTGGCCTGCATTATACTGAGCAAGGCTGAATTCAACATTACCTTGCTCACGTTTGAGTCCATCAATAAATTTCCAAATTGTAGGGTGATTGGCTCCGAGAAGACTACTGAATTTATTATTCCACCCTTCAATGGAATTATTTGTTTTAGGAAGGTCTCCAAGGCAGGCATCGTGACAGTTCCAAACCGAAATCCCGAAATTCACGGGTTTTCGCACTGGATTGCTCCTACTTCGAATTGCGCCAATCCAAGTGTTCTCAAAGTAATCGAGAAGTGGTTTTAAAATTTCTTCATTTTGCAGAAAAAATTCGGTTTGCAGCAAATTCTCGAACATAAGCTCCACATTCTCTTGAGGAGCAAAGGCTAGAGCCGCCAACTTTCTAATATTTAAGGGAAACGATGGATCAGCCAGATTTTCGTACCGAACTCGAATAGGATTGTTAGCCTGTATTACACGCCAAATACATTGATTAAAATGAAAAAAGCATCCGTGGTGAGCGATGCCAGGAAAAACACGTTGAAACCCTTTTTTCTGAGCAATTTCAAAATCAGTCATACTTACAGGTTTTAACTCGGGTTTCAAGTTTAGCATAGCTTCTAGAACTCTAATATAAGTGTCCTCCTTCTTATTCGGAAGAAGGACAAACACAGACGGAATTACCACCTTATACTTGATAGAATGGATCGTGTACAGTTGGAAGAACAGTGATGGGGCCGACTTGAATGTCCAATCGGCAAACCAATGATCGCAATCAGCCAATAATTGTAAATTTTCTGCGGTACTAAATATAAGAATCCGATTTTCACTGGGTCCGCTATCATAAAGTAAGAAAGGCTCTCCTTTGTCAGTTTTTCCGTAATCTCCTTCAATCACTAAATCAGTCAGGCTGGTAGGAGATGTTGGAACAGCAGGACCATTCCTATTACGAGTTCTGCGAATGGTCTGTTTCAACAAGTTGGTGGAAGGAAGATGTGGGGCCACTGCTGTATCAAGATTTAGAGTAGCATCTGCCAGAATCTGTTGGGGGTTTTCTTTTGAAGTTTTCGCCACTTCTTTAATATTAGCAAGCACAGTTTTTGCTGCAACTTCACTACTTTCCACCGTGTGACCAATATGAGTGCCACTAAGTCCAACAAGTTCATCGCTTTCAGTGATTGCTCTTGCTTTGCACTTTGAAGTGTTGTATTTGGCACATTTCCAATAAATTTTTGCACCACCTTGTTTATCGCGAGTAAACAGAAATCCATTATGTAAAAGCTGCTTAACTCCACGACTGCTTTCGACATATTCCAAAGGCATATTTGATATAATTTTAATTTACTTTTGATTTCTTCTTTTTCTTCTAATACTTATAATTTCTTCTAATTCTTTCTACTTACTGATTCTTAATTACATAATTGTTTATATAGAAAATAACAAAAGGTAATCGGATAGGATTAACGCGGATAATTTTAATACCGCGTCGTTCAGAAACGGTATAAGTTTTTTTATTAGATTCGTCCTTGGGTGACGTTGCTTTCTATTGGTCTGCTCATAGTCAGGACCATATTCCTCGACTATACGTGCTAACACGGCCATCCTGCAATTGCCACCAAATAACTGTCGGCCAAGTGACTGTCGGCCAAATACTGTTCGGCTAAATGACTGTCGGCCAAAAACTGTTTGGCCAAATAATCTGTCGGCCAAAAACTGTTCGGCCAAATGATTTATCGGCCAAAAACTGTCGGCCAAATGATTGTCGGCCAAAAAAATTCGGCCAAATGACTGGATACCATATTGATTGCTTAATACTAATTTTGCAGGATTGTGGTTTGCTGCACCTATTTACAAAAATTTATCAGCAAATTTTGATTTTATACGGTTTCTTCTTTTTATTCTTCGTAATGTTGTTTTGCCGGGCAAAACGAGTAGAAAACCCGGCGCCTTGTACCTTAATGTGGTTTGAAAGGTGGGGGGGGGGAAATTTACAGGGTACTTAATATTAAACTAAAACTAAGCAACAAAACTGAACTAAACTAAAACTAAGCAACAAAATTTATTTACACGATAACTGTACAGGAAAGTAAGTTGAATATTTACAAATGAAAAAGAATTTTTAAAAGTCGTGGGTATTCAATTATGATAGAAAAATAACGTAGGTCAGTGATGTTTACAGGATTGCCTGGTGGAGCAGCTTGTGTTTAATAGTGTGAGGTAGGTCGTGTTTTGTTTGTCGGGCGATGTGTGCTGTGGTCGGGTTTTGTCGTGTGGTGTAATGAAAGAAATTGTATGCCGTGTTGTATATGAGTCCGCGCATGTAGGGTAGGTCAGTGTGTTGATGTAGGTCATGTATTTCTGTCCACCGAGGCAATCCTGTAATCATTCTAATGGCCTTGTTTTGCAATACTTGTAGTTTGTTTATTAAGTATTTGGCGGCGTTGCTCCAAATTGGACTCGCGTATAAAAAGATTGGCCTGATCATTGATTTATATAATAAAATTTTTAGTTTGGTGTTAAGCTGGTTTTTGTGTGTTAGTAACGGGAACAAGGCGTGAAGCGCCTTGCTCGCCGACTTTGCAGTTTCTTGTATGTGTTCTTTGAATGTTAATCTGGTGTCCAAACGTACTCCAAGGTATTTTACACACTTGGTGATCGGTATTACTTGATTTTTGATTTTAACGGTTTCCGTTATCGGGTCACGCTTGTGTGTAAAATACGTTAGAGTAGTTTTTTCTGGGTTGATTTTTAATTTCCAGTTTTCAAAATATGGAATTAAAATGTCTAGGTGTTGCTGAAGGTAGTGTGTTGCTAAATTTTTATTGATTGAGTCTGCTATTAAGGCCGTATTATCGGCATACAACGAAATTTCTGTGTTTTTGCTTTTTGGCAGATCGTTTATGTAAATAGTGAACAACTTTGGGACTAGGATCGATCCCTGTGGTACTCCGGCAGGAATGGGAACGGGATCGGATAGGGTATCTTTGACTTTTACCTGAAGGGTTCGGTTTGAGAGGAAACTGGAAATGATTTTTATTATATGAGGAGGGGTGTTAATTTCTAGTAGTTTGGATATGAGGCCGTCGTACCATATGGTGTCAAATGCCTTTTCGAGATCGATTGTTACCACCGCAGTTGTTAAACTTAAGTTGAAATTTTTGGTAATTTTTTCTGCTAACATGGCCAGTTGCAGCACAGTGCTGTGTTTTTCCCTGAACCCAAATTGTTCAGGGATGATAATGTTGTGTGTGTCTAAGTGCGTTTTTAATCGATTAAGGATAATTTTTTCTAGGACTTTTGAGATTGTGGGTAGGAGGCTGATCGGACGGTAGCTGGATGGTAGGTTATTGGGTTTTCCTGGCTTTGGATATAATATAGCTGAAGGATTAAAATTCTTGGGAATAGTTTTTAGGCTCCTATAGCATCGCAGCCTGCTGCTTTGTTTTTAAGTTTGCCGATGAGGTTTTTGATTTCAGTAGGGGACGTTAAATCGGAATGGGGGTGGGATGAGTTTGGTGTTTGAAATTTTCGGCTGTACATTTTACTATGTATTCGTGTGATGTATTTAGTGTTTTGGTGGTTAAATTGTGATGCTTTAGGTACGTGTCGGCGATGGCGTTAGCTTTTTCTGTGCTGCTAGTGGCGTCTCCCTGCGGGGTGTGCAATACAGGGATGTTAGCAGATTTACCTTTGTTTTTGAGCGCCTTGGCAATTCGCCACATTGCGTTCATGTTTTGTTTTGTTGTTATTTCGCTTAGCGTTTTGTTCCATTCATTATTTCGTATGTTTGATTTGTGAATTTATGTCTGCTGTGAGTTTATTAATTCGTTGTTTTAAGTTAGGGTATTTGTGTGTTTGATGAAGTTTTCGTAGCTTGTTTTTGTTGTTAATTTTGGTTAGCAATTCGGGTGGTAGTGTGATGTTATGTTTTGGTGGTTGATGGATTGTTGTGTTGTTTTTTATGCACTTGTTGACAAAGTCGGTAACTCTGACAATTTCGGCATCAATTTCGTCGTTGGTAGAGATTTTCGTGTTTAGTGTAAAATTGTTTAGTTGAAATGATATTTTGACTTTGTTTAATATTTTAATTGGACGGGGGGGGGTGGAAAGGTATTTTTAAGGAGCTTATGTTGAAAAGGATTGGTAAGTGATCGGAATTTAATTGGTTGAGGACCTCTGCGTTTACATTTAAATTTTTGGATAAGGCTAGGTCAATGGTTGAGGGGGCGTAATCTTGAGCGTAGTGATAATGTGTGGGGGAGTCAGGATAAGAAATTTGAACGTTATTGTGAGTTATGTAATCGTATAAATCTCTACCGGCGACGTTCTGAGTGGCGTTGTTCCAGGCGGCATGCTTGGAGTTCATGTCTCCTGCAACAATTACTTTGCCGGAGTTAGCGAAAACCCTGTCAAGTAAGTGCGTGTTGTTAAGTCGGTAATTTGGATGATTTGAATTTCCGCCGTTCCAATGTTTAAATCTATTGTTTGTGGTTCAAGTGTGTTAACGTGGTAAATGAGTAGTCCACCCGAATTGCTTTTTGGTTTATTTATTGCGGTGTAATTATTAATTTTTGGAGCTTTGTGTTTGTTTAATTTTGTTTCCTGTAATAAAATTAGATCGGGTTTGGTTTGTTGTGCGAGTATTGTGAGTTCGTTTGTTTTATTTTTCTTGCCGTTTGCGTTCCAAGATATGATGTTTAAATTGTTTTTGGTGTGACTATACATTGTATTTTGACGAAATATCGGAAAGTATATGAATTTTTTCTAGGACGTCGGTGACCCCGGCGAGCCTGGCTTTCATTTCCCTTACTACCAAGATCATTTGACCGATGTTTATGGTTTCGTTTAAATCGCGCAACTCGCGGAACAGTGTTGTCAGGTCGCCGGGGCCACCGGCGTTGTCGTTTTCAATGGAATGCGCCATGTGTTGAGTGTTGCTCCGGGTTTGTAAGTTTTGTGTCGCGAATGCGGGCATCTGTTGGCTTGGCTTAGGTAAGTGGGGGAAGTTATTTAGGTCGAGTTGATTATTATATGAATTTTGATCGTTTTCGTTTGCATTTATAAAACTTGTGTTAGGTTTTTGATTATAATTGTTGCTTTGAATTTGAATATTTCTGTTTTGATAACTTTGATTATTGTTTTGATTCTTGATATTATTTTGTGTTTGCTGAAAATTAGGTTTAGGTACAAGGCGCTGGGCTTTACTACTAACCTTTTCGGCGTAGTTGATGTATGATTTGCAATTTTGGAAGTTCGCTGGATGCGCCTCGCCGCAATTGCAGCATTGTACAGCTGAGTCTGGGGTTTTCCTGGGGCAGTCCTTAGTTAAATGATGATCGGTGCATTTGACGCACCTCGGCTGCATGTGGCAGTTGGTGCTCCCGTGGCCGAAGCTTTGGCACCTGTAGCACTGGGTGCGTGTGTTTTTCCTCGAATACTGCTCGAAATAAACTATAACCTGGCCCAGGTGTCTGATTTGTTTTATCTGTTGGATCGGTGTAGATGGGTTGAATGCAATGAGGAAGGAGCCCGTTACGTCGCCGTACTTGTTTTTTAGCTTGGTCACTTTGGCCGGCGTGATTGAATGTTCCAATTGCAGTTTGGTGAAAACTTCCCCTTCGTCCATGAAGGGGGAACCCTTCATTATAAGTTTTGTAAGTTTTTCATCGCGCGATTGGTAGGTATAACCTTGGACATTGATATCCGCAAAGATGCTGTTTTTTAAGATTTTGTGGTCCGCGAGGGATTCAGCGTATATCCACGATTGACCTTTAAGGTATTGTACTAGAATTTTGCCTGTTACAAGCGGGTTGTATTTCTTCAGGAAGTCGTTGACCTTTCCGATTGGTGTAGCCAGAATTATTGGTGGCGGTTTTGTTGGTTTAAGTTGAGAGTTGATTGTAGGGGTTGCTAGTTTGCTAATTGGGTTTCGCCTCACCGTGGTCCACGGGATGTTGTCCGTTCCGGCGGCATTTCGGTTTACGCGCTCGGGGGCGTTTACCAATACCCCGAAGCTATTGTAAGTAGGCACGTTCACTAACACGGTAGGGTCGTCGATTTGGATCTCCATATTGTTTATATTATTGTTTATATTATTATTGTTTATGGGGGTAAGGAGCGTATTGTCTTTTTCACTGTTTGCGATATTTATGGGCTTTAAGGGCATTATTTCACACACTTTATTATTATTGTTTAAGCACTGTTTTTTCCTATTAGGACTTAATGATAGCGCTCTGGCAGCGAGCCTTCTCTGGAATTTCTTATCGACATTGTCGAAGCATGAATTATGAAAATTCGCGGTCATAAACTTGGTACTAAAAACTGGGTGGCTGGTAGGGCCTGGTGGTGTCGTTTCCATGTCGCTCAAGAGAAGTGGCGTGGTTTGCTCAGAACAAAACACGTCCGTTCGCTTTCATTGCTCAATCGGGACTGATCCAATTTATACTACTACTACTACTATTTAAACTCTTTATTATATTTATCTATTATACATATTAATTGCTTAATATTAATTTTACATGGTTGTGTTTTGCTGCACCTATTTACAAAAAATTTATCAGCAAATTTTGATTTATAGTGTTTCTTCTTTTTATTCTTAGTTGTGGTATTTTGTCGGGCAAAACGAGTAGCAAAACCCGGCGCCTTGTACCTTAGTGTGGTTTATAGGTGGGGGGGGGGGGAAATTTACAAGGTACTTAATATTTAATCTAGAACTAAGCAACAAAACTAATCTAAACTAAAACTAAGCAACAATTTATTTACACGTTAACTGTACAGTAAAATGATTTGATTATTTACAATGAAATGAATTATTTGATAGAGAAATAGAAATAAAAATAGCGAAGGTCAGTAATGTTTACAGGATTGCCTGGTGGAGCAGCTTGTGTTTTATAGTGTGAGGTAGGTCGTGTCTTGATTGTCGGGCGATGTGTGCGGTGGTCGGGTTTAGTCGTGTGGTATAATGAAAGAAGTTGTATGCTGTGTTGTATATGAGTCCGCGCATGTAGGGTAGGTCAGTGTGTTGATGTAGGTCATGTATTTCTGTCCACCGAGGCAATCCCGTAATCATTCTGATGGCCTTGTTTTGTAATATTTGTATTTTGTTGATTAAGTGTTTGGCGGCGTTACTCCAAATTGGACTTGCATATAAAATGATTGGCCTGATCATTGATTTGTATAGTAAAATTTTTAGATTTATATTAAGTTTGTTTTTGTGAGTTAATAGCGGGAACAAGGCGTGAAGCGCCTTGCTCGCCGACTTAGCAGTTTCTTGTATGTGTTCATTGTAAGATAATTTGGTGTCCAAACGTACTCCGAGGTATTTTACACACTTGGTGATCGGTATTACTTGATTTTTGATTTTAATAGTTTCTGTTATCGGGTCACGCTTGTGTGTAAAATACGTCAGAGTAGTTTTTTCCGGGTTGATTTTTCATTTCCAGTTTTCAAAATAAGGGATTAAAATGTCTAGATGTTGCTGAATGTAGAGTGTTGCTAAGTTTTTGTGAGTTGAGTCTGCTATTAAGGCCGTGTCATCGGCATATAACGAGATTTCCGTGTTTTTTGTTTTTGGCAGATCGTTAATGTAAATGGTGAACAACTTTGGGGCTAGAATCGATCCCTGAGGTACTCCGGCAGGAATGGGGACGGGATCGGATAGGGAATCTTTAACTTTTACCTGAAGGGTTCGATTTGAGAGGAAACTGGAAATGATTTTTATTATATGAGGGGGGGTGTTAATTTCTATAAGTTTGGATATGAGGCCGTCGTACCAGATGGTGTCAAATGCCTTTTCGAGATCGATTGTTACCACCGCAGTTGTTAAGCTAGAGTTGAAATTTTTGGTGATTTTATCTGCTAACATGGCCAGTTGCAGCACAGTGCTGTGTTTTTCCCTGAACCCAAATTGTTCAGGGATGATAATGTTGTGAGTGTCTAGGTGAGTTTTTAATCGGTTAAGGATGATTTTTTCTAGGACTTTGGAGATTGTGGGAAGGAGGCTGATCGGGCGGTAGCTGGATGGTAGGTTATTTGGTTTACCTGGTTTTGGAATGGGGATAACAATTGCTTTTTTCCAGGCGCTGGGAAAATATTGGTTTTTGAGGGAAGCGTTAAGGATGTAATATAGCTGAAGGATTAAAATTCTTGGGAATGTTTTTAGGAGTGAGGCTCCTATAGCATCGCAGCCTGCTGCTTTGTTTTTAAGTTTGCGGATGAGGTTTTTGATTTCAGTTGGGGACGTTAAATCGGAATGGGGGGTGGGATGGGTTTGGTGTTTGAAATTTTCGGCAGTACATTTTACTATGTATTCATGAGATGTGTTTAGTGTTTTGGTGGTTAAGTGGTGATGCTTTAGGTAAGTGTCGGCGATGGCGTTAGCTTTTGCTGTGCTGCTTGTGGCGTCTCCCTGCGGGGTGTGCAATACAGGGATGTTAGCAGATTTACCTTTATTTTTGAGCGCTTTGGCAATTCGCCACATGGCGTTCATGTTATATTTTGTAGTGATTTCGTTTAGCGTTTTGTTCCAATTATTGTTTCGAATGTTTGAAATTTGTGAATTGATATCTGTAGTGAGTTTATTGATTTGTTGTTTTAAGTTAGGGTATTTGTGTGTTTGATAAAGTTTTCGCAGCTTATTTTTGTTTTTAATTTTGGTTAGCAATTCGGGTGGAAGTGTGATGTTATGTTTTGGTGGTTGTTGGATTGTTGTGTTGTTTTTTATGCACTTGTTGACAAAGTCGGTAACTCTGACAATTTCGGCATCAATTTCGTCGTTGGTAGAGATTTTCGTGTTTAGTGTATAATTGTTTAGTTGGAATGATATTTTGACTTTGTTTAATATTTTAATTGGACGGGGGGGGTGAAATGGTATTTTTAAGGAGCTTACGTTGAAAAGGATTGGTAAGTGATCGGAATTTAATTGGTTGAGGACCTCTGCGTTTACATTTAAATTTTTGGATAAGGCTAGGTCAATGGTTGAGGGGGCGTAATCTTGAGCGTAGTGATAATGTGTGGGGGAGTCAGGATAAGAAATTTGAACGTTGTTGTGGGTTATGTAATCGTATAAATCTCTACCAGCGACGTCCTGAGTGACGTTGTTCCAGGCGGCATGCTTGGAGTTCATGTCTCCTGCAACAATTACTTTGCCGGAGTTAGCGAACACCCTGTCAAGTAAGTGTGTGTCGTGTGTGAGTAATGGGTGAACATAATAATTGCCGATTGTTAAGTCGGCAATTTGGATGATTTGAATTTCCGCCGTTCCAATGTTTAAATCTATGGTTTGTGGTTCGAGTGTGTTAAGGTGGTAAATGAGTAGTCCACCCGAATTGCTTTTTGGTTTGTTTATTGCGGTGTAATTATTTATTTTTGGAGCTTTGAGTTTGTTTAATTTTGTTTCCTGTAGTAATATTAAATCTGGTTTGGTTTGTTGAGCAAGTATTATGAGTTCGTTTGTTTTATTTCTTATGCCGTTTGCGTTCCAAGATATGATGTTTAAATTGTTTTTGGTGTGACTATACATTATATTTAGACGAAATGTCGGAAAGTATATGAATTTTTTCTAGGACGTCGGTGACCCCGGCGAGCCTGGCTTTCATTTCTCTTACTACCAAGATCATTTGGCCGATGTTTATGGTTTCGTTTAAGTCGCGCAACTCGCGGAACAGTGTTGTCAGGTCGCCGGGGCCACCGGCGTTGTCGCTTTCAAAGGAATGCGCCATGTGTTGAGTGTTGCTCCGGGATTGTAAGTTTTGCGTCGCGAATGTGGGCATCTGTTGGCTTGGCTTGGGTAAGAGGGGGAAGTTGTTTAGGTCGAGTTGGCTATTGTATGAATTTTGAAAGTTTTCGTTTGAATTTATGAAACTAGTGTTAGGTTTGTTATTAAATTTGTTGCTTTGAATTTGAATATTTTTGTTTTGATAAATTTGATTATTGTTTTGATTATTGATATTACTTTGTGATTGCTGAAAATTAGGTTTCGGTACAAGGCGCAGGGCTCTACTACTGACCTTTTCGGCGTAGTTGATGTAAGTTTTGCATTGTTGGAAGTTCGCTGGATGCGCTTCGCCGCAATTGCAGCATTTTACAGCTGCGTCGGGGGTTTTCCTGGGGCAGTCCTGGGTTAAATGATGATCGGTGCATTTTACGCACCTCGGCTGCATGTGGCAGTTGGTGCTCCCGTGGCCGAAGCTTTGGCACCTGTAGCATTGGGTGCGGGTGTTTTTTCTCGAGTACTGCTCAAAGTAGACCATAACCTGGCCGAGGTGTCTGATTTGCTTTATTTGTTGTATCGATGTAGATGGGTTGAAAGCAATGAGGAAGGAGCCCGTTACGTCTCCGTACTTGTTTTTTAGTTTTGTCACTTTGGATGGCGTAATTGAATGCTCCAGTTGCAGTTTGGTGAATACTTCCCCTTCGTCCATGAAGGGGGAACCCTTCATTATAAGTTTAGTGAGTTTTTCATCGCGCGATTGATAGGTGTAGCCTTGGACATTGATATCCGCAAAGATGCTATTCTTTAATATTTTGTGGTCCGCGAGGGAATCGGCGTAGATCCACGATTGACCTCTAAGGTACTGGACTAAAATTTTGCCTGTTACAAGCGGATTGTATTTATTCAGGAAATCGTTGACTTTTCCGATTGGCGTCGTCAGAATTATAGGTGGCGGTTTTGTAGGTTTAATTTGGGAGTTGATTGTGGGGGTAGCAAGTTTGCTGATTGGGTTTCGTCTTACGGTGGTCCACGGGATGTTGTCCGTGCCGGCGGCATTACGATTTACGCGTTCCGGGGCGTTTACTAGTACTCCAAAGCTATTATATGTAGGCACATTCACAATCACTGTAGGGTCATCGGTTTGGATCTCCATATTAATTGGATTATTGTTTATATTATTTATATTTATGGGATTATTGTCTTTTTCACTTTTTGAGATGTTTATGGGCGTTAGTGGCGTTACGGGCATTATATCAGTCACTTTATTTAAATTTTTGGTGCACTGTTTTTTCCTGTTGGGGCTTAAAGATAGCGCTCTAGCAGCGAGCCTACGCTGGAACTTCTTGTCGACATTGTCGAAGCATGAATTGTGCAAATTCGCGGTCATAAATTTGGTACAAAAACTGAGTGGCTGGTAGGGCCAGGTGGTGTAGTTACCGTGTCGCTCGAGAAGTGGCGTGGTTTGCTCAAGAACAAAAACACGTCCGTTCGCTCTCACTGCTCAATCGGGACTGGCCAATTTATAACTTCGACGGGACGGAGCGCCGTCGGTTGGTCCGCATAAACCACGCCTTCGAGGTTCGCCCGTAGAAGGCATATATAGGTGTGTTTAAAATTTTTAGTTATACCCCCCAACGTAGGGGCCCCTTCCCGGCAAACTCGCCATCAACGGCACTGTCCCCCTCCCCCAATGGGGTAGACAATGTCGCTCTCGCTACCGCCCTGATGCGGCAGGCATCCGAACTTCTCAAGATCGGAGGAGCCGCCGCACCAAAAAGGAGCAAGCGGACGAGAAGGAAAAAGAAGAAAGGGGCTGCTCCCCCCACTACATCCTCTCGGCCCGTTGATGGATAGAGGCCCAAAAATACGTCCCGTGTCCTTGCAGATCGCCTACTGGAATGCAAACGGACTACGAAGGCAGCGGAATCTTCTTGAAGATTTCGCCGCCAAGTACGATCTAGATGTTATCCTAGTAGGGGAGACGCACCTTAAGGAATCTCACACGACCCGCACTAGACTTCCCAATTTCGCTCTGTACAGGAACGACAGAGACAGCGGACGCTTTGGGGGCACCGCTATTTACGTCAAGTCCTGTATAGAGCACCACAGTATTCCGACCCCGGAGACGCTGCAGGGAGTAGAAGCGACATCCGTTAAGATCCTCACGGATAAAAACGGGTGGCTGCAACTGACCTCGGTCTATAAAGCTCCCTCGCAACCTCTCCTGGAATCGGATATTGTGTCCCTGTTAGGAGGCGATGGTGATCAGGTCATCCTCGCGGGAGACCTGAACGCAAAACATCCGGCATGGAACAGCCGCAAGGCAAACTCCGCTGGTCGCACCCTCCTAACAGTCTCTGATAGGCACCGCTTCACGGTAGACGCTCCGGTGGACTTTACTCACTTCCAGTTTAACGCGCGCGTAAGAGGAGACGAGTCCACCAACTTTCTTCACGATGTACTAGACGTTATTTGTGTCAGGAACCTTCAGTTCGTGCACAAACTCACCTCACTGAGCGAGCTGGACTCGGACCACAATCCGGTCCTCTTGGAGTTGGGGGACGCCGAGCGCCCCCCCCTCAGTAGGTCGAGGACCAGGACCGACTGGTCACTTTTCAAGAACCAGGTCCTGGATAACCTAGGTCCCCCCCCCGTCCTTCAGACGAAGGAGGCCCTCGAAAGCTACTTGCAGCACTTCGAGGACTTGGTCACTGGAGCCGCGCTCCATGCGACCAAAGTTGTTCCGGCGTGCGACCAACGGAACAGCCTCCCACCTGACATCAAGGAGTTAATACGCGAGAAAAACCGGGCAAGGCGTCGTGCGCAGCGCACAGGCTACCCGGCAGATCAAGCGGCATACAACTCCTTGAAAGATCAGGTGCAAGACGCTGTCTCGGAGTACAGAAATACCAACTGGGGTAACATGCTCGAGGAATTCTCCTTCGCGAATCCCGCGGCATGGGGGTTGGTAAAAAGACTCCGTAACAAACGAAGCGTCATCCCTCCCCTGGAGTCTGAAAACGGCCCCGCGACTAGTCCGCAAGAAAAGGCAGAGGTGCTTGCGGATAGTCTAGAGGCCCAATTCAGACCAAACGTCGCTGCCTATCCTGAACACTCCGCGAGGGTTGACGCGGAAGTACTAAGGTGGGTAAGCTCCCCCCCCGACCCTGATGAAGAGAAAATAGAGAGCACCTCCCTTCAGGAAGTGACTCATCTTGTACGTTTTCTTCACAAGAAGAAGGCTCCGGGTCCCGACGGGATAACGCACAGGATTATCGCGGAATTGCCCAGACCGGCAATGGCAGCAGTCACCAGCATCTTCAATGCGGTGCTGCACCTCGAGCACTTTCCATGTCGTTGGAAAGTGGCCGATGTCATAATGATCCGAAAATCTGGGCAAAACCCGAGACTTCCTGTTTCGTATAGGCCTATCAGTCTTCTCCCCGCGCTTGGTAAGCTAGCGGAGAGAGTCATCCTCGCTAGACTTAAGATGGCCCTGGAAGAACACCAATCTATTCCTCGCGAACAGTTTGGTTTTCGTCCCGGACTATCCACGACGCTACAAGTGCTGAGGCTCGTGGAACACATCACCCTAAACTGGAATCGAACCCAGCCCACGGGTGCGGTGTTCCTCGATGTCGCCAAGGCCTTTGACAAAGTATGGCACCAGGGGTTGCTCTACAAGTTGATCCATGGCGACATCGACTCAGCACTGGTCAGGCTGATAGCGTCCTACCTGTCGGACCGGAAATTTCCGACTCGGCCGAGGTGAGGGGCTGGCAAGAGGAAGGCAGAATGCGCATGTACAGACATGCGGCTGCCAAAGCCGCCATCATGTACTGGCATCTCCATTTACTGAAAAGCAAAGGTGTCGATCTAGTCAAAGGTCCACCTGCACCAACAACGAACGTAAGTGGCATTACGGCTGATATTGTTTTTACTCAACCTTGTGCGTCAAGTGACTCCGCGGACCACATTCCCACAGTCCACGACCACGAGGGAAAGCAGGATGCAGGGTTGGACTCGACCCCGGCGGCCCCTGAAGATTCGCCCATGGACGAAGACTCAGTGTCCGCCGTGATCGAGCCCCCCCCCCCCAGTCCGACGTTGAAACCGCTACAAGTTGTGAGAATTCGAGTAATTCTCACAACTTGTGCGAAAATTTTAGTAGTAACACCAATGTTAGCAATATTGGTTCATTTGGCTCTATTGGTTCTATCGTTTCGTTTAAGTCAGTGGAAGAAGGTGAGGTGAACGCGCCAGCGCCTCTGGACGCAGTAACCACCCCCCCCCCTTCCCAAACGTTGAAGTAAACTTCAGGGAGCTTCAGGAAATTCTGGCCTTCAGCCAATCGCGTCCTGAAAATCCCAAATCCCAATCTGCTACCACTTTTGTTGACGACTACTCAGTCCCTCAAACCTCTTTCTCCAACACGAACGACGCTGCTTTAACCGCCACCTTTGCGTTCACTGGTGGCAAGCGCGCCAGACCCCCCACCGATGGGGTAACCTCGATCTCAGAAGATGAGGGAAAAACAGACGCGGTACCTGCTCCCACCTCAGTGTGGAGCAGAGTAAAGAAGAGGCGGAAAGCGGGCGGCTCGAAGGCACCGCTAAAACCGACCCCCCCCCCCATCTTCAGCTCCATCGAGCAGCAAATACTCCACCCCGGCTGTCCCTCCCCCCTCAGGGGAGGCTCCAACGTGGCCGAGGGTGCTGTCTACTCAAACCCCCCCCCTCAGGGGGGTCTCAATCCTCGCAACCCACGCGACCTACTAAGACCCCCCCTTCAGAAGGGTCTAAAACTCAGAAGAAAACGGCTACGTCCACCGCGTCGGGACAGCCAGCGGCTTCTAAAATCGTCCCAATCATTCTCGAGGACAAGGGCAAATGGCCAGAACTAAGTCGAGTAATGGATGAGCGGCTTCCCCCTTCCCAAACGTTGAAGTAAACTTCAGGGAGCTTCAGGAAATTCTGGCCTTCAGCCAATCGCGTCCTGAAAATCCCAAATCCCAATCTGCTACCACTTTTGTTGACGACTACTCAGTCCCTCAAACCTCTTTCTCCAACACGAACGACGCTGCTTTAACCGCCACCTTTGCGTTCACTGGTGGCAAGCGCGCCAGACCCCCCACCGATGGGGTAACCTCGATCTCAGAAGATGAGGGAAAAACAGACGCGGTACCTGCTCCCACCTCAGTGTGGAGCAGAGTAAAGAAGAGGCGGAAAGCGGGCGGCTCGAAGGCACCGCTAAAACCGACCCCCCCCCCCATCTTCAGCTCCATCGAGCAGCAAATACTCCACCCCGGCTGTCCCTCCCCCCTCAGGGGAGGCACCAACGTGGCCGAGGGTGCTGTCTACTCAAACCCCCCCCCTCAGGGGGGTCTCAATCCTCGCAACCCACGCGACCTACTAAGACCCCCCCTTCAGAAGGGTCTAAAACTCAGAAGAAAACGGCTACGTCCACCGCGTCGGGACAGCCAGCGGCTTCTAAAATCGTCCCAATCATTCTCGAGGACAAGGGCAAATGGCCAGAACTAAGTCGAGTAATGGATGAGCGGCGTATCAAGTTCACGAAAGCCAAAGATAGCAGGGAGGGGCTCAGCATTACGCCAGGATGCGAGCAGGACTTCCGCAACTTGGCTAAACTCCTTATAGCGCGCGGATACGCGCACCATGTATATAAGGAACCAGCGGCAAAACCCTTCAGGGTCATCCTAAGGGGACTCCCCAAAGAGTTCCCAGTGGACGAAATCCAGCGGGATTTGGCCGCAAATTGGTTTCCAATTATAAGCGTCTCCCAAATGGTACAGGGGTCGGTCAGAACCCCATTACCCCTTTTCGTGGTAAAACTCGAAAACAACTCAAAAGCAAAGAGTATCTACAAGCTCAAATCTGTGCTGCAGATGAGTGCTCACTTCGAGCCTCCAAATCAGCGACGCGCGCCGGTCCAGTGCTTCAAATGCCAGAAGGACGGCCACACGCAGTCAAACTGTGCGGCAGCAGAGGCCATATGCCATCGATGTAGTGGCAAGCACCGGGCGTCAGCTTGTCCAAAACCAAACACGACCCCCGCAGTATGCGCGAACTGCGGCGGTGCTCACCCAGCCAGCTTCACTGGCTGCCCTAGAAACCCCTGGGTTAACAGGGTGACTGGCCCATCAGGACTTTCACCCCCCCAACGTAGGGGCCCATTCCCGGCAAATTCGCCATCAACGGCACTGTCCCCCTCCCCCAATGGGGTAGACAATGTCGCTCTCGCTACCGCCCTGATGCGGCAGGCATCCGAACTCCTTAAGATCGGAGGAGCCGCCGCACCAAAAAGGAGCAAGCGGACGAGAAGGAAAAAGAAGAAAGGAGCCGCTCCCCCCACTACATCCTCTCGGTCCGTTGATGGATAGAGGCCCAAAAATACGCCCCGTGTCCTTGCAGATCGCCTACTGGAATGCAAACGGACTACGAAAGCAACGAAATCTTTTTGAAGATTTCGCCGCCAAGTATGATCTGGACGTCATCCTAGTAGGGGAGACGCACCTTAAGGAATCCCACACGACCCGCGTTAAACTTCCGAATTTCGCTTTGTACAGGAACGACAGAGACAGCGGACGCTTTGGGGGCACCGCTATTTACGTCAAGTCCTGTATTGAGCACCACAGTATTCCGACCCCGGAGACGCTGCAGGGAGTAGAAGCGACATCCGTTAAGATCCTCACGGATAAAAACGGGTGGCTGCAACTGACCTCGGTCTATAAAGCTCCCTCGCAACCTCTCCTGGAATCGGATATTGTGTCCCTGTTAGGAGGCGATGGTGATCAGGTCATCCTCGCGGGAGACCTGAACGCAAAACATCCGGCATGGAACAGCCGCAAGGCAAACTCCGCTGGTCGCACCCTCCTAACAGTCTCTGATAGGCACCGCTTCACGGTAGACGCTCCGGTGGACTTCACTCACTTTCAGTTTAACGCGCGCGTAAGAGGAGATGAGTTCACCAACTATTTCCACGATGTACTAGACGTTATTTGTGTCAGGAACCTTCAGTTCGTGCACAAACTCACCTCACTGAGCGAGTTGGACTCGGACCACAATCCGGTCCTCTTGGAGCTGGGGGACGCCGAGCGCCCCCGCCTCAGTAGGTCGAGGACCAGGACCGATTGGTCAATTTTCAAGAACCAGGTCCTGGATAACCTAGGTCCCCCCCCCGTCCTTCAGACGAAGGAGGCCCTCGAATGCTACTTGCAGCACTTCGAGAACTTGGTCACTGGAGCCGCGCTCCATGCGACCAAAGTTGTTCCGGCGTGCGACCAACGGAACAGCCTCCCACCTGACATCAAGGAGTTAATACGCGAGAAAAACCGGGCAAGGCGTCGTGCGCAGCGCACAGGCTACCCGGCAGATCGAGCGGCATAACACTCCTTGAAAGATCAGGTGCAAGACGCTGTCTCGGAGTACAGAAATACCAACTGGGGTAACATGCTCGAGGAATTCTCCTTCGCGGATCCCGCGGCATGGGGGTTGGTAAGAAGACTCCGAAACAAACGAAGCGTCATCCCTCCTCTGGAGTCTGAAAACGGCCCCGCGATTAGTCCGCAAGAAAAGGCAGAGGTGCTTGCGGATAGTCTAGAGGCCCAATTCAGACCAAACGTCGCTGCCTATCCTGAACACTCCGCGAGGGTTGACGCGGAAGTACTAAGGTGGGTAAGCTCCCCCCCCGACCCAGATGAAGAGAAAATAGAGAGCACCTCCCTTCAGGAAGTGACTCATCTAGTACGCTTTCTTCACAAGAAGAAGGCTCCGGGTCCCGACGGGATAACGCACAGGATTATCGCGGAATTGCCCAGACCGGCAATGGCAGCAGTCACCAGCATCTTCAATGCGGTGCTGCACCTCGAGCACTTTCCATGTCGTTGGAAAGTGGCCGATGTCATAATGATCCGAAAATCTGGGCAAAACCCGAGACTTCCTGTATCGCATAGGCCTATCAGTCTTCTCCCCGCGCTTGGTAAGCTAGCGGAGAGAGTCATCCTCGCTAGACTTAAAATGGCCCTGGAAGAACACCAATCTATTCCTCGCGAACAGTTTGGTTTTCGTCCCGGACTATCCACGACGCTACAAGTGCTGAGGCTCGTGGAACACATCACCCTAAACTGGAATCGAACCCAGCCCACGGGTGCGGTGTTCCTCGATGTCGCCAAGGCCTTCGACAAAGTATGGCACCAGGGGTTGCTTTACAAGTTGATCCAAGGCGACATCGACTCAGCACTGGTCAGGCTGATAGCGTCCTACCTGTCGGACCGGAAATTCCGAGTCAAACTCGATGATGTGCGCTCGTCGGAACGAGACATTGTGGCCGGTGTCCCTCAGGGCTCCGCACTCGCTCCGACACTATATATCTTTTACGCCAGAGATGTGCCGAAACCACCATCGGACACCTCAATATTAACTTCCACCGAGCTCATGCTGTATGCAGACGACACTGCCTACTTCGTGAGCTCACGCAGGCCTTCAGCCATGACTAAAAAACTACAGCTAGCACTGGACCTCCTAGAAGAATGGTGTCGTACTTGGCGCGTCGGCGTCAACCCCGCAAAAAGTACGGCCACCTTCTTCAAAAGAGGAACAGCCCAGAAATCACATCGTAGACCACAATCTAATTTAAAGATGTTCGGCACCGAGATTCCCTGGAACAGCACCTCCAAATACTTGGGGGTGACTCTTGATAGGGGACTTCGGTGGGGCCCCCACATTCGGAATGTTACGGTGAAAGCAAGGAGAGCCATGGCCGCGTTGGGTCCCCTGCTTCACCGTAAAGAAAGATAGTAGTAGAAATTAAGTGACGCGTTAAAGATTAACGAGATTCCAAGAAAAATAATTCCGATTATAATCGAACAAACGCCGAATCACAGTAATAAACAAATGGAAACAACCACCGATGAATCAGGCCGAAACAAGCCCCCTGACGGGAAAACCGACAGGGATTTCGAAAATCCAACTCTGACCAGTGAAGAAAGCAAAATTCTGGCGAAAATAAGAGAACAACGAAAAAACGAAAACCAATCCCGAACCCACATTGACACAAATGTAATAATTATTGATAATGCAAAAATCAATAATCAAGAAAACAAGAAAAGAGCATTAAGAATCTCCAGCAGTGAAGATGAAGAAGAAGTGATGATACCGACAAAGAAACCAAATATTGTTGAAGAAATGGAAACAGATTTCGAAGTAGCTATATCCAGAAAAACGAAAAGACGCAACAGAAGGACGAAACAGAAAACAGACTCCAACATTGACGAAGAAAACAAAACCGATGAATCTGCTCCACCATCCAAAAACAATACTCCGAAACCTTCAAATAAACCAATTTTAGACGCTCCTAATACCTCGCCCTTACCAAACATCCCACATACGAATCTAATCCCTCAACCTACTCCCATCCAGGCCGCTACAACCACAAATCATTATATACCCTCACACAAAGAAGAAGAAAGCAGGAAAAACCAAGAAGCCCTCACAGCAATAATGGACGAAAACTATGAACTAGCACACAAAATGAGACAGTACCTCCTGAAATGTAAAGACGCGCTAAAAGATAGAGATACATGTTTGGAAATGCTAAAGTCATTCGAACGTAACACCAACAAGTGCATCATTATGGCGTACAGCCTAAGTGAACGCCTAGCCCAGCGGTGGCGAACCTATGGCACGCGTGCCCGAGATGGCACGTATGAGAATTTCAATGGCACGCGAACGATTTTACATGAAATGATCTTAGTAGTCAAATTAATGCAACTGTGTAAAAACGGCTCACCACTATTAAAATTTGTAGGAGTTTCCTGTGTAACGGCATGGCAACGAATCAAAAAAATTTTTTTTTTAATTATTGGCACTCGCACATAAAAAGGTTCGCCACCGCTGGCCTAGCCTATGGAAATCCAACCACATCTCCAACCAATAACACAGATACACAAGCCATAATAAATGAAATAAGAAAAACCATCCCACAACAACCGAAACCTAAACTTAATCCAGGTATCAGGATTGAAACAATAGCCGCACCACCCACTACTGAAGCTCCAACAACTAAACAGAATCCTCCCAGAGACTACCTCAAAGCAGTTCTCAATCAACCAGCCCAACCCAACTTCGAAAAACAGACCAAATACAAGGTACTCGTATACCCAAAAATTAATGATGCCAACAAAACCTCTGCCGAAACCAAAAACACTCTCACCAGCATATCCTTGGATAAACTAAAAATCAAACCCGATAGACTATACATGGTCAAAAACAATGGTATGCTCATTGAATCATCAGATAAATCCATAAGTAACCTTATAGGAAATCAACTTCTAGCAGATGTAGGGCTTGAAGCCAAAGCACCCACACAAATTTGGCCATCCGTATACATAAAACAAGTCGAAAAAGATATAGACCATGCTACCATGAAAGGTGCCTTCGAATATAATTACTCCTCTGCCATCCAAAAAGCTGGTGAAGGATGGTTAAGATCCCTTAACCCCACCAGATCCCAAGACCGTCCCTCCAACAACTGGGTAGCTACTGTCCACCCTCTGGTGGCTGAAGCTATGAATAAAGAAAAAAGACTCCGTATGAGATGGCGCTCATATCCCATCTCTGACTATATAAACCTGACAAGATGCTACAAATGTCAACGATTTGGACATCCTAGCAAATATTGTCGCTCAATAGCTGTTTGCTTGGTCTGTGCCTCTACAGACCATTTATCCATTGATTGCCCTAACAAAGAAAATCCCTCAACCGACAGGTGCATCAATTGTATCAGGGCAAGATACAGTGATGACAAGCACCAAGCATCCAGTAGTCTCTGTAGAGTCTACAAAAATCGACTAATGGAGCATGTCAATTCAATTTCCTCAACTTCCGATTCTAATCATGCATAATCTCAAAATTCTTCAACAAAACCTCAGAAACTGCGAAACCGCAACAGTCGATGCCCTAAGGCTGTTGACGGAAGAAAACTTCAATATTGCCATTTTTCAAGAACCATACAGCTATCAGACCAACAACAATATTTTCTCACTTCCATACCATCCAAATATCTTCTCAGCCGCCATCTCTAGTCAAAAATTCAACTCTTGCATTGTAATAAACAGAAAACTTCAGGACAACTCTACCTTCTCATTTCATAAAAATCTCTCAAACCAATTTTTCACAATCATTTCCGTTTCTACAAACAAAAACAAACCTCCAATATTCATAATAGGAATCTATCTTCCACCTTCCCTATCAGATATTGACTCTTCCTTGAAACTTCTAGATAGAGCAATACGTACCTGCGGAAGCAGCCAAGTCTACCTATGCGGAGATTTCAACTGCAGATCAAAGCTATGGTATGACGAAGTTAATTCCAATGACCGTGCACTCGCCCTAGAAGAATTCATAACTCAAAACAATCTAACTATACACAATAAACCAGGCAAACCTTTCACTTACGAAAACACTAGGGGAGGGAGAAGCAACATCGATCTAACCCTTGGAACCTCCAACACCTTTAACTCAGTCTCCAACTGGGATATCTCCGAAAAAGTCATTTTAACCGATCATAAAACAATTACCTTCAATATAAAACACCCAGACCCTCCTAAAGTTACAATAGTCAAAAACAAAAACCCGAACACAATCTCACCACAAACAATTTCAGAATTCCTCACACCCTGGGTAGAACTTTCCACCCCTATTTCAGAAAAACTCGACACCCCTACCAAAATTGACAATTTTACCCGCTCCCTTCATGACATCATCCAGGATTTAATAAACACGCATGCTCACTACAAGAAAATCTACGTTGGCCGGCCAGATTGGTGGACGGACAACGTAGAAAAAGCCAGGAAAAATTACCTAAAAAAGAAATCCCTTCTCTACAAAAACAAAAATGAAAATTTAAAACAATCCCTGTATGATGCCATGATGGGAAAAAAGGAATTATTCCAGAACGCCCTTAAGAATTCCAGAAACAATAGCTGGAAGAATTTCGTCGAAAACGACCTACTCAGTGACCCCTGGGGAATAACCTACAAACTAGCAGCGGGAAAATTCCGGAAGCAGGCCCTGCTGACGTCTTTCCGAAAGGAGGACGGCATGGAGACCCTGCATCCAGAAGAAACCCTAAACTACCTTATGGGAAAGCTACTGCCAGACGATGACCAAAACTCAGATCTCATTGTGGATCACCAAACAATGAGAGCTGATTTTGAGAGTCTGGAAACAGCAGCCAACCCTAAGGATCATCAAGAAGTCACCCTAAATGAACTAAACCAACTTATCCGCACCACCCAATCTAAAAAAGCTCCAGGATTTGACCTGATACAGGGATCATTCCTAAAACTCATTTACTGCACCATCCAAATCCCGCTACTAAACTTATATAATGCCTGCCTAAAATTTTCTCACTTCCCAACTCTCTGGCAAAATGGGATCCTAAAAGTTATCCTCAAAGATGCTTCAGGAGACCATGGCGCTGTTAAAAATTACAGACCGATCACCCTACTCCCTGTATTCGGAAAAATCCTGGAGAAATTAATAAAAATCAGACTCTACAATTCAAAAGTTCCCTTTCACTCTCCCTTCCAATATGGATTTGTTAATAACAAATCCACCATCTCTGCTGTCACCAAACTAGTCAATACCATCCAAGCCGATAATAAAAATAAGGGATGCACGGCAGCCCTGTTCTTTGATATCTCCGGGGCCTTCGATAATCTCTGGTGGCCCGCTCTCTTTCACATCTTGTGTAAGAGGAATACGCCCCAGGGACTCATTGGTATCCTCAGGAGCTACCTAAGGAGCAGGCTCGTCACCCTCCAATCCGGATCTACTTCTGTTGGAAAGAGAATCACCAAGGGGTGTCCCCAGGGATCGGTTCTTGGGCCGGTCCTATGGAACATCCTATTGGATGATTACCTTTCTGACGAAGAAGAATTACATTTACCTGACGAGACAACCCAAGCTTACGCGGATGACCTTGGTAAAATTATCAAGGCCAAAAACCGTAAAGAACTGATAATGAAACTCCAAAACGCTGTGGACAGACTCGACCGCTGGTGTAGGCGCATGAAACTCAGTCTCTCGGCAACGAAGACAAGAATCATGTGCTTTCGCCCGGTCAGGTCGTCCAATACAGACATCAAAATCCTGTTAAACCACTCCACAATCAAAGTTGTCAAGGAGTTCAAATACCTTGGCATGCTTCTTGACGAAAAACTGACCTTTCAACCGCATATAAATATGGTATGCTCCAAAGCTAACAACCTGATCATTGGTCTGCAACGCAGGGCAAGAGCCAGCTGGGAGACGGATCTTCGAGAGACCATGACCAAGATTTATAAAGGGGCTGTTGTCCCCATCGTGGCTTACGGAAGCGAAATCTGGTCATGGAAAATCGAAGAACGTTACACGAAAGCCAGGCTCTTGTCTTGCTATGGCCTTGCCTGTAGACTAATGATCAAGGGTTACAGAACAATATCCTCCCTGGCTGCAGGGGTCATTGCGGGAATCCATCCCCTAGACCTGGAACTAAGAAGACTACACGCAATGAAATCAATCAAAAATAGACGAACCACTCAGTTTCTGGGACAAGAAATTGTCCCACAATACTTCCAATCCATAACAGAAATTAAAAATGAACTAATCCTAATCATCCAGGCCATTTGGCAGGACAGATGGGACAACTTCGAATACGGCCGCATAACCCATCAGATAATCCCAAATATACACCCTAGACTACAAATAGAAACCAACTTCCAAACCACCCAACTCCTTACCGGGCATGGCGAATTCGGGAGACACCTCAAGAGATTGGGGAAGAACCCGGATGGATTGTGCCCGGCCTGCAACATTCTAGATGAACCCTTGCATAGGATCCTGGACTGCGTTCTATACAGGGAGGAAAGGAGGGAGGTGGAATCTTTCTTCACCGAAAACCCCCCCCTAAACCTGACCGAACTGTTTGAGCGCACTCCTAGGGACCTACTGCATGGGTTCCTACGAACCAAGATAGAACAACAAGATGACCCTACCGATAGCGAATAAAACGACACCTAGCATACCAAATCCAAATATAACGAAACTAGAGTACTCCATGACCCCGACAAGAAAAACTAACAAGCACAAGAATACTAAGCAAATGAATATAAATTGATAGGAGTACTCTATAATTTGATAGACACCTATTAGAAACAAAGATAAATCGAAATTAATAGATATGCATGTTTGACAAAAATCCGAAATATGATACAGGGATGGCCCCAAAAATTTGAAGAAAAATTGAAATTTAAAATATATATTTTATGTGTAATGTAAATTTTGACCAATTACAGCACCCGACCAATTTGTCGGGTTTTTATGTTGGTATTTATTTTATTGTAAATTTTACTATAAATAAAGATCTTAAGTTGCTTCACCGTAAAAGTAGATTAAGCACTAAGAATGGACTGACCTATCTGACCATCTGACCTATGCTGCACCGGCCTGGGGTTTTGCGGCTCAAAGCCACATGCATAAACTTCAGGCCGTGCAAGATATTGCAATGCGGCGTGCCATGAAGGCCCCATGGTACGTCCGCAGCGACAAGCTGCGGGAGGACTCCAAACTGGAGTCCATTGAAGAGTTCATCCGGAACGCGGCGGAAAAGCTCTACAAGGCGGCGGGTTACTCCGAAAACTCAATAGTCCAAGGGCTCGGCAACTACCGACCTGAGGACTATTTGAGGTACAAGAGGCCCAAAGCCATCCTGCAGCACCCCCCCCCCCCGAACGCAGTCAATGTCTCCCTGGTTGACATTGGCAGTTAATAGGGGAGGGGACCCCCCCTAATAACAAATTTTTGGTTTTTTGTTTTTAGGGATCAATAGACAAGAGCGGTGGTATGGAAGGTACCCACCTACAACCCTCCTATGGTTTCTCCGAGACGGACCGCAGTGCGCAAACCGCCTGTCGGCGTACGATAGACGGACTCCGCTGATGCCCTGTATGTTACCGCGCAAGATAAGCTGTAAGTAAGCGAGCGATTGTCGCCCGCCCCTCTTACCATTCCCAACCAATTTTACACACGTTCCGGTCACCGGATGTTTTTGGGGAGTACACTAACTCCGAACTGGCACGTACTCTACGAACGCGACACTATTAAGCCTCCATCTCACTCCCCTTTTTATTTTTATTTTCTCTCTTTATTTTATTTTTATTTTTCCTTTTTAACTTTATACCTACATGAAACGGCACCGAGTCAGGCGGTCCCTTCACGCGAATGTTGGGTACCCGACCAGGCCGGCGCCCCCCCGCTATTCGCTACTCCCAAGTCCGGCGAGCTCGACAGGGCCCAGGCTCCTATCCTGCTTGCCTAAAAAGGAGCAGCAACACCTCGGTCAGATGCGAGTGCGCTCGCATGGTAAAATATCTGGGCGTGGCCCAGAAAATTGAGCAAGCGCAACGCACCGCACACGACACGAGAAATAGCGGGGGTCACTCACGATTACGCCTCATAGGCAAATCACAGGGTACGACCCCTTTCAAAAAACGCCAACATAGCTACCCCACATTAGACCTGGAGTATACGGCTTAGCCGTGGTATCCATTAACAGATCTAGTCAAGTCAGTCAAGTTTTAGTTATAGTTTGTCGACGTTCGTTGAGGACGTAACAAGTCGTGTTTTAGTAGTACTTCGCTAAAAATTATTCGAGATGACCGGACGCGGTAAAGGCGGAAAAGGATTGGGAAAAGGTGGCGCGAAACGTCATCGCAAAGTTTTGCGCGATAACATCCAAGGTATCACGAAGCCCGCCATCAGACGTCTGGCTCGCAGGGGCGGCGTGAAACGTATCTCCGGTTTGATCTACGAAGAAACCAGAGGAGTGTTGAAGGTGTTCCTGGAAAACGTCATTCGCGATGCCGTCACCTACACCGAACACGCCAAGAGGAAGACCGTAATCGCCATGGACGTCGTGTACGCCTTGAAACGTCAAGGTCGTACTTTGTACGGTTTTGGAGGTTAATAAATACATACCACCCTCGAAGGTGGCGGTTATTTTACCTCACCTTAACCCAAAAACAAACGGTTCCTTTAGGAACCAAAAATTTTATCCCGAAAACGAGTATCATTATTAATTACGTCGTCATCATCTTTATTAATATTATTATCGACGTCGGAAAGATTCAATTAACGGCGTTATTGTGCGATTGTATCGAATCGACGGGAAGGGTGCGAACGTAACGACCGATTAAACGTATATTTTGAGGTTAGGTAAATGCTCTTGGATAAAAATTGCGCCGATAATAACATTAATAGTAAATAACGGTATAGTAACAATAATAATAATGATGATCGAGTTGCCGTTTCTTTAACCGACGCCGTTTGTGGGCGGCAAATTGATAATACGGGGTGGCGATTAATATAAACCGAGGATCCCGCCAAAAATTGTTGGCGGGAAATACTTATTAGCGGGTAATTTAAATAAAACGAAATATTATTTTAATCTTAATAAATTAAAGTTTTACTTTTAACTTGCGGCGAGGCTCTTTGAAATGTAATCCCCGCCGTAATCAATGTTATCTCGACACGCTCCCGCGATAACGATACCACCCGCCGTAAGGTGTCAATTACCGGACGTTGGAAATGTAAATACCGACCACGTCGGATCGTTCGTAATGCAACGTTTAATTTTAAATAAAAAAAAACTCGTGTTCGGGATAAATTTTAGGCCCTCATAAGGGCCAGTTTTTTGGAAGTCTTTACGATTTAAGCTTTCTTTTCGGTCTTCTTGGGCAAAAGCACCGCCTGGATGTTTGGCAGAACTCCACCCTGTGCAATGATGACACCGGAGTGGAGTTTGTTTAATTCCTCGTCGTTGCGGATGGCGAGCTGCAAATGCCTGGGAATGATACGGGTTTTCTTGTTGTCCCTGGCAGCGTTACCCGCCAATTCGAGAACTTCGGCGGCCAAGTATTCCATATCGGCGGCGAGATAGACGGGCGCCCCGGCACCGACGCGCTCGGCGTAATTGCCCTTCCTCAAGAGGAAGGAATTACATTTTGTAATTTATTGTCGATAAAATCTTTATTTCTTTTTTGATAATAAGGCAAATTAAATACTCGAGCGTGACCACTAAAATCTATTTAGTGGACAACAAGAGTTAATTTGATTAATTCATAACCTCTCCTTTTATCCATTTACTTGTGACCACGTGTCAACCAGCACGCTCCTAACCTCACTTTCTCTCCCGACCTAACCTTTCAGCTAGGATGACGAGAACCAGGCAAGGCAGCAAGACGGGCTTCCCAAGCCACATCGAACTCGTTCAGCAGGAGCTGAAAAGATCGAACCAAGATAAAGCAACGCTAAAAAGGGAGAAAATTCAGATGAGCAAAGAACTCGAATCATTCAAGGCCCAGCTCAAGGCAATGAGCAGAGTTATTAAAAGGATGCAAATAACAGACCCCATTAAATTCAATAACGCGCTAGACGAACTCGTTACCGATCCAGCTTTTATAGAACTTAAACCAGTCGAAACTGCCGAAACCCCCTTCCAGGAGTAAACGACTGATCGGGTAAACGACTCCGCGACAGTCCGGCCACCCCCACCACCTCTACGGCAGGAGTGAGGGTGCACAACAAGTTTCGGACACTTGACAATGGAGACAGGGGCATCCCAGAAGAGCCCGACTCCGACGAAGAGGTATTCATGGATACACAAGAGTCCAGGGGCGGATCCAGCCCTTCAGGTACGGCTCCAACAAAGAAGGTCAACCCCCCCCCAAAACAGCAGCAGTCAAGCACACCAAGCCCCTAAGAAATATAGGATTCCACCGATCACCCTAAAGAACGCCAGCCGCTGGTTTGATTTAGAAAACGAGTTGGACACTAAGAAGATCAGGTTCACCCACGTGAGATACGTGGCCGGAGGCATGGCAATAACCCCAGCCTCAGTGGAAGACTACAGAGCTCTCCACAAGCTTCTGGAAGAGGGGGGACATGAGTTTTATTTCAGGAAGTTCGCTGAAGAAGCCCCCTTGAAGGTGGTTATAAGGGGAATCCCACCCGAACTTCCCACAGAACCGGTGAAGATAAACCTGGAGAAGATGAGATTCGAAGTCACATCGGTGGCTAGGATGCACCGTGGTCGAGGGGACAAACGAGCAATGCCCCTCCTAATGGTAACACTACCGAAGACAGACTCCAACAGAGGGATATTTGATGTGGAAAAAATCCAAGGGGTGGATGTCACGATAGAAAAACCACACGAAAAACGTAAGATTGGACAATGCCATCGATGCCAATCTTTCGGCCACGCACAGAGTTGCTGCAGGTCAGATCCAAGATGTGTAAAGTGTGCAGGACCGCACCTAACATCCACCTGCACCAAATCAAGGGACGTACCAGCAGTTTGTGTAAACTGCAAAGGGCCACACCCCGCAAATTACCAGGGATGCCTGAACTACCCCAAACCCAAGTCCAGGACCCAGCATCAAAATAGAAACTACCAAGAAAGGCCTAAACATTCAAGAGCCAGGTTCAGGCCACATAGGACTACTCCAAACCAAACATATTCCCAGCGCACGCAGAACACACAGGACCCAAACATCAAGCCACAACAACTAACCGGTGGTAAGATTAAGATGTCCAAGAAAGACCTGGCTGCAGCTTTAGCCCACATGATCCGGAATGGATTCAACCAGGATCAAATCGACGACATCATGGTAGAGTACCAACAGCTTGTATAATTCTCTTTTTCCAGATTCAAAACATGTTTTTTCGCTTTTCTACAATCACAATCTCCCATGATTCCCAGAACAGCTCCCAGTTCGCTAAGGATGGCGTACTGGAACGCAAATGGCTTGGCATACTGGAAGCTAAGTGAATTAGGAGATTTCGCACACGACCACGAACTCGACATCATCCTAGCCTGCGAGACCCACTTCAAGAAATCCTCAAGATTCACAATACCCAACTACGTACTACACCGTAACGACAGGATCGGCAGCAAAGGAGGGGGCAAGGCGATTTACGTCAAGAGGTCAATAGACCACTCTAAACTTGACCCAGCTACCAACCAACTAGAAAATACAACAATAAGTATAAATCTTCACAGCTCACTTAGTAACTCAAATTCTCTTCAGATTTCCGCGGTTTATAACCCACCTGTGATTCCACTCCCGGAAGACGATATCTCTCTCTTGCTTAATGGTACAGGTCTAATCTAATCTAATCTAGTCTTGGATATCAGGATACCACGGCTTTGCCGTTTACTCCGGGTCTAGTCTGAATTTTCTTAGTAGGCGTTTTTAGAGGGGACGTCCCCTATGGGAGCCTATGGCTACTGTGATGGACCGCTGTTTGGTGTATCTGTGTGGAGCGTTGCGAATGACCAATTGTCCAGGCCACGCCTGGGTATTTTGTCAGCGAACGCTCTCACATTTGATCAGCTCTGCCGTTTAACCTTTAGGCATGCTGGAAAGGAGCCTTGGCCCTAACGAGCGCGCCGGACTTGGGAAAAACGGCCAGCGGCTGCGCCGGTAAAGCGAGTACCCAACATTCGCGTGAAGGGACTGCTCTACTCGACGCACTTAGCAGATAGTAGTTAGGGATGAACAATTAGTTGAGTTGAATCTGTAGTGAGGGTTATTAGTGGGTAATAGTTTGTCGACGTAGTAATTTCGTTTAATTGGTCGGCAAGAGTAGCACATCCCTAGAACTAAACTTGAAGACCGGAACGGGTAATTTTAGACGGGATGGGACGTTTCGGCGCAGCCGGTTCGGCGCGAAGACGTTTCGGCGCGAAGACGTTTCGGCGCGAAGACGTTTCGGCGCGAAGACGTTTCGGCGCGAAGACGATTCGGCGCGAAGACGTTTCGGCGCGAGCCGATTCGGCGTAATCCAGTTCGGCGCGAGCCGATTCGGCGCGAAGACTTTTCGGCGCGAGAATAAAATATTTTAAAATTTTTGATCTACTTTAAATTGATAAATAAATAAAATAAAAAAAAAAATAAAAATAAAAAAAAAAAATATTGATAAATAAAATAAAAACTTTAAATAGATAAGCAATATAAATAATAAATATATTAAAACTATACATGTATAGAAAATAAGTTAATGTAACTACTGTGTTACCAATTCTTTTTATTTAATTTTATTGGCTTTCGAGTTATGAATTAAAGTAAGAAAAAAATATTTAAAAAATCAAGATTTTTCTTTTGATTATTTTGAAAACCTCGTATCTTTTAAACGACACATTTTACAAAGGATTACAGTTTAAAATTCCTCGGTTTGCACCGTTTAAGAATTAAATACATTATATCGTTGATTGATAAATAGTAAAGATACGCAATGCAATAGGAAATTGTTGCTTATCCTCCCATATCAGGTATTTCAACACCCCACTGCCTCTTAGCCAACAAACTCAGTGGTGAGGGTGGTGAGCAAGTGCCGCCACCAACAGTATTATAATTATAAGATTATACTGTATAATGATTATAATTAATACTAATTTAGTTATTTGGAATAACTATTTAAAACGTTTTTGGGATACTCTTTTGGACAGGTCTAAATAAAACTCGTACTTATCGTCGACGTTTCGAACTATATTTTGTTCATCTTCAGGACTAAAAAAAAACATTATTCAGCCACTCGCAAAAAACTCAAAGTTAACATCTTACCTCAAGTACAGTAAGTAGCGACGAAGGGGAAAATTCAATAGCCAAAATTAAAAACATACAGTCACTCAACGAAACAATAGACTCACAAAAGTCAACTCCAACTGAGACCGGTGGTAAGTTGTTTAAGGTCCCCGTCATACAACATAGCAAGATTTTTAAGCGATATCTTGATGAAGGTGTTAACGACCTCCCAATTTAACATTAAAAGCTCACAGGAATTTGTAGAAATAATTAAAACTAAAATCGTTCCTGAAAATCACATCTTGCTATCATTGGATGTGGTTTCACTTTTCCCTAGTATTCCTAAGGAACTAGTTGAGATAGCCCTTAAGAGAAAGTGGAGGTTTATCAGCTGTTACACCGACCTGAGTTTTGATGAAGTACATCAACTTATAGAATTGTGTTTCGCTACAAGCTATTTTAAATATGATGGTAAATTCTTTAAGCAGTTAGATGGGTTGGCTATGGGAAACCCGGCAAGCCCCGCGTTGGCTGGTTTAGTGATGGAGGTTCTTGTGGAAGATGTGCTAAGGAGTATAGGCTGTCACATCCCATTCTTCTATTTGTATGTGGATGATTCCATTACAGCCGTGCCCGAAGATAAAGTGGATATGGTGTTGAACTCCTTCAATAACTACCATAACAGAATAAAATTCACGTTAGAGAGAGAGAAAGGGGGGGAAAATAACCTTCTTAGACATGAAAGTATCACACACAAACAAAGAGATTCTAACGAACTGGTATATGAAACCTTGCTCGTCCCAAAGATTAGTGAGCTATGAGTCACACCACCAGTTTAAACATAAAGCTGCGCTAGTATATGGTCTGATAAAGAGGGTATCTGATATTAGCCATAAGAGATTCGAAAACGAAAATAAAATCAGAATAACAGATCTGTTAAAGAAAAATGATTACCCTAAATGGCTGGTGAACAATATGTTTAAGAAATTTGAAATTAAAAGAAATGGTGGGGGACTTAAAATAGATGACCAGACTGAGGATAATATTGAAAAACAAAAACAAAAATACTTCAAGTTTCCTTATATAAAGAACCTCACAGAACAACTTGGCGAAATTCTGAAACCTTTCTGTACTTTGGCCACTTATAATTTGAAAGACCACAGAAGTCTTTTAACTAACCTAAAAGACAAAATAGATAAGGAAAAGGAGTCAGAATTAGTATACCAAATTCCTTGTGCAGAGTGTCCGGGCGTCTACATAGGTCAAACAAAGCAGTGGTTAAGTAACCGGATAAAACAGCACAAAGGTGCAGGGCTCCCACTTTATAATAATATTCTCCTAATATTCTTAAAATTCCTAAAATTCAAAAATTTATCCTAAATTCCTAAAATAATCCTAAAATTTTCGTAAAAAGTACTAAATTTCTAAAATTATTTTATATTGTTGCAGTTTTTTTTTAAATTAAATTTCAAAATTTAAATTTAAAAAAAAAATTCAAATTTTTAAAATTTAAATTTCAAAATTAAAAAATGTTAAGTTGGTATTACTTATACCAAGTTCAAGTAGTACTAATACCAAGTATTACTAATACCAACTACCAATTAGGTAGTATTATTAGTAGGTATTATTAGTACAAATTCTTAAATTTTATTGTAAATTCCTAAAAATTCCTAAATTTTGTTATAAAAATTTCATCGAAATTCCTAAAAATTCCTAAAATTTTGCTATAAAATTTCCTAAATTCCTACCTAAAATCTATAAAATTTGTTGTGGGAGGCCTGAAGGTGATTGTGAAAGATGGAAAAAGAAAAAGATGATAGGTACAAATACCAAAAAGAAAGAAGAGGGCAAAGAGCAGAGAGAAGAGTGGGGAACAACAGCTTTGGTCCTGCACCATGATAATACGGGACATGTTTTTGACTTCCAAAATGTAACCATTTTAGATCAGGAAAAAAATAGTTTATAAAAAAAAACATTAGTGAGATGTTTTACATAAGAACTAAGAAAGAAAGTATTAACTATAGAGAAGATACACAAAAACTGAGTATCTTTTATGGTGATCTTCTGGGTGGGAATTGATTGATTTAATTTGAATTAATTGTATTTTGTCATTTACACGCGGTTTATTAAGATGCTCTATCGCAATCGACGTCCTTGTGAGATAGCGACCATTCCAATTATTTGTTAAATATTTTATTAAATTTTACTGTAGTTGCTTTGACATACTGAAGGTTTTAATTATTGACAGTTTCATAGTTTATTAATTTATTAATTTTGTAATATTAATTTTAATTGTTTCGTTGAGTGACTGTATGTTTTTAATTTTGGCTATTGAATTTTCTCTTTGGTCGCTACTTACTGTACTTGAGGTAAGATGTTAACTTTGAGTTTTTTGCGAGTAGCTGAATAATGTTTTTTTAGCCCTGAAGATGAACAAAATATAGTTCGAAACGTCGACGATAAGTACGAGTTTTATTTAGACCTGTCCAAAAGAGTATCCCAAAAACGTTTTAAATAGTTATTAAAGGTTGGACAATATTATTATTATGGTTATTTGGAATTTAATGAAATTATTACATTTTTTATCTTTTTATTGTACTATACAAACTTGTTAATTTAAATTATATTATCTAATATTGTTTATAATAATTGTACCCAACACTGTATTAAGTAAATAATTTGTTGTGAAGGTGTTTTATTATATTATAATATAATCGACTATCTGCGAGGATTATCGTAAAATTACGAAATGAATCCTTAACATTTTTTTATTTTTTATACATGTGTATTAATTTTAATAAATTTATTATATATTATTTATCTATTAATGTTTAAATTTTTCCACATTATTTTTCTTTTTATTTCTTTTTAAAATATTTTATTCTCGCGCCGAAAAGTCTTTGCGCCGAACCGTCTTTGCGCCGAAACGTCTTCGCGCCGAACCGGCTGCGCCGAATCGGCTGCGCCGAAACGTCGTAGACCGAATTTTGGATCAGGAGAGGGGGGGGCGGGCTAGTGCCTCGCGTCCACTCTCTGGGCTTCGTTTTGCGCGGTAACAGGCGAGGCACCCGCGGAGCACTCCTAAAAGGCGCCGGTGGTACAGGTCCACTTAAGTTCTTTATTTATAGTAAAAAATATACACAAAATAAGTACCAACTTAAAAAAAAACCCGACAAATTGGTCGGGTGTTGTCATTGGTCAAAATTTTACATTAAACATAAATATATGGTTTTAAATTCAATTTTTGATCAAATTTTGGGGCCATCCCTGTATCATAGTTCCAAATTATATCGAACATGCACATCTAATAAATACAATTTTCTTGTTTTAATTAATGTATCTATTATTCATAAAGTACTCCTATCAATTATTATTCATTAATTAATTTTTGTTTTTGTCGTGTTTGTATTTTCTTCGTCAAGGTCATGGAGTACTCTGTTTCGTCAAAATTTCGGGTTTGATATGCTTGGTATCGTTAGTCACTATCGGTGAGTTCGTCTTGTAGTTTTGTTTTAATTCTTAGGAACCCATGCAATAGGTCCCGGGGAGTGCGTTCAAACAGTTCGGTTAGGTTTAGGGGTGGGTTTTCGGTGAAGAAAGATTCCACCTCTTCCCTCTCCTCCCTGTATTGAACGCAGTCCAGGATCTTATGCAAGGGCTCATCCAGAATGTCACAGGCGGGGCACAGTCCATCCGGGTTCTTCCCCAATCTCTTGAGGTATCTCCCGAATTCTCCATGCCCAGTCAGAAGTTGAGTTGTTTCGAAATTAGCTTCTACTTGTAGTCTAGGGTATACATTCGGGATTATCTGGTGGGTTATTCGGCCATATTCGAAATTGTCCCATCTGTCCTGCCATATGGCCTGGATGATTAGGATTAGTTCGTGTTTTATTTCTGCTATTGATTTGAAGTATTGTGGGACAATCTCTTGTCCCAAAAACTGAGTGGTTAGTTTATTCTTGATGGATTTCATTGCATGTAGTCGTCGTAATTCCAGGTCAAGGGGATGGATCCCCGCAATGACCCCTGCAGCCAGGGAGGAGATCGTTCTGTAACCTTTGATCATTAGTCTACAGGCTAGGCCATAGCATGACAAGAGCCTGGCTTTCGTGTAACGTTCCTCGATCCTCCATGACCAGATTTTGCTTCCGTAAGCCACAATGGGGACAACGGCCCCTTTGTAAATCTTGGTCATGGTCTCTCTAAGGTCCGTCTCCCAGCTGGCTCTTGCCTTGCGTTGTAGTCCAATGATCAGGTTGTTCCCTTTCGAGCATACCATGTTGATATGTGGTTGGAAGGTCAGTTTTTCATCAAGAAGCATGCCAAGGTATTTGAACTCCTTGACAACTTTGATCTCGGTATAGTTCAGCATGATTTTGATATCTGTGTTGGACGACCGTACCGGGTGGAAGCACATGCTTCTTGTCTTCGTTGCCGAGAGACTGAGTTTCATGCGCCTACACCAGCAGTCAAGTCTGTCCACAGCATTTTGGAGTTTCTGTATTAGGTCTTTACGGTTATTTGCCTTGATAATTTTACCAAGGTCGTCCGCGTAAGCTTGGGTTGTCTCGTCGGGTAAATTTAGTACTTCTTCGTCAGAAAGGTAATCATCCAATAAGATGTTCCATAGGACCGGCCCAAGGACCGATACCTGGGGACACCCCTTGGTAATTCTCTTTCCGACAGAAGTGGATCCGAATTGAAGGGTGACGTGCCTGCTCCTCAAGTAGCTCCTAAGGATTCCAATGAGTCCCTGGGGCGTTTTCCTCTTACACAAGATGTGAAAGAGAGCCGGCCACCAGAGATTGTCGAAAGCCCCGGAGATATCAAAGAACAGGGCTGCCGTGCACCCCTTATTTTTGCTATCGGCTTGGATGGTATTGACTAGTTTGGTGACTGCGGAAATGGTGGATTTGTTATTAACAAATCCATATTGGAAGGGAGAGTGGAAGGGAGCTTTGGAATTGAAGAGTCTGGTTTTTATTAATTTTTCCAGGATTTTTCCGAATACAGGGAGTAGGGTGATCGGTCTATAGTTTTTAACAGCGCCATGGTCTCCCGAAGCATCTTTGAGGATAACTTTCAGGATCCCATTTTGCCAGAGAGTTGGGAAGTGAGAATATTTTAGGCAGGCATTATATAGGTTTAGTAGCGGGATTTGGATGGTGCAGTATATGAGTTTTAGGAATGATCCCTGTATCAGGTCAAACCCTGGAGCTTTTTTTTGATTGGGTGATGCGGATAAGTTCGTTTAATTCATTTAGGGTGACTTCTTGATGATCCTTAGGGTTGGCTGCTGTCTCCAGACTCTCGAAATCAGCTCTCATTGTTTGGTGATCCACAATGAGATCTGAGTTTTGGTCATCGTCTGGCAGTAGCTTTCCCATAAGGTAGTTTAGGGTTTCTTCTGGATGCAGGGTCTCCTTGCCGTCCTCCTTACGGAAAGACGTCAGTAAGGCCTGCTTCCGGAATTTTCCCGCCGCTAATTTGTAGGATATTCCCCAGGGGTCGCTGAGTAAGTCGTTTTCAACGAATTTCTTCCAGCTGTTATTTCTGGAATTTTTGAGGGCCTTCTGGAATATTTCCTTTTTTCCCATCATGGCATCATACAGGGATTGTTTTAAGTTTTCGTTTTTGTTTTTTTAAAGAAGAGATTTCTTCTTTAGGTAATTTTTCCTAGCTTTTTCTACGTTGTCCGTCCACCAATCTGGCCGGCCAACGTAGATTTTCTTGTAATGAGCATGAGTATTGATTAATTCCTGGATGATGTCATGAAGGGAGCGGATAAAATTGTCGATTTTGGCAGGAGTGTCAAGTTTTTCTGAAATTGGGGTGGAAAGTTCTACCCAGGGTGTGAGGAAGTCTGAAATTGTTTGGGGCGGGATTGTGTTCGGATTTTTGTTTTTGACTATTGTAACTTTAGGAGGGTCTGGGTGTTTTATATTGAAGGTAATGGTTTTATGATCGGTTAAAATGACTTTTTCGGAGATATCCCAGTTGGAGACTGAGTTGAATGTATTGGAGGTTCCCAGGGTTAGATCGATGTTGCTTCTTCCTCCCTTAGTGTTTTCGAAAGTGAAAGGTTTGCCTGGTTTATTGTGTATAGTTAGATTATTTTGAGTTATGAATTCTTCTAGGGCGACTGCACGGTCATTGGAATTGACTTCGTCATACCATAGCTTTGATCTGCAATTGAGATCTCCGCATAGGTAGACTTGGCTACTACCGCAGGTACGTATCGCTCTATCTAGAAGTTTCAAGGGAGAGTCAATATCTGATAGAGAAGGTGGAAGATAGATTCCTATGATAAATATTGGAGGTTTGTTTTTGCTTGTAGAAACGGAAATGATTGTGAAGAATTGGTTTGAAAGATTTTTATGAAATGTGAAGGTAGAGTTGTCCTGAAGTTTTCTGTTTATTACAATGCATGAGTTGAATTTTTGACTAGAGATGGCGGCTGAGAAGATATTTGGATGGTATGGAAGTGAGAAAATATTGTTGTTGGTATGATAGCTGTATGGTTCCTGAAAGATGGCAATATTGAAGTTTTCTTCCGTCAACAGCCTTAGGGCATCGACTGTTGCGGTTTCGCAGTTTCTGAGGTTTTGTTAAAGGATTTTAAGATTATGCATGATTAGAATCGGAAGTACAGGAAATCGAATTAACATGCTCCATGAGTCGATTTTTGTAGACTCTACAAAGACTGCTGGACGCTTGGTGCTTGTCATCACTGTATCTTGCCCTGATACAATTGATGCACCTGTCGGTTGAAGGATTTTCTTTGTTGGGGCAATCAATGGATAGATGGTCTGTATAGGCACAGACCAAGCAAACAGCTACTGACCGACAATATTTGCTAGGATGTCCAAATCGTTGACATTTATAGCATCTTGTCAGGTTTATATAGTCTGAAATGGGGTATGAGCGCCATCTCATGCGGAGTCTTTTCTCTTTATTTATAGCTTCAGCCACCAGAGGGTGAACTGTAGCTACCCAGTTGTTATTGGGACGGTCTTGGGATCTGGTGGGGTTAAGGGATCTTAACCAGCCTTTACCCGCTTTTTGGATGGCAGAGGAGTAATTATATTCGAGAGCACCTTTCATGGTAGAATGGTCTATATCTTTTTCCACTTGTTTTATATATATATGGATGGCCAGATTTGTGTGGGTGCTTTGGCTTCAAGCCCGACATCGGCTAGAAGTTGATTGCCTATGAGGTTGCTTATGGATTTGTCTGAAGATTCTATAAGCATACCATTATTTTTGACCATGTGAAGCCTATCGGGCTTGATTTTTAATTTATCCAAGGATATACTAGTGAGAGTGTTTTTAGTTTCGGCAGAGGTTTTGTTTGCATCATTAATTTTAGGATATACGAGCACCTTGTATTTAGTCGGTTTTTCAAAATTGGGTTGGGCTGGTTGATTAAGAACTGCTCTGAGGTAGTCTCTGGGAGGATTCTGTTTGGTTATTGGAGCTTCTGTTGTAGGTGGCGCGGCTATTGTTTCAATTCTGATTTTTGGGTTTAGTTTTGGTTTCGGTTGTTGCGGGATGGCTTTTCTGATTTCGTTAATTATGGCTTGTGTGTCGGTGTTACTGGTTGGAGATGTTGTTGGTTTTGCGTAGGCTAGGCGTTCACTTAAACTGTACGCCATGATGATGCACTTGTTTGTGTTTCGTTCGAAGGATTTTAACATGTCGAGACAGGTGTCCCTATCTTTCAGCGAATCTTTACACTTCAGAAGGTACTGTCTCATTTTATGGGCTAGTTCATAATTTTCATCCATTATTGCAGTGAGGGCTTCTTGGTTCTTTCTACTTTCTTCTTCTTGGTTTGAGGGTATGTGATGAGTTGTTGTTGCGGCATGGATGGGAGTAGGATGTGGGATTTGATTCATGAGTGGGATGTGTGGGTTGGACGAGGTGTTAGGAGCGTCTTGGATGGGTTTATTGGTTGATGGTTTCGGTGTATTGTTTTCGGAAGGTGGAGCAGATTCATCGGTTTTGTTGTCATCATCAATGTTGGAATCGGTTTTCTTTTTTGTCCTTCTGTTGCGTCGTTTTGTTTTTCTTGATTGTGCTACTTCGAAATCCGTGTCCATTTCTTCAACAATATTTGGCTTCTTTGTTTGTATCATAACTTCTTCTTCTTCTTCGCTGCTGGAGATTCTTAAAGCTCTTTTTTTATTTTCAGGATTTATGATTTTCGTATTTTCGATGATGATTACGTTGGCGTTAATGTGGGTTCGGGATTGGAGTTCTTTTCTACGATGTTCAATATTTTTCGCAAGAATTCTGCTTACTTCGTCAGTTTGCATTGGATTTTCTATTTCCCTGTCGGCTTGATTTGGCGGGATTCACCGGTGTTCGTTTCCATATGTTCTTTACTTTGAATCGGAATTTCTTAGATAGTATTCGGAATTATTCTTCTTGGAATCTCGTTAATGCGCGTCGCTTGTTCTAATGGTACAGGTCCGTCGATCATCGCTGGCGACCTAAATGCCAAACACAAGAACTGGCACTCCAAGAGGACAAACAGGGCGGGCATCGCCCTTGCAGCACTTTCCCATCGCTCAGATTTCGCAGTTGATGGCCCTAGGGAGCCAACCCACGAAGGGATTGGTGGTCCACATCAGGATGCCGTTTTAGATATCGGTTTACTCAAGAATGTAAGCACCCCGTATCAGATCTCCGTTGGTGAAACTTTAGACTCGGATCACTATCCGGTCCTCTTCCATCTTGGTAAACCGCCTCAAGTTGAAGCCGCTCCACGCACCGTTGATAAAATTGCTTGGCCAGTTTTTCAAGATGACTTTCTGCGGAATATGGGAAAAGTTCCGGTAATCAAGACGACCGATGAACTGGTAAAGTACATTGGTGTTTTTGAAAATCAAATTTTTTCCTCCCTGCAGCATGCAAATAACCCGACCCCCATTCCTAATAAATTAGACCCCCTCCCCCCCATATTAAAGCTTTAATTAAGGAGAAGAGACGTGCTCGCCAAAAAGCACGAAGAACATGGCATCCGGACGATCGAAACCGAGCCAACCAGCTGAAAAAGTAACGAATACTTTGAAGAAGTTCCGCGACGAGAACTGGAAGAACAAGATCGCCAGCCTAACGTTTCAAGACAACTCGATTTGGAGAATGGTCAAAGCAATCAAGCGCCCAAATGATTCGATTCCACCAATCCACGGCATGAACGGTATGGCCTATACAGATGTGGATAAAGCCGAAGCTTTCGCTGATACTCTCGAAACTCAATTCAAACCGAACCCTCAATCCAACCCTGTACATGTTGCCGAGATCAACAGTCAGGTAAAAGTTTTTCTCGACTCACCATATTCCGATTCCACTCCGTTAAAACCAGCCACGTTTGAAGAAATCAGCACGATCATCAAGGGCCTGAAGAGGAAGAAAGCTTCAGGACCGGACCAAGTCTCAAACAGAATCCTCAAGAATCTTCCGAAGAAAGCAGTATCGGCGCTTACTGGAATAGCCAACGCAGTACTGAGACTACAGTACTTCCCAGACAAATGGAAACTAGCCGATGTTATAGTCTTGCACAAGCCCGGCAAGTGCAAGAAGTTTCCCCAGAATTATCGTCCAATCAGCCTCCTCTCCACAATTGGGAAGCTGATTGAAAAGGTCATCCTCACCAGATTACAAGATGAAATTGAAGACTTAGAAATAATTCAAGATGAACAGTTTGGGTTCCGTGCTGGTCACTCGACCACCCAACCGTTAGTTCGCATTGTAGAACATATCACGTTAGCCTACAATAAGAAACAATAACAGCCGCGGTTTTTCTAGATGTTTCAAAGGCCTTCGACAAGGTGTGGCACGAAGGTCTGCTGTTCAAGATGCTTCAAGCGGAGATGAAGCCAAGATTGGTCCGATTAATCGCGTCTTACCTTAAAGAGAGAAGTTTTAGGGTGAAACTTCAAGGTATCAGATCCAGCGAAAAGAAGATCGAAGCAGGGGTGCCACAAGGGTCCATTTTGGCACCCACTTTGTTTTGCATCTACACGAAAGACTTACCCAGATCGGAGCAAGTGATCAGTGGTCTTTACGCAGATGACAACACCATCCTCTCAAGTTCGATAGGTATTCAAATTGCGGCCAGACTTATTCAAGAAGCTCTGCTGGATCTTGAAGAATGGTATCGCACCTGGCGCATCGAGGTAAACGCCGACAAAAGCGCAGCAGTCATGTTCTCCAGACGCGGTCTCTCGGTCCCTCAAGACATCTTCATGTTTGGCAAGAAGATTCCATGGGTCGCTTCAACGAAATGGTTGGGTGTCACGCTAGATAAATCCCGCACATGGGTGAAACATGTAACTACAATCAACAACAACACTCGGAAGGCTATCAAGGCTTTGGCTCCAATCATCGGGAAACGCAGTTCACTTGAAGTCAACAAGAAGTTGAGATTGTACAAGTCGATCATTAGACCATCTCTCACATATGCAGCTCATGCGTGGGCTTTCGCTTCCGAATTTCAAATAGGCCGGCTCCAGGTCATCCAGAATATTTGTTTACGCAACGCAACAGGTGGCTTTTGATCTCAACCTATCCGATACCTCCACTCCGAAACCAAGGTCGATTATCTTCAAGACTTCATCAAGAAATTAACCGAGAAAATGTACACCAGATGTCAAGATTCCATCAACCCCTTGATTTCATCCCTGGGACAATATGGTCCACTGAGCATCCTTGCTCCAACGACCTAAGTATCACCTTATCATCTCCGATTTAATCTCACTCTCTTTTTATGTTTCAGATTTCCTCCACTCAGGTTTCACAGGTTTCAAATCATCAAATTACGACTCCTCAAGTACGTTGTAATCCAACCTCCTAGGTAAGGAAACTAGGTAAGAAAACGGGGACCAAAACCCTACTCGCACCTCCTCGATGGTGGTCCCTGGTAACTTGCGGAGGACTCTCTGAGATCGGGTAACCAACCCCGGTGGATGAGGGAAGTCTGCAAGGCTGACGCGAGAGGTAACAGGGTAAGAGGCCCTGCCCAAAAATCTCTGGAAACTGAAAGCAAATGAAATGGACAACGAAACTGATAAAACGATTACGGTGCAGGGGCTCGGATCCCCAGTACCGGTCGGCGTTGCGAGTTTGAGAGTAGGCTCCACCCGATCGTCAACCAGCGACTACTCGGCGGATCCAGTGGATGACCAGGCTGGAACGTCAACAAAGGCTACTGGCGAAATAGTGGGAGAGACAGCTCCAAAAAGAGAAAAGTTGGCATTTAAAATCGCCATACCAAAGACGTCGCGTTCGGCGGGAAGTTCGCCGGCAGGTAGCACTACGATGCAAACCAGGGCGAAGGGTGGGACAGACGTATTCCAGTTTGAGCCAATCAGCCAAATGGTCTCGGTCCATTTCTTTTCCAGATCTTTTTCCAAATGGAAAAAGATCGACAGGAGACGAATCTTCTGAAAAGAAAAGTGGAAGAAATAGAGAAGGGCAAAAAACAAGAAATAGTGACCAAGGAAGATACAGATTCCAAAACGGAGGATAAACTGAGAGAAATAATGAAAAAAGTGATAGAGACCAACAATAGGGTGGTAGAACTAGTCGATACAGTGAAGCGGATGGAGAAGGAGATGGAGAGCATCCACGAGAGGGAGTTCGAAACTTCTTTCCATCCTCTGCAGGAGTGCAAACTGCAGAAATTAATGAACGGTATCGAGGAACTTACCGATATTATTAAAGACCATACGGTAGAAATGGAAGAAGGAAACGAAGAGAAAATAAAAAGCGGAAAGATCGCGGAGCAGCACGATGCTAAAAGGTGGACAGATGTTGTGAAGGCAGACCAAAAAGCCATTAAGTCAAGGGGACGACAGACAAACCAGGTGAACGGAGCAACAAATCGGAGCGAACATATAAACCTGCAAAGGGAAGAAATGGTTCAGAGAGAAAACTCCCCGTTGACACTCAACAAAATAATAAATCTGGAACACGATATAGCAACGAGCCACGCCATAGGAGGAATACCAGAGGAAGACCAATGGAGCATAAAAGTAGATAAAAGAATGGAAAAGAAGGAAAGGCAAAGAGAAGCCAAGAAACTGAGGGTAGATGAGCAAGAAGCCCAAAGAAAGGCAAAAGTGGCAAAGATTCCTAAACAAGTAAGGAAAAAACCGCCGGCAGTGCTAATCAAGACAACGGAGACTCTCTCTTATAAAACGGTCTTGTCAACACTCAAAGACTGCCTGAAAGAGAGCGGCGACAAAGTGGACAGGGTGGTGAAAACCAGGAGAGGGGATGTCCTCATCGAATCCGGAGCTGAGAAAGAAAACACTCAACTACACGCAAAACTAGTTGAGAGGTTGAGCGAGGAGCAGGTACAAATCCTGTTCCAAAAGAAAGAAATAAAAATAAGTAATTTGGACGAATTAGTAGAGGAAGGCGAACTGGTGGAGTGTCTTCAGAGATATGTGGGCGAGGAGGGACACCTGAGTGTACGATTCATCCGTCCGGCTTTCGGGGGAACGCAGACGGCTGTGCTCAGCTGCGACGAAGATAGCGCGAATAAGCTAATCGGCATGGGCAGGGTCGCAGTGGGCATGGTCTCGGGTTGTAGAGTCCGGCAGTTTTTTCTTGGTTTCTGCCCAAGATGCTGGGGAAGCGGACACCCAGCACAGACATGCAGAGGAAGAAGGGGTGACCACTGTCTCAACTGCGGAACCACAGGGCACAAGATTGCGGATTGCAAAGAAAAAACTAAATGTTTCGACTGCGCAGGGGCTCACCGAACAGGCAGCCGGGAGTGCACCCGCCCAAAGAACATAGACACTGATGGAAGAGACAACACGAATAACCAGGGTGCTACAAATCAATCTGCACACCAGTTCGGATGCACAGAGAGTGATGCGACAGACACTCCTGCACAGGAAAACTGATATCGCACTCGTGTCAGAATACAACAGGCCAGAATCCTCGGGCTGGTTTGAGAGTGAAGACGGCAAAGCAGCTGTCTTTGTCACAAGATGTGCGGCGGTGACCGACAGTGGCAGTGGATACGGATTTGCGTGGGTGAGGATAGCGGACGTGGCCTACTACAGCGTCTACTTCTCGCCCAATATAACAAAGCAGCAGTGTGAGGTGTACATCGATGAACTATTAAAAAGTGTGAGAGGGAGGGGCTGCGGAGTGGTTGTTGGGGGAGACTTTAACGCCAAAAACGGCGAGTGGGGCTCTAGCACAACGGACGATAGGGGAGAACTGCTGGCGGAGGCCTTGGCGTCAGCCCAGTTGGAGGTTTGTAACATGGGCAACACTCCCACGTTTCGCAGAGAGGCAACCGAACTCAGAGCAGCCTCGGAGTCGGTAATTGACATCACTGTCGCCACTCCGGAAGTTCATAGAAGATTAGTGAGCTGGAGAGTTCTAGAAGAAGAGAGCCTCAGTGACCATAAGTACATTGAATTCCACCTAACGGAAACTAAAGACACAAATGGACGAAAAAAACTCGATAAGCAAAGAGGCTGGACAACGAAGTGCCTAAATTTGGAAAAACTGGAAGCGGCTGTGTCTGCAAACGAAGAACTCATGCGCCCCGACTCACCAGAAGCACTAGTGCAACTAATGGCAACTTTGTGTGATGCGTGTATGCCACGGAAAACCGCTGTAAAGCGAAAAAGTGTATATTGGTGGAACGGCGACATAGCCAGGCTTAGAAGAAGCTGCATTGCAGCCAAAAGGCAGATAATTCGACATCAGACTACAGAAGCAGGTGACGCTTATAGGATAGCAAAGAAGGAATTACGGAATGCTATAAGAGCCAGTCAAAAGAAATGTTGGGAAGACCTACTACGCGAAGTGGACACAGACGTTTGGGGCAAAGTATACAAACTTGTAACAAAGAAGCTGGCAAGGAAGAGCATTCCGGGCCTAATACCAGACAGGATGCGAGAGATAGTCAAACAACTATTCCCGGCCCATCCTAAAGAAGAACAAAGTCCCGAAAGGGCAGAAGAAGAACGTGACAACCCAAAGAAGTTTGCTTACAACGAGCTGCAAGTACAGGCTCACCCAATGCCTAACGGGACACGGATGTGTCAATCAATATCTGAAGAGGATCGGCAAGAGAGGCAGCGCAGTGTGTCGGTACTGTTTGTCTTTAATTTTGTGGGTGAATATAGTAAGGGTCGTCTTTGTCTCGTTAAGTTTAATTTTCCATTTGAAGTAGTATGGTTGTAAAATGTCAAGATGTCGTTGTAGGTATTCAATGGATTTGTTTTTTTGATATGAAGTGGCAATTAAGGCAGTATCGTCGGCGTAGAGTGAGATTGTCCTGTCCGGATGGGTAGGCAGGTCGTTTATGTAATAAGTAAATAGAAGGGGAGCTAAAATGGATCCTTGGGGTGCGCCTGCTGGGATGGGGTGAGGATCGGATAGGGAGTTTTTGATTTTAACTTGGTAGGATCTGTGTCGTAGGTAATTGTCTATTATTTTTATTAGGTGTTTAGGATGGTTTGTGGTAATCATTTTATGTATGAGTCCGTCGCCGTCGTGCCAAATGGTGTCAAATGCTTTTTCAATGTCGAGTGTTACTAGTGAGGTTGTCTTATTTTGATTGAAATTTTTTGTGATTTTGTCAGTTAAGGTTGCAAGTTGTAGTACTGTGTCATGTCTTGGTCTAAAGCCGAATTGCTCCGGGCGTATTGTGTTGTGTTCGTCGTCGTGCAGCTGTAGTCGGTGCAGGATTAATTTTTCCAGGATTTTGGAGAGGACGGGTAGGAGGCTGATTGGACGATAGCTGGTGGGAAGTTGTTTAGGTTTTCCGGGTTTTAGGATGGGTATGACGGTGGCGATTTTCCAGCAGGATGGGAAGTATTGGTTTTTTAAGCAGGAATTTAGGATGTAATAAATTTGGACTATGGTTTTCTTAGGGAATTTTTTGATGAGTGAAGCTCTGATGTGATCGTTTCCGGGGGCTTAAATTGGAAATTGTTTTTTGTACCTGTGTAATTGTTTCTGGATCGTTTTGGTTTAATGTTAAATTGTGGTGTAGTAAATATGCATCGGCTATTGCGTTTGCTTTGTCGGTGTTTGTAATTTTGAGTCCTGTGGCGGTTTGGATTGCTGGCATTTGTTTATCTTGTGAGTTGTTTTTGAGTGCTTTTGTAATTGTCCAGAGTCGACTTATATTTTGTGGTGTTATGTCCGAAAGTGCTTTTACCCATTTTTCATTTTGCTGATGGCTTTTGTGATGTCTTGTGTGATTTTGTTTATTTGAATTTTTAAATTTGGGTAGTTGTGTGCTTGGTAAATTTTTCTTAGTTTGTTTTTGTTTTTTAATTTTTAAGAGTAGGTCAGGTGGTAATGTGAGTTTGTGTTTAGGTGGTTTTTGTTCTTTTGTGTTGTCGTTGTAAGCTTTTGTGATTTGTTCTGTGAGTGTGGCTATTGCATTGTCGATGTCTTCTTTTGTGTGAATGTTTGTGTTTATGGGTAGGTCGTGTAATTGTTTTGTGAGTTTTTTCCAGTCGGTGGTTTTTATGCTGTGTGGAGGGTTTATTTGGATATTTAAGGATGTGATTTCTGTGAGGACGGGTAGGTGGTCGGAGCTGAGTTTGTTTAAGGTGCGTATGTGCTGCACGTTAACGTTCTTTGTGAGTACTAGGTCGATCGTGGTCGGTATTTGGTGGGGAGTGTAAGGATAGTGGGTGTGGTCATTTGTTGAAAAGGAGAGGAGGGCGTCACTTGTTTGTAAATAGTCATGTAGCTCGTTACCATTGGTTGTTTGTCGGTTATTGTTCCATGTCGGGTGAATTGAGTTGAAGTCTCCGGCAATGATGACTTTGTCGGAGTTTTGTAGAATTTCGTTGAGTTTTGGAAAGTCATGTTTTTTTGTAGGTGAAAGATAGTAATTTACGATTGTCTGGAAAATCTGCGTCTCAGCTTGTGTGGGAAGTATGTCGATTATTGTGAGGTCGATGGTGTTTTTTGCATATGTCAGTAGTCCGCCTTGTGTTGTCTTTGGGTTATTGTAGATGGTATAGTTTGGTATTTTTGCTGTAGTGCGTTTGTTCAGTTTCGTCTCCTGTATTAGTACAATGTCGGGTTCAAGTTTGTCGATGAGTACGTGCAGTTCGTTTTGTTTGTGTGTCAGTCCGTTTGCGTTCCAAGAAATGATTTTTAATTTTGATTGGTCGTGTCTATACATTGTCATATTTGTTTGCTATGTCTGCTAGAATTCTGATTTTGTCTAAGGTGTCAGTGACCCCGGCGAGTTTTTGTTTGATCTCTCGAATGATTTGGATCATTTGGCTGATATTGATGGTTTGTTGTAAGTCTTTTAGTTCTGAGAAAAGGGTTTTGAGGTCGCCGGGGTTTTGTTGGGGGTCTTGTTGTTGTAGATTTTGGTTGAATGTCTGTTGTTGGGTCTGGGGCGTATTGTTTTGGGTGAAATGAGTGAATTGTTGAGTCGGTTGTGGTAATGAGGGGTAGTTGTGGTCGTTTGGTTGGTATGTGGGTTGTCGTGGCTGTTGGGGTTGACGCGCGCTTGCTCGCTGGTTTCTTATACTCACCCTCTCGGCGTAGGATAGGTATGCTGTGCATCCTGCGTAGTTTGCGGGATGGGACTCACCGCAGTTGCAGCAAACCACGGCATCGTCTGTGACTTTTCGAGGGCAATCCCTGGAAAGATGTTGTTGTGTACATTTAATGCATCTTGGTAGCATGTGGCAGTTGGAGCTGCCGTGCCCGAAGTTTTGGCACCGATAGCATTGGGTGCGGGTGTTTCTTCGGGAGTACTCCTCGAAGTGGACGATGACGTGGCCTATTGTTTTGATTTTCTTGATGTCCCCCTGGGTGGTAGCTGGGGGGAAGGCGATGAGGAAGGCTCCAGTGGTTTCTCCGTATTTGTTTTTTAGATGCGTGACGGCGGTTGGTGCGATGTTATGGTCGGCTTTGATGTGGTCGGTGATGTAATTCTCCTCCAGGTAAGGTGATCCTTTCATTACCATTTTGATTGACTTGTCTTCCTTGAGCTGGTAAGTGAAACCTTCTAGAGTTTTGTCTGAAAAAATTTTGTTTTTTACTGCACGATGGTCGTCATTGGTCTCAGTATAGACCCAGGTCTGTCCTCCGACGTGCTTAATTTGGATTGGTCCTTTGCCTGAGGGAGTGATTGCGTCGATAAATGTTTGGATCCGTCCTATGGGCTTGGTTAGGATGATCGGTGGTGGTTTGGCGGATCGAGGGGTTGAATTTGTACTTTTTGGGGCATTTGACCTCCCAACGGTGGTCCATCCCTGGGTTTGGCTGCTTTGGGTAGGTTGCAGGTATCTAGGTGGCGATGTTGTTCTGGATATTTGCTGGGGGGCGTTCATGAGCACCCCGAAACTGTTGAAAATCGGCAATGGAGTTTGATGCTCCACATCGGTTTGCATACTTTCTGCTATAGAGGTACTTGGCTTTGAGGTAGTCATGGTGTTTGCTGGGATTTTGAAACTGATCACTTTGGGGGGGTCGGTAGTGACCGTACTTGGGGATCTCTTTTTGCGCTTAGGCGCAGGGGATTTCGATGAACTTAGTGCTATTTTAGCTAATCGTGCTCTAAAGGTTGGATCATCTGAATAATATTTGTTTTCGGAATCGTTGTTTTCATAGTCTTGATTGTTAATTTTTTGTGAATTAATTTCATTAATGGCGAGCTTATTAGCGCGGTACTGCGCTTGGATTACTACTTTCGTATTCGCTGGCGTTGCTAATGCTTGATGAATCAATTTAGGAGCTAACAAACCGTGTCGTATGAACTAATCAATGAATGAACTGTGACTGACCACTGACCCAAAAAACGAATGTATCACTATTACTAATGCCTACCACCAGTAACTGAAACTGAAAAAGTGACAAATTGGAGCATGCGGCAGCATGCGACTGCTGCCCTAATCTCCTACATCTGGTGAATGATAGAATAAATGACGTGGGCAATTTTGGGGATTGCTGAACCCGAATGTGGCATCGAGCCGTGTCATGTATAGATAATTAATTTAAAAGGAAATAAAGGAAATAAAAAGGGGTAGGAAAAATAAAACAACGATGTAACCAAAATTAAAATAAAAGAGCTATCCTGTAAAAATAAAACTGACTAAAAACTGAAATAAAAGCAGTAAGATAAAACTAACAGTAAAATAAAAGTTAAAATAAAATAAAGTAAAATAAGTGAGGGGTCTGACTTTGGAAAATGACTATGAAGCAGCGGCGGTTCTACCATAGGAGCTGCAGAGCTGCAGAACCGCCAAAAATAAGAATGAATTGTACCATAATTAATTATTACTTATTAAGTTATTAGTATACGTAATCACCATATTTCAGATTATTTCAATAATTGAAGAATAATCAGTTTGGGTTTCAAAGTCAAATAAGTGCTATAATAATTAATACTTGTCCGGTACGCTTTCGAAATCACTGTTTAACCACGATAGAGCTGCATTTAGCTGCATATTCTCGTGAACATGAAATCCGTGATGCTATGCACATATTCGTTAGGCGACGGCAGCTATCGGATAGAATCGTATACCCGAATTCATTTACATTACAAATCGAGCTGCGTTGTATGCAGATCTTACGTTCCGTATTTTGTGATTTAAATAAATTATGAATCTGATTTATGAAAACAATTAAGTGAGTTAATTTTTGTTCATTAATTGTTCAACAACAATTAAGCAATAAACTACAATAGTTTAATATAGGTAATATAGTGTAATTTAAAAATTTAGTACAAATTTAAATTTTACCAAGTTTCTTATACAAATACTATTATCAAAATAGAAGTAAAATTATTTTTTGCAGATCCTAACTATGTATATTAGAAAATCTAATTCAAATTACGATTAATTATTAATATTAGTATAATTTAAATTTATCTTGTTTTTTTCAACTCCTGATTTATAGATTACAAGATTGCATAATACAACTACTATGGTACAACCGTTCTGCTTATAATGCAGCGCTGAGTACATAACTACAGTTACTCATGATGAAATCCGGACGCTCCTATGTTACCAATGCAAATTGCCTGTTTTGAAGACGTATTTTGGCATATAAAAATCGATTTTACAAGAAAACTTTCTAGACATTTTTTGTTACAAATTTCATTATCTTCAATTTTGTTTACATACATTTTTTTATTTTGTCGCGCCGTTTCTGACTGACAGCGGCTTAAATAAGACTTGGAAAATACGAAAAATTTTCTCTCTTCTCTTGTTTAACCGAGTCTTGTTTATTGTATAAGTCAGAAATATATAAACAAAATTGAAGGCAATGAAATTTGCAACAAAAAACGTCGAATAAGTTTTAGCTGTAAAATGGATTTTTATATACTTATCCAAAAACGGCTTCAAAATCGGAAATTTGCATTATTAACATAGGATAGGAGCGTCCGGATTTCATTATGAGTACATCAGGAGTACATTTTAAGTACACTGCACATAAAATAAATGCTTATGCATTTACAACTAAATGCAGAAAAAATAAAATGGAATATTACTAATATTTTTAACACAACTTCTCTCGTAAGCCGTACTTAATAAAATTATTAATTACAAAATTATTTTTTGAGATTGCCATTTTAGTGATACCGTGCCTATTTTTTATAATGCAGAACACTCAAAAATATTACTCACGAGCCGCCACTGCTATGAAGTATGATAATATGAAAATTTCAGAGCCATAAGAACGCCGATTCGCCGCTACGATGTTACCTTCTTACGAGTATCTTCATCTACTTAACATTCTTGTAAGTCCAACTACGGGCCGTATTCACGAAATATTTCTTGGTGGCCGTACCCACTAAATACTTATCTCTATCTTGAAATTTCTTGATTTAATTTGACCAAGTCACGATATTATGGTCATCACGAAGTTACCAGGGCCGTACCAAGCACACCAGCCCAAAATATATTTATTTGGACCGTCAAAAAAATACAGATACTAACATCGGATTTTGTACCAAAAAAGATCGGTCCGAGTTTCGTATCCAACAATGCTTATATATATAAAGCCTCGTTGTTACTAGCTCGGTAAAACACAAGTCATAAATAAGTTACAAAATAGAATAAATGAAAAAAGAGATACAATAATAATGAGAAAATAAGAAAAAAGAAATAAAAGAAAAAGACTAACAAATTAATAAGGAGCAAATCCAACTCACGTCGGTCGATGAAACTTTACAGTCTAGTTTCCTTACCTAGGAGGTTGGTTACAAAATACTTGAAGAGTCACTGGAACGTTGATTGATGATTGGTCTTCTTTAGGGGGATGGAGCTAGGATGCTCATTGGCCTTTTGTATTTAATGTAGTCTTGAGACCCGTATTGTCCTAGAGCTGAAACTAGAAGGTTACCTGAATCTTGGCATCTTAGATACATCTTCTTGGTTAGCGACTGAATGAACTCTTTGAGGTATGCGACCTTGGTTTCGGAGTGGAGGTATTTGATCGGTTGTGCACGGTAAGCACCTGTTGCGTTGCGCAGACAGATGTTTTGAATGACCTGGAGCCGGTGCATTTGTGTCTGATGAGCGATTTGTAAAGTCTTAGTTTCGAATCGACCTCAAGTGGACTGTACTTTCCGAAGATTGGAGCCAGAGCCTTGATGGCCTTTCGAGTGTTGGTGTTGATCGCATTGATGTGCTTCACCCATGAAAGGGACTTATCGAGTGTTACTCCTAGGTACTTTGTGGAGCTGACCCACGGAATCTTCTTGCCGAACATAAAGATGTCTTGCGGGACCGAGAGTAAGCGTCTGGAGAACATGACCGCTGAGCTCTTCTCGGCGTTTACCTCAATACGCCAGGTGCTGTACCATTCTTCCAGGTCGAGAACGGCTTCCTGAATACGTCTTGCTGCAATCTGTATGCTTAGGGAGCTGGAGAGAATGGAGTTGTCATCCGCGTAGAGACCGTTGACGACTCCCTCCGATCTGGGGAGGTCTCTTGTGTAGACGCAGAAAAGGGTGGGTGCCAGAATTGACCCTTGTGGCACCCCTGATTTGATGTTCTTGACACATGATCTGCGCCCTTGAAACTTCACCCTGAATCTTCTGTCTTTCAGGTATGAAGCTATTAATCTGACCAACTCGGGATTGAATTTGGCGTGTATCATCTTGAATAGTAGGCCTTCGTGCCATACCTTGTCGAAGGCCTTAGAAACATCTAGGAAGACCGCGGCTGTTGATTGTTTCTTGTTGAAGGCTAGCGTCAGAGCTGCACAAAGCACTCACTAAAAGTAATTCAATTACAAATTACCATATACTTTGCTAATTTGAAAGTACTTGAAATACCAAATACCAAATCTTCTTAAAAGTAATTGACATGTCAATTACTAAATTACTCTACTAAGAAAAAGTAATTCAATTACCAAATACTTGGTAAAAGTAATTGAAATATTTAAAAAGTAACCAAAAAGTAATTCAATTACTCAATATAAAAAAAAAGTAATTCAATTACTGAAAGTAAAAAGTAATTCCATTACTGAAAGTAATTCAATTACTCAAAAGTAATTCAATTATTGAAAGTAATTCAATTACTCAAAAGTAATTCAGTTACTGAAAGTAATTCAATTACTCAAAAGTAATTCAGTTACTGAAAGTAATTCAATTACTCGAAGTAATTCAATTACTCAAAAGTAATTCAGTTACTGAAAGTAATTCAATTACAATTCAGGGGTGTATTAAGTCAGCAACCACGCCTTAAATTTCAAAGTTATTCATACATCAACGCAGAATATATTACATAAACATAATAGTACTTGCACCGTACTAGTTGTCTTACAAATCTATTGTAAAACTGTGGTAGTTGTTTTTTTGAGACACCCTGTATTAATACTGTTCTTGTAAGCTGGTTTTACCGCGCAGCCACTCATGTATAATAATCTTTTTTTTGGGAGAGGCAAATTTTAAAACCGCACAGGCGGCAAAAGCTTTGGAAAAACCAGTGCCTAAATTTTGCCTATATTTTATATAGGCAAATTCAAAGAATTTAAATTCTTATCCCTAGAAAAAACTTATCTGCGCCTTCTACATAAAGGCAGGTGAATATCAGTTTGGGGACGTCCATTAATTTACTTGAGGCTTTTTTTGGGGGGGGTCGAGCTAAATCTCACCCAATCTTATGTGGGGGAGAGGGGGGTCTCGGCAAATATCACGTAATTTTTTTTCTGCAACAAAATGTAAAATCACGAGAGCAATTAATTATTTAAATTATGTAAAATGTGTTTCTCTACTAAAATATGACATATTCTGAGTTTTTAAATAAATCCAACGCAATCAAGCATAGATTAACGTATTTACACACCAAAATCGCCTCACGTAATTAATGGACGCCCCCTTTGTAACTAATAAGCATGAAAGGAACTAGTAAGCAACACCAATGAAAACTTAAAATACCGAATAAAGAATTGAATTACTCAAAAGTAATTCAATTACCGAAAAAGTAATTCAATTACTCAAAAGTAATTCAATTACCGAGAAAGTAATTCAATTACCGAAAAAGTAATTCAATTACTCAAAAGTAATTTAATTACCGAGAAAGTAATTCAATTACCGAAAAAGTAATTCAATTACCGAAGAATGATCTGAAACCCAATTACCAAATACTCAAATACTTTATTAAAGTAATTCAAATACCAAATACTTTAAGTTTATTTCAAAAGTAATTCAATTAAAGTAATTGAATTACTTTTGAGTAATTGAATTACTTCATTCAAGCCTTTTAATTGAATTACTTTCAGCTCTGGCTAGCGTTATGTGTTCCACTACTCGAACTAGCTGTTGTGTGGTTGAGTGACCGGTTCGGAACCCAAATTGTTCGTCTTGAATGATATTCAGCTCATCAATGTCATCTTGAAGTCTCGTGAGGATGACTTTTTCGATCAGCTTCCCAATTGTGGAGAGGAGGCTGATTGGGCGATAGTTTTGCGGGAATTTCTTACACTTACCGGGTTTGTGTAAGACTATCACATCTGCTAACTTCCATTTATCTGGGAAATGCTTCAGTCGGAGTACTGCGTTGGCAATTCCCGTGAGTGCCGTGATTGCTTTCTTTGGAAGGTTCTTGAGAGCTCTGTTGGAAACTTGGTCCGGACCTGAAGCTTTCTTCTTCTTCAGGCCTTTGATGATGGAACGTATTTCTTCGTGAGAGGCTGGTTTGATCGGTACGGAATCGGAATCTGATGTATTAAGGAAGTCTTCCACCTGCCTGTTGATCTCGGCAACATGCGCAGGGTTGGTCTGGGCGTTTGGTTTGAACTGGGTCTCAAGGGTGTCAGCGAAAGCTTCGGCTATCTCTTCGTCTGTGTAGGCCATGCCATTCATGCCGTGGATTGGTGGGAACGTTTCGTGTGGGCGCCTAACTGCCTTGACCATTTGCCAAATCGAGTTGTCTTTAAATGCAAGACTGCTGACTTTTTCTCTCCGTCTGTCTTCCCGATGGACCTTCAGAGCGTTGGTCACTTGGTTTTTGAGCTGGTTGGCGTGATGGCGGTCGTCCGGGTGCCAAGTTCTTCTTGCCTTTTGACGGGCACGTCTCTTCACCCTAATTAAAGATTTAATATGGGGGGGGAGGGGGACAGGTTTGTTAGGAATGGGGGTCGGGTTATTGGCTATCTGCAGGGAGGAAAAAATTTGGTTTTCAAAGACTCCTAAATAACTTACCAGTTCTTCGGGGGTCCTTATTACCGGAATTTTTCCCATATTCCGCAGAAAGTCATCATGGAAAACAGGCCAGGCGATCTTGTCAACTACCTGAGGAACGAAATCTGCTGATGGCTGCTCACCAAGATGGAAGAGGACCGGGTAGTGGTCGGAATCTAGCGTTTCACCGACGGAGAGATGATACTGGGCGCTGAAGTTCTTGAGTAACACGATGTCCAAGACGTCATCTTCATGTGGACCACCTAACCCTTCGTGGGTAGGCTCCCTGGGACCATCAACTACGAAATCTGAGCGATGGGATAAAGCTGAAAGGGCGACGCCAGCCCTGGTTTTCTTCCTTGAGTGCCAGTTCTTGTGTTTGGCGTTTAAGTCGCCTGCGATGATTGAGGGACCTGTAATGTTAAGTAAACGCAAAATGTCGTCTTCGGGAAGAGGAATGACTGGTGGGTTGTAAACCGCGGAAATCTGCAATAAACCTGTGTTACTAAGTGTGCTGTCGACCTTAATACTTATCGTGGTATGTTCGAGAGTGCAGGTGGCAATGTTAATCTCTGAGTGGTCGATTGAGTTCTTTACGTATATTGCTGTGCCACCCCCTCTCCTATTTGGCCTGTCGTTTCGATGTAGTACGTAGTTTGGGATCTTGAATTTTGAAGAGGCTTTGAAGAAGGTTTCACAGATGATGATGATGTCTAAATTGTGTTCGATTGCGAATTCACCGAGTTCCATTTGGTTCCAATGTGAGAGCCCATTGGCGTTCCAAAAGGCAGTCCTGAGGGAACGCGGAGCAATTCTAGTCATACATCTGTGGAGACTTGGGAAAATGGCTGGAACAGAAGAAGAAAATTAATCAAGTTGTTGGTACTCAACCATGATATCGTCAATTTGGTCCTGGTTGAAACCGTTTCTGATCATGTGGGCTAATGCTGCGGCTAGGTCCCGTTTGGACATTGGGATCTTGTTCGATGATGCTGCTGTGGAGGCATTGCTCTTGGTTCCCTGAGCCGGTCGTTGGCTTGGGGGGGGTCGGGTTTCTTGCGTTTTATTTCTAGCTTTTTGGGAGTATGAAACCCCTGGAGCCGTTCTATGAGGTTGGAATCTTGGTCTTGCGTGTTCTGGGCGCTCTGGTTGTCCTCTTGATTGCTGGAACCTCTTGATTATAGGGTAGCTAGGGCAACCCTGATAGTTGGCTGGGTGGGGTCCTTTGCAATTTGCGCATGTGGCGGGGGTGTCTCTTGTCTTGCTACATGTGGATGTTATGCGGCCCTGCGCATTTAACACATCGTGGTCCCGATCTGCAGCAGCTTTGAGTGTGCCCGAACGATTGACACCTATGACATTGCCCGATGGTCTTCTTTTGGTGGGGGGTCTCCACTTGAATGTTGACACCCTGGATCTGGGTGATGTTAAATATTTCCCGATTCCTCTCTGTTTTGGGCATTGTTACCATAACTAGGGGTAGAGCCCTTTTATCCTCTCGACCGCGGTGCATACGGGCTACTGAAGCGACCTCAAAGCCCATGTTCTCCAGGCTCCTCTTGAAGGGGTCTGTCGATAATTCGGGTGGTATACCTCTGATTACCACTTTTAGGGGGGCCTCTTCTACGAAACGTCTGAAATAAAACTCGAAGCCTCCATCTTCGAGAAGGTGGTGGAGTCTCCTGTAGTCTTCGGTCGTAGATGGTGTTATCGCCATACCACCAGCGACGTATCTCACTTGAGTATAGCTGATTTTCTGACGTTTTAATTCCGCTTCTACATCGAACCATTTCTCCGTGTTACGGAGCGTGATCGGAGGAATTTTATATTGTTTGGCATCGCTCTTCCTTTGGGAGGTTGGTATCTGTGCTGTCGTTGCTTTGCTGGGTCCGGCTCTGGGCGAACCTGAAGGGCTGGAGCCGCCCCTGGACTCTTGCGTGTCCATGAAGACTTCATCGTCGGACTCCAGTTCTTCGGGGATGCCCCTATCTCCGTTGTCGAGTGCCCTGAACTTGTTCTGGACCCTCACTCCTGTCGTAGAGGTGGTGGGGGTGTCAGGGCTTTCTCGGACTCGCTTGCCCGAGCGAACCACAGTAAACGGAGTTTCACTGGACTCCGTGGGTTTGGGGGCCACGCCGGCTTTTTCGATGACACCGTCCAAAAGTTTACCCATCCTTTCAAGCTCCTTTTTCAACTTGTGGATTGTTTCATCCTTGGCGTTTTCTCGCTGTTTTGATTTCTTCAGCTCTTGTTGCATCAGATCCATATGGCCTGGAGAGCCTAGCTTGCTGTTAGATCTTGTTCTAGGCATTGTAGCTAGCTGAAATGGTTAGTCGGGAGAGAAAAAGTGAGGTTATGTCTCGGTTAGTTGACACGTGGTCACAAGTAGAAAAAAGTATAAAGTGAGGTTATGTATGTTATTAAATTATCTCTTGTTGTCCACTAAATAGATTTTAGTGGTCACACTCGAGTATTTAATTTGCCTACTATTAAATAAACAATAAAAATTTTATCGACAATAAATTACAAAATTTATTGGCGATGAAAAGTCACTAAAAATTCAATAATGGGTGTAATTGTTTAATAAAACTTAACCTGCTGCTTCAACTTCAATTTATTGTTCTGTTAATCGTGTCAAAAGTCGCTTGGAGTGGTCTAAAATAACAAAAGTTTGTTAAATTGTTAAATAATCTGGCTTACCAATTTGAGGTTATGTAGAGCACGTGTTGTTCGTTCGGTTGTCTGTGAATGAATGAATGAATGAATGAATGTTACTACCAGTAGACTAGACTAGACTAATATTGACTTTTTAGGAGCATGCGGCAGCATGCGACGCTGCCCTAATCTCCTACAACTGACGATGTGACAACATGACGTTGGGGCAATTTTAGGGATTGCTGAACCCGAATGTGGCATCAAGCCGTGTCTGAATATGAGAAAAAAGTAACAGTAAACAAGGAAAAGGGGTGGGGAAAATAAAACAACGTAAAATTAAAGTTTTTAAAATAAAAGAAATAAGTAGAATTGAATAAAGAATTTTACCTGTTTGATATAAAATAAAAGTAAAAATAAAAATTAGAACTAAAAATAAAAATAAAAAATAATTAATTAAAATTTGGAGGTCTGACTTTTATGAAGGTTATGAAGACTGATAATGAAGAAATAGTAAAAATTATAGCCATTCGAACATTGCTCACCAATACGTTAGTTTGCTTGTGGCACTTCTTGCCGAACATTCACTCTTGGGGAGCACTTGAAGCCGCCGATTGGCGGGATTTCCTTAGGTTGATTTGCCGTGGCCGTATTCAGGAAATATTAACACCGAGTATCTTCACCATCTATTTTCTTGCCAAGTCCAGCATTGGGCCGTATTCACCAAATATTTCTTATTGGCCGTACCCACCAAATAAAAACCAAAGTCTTGAGATTTTGAAATTTGAAATTTGAATTAATGATTAAATATGTCTTGATCACGTCTTACGGTCATCACGATTTTACCAGGACCGTACCAAGCACACGAGCCCCAAATAACATTTATTTGGACCGTCAAAAATACAATACTAACATAATTTGTACAAAAAGAGCGGCCCGAGTTTCGTATCCAACAAAGCTTATATATATAAAGCCTCGTTGTTACTAGCTCGGTAAGTCATATGTCATAAATTGATACAATATAGGATGAATGGAAAAAGAGATACAGTAAAAGTGAAAAATAAAAGAATAACAACCAAAAAGAGCAAATTCCAACTCACGTCGGTCGATGAAACTTTACAGTCTTAGTTTCCTTACCTAGGAGGTTGGATTACAAATTACTTGAGGAGTCGTGAAAAATGTTGAATTTGGACCAGTTAAAAACCTGATTGGAGGAAATCTGAAACATAAAGGAGAGTGAGATAAAATCGGAGATGAAAAAGTGATACTTAGGTCGTTGGAGCGAGGATGCTCAGTGGACGCTTGTATCGAATATAATCTTGAACACCATATTGTCCCAGGGATGAGATTAAGGGGTTGCTGGAGTCTTGACATCTGATGTACATTTTCCCGGTTATCTTCTTGATGAAGTCTTGAAGATAATCGACCTTGGTTTCGGAGTGGAGGTATCGGTTAGGTTGAGCGCAGAAGCCACCTGTTGCGTTGCGTAAACAAATATTCTGGATGACCTAGAGCCGGCCCATTTGAAATTTGGAAGCGAAAGCCCACGCAGGAGCTGCATATGTGAGAGATGGTCTAATGATTGACTTGTACAATCTCAACTTCTTGTTGACTTCAAGTGAACTGCGTTTCCCGATGAGTGGAGCCAGAACCTTGATAGCCTTCCGAGTGTTGTTGTTGATTGTAGTAACGTGTTTCACCCATGTGAGGGATTTATCTAACGTGACACCCAAACATTTCGTTGACGCGACCCATGGAATCTTCTTTCCAAACATGAAGACGTCTTGAGGAACCGAGAGGGCGCGTCTGGAGAACATGACTGCTGCGCTTTTGTCGGCGTTTACTTCGATGCGCCAGGTGCGATACCAGTCTTCAAGATCCAGCAGAGCTTCTTGAATACGTCTGGCCGCAATTTGGATACCTATAGAACTCGAGAGGATGGTGTTGTCGTCTGCGTAAAGACCGCTGATTACTTGTTCCGATCTGGGTAAGTCTCTCGTGTAAATGCAAAACAAAGTGGGTGCCAGAATGGACCCTTGTGGCACCCCTGCTTCAATCTTCTTTTCGCTGGATCTGATGCCTTGAAGTTTTACCCTAAAATGTCCGATAAAAAATCGGACTAATCTTGGATTCATCTCCGCTTGAAGCATTTTGAACAGCAGACCTTCGTGCCACACCTTATCGAAGGCCTTTGAAACATCTAGAAAAACCGCGGCTGTTATTGTTTCTTATTGTAGGCTAACGTGATATGTTCTACAATGCGAACTAACGGTTGGGTGGTCGAGTGACCAGCACGGAACCCAAACTGTTCATCTTGAATTATTTCTAAGTCTTCAATTTCATCTTGTAATCTGGTGAGGATGACCTTTTCAATCAGCTTCCCAATTGTGGAGAGGAGGCTGATTGGACGATAATTCTGGGGAAACTTCTTGCACTTGCCGGGCTTGTGCAAGACTATAACATCGGCTAGTTTCCATTTGTCTGGGAAGTACTGTAGTCTCAGTACTGCGTTGGCTATTCCAGTAAGCGCCGATACTGCTTTCTTCGGAAGATTCTTGAGGATTCTGTTTGAGACTTGGTCCGGTCCTGAAGCTTTCTTCCTCTTCAGGCCCTTGATGATCGTGCTGATTTCTTCAAACGTGGCTGGTTTTAACGGAGTGGAATCGGAATATGGTGAGTCGAGAAAAACTTTTACCTGACTGTTGATCTCGGCAACATGTACAGGGTTGGATTGAGGGTTCGGTTTGAATTGTGTTTCGAGAGTATCGGCGAAAGCTTCGGCTTTGTCAGCGTCTGTATAGGCCATGCCGTTCATGCCGTGGATTGGAGGAATCAAATCATTTGGGCGCTGGATTGCTTTGACCATTCTCCAGATTGAATTGTCGTGATATGATAGGCTGGCGATCTTGTTCTGCCAATTCTCGTCGCGGAACAACTTCAAGGTGTTGGTTACTTCATGTTTCAGCTGGTTGGCTCGGTTGCGATCGTCCGGATGCCATGTTCTTCGTGCTTTTTGGCGAGCACGTCTCTTCTCCCTAATTAAATCTTTAATATGGGGGGGGAGGGGGTCTAATTTATTTGGAATAGGGGTCGGGTTATTTGCATGCTGCAGGGAGGAAAAAATTTGATTTTCAAAAACACCAATGTACTTTACCAGTTCATCGGTCGTCTTGATTACCGGAATTCTTCCCATATTCTGCAGAAAGTCATCTTGAAAAACTGGCCAAGCGATTTTATCAACGGTGCGTGGATCGGCTTCAACTTGAGGCGGTTTACCGAGATGGAAGAGGACCGGGTAGTGATCCGAGTCTAAAGTTTCACCAACGGAGATCTGATACGGGGTGCTAACATTCTTGAGTAGAACGATATCTAAAACGTCATCCTGATGTGGACCACCAATCCCTTCGTGGGTTGGCTCCCTAGGGCCATCAACTGCGAAATCTGAGCGATGGGAAAGTGCTGCGAGAGCAACGCCGGCCCTGTTTGTCCTCTTGGAGTGCCAATTCTTGTGTTTGGCATTTAGGTCGCCAGCGATGATCGACGGACCTGTAACATTAAGCAAGAGGGAGATATCGTCTTCCGGGAGTGGAATCACTGGTGGGTTGTAAACCGCGGAAATCTGAAGAGAATTTGTGTTACTAAGAGAGCTGTGAACATTTATACTTATTGTGGTGTTTTCAAGTTGGTTGGTAGCTGGGTCAAGTTTGGAGTGGTCTATTGACCTCTTGACGTAAATCGCCGTGCCCCCTCCTTTGCTGCCGATTCTGTCGTTACGGTGTAGAACGTAATTTGGAATTGTAAATCTTGAAGATTTCTTAAAGTGAGTCTCGCAGACTAGGATGATGTCGAGTTCATGGTCATGTGCGAAGTCCCCTAATTCTCTTAGCTTCCAGTAAGCCAAGCCATTTGCGTTCCAGTACGCCATCCTTAGCGAACTGGGTGCTGTTCTGGGACCCATGGGAAGATTATGCGCGAAGAAAAACGAAAGTCATGAATGGAATCTGGAAAAAGAAGAAGAATTTTAAACCAGCTGTCGATACTCAACCATGATGTTGTCGATTTGATCCTGGTTGAAACCATTCCGGATCATGTGCGCTAACGCAGCGGCTAGGTCCTTCTTGGACATCTTGATCTTGTCCCCGGTTTGTTGTGGCTTGCTGTTCGCGTCCTGCGAATTCTGGGTACGCTGCGAGTAGGATTGATTTGGAGTGGTCCTATGTGGCCTGAACCTGGCTCTTGAGTGTTCTGGCCTTTCCTGGTAATATTTGTTTCGGTGCTCAGTCCTGGTCTTGGGTTTTGGGTAGTTAGGACAGCCCTGGTAATTGGCGGGGTGTGGCCCTTTGCAGTTAACACATACTGCCGGGACATCTCTTGACTTTGTACAGGTGGAAGTTAAGTGCGGCCCTGCACATTTCACACATCTGGGTTCCGATCTACAGCAGCTTTGAGCATGGCCAAAGGACTGACATCTATGGCACTGGCCGATCTTTCTTTTGTCGTGAGGCTTCTCGATCGACACATCTACTCCTTGGATTTTCTCCACATCGAAAATCCCCCTGTTAGCTTCTGTCTTGGGTAGCGTTACCATTAGGAGGGGCATTGCTCTCTTGTCCCCTCGTCCGCGGTGCATCCTAGCCACCGAGGATACTTCGAAACCCATCTTCTCGAGGTTTGCCTTGACTGGATCTGTGGGAAGTTCGGGTGGGATTACCCTTATCACCACCTTCAAGGGAGCTTCTTCGGCGAATTTCCTGAAATAAAATTCGTGGCCCCCCTCTTCTAGAAGCTTGTGAAGAGCTCTGTAGTCCTCTACAGAGGCTGGTGTTATTGCCATACCACCAGCTACGTAACGCACGTGGGTGAATCGGATTTTCTTAGAGTCCAGTTCGTTCTCTAAGTCGAACCATCGGCTGGCATTCTTCAATGTGATTGGCGGTATACGGTATTTCTTGGGGGCTTGACTGTTGCCGCTTCTATTCTTGGGGGGGGGGGTTTACCTTTTTGGGTGGAGCCGTACCTGTAGGGCTGGAGCCGCCCCTGGACTCTTGCGTGTCCAGGAAGACTTCATCGTCGGATTCTATTTCTTCGGGGATGCCCCTATCCCCGTTGTCAAGTGCCCTGAATTTGTTCTGGACCCTCACTCCTGACGTAGAGGTGGTGGGGGTGTCAGGGCTTTCGCGGATTCTTTTTCCGGATCGTACCTCTTGGAAGGGCGTTTCTACAGTTTCTACAGTTTCGACCGGTTTGGGTTCTGCAAATGCTGGATCTGCACTTAGTTCGTCCAGCGCGTTGTTGAAGATGTCGGGGTTTATCGCTTCCAATTTCTTGAAAATTCTGCTAAAAGCCTTGACCTGGGCAGTGACTGAGTCGATTTTTGAGTTGAGCGCTTTATTTGCCTGGCTGAGCTGCTTGATCTCATGGCCCTGCTGTGTGTTCGTTCTTTTTAGGAGCGATTTGTCCTGGTTCGATCTTTTCAGCTCCTGCTGGATAAGTTCTATGTGGCTTGGGGAGCCGGTCTTACTGCCTTGTCTTGTTCTCGTCATCCTAGCTAAAAAGGTTAGGTCGGGAGAGAGAGTGAGGTTAAGTAGTGGGTTATGACACGTGGTCACAAGAAGAAAAGAAGATAAAGTGAGGTTACGATTAATCAAATTAACCCTTGTTGTCCACTAAATAGATTTTAGTGGTCACACTCGAGTGTTTAATTTGCCTACTATTAAATAAACAATAAAAAATTTTTATCGACAATAAATTACAGAATTTATTGGCGATGAAAAATCACTAAAAATTCAATAATAGGTGTAATTGTTTAATGAAACTTAACCTGCTGCTTCAACTTCAATTTATTGTCCTGTTAATCGTGTCGAAAGTCGCTTGGAGTGGTCTAAAATAACAAAAGTTTGTTAAATTGTTAAATAATCTGGCTTACCAATTTAAGGTTATGTAGAGCACGTGTTGTTCGAAACTGAAACTGAATAAGTGACAAATTGGAGCATGCGGCAGCATGCGACTGCTGCCCTAATCTCCTACATCTGGTGATGATGAATAATTGACGTGGGCAATTTTGGGGATTGCTGAACCCGAATGTGGCATCGAGCCGTGTCATGAATAGATAAATTTAATTTAGAAAGGAAATAAAGGAAATGAAAAGGGGTGGGAAAAATAAAACAATGATGTAAACAATTTTAAATAAAAGAGCTATCCTGTAAAATAAAGACTGACTAAAAACCTGAAATAAAAGCAGAAATAAAAATAAAATAAAATAAAACCTGAAATAAAAGCAGAAATAAAAATAAAATAAAATAAGTGAGGGGTCTGACTTTTGAAAAAGACTATGAAATCTGATAAACTGAAAATTTCGGAGCCATAAGAACGCCGTTTCGCCGCTACGATGATACCCATTTACAAATATCTTCTACTACATAATAATCTTCATCTTCATAAAAATCTTGTAAGTCCGACACCGGGCCGTATTCGCTAAATATTTACTTGGTGGCCGTATTCACTAAATATTTTACACTATCTTGAAAAATCTTGATTAAATTGACCAAGTCACGATCTTATGGTCATCACGAGGTTACCAGGACCGTACCAAGCACACCAGCCCAAAATACATTTATTTGGACCGTCAAAAAATACAAATTACAAACATCGGATTATGCACAAAAAGATCGGTCCGAGTTTCGTATCCAACAAGGCTTATATATATAAAGCCTCGTTGTTACTAGCTCGGTAAAAAACACAAAAATAAGTCATAAATAAGTTACAAAATATTATAAAAGATACAATAAAATGAGAAGATTAAGAGAAAAGAAATAAATGAAAAGACTAACAAATTAAAAAGGAGCAAATCCAACTCACGTCGGTCGATGAAACTTTACAGTCTAGTTTCCTTACCTAGGAGGTTGGTTACAAAATACTTGAAGAGTCACTGGAGCGTTGATTGATGATTGGTCTTCTTTAGGAGGATGGAGCTAGGATGCTCATTGGCCTTTTGTATTTGATGTAATCTTGAGACCCGTATTGTCCTAGAGCTAAAATTAGAGGATTACCTGAATCTTGGCATCTTAGATACAGTTTCTCGGTTAGCGACTGAATGAATTCTTTGAGGTAAGCGACCTTGGTTTCGGAGTGGAGGTACTTGATCGGTTGCGCGGGGTAAGCACCTGTTGCGTTGCGCAGACAGATGTTTTGAATGACCTGGAGCCGGTGCATTTGATTCTTGGATGCGAATGCCCACGCCGGGGCAGCGTAGGTGATGACTGGTCTGATGAGCGATTTGTAGAGTTTTAATTTCGAATCGACCTCAAGTGAACTGTACTTCCCGATGATTGGAGCCAGAGCCTTGATGGACTTTCGAGTGTTGGTGTTGATCGTGTTGATGTGCTTCACCCATGAAAGGGACTTATCGAGTGTTACTCCTAGGTACTTTGTGGAGCTGACCCACGGAATCTTCTTGCCGAACATGAAAATGTCTTGCGGGACCGAGCGTAAGCGTCTGGAGAACATGACCGCTGAGCTCTTCTCGGCGTTTACCTCAATGCGCCAGGTGCTGTACCATTCTTCTAGGTCGAGAACGGCTTCCTGTATGCGTCTTGCTGCTATCTGTATGCTTAGGGAGCTGGAGAGAATGGCGTTGTCATCCGCGTAGAGACCGTTGACGACTCTTTCAGATCTGGGGAGGTCTCTTGTGTATACGCAGAATAGGGTGGGTGCCAGAATTGACCCTTGAGGCACCCCTGCTTCGATGATCTTGACACTTGATCTGCGCCCTTGAAACTTCACCCTGAATCTTCTGTCTTTCAGGTATGAAGCTATTAATCTGACCAACCCGGGATTGAATTTGGCGTGTATCATCTTGAATAGTAGGCCTTCGTGCCAGACCTTGTCGAAGGCCTTGGAAACATCTAGAAAGACCGCAGCTGTTGATTCTTTCTTGTTGTAAGCTAACGTTATGTGTTCCACTACTCGCACTAGCTGTTGTGTGGTTGAGTGACCGGCTCGGAACCCAAATTGTTCGTCTTGAATGATGTTCAGCTCATCAATGTCATCTTGAAGTCTCGTGAGAATGACTTTTTCGATCAGCTTCCCGATTGTGGAGAGGAGGCTGATTGGTCGATAGTTTTGCGGGAATTTCTTACACTTTCCGGGCTTGTGTAAGACTATCACATCCGCTAACTTCCATTTATCTGGGAAATGCTTCAGTCGGAGTACTGCGTTGGCTATTCCCGTGAGTGCCGTGATTGCTTTCTTTGGAAGGTTCTTGAGAGCTCTGTTGGATACTTGGTCCGGACCTGAAGCTTTCTTCTTCTTCAGGTCTTTGATGATGGAGCGTATTTCTTCGTGAGAGGCTGGTTTGATCGGAACGGAGTCGAAATCTGGTGTGTTAAGGAAGTCTTCTACCTGTCTGTTGATCTCGGCAACATGCGCAGGGTTGGTCTGGGCGTTTGGTTTGAACTGGGTCTCAAGAGTATCAGCGAAAGCTTCGGCTTTATCTTCATCTGTGTAGGCCATGCCATTCATGCCGTGGATTGGTGGAAACGTTTCGTGTGGGGGCCTAATTGCTTTGATCATTTGCCAGATCGAATTGTCTTTAAATGCAAGACTGCTGACTTTTTCTTTCCATTTTTCATCCCGATGGACCTTCAGCGCGTTGGTTACTTGGTGTTTGAGCTGGTTGGCGTGGAGGCGGTCGTCTGGGTGCCAAGTTCTTCTTGCCTTTTGACGGGCACGTCTCTTCTCCCTAATTAAAGATTTAATATGGGGGGGGGAGGGGGTCGAGTTTGTTAGGAATGGGGGTCGGGTTATTGGCTACCTGCAGGGAGGAAAAAATTTGGTTTTCAAAGACTCCTAAATAACTTACCAGTTCTTCGGGGGTCCTTATTACCGGAATTTTTCCCATATTCCGCAGAAAGTCATCATGGAAAACGGGCCAGGCGATCTTGTCAACTAACTGAGGAACGAAATCTGCTGATGGCTGCTCACCAAGATGGAAGAGGACCGGGTAGTGGTCGGAATCTAATGTTTCTCCGACAGAGAGATGATACTGGGCGCTGAAGTTCTTGAGCAACACGATGTCCAAGACGTCATCTTCATGTGGACCACCTAACCCTTCGTGGGTAGGCTCCCTAGGACCATCAACTACGAAATCTGAGCGATGGGATAAAGCTGAAAGGGCGACGCCGGCCCTGTTTTTCTTTCTTGAGTGCCAGTCCTTGTGTTTGGCGTTTAGGTCGCCTGCGATGATTGAGGGACCTGTAATTTTAAGTAAACGCAAAATGTCGTCTTCGGGAAGAGGAATGACTGGTGGGTTATAAACCGCGGAAATCTGCAATAAACCTGTGTTACTAAGTGTGCTGTCGACCTTAATACTTATCGTGGTATGTTCGAGAGTGCAGGTGGCAATGTTAATTTCTGAGTGGTCGATTGTGTTCTTTACGTAAATTGCTGTGCCACCCCCCCTCCTATTTGGCCTGTCATTTCGATGTAGTACCTAATTTGGGATCTTGAATTTGGAAGAGGCTTTGAAGAAAGTTTCACAGATGATGATGATGTCTAAATTGTGTTCGATTGCGAATTCACCGAGTTCCATTAGGCTCCAGTGTGAGAGCCCATTGGCGTTCCAAAAGGCAGTCCTGAGGGAACGCGGAGCGATTCTAGTCATTCATCTGTGGGGACAAGTGAAAATGGCTGGAACAGAAGAAGAAAATTAGTCCAGTTGCTGATACTCAACCATGATATCATCAATTTGGTCCTGGTTGAAACCGTTTCTTATCATGTGTGCTAATGCTGCGGCTAGGTCCCGTTTGGACATTGGGATCTTGTTCGAGGATGTTGATGCATTGCTCTTGTTCCCCTGAGCCGGTCGTTGGCTAGGGGGGGCAATATATAAAAATATTGTCGATAAAATTTTTATTGTTTATTTAATAGTAGGCAAATTAAATACTCGAGTGTGACCACTAAAATCTATTTAGTGGACAACAAGAGTTAATTTAATAACATACATAACCTCACTTTATACTTTTTTCTACTTGTGACCACGTGTCAACTAACCAAGACATAACCTCACTTTTTCTCTCCCGACTAACCGTTTCAGCTAGCCACAATGCCTAGAACAAGATCAAACAGCAAACTAGGTTCTCCAGGCTATATGGATCTAATGCAACAAGAGCTGAAGAAATCAAAACAGCGAGAAAACGCCAAGGACGAAACAATCCATAAGCTGAAAAAGGAGCTTGAAAGGATGGGAAAACTTCTGGATGGGGTCATCGAAAAACAATCCAGCATGGCCCCCAAACCCACGGAGTCCAGTGAAACTCCGTTTACTGTGGTTCGCTCGGGCAAGCGAGTCCGAGAAAGCCCTGACACCCCCACCACCTCTACGGCAGGAGTGAGGGTCCAGAATAAGTTCAGGGCTCTCGACAACGGAGATAGGGGCATCCCCGAAGAAATGGAATCAGACGATGAAGTCTTCCTGGACACGCAAGAGTCCAGGGGTGGCTCCAGCCCTTCAAATTTGACCAGGGCCGGACCCAGTCAAGTCAAGACAACACAGACACCAACCTCCCAAAGAAAGAGCGATGCCAAGAATTACAAAATTCCTCCGATCACGCTCCGTAACACGGAGAAATGGTTCGTGGTAGAAGCGGAACTAAAGAGACAGAAAATCAGCTACACCCAAGTGAGATACGTCGCGGGTGGCATGGCGATTACTCCATCTACGACAGAAGATTATAGGAGACTACACCACCTTCTCGAAGACGGAGGCTTCGAGTTTTATTTCAGACGGTTCGTAGAAGAGGCCCCCCTAAAAGTGGTAATCAGAGGAATACCACCAGAACTATCGACAGACCCCTTCAAGAGGAGCCTGGAAAATATGGGCTTTGAAGTCGCTTCAGTAGCCCGTATGCACCGCGGTCGAGGGGACAAAAGGGCTCTACCCCTTGTGATGGTAACAATGCCCAAAACAGATAGGAATCGTGAAATCTTCAATATCACCCAGATCCAGGGTGTCAACATTCAAGTAGAGACCCCCCACCAAAAGAAGACCATCGGGCAGTGTCATAGGTGCCAATCATTCGGGCACACCCAAAGCTGCTGCAGATCGGGACCACGATGTGTTAAATGCGCAGGGCCGCATCTAACATCTACTTGTAGCAAGACAAGAGATACCCCCGCCACATGCGCGAATTGTAAAGGACCACACCCAGCCAACTATCAGGGTTGCCCTAGCTACCCTGTAATCAAGAGGTTCCAGCAAACAAGAGGACTACCAGAGCGCCCAGAACACGCGAGAGCAAGATTTCAACCTCACAGAACGGCTCCAGGGGTTTCATACTCCCAGAAAACAAGGAGCAAAGCGCAAGAAACCCGACGTGTTGTTCGTTCGGTTGTCAATGAATGTTACTACCAGTAGACTAGACTAGACTAATATTGACTTTTTAGGAGCATGCGGCAGCATGCGACTGCTGCCCTAATCTCCTACAACTGACGATGTGACAAACATGACGTTGAGGCAATTTTTAGGGATTGCTGAACCCGAATGTGGCATCGAGCCGTGTCTGAATATGAGAATAAAGTAACAGTAAACAAGGAAAAGGGGTGGGGAAAATAAAACAACGTAAGTTTAAAAACTTTTAAATTAAAAGAAATAAATAGAATTGAATATTGAATTTTTACCTGTTTGATTGAATTTTACTTGATAAAATAAAATAAAAATAAAATATAATTATTAGAACTAAAAATAAAGATAAAATAATAAAAATAATTAAAATTTGGAGGTCTGACTTTTATGAGGGTTATGATGACTGATAATGAAGAAATAGTAAAATATTTTAGCCATTCGAACACTGCTCACCAATACGTTAGTTTACATGTGGCACTTCTTGCCGAACATTCACTCTTGGGGAGCACTTGAAGCCGCCGATCGGCGGGATTTCCTTAGGTTGATTTGCCGTGGCCGTATTCAGGAAATATTAACACCGAGTATCTTCACCATCTATTTTCTTGCCAAGTCCAGCATTGGGCCGTATTCACCAAATATTTCTTATTGGCCGTACCCACCAAATAAAAACCAAAGTCTTGAAATTTGAAATTTGAATTAATGATTAAATATGTCTTGATCACGTCTTACGGTCGTCACGATTTTACCAGGACCGTACCAAGCACACGAGCCCAAAATAACGTTTATTTGGACCGTCAAAAAATACAATACTAACATAATTTGTACAAAAAAAGATCGGTCCGAGTTTCGTATCCAACAATACTTATATATATAAAGCGTCGTTGTTACTAGCTCGGCAAGTCACATGTCATAAATTGGAAACAATATAAATGGAAGAAAGAGATACAGTAAAGTGAAAAATAGAAGAATAACAATCAAAAAGAGCAATTCCAACTCACGTCGGTCGATGAAACTTTACAGTCTTAGTTTCCTTACCTAGGAGGTTGGATTACAAATTACTTGAGGAGTCGTGAAAAATGTTGAGTTTAGACCAGTTTTAAATCTGAGTGGAGGAAATCTGAAACATAACAAAGAGTGAGATTAAATCAGAGATGGAAAGGTGATACTTAGGTCGTTGGAGCGAGGATGCTCAGTGGACGCTTGTATCGGATATAATCTTGGACACCATATTGTCCCAGGGATGAGATTAAGGGGTTGATGGAGTCTTGACATCTGATGTACATTTTCTCGGTTATTTTCTTAATGAAGTCTTGAAGATAATCGACCTTGGTTTCGGAGTGGAGGTATCGGATAGGTTGAGCGCAGAATCCACCTGTTGCATTGCGTAAACAAATATTCTGGATGACCTGGAGCCGGCCCATTTGAAATTTGGAAGCGAAAGCCCACGCAGGAGCTGCGTATGTGAGAGTTGGTCTGACGATTGACTTGTACAATCTCAACTTCTTGTTGACTTCAAGTGAACTGCGTTTCCCGATGAGTGGAGCCAGAGCCTTGATAGCCTTCCGAGTGTTGTTGTTGATTGTAGTTACATGTTTCACCCATGAGAGGGTTTTATCTAACGTGACACCTAAACATTTCGTTGACGTGACCCATGGAATCTTCTTTCCAAACATGAAGATGTCTTGAGGAACCGAGCGGGAGCGTCTGGAGAACATGACTGCTGCGCTTTTGTCGGCGTTTACTTCGATGCGCCAGGTGCGATACCAATCTTCAAGATCCAGCAGAGCTTCTTGAATATGTCTGGCCGCTATTTGGATACTTATAGAACTCGAGAGGATGGTGTTGTCGTCTGCGTAATGACCGCTGATCACTTGTTCCGTTCTGGGTAAGTCTCTCGTGTAAATGCAAAACAAGGTGGGTGCCAGAATGGACCCTTGAGGCACCCCTGCTTCAATCTTCTTTTTGCTGGATCTGATACCTTGAAGTTTAACCCTAAAACTTCTCTCCTTGAGGTAAGACGCGATTAATCGGACCAGTCTTGGATTCATCTCCGCTTGAAGCATCTTGAACAGCAGACCATCGTGCCACACCTTATCGAAGGCCTTTGAAACATCTAGAAAAACCGCGGCTGTCGATTGTCTCTTATTGAAATCTAACGTGATATGTTCTACAATGCGGACTAACTGTTGGGTGGTCGAATGACCAGCACGGAACCCAAATTGTTCATTTTGAATTATTTCTAGGTCTTCAATTTCATCTTGCAGTCTGGAGAGGATGACCTTTTCAATCAGCTTCCCAATTGTGGAGAGGAGGCTGATTGGACGATAGTTCTGAGGAAACTTCTTGCACTTGCCGGGCTTGTGCAAAACTATAACATCAGCTAGTTTCCATTTGTCGGGGAAATACTGTAGTCTCAGTACTGCGTTGGCTATTCCAGTAAGCGCCGATACTGCTTTCTTCGGAAGATTCTTGAGGATTCTATTTGAAACTTGATCCGGCCCTGAGGCTTTCTTCTTCTTCAGGCTCTTGATGATCCTGCTGATTTCATCAAATGTGGCTGGTCTTAACGGTGTGGAATCTGAAACTGGAGAGTCGAGAAAAACTTTTACCTGTCTGTTGATCTCGGCAACATGTGCAGGGTTGGATTGAGGGTTCGGTTTGAATTGAGTTTCGAGCGTATCGGCGAAAGCTTCGGCTTTGTCAGCATCTGTATAGGCCATGCCATTCATGCCGTGGATTGGAGGAATCGAATCATTTGGGCGTTGGATTGCTTTGACCATTCTCCAGATTGAATTGTCGTGATATGATAGGCTGGCGATCTTGTTCTGCCAATTCTCGTCGCGGAACAACTTCAAGGTGTTGGTTACTTCATGTTTCAGCTGGTTGGCTCGGTTGCGATCGTCCGGATGCCAAGTTCTTCGTGCTTTTTGGCGAGCACGTCTCTTCTCCCTAATTAAAGTTTTAATATGGGGGGGGAGGGGGGCTAATTTATTTGGAATAGGGGTCGGGTTATTTGCATGCTGCAGGGAGGAAAAAATTTGATTTTCAAAAACACCAATGTACTTTACCAGTTCATCGGTCGTCTTGATTACCGGAATTCTTCCCATATTCTGCAGGAAGTCATCTTGAAAAACTGGCCAAGCGATTTTATCAACGGTGCGAGGATCTGCTTCAACTTAAGGCGGTTTACCAAGATGGAAGAGGACCGGGTAGTGATCCGAGTCTAAAGTTTCACCAACGGAGATCTGATACGGGGTGCTGATATTCTTGAGTAGAACGATATCTAAAACGTCATCCTGATGTGGACCACCAATCCCTTCGTGGGTTGGCTCCCTAGGGCCATCAACTACGAAATCTGAGCGATGGGAAAGTGCTGCGAGGGCAACGCCGGCCCTGTTTGACTTCTTGGAGTGCCAATTCTTGTGTTTGGCATTTAGGTCGCCAGCGATGATCGACGGACCTGAAACATTAAGCAAGAGGGAGATATCGTCTTCCGGGAGTGGAATCCCTGGTGGGTTGTAAACCGCGGAAATCTGAAGAGAATTTGTATTACTAAGAGAGCTGTGAACATTTATACTTATTGTGGTGTTTTCAATTTGGTTGGTAGCTGGGTCGAGTTTGGAGTGGTCTATTGACCTCTTGACGTAAATCGCCGTGCCCCCTCCTTTGCTGCCGATTCTGTCGTTACGGTGAAGAACGTAATTTGGAATTGTGAATCTTGAAGATTTCTTGAAGTGAGTCTCGCAGACTAAGATGATGTCGAGTTCATGGTCTTGTGCGAAGTCCCCTAATTCACTTAGCTTCCAATAAGCCAAGCCATTTGCGTTCCAGTACGCCATCCTTAGCGAACTGGGTGCTGTTCTGGGAACCATGGGAAGATTTTGCGCGAAGAAAAATGAAAGTCATGAATGGAATCTGTAAAAAGAAGAAGAATTTTAAACCAGCTGTTGATACTCAACCATGATGTTGTCGATCTGATCCTGGTTGAAGCCATTCCGGATCATGTGCGCTAACGCAGCGGCTAGGTCCTTCTTGGACATCTTGATCTTGTCCCCGGTTGGTTGCGGCTTGCTGTTCACGTCCTGCGAATTCTGGGTACGCTGCGAGTAGGATTGAGTTGGGGTGGTCCTATGTGGCCTGAACCTGGCTCTTGAGTGTTCTGGCCTTTCCTGGTAATATTTGTTTCGGTGTTCAGTCCTGGTCTTGGGTTTTGGGTAGTTAGGACAGCCCTGGTAATTGGCGGGGTGTGGCCCTTTGCAGTTAACACATACTGCCGGGACATCTCTTGACTTTGTACAGGTGGAAGTTAAGTGCGGCCCTGCACATTTCACACATCTGGGTTCCGATCTACAGCAGCTTTGAGCATGGCCAAAGGACTGACATCTATGGCACTGGCCGATCTTTCTTTTTTCGTGAGGCTTCTCAATCGACACATCTACTCCTTGGATTTTCTCCACATCGAAAATCCCCCTGTTAGCTTCTGTCTTGGGTAGCGTTACCATTAGGAGGGGCATTGCTCTCTTGTCCCCTCGTCCGCGGTGCATCCTAGCCACCGAGGATACTTCGAAACCCATCTTCTCGAGGTTTGCCTTGACTGGATCTGTAGGAAGTTCTGGTGGGATTCCCCTTATCACCACCTTCAAGGGAGCTTCTTCGGCGAATTTCCTGAAATAAAATTCGTGGCCCCCCTCTTCTAGAAGCTTGTGAAGAGCTCTGTAGTCCTCTACGGAGGCTGGTGTTATTGCCATACCACCAGCTACATAACGCACGTGGGTGAATCGGATTTTCTTAGAGTCCAGTTCGTTCTCTAAGTCGAACCATCGGCTGGCATTCTTCAATGTGATTGGCGGTATACGGTAATTCTTGGGGGCTTGATTGTTGCTGCTTCTTCTATTCTTGGGGGGGGGGGGTTTACCTTTTTGGGTGGAGCCGTACCTGTGGGGCTGGAGCCGCCCCTGGACTCTTGCGTGTCCAGGAAGACTTCATCGTCGGATTCTATTTCTTCGGGGATGCCCCTATCCCCGTTGTCAAGTGCCCTGAATTTGTTCTGGACCCTCACTCCTGACGTAGAGGTGGTGGGGGTGTCAGGGCTTTCGCGGATTCTTTTTCCGGATCGTACCTCTTGGAAGGGCGTTTCTACAGTTTCGACCGGTTTGGGTTTGGGTTCTGCAAATGCTGGATCTGCACTTAGTTCGTCCAGCGCGTTGTTGAAGATGTCGGGGTTTATCGCTTCCAATTTCTTGAAAATTCTGCTAAAAGCCTTGACCTGGGCAGTGACTGAGTCGATTTTTGAGTTGAGCGCTTTATTTGCCTGGCTGAGCTGCTTGATCTCATGGCCCTGCTGTGTGTTCGTTCTTTTTAGGAGCGATTTGTCCTGGTTCGATCTTTTCAGCTCCTGCTGGATAAGTTCTATGTGGCTTGGGGAGCCGGTCTTACTGCCTTGTCTTGTTCTCGTCATCCTAGCTAAAAAGGTTAGGTCGGGAGAGAGAGTGAGGTTAAGTATTGGTTTATGACACGTGGTCACAAGAAGAAAAGAAGAAAAAGTGAGGTTACTACCAGTAAATATTTTTGTACTGTTTATCTTTGCTTACAACGTCACGCACGTAGGCTCCGCCTTCGACGTACGCATAGCCTCCGCCTACCAAGCACCCATTGGCTAACCTACATCATTCACGCTAGCTCCACCCATGGCTGGGAAAAGCAAAGCAAGCCAATCAAAAGCGTTAAAAAAGCAAATAGAAACAATCGATGCAAAAATCGAATATTTGGTATCACATCGCATAAACAACAGCCAATCCAAAGCAAATATGGATAATCTACCCGAAAATGATGAAGAAATAAAGAAAATTCCGTACGACCAACTTTCGATCGCACAATTACGTAAACTTCGAATCCAGGACGACGAAGAGTGGACCCGACTAGAATCCGAGCGTTTCAGGCTCAAACGTAAGATAGAAAAAATAAATTCTATCCTACCCCCACCTAGCAGAACGGGACCCCCGCTATCAAAAGCAGGCACAGCAGCATTTAGCTGTACTCCAAAGAAAGAAAGCAGCAAATGACCTGCTCACCACTGAATGCATACACAGAAGATTAGATATGGCCAATGAGACGAAGAACAGGACCCGCTTAGAAGTACAAACAATCTACAAAAAGAAGACCAAAATCAAAAGCGCAACAACAGACGCAAATCAGATCACACAAAGCGAAACCATACCACCTCCGGCACCAGATTCACCGGCTCAAAATACCGAGCCACAAACCAAACAGCCAGAAAGCCCTAAAGGGCCCCCCGAAGACTTTATTCTACAATCGATGGAAACAACCAGCCCCTTCATCCAAGGGCTAGAAAAATCTGGAAAAAAGCGAGGCCGAAGAAGCCACTCAGCTCCACCCTCGCCAACCTCGTCCTCCAACGAAGATGGGCCGCCAAGAATCAAATTCCGACCGAACACCGACAGCGATGACTCCGATGATGAAGACAGCGATGAAGATGGCCTCTACTCTGACTAAGCACCAATGCAGCAAGAAGGATCTGAAGAGCAGGCGGCAGTGGAAAACATCGAAGTGGACCTGCGTCAAAGGCCACTGCCAGCGCATCCGGCCCACAACGATATGGACCCCCAAATGCAATCCAGTCAAACCTCGCCATTGGTGGTGAAATCACAGAAGTGGCCGTTAGCAAACCAAATCATCATGGAAAACCAAATTGCCTTCAATAAAATAATCTCAACCAAACCAGGAATAGAAATTTACTTCTCCACCCAAGCGGACAAACAAAAGTTTGCTGCTATCCTGGGAGAAGACACACTGCCTGACCGAGCTGCCAAACCGAGGAAAGAACCCCCCCTTCAAGGCAATCATCAGGGGCCTTCCAAGCTCCTTAAAGGTAAATTCTATACTATCAGAATTAAAAAGCAAGTAAATACCAGTTCAAAAAGTTACAAAAATGAGGCACGGGAGAGATCGCCGTCCCATGCCCCTATTCCTAATCACCACCGACAAAACAAGGGAGGGGCGACGAATTTTCTCCATCGAAACTATAATGAACATCTCGGTTCAAATCGAATCGCCTTTCCGAAAATCCAATACAGGACAATGCCACAGGTGCCAAAGTTTCGGGCACCCACAAAGCAGCTGCCGGGCCCAACCTAGATGCGTAAAATGCGCCGGCAACCACTTTACGGCATCTTGTGGCAAAGAGAAAAACCAACCCGCAAAATGTGCCAATTGCGGGAACGATCATCCGGCCAACTTTCGAGGCTGCAGCTCGTACGTTGAAGCGAGCTCAAACCAAATCCAGTCAACCTCGAATTCCCAAACAAACACAAATGTAAATATTGTAAATAATGACGTTATAATGTATAATGTAAATAAAAAAAAAGCGGCTAACCAGAAGATAACAAATATCAAAAATAGTCAAAATAAAATGGGCAACCACAGCGCCACCGCCAGGCAAAACTTAAATCTTAATTTAAGCCAAAAGCCACGCCAAAAATTTCAAAGGCAAATTCAACGCCAAAACCAAAGCGCCAGCCCGCAAGAGAAGCGAAACTCAGCAGTACCGACAGAAGCTCGACCCAAGGGGAATGTAACACCCAGTCCGCACCTGTGGACATAGCAACTCTGATCGGTAGCCTGATGCAAGCAGTTGTCAGCATACTGACGGACGCCAACCTCGAGAAATCGGTGTTCAAAGAAATCACCATCATCGCGCTAGCGACAGCGCAAACAGCCGCCTCCGATGCCACCACAGGCAATTAGGACCAAAAATCACGTAAACATCACTTCTTTTCTTCAAAAATCCTGCGTAATACATATAACAATCAAATCAAAACCGAAGAAAGCTCTACACAAGTCGCAACCAAGAAGGTCAACGATCAAACGTTCAACAACCGTAGTTATTCGAGAACAGTACAACGACAGATTGACGTGGCTTGAACCGCGTCAGCGTATTCACTTACAACACATTGCCAACATTCCATCACTAGATGAAGAAGATTAGAGTGCCTACGGCACTAAATGCTTCGCATGTCAATCATGCTTCGCTTCGCTTCGGAGGGTTACAGTTTCGAACGACCTACGGCTTGTCGAACGTGTACTTGTATCGTAAACCGACCGCTCTCTCGATCGTATATTACGTATCGCGCGATTAAAGTTTAATAATTTAATTTTATTAAGTAAACGTTATAATATGGCAGACGCAACAGTTGCTACCGCTCCGGAGAACGCCGCATCCACCGGCGCATCTCAAAAGGGTTCCGCAAAGAAGCGCAAGACCGCCGCCGCGGCGACCAAGAAGAAACCGGCGACCCACCCCTGCACCTCCGACATGGTCAACGCCGCCATCAAGAGCTTGAAGGAACGCGGCGGTTCCTCCTTGCAGGCGATTAAAAAAAATAAAAAATAAGATAAAAAATGGTCCTAATAGGACCGCAAATTAAATCGCAATTGGGTTCTTAATATAAATTCGCAGACGCATTGCCAAAAATACTTTATCATTTATTTGATATTAATTTATTTGAATTAATAAATAGCGGTCGCATTTTTTACATGTTGGGTTTGGTTGGTTTAATAGGTTATGTGACCAATTATTTATTTTGCCGTTAATAAACAATAAATGTTGTACGTAATTTATTTAACAATGAAATTTTACATTGGGCGTGTATTTTGCTTTTATTTAAGTTTAATTATGAATTTTCGCCTAGTGGCAATGTAATTTTTTAAATATTAATTGCAATTGTAAAATGCAATAATCGCGCCTGGTGTCGCCACCTGTGGAGCGCCGCCTGCGGCGGCGTTGTCGTCTGGGTCGGCCTGGCTGGAGGGAGGTAATTGGCGGAGGCGTGTCGCGGCCGGCGCGAGTGGATTAAATCGGGTTTAAAATGAAATTGAAATAATAAAAAAAAAAATTAACGGCGACGTGCGGTAGCCGATTTTGGGTACCGTCGACGGGGGTGGGTGGATGGGGTAAAAATAAATAAATAAATAAATAAAAACAATTAACGATGCGTGCGGTCAATAATAACGTGTACTCTCTTTCGGAAATAATTTTTGGCTCAAAAAAAGAGCCGTTTGTTTTTTGGGTACCTTGCGATAAGGCGATCGAACGGAGGAGGGGTGTTTAATTAATTAAACACGTTCTCCGCGAATCCTCCTGGCCAACTGGATGTCCTTGGGCATGATGGTGACGCGCTTGGCCTGAATGGCGCACAAGTTGGTGTCCTCGAAAAGACCGACGAGGTAAGCCTCGCTGGCCTCCTGGAGGGCCATGACGGCGGAACTCTGGAAACGCAAGTCGGTTTTGAAATCTTGAGCGATTTCACGAACGAGCCGTTGGAAGGGCAACTTGCGGATGAGGAGTTCGGTGCTCTTTTGGTAACGACGGATTTCACGAAGGGCGACGGTATCGGGCCTGTAATGATGGGGTTTTTTCACTCCACCTGCAAAAAGCGATAAAAATAAATTAATAAATCGTAAAATTCGGTATAAAGGGCGGCGGCGTCGTGGCGATATTTACCTGTGGCGAGTGCGCTTTTTCTCGCGGCCTTGGTGGCCAGCTGTTTGCTGGGTGCTTTTCCACCGGTGGATTTACGTGCGGTCTGCTTGGTACGAGCCATATCGTAAATAATCAAAAATTATTTAAAATAAAGTCGATCGAAAATTGCTAACTGAACGTCGAAGCGTAACTGGCGACGGTGTAAGTTGAACTGTGCCTGCAATTGACTTGACTGACTGGACTAATGCTTTTATTGGATACCACGGCTGAGCCGTATACTCCAAGTCTACAGGGACACAATATCCGATTCCAGGAGAGGTTGCGAGGGAGCTTTGTAGACCGAGGTCATAACATACATAACATAACATAAAAATCTCGTTTATTTGTTTATAAATATTTACATTCTAAACTTAAAGCTAAGAAAAGAAAATTTTTACATGTATCTATATAATCACTCCTATTTACAATTTATTGATTAGTTTTGAATGTATGGTGTCTTGCGTCTCTGGTGGTATGTTGTCCTGCTGGGCAAAAATGAGTGGAAAAGCCCAGCGCCATGTGCCTTAAAGGTAGGAAGAAGAAGGGGGGATAGATAGGGTGGCAAGTACCAAAATAAGATAAAACAAATAGAAATTAAATAACAATAAATAAAACCTAACTAAAACTAATTAACAGCAACTTTCCTGAGAAAGTTTGAAGAATGTTTATGAGTATTGTCGAAGTGTAAATTAGTAGATTTGCGGTTTATAAAATTGTCTGATGCAGCAGTTTGAATTTTTGTCGGTACGGGAGATCGTTCAGTTTCAGTCGAGCTAAATGATTGGTTGTGGGGTTGCGTCGCGTCGTGTAGTGGAAGAAGTCGTAAGCGTGGTTATAGACTAGGTGTCGAAGAGTGGGTAAATTTGTCTGGTCATGTAACGTGTGGATCGGTGTATGTTTAGGCTCACCGGTCATGATGCGAATAGCTTTATTTTGAATAATTTGAAGTTTGTTAATGTTGCACTTGGCTGCGTTGCTCCAGATCGGGGACGCATATAACATGATGGGTTTAATCATTGTCTTGTATAGCGTGAGTCGTAATTTGGGGTCCAGTCTGTTTTTGTAAGTAAGCAAAGGAAAAAGGGCGTGAAGCGCATTGTTGGCTTTTTTGGCGGCTAAGGTCAGATGGGTGCTGTAGGTAAGGTGTTTGTCGAGGGTAACGCCGAGGTACTTTACGTTTGTTGTCAGTGGGATGTCAATATTGTTGATTTTGAGTTTAGCGGTAAGTAGGTCCTTGCGGTGGGAGAAGGTTGTCAGCGTTGTCTTGTTCTCGTTGAGTTTGAGTTTCCAGGTCGTGTAGTAGGTCAATAATTTGTCAATGTGCTGTTGTAGGTACTTAATTGATTGGTTTTTTTGGTAGGAGACGGAAATGATTGCGGTATCGTCGGCATACAGTGAAATTTCAGTTTTGTCATGTTTAGGGAGATCGTTTATGTAGTAGGTGAATAAGATTGGGGCGAGGATGGAGCTTTGCGGTACTCCAGCTGGGATGGGTTGTGGGTCGGAGAGGATGTTGCGGATTTTCACTTGGAAGGTTCTGTCCGTCAGGTAACTGTAGAGGATTTTGATTAGGTGGGGGGGAATATTTAATTGGATTAATTTGTATATGAGTCCGTCGTGCCAAATGGTGTCGAAAGCTTTTTCTAAGTCCAAGGTCATGATTGTAGTAGTTTTATTAATATTGAAGTTTGTAGTAATGTTGTTGACGAGCAAGGCTAGTTGCAATACGGTGCTGTGGTTAGCTCTGAACCCAAATTGTTCGGAGATGATCGTGTTGTGTGTGTTAGTGAAATTTTGGAGGCGGGTTAGAATGAGTTTTTCAAAAATTTTATATAGCGTTGGAAGGAGGCTGATGGGACGGTAGCTAGAGGGTATGGTGCTGGGCTTTCCTGGTTTGAGGATCGGGATTACAATGGCTTTTTTCCAGGAGTTGGGAAAGTATTGATTTTTAAAGCATGCGTTAAGGATATAGTAAATTTGGACAATAAGTTTTTTAGGGAATTTTTTGATGAGTGAAGCTCCTAAGCTGTCGTTGCCGGCAGCTTTGTTTTTAAGTTTTCGGATTACAAGTTGGATTTCTTTAGGAGAGGTGAGATCTTCCGGAGGGGTTGGGTGGGATTCGAGTTTAAATTCTGTGATTTTGTTTTTGACTATGTTTTCGGTGTTAGCATCTGATAGGTGTGTAGTAAGATTGTGATGATTTAAATATGTTTTAGCGATGGCGTTAGCTTTATCCGTATTTGCAGTTACTGTACCTCGCTCTGTGTTAAGTGGTGGTATTGTATAGGCGGTGTTTTTGTTTTTAAGAGCTTTGGTTATTCGCCAAAGCGTCTTGGTGTCCTTTGTGGTGAATTTTCCTAATGTATTATTCCAGTTTTCGTTTTTAAGTTTGTTGATTTCGGTGTTGATATTTTTTGCGAGTGCGTTGATTTGCGTTTTTAGTGCTGGATAGTTGTGTTGCTGGTATATCTTACGCAGTTTATTTTTGTTTTTGATTTTTTGTGTGAGTGTAGCTGGTAAGTTGAGTTTGCGTGTGGGTGGTGGAGTTAGTGTAGTATTGTCGCTGTAGATTTTTGTGACAGTGGTTGTCAGATCTAATATTGCATTGTCGATTTGTTCGTTGGTGGTAATGTTGGGGTTAATTTTGATGTCTTTAAGTTGTGTCGCAAATTTTTCCCAGTCGGTTTTGGTAATTGGTTTTGGGGGGTAAAAAGGAATTTTGAGTGAGGTGATTTCGAAAAGTATAGGAAGGTGGTCGGAATTTAAATTGTCGAGGGCTATTGTTGTTGGTACGTTTAGGTTTTGTGTTACTATTAAGTCGATAGTGGAAGGAGAGCGTGCGGGGCAAAAGTCGATGTGGGAGTGTCCGTTTGTCGGGTAGGAAAGTAGTAACTGAGATTGTTGAATGTAGTTGTAGAGGTCGGTCCCCGCTTTGTTTGGTAAAGCATTATTCCAGGTGGTATGCTTGGAATTCATATCTCCTGCAATGATGGTTTTGTCTGTTAGCTGGAATAATTCGTCTAGTTTGCACGTGTCGTGAGTCTTGCCAGGAGATATGTAGTAATTTACTATTGTCAAGTCGCCGGTGTTAAAAACTTGGGTGTCTGCTGTTGTCGTGAGAATATCGATGAGAGTAAGTTCGAGGGAGTTGTGGTAGTAAGTTAGTAGTCCGCCTTGCTGGTTGTGGGGTTTGTTGATGGCTGTATAGTTCGGAATTTTAGTCGGTTTAAGTTTGTTAAGTTTGGTCTCTTGTATGAGTACTATGTCGGGTTTATGTCGTTCGATTGTCACTTGTAGTTCGTTAGATTTTGTCCTGAGTCCGTTAGCGTTCCAGGTAATGATTGTTAGTCTGTCTTTGGTTGTATTATACATTGTATTTCTGTCCAATTTCTGCTAAGATGTTGAGTTTAGTGAAGGTGTCTGTCACCCCGGTGAGTCTAATTTTGATTTCCCTGATAATTTGAATCATCAGACCAATGTCGATTGTAGATTGTAAATCTTTTAGTTCTTGGAATAAAGTTGTGAGGTCACCGGGGTTAGTGGCGTCGGTTTGGTCATGTTGCGTCATATTTTGTTGAGTGAATTGTTGGGAGTATTGTTGTTGCTCTGAGGAAGCTGAGAAGTTGCGCATTGGTTGCGGGGGTGTCGGTAATGAGGGGAAGTTGCTATTATTAGTTCCGGCCAGGGTGTTTGAAAAAGTGATGTTGTTGGGTGTTCTAAAATTAAAATATGAGGGGTGGGGTTGTTTAGGCATGGCGACAGGGCGCTGCGCTTTACTCACTCTTTCTGCTGTATATTTGATGTACGTGGGACAGTTTTGAAAGTTGGCTGGGTGGGCTTGGCCGCAGTTGCAGCAGCGGACGTCGGCATCGGGGGTCTTCCTTGGGCAGTCTGAAGTCAGGTGGGAGTCGAGACACTTCACGCATCGCGGTTTCATGAAGCAGTTTGTGGACCCGTGCCCGAAGCTCTGGCAGCGGTAGCATTGTGTTCGAGTGTTCCTACGGGAGTACTCTTCGAAGTTGATCATTACCTGGCCCAGGCTGCGGATTCTTTTAATGGCTTGTATTTGGGTTGACGACGGGAATGCGATGAGGAACGATCCCGTGATGTCCCCAAATTTGTTTTTTAATTGAGTGACTGCTGCTGGGGTAATTTGGTGTTCTGCGGATAGTTGTTCTTTCACTTCGTCTTCGGTCATGTAGGGTGATCCCTTCATGACTAGCTTGATTTGTTTGTCCTCTTTGCATTGGTACGAATACCCCTGCACATTTTTGTCTGCAAATACGCTGGACTTGACTGCTTTGTGGTCGGCGACGGTTTCAGTGTAAATCCAGGTATTTCCTCTAACGTATTGAATAAGTATTTTGCCGTTGATCAGCGGATTTAATTTGGCCATAAAAGAATGCACTTGGCCAATGGGAGTGGTGAGGATTATTGGCGGTGGTTTTGCTGCTTTTTGTTTCGGTTCTTGGGAAGTGCTTTTGTGTAGTGGAGTTCTTTGGACGGTTTTCCGTCCGTCCGCTGGAGTTTGTGTTCGGTCCACCCTCTCGGGAGCATTGAGCAAAATACCAAAACTATTGTATGTCGGGATATTGGCTTAAGTTTCAATTTCCATATTGTTTAAGTTAATGATTGGTGCACTAATTTCACAAAGGGAGGGGTTTTTAAGAGCGTCTATTTCATTACTGGGTGGGGTTGTATTTAACTGGGATGTTAAGTTATTTTCCGACTTGCGAAAGTAGGGTTTAGTTGTGTTTGCCCTGGCGGCTACTCTATTCTGGAATTGCGTATTGGTATAATTTATTGCCGCATTGTGCGGCAAGTTGAAAAATTGCTGGCTTAGGTTATCAATTGTATTTTATTTGGTTTAATAAAATATAAAAGTCAGCTAGTGAATTTTTAGGAGCAGAAATCGTAACTGTTCTGATAAAAACAAAAATGCGACCGTATTACTCAAGAGCTGCGGCGTGACTATGATACACTGAATTTGAATGAATGAATGAATGAATGAATGACCTCGAAGGCACGATGAACACTGAGACCGAGGTCAATTGCAGCCATCCGTTATTATCCGTGAGGATCTTAATGGATGTCGCTTCTACTCCCTGCAACGACTCCGGGGTCGGGATGCTGTGGTGCTCAATACAGGACTTGACGTAAATAGCGGTGCCCCCAAAGCTTCCGCTGTCTCTGTCGTTCCTGTACAGAGCGAAGTTGGGTAATCTAGTGCGGGTCGTGTGAGATTCCTTAAGGTGCGAGACCTTAAGGGGAGACTCCTACTAGAATGACATCCAGATCGTACTTGGCGGCGAAATCTTCAAGAAGATTTCGTTGCTTACGTGGTCCGTTGGCATTTCAGTAGGCGATCTGCACGAACACGGGGCGTATTTTTGGGCCTCTATCCATCAACGGGCCGAGAGGATGTAGTGGGGGGAGCAGCCCCTTTCTTCTTTTTCGTTCTCGTCCGCTTGCTCCTTTTTGGTGCGACGGCTCCTCCGATCTTCAGAAGTTCGGATGCCTGCCGCATCAGAGCGGTAGCGAGAGCGACATTGTCTACCCCATTGGGGGAAGGGGACAGTGCCGTTGCTGGCGAAATTGCCGGGAATGGGCCCCTACGTTGGGGAGGTGAAAGTCCTGAGGGGCCAGTCACCCTGTTAACCCAGGGATTTCGTGGGCAGCCAGTGAAGCTGGCTGGATGTGCGCCGCCGCAGTTCGCGCATACTGCGGTGGTCGTATTTGGCTTAGGGCAAGCTGACGCCCGGTGCTTGCCGCTGCATCGATGGCATATGGCCTCCACTGCCGCGCAGTTGGACTGCGTGTGGCCGTATTTCTGGCATTTGAAACACTGGACCGGTGCGCGTCTCTGGTTGGGTGGCTCAAAGTGAGCTCCCATCTGCAGCACAGTTTTCAGTTTATAAATGCTTTTTGATTTCGTGGTGTTTTCAAGTTTCACCACGAAAAGAGGTAATGGGGTTCTGACCGGCCCCTGTACCATTTGAGTAACGCTAATTACTGGAAATCCGTTTGTGGCCAAATCCCGCTGGATTTCGTCCACAGGGAACTCTTTAGGGAGTCCCCTTAAGATGACCCTGAAGGGTTTGGCTGCGGGTTCTCTGTAGACATGATGCGCGTATCCGCGCGCTACTAGAAGTTTGTACAGCTCGCGGAAGTCCTGTTCGCATCCCGGCGTGATGCTAAGTCCCTCCCTGCTGCCTTTAGCTTTAGTAAACTTAATCATCCGCTCGTCCATGGCTCGACTAAGTTCGGGCCACTTTCCCTTGTCTTCAAGGACAATGGGGACGATTTTAGGAGCTGGCTGTCCCGTCGCGGTGGGCATAGCCTTTTTCCTCTGGGTTCCTGACCCTCCTGAAGGGGGGGTCATAGTAGGTCGCGTGGGTTGGGACCCTTGCGTGGGTTGATACTCCCCTGAGGGGGGGGGGTTTGGGTAGACGTCACCCTCGGCCACGTTGGAGCCTCCCCTGAGGGGGAGGGACAGCCGGGGTGGAGTTTGCGCTGATAGGTAGTGCTGAAGAAGAAGATGAGGAGAGGGGTCGGTTTTTGCGGTGCTTTGGAGCCGCCCGCTTTCCGCCTCCTCTTAACTCTGCTCAACACTGAGGTGGGAGCCGATGCCGTGTCGGTTTTACCCTCGTCTTCTGAAACCACAGTTGCCCCGTCGGAGGGGGATCTGACGCGCTTACCACCCATAAATGCAAAGGTGGAGGTTGACGCGGAGTCATTTGCGTTTGAGAAGGAGGTTTGGGGGACTGAGTTGCAGTCGTCAAAATTTGTAGTTTGGGTCGCAGGATTAACAGGACGCGAGTGGCTGAGGGCCAGAATCTCCTGGAAGTTTACGTCTATGTTTGGGAAGGGGGGGTGGTTACTGCGTCCAGAGGCGCTGGCGCGTTCGCCTCTCCTTCTTCCACTGAATTATTTGGTAGAGAAACGGTGTTGTTACTAATACTAATACTATTTCCGCTCAAGTTGTGAGAATTATTTGAATTCTCGCAGTTTGCAGCGGGTTCATCGTCAGACTGGGGGGGGGGGGCTCAATCGCGGTGGGCACTGAATCTTCGTCCATGGGCGATTCTTCAGTGGCCGCCGGGGTCGAGTCCAACCCTTCGTCTTGGTTTCCCTCGTGGTCGTGGACTGGGGGAATGGAGTTGTCCACGCAGTCACTTGACGCACTAGGTTGAGAAAAGTCAATAGCAGGAGCCGTTTGGTTACTTACGTATGCTTTGGGTGGACCTTTGACGAGATCGACACCTTGGCTCTTCAGGAGGTGAAGATGCCAGTACATTATAGCAGCATTGGCAGCCGCATGCCTATACATCATCATTTTGCCTTCTTCGGTCCAGCCCCTCACCTCAGCCGAGTCGGATACGGTGGTCAGGTTGATGCCATTTACTAATAGTTCCACGTCCTGGAACTTCAGTGTGTGGTAGTCCGGTTCGTAGCATTGCTCGTAGTCGATTTCTGCCATAGCTCTCTAGGGAGTAGGTTTCCCCACTCTTAAACCGAAAGCTCACAAAAACGCACAAAACAACGCCCTAACATTCACTATTAATAAAAAACAAACAAATAAAACACAGTTAATGGTTGAACACAACGTGGTATTTGTAGGTTAGGGTTATCATAACCTGAATTTCACTAAGGCACTATTACTGCCTGCAATTTTGGCCACTCCAATTTATACTACTATTTACTATTAAAACTCTTTATTTTGTTTAACTATTATTACATATTAATTTCTTAATACTATTTTACATATGTATGTGTTCTTAGCTGCACCTATTTACAAAATTTATCAGCTAAATTTGACTTTAAAGATTGCTTCTTGTTTTTCTTTGGTGTGTTGTTTTGCCCGGCAAAACGAGTAGAAAACCCTCAGGACTTTCACCTCCCCAACGTAGGGGCCCATTCCCGGCAATTTCTCCATCAACGGCACTGTCCCCCTCCCCCAATGGGGTACCTTATTGTGGTTTGAGGGGGGGGAGAAATTATTTACAGTGAACTTAAAATTAAACTAAATCTAAGCAAGAAAATTTTGTACAAGAAAAGAAAGAGAATTATTTACAAACGAAAAAGTAGTTTAAGAAAGGTCGTGGGTATTTAAAGCTTGATAAGAAAATAAAGTAGGTCACTGATGTTTACAGGATTGCCTGGTGGAGCAGCTTGTGTTTAATGGTGTGAGGTAGGTCGTGTTTTGTCTGTCGGGCGATGTGTGCTGTGGTCGGATTTTGTCGTGTGGTGTACCGAAAGAAATTGTAGGCCGTGTTGTATATGAGTCCGCGCATGTAGGGTAGGTCAGTGTGTTGGTGTAGGTCGTGTATTTCTGTCCACCGAGGCAATCCTGTAATCATTCTAATGGCCTTGTTTTGAATTACTTGTAGAATGTTTATTAGATATTTAGCAGCGTTGCTCCAAATCGGACTAGCGTATAATAAGATCGGCCTGATCATCATTTTGTATAATAGAATTTTTAATTTAGGGTTAAGCTGATTTTTGTAAGTTAGTAGCGGGAACAAGGCGTGAAGCGCCCTGCTCGCCGACTTTGCCGTTTCCTGGACATGTTCTTTGTAAGTTAGTCTAGAGTCCAAACGTACTCCAAGGTATTTTACACATTTGGTGACAGGTGTTACTTGATTTTTAATTGTTACGGTTTACGTAATAGGGTCTCGCTTATGTGTAAAATATGTTAGTGTAGTTTTTTCCGGATTTATTTTTAATTTCCAATTATTGAAGTACGGTATTAATATGTCTAGATGTTGCTGTAGATAAACTGTTGCTAAATTTTTGTTAATGGATTCGATATAAGGGCCGTATCATCGGCATATAAAGAAATTTCTGTGTTTTTGCTTTTTGGCAGATCGTTTATATATGTAGTGAACAACTTTGGGGCGAGGATCGATCCATGTGGTACTCCGGCAGGAATGGGGACGGGATCGGATAGGGTGTCATTTACTCTTACCTGAAGGGTTCGGTTTGAAAGAAAACTGGAAATGATTTTTATTATATGAGGGGGGGTGTTAATTTCTAGTAGTTTGGATATGAGGCCGTCGTACCATATGGTGTCTAATGCCTTTTCGAGATCGATCGTTACCACCGCAGTTGTTATACTTAAGTTGAAGTTTTTGGTAATTTTTTCCGCTAACATGGCCAGTTGCAGCACAGTGCTGTGTTTTTCCCTGAACCCAAATTGTTCAGGGATGATAATGTTGTGTGTGTCTAACTGCGTTTTTTTTCTGTGCTGCTGGTGGCGTCTCCCTGCGGGGTGTGCAATACAGGGATGTTAGCAGATTTACCTTTGTTTTTGAGCGCCTTGGCAATTCGCCACATTGCGTTCATGTTATGTTTTGTTGTAATTTCGCTTAGCGTTTTGTTCCATTCATTATTTCGTATGTTTGAGATTTGTGAATTTATGTCAGCTGTGAATTTATTAATTTGTTGTTTTAAGTTAGGGTATTTGTGTGTTTGATGAAGTTTTCGTAGCTTGTTTTTGTTTTTAATTTTGGTTAGCAATTCAATGTTTTGGTGGTTGTTGGGTTGTTGTGTTGTTTTTTATGCACTTATGTTGACAAAGTCGGTAACTCTGACAATTTCGGCATCAATTTCGTCGTTGGTAGAGATTTTCGTGTTTAGTGTAAAATTGTTTAGTTGAAATGATATTTTGACTTTGTTTAATATTTTAATTGGACGGGGGGGGGGGGTGGAAAGGTATTTTTAAGGAGCTTATGTTGAAAAGGATTGGTAAGTGATCGGAATTTAATTGGTTGAGGACCTCTGCGTTTACATTTAAATTTTTGGATAAGGCTAGGTCAATGGTTGAGGGGGCGTAATCTTGAGCGTAGTGATAATGTGTGGGGGAGTCAGGATAAGAAATTTGAACGTTATTGTGAGTTATGTAATCGTATAAATCTCTACCGGCAACGTTCTGAGTAGCGTTGTTCCAGGCGGCATGCTTGGAGTTCATGTCTCCTGCAAAAATTACTTTGCCGGAGTTAGCGAAAACCCTGTCAAGTAAGTGCGTGTCGTGTGTGAGTGATGGGTGAACATAATAATTGCCAATTGTTAAGTCGGCAATTTGGATGATTTGAATTTCCGCCGTTCCAATGTTTAAATCTATTGTTTGTGGTTCAAGTGTGTTAACGTGGTAAATGAGTAGTCCACCCGAATTGCTTTTTGGTTTATTTATTGCGGTGTAATTATTAATTTTTGGAGCTTTGTGTTTGTTTAATTTTGTTTCCTGTAATAAAATTAGATCGGGTTTGGTTTGTTGTGCGAGTATTGTGAGTTCGTTTGTTTTATTTTTCATGCCGTTTGCGTTCCAAGATATGATGTTTAAATTGTTTTTGGTGTGACTATACATTGTATTTTGACGAAATATCGGAAAGTATATGAATTTTTTCTAGGACGTCGGTGACCCCGGCGAGCCTGGCTTTCATTTCCCTTACTACCAAGATCATTTGACCGATGTTTATGGTTTCGTTTAAATCGCGCAACTCGCGGAACAGTGTTGTCAGGTCGCCGGGGCCACCGGCGTTGTCGTTTTCAAGGGAATGCGCCATGTGTTGAGTGTTGCTCCGGGTTTGTAAGTTTTGAGTCGCGAATGCGGGCATCTGTTGGCTTGGCTTAGGTAAGAGGGGGAAGTTATTTAGGTCGAGTTGATTATTATATGAATTTTGATCGTTTTCGTTTGCATTTATAAAACTTGTGTTAGGTTTTTGATTATAATTGTTGCTTTGAATTTGAATATTTCTGTTTTGATAAATTTGATTATTGTTTTGATTCTTGATATTATTTTGTGTTTGCTGAAAATTAGGTTTAGGTACAAGGCGCTGGGCTTTACTACTAACCTTTTCGGCGTAGTTGATGTATGATTTGCAATTTTGGAAGTTCGCTGGATGCGCCTCGCCGCAATTGCAGCATTGTACAGCTGAGTCTGGGGTTTTCCTGGGGCAGTCCTTAGTTAAATGATGATCGGTGCATTTGACGCACCTCGGCTGCATGTGGCAGTTGGTGCTCCCGTGGCCGAAGCTTTGGCACCTGTAGCACTGGGTGCGTGTGTTTTTCCTCGAATACTGCTCGAAATAAACTATAACCTGGCCCAGGTGTCTGATTTGTTTTATCTGTTGGATCGGTGTAGATGGGTTGAATGCAATGAGGAAGGAGCCCGTTACGTCGCCGTACTTGTTTTTTAGCTTGGTCACTTTGGCCGGCGTGATTGAATGTTCCAATTGCAGTTTGGTGAAAACTTCCCCTTCGTCCATGAAGGGGGAACCCTTCATTATAAGTTTTGTAAGTTTTTCATCGCGCGATTGGTAGGTATAACCTTGGACATTGATATCCGCAAAGATGCTGTTTTTTAAGATTTTGTGGTCCGCGAGGGATTCAGCGTATATCCACGATTGACCTTTAAGGTATTGTACTAGAATTTTGCCTGTTACAAGCGGGTTGTATTTCTTCAGGAAGTCGTTGACCTTTCCGATTGGTGTAGCCAGAATTATTGGTGGCGGTTTTGTTGGTTTAAGTTGATAGTTGATTGTAGGGGTTGCTAGTTTGCTAATTGGGTTTCGCCTCACCGTGGTCCACGGGATGTTGTCCGTTCCGGCGGCATTTCGGTTTACGCGTTCGGGGGCGTTTACCAATACCCCGAAGCTATTATAAGTAGGCACGTTCACTATCACTGTTGGGTCGTCGGTTTGGATCTCCATATTGTTTGAATTATTGTTTATATTATTATTGTTTATGGGGGTAAGGAGAGTATTGTCTTTTTCACTGTTTGCGATATTTATTGGGCGTTAAGGGCATTAAGGGCATTATATCACTCACTTTATTTATATTGTTTATGCACTGTTTTTTCCTGTTAGGGCTTAAAGATAGCGCTCTGGCAGCGAGCCTTCTCTGGAAATTCTTATCGACATTGTCGAAGCATGAATTGTGAAAATTCGCGGTCATAAACTTGGTACTAAAAACTGGGTGGCTGGTAGGGCCTGGTGGTGTCGTTTCCGTGTCGCACAAAGAGAAGTAGCGTGGTTTGCTCAGAACAAAACACGTCCGTTCTCTTTCATTGCTGAAACTGAAACTGAATAAGTGACAAATTGGAGCATGCGGCAGCATGCGACTGCTGCCCTAATCTCCTACATCTGGTGATGATAAATAAATGACGTGGGCAATTTTGGGGATTGCTGAACCCGAATGTGGCATCGAGCCGTGTCATGAATAGATAAATTAAATTAAAAAGGAAATAAAGGAAATAAAAAGGGGATAGGAAAAAATAAAACAACGTTGTAAACAATTTTAAATAAAAGAGCTATCCTGTAAAAATAAAAACTGACTAAGAACTGAAATAAAAGCAGAAATAAATTTAGAGTAAAATAAAATAAAATGAAATAAAATAAGTGAGGGGTCTGACTTTTGAAAATGACTATGAAATCTGATAAGCTGAAAAATTCAGAGCCATAAGAACGCCGGTTCGCCGCTACGATGTTACCTATTTGCGAATAACTTCATCTACATAATTATCTTCATCTACATAAAATTCTTGCAAGTCCAACAACGGGCCGTATTCACGAAATATTTTCTTGGTGGCCGTATCCACCAAATACTTTTCACTATCTTGAAATATCTTGATTTAATTGACCAAGTCACGATCTTATGGTCATCACGAAGTTACCAGGACCGTACCAAGCACACCAGCACAAAATATATTTATTTGGACCGTCAAAAAAATACAAATACTAACATCGGATTAAGTACAAAAAAAGATCGGTCCGAGTTTCGTATCCAACAAGGCTTATATATATAAAGCCTCGTTGTTACTAGCTCGGTAAAAAACACAAGTCATAAATAAGTTACAAAATAGTATAAATGAAAAAAGATACAATAATAATGAGAAAATTAAGAGAACAGAAATAAATGAAAGACTAACAAATTAAAAAAAGGAGCAAATCCAACTCACGTCGGTCGATGAAACTTTACAGTCTAGTTTCCTTACCTAGGAGGTTGGTTACAAAATACTTGAAGAGTCACTGGAGCGTTGATTGATGATTGGTCTTCTTTAGGAGGATGGAGCTAGGATGCTCATTGGCCTTTTGTATTTAATGTAGTCTTGAGACCCGTATTGTCCTAGAGCTGAAACTAGAGGATTACCTGAATCTTGGCATCTTAGGTACATCTTCTCGGTTAGCGACTGAATGAACTCTTTGAGGTAAGCGACCTTGGTTTCGGAGTGGAGGTATTTGATCGGTTGCGCAGGGTAAGCACCTGTTGCGTTGCGCAGACAGATGTTTTGAATGACCTGGAGCCGGTGCATTTGAGTCTTGGATGCGAATGCCCACGCCGGGGCTGCGTAGGTGATGACTGGTCTGATGAGCGATTTGTAAAGTCTTAATTTCGAATCGACCTCAAGTGGACTGTACTTCCCGATGATTGGATCCAGAGCCTTGATGGCCTTTCGAGTGTTGGTGTTGATCGTGTTGATGTGCTTCACCCATGAAAGGGACTTATCGAGTGTTACTCCTAGGTACTTTGTGGAGCTGACCCACGGAATCTTCTTGCCGAACATAAAGATGTCTTGCGGGACCGAGCGTAAGCGTCTGGAGAACATGACCGCTGAGCTCTTCTCGGCGTTTACCTCAATACGCCAGGTGCTGTACCATTCTTCCAGGTCGAGAACGGCTTCCTGTATGCGTCTTGCTGCAATCTGTATGCTTAGGGAGCTGGAGAGAATGGAGTTGTCATCCGCGTAGAGACCGTTGACGACTCTCTCCGATCTGGGGAGGTCTCTTGTGTAGACGCAGAATAGGGTGGGTGCCAGAATTGACCCTTGAGGCACCCCTGCTTCGATGTTCTTGACACTTGATCTGCGCCCTTGAAACTTCACCCTGAATCTTCTGTCTTTCAGGTATGAAGCTATTAATCTGACCAACCCGGGATTGAATTTGGCGTGTATCATCTTGAATAGTAGGCCTTCGTGCCAAACCTTGTCGAAGGCCTTGGAAACATCTAGGAAGACCGCGGCTGTTGATTTTTTCTTGTTGTAAGCTAACGTTATGTGTTCCACTACTCGCACTAGCTGTTGTGTGGTTGAGTGACCGGCTCGGAACCCAAATTGTTCGTCTTGAATGATATTCAGCTCATCAATGTCATCTTGAAGTCTCGTGAGAATGACTTTTTCGATCAGCTTCCCAATTGTGGAGAGGAGGCTGATTGGGCGATAGTTTTGCGGGAATTTCTTACACTTACCGGGTTTGTGTAAGACTATCACATCTGCTCTTTCATTGCTCAATCGGGACTGTCCAATTTATAACTTCGACGGGACGGAGCGCCTTCGGTTGGTCCGCATAAACCACGCCTTCGAGGTTCGCCCGTAGAAGGCATATATAGGTGTGTTTAAAATTTTTAGTTATAGAGAAGTACGGCCACACGCAGTCAAACTGTGCAGCAGCAGAGGCCATATGCCATCGTTGTAGTGGCAAGCACCGGGCGTCAGCTTGCCCAAAGCCAAACACGACCCCCGCAGTATGCGCGAACTGCGGCGGCGCTCACCCAGCCAGCTTCACTGGCTGCCCTAGAAACCCCTGGGTTAACAGGGTGACTGGCCCTTCAGGACTTTCACCCCCCCAACGTAGGGGCCCATTCCCGGAAAACTCGCCATCAACGGCAATGTCCCCCTCCCCCAATGGGGTAGACAATGTTGCTCTCGCTACCGCCCTGATGCGGCAGGCATCCGAACTTCTTAAGATCTTCTTGAAGATATCGCCGCCAAGTATGATCTGGATGTCATCCTAGTAGGGGAGACGCACCTTAAGGAATCCCACACGACCCGCGTTAGACTTCCGAATTTCGCTTTGTACAGGAACGACAGAGACAGCGGACGGCTTGGGGGCACCGCTATTTACGTCAAGTCATGTATTGAGCACCACAGTATTCCGACCCCGGAGATGCTGCAGGGAGTAGAAGCGACATCCGTTAAGATCCTCACGGATAAAAACGGGTGGCTGCAACTGACCTCGGTCTACAAAGCTCCCTCGCAACCTCTCCTGGAATCGGATATTGTGTCCCTGTTAGGAGGCGATGGCGATCAGGTCATCCTCGCGGGAGACCTGAACGCAAAACATACGGCATGGAACAGCCGCAAGGCAAACTCCGCTGGTCGCACCCTCCTAACAGTCTCTGATAGGCACCGCTTCACGGTAGACGCTCCGGTGGACTTCACTCACTTTCAATTTAACGCGCGCGTGAGAGGAGATGAGTCCACCAACTACTTCCACGATGTACTAGATGTTATTTGTGTCAGGAACCTTCAGTTCGTGCACAAACTCACCTCACTGAGCGAGCTGGACTCGGACCACAAACCGGTCCTCTTGGAGCTGGGGGACGCCGAGCGCCCCCCCCCCTCAGTAGGTCGAGGACCAGGACCGATTGGTCAATTTTCAAGAACCATGTCTTGGATAACCTAGGTCCCCCCTCGTCCTTCAGACGAAGGAGGCCCTCGAATACTACTTGCAGCACTTCGAGGACTTGGTCACTGGAGCCGCGCTCCATGCGACCAAAGTTGTTCCGGCGTGCGACCAACGGAACAGCCTCCCACCTGACATCAAGGAGTTAATACGCGAGAAAAACCGGGCAAGGCGTCGTGCGCAGCGCACAGGCTACCCGGCAGTTCGAGCAGCATACAACTCCTTGAAAGATCAGGTGCAAGACGCTGTCTCGGAGTACAGAAATACCAACTGGGGTAACATGCTCGAGGAATTCTCCTTCGCGGATCCCGCGGCATGGGTGTTGGTAAGAAGACTCCGAAACAAACGAAGCGTCATCCCTCCACTAGAGTCTGAAAACGGCCCCGCGATTAGTCCGCAAGAAAAGGCAGAGGTGCTTGCGGACAGTCTAGAGGCCCAATTCAGACCAAACGTCGCTGCCTATCCTGAACACTCCGCGAGGGTTGACGCGGAAGTACTAAGGTGGGTAAGCTCCCCCCCCGACCCAGATGAAGAGAAATTAGAGAGCACCTCCCTTCAGGAAGTGACTCATCTAGTACGCTTTCTTCACAAGAAGAAGGCTCCGGGTCCCGACGGGATAACGAACAGGATTATCGCGGAATTGCCCAGACCGGCAATGGCAGCAGTCACCAGCATCTTCAATGCGGTGCTGCACCTCGAGCACTTTCCATGTCGTTGGAAAGTGGCCGATGTCATAATGATCCGAAAATCTGGGCAAAACCCGAGACTTCCTGTATCGTATAGGCCTATCAGTCTTCTCCCCGCGCTTGGTAAGCTAGCGGAGAGAGTCATCCTCGCTAGACTTAAATGGCCCTGGAAGAACACCAATCTATTCCTCGCGAACAGTTTGGTTTTCGTCCCGGACTATCCACGACGCTACAAGTGCTGAGGCTCGTGGAACACATCACCCTAAACTGGAATCGAACCCAGCCCACGGGTGCGGTGTTCCTCGATGTCGCCAAGGCCTTCGACAAAGTATGGCACCAGGGGCTGCTTTACAAGTTGATCTAAGGCGACATCGACTCAGCACTGGTCAGGCTGATAGCGTCCTACCTGTCGGACCGGAAATTCCGAGTCAAACTCGATGATGTGCGCTCGTCGGAACGAGACATTGTGGCCGGTGTCCCTCAGGGCTCCGTACTCGCTCCGACCCTATATATCTTTTACGCCAGAGATCTGCCGAAACCACCGTCGGACACCTCAATACTTACATCCACCGAACTCATGTTGTATGCAGACGACACTGCCTACTTCGTGAGTTCACGCAGGCCTTCAGCCATGATAAAGAAACTTCAACTAGCACTGGACCTCCTAGAAGAATGGTGTCGTACTTGGCGCGTCGGCGTCAACCCCGCAAAAAGTACGGCCACCTTCTTCAAAAGAGGAACCGCCCGGACTCCACATCGCAGACCACAAACAAATTTAAAGATGTTCGGCACTGAGATTCCCTGGAACAGCACCTCCAAATACTTGGGGGTAACTCTTGATAGGGGACTTCGGTGGGGCCCCCACATTCGGAATATTACGGTGAAAGCAAGGAGAGCCATGGCCGCGTTGGGACCCCTGCTTCACCGTAAAAGTAGATTAAGCACTAAGAATGGCCTGACGCTGGTGAAAACCATCATCAGGCCTATTCTGACCTATGCTGCACCGGCCGCGGCCTGGGGTTTTGCGGCTCCAAGCCACATGCATAAACTTCAGGCTGTGCAAGATATTGCAATGCGGCGTGCCATGAAGGCCCCATGGTACGTCCGCAGCGACAAGCTGCGGGAGGACTCCAAACTGGAGTCCATTGAAGAGTTCATCCGGAACGCGGCGGATAAGCTCTACAAGGCGGCGGGTTACTCCGAAAACTCAATAGTCCAAGGGCTCGGTAACTACCGACCTGAGGACTATTTGAGGTACAAGAGGCCCAAAGCCATCCTGCAGCACCCCCCGCCCCGAACGCAGTCAATGTCTCCCTGGTTGACATTGGCAGTTAATAGGGGAGGGGACCCCCCCTAATAACAAATTTTGGTTTTTTGTTTTTAGGGATCAATAGACACGAGCGGTGGTATGGAAGGTACCCACCTCCAACCCTCCCATGGTTTCTCCGAGACGGACCGCAGTGCGCACAACGCCAAACCGCCTGTCGGCGTACGATAGACGGACTCCGCTGATGCCCTGTATGTTACCGCGCAAGATAAGCTGTAAGTAAGCGAGCGATTGTCGCCCGCACCTCTTAAGCTGGATCCAGACACTGCGAGGCTGCCGCGCGCGGCTGCTGCGCGAGGCAGGTGCCTCGCTCAGTGTGGACCACTTGTGTCTCAGCTAGCGCGAGCCAGAAGTTTCAAGGCTGCTTCAAATGTATCCCCTGCGATTGCGTAGTTGCCTCTGTAGAATGCATCTCCAGTTAGTTGACATCTTATCATGGCATCTGAGTATATAAATACCGTGTAAACGGAGCATGGAAGTTATAAATCCAATCTTTTAAAGAAATAATTAAAAAATTTTTCTAAGAAAGAATAAATAAGTTCACGGATAAACCTTTCTTATTTATTTCAAAAATATTACCAGTTACACTTATTCTTTAAGTAGCGTGAAAACGTTAGTAAAAGATATATTGGTGTTATTGTTGTGAATATCATAGCACTTACCTGAGGTTTATTATTTCTGATTTATAAGTTCGAAAAATAATTACTAAACGAAGTCGATAAACTAATAATAATTACCTACCTACAACTTGCATAATGTTTTTTTACATCTATGAAAATTTTATCATAACATTCATTCTTTCTGTAATTAAATAATTGTAGTACTAATCAATTTTATAATGATTTCCTAAAAGTAACTAATTATGTATTTATTTTATTATCAATTTAGTTAGTTTGCGATGTTCTTTTACAATTTTGCATTTTTATTTGCCGATTACCTACTAATTAATCAATAAAAAAAGAAAACAATTGTTTGCTGGAAAATAACAACATATTCCTATTTTTAAACTAATATGTATAAACATGACGTGTATAGACAATGACAAGTTAGGCTAAAATTTTAAAAGTTTTAAAATTTGAAATGCACATGGTCATAAATTATGTAATAAATAACACCTAAAATTGAACACTTAATGGCAATATATCTTCAATTAAATACCCAAGTATGACAGTAATGTTAACTTTATCCTGTTTGGAAACTTTGTTTATTTACTCGACCACTTTTGTACGTAGTCTTTTCTTTGAGTCGACCGACAAAATTTGGCTCGCAGCGAGGCAGCTCCGTTTTGTATCTCCGTTACTGTAAACATGGTCTAGTCCATTCCGATGTGGCTAGCGAGGCAGCTTTGCCTCGCTCGACACATGTCTACTTAATGAAATTCCTATAAGAAAATCACCGTCCACACAGCGCGAAGCGTGCCGCGCGCGGCAGCCTCGCAGGAAACATGGTCCACACAGCGCGAGGCTTGTATCCCGAGGCTGCCGCGCGCTTCAGCCTCGCAGTGTCTGGATCCACCTTTACCATTCCCAACCAATTTTACACACGTTCCGGTCACCGGATGTTTTTGGGGAGTGCACTAACTCCGAACTGGTACGAACTCTACGAACGCGACACTATTAAGCCTCCATCTCACTCCCCCTTTTTATTTTTATTTTTATTTTTATTTTTTCTTTTTATTTTTATTTTTCCTTTTCAACTTTATACCTACATGAAACGGCCCCGAGTCAGGCGGTCCCTTCACGCGAATGTTGGGTACCCGACCAGGCCGGCGCCCCCCCGCTATTTGCTACTCCCAAGTCCGGCGAGCTCGACAGGGCCCAGGCTCCTATCCTGCTTGCCTAAAAAGGAGCAGCAACTCCTCGGTCAGCTGCGAGTGCGCTCGCATGGTAAAATATCTGGGCGTGGCCCAGAAAATTGACCAAGCGCAACGCACCGCACACGACACGAGAAATAGCGGGGGTCACTCACGATTACGTCTCACAGGCAAATCACAGGGTACGACCCCTTTCAAAAAACGCCAACATTGCTACCCCACATTAGACCTGGAGTATACGGCTTAGCCGTGGTATCCATTAACAGATCTAGTCAAGTCAAGTTTTAGTTATAGCCAGTTCCTATTGAGCAGGGAGCGAGTGCGGACGTATATAATTAATTGTTCTTTTAGATCTTTTATTTATATTACGTTTTCCATTAGCGAGCGACAAGGTCCAAAATTAATATATGCCTGCAAATTGAGCTACTTAATAAGCATTAGCAAATATTTTTTAAAAATTCAAGTAGTTAGTAACAGTAGTTAGTAGTATTTTAGAACCAATATTAACCAAAAATCAAGACATTCCGCAAAATGCGGCAATCGCGTTTACAGACGTCAGTTTCCAAACTCGACTTGCCAAAAGAGCAAATAGTTTGAGCCCTCACAGGTTCAAGTCAAAAGTTAAATTAAGCCGTAGCGCTATGCTACGAAACAGTGAAAATACAAATACCATACAATTAAAAAATCTTAATATTCAAGACGCAGAACCAAGTTGCAGCCAACCACCTACCAGTATGGAGCTAGAACACGCCGCCAACGTGCCCACCTACAATAGTTTCGGCATTTTATTAAATGCGCCCGAAAAAATGAACAACCAAGCCACCAAAGAAGACCAAAACTGGAATTTAGTGCAACGTACCCCAGTGCACAAATCAACCCCCAAAGACAATAGACCGAAGCAGTCGAAACCACCCCCGGTGATCTTAACAACCCCCATTGGGCAGATCCACACATTTATGGCTAAACTGAAACCATTAATTAAAGGAAAATTAATGGTCCAATACGTACGTGGGCAAACATGGATCCATACTGAAACCCCCGAAGACCACCGTGCCGTAAAATCCAACATATTTGCTGATAGCAATGTACAAGGTTACAGCTATCAGCTGAAAGAAGACCGACAAACCAAGTTGGTCATGAAAGGTTCTCCTTACGTGAGACAACAAAACATAAATCCTCGAAGGTACTCCAACTTCAAATAAAATAATGACCCACTAGGTGCAAACACACTCCACAAGGCAAATCCTCTTGTGATTCAAAAAAAGCAACCATAGTGAATCAACAATTATTGGGCAAAATAAACCATTCTTGAGATTATTGATGTCAAATAATGCTTCTGTCCACTCCAAATCTTCCAACAGATGACCAACCAAATGTAACGTCGTCGTAAAACCAAACAATCAAACCCTGGATACCATCTGGGTAAAAGATTTCCAACATGGATAAGGGACTCCATTTTACAACGACCATATTAAATTTATAATATTCAAAACGAAAATTAAATGAAAACGAATAACCCGTAACCTGGGTGCTAAAATATAATTTGTTACTACAAATTAACTAATTAGGAAACCATAATTACCCATTATCCGGCAAAAACAAATGAAATTAAAACATAGGAAACTAAAAATGAACACACATCGACCACACGTCAATCTCCTACGAAATTTGACGTGCAATGGTGCCTATCGAAAATTAACGCATGGCCTGCAAAACAATAGCGTTCCAGTGGCGTAGCTTGTGGAAGATTAGTAACGTCCAAAACGCATTTTGGCACGTTACAATGTTTATTGTTGAACATCAACAGGAAAGTTTTTTAATAGTGTTGATAATATGAACTTTAATTTATTGTTTTTAAGGGAAATACTGCAGTCAAAGAAGCAGACTGGATGATAATATAGTATAAAAGCCATTTAATTGGAATTTCAAGTTAATACAACTTTTCTAATTTTCTAAAATTGGTCTTATGTAATATTATGTAAAAATCTTGCTTACTTTTATGCTGTAAAGTTGTGTGTAATGATGAAGATGTAATTAAATAGTTCCTAAATAATTTTTTGTTCATTGAAATTATATCAAGTTAATATTTAACGTATTAAACCCCCTTGTAGGTATGCAACCAAGCATACCGCAATCAAAGTAACTATCTCTCTTATTTATGCTTGTAAATCTTCCTATGTAAACCCGACTTGCGTAGAAAGTGACATCTAAGACTAATCCTAACCCAAATCGACTATAGTCCATCTTCTATGCACGTTGATAAAGAAGCCCACGAATCAGGTATGCCTCTAATTTTTCCTTGATAGTAGCAAAGGTCTACATTATGGGACAAATATAATTTCAAAAGTAATGTAATAATGAAAACTGGTCTAATAATAAAGCAGCAACTTTATTTCTATTTTGTTTTATTGCTCAATACAAACATACCTGTTTGCCATTATTTTTGAGGAGAAATGTACCATTCTCTTGATATTTAATTGAATAACCCTTAGTTGTCAAGTATTTATTTAATTTCAATTCTACAATATAGTTAACATTTTCATCGTCGTAACTCATGATTAAGTGTTCTGGATGGTTGCCATCCTAAAATTTAAATATATGTACCTATATAAGAAAAACTATAAGCTATTTACTAATTTTGTAATAAATCTTTGTTCAGATTTATAAAATACTATTATACCTGATTTCTTCACCTTGCGATATCTATCGGATAACCAATCCGTCCAACAAAGTAATCAAGTAACCAATCAAAATCTTGATTTGTTATTTTGAATTTGAATTACAACAGTCTGATTGGTTACTTGATTCATTTATCGGAGCCTACTTCTTATCCGATAGATATCTCAAGGTGAAGAAATAAGTCCCAAGTGTGTTCGACAAATAGCGGATAGTTAGTATTCTTCGAACTCCCGCCGAACCCCCCCCCCCTGCAACCCCGAGGAGAGTTGCTCTTACCTCATTCTTTGTAGTTGAAGTTTCTCTTTTTTCTTTTCCGTGATAAAATTGAGGACGAATTAGAGTGTATTTAGAGAACTTTGAAAAATGATGCAGTTTAGCTACACAGCATGTAAAGTTTTGCAATTAGTGTTTGTATGAAAATTAATAATATTATCAAAATAAATTATTTTCTTTTAATTACCTGTTGTTAACGGTAAAAATAATTTGTGTCCTACTACTATTACACATAAAAATTTTAAAAACCAACTGCAGTAAATTCTCCCCATTAATTTCTGATATTATAATTGCAACTAAATTAAAATAAAAGTTATCAGTAAATTACATTTTCATTTCAAGGTTATTTTTAAAAGTTGAACCCAGGGTATGCTTTTATTTGCGGTATAACTGATTAGTTAACTTCTTCTTTTTAAGTTTAAATTAATGTTATATAACTATGTGCAGATTATAACCATTGAAATAACACAACATAATTAAAGTATAACGTGGAACTAGTAGTATGTAAATAAGTAGCAATAAGTAGTAATTAGCAATTAGTATGTTTGTCCTTACCGTATTAGCAGAAATGGGGTAAGGTAAACTGCACTCCAAAACGACCTGCTAATGGTAAACTGCACTCCAGGTAAACTTCACGAAATTTTACAAAGTGGTAAACTGCACTCCGAGCATTGTCCAGGTAAGTTTCACCCCAAAATTACCTGCATAATGGTAAGCTGCATTTAATTACTGGATTATTATTAAGATTATAGTTAAATATTGATCCTTTAATTAATTCATTACCAAGTGAGAAATTTTATTATATATATTATGAAATATTGTTTAAATATGTTATACAAAAAATGGTTACTGTCAGTTAACTGCCCGCACGAATTGGGCTTTGATTTTTTTTCTATTAGAAAGAGGACATTTTTCTGAGCATTTTGAGACCGCACTTCGATGCAGATTATCCAGTAGTTTTCGAGAAAACGGCATTTGAAAATCAAAATTTTACATGCATTTTACATAGGGAATTGATCCGCTCCCGAGTTCTATTGTGAACCGGTTGGATTGTGAGCCGGTCGGGTAGACATCGAGCGTTGCTAACGAGTTTCACCCCTTACGAGTTTCACCCCTTTCGAGTTGCACCTTTGGCGAATTTAAGCGACCTAGAGGGATGTTTTTAGCGAGTCAGCGTTACCCTCCGCTCCGGGCGCTACGCGCCGTTTTGACGAACGCAACCAAGGCAATCGAGATTCTAACCTAAAAACGAGTTCTGCGTTTATTTTTTAAATTATTGCATAATGTTGCGTAATACACCCGATGTACACCCGGCTATGTCACAATCGCGTCTGCCTGCCAACACTAAGACTATATCAGAACGCACGCACCGTCAATAGAACTACATATCTACATTTTGGTTAATTTTTGGCATTTTGCAATCTAGGCTAACTACGCCCCTGCTTACGGCAGGGCTAATTTTTAATTTAATTTAAATTTTTGTTTAATATATCTACGTTTAGGTTAATTTTTGGGATTTTGGAATTTAGGCTAACTACGGCCCAGCTTACGGCAGGGCTAATTTTTGATTTTATTTAAATTTTTGTTTATAGTTAAGCAATAATCCTAACAAATTTTGGGATTACGACGGGTGCGGCTTACGCAACTCGACACTACCTGCTAATGGTAAACTGCACAAATTTGGAGTGCAGTTTACCACAGGGATTAAAATTTCTCTGTTTTGGTCGGAGTGCAGTTTACCATTTTGTTTTACCGTTACTTTAAGTCGTTCGTGCAGTTTACCGTCTCCCGCAGAAATATATGGTACTATTTTCACGGCAGGTATTGTGTGCCTCAATACGTTCATTTTGTCTAATCAGCTAAACATCTGTTCATCTGAAAACCCTGGATGAACTGATTGGTAGGCACATCAGGCACGATTTCGTTGCTCTGGGCGCATTTCTTGACATAGAAGAGACGATTGACAATACGTCCTTTAACTCAACAGAGTTTATTAAAATTAGTATCGCTAGCTTATTTCTCCCTTCTTCTCGTGTCTGGTCGTGGACGACCTTTTGTGAGAGCTAGAACAGTTGGACATATTATTTACAAGCCCAAGTGTTTGAGGATGATAACATAATTCTCATAGGTGGAAAGTTTGGAGGAACAGGCCCCAAAAACCGTAAAAGGATGGTGCACAAAAGAGGAATTGTCGGTAAACCCGGATAAGACCACAGCGGTCTTATCACAGGATAAGATAAGATAAGATTACAGGCTAGATTTCACAAAACATAGGATACTACGTGATGTAAGAATGCCCAGTCTATGGCGAAAGCTACAGCTACGTAGTAGAGAATGTGAAATACCCTAGTCTAACGTTAGACAACAGGCGGAATTTTATATTATAGGTACGTGAAAAACAACGATTTACCTTTCTTGATTGTTAGAATACCCAAGTCGCAAGGTATAATAAAGTTAGGAATATACCAAGTATAACAATTTATTGTTTAATAATTGTTTTATTGTCCCTTTTGCCCTCTGCGCCGTGCCGCTCATGGAAAGATCGACGGGCCATAGGATATGCCGTGGACATACGCGTGAATTAGGGCAGTCTTGGGTTGAACTTATGAGGACGCGGATGTGAATTTGCAAGTTTAAGTGGGAATGCAACTACGCAGCGTTCTGTTATTAAGTAACGGAGATAAGTAGTTCGATTCCGGAGAGGATTATTTGTGCGAATTATTTAATGTGACCCGAGACCAGCTTCTACAGGTGCATAATTGAGGGATATATTGTTATGTCCTGGAAAAAATAAATAAAAATTTTTGAGTTAGACAAATATTTGAGTTAATTGTTTTAAATTTGAATTTGTTTGGAATGTTGAATTTGGTTTTATTGTTGTCATCCAGAAGCTAAATGAGTCAGTGGGATTTTTCCTTTTTGTTGACACTTACCTGAAAGATTGTGTCCAGGAGTTTTTTCATGATAATTTCATCTGATGATAAAGAAAAATATTTCCAATAAAAATAAATTTCGTTTGAGAAATTAAAAGAAATGATTTGGTAAGTGCTACGCGAAATCATTCATAATATTAGATTGTAAAGGTGAGGATTTATTAAAAAAGTTCAAGTGTTCAAAGTTTTGACGACTACCGGTATATAAAAATTTAAGAAATAAATTTGGTTCCACACAAAGAAAAACAAGGTGGAACTCGCTTTTGCGACAGTTCTTAGGCTTCTATACATCTACTTTTTCGGTAGGTTAAATTATTTGGGCTTTATTTTATTCCAATTTTTAATGCCTTAATCTTTTAATTAGGTAGATTTTTTTACTATATAAGAAAAACGCTAACATTTTAATATTTTTTTTTTATTTCGACCTTTATAGGTAAATATTTGCAATTTACAAACCACAAATAAAACACAATTCATAATGAAATATTAAAATACCCGAAACACGTACCGAATACCGTATTAGAAACACGTAAAATACCTACTCTAAAAATACAAAATAAGAATATCGGATTAAAAAATATATATGTAAATAATCTGAATAATTAATACCAATCTAAAAATATTCTATATGAAGTAAAATTGTTTTAAGAACGTGCGTTCTGATTGGTTTTGAATTATGCGGACAGACGGACAGACGGACAGACGGACACGGAGCTAGATCATAAGGCTTCTTCCTATACGTTGTATAGAAGCCTAAAAAAGGAAAGAAAAAATGGAGTTTCGATAAAGGGGAAGAAAAGTAGGTTCATTAGGGTGAAACAAAAAATTGGCCTGATCAGAAGTTTTATGGAAAAACATGGGTTCAAGTTGTAAAGTGATCAAAAATAAAACTGGTACTATAAAATTTAGAATACCGCATGCGAAGGGAGATAATTTTAATCAAAAGTATGGTTTTAAAAATGGTCTGATTTTAATGGTATAAATTTTTCTATCACCGAAAAGTGCTTTATTTAAATTTGCCATTGCTCGACAATTATAACTTCATTACATGAATAATTAAATTAATTTTTAATTATCAAAAAAATTTCATTAAATTTTTCTAACACCGAAAAATACTTTATTAAATTTTTCTAACACCGAAAAATACTTTATTAAATTTTTCTATCACCGAAAATTACTTTTCAAAATTTTTCAAAAATCTGTACTAACTAAAGTACTTAATTTCACTTGGTGTAACCACCAACACAATTTTCTTGAGATTAAAAGTTATCTAAAGTCATTAACTTTTAATCCTGCATCTTTTGGTATAAATTTTCCTATCCTAAATGTTTTCGGTCGGACTCCAGCTTCAATTAAAAAGTTCAAATTGTCTAGATCCGTCCACATTCTCGGATGGAATCTCTTCTTATACTCTTAATTTTCATCATCGGATCTTCAAATTGTCCTAAATTAAAGAGAATTTCCTGCTCTTTCCGATGATGTTTTCCATTTCTCGTTTGACTCTTCTTTCGTAAGTCCAAACGACTTTTTGTAAAATTCCGATGCAACCGTTTTTCTTACACGCATTTGCACCACAAAAATCCTAATTTTTCACAATTTTCAGCACAACGATTTTTTTATGGTGGAAACAATCCAACTTTGCAATATTGGAATGTCCAGATTGACTTTAACCATAACAAAACTTGCAATGCCAGACCAAACGTAGCTGAAGGTTCTCCGATAACAAATATCTGGTACGTTGCCTAAATTTACTTTATAAATTAATAAACATTTTATTTTCAGTTGAATCTCCCCCAATGAAGACTTGGAAAGAAATTTGCTAAAAATAATTCTAAGATGATTTCCCTATTTAACCCAATGGTTTCGACCAAAGTCGTTGTACATGAATTTTACCCGAACTATGGATAATTCAAGATTTTAGTGTCATGGGCAAGAATAAACATAGCAATATTTTTTTAATTTTTGAACATGTAGGGTGTACTTTTTGTACACACACACATTTTTCGTTACATATTTGTTTTAAATTTTTAAACCTGTAGGGAATACTTTTTGTACACACACATTTTTCGTTACATATTTGTTTTTAATGTTTGAACGTGTTACCGATTTTATAGACGTATTCACGTCAAAATTATTGCAGTGGTCATATTGTGTAATTAATAAATTTGAGTTTTGGCCGGGTTTTAGGATCAAATACCCCAAAGTCTTTAAACTACATTTAAATTTAATCGTAAACTAAAGTTAATCGAAGAACTTAAAAAAGTACAAAAGAGTCGTGATTTATTTTATGAACAACTCGTGGCGGGCAACGAACCTCCGAAAAATTAAAAAAATACAAGGATTGCAATGAACGAATCTTAAAAAAAGTATTAATCAATTATCGTGTAAATATCCTACTTTTGGTTATATAGTTTTTACAAATTAAAAAAAAACAATTTTTTTCTTATTTTTTAAATTTTATTTCTTTATTTTAATTATTTCCCTCCAAAATAATAGTTTTTTTTAATTTATTATTATTTAAAAGTATGATAAAGTTATGGGCATGGCCACATCCGATTTTTTGTGTTATTTTCGTTATTTTAAAGTTATAAAATTCAAAATTAAAAAAAGTTTTTGCAAATTATGCTAATTTTTTTCATGTAGCATTTTTTTTTATGGAAGGGTTTACATTTATACTATCAAGTTCTTTGGGAGCAATGTTCCTACATATCAAATTTATAACTTTATATTGTTGTATTTATAAAAAAAAATCGGATGTGGCCATTCCCATAACTTTATCATACTTTTAAATAATAATAAATTTTTAAAAATTATTATTTTGGAGGGAAATAATTATAATAAAGAAATAAAATTTAAAAAATAAGAAAATTGTTTTTTTTTTAATTTGTGAAAACCATATAACCAAAAGTAGGATATTTACACGATTATTGATTAATACTTTTTTATTATTATTTTGGAGGAGAATATAATAAAAATATAAAATTTTAAAAATGAGAAAAAAAATTTTTTTTTACATACATTTTTTACATATTTTTACAAAATATTTTTTTTTGCTTTTCCGTGTACCGATTTTAACCAAAATCTAATCAGCTCTAAGTCTCAATATTTATATACTAAATACAAAATTTAGTTAAAAAATTTCTAATACTTTTTGAGGTAGAGCGCACACAAAATTTGACCACATACATACTGTCATGTTCAAAATTGGTTAATTGGTTGATAATAATAATTGTTTAATTTTTGTAAATAAATTTTGTGTTGTAAATAATTTTAATCGTCCTGTATAATTTTTAATTGTTAATAATTTATGTTGGTATTATTATTGTTAAGTTTGTGAATTAAAAAATGTGTAGAGAGGCTTTTTGATGGCCGACGGCCGAGCGAGTGGACGTGTGTTTGTCCGTTCTAATTCGAGTTTAAGTTTCTAAGTTAATTTAATTAAAGTTTTTGATTTAAGTTTAAAAAGTGTTTTATTTAATTGAAGAGTCTCATGTAACAAGAAGTGGGTGGCCCGACGAAGGATATTTAAGTTTTTATTTGGAATTTTATTTGATTTATAATTTTTATAATTTGAGACAAGCGGGTCATCTCAATACATAGATCCACTTTTTGGAAATGACGATTTTCCGCTTCTGGGACCCCAAAATGACTAAATTCATCAAAATCTCAATTTTTTTTTCTGCACGATTACAATACTTTTTCAGACTTCGTATGATAAAGTAATAACAAATGACAGATTGATCGGCGCACAGTTTTTTTAGAGGGAAAATCTCTCGGCGCCGAGTTGGCAGTGCCAAGTCAGTCGGCGCCAAGTTGGCGGCGCCTAGTTGTCCCATCCCGATTACCTTCTGTGGCGGAGGGTTCCTCTTATTTCGTTTCTCCCTGGTATATTGTGAAATTGATGTAATAGGATCAATTTAAATAAATTTGTATAACATCAAAATCACACAAATTGGTCTGAGGCTGATTTGGACTTAAAACTGGAAGTAAAAATTACGTCAAAACACTAAAAATTTTTCTCTGTATTTATACCCTTCAGTTTTATGGAGAAACGAAGCAGAAGATACGAAAGACCGCTCTGATGGGTGCGAGGCAAACGAGGCGAGGAAGTAATCCAGTCTTGTTAGCACTAGAATTTGAACTAATTGTTTAGAATTGCAATATATTTTTACTTATTTCTTTATGTTATTTAAAATTGCCGCTAATTTTTATTTGTATCCCGAATATTTTGTATGGCCCTGTAAATGTTTGTTCATTCCTTGAACTTTATACGCGCATGTCAATCTCTACTACCTTAAACGACAGTACATCACTAATGGCCCAAGCGACTGCACGCTTATTCAGTTCTAGGTTAAAGGGTTGCTCATTTAGCTGCAATCAAGCTAAATTATTTCCTAGTACACCACTAATAATGGCCTAAGCAACTGCACGCTTATTCAGTTCTAGATTAAAGGGTTGCTCATTAAGCCGCAATCAAGCTTAATTAACCATTTACCGTTTTATCGATTACCGTTACAGTAAACTACCATCAAAGTGAATTGTGTTTCGTTTTTTTTTACCTTTTGCTACCACTTACAGCAGTTCAAATAGTCAAGCCAGACGTCTTCGACTACACAAAAAGAGAAGATTGATGCGAGGGCAGGAGCATCTGAACCTTCAATCAAGCCTTCTCAACCATTTTGGTCTTTCGATACCGAATTCAAGCCATCACGACTTGGAAATACAACATTTTACGAAGCTACCGCAAGATCGTCATCCAAAAGACATCTCGCCACACCCCGCAACAGGTATTTATTCGCAAAATCAATCTAGTAAAATCTTGACTCCCAAGTGGGTCCATTTGAAACGAGATTTTGCAATATTTATCGTGTTCGCGCCAATTTCCGGAAGGACGCTCCCAGCAACCATTTTTAGCCTCATACGCAGGCACCAGTACCGTTACAACAGCGTCCATTTTAAATTCAACTAGCCTCCACCGAAGGCACCTACTACAAGTTGGTAAATATCCTAATTTACCTTCCTTTACAGATTTCTATTTGTGTGTATCAAAGTACGAAATTCCACCGATCTTATTTATTCCGACGATTTTTAGGGAGTTATTCTGTAACTCTTCCCTTACGTAAGGGATCCCTTACGTAAAGACAACCGTCTCAAAGATAACTGAAAGGAAACCTTTGAAAAGCTATTCTGTAACTCGTCCGTAAGACGTCGCTTAAGCGTCAGGTTGATCTTTACGTAAAGGAAACAACTAATGTTTTTAAACGTGTAGTATTGACGTGATGCGTTTTCATTGGTTAGATTTCAAATTTATTTTTGAGTTTTGACACAACCAAAGCAAAACATAATCGTGTTCCAGCAGTGTCTGCCAAATTTGATTGAAAATCATTTGATTATCTACATATGATGTACGCAGTGTACACAATGAGAGACAAAGTTGCAAATAAACGAATTCGCGGCTTTAAAACTATCGCAGAGCAATTTAGATTATATAAAATAAAAAAATTCAACTATAAATACAAAATATTGACCCCTGACACCAATTACAGACGCCGATCTAAATATTCCATAAGAAAGATATAACAACGCTAATTGTGGAACGTTGAAGGGATTGTGGAAGATCATTGTGGAACGGGAGGAAGTGGAGCGTTCTATTCTGACAAGTTCTGAAGGGCCCATGGCAATGTTTAAATAAGGACAGAACTTTAAATTACCACCTCATTCTTGTGGCAAAAATTGTGTATGCTTGTGGAATATTGCATAATATCATGCGATCACATAACCTCCTGGGAGAAATTGATGACAATTTTGCAGAAGATTTTAATGAATTTAATAATTTCTAAGTTAATAACAATTTATTGCAATTACTTAGATAGACAGGCTCGTGAAAGTGTTGTCCAAAATAATTGAGGTGGTAATTTGAAGTTCTATCCTTATTTAAACATCGCCATGTGCCTTTTAGAACGTTCCACTTCCTCCCGTTCCACAATGATCTTCCACAATCCCTTCAACGTTTCACAATGAGCGTTGTAATAACTTCCTTGCGGAATATTTAGATCGGCGCCTGGAATTGGTGTCAGGGGTTGCAGAAGATAACAATACCTATCCCAATAAGTAAATGTAATGTTGAAACAAAATGTACTATAGTTACATGATCATACATCTACTATTTGGAGTTCGTAAATGAGGCTCTAGTTGTTCAAATAGTTCCACGATCTGAACCATTTTCAATGGATCACTGACAAATTTCTTTCTCAAATTTCTTTTTAATAGTACACTTTCTTTCCTTCCTTGTATTTCATACAAAATAATATTCATTTTTAAAATAGTCAATTAAAATACGTTATAATTATATATTTTTTATATGATCAACGCTCTAACTTTTCCTTTATGACACCTATCGAACCATCCCTTACGTAAAGGACCGAATCCTTTGACTGTGTCAAAGGATTCTTTATGCAAAGGAAATGTTACAGAATAACCTATTCCTTTACATAAAGGAATCCTCTTTATAAAGATCTGTCAGATAAAGAGAGTCTTTATGTAAAAGATCCCTTATACTTACAGAATAACCCCCTTAATCAATTTTTTACAAATCAAATTTTCTTTGTTTACATTTACAATTTAAAACTTATCGCAAATTATTATCGTTTTTTCGCTCTTAATCAATTTTTAGAATTTATTTAACAATCATGGATCAATTAAAGAAAACAAGAGCTCAACTCAAAGGGGCTTTAACACGATTTGAAAATTATATAAAAAACAATCTAGTTTATTTCGCAACTAAAGATGTTCAAGTCAAACAAATCGAATCTTTGAAATCGAGACTTGAAGCAATCTTACCGCGGTTACAGCAATTTGAAAACATACATTACCAAATTATCGCTGACCTCGACCTAAATGACAATTCGGCAGAAATCCATTTAGAAGAATTTGAAAACAGCTATCACGATCAAATAGGTATAGCTAAAGAATTAATAAAAGAATATTCTCGTAACTGCACTTCTAGTTTGAGCCGAAATTCAATTCACGGTTCAAACAATTCAATTAATTCAAACCTAAGTAACGGAAATAATGCACAAAACCCCTCTATTCATGAAAGTATATTAACTGTGCCGAATGCAGCATTTTTCAATCAAAATGCACAACCTAAAAATTCTATCATAAGCTTACCGAAAATAAATTTGCCTAAATTTAACGGAGATGCTCAGTCTTGGCTAGATTTCAAAAATATATTCATCAGTTTAATTGGTGACAATCTACAAATTTCAAACATTCAAAAGCTCCATTACTTGAAAGCGAGTTTAACTGGCGCAGCCACTGGACGTAATCAGTAGTTTAAGTTTTACTACCGAAAATTATAATATAGCATGGGAAACCTTGATCGCACGATTTGATCAGCCAAAGGTCATCATCAAAAATCATTTTAACGCCATTATCGACATCGAATTACAGCCGAAAGAGTCATGCAGCGCACTCAGAAAAATTAACGATACCCTAACAAAACATGTCTCGTCCCTTAAGGCGCAGGCCACATTCGAACAGCTTTTCGAAGCTATAATTGCATATCTTGTTTCAAATAAATTACATTTTACCACCGCTAAGGAGTGGGAAATCCACCGTAACAAAAGTACCGAATTGTTACCCACCCTAAAAGAATTTAAAGAGTTTTTAACTAATCATGCTAATCTTTTAGAAAATATCGAGAAAAGGCAGGTGAAGCATACCCACGAAAAACCCAAATTTTATTCTAAATCATTTATCACGACCAGTCCCTCTTGTGCACTTTGCAAAGGAGAACACTCAATCAGCAGGTGTGAAACATTTTCCGATTTAACACCAGATCAAAGATCAGAAAAGGTCAAAGAATTAAAAATTTGTTTTAATTGCTTGTCTCGAAACCATTTTCAGCCGCAGTGTTTATCGAAATTTACTTGCCGATTCTGCAATTCAAAACACCACTCCCTGCTGCACAAGTCAGCTCGTAGATTTGAAAACTCACCTGAACAAGTCACCTCTCTTCCTATCGTTGACCCAGAATCAATTACCGAGCCAACCCAAGTTGTATCTGCATTCTGCTCCACAACTACGCAAGTTTTGTTGCCAACAGCTACCGCAAAACTACAAGATGCAATGGGAAACTACCATACCGTGCGATTGCTATTAGATTCGGGTTCGCAGTCAAACTTCATTAAGTCCAATATTTGCAATCGACTGAATTTAAACACCACCAATGCTAACGTTTTAGTGTCAGGGTTAAACAGCACCAACACACAAATAAGGTCTAAATGCGACATAGAGATACACGCAAATTGCTCTAATTTTAAAATTAAATTATCGTGCCTCGTATTAGATCAGATTACTGGAAGTGTCCCTAGCTTTAGCATAAAATTAAACAATTTTAAAATTCCTGAAAATATTTACCTCTCAGATCCACATTTTGACAAACCTGGAGAAATTGATATTTTAATAGGTTCTCCAGTATTTTTTGAGTTACTTTGTATCGGACAAGTCAGATTAGGTACCGGCCTACCCATTTTGCAAAAAACCTATCTTGGTTGGATTATATCAGGCCCTACCGGGAACTCATTTCAACAATCAAGTCCAATGCCACCATAGTATCTCGAGCGACTTACAAGATCAACTTACGCGATTTTGAGAAATCGATCAATATCCCACCGAAAAGGTACTTTCTTTAGAAGAAAATACTTGCGAAGCTTTGCTGCATTTTGCAGCCAACACGCGTCGCGACGCCAACGGACGATTCATAGTATCGATTCCTTTTAAAGAACCTCCAACGATTTTGGGAGACTCATTTTTTACCGCACAAAAACAATTCCTTTCTTTGGAGCGGCGTTTACAAGCCAATCCAGAATTGAAAATAAGTTACTCAAATTTTATACAGGAGTACCTTGACTTAGGTCACATGTCAGTAGATAACAATAAGATGAGTCCCTCCTATTATCTTCCGCATCACGGAGTATTAAAATCAGAAAGTCTTACTACCAAACTTCGTGTAGTTTTTAATGGTTCTTCTCTCACCACCACCGGACACTCATTGAACAGTTTGCAAATGATTGGTCCTACGATTCAATCAGACTTATTTACCGTTCTTATACGTTTTCGTCAGCATACTTATGCTATTGCAGCCGACATTGAGAAAATGTATAGGCAAATTCTTATTGAACCTAAACAACGCACTTTACAAAGAATTTTATGGAGATTTGCACCTACCGAACCCATACAAATTTATAATTTGAATACCGTAACTTACGGCATCGATTAATCTGAATTTTGACGTTTCTCGATTAACAAGCAAACAACTTCACGATAATACCATTTTATTATGTAATTTAATTTACTTCATTTGAGTAAGTCGAGTAGGGGAGAGATCAATGGAATAGGTCACTTCCACTCCCCACTTCAACATGGGTGCCCAACAGCTGTCCGGTGGTCAGATAAAGTAAAGGATTTGTTATAAGGCATATAAGTTCTATAACTCGTTAACCAGACTTTATATTGTAAAAATATTTTGTATCTGGGTCGAAAACATATATAGGTATAAAATAGCCAAATATTACTAAATTCGGAAACATCAACCTTTTTTACCTCTCCGCTTCACGTGGAATGCCCCATTTATGGAATACACGAGAAGCTGTTTGATTGCTAATATTAAATCTATAAGTTAGGTCAGTAAACATAAGGTTTACTCGGAGATATTTCTTGACATTAACTTCTTCCAGTAGCAAGACCTATAAAAATTACTTTTACAAACAGTGAGACACATTCTTCCTCTTCCATACATACTAAAACATTGAAATCGCTTAAAATGCCGGGAGTTAATTTTTCGCTAAGGACAAATTTATAAGCACATGCTCGAAGCAAAAATTTACCGTTTTACTATTATATTAATATTTTTTGATTTATGGTATCCTTTACCGTTTGCGCCCTAGCCAGTTGTCTAGTACCGGCCCTGGTTATTTGACCATAACGTGTAGGTAGAAAAGTAGTAGTAGAGAAATAGTGACGCGTATAAGATTAACGAGATTCCAAGAAAAATAATTCCGAATATAATCGAACAAACTCTGACTCATAGTAATAAACAAAAGGAAACAACCACCGATGAATCCGGCCTAAACAAGCCCCCTGACGGGAAAACCGACAGGGAAATAGAAAATCCAATACTAACCAGTGAAGAAAGCAAAATTCTGGCGAAAATCAGAGAACAACGTAAAAAAGAAAGCCAATCCCGAACCCACATCGACACAAACGTAATAATTATCGATAATACAAAAATCAATAATCAAGAAAATAAGAAAAGAGCCTTAAGAATCTCCAGCAGCGAAGATGAAGAAGAAGTGATGATACCAACAAAGAAACCAAATATTGTCGAAGAAATGGAAACAGACTTCGAAGTAGCAATATCTAGAAAAACAAAAAGACGCAACAGAAGGACGAAACAGAAAACCGACTCCAATATTGACGAAGAAAACAAAACCGATGAATCTGCTCCACCTTCCAAAAACAATACTCCGAAACCTCCAACCAATAAACCAACCCTAAACGCTCCTAACACCTCGCCCATACCACACATCCCACTCACGAATCAAATCCCACATCCTACTCCCATCCAGGCCGCAACAACCACAAATCATTACATACCATCACACAAAGAAGAAGAAAGCAGAAAAAACCAAGAAGCCCTCACGGCAATAATGGACGAAAATTACGAACTAGCACATAAAATGAGACAGTACCTCCTGAAATGTAAAGATGCGCTAAAAGATAGGGATACATGTCTCGAAATGTTAAAATCCTTCGAACGTAACACTAACAAGTGCATCATTATGGCGTACAGCCTAAGTGAACGCCTAGCCTATGCAAAACCAACTACATCTCCAACCAATAACACCGATACACAAGCCATAATCAACGAAATAAGAAAAACCATCCCACAACAACCGAAACCTAAACTAAATCCAGGAATCAGGATCGAAACAATAGCCGCACCACCCACAACAGAAGCTCCAACAACAAATCAGAATCCTCCCAGAGACTACCTCAAAGCAGTTCTCAATCAACCAGCCCAACCCAACTTTGAAAAACCGACCAAATACAAAGTACTCGTATATCCAAAAATTAATGATGCCAACAAAACCTCTGCCGAAACCAAAAACACTCTCACCAGCATATCCTTGGATAAACTAAAAATCAAGCCCGATAGACTGTACATGGTCAAAAATAATGGTATGCTTATTGAATCATCAGATAAATCCATAAGTAACCTCAGAGGAAATCAACTTCTAGCCGATGTCGGGCTTGAAGCCAAAGCACCCACACAAATCTGGCCATCCGTATATATAAAACAAGTCGAAAAAGATATAGACCATGCTACCATGAAAGGTGCTCTCGAATATAATTACTCCTCTGCCATCCAAAAAGCGGGTGAAGGCTGGTTAAGATCCCTTAACCCCACCATATCACAAGACCGTCCCACCAACAACTGGGTAGCTACAGTCCACCCTCTGGTGGCTGAAGCTATAAATAAAGAAAAAAGACTCCGTATGAGATGGCGCTCATACCCCATCTCAGACTATATAAACCTGACAAGATGCTACAAATGTCAACGATTTGGACATCCTAGCAAATATTGTCGTTCAATAGCTGTTTGCTTGGTCTGTGCCTCTACAGACCATCTATCCATTGATTGCCCCAACAAAGAAAATCCTTCAACCGACAGGTGCATAAATTGTATCAGGGCAAGATACAGTGATGACAAGCACCAAGCATCCAGCAGTCTTTGTAGAGTCTACAAAAATAGACTAATGGAGCATGTCAATTCAATTCCTCAACTTCCGATTCTAATCATGCATAATCTTAAAATCCTTCAACAAAACCTCAGAAACTGCGAAACCGCAACAGTCGATGCCCTAAGGCTGTTAACGGAAAAAAACTTCAATATTGCCATCTTTCAAGAACCATACAGCTATCATACCAACAACAATATTTTCTCACTTCCATATCATCCAAATAACTTCTCAGCCGCCATCTCTAGTCAAAAATTCAACTCTTGCATTGTAATAAACAGAAAACTTCAGGACAACTCTACCTTCACATTTCATAAAAATCTTTCAAACCAATTCTTCACAATCATTTCCGTTTCTACAAACAAAAACAAACCTCCAATATTCATCATAGGAATCTATCTTCCACCTTCCCTATCAGATATTGACTCTTCCTTGAAACTTCTAGATAGAGCGATACGTACCTGCGGAAATAGCCAAGTCTACCTATGCGGAGATTTCAACTGCAGATCTAAACTATGGTATGACGAAGTTAATTCCAACAACCGTGCACTTGCCCTAGAAGTATTCATAACTCAAAACAATCTAACTATACACAATAAACCAGGCAAACCTTTCACTTACGAAAACACTAGGGGAGGAAGAAGCAACATCGATCTAACCCTTGGAACCTCCAATACATTCAACTCAGTCTCCAACTGGGATATCTCCGAAAAAGTCATTTTAACCGATCATAAAACTATTACCTTCAATATAAAACACCCAGACCCTCCTAAAGTTACAATAGTCAAAAACAAAAATCCGAACACAATCTCGCCCCAAACAATTTCAGAATTCCTCACACCCTGGGTAGAACTTTCCACCCCAATTTCAGAAAAACTTGACACCTCTACCAAAATTGACAATTTTATCATGACATCATCCAGGAATTAATAAACACTCATGCTCATTACAAGAAAATCTACGTTGGCCGGCCAGATTGGTGGACGGACAACGTAGAAAAAGCTAGGAAAAATTACCTAAAAAAGAAATCTCTTCTCTACAAAAACAAAAACGAAAATTTAAAACAATCCCTGTATGATGCCATGATGGGAAAAAAGGAATTATTCCAGAATGCCGTTAAAAATTCCAGAAATAACAGCTGGAAGAAATTCGTCGAAAACGACTTACTCAGCGACCCCTGGGGAATAACCTACAAATTAGCAGCGGGAAAATTCAGGAAGCAGGCCTTACTGACGTCTTTCCGTAAGGAGGACGGCATGGAGACCCTGCATCCAGAAGACACCCTAAACTACCTCATGGGAAAGATACTGCCAGACGATGACCAAAACTCAGATCTCATTGTGGATCACCAAACAATGAGAGCTGATTTTGAGAGTCTGGAGACAGCAGCCAACCCTAAGGATCATCAAGAAGTCACCCTAAATGAATTAAACCAACTTATCCGCACCACCCAATCTAAAAAAGCTCCAGGGTTTGACCTGATACAGGGATCATTCCTAAAACTCATTTACTGCACCATCCAAATCCCGCTACTAAACTTATATAATGCCTGCCTAAAATATTCTCATTTCCCAACTCTCTGGCAAAATGGGATCCTGAAAGTTATCCTCAAAGATGCTTCAGGTGACCATGGCGCTGTCAAAAACTACAGACCGATCACCCTACTCCCTGTATTCGGAAAAATCCTGGAGAAACTAATAAAAACCAGACTCTTCAATTCCAAAGCTCCCTTCCACTCTCCTTTCCAATATGGATTTGTCAATAACAAATCCACCATTTCCGCAGTCACCAAACTAGTCAATACCATCCAAGCCGATAACAAAAATAAGGGGTGCACGGCAGCCTTGTTCTTTGATATCTCCGGGGCCTTCGACAATCTCTGGTGGCCCGCTCTCTTTCACATCTTGTGTAAGAGGAATACGCCCCAGGGACTCATTGGAATCCTCAGGAGCTACTTGAGAAGCAGGCACGTCACCCTTCAATCCGGATCCACTTCTGTTGGAAAGAGAATCACCAAGGGGTGTCCCCAGGGATCGGTCCTTGGGCCGATCCTATGGAACATCCTATTGGATGATTACCTTTCTGACGAAGAAGAACTAAATTTACCTGACGAGACAACCCAAGCTTACGCGGATGACCTTGGTAAAATTATCAAGGCCAAAAACCGTAAAGACCTGATATTGAAATTCCAAAACGCTGTGGACAGACTTGACCGATGGTGTAGGCGCATGAAACTTAGTCTCTCGGCAACGAAGACAAGAATCATGTGCTTTCGCCCGGTAAGGTCGTCCAATACAGACATCAAAATCTTGCTAAACCATTCCACAATCAAAGTTGTCAAGGAGTTCAAATACCTTGGCATGCTTCTTGATGAAAAACTGACCTTTCAACCACATATCAACATGGTATGCTCAAAAGCGAACAACCTGATCCAATGATCAGGGCAACTACAACGCAGGGCAAGAGCCAGCTGGGAGACGGATCTTCGAGAGACCATGACCAAGATTTATAAAGGGGCGGTTGTCCCCATCGTGGCTTATGGAAGCGAAATCTGGTCATGGAGGATCGAGGAACGATACACAAAAGCCAGGCTCTTGTCTTGCTATGGCCTAGCCTGTAGACTAATGATCAAAGGTTATAGAACAATCTCCTCCCTGGCTGCTGGGGTCATTGCGGGGATCCATCCCCTGGACCTAGAATTAAGACGACTACATGCTATGAAATCAATCAAGAATAGACGAACCACACAGTTTTTGGGACAAGAAATTGTCCCACAATACTTCCAATCAATAACAGAAATTAAAAATGAACTAATCCTAATCATCCAGGCCATATGGCAGGACAGATGGGACAACTTCGAATATGGCCGCATAACCCACCAGATAATCCCAAATATACACCCTAGACTACAAATAGAAACCTACTTCGAAACCACCCAACTTCTGACCGGGCATGGCGAATTCGGGAGACACCTCAAGAGATTGGGGAAGAACCCGGATGGATTGTGCCCGGCCTGCAACATTCTGGATGAACCCTTGCATAGGATCCTGGACTGCGTTCTATACAGGGAGGAAAGGAAGGAGGTGGAATCTTTCTTCACCGAAAACCCACCCCTAAACCTAACCGAACTGTTTGAACGCACTCCTCGGGACCTACTGCATGGGTTCCTACGAATCAAAATAGAACTACAAGACGAACCCACCGATAGTGAATAACGACACCTAGCATACCAAACCCAAATTTTGACAAAACAAGAGTACTCCATGACCCCGACAAAGAGAAAACTAACACGACAAGAATAATAATCAAATGAATATAAATTGATAGGAGTACTCTACAATTAATATATACACCAATTAAAAACAAGATAAAATTGTAATCATTAGATATGCATGTTTGATAAAAACTGGAAATATGATACAGGGATGGCCCCAAAAATTTGAACAAAAATTGAAATTTAAAAACTATCTTTTATGTGTAATGTTAAATTTTGACCAATGACAGCACCCGACCAATTTGTCGGGTTTTATGTTGGTACTTATTTTGTGTAATTTTTTTTTTACTATGAATAAAGAACTTAAGTTGACCATAACGTGTAGCGGTCAAATAAAAGCTGCCGTCTTTCTAGTGCTAAATAAAAATAAATTGCAATAAATAACTTAACAACATTGCAACTTTTATTTTGAGTTTGATTTCATGCTTTACACCTTTTCTTTTTAATTTACTAAATGTTGAAAGTATTTCTAAAAAATCAGCAAGTCTTTGAGCATTAAGTCCCCAAAATAGTAACCGGATAGCAGATCTGAAAATTCATTTAGAAACTCTTAGTGGCAAGAAGGCGTTTAAAGATATAATTATTTGTCATTTCGATCTGACCACGTTTAATAAATACAAAGCAATCATCATCGCGTAACAAAAGCTAAAAAATGAAGAAAAAACGCAAAAAAAATCTTTCTGTTGTCTTTCTAGTGATAATTAAACTATTAAATTATCGTAACTAATATGTTATTTCAGACTAGTAATTTTTAAAAATGTAACAACATTCAATGTATTCAATTATTTGCAAGTTATCGGATTTTTGTTGTCCCACTATTATAAAACAATCACCATAGTGTCACAAAAGCTAACAATGTAAAAAAACGCAACAAAAATCTTGAAAAAGTACATTTTTGTCAAAAAAACACTTGTACCCTTAACAAATCTTATGGTGTTTACTTTATCGAATTCCTAAACAGCTGATCGGCGGCTATCTTAAAGTGGAGAGTGGACATCAACATTCTATTACATAGAATAATTTATTATATAAATTGCCTAGAAGTTATGCAACCCCCCTTACTCAAGACAAGGTTAACTTTGCGATATTCTATGAAAAGTTCCTTAAATTAAATTCCTTCAAGATTCAACACTTTGCATCAAATTGTTAATACTAATTAATATGTATTCGGATTAAAACTGCTGTGAAACTATTTTATTTAAAACTAGCTGGATACCCGGCTTCGCCCGGGGTCTCATTATAAATATAATGCTTTGCTTTAGTCTGAGTACTCCAATGATTTCCAGTCTTGCTTTCCGCTGCTGATTTATTTGTGAAGCTCAAAATACCTTTTTAGGTGCATTTCGCCCTCCCCCCATTTCGAATTTTGGATCCAAAATAGTCTAAATCGATTGTACCTTCCTTATTTTCGTTTGTACCAGTTTTGATTTTGAAATATTTCAAATTTTCTAATAATGACATTCTGCTAAATGTCCTTAGCCCCTCCCCCCGGATTTTAAATTGAAATAAAACAAAAATATTTGTCTGAAAAACAAAATAGGTACAAACGAAAATAATGAAGGTACAAAGAGGTACAAACAATTTAGACTATTTTTGATTCAAAATTCGAAATGGGGGGGGGGGCTGGCGAAATGCCCATTTTAGATATTTGAAAATATATGAAAATCAAAATGGGTACAAACAAAAATAATGAAGGTACAAACAGGTACAAACGATTTAGACTATTTTGGATCCAAAATTCGAAATTTGGGGGTAGGCTGGCGAAATGCACCTTTTTTTGGGGGGGAGGGGGAAAATTACGGGAATCTCGTTAATCGGTCACTTTCCCTTCAACTTTTTTAACATTTTCCTACTGTGTATGTGTTCCAAATCGGTCGAAGGGTCTAGAAGTGTATAGCGAACAAACATACACACAAGCTCTTTTATATACTTCACGTTCTTCCTCCATTTCAGCAGCTCTAGACGTTGGAGCTCTATTGCGGTTTTGTGAAAGCCGAGCTTCACGTTCTTCCTCCGTTTCAGCAGCTCTTTTTTCCCTGAGTTTCTTAGCCTTTGATGATTTATTTCCAACAGCTGCTTTTTTTGGTGGCATTGAATGTATTTTATCTAAGATGAGTTTAACAATCTAACAAAGTAGTCTCTATGTTCACAGAAACTTTTACATTTGTACTGAAAGGGTAATGTCCTTGTAACGGGAGGTCGTCACTTGGGCCTTGTGCTCTCAGGCCGTACTGAGAATTATCGTAACTTGGGGGTGCGCCGTTCTAAGGAATATTTATATTTATTGCTGCCACCACCTTCGAACGAACAAACCACCCTCGATTATTCTCAGTCTTAATTTTGGTAGCGTAGAACTGGTCGAACCACCGGCCTTTCGTTTGTATGGCGTTGGGCCCCCGGCTTAACTTTGGGAATAGAAACCCCGGTTACGGGTATAGACGGCATACAAAAACACTACCCTAAAAAAAATTAATGTGATTTCCTTCAATCGAAGGAAAATAAAACATCGACGTAATTATCTTACTCGATATTTATTTTCAGTAAAATTTAAGTATAAATTAACCCTAGCATAAAAAAAACAAAATTCTAACTTTACAAAAAGAAAACGAAAAATTTTTTGAAATAATTCTAACACAAAAAAAAAAGAATCCTATATTCCCTAAAAATTATGAAGGCCCTTCTTTACAAACAATTATAATAATTTTAATTGTTTCTTTTTCCAAAAGGTAATTCACTAAGGTTAGTATAACAACATAAACACTTACGAAATAATCCCCAAAAATTAATCCTTATATATATCTACGCTCAATCTCGACACCCACAATTGTTTAACAGTTCACGAAACTTTAAAGTTACTATTGCAATTAAAAAAATTGCAACACTTGTAAATGAAACAAATGGTCAATTTCCAAAAATCGCCTTTTTCACCAAAACTCAAAAAACGAAACACTAATCGAACGGAACAAAAGTTGATTTCCAAAATCGACTTTTGCGCCAAAACTCAAAAATACCACGATACGCTGGGACCGACTAAATCGATCTCTCGGACCGTCGAAATCAATCTCTCGAACCGTCGAAATCAATCTCTCGGACCGTCGAAATCAATCTCTCGAACCGTCGAAATCAATCTGCTCCTCTTTGAATATTAACCCCCTTTTATATGAAAGTGCTACCTCTTCTTTCGTGTGCAAAAGATTATAAAACATCCGAGTCCAAAATTACAGTGGAAAGTTACTGGTATTGTACTACGACCCCAAAATGACTACGTGCAAAAAGGTATTGCATCATTTTTGGTCTTTTGTACCTGTAATTGACACGGTTTTTAATCGACTTTCCCTTATCACTTTGAAATACAATATTAAAATCGCGATTAACCCATCCTGTTCAACTCGTCTTTCAAAATTTGTCGGTGTCTGGAGATTGTTACAATCAATACAACTAATATTACATTTCAAACAATTATCGATATCAAAATAATAATTCATTATTTTCGATTTATTCCTTTTAGGATATATAATTACTCATTTAAATCAGGACCCACTAAATTAATTAACATAAACTACATTAGAATTTAATTAGCTGACCAACAAACTAAATTCTGTTTTAAACAATACTGGAATCCAATAATAACAAAAATCTAAAACTTCATAATGTTCCAATTTTTGTTACATTACTTCCCCCTTCGAAAAAGATGTGCGCTTGATCTGCAAGCCACATTCTTTTCAAAGCTTAAACAACCCTTAACACATTAAACAAAAATAAAAAAATATATAAAATAAAAAAAAAACACAATTTTCCTCAAAAGTTAACCAACCTTAACTAAATTATACAATATAAAAACGAAGGACTATACATGTTTCAGTAATTGAAAATTAAATATATTGCGAATCATTCGTATAATTCACGATAAATTTCACTATTTTTCAATAGTTTTTTTTTTTTCTTATTTTTCCCGTATGTTCAAAATACACCAATCGTCTCTTAAGTTTTCTTTTAAATTGGAACGCGTGTTTGCGAAAATTAGTTACGTAGATCATAATTATCTGTTATGTTTTAATCGTACGATTCACCAAACGTTTCATTTTAAGACAAACTCGCGAATTCCCGAACATCTGTAAATTATTACCTCGCACTAAGGATTTGTCAGTTTATTGATGACGCTGGTGCTGCCGTCTTCGATGTTGGATGGTTTTTGCTCCGTCCAATGTTGAGACTGCGATAAAGATGGATACAGATCTGTAGAAATTATCGTATATAATATACCAAGAGCTGGGCATATTTCCGATAATTTGTTCAAGCTGTCAAACAAGTGTTTATTGCGCGAAAACTGCCCAAGCGCTTGCGCGCGGGCAGTTATCTAAGGGCAACAAACACGCGTGTAGGCAGCGCGAACAAATTGTCTCAGAAATATGACCAGCTCGGGGTATATTAGGAAAGACTATCGCTTGAACGAGTATTTAAAAAAAATTTAGTAAATTTTTTTGCGCACGATTGATCTGAAATTTTGCATGTGCTTTCGTACCGATAATTCACAGGGGGTGAGTACGAGGCGAGGGGGGACAATTTTTTGGGTCAGTTTTTCGATATCTAACGCCGTTCTTGAGTTATTGCTAATTCAAAAATTTTCAATCAAAATGCGAACAATTTTTTTTGTAAATGTTAGGTTGCAATGAGAGAAACAAATGAATTCTAATGTCATTAATTAATTTGTCGCAGCCATTTTTTTGCAATTTAAGCCTTGTGCGTTGAAAAATAATATAGTAGTATTGTTATACGTAAGTAATTTAAAATGAATTCACGTTTTGGTTACAAATCGCTCCAAGAAATAAACGAGGAAATTATTAAAAGTATTCCGATTAATACTGTGCGATCCAAAAACTCGGTTTGGACACAATTTCAAAAATTTTGTGGTGAAAGGAGCTAGGATGTTAGCACCAAGGCTTTATCTGTGGAAAAGCTGGGAGAGATTTTATTGGACTGCAGATACAATATGCGTAAAGCAGATGGATGACATTACAAGGAGTTGGTGGTTAAATTAATATGGAATTCTGTTGCAAAGCAAATTCAGGACATATACTATAATACGTTTAATATAACTATTGAACCATTTACGGACATAGCATTCAAAGCTGCCAGAGCAGCTTGCGATTCACTACGAAGAAAGTTGCAGTTAGAACCGAAATTTAGAAAAACAAGCTAATTGTTCAAATGTGCAATTCATATTATAAATTAGTTAATGTTCTGGTTTTGTTTCAGTAATTTATTTGTTTGAAAATAAATACATCTCAATAAATGTAACGTTTTATTTACTATTTCAAATAATAATTATTATTAAAGATTATAATCTTGTATTTAAAATGTCACTTGTCATTTTTGTAATCTAGATTATAAAAGTATTAAACCTGCACTTGTTTCGGGGGAGATTTCGCGATAGTCTCCCCAAGGCGATTATCGTTTTTCAAATTTTCGCTAAATTCGAAGCTGATTGGTCGTTATTGTGTCAATCCAATATGTCAATTGGTTGATGTTGGTCACATGACACGTGAGTGCGATAGTCCGTGGAATTTCCTCCTTATTGTCCTCAGCATTGTCTCTCGCATACTTTTCGGCATCTTTGTTTTCTCGTTAATGGTGCCGATTGATTAGCACCATAGTCAGTGTGTTCCACAAACTGGCTAATAATACCAAACCGCCACCATAGTTTCGTATAAATGTAGACCATTTATTACTACACTCATACAATATTTAAACATCCGAAAAATTACATAAAATCCTAACAGACCACTAAAGAATAGTCCGACATCGGTAAACCATCCCCATACTTGTCTCATTGTATTATGAGCCAGTTCTTTCAACTCATGTGAGTCAAACATCTTAAGTGTAGAATAGCCTTGACTTCCAGAATCCAATCCGGCCACTCGACGTGCTATAATGTTTCCTGCCGCTTTACGTTCTGTGCCGAAAGTCAACACTCTTTGAACTTTGCTGACTTCGTCTTGCGTATATAATCCATATTGTCCTACTGGTTGAATGGGGCTAAACTCTAGTTTTGGGGTGTCTTCAACTGATAACTCCTTGGGATTACTTTTGATCGTCGGATACGGGTTTAGACCAACCCACTCGTTATCTATATAATATAATGGAGGAGTCAATATGTTACATTCCACTTCTTCTGCATGATGTTGAATAATGTGCGTTATTGGAGCCATATACATAGATCGATTATCAATTTCTATGGGTAACTCATGAAAACATCTTTCCGAGCGTCTAATTTTCACTATTTTTGGTACACATTTCATTACGTACAGTACCTCGCCTAATACTCTGCCTATATAACCTTTATCTAATTTCAAAGTTTGACTAATGGCATGTGGCGCAAATGGTGCCATTAATAATCTGTTCTTGAGCATCTCTCTATGCATCATACATCTTCGATGTATTGTGTCGGTGTACAATCGGTCTATACTCCGTTTGTACCCCTACTCTATATATAAAAACTTGCTATTTACGTAACTGGTAAGATCCGTGTTATATGGAGTTAGCGGAATCGTTTTTTGAAGATGTATTGGTGTTAAACCTTCCACTATTAAAAGCTTTGGATGCTCGGTTTGCCAAACTTCTTGATGACATAGCATCTTTTTTCTAATTAATGATAGTGCGAATATCTTGGATTCGCCTTCTACCACAATAATCTTTTCATCGCTATGTTTTCTCTTTACTTGGGTTGCCGGTCCTCGATACAATGTACTCAAATCGTTCCCGCATTCATTTTGAGAAGCATCTTCCCACACTGATTCTCCTACTGATATGTCAAAACAGTGGCCCGCCGTGTACGAACAAGTCACTCCACCGGACAAACTCACTTCATTTTGTTCTAATTTCACCTGAGCGAAATAATCCCTTGCAAAAATTTTTATAGTTGCTAAAACGTACAAGTTCTCCAACTTCTTCATGGTATGTTGCCCCTTTGCAATTACCTTCAGCATCGACGTGCCCGATTAATGTCATTGAAGCCGTGGTGCTTCCATTCATCATTTTTTTTCCAATTTGCTGATCATATATCTTCAGCATTTTGGATCGGTGCATCTTGGTACACTCCTCTGGTCCAATTTGAAACACGAAGCTTGACAATCCACCGCTTACAAGAGAACTGTGGCTATGCATTCCACAGTAACTCATGATTCGTGTAACTTCCACTAGGCAAGTCCAAATTTTTTGTTGTCTTACGTCATTCTTCTGGATCACTTGTACCTCCATCAAACTACTAATATATTCGGACTCTGGTTCGGGACATTGTGCTACATCACGAATTGAAATAGCTGAGATATCGCTTCCTTTGTCTTCGCAGTCGTAGGCGATGAGGCTTGTTGACTGACGTACCCACTGTGCGATGATTATTATTAATACCCAAAATACTCGCGTGCCGATCATTTTAACAATAGTTTTATCCTTTTAAAGTTCGTCGCACTATTATCGTCGCGCTATTATCGTCACTTCGTCGCACTTTGTTTATTTAATGTTTTGTATGCACTTACGATTAACCTAAATCAAAACATGACACAAAAAAAAACAAAATTTCATATTTCAAGTTCTTAATCTAGTTACATCATTATAACTATATCAAAATTATATCATTAAAATAGTATCATTAAAATAATATCATTAAAATAATAATAATTCAAATTTATTTCCCGCAAGTAATAAAACAAACCTGCATATTAAATGCCTGCATAAATCCTATGTGCAGCCATTATATCTGCTGATACAAAAGTGTCACTATAACACCAACTAACTTTAAAACATTTATCCTGAGAGTATCAGACCCCGTCTCTCTCTAGGAATCGATTTCAAAAACTTAGTGGACTCTTACCACAAGCCGGAAGGGCTGTAGAGGTATTCTTTTTCCGCCTGCTACACAGAAAACAAAAAAATTCAATTTATTTTTGTTTTTAGTGGACTTTTACCACAAGCCGAAGGGCTGTAGAGGTATTCTTTTTTCCGCCTGCTACACAGAAAACAAAAAAATTCAATTTATTTTTGTTTTTAGTGGACTTTTACCACAAGCCGAAGGGCTGTAGAGGTATTCTTTTTTCCGCCTGCTACACAGAAAGCAAAAAAAATTCAATTTATTTTTGTTTTTAGTGGACTTTTACCACAAGCTGAAGGGCTGTAGAGGTATTCTTTTTCCGCCTGCTACACAGAAAACAAAAAAATTCAATTTATTTTTGTTTTTAGTGGACTTTTACCACAAGCCGAAGGGCTGTAGAGGTATTCTTTTTTCCGCCTGCTACACAGAAAACAAAAAAATTCAATTTATTTTTGTTTTTAGTGGACTTTTACCACAAGCCGAAGGGCTGTAGAGGTATTCTTTTTTCCGCCTGCTACACAGAAAACAAAAAAAAAATCAATTTATTTTTTTATACACCTAACCATCGTGGTGGTCTTCTAGTTCTGGAAGACCTTCGGACCAATACCGGATTTTGGGGAGATTGGAAATATGGCTCATCTTCGCCTTTCTCTTCTTCTTCATCTTCTGACCCACTCTCAATCTCCTCTTCAGCAGTACTTATTCGCGTTGCCGCTGGGCAGTGTTCTAGTCTTTGCCAAAAGGGTGGAGGAACGGTAATATCATACAACCCATTTTCTTCATCTTCCTCTTCACACTCCTTATCGTCGAATTCTTCGTCGCGTCTACCTCGTCCGGCTTCGGTCTCAACTTGTTCATCCTCGTTTTCCGAAATATTTTCTGGACTAGTTTGATAGAAGGGTTTCAATCGGTTTATGTGAACTCCTTGAACTGCTTTATTTCCCAATTTTCTGATTTGGTACGTCACTGGTCCCGATATTTTAATGACTTCGTGAGGACCTGACCATGGTCGTATTAATTTTTTTGATAACCCTGGTTTAGTTGCCATTTCTTTTAAGTAAACTAGGTCGCCCACCTCAAATCTTCGTTCTTTGGTCTTTTTATTAAATTGTGTTATACGAATTTGCTTCGCTCTTTCCGTGTTCGTATATACTTTACTATAAATTTTCTGTAATCGCGCGTGTAACTCTGATGCATAGTTTTCATCTATATCGTATTTAACACGCTCAGGACGAATAAAATCGTCGATCGGCAAAACTTGTTCCCGACCATGGAGTAAGAAGAAAGGACTATACCCAGTAGTGCTATGCACCGTGCCGCGATATGCCATCATAACTAATGGAATCCAACGATCCCAATCTTGTTGGTCATCTTCTAAATAATGTGACAACATATCTTTCAATACACGATGCATTCTCTCAATTTGACCATTGGTAGTGGGCGCATAGCTAGAAGTGTGCAATTTTCGTATTCCTAAGATTTTACAAACATTTTTAAATTTTGACATGAAATTTGCCCCTTGGTCAGTAAGGAGTTTCTTCGGTGCCCCATGTCTGGCGATAATATGATCGACAAACACTCTCGCTATAGTGTCTGCTTTTTGATCCGGGATCGGAATGGCTTCAACATATTTGGTAAAATAGTCCTGAAAAGTAAGTAAATATCGATTTCCGTCTTGCGTATGTACCAACGGTCCCACCACGTCCATTGAAGTTAGTTCCCATGGTTCTGTAGTTGCGGTAAAGTGTTGTAAAGGTGCTTTATTGAAATGGGGTGAAGTTTTTCTTCTGTTACACGAATCACACTCTTTACAATATTGAATAATGTCGCTTCGCATTCTGGGCCAGTAAAACCTCCTTTTCACGTTATCCGACGTCTTCTGTTGTCCCGAATGACCGTACATCGGTGAATCGTGAAAATCACGCAGTACTCCTTTGACAAAACTCTGTGGTACCACTAATTTGTAGTCACTAGTTTCTTCATCAAATCTAAACAAAGTTCCATTTTTATCTTGTACATACAGGGTGCTTCCTGCTTTCTTGTCTCCCTCTTCCCCAATTTGTTTCAGTATTTTTCTGCAAAATTCATCTTTTTGTTGTGCTTCTATTATTGCCTCCTTGCTCCATTCCGGTAGAAGCCCTTCTTTAACTGCGTCGACAACATGTATTCTAGTATTTTGTCCACTGTAAACCGTCACCGTTATCCCGGTGTTTTTAAATACACTTTGGATCATCTTTTCCACTTTTTTCCATTCTAATCCATCCAACCCACAAGCAATCTTCGGCATGGCTATCGATAAATCCCCGTTTTGTTGCAAACTTTGTTTTAGACTTACTAGAGCTTTTCCAACAGCCTCATATGTAGGTTTTTCGAAAAACCTTTCTTTTGTTACCATGTAATATAAATTTCGTGTTGGCGAGGTTAATTCGGCCACCTGACCTATTGTTTTCTTTTGCGATTTTAAAATCTCGATTTGACCAAATCTTTCTCTAAACTCTAGAGCAATACCTGCTCCCATTTTCATATCGGCAGATACACAATGAGCTAACGCGTAGCCTTTAGGTGCATCAAACAAATTTTCATTTTGAACGTTATAATTCAAAAGATGATTACGGATTGTCGTAATACCCTCTTCCTCTTTATTGTACATTCTGCTTAAGGCGTCTGCGTTACCATGTAGCCTTCCTTGACGATGAATCACTTTATAATCATATTCTGCTAAAAATAAGGACCACCTAGTAAGCCTCGAACTGGGATCCTGCATACTTAGCATCCACTTCAGCGGCCGATGATCCGTAATTACAGTAAATTTTCTCCCATACAAGTAGCACCTAAATTGTTTAATCCCAAAAACCACTCCTAGTAATTCTTTTTCAGTAGTTGAGTAGTTCAGCTCAGCTTTCTCAAACTTCTTACTTGCATATGCTATAGGTCGCTCATAACCGTCTCGAATCTGACTTAATATTGCTCCCGTTCCTAATCCACTAGAATCTGTAGCTACTATAAATTCCTGGTTGAAATCTGGATACACCAGCACAGTATCTGATGTCAACGCCTGCTTTAGAGTTTTGATAGCTTTTTCTACTTCGATCGTTATCTCAAAACTAACATCCTTTTTCGTAAGTCTTGTTAAAGGTGCTGCTATTTCTGCTACCAAGGGTATAAATCTTCGGTACCAATTTACCAAACCTAGAAATGCTCTCACTCCCTTCACATTTTTCGGTATGGGAAAATCTTTAAGAGACTGGATCTTTTCTGGATCCGGACGAACTCCTTCTTGAGAAATTATATGTCCCAAGTATTTCACACTTTCTTTCAAAAAACTACACTTTTTTGGTTTTAATTTTATGTTAGCTTCAGCTAGTCTTCCAAATACTGCTTCAAGCCTTTCTATATGATCACGACCCCCTTCAGAATTATGTACTATAATGTTATCCAAGTACACCATACAAATGTCACCTGTAAGGCCGGATAGTGTTAAATTCATAAAACGTTGAAAGGTGCACGGGGCATTGCTTAGACCAAACGGCATTTTTAGGTACTCATAGTGACCTTGAAACGTGCTGAAACCTGTTAGCGGAATCGAATCTCCTTCCATCTCAATTTGATGGTAAGCCTCTGCTACGTCAATGACAGAAAACAAAGCTCTGCTTCCTGCTTTATATCCTTGTAGTAAATCGGAAATATTAGGGAGGGGGTAGTATTCCTTCTTAGTTACCTCATTCAGCTGTCGGTAATCAATACACATTCTCAATTTTTCGTCACCATTTGCTAACTTCTTGGTGACTAGTACCACGGGTGCTGACCAAGGACTGCACGAGGGTCGAATAACTTTTGCGTTCAGTAATCTATCTATTTCTTCTTGTAGCACTTCTCGTTGTTTGTATGGAATTCTATAAGGAGCCTTACAAATGGGTTTCGTACCAGGTTCTACTACTATAGAATGTTTTACCTTAGTGGTACAAGTTAATTCATCATCGTCTTCCCTAAACAATCCACTGAACCGCCTCAGTAATCGCGTTTATTGACTTCGTCTAGGTGATCTAAATCAAAGCCTCTTTTGATCCATTCGTCATTTGACGCGTCTATTTTATTTATAGAGCCGGTTGATTTTATTTTATCCTGTTGTTCTCCTCCAAGTACTGCCAAAGCAACCTTTTTTCCTTTCGGGATAGTAATAGTTTGACGAGTAAGATTGACAATTCTCAATGGAATACGATCGGCTATTTCCACTACTGAACTGGCAACATGTACCAGATTGATACCTACTTCCAAAGGCTCGACGACGGCAAACTCTCCATACAATTTTTTGGCTAACTTAGCGTTACATTGACATTCAGTTCGCGGGGGGATGATTATATCTTCCATAGTAATCACCTCAGCTTCCGTTCTCACTTGATTTACTTTTTGTACGGGTTTTGCATAACCTATTTGGATATTATCTTTACGGTCGTTCCCCCCTTTCCTTTCCAACCACTGTTGGGTTTGACGATTCGCGTCTTCAACTTTATTTTCTACAGGTTCAACACTTTTTGTTTCTATCGACATTCTACTTGAACTCACGTTTTCTTCTTCGTCATCGCTAAGTTCTCCAAAAGATTGACTTATGACCTTTACTTGGATAGGTGAACTGCGTTTTTCTCCTCGAATTTCTACTTTTGGTTTTTCCGGTACTATCTTGATGACATCTAAATTTGTTTGAAACGATTCACGTATGCTTTTTGTTAACGGTCGTGATGGTCCAAATGACTCCGTGACAAACTGCAGCCAGGTTGCCCAGTCTCTGGGAAACGTTCTAATGTCTTTGGTTTTTCTAATAGAAGTAATCTGATAAGTAGTCGTCCTACCACCCTGGTCCTGTAAGTTTAGCCTTTTGGGACGTTTTCCTATCTTCCATTTAGATAGTCCAAAATTTCCTTCACATTCTTTCACTGTAAGTAAATCTAGTTTTTGCCCCCACATGTACATCACTGGGTCTTCCTTATAGCTCAAGACAGCTTTATGATGTAATAAGAAATCTCGACCCAACAAAACTTGAACTTGGGTGAGTAAATTATCTTCGCATACCGCCATCGTTTGTGTTAGAGATTCATCCCATTCTCTCTTTATAGTGGTGGTTTCAATTTCTACCTCTGATGTACCATACACTGTTAAAAGATGACCGGTAACTCCCTTCAAATCAAGATTATCTACACCATAAGGATCTATTGACGTTTCTGATACCAATTTCCTTTGAACAAGTGATACCCCTGCTCCTGTATCGATCATACAACGACATATCTCTCCGTTAACCCGAAGCATAACAATAAATGGCGTATCTGTCAAATCGAGCATTTTCACTTTAGGAACAAACTCTTCCGTTTGTCCTCCCCATTTATTCCAATTGCGGTCTTCTACCTGGGGTGGGGTAGCTGACCTTTCCTGTTTAAAAACTTGCTGTCATTCATTTGTTGTTTTTTCTCAGATCCTTGGTTTTCCGCTTCTGGTCCATCTGAGGCAATTTCAATAAGATCCAAATCTGCTTCGACTGTTTTAACTTTCTTTTCTGCTATAGGCCGAGCTCGCGTGAAGAAATCTGAAACAAATTGTAACCAAGTTGTCCAGTCTGTTAGGGTCGTTCCCTTTTCTTCCTCTTTTCCGATGGAAGTAATTCCGTTGAGCATTTTGGGCCGTTTCCCTATTTCCCACTTGGACAACCCAAGATTTTCCTCACACTCTTCCACTGTGAGTAGATCTATTTTCTGCCCCCAAATATATATTACGGGATCTTCCTCATAACTCACAACAGCTTTATGAGCTAGCAAGAAATCTCGACCCAGCATAACCTCTACTTCGACTAACAAGTCGTCATCGCATACCGCCATTATCTGGGTGAGGGATTCATCCCATTCCCTTTCTACGGTAGGGGTTTCTATCATTACCTCTGATGTACCTAATAATGTCAAGTGATGACCGGTAACTCCCTTCAATGAAATATCCTTTGTACCCTGAGGGTTAATTGACCTCTCTAACACCAATCGCTTATGGACGAGAGTTACCGCCGCTCCTGAGTCGACCATACAACGGCAAATCCTTCCATTAACCCGAAGCATAGCGATATATGGTACTTCCATCCTTTCTAATTTATTTGTTTTGAAAACAATCTCTTGATTAGCCGAACTTATTTGTTTAAAAACCTTGCTGTTGTTCGTCTCCTGTCTCTTCTCTGATGCTTGCTTCTTGTTTCTTGTATCGCGTGAGGGTCCAGCCTCACTGTCGTAACGTCGATCTGGGTAACCTTGAAAACCCCTGTCTCGTTCGGACCGACTTGTTCGATAATCTTGGCCTCCCTGTTGAAAAGTGACTCTGCGATTCGAACTCGGTTCTTCATTTTGACTTTGATTAAATCGACCCTTACTTGTTTGTGCGCATTCTCTGGCCCAATGTCCCGGTTTATTACACCGAAAACATTTTCCAGGTTCTTTCTTTAATTTACACTCGCGGGCCATGTGCCCAAGCTCTTTACAATTGTAACAAGTTACCACCCTAATATCAATCGTATCGTGTCCCCCTCTACGCCCCTGGAGAATTTCTTGAACCATTTCGTGACGCTCTACAATTTCCTCCGCCTTATCAAGGGTTAATCTACCATCTCCTAATAAAGTAGCGCCGACCAACCTAAATAAGTCCTTCCTGAGTCCAAGCTTGAATTGTCCCACAACTAATTCAAGATTTTTTCTTTTTAAGCCCGCTTCCTCGCCTGGGCTAGCTGTGCGAAGATCCTCCTTCAATACTTGGATACCCAAAGCACGCAGCCGAGTACAAAATTCTTTCACCGATTCACTCGGGTGTTGATAGCATCGATTCAAATTTAATTGATCTTCTCCTGGTTTCTTCCGCGGACTGAATTTTGAAATTAGTTTGTTTTTAAATTCTGAGTATCCTAACAAATCCAGACTCGGTTCAGATTTAAAATATTCATACGCGCCAGCAGTAAGTTTATACTTAACAATTTTCAACGTGTCTGCCTCACTCCATCCGTCCAGCCTACTTCGCTGTTCCAACTTATCAAAAAATCTTACTACTTCTTTTCCTGAAAAATTTTCGAGAGTAGCAGCTATCATCCCCAAGCTGTATAAAGGACCAACCATCGTCGACATGCCTGGCGTGGAAACGCTAGCTAACGACGGAGGAGGTATTACATTACCTCCCACTTCTTCAGGTGTTATTACCTTTACACCCGCAGTCTCCATTGATCAAAATTAAACAAAAAAATTTACTTCGAAATAAAAGAAGTTATATTATACCTATTAATAATCAATAAAAGATGAGGTGTTAGTATCTAACTACACAAAATTATTATTACCGGGCGTCTTATCAAAACTAAAAATCAAATCCTAAATAAAAATTATTATTTAGTCAATCAATCACTAAACAATTCAACGTCGATCACCTAACGCGTTAACTAAATTACACCAAGACAAACAAAGTACTTTTATTTATTTATTTATTTTTTTTCAAAAAAAAAATCTTCCAACCCTCAAAAAAAATTCAAAATCCAAAAAAAAAATTTTCAAAAAAAACTTTTTTTTTTCAAAAAAAAAACTATAAGTTATTGTTAATTCAAAAACTTTTCAAAAAACATTTTATTTTGAGTAGTGCCGTTATGCCCAGTGTCTATTAGTATCCCACCGCTGCCACCATTTTGTAACGGGAGGTCGTCACTTGGGCCTTGTGCTCTCAGGCCGTACTGAGAATTATCGTAACTTGGGGGTGCGCCGTTCTAAGGAATATTTATATTTATTGCTGCCACCACCTTCGAACGAACAAACCACCCTCGATTATTCTCAGTCTTAATTTTGGTAGCGTAGAACTGGTCGAACCACCGGCCTTTCGTTTGTATGGCGTTGGGCCCCCGGCTTAACTTTGGGAATAGAAACCCCGGTTACGGGTATAGACGGCATACAAAAACACTACCCTAAAAAAAATTAATGTGATTTCCTTCAATCGAAGGAAAATAAAACATCAACGTAATTATCTTACTCGATATTTATTTTCAGTAAAATTTAAGTATAAATTAACCCTAGCATAAAAAAAACAAAATTCTAACTTTACAAAAAGAAAACGAAAAATTTTTTGAAATAATTCTAACACAAAAAAAAAGAATCCTATATTCCCTAAAAATTATGAAGGCCCTTCTTTACAAACAATTATAATAATTTTAATTGTTTCTTTTTCCAAAAGGTAATTCACTAAGGTTAGTATAACAACATAAACACTTACGAAATAATCCCCAAAAATTAATCCTTATATATATCTACGCTCAATCTCGACACCCACAATTGTTTAACAGTTCACGAAACTTTAAAGTTACTATTGCAATTAAAAAAATTGCAACACTTGTAAATGAAACAAAAGGTCAATTTCCAAAAATCGCCTTTTTCACCAAAACTCAAAAAACGAAACACTTATCGAACGGAACAAAAGTTGATTTCCAAAATCGACTTTTGCGCCAAAACTCAAAAATATCACGATACGCTGGGACCGACTAAATCGATCTCTCGGACCGTCGAAATCAATCTCTCGAACCGTCGAAATCAATCTCTCGGACCGTCGAAATCAATCTCTCGAACCGTCGAAATCAATCTGCTCCTCTTTGAATATTAACCCCCTTTTATATGAAAGTGCTACCTCTTCTTTCGTGTGCAAAAGATTATAAAACATCCGAGTCCAAAATTACAGTGGAAAGTTACTGGTATTGTACTACGACCCCAAAATGACTACGTGCAAAAAGGTATTGCATTATTTTTGGTCTTTTGTACCTGTAATTGACACGGTTTTTAATCGACTTTCCCTTATCACTTTGAAATACAATATTAAAATCGCGATTAACCCATCCTGTTCAACTCGTCTTTCAAAATTTGTCGGTGTCTGGAGATTGTTACAATCAATACAACTAATATTACATTTCAAACAATTATCGATATCAAAATAATAATTCATTATTTTCGATTTATTCCTTTTAGGATATATAATTACTCATTTAAATCAGGACCCACTAAATTAATTAACATAAACTACATTAGAATTTAATTAGCTGACCAACAAACTAAATTCTGTTTTAAACAATACTGGAATCCAATAATAACAAAAATCTAAAACTTCATAATGTTCCAATTTTTGTTACATCCTATATAGGGAAATTAATCCAATTATCCGTTGATCCGTCGATCTGTTGATCCGATGAATAGGCACTATTTGCCACATATTTTATTAAAGTTTGTTGAAAGCCGTTCTAAAGTAGCCTATCTTCTTCGCAGCATCGTAATTAGCTTATACACCAAATTTCATAAAGATTGGTCAAGCGGTCTAGGAGTCTATAAGGAACATACATACATACATACCTACGATACATACATACATACATCCATTTTTATTATATACTAGCTGACCCGGCGAACTTCGTATCGCCTCAGAACTTGAACCATATAAATTATTTGTAAAATTCTAGAACATCGTACCGCCTCAGAATTAATATACCAAGTGACTCGGCGAACGTTCTGCCATATAAATTATAGCTGGATACCCGGCTTCGCCCGGGGTCTCTTTAAAAATAAAATACTTTGCATTAGTCTACGTACTCGAACGTTTTCCAATCTTGCTTTCCGTTACTCGTTTGTTTCATACGAACGGACTTCAGCAATGCGTACACACAACAAAACAGTAATTTTGGTTTTTCTTTTGTCTATCTATATATAGTTATGAATACCCGGCTTCACTCGGGGTGTTATTAAAAATAAAACGCTTTGTTTATGCCTGAAGTATTTTGATGTAGGCTCTTGGACTTCGTGCAGCAACATTCTGAAAAAGAATTAAAACGGGTAGAATGGATGATAAAATTTATATATTTATTTATCAGCTATATATTTGTCAGCTCTTATAACAACAGTATAGTCATCTGATCTATAGCTGATTTGAAAAGACGAATCAAATTGTTGCTTCCATGGAACATCGCTTGTAAGTTTGAAATGATTTCGCGTCTGGTTGCAGTACTAATTGCGCAACGCTGCTCAACTTCTCTTTCTTCATTGCCAGTGAAATATATTTGCAGAAACTTTGGATTTTGTTGCGGTACTGGGAGGAACGAACCGATTTGGTGATATATTTGGCCTTGCACTTTGAATGTGGGCATGTAACCGGTGTTGTAAACAATGTTTGTTGCCCCGAATGAAGTCATTTGAAAGCATGAATTGTACTTGCGAATGTTTTGCAGGAAGTGTTTTGAAATTGGAGTGGTGCCAGTAAGGTAACTCAGAAGTGGCTCAGGTGGATCAATCAGCGGTGGCAAAACAACTTTACCGTTCGAACAACACATTCCTGGTGATTCCTTAGCGAACTTCAAAACACGACAATGCAAGCAAACTATATTCATTGGTCCTATTACTACATCCCTGTGATTTCTGTAATCGTAATCTTTGTCGTAATGAAATGCTTCCAAGGTTAAATCCAATGTTTGTCTTAATCGAGCCAACCGTAAGCGGTTGGCATCAAGTCGTCCGATACGTTGTTGGGGGCATTTCAGCAGCTCTAGACGCAGAAGCTCTATCGCGGTTTTGTTCAAGCCGAGCTTCACGTTCTCCCTCCGTTTCAGCAGCTCTAGATGTTGAAGCTCTATTGCGGTTTTGTGAAAGCCGAGCTTCACGTTCTTCCTCCGTTTCAGCAGCTCTAGACGTTGAAGCTCTATTGCGGTTTTGTGAAAGCCGAGCTTCACGTTCTTCCTCCGTTTCAGCAGCTTTAGACGTTGAAGCTCTATTGCGGTTTTGTGAAAGCCGAGCTTCACGTTTTTTCTCCGTTTCAGCAGCTCTTTTTTCCCTGAGTTTCTTAGCCTTTGATGATTTATTTCCAACAGCTGCTTTTTTTGGTGGCATTGAATGTATTTTATCTAAGATGAGTTTAACAATCTAACAAAGTAGTCTCTATGTTCACAGAAACTTTTACATTTGTACTGAAAGGGTAATGTCCTATATAGGGAAATTAATCCAATTATCCGTTGATCCATCGATCTGTTGATCCGATGAATAGGCACTATTTGCCACATATTTTATTAAAGTTTGTTGAAAGCCGTTCTAAAGTAGCCTATCTTCTTCGCAGCATCGTAATTAGCTTATACACCAAATTTCATAAAGATTGGTCAAGCGGTCTAGGAGTCTATAAGGAACATACATACCTACATACATACTGTAATGATATTTCTAACCGGCAGCTGATATTTTTGGACGAGCTTTGTCTTCTTGGTAGTTTTGATTCGGTTGGAGTCACTAATCGATTTGCACCGCGATTCAAAGACTTGTTTTCATGTCGGCAAGTCGGTTTTTAATTATTTAATGCCAATAACAAACAACGACTCAAAATTGTTACCCAATACACTACTTTTAACACAAATATTATTGTTTACTGTAATTAAACTAAAGGTGTTGTGAAACCATTGACAAATCTTGCGAACGTGTAGCTAAAATTAAAAAGTGTTTAGAAGAAATATGGTGCATACTGTATAATTTGAAACTTACGAGGGAATTTGTTGTTATAAGGTTGGAAGAAGGTTCGTCGAGTGGAGGACGTTCCGAGTGCACGTAAAAATCAGTGCGTTACCAATTTTTGTGATTTGATAATTTGCGTTAATTTTGCCAAACGATTAACTGATTAAGTCAGGGAGTATATCCTGATGATTGATAGTGCGATTATATAAGAAATTATTGCTTGCGTTTTGTTTCAAGCTGAAATAAACAGAAAATTAAATTTGGTATTTTCAAGATAAAAAATTTTAGTAACGCTACCCGACCGCCATTTGCATTTGTGCGAAATATTATAATTTTAACAAAATTTACTTACCTCAAATGGAAATTGGATTGAATTTGTATGAAATAGAAGAATACACGTGTGTAATTAAGGCGATTATCGAAGAAATTTCACAAGAACAAAACTATCTGATCAACTCCGGTAGCCGAAGATTAGTAATAAAAACACCTGTAGCATCCAGTACAATACGGGAGCATTTGACAATCTACAACGAGAAAAGCAGTGGACCTCAAACGTTAATCAAGCTAAGAATTTTATTGTTTATTTGAACTATTTTTATTTCTCAGAATTTTTATAATTTTCATAATTTTTATACTAACATAATTACATTAACAGCTAAATTTGGTAAATGAATTTAGAAGTCATATTTGGTATAAAAGTAAATGCAATTCATTTGCCAAGTGTCGCTACACAATTACACAAAGAGTCAAGAAACAACATCATTTAGTTTCAAGTTATTGGCAATAAATAAACCCTATTTTGCGATATTATTAAAGATTTTTGTTTTCTTGAATCATACGATTCGTGGGTTTCAAATTGAACTCGCTCCTGAGAGTCAAGTATCTCCGAAATTATCTGAGCTAGCTGGAGAAAAAGGTAAGAGTGTGTAGAGCTTTGAAACTTTACATTACATCTTTTTGGCGCCGCAACGTGTAGGGCTTTTGTCAGGTGGCGTTTTTATCAAAACGACCAGAACGTGGGGTTACATTACATCTTTTTGACGCAGCAACGTGGAGCTCGAAACCACGATTTCAATAAGAAATAGGGTAGTTTAGACTAGATTAAATTAAATAAATCAAAATGGCAGGAAAAGGATCAGAGGATGGGGTAATACAGGTAGAAGAAAGTCAAGTAGAGGAAAGTCAGGTGGAAGAAAGACAGGTAGAGGAAGGTCAAGTTAGGGAACAGGTGGTACAAGTATGGGAATCGCCGATAACACCGCCAATGCACAGTAGTACAAAAAAGGGTTCGATAGATCAGGGGGGAATAAGCATAGAATTATTAAGACAAATTATGAACGAAATGAGAGAAAGTATAAGTGGGGATATAAAAAACAGTCAAAAGGAGAGTGAGGGAAAGATGATAAACAGTCAAAAGGAGAGTGAGGGAAAGATGATAAACAGTCAAAGGGAAGGTGAAAAAAAGATGTTAGAATGTCTGAAAGAAAATAGACGGGATATAATTAAATTAGATAATAAATTAGATCAAAATACAGAAATATTAAGAGGGGATATGATTAAATTAGATAAAAATGTAAATGTTAAATTAGATCAAAATGTGGAAATAATATGTGGGGATATGAGTAGGGGTTTTCAGGAATTTCAGGAAAAATTTAATAATTGGGAAGAAAGACAAAATATAACGAATTTAAAAGTAGAATTTGTGGATGAAGAAATTGGTGAATTGAAAGTAGTTTTGAGGGAGGAAAATAAAACATTAGAAAACGGGGTTGATAAAATTATAAATTTAGATGAAAATGAAAATGATAAAATTAATAAAAATTTAGGGGAGGAAAATAATGACTCTGAAAAAAATAAAACAATTGATAATGATACAGGGGATGAAACGGAAATGAGTAAGATTAACAGTGAAAATAATTTGTTGACAAAGGAGAAAATTTTGATAAGTCCCAATTATGCTAAAATTTTTGTTAAACAGGTTGAGATAATAATTAGGGGAGAGAATTACGTACAGGATTATGTGCAGATAAAAATTAAAGTTAAAATTTTGAGACGGAAGTATGAGGAGATGCTTTGGAGGGATGAATTAAAATTTTATGAGAGAAAGGGTGAAGGTGTGTTTAGCCACACATGGAAAAGGAAACTTTACGAGCGGGAGCTAGATAGAGGGGTGGTTCTTTATTTACAAAAAATAAAGAAGATAAATTTTGAAGGAATGCACAGGTTGCAAATGAATTTTTATAAAAAAGATTCGGGGGAGTATAAACGCAATAAAAAAATTAAAAATTTGAATTATAAGAGAAATGGTAACTACAAACAAAACCAACATGCAAAAGTTAGAATAGATCGAGTGCATTATTTTAACGAAGGAACTTCACAATTAGGTGATGGTCGGTTCCAACGTGATAGGTGTTTTAAAAGTAAATTCATCGATTTAAATCCAAGCATTGATAATTTAGCATCGGAGGAAAGATTAATTTTAATACCAATTGAACAGCACATGAAAATAAAAACAAAATTTGAAAATCAGAACTTTGAAAATTTAGAAATATTGCGACAGGTGGATTGGGAATTTTTGCAACAGGTGCTTGTTAACATGATTAGGGAAAGAAAAGTGGTGTTTGATCCGGGAAAATTAAGAGGAAAATATAACCTGGATAATATTTATGCTTATGACATAGAAAACAATTATTCATCTTCAGGATCAGAACTTGATGTGTGAAAAATATTTGTAAATAAGATTAAGAAGTTTTTGTTTCAGTTAATTTTTGAAAATTTATAATTATTATTTTGTTTTGAATTGAGTTATAGTTTAATTTTTTTGGGAAAATTTTATGAAATTGTATTAGCTTTAGTTTTGATTAAGAATTGAAGACAATTAATTTGTTTCTTACCTTCCTTTATAACTGACTATTGCTCAAGCCGATATTTGCTTGCGACAATCTAGTTATCTTAGCAAATGATCAACTTGGAGCAAGGGGATATTAGATGTAATGATATTTCTAACCGGCAGCTGATATTTTTGGACGAGCTTTGTCTTCTTGGTAGTTTTGATTCGGTTGGAGTCACTAATCGATTTGCACCGCGATTCAAAGACTTGTTTTCATGTCGGCAAGTCGGTTTTTAATTATTTAATGCCAATAACAAACAACGACTCAAAATTGTTACCCAATACACTACTTTTAACACAAATATTATTGTTTACTGTAATTAAACTAAAGGTGTTGTGAAACCATTGACAAATCTTGCGAACGTGTAGCTAAAATTAAAAAGTGTTTAGAAGAAATATGGTGCATACTGTATAATTTGAAACTTACGAGGGAATTTGTTGTTATAAGGTTGGAAGAAGGTTCGTCGAGTGGAGGACGTTCCGAGTGCACGTAAAAATCAGTGCGTTACCAATTTTTGTGATTTGATAATTTGCGTTAATTTTGCCAAACGATTAACTGATTAAGTCAGGGAGTATATCCTGATGATTGATAGTGCGATTATATAAGAAATTATTGCTTGCGTTTTGTTTCAAGCTGAAATAAACAGAAAATTAAATTTGGTATTTTCAAGATAAAAAATTTTAGTAACGCTACCCGACCGCCATTTGCATTTGTGCGAAATATTATAATTTTAACAAAATTTACTTACCTCAAATGGAAATTGGATTGAATTTGTATGAAATAGAAGAATACACGTGTGTAATTAAGGCGATTATCGAAGAAATTTCACAAGAACAAAACTATCTGATCAACTCCGGTAGCCGAAGATTAGTAATAAAAACACCTGTAGCATCCAGTACAATACGGGAGCATTTGACAATCTACAACGAGAAAAGCAGTGGACCTCAAACGTTAATCAAGCTAAGAATTTTATTGTTTATTTGAACTATTTTTATTTCTCAGAATTTTTATAATTTTCATAATTTTTATACTAACATAATTACATTAACAGCTAAATTTGGTAAATGAATTTAGAAGTCATATTTGGTATAAAAGTAAATGCAATTCATTTGCCAAGTGTCGCTACACAATTACACAAAGAGTCAAGAAACAACATCATTTAGTTTCAAGTTATTGGCAATAAATAAACCCTATTTTGCGATATTATTAAAGATTTTTGTTTTCTTGAATCATACGATTCGTGGGTTTCAAATTGAACTCGCTCCTGAGAGTCAAGTATCTCCGAAATTATCTGAGCTAGCTGGAGAAAAAGGTAAGAGTGTGTAGAGCTTTGAAACTTTACATTACAATACATACATCCATTTTTATATATATAGATAGATTTAGGGATATTAGTTCTTGAAAATACTTTAAGTAAATGTGACTACTATATTAGAGACGCAAAAAGTATTTATTAGTATTTGGCTGTGTTAATTTTAGCAAGGATGTGTGTACTACACACAAACCTAAAAATTTTGGTTTTAAACTAAAACTATGTTTAATAGATACCATTTCAATGTGATATGCACAAAATGTAATAATTTTTCTACAGAGCATCTATAATATGTATAACTATAATGTGTTAATAATCACTGTTACCAATCAAAACTGATTTAATAAATTTTTTTATTAATTACTTCATTATCTTAAATTAATATTACAGTGTACTGATAAATCGACTTGCGTTGCCACCTTGCGAGACTTTTTGTAACACAAAACTAGTTTATTACTGACAGGTCGTGTCGATGTAAATGAATCTTAATTTTATGACGCCGCATCGAGGTAATGGTGTTTTGATGATAATTATTATTATTATTATTTTTTTTTTATTTCAATGAATATTTACAATCTGTTTCGAAATGAAACATTAAGTAAATTATTTGACATATTAACAGACATGTTGGGAATAGTTCATTAAATATTCCCGTAATAAATTAACTTACAAGTTCCTATAAACGTAAATAAATTTTAGGTTACTGTCAGTTAATCGGTACCACGAATCGGGCCGCGAAAAAAAAAATTTTCTATTGGAAAGAGGACAATTTTCTAAGCAATTTTTGTAATTACATTTTTGCGGATTATCCAGTAGTTTTCGAGAAAACGGCATTTGAAAATCAAAATTCTACATGCATTTTACATAGGGAATTGATCCGCTCCCGAGTTCTATTGACGGTGCGTGCGTTCTGATATAGTCTTAGTGATGGGCGGAGCACTTGTATTCAGTTGTTGTCGACCACCGGTCGGGAGCACACCGACCGTTGCTAACGAGTTTCACACCTTACGAGTTTCACCCCATTCGAGTTGCACCTTTGGCGTGGTGGTGCGACCTAGAAGGATGTTTTTAGCGAGTCAGCGTTCCTGACTTGTCCTCTTTCCAATAGAATATTTTTCGTGGCCGAATTCGTGGTACCGATTGCCTGACAGATCCCACTTTAAGATCGGAATGGATGTCATCATTAGAAACATACCATTGAGCATTGACGATGGTTCTGAGTATTTTATTTTGGTACCTCTGTAAGATCTCTATATTGGATATACTGGATGTTCCCCAGAGTTGAATGCCGTATGTCCAAATCGGTTTTAAAATAACTTTGTAAATTAAAAGCTTGTTTTCCAACGATAGCTCAGATCCTCTACCAATTAACCAATACATCTGTCTGAATTTTAGACCAAGTTGTTTTCTTTTATTAAAGATATGAGTGCGCCAGGTCAGCCTTCTATCCAAATGCATACCCAAATACTTTGCGTTGTCGGTCTGTGGCAGGTTGCAGTTGTTCATGGTCACAGGTGGACAGGTGTCTCTCCTCATCGTGTATGTAACATGTGTAGACTTAGTTTCGTTGGCTTTAATTTTCCATTTTTTGAACCAATCATTAACTTTATTTAGGTGGTTTTGCAAGTTTTTAGATGCAACCTTGGGGTCAGTGTGCGACGCAAGAATAGCCGTATCATCTGCAAAGGTTGCTATTGTTGTTGTATTAGTAGTTGGCAGGTCCGCCGTGTATAATAAATAAAGAATGGGCCCCAATACGCTCCCTTGTGGGACACCTAAATGGATTGGAAAAAGATCCGTGTACTCTTCTCCATGTCGTATTAGGAAGTGTCGATCACTCAAGTAAAATTTTAGTAATTGATATAGTCCGGGAGCCCGTGTGCATGGGAACTAAACCATAAGGTACAAAATTTTTGACCATACAGGCTGAGAGGACTTTAAAAATTAGTAATCAAACCGCCCGTCTGCCACTCGAGAGTGGCAGCGTTAACTTGGGATCGGCGCGAGAAAAGGGGCATTTTTGAGGTTGAACTAAACCATAGGGTACATAGACAATTTTTATATCAAAAGATTCCTTTTTTTGTGTATTTTTCAAAATACTATGACAGACGGTTTTAAGTGCAGCCTTCATGACGGCAGACGCGTTTGAAAATATCGAGCGAGCGAGAGTAATGCGCGGAATAGCATAACAAACAGAGATAGACTTTCGCCTTGCTTGCAAATGAGATTCGGTAGATGTAATTCACTTTAATAAGTAGGTACTACTTACAAAAAATCATTGTAAGTGATTATTTTTTTGTTTTTCGAAAAGGCTCGTATTAACATCCTCTTTCCCAAGGCCAACTTTGAAAATTAGGATTTTTTAATTTTGTGATAATTTATTGTTTGTGCTCTTACGAGTATTTACAAATAGAAAAAAAAATTCAAGCAATATTCTTTTCAAGTCCTATTTGATGTCTCCCGCAGACAACACTAGAACTGAGGAAGTTAAAAATAAAAATTACTTACTTTATAAATACACAGGGTGGCGCAAAATGAACGTTGTAGTTTGAATTATTTATAATGATTTAATTTAAGCGACAATTGTTTTTTTTTTAATTACCTATATCTATAATTATAATTATCTATAATTAAAAATAATAACCTGCCCCAAAATTTCAGATGTTATATCCTCGAATTCATCGCGAATATAGTTTTTTAATGGCAGGATGGTCCTTGGCTTATTAACGCACTTTTTCTTTCAAATATACCTAAAGAAAATAGTCAGGAGCGGTTGTTCGATTGTGTATTGTTGCATTTTAAATACCCTAAGGCCCAGTTTTTTAATTGTAAGTTAATCTAAATTTTAGGGTTAACCTACGTTTATGACTACCTGATTGGGTCGGAAATCAAAGTTAACCTTTGAATTTGGGTTAACCTAAGGTTAACTTACGATTGAAAAACTGGGCCTAAGTCTTTTTCACAAAATACTGAAATGAAATTTTACAAAAATAATAAATTAAAAAGTTATAAGGAATTCAAACCACAACGTTCATTTCGGGCCACCCTGCATTTTCATTATGTAAAATTAAAATTTGAAAAGCAATGGAAACAACATCTACAAAAAGTAGCTTGAGAAAAACTAATTGTAGTTGAATCTTCATTGTTATTTTTTGGTCTGTAGACTAAAAATAACGGTAAAAATTGTACTTACTTGCCTACTGACCAAATTACAAACATCATATTTTTAAAGTCGATAACAAATTTTTTAATACCAGTTAATCGAAGACAATTCCACGCTCTATGCCGTTACTCGCATTGAATCAAAAAGTTGAATCTGCTGCTTGCTTTCTTTCTCAATTTTAGTTAAAAGCTGATTTTCTTGATACAGAAAATAGTCGCTTTAAGAATTCAAACGGATATTTTAAATTTAATAAAAATCGTCTATTTTCTAAAATTTGGACAAACATAAATAAAATGATGATTCTTATTACCATAGCAGTATAATGTGGTCTGAAGAAGTTCAGCGAATCATCGGAAGCTTTGCCATACACTATGCAGAGCGTATTAGTCAACTTATTTTGTCGAAGCCAAAATCACATACTAGGAAATTTAATTAATGTATCATTATGGTGGTTTCCCGTCACGTTCCCGATAGTCCACAAAACTATTAGGCTTTAGATCACAGCAATGTATTCAAGACCAAGATTTGAATCACGATTACCCACTTCCCAGTCGACCGGTATAGTCGTAAGGTATATAGGCCATAAAGTACTTGTTCAAGTTATCGAAAATAGATAACCTTTATTGAATTTGCAATTTTTAAAATATTATATTAATTACTATGTTTATCTTCTATAAAGTCACAAAGACAATTATAATAGATGAATTTTTGCAATCAATATAATTACCCCCGTAATTACCATAGGGTGATAAACTTTTGTAGCTTTTAATGTACACAACTAATGCTTTTTTACCAATTTCTACAGTTTTTCGACTGTCTGTCTGCACAAGTTCATGAAATCAAAAATTTAATTGTGATGATTATTAATCTTTAAATTAAAGTTTTGATATTATTATATTTCCGAAGTTAATGTTTTATATATTTTTATAAGCTAAAAGTAAAAAGTTGATTTTCCTGTGACAAAGACAATTCTTATACGATTTTCAAATTTATGCTATAATAAGTTTCGGTTTTTTCACTTCTACGTATTCTGATTGAAATCACTTCACTTCAATTTGTTTTAAGCCTTTAGTTCTTCATCATTCAAGACCATTTTATCAAGAATTCAATGAAGGAACAATAAAATTCATAATATTACCAATAATTTTTTTATGGTATGTGACTTATGTTATAACAAAGAAAATAATCACTTATAATGATTTGATATACTTATTAAAGTGAATTACATCTACCGAATCTCATTTGCAAGCAAGGCGAAAGTCTATCTCTGTTTGTTATGCTATTCCGCGCATTACTCTCGCTCGCTCGATATTTTCAAACGCGTCTGCCGTCATGAAGGCTGCACTTAAAACCGTCTGTCATAGTATATTTGAAAAATACACAAAAAAAGGAATCTTTTGATATAAAAATTGTCTATGTACCCTATGGTTTAGTTCAACCTCAAAAATGCCTCTTTTCTCGCGCCGCTCCCAAGTTAACGCTGCCACTCTCGAGTGGCAGACGGGCGGTTTGATTACTAATTTTTAAAGTCCTTTCAGCCTGTATGGTCAAAAATTTTGTACCTTATGGTTTAGTTCCCATGCACGCGGGCTCCCGGACTAATAGTGATTGTTTAGAATTGCAATATGTTTTTACTTATTTCTTTATGTTATTTAAAATTGCCGCTAATTTTTATTTGTATCTCCAATATTTTGTATGGCCCTGTAAATGTTTGTTCATCCCTTGAATTTTATACGCGCATGTCGATCTCTACCGCCTTAAACGACAGTACACCACTAATGGCCTAAGCGACTGCACGCTTATTCAGTTCTAGGTTAAAGGGTTGCTCATTTAGCTGCAATCAAGCTAAATTAACCAATTACCGTTTTATCGATTACCGTTACAATAAACTACCATCAAAGTGAATTGTGCTTCGTTTTTTTTACCTTTTGCTACCACATACAGCAGTTCAAATAGTCAAGCCAGACGTCTTCGACTACACAAAAAGAGAAGATTGATTCGAGGGCAGGAGCATCCGAACCTTCAATCAAGCCAGTGATGATGTAGGAGATTTAGTTTTAGTTTGTAGAATTCCTATTACTAAAATCATTAATTTTGTTTTGCAGGTATTCTTGCCTTTTCCGAGTATTTGAATTAGGTTTATACGGCTTGTGAATACTTTGTAACTTTACGTATATTTTATTTTGAAAATTAATTAAGAACTCAATGAAAATAAATACAGACGGATGTGTAATATTTAAAGTTTTGCCGATAGGTGAATGGAACGATTCGCATGCGTTGGTTGTGCGAGCGGCGCTTGCTGTTTTCGATGCCCATAACTGGGGTGGAAAAACGGCATCCTCGGATATATAATTGCTAACCAAATAATAAGCAAACAAAGTTACTTTGCACAGTTGGGTATCAATATTTTACATACGGGGGGGGGCGTAATTAAAAATTCCGCCATTATTGGCATTGACAATAAATTGTAATAGCTAGAACAACCCTGTAATGTCATAATAGCAGGTAGGTGGGCGAAGATATCTACCGGGCGAGTTTACCCATGAAGATTAAAGCCGACTTAGGATTAGAACATCTTCTGTTAAGCGGCCGAGTTTACCTATGAAGATTAAGGTAGAAAATTTCTAGCTGGACGAGTTTACCATTTGGTTTAGGACTTATTCTCTCAAGCGGACGAGTTGACAATCGCCCCAAATTTAACGTAAAACCGTGTTTATCCTATGTAATTTGTGGGCGGCATATCGGTAATACGGGGTGGCGATTAATATAAACAGAGGATCCCGCCAAAAAGTGATGGCGGGAAATCATATTTTCATATCATATTTTCTTTGTTGATTGTGGAATACCGGGCCTCGGCCCACACTTCCTTCATCTGTTGTTTCGTTTTGTTGCCTGATGTTGATGTTTTACGAACTTTTGGTTCGGGAAGTCGTCTGGCGATTAACTCCTATGATGTTGATTGATGTGGCTGTAGTTCAAGGACTATCAGGGACTCATTGGAATCCTTAGGAGTTACTTGAGGATGTACAAATTGTGGTAAAAATTTGTTTGGTTCGCGTGCGATGCTAATTGCGCATTTTGGTTCCCTTTAGAAATGCCAATGGTGAGATAGGAATTAAAAATTTATTGATGATAAGGTGCAAATTTTTATACTAGCACGTTTTAATTTTCGTATTTTTAATTTGTTAAAATTTGATAAATCTCGTTTCTAATTTTTAGGTAAGCGATTTTCCGACTTTTTTTTCACAAAGTTTACCATTATAACTTTTTAGGAAGCACCTTTTTATAACTTACGATCAAGTTTTTGTACGTTGATGACAATTTTTTTTACCATTTACCGTCTGGTATTTGTGGGGCAACCTCTGTGCGTTTTTTTACGTCAACAGATTTTTGGAAGTGCTGCTAATTTTTTGCACTGTGTTTGAAATTGTCTCGAGAATTTCTGTGAGCCGAAGTTTCTGATTCGAGGTATTGGACAACTGGGTACAGCCAGCCAAACGTTTGTGGACAACTCCAATAGTTGGAATACGAAGCGAAGAGTGTTGTTGTTTTTATTTTTGGATACTGCTGGACCCATGGATTAGAGGCACCATGTATAAGTTCGATTGTGTAAACTTACAGTAGCTACTGGTAAGTGTTATTTTGGCTTCTAACCGGACGGGTCTAGATTTTTTAAAGCAGTTTGGGGTCATTTGTTAGCCACCTTTTTTTGTAGTTTTTCAGCACTTCTTTGTTGATGTATTAGAAACTATTGTTTGAGAGATTCCAAGTATTTTTTATCCACCGATTACTTGTACTTGTGTGACGACGCTACCGATTCTGTTTTTGATCTCTGTATTTTGGAGTAAATTAAATACGCTATTATTTACATTGTTTTATTTCGGAGAGGTTGCAGTTGCCTTGGGATTCTTATTTCAGACTCAGCCATCGCTATCCGGCACTAATCAGTTAGTTTAAGATCGTGGGCTCTTTGCACCGAGAAAAAGCTGATATCAGCGTGTAGAGGAGAATCAATCTTCCCCCACAGGAAAGATTTGATTTTCATCTCAAGGAACAGGCTCGTCACCCTCCAATCCGGATCCATCTCTGTCAGGAAGAGAATCACCAAGGGGTGTCTCCAGGGTTCGGTCCTATGGAACATCCTATTGGATGATTACCTTTCTGAAGAAGAAGAGCTACACCTACCCGACGAAACAACCCAAGCATACGCCGATGACCTTGGTAAAGTTATCAAGGCGAAAACCCGCAAAGAACTAATCATGAAACTCCAAAAAGCTGTGGATAGGCTAGATTGTTGGTGTAAGCGCATGAAGCTCAGTCTCTCGGCAACAAAGACAAGAATCATGTGCTTTCGCCCAGTACGGTCTTCCAACACAGACATCAAGATTATGCTGAACCACACGAAAATCAAAGTTGTCAAGGAATTTAAATACCTTGGTATGCTATTAGATGAAAAACTGTCCTTCCAATAACACATAAATATGGTATGCTCGAAAGCGAATAACCTGATTATCGGACTACAACGTAAGGCAAGAGCCAGCTGGGAGACGGATCTGAGAAAGACCATGACTATGATTTACAAGGGGGCAATTGTCCCCATCGTGGCTTACGGAAGCGAAATCTGGTCATGGAGGATCGAGGAACGTGACACGAAAGCTAGGCTCTTGTCCTGTTATGGTTTAGCCTGTAGATTGATGATTCAAGGGTACAGAACAATTTCCTCCCTGGAAATACGAAGGTTACACGCGATGAAGACAATTAAGAAGAGACAAACCACTCAGTTTTTGGGACAAGAAATTGTCCCACAATACTTTGAATCAATGGCCGAAATAAAACGTGAGTTAATCCTGATAATTCAGGCCATATGGCAGGATAGGTGGAATAAATTTGAATACGGACGCATCACACACCACATTATACCGAATATCCATCCTAGACTCCAAATAAACCCAACTTTGAAACAACCCAACTACTGACCGGGCATGGCAAATTTGGGAGACACCTCAAGAGATTGGGGAAGAACCCTATGCCCGGCCTGTGACACTTTGGACGAACCCCTGCATAGGATCCTGGACTGCGTTCTATACAGAGAGGAACGGAAGGCTGTGGAATCTTTCTTCACCGAAAACCCACCCCTTAACCTGACTGAACTGTTTGAACGCACACCCCGGGACCTATTGCATGGATTTCTACGAACAAAAACCGACTTTTAAAACAATATCACCGACGAACACGCATAGCAAAATTTTCCCGAACACGACAATACAGGGTTTTAACGAAATCTTCACAATAAAAAAAATATCGTCACTCTCTGCCGCAATACCTCCGATCACCAGCACACCAAATTTTGGCCGGAGATACGATGACATAATATTCATTTTTGTTTTCTATTGTGGTAGCCTTAACAAAGATATCGGTAGCCCTGGCAAAGATATATATATGTATCACCCCCTACCCTAAATCTATCTATAAAAGTTTTTTTAACAAAATCCAAAATGAAAAAAATTTTTAATTTTTGTACGCCACTGAATTTTTTCCAAAATTTTTATATACGTCACATAATACCGTAAGAAGTCACAAATAAAATTTCTCCAAGATTGGTACAACAAATTTTTTCGGTCATCTAGCGGATTTTTCGAAAATAAATTTTTGTAAATTACTGACTGTCGATTTACTGATTCTGAAAACATTTTCGAAAAAATTTAACAAACAGCCTAAACTTGGTCGCTACCTAGTGGCAGAACTTTTTACTTATAAAGTAACGTTCCATCAGTCCGTACGACGATATTATAAAATATTTCCCACCGAACCACCTATTTTTGTATTCTAAAATAAATTGTTACAAGCCCTAAACTCAATTGTTATGCTGCACTCGGTATACAAATCAACTTTAACCTAATTTTGACACATATGCACAAAATTATGACGTTTATTAAAATTTTGAATATATTGTTTTATTTCTGCAAGCCATCTGACAAATTCTCACAAAAAATATACTATAAATTAAGATTTCAGTTAATATTTTCTGTAATTTTTCTGACCTGCCCGCCCTGTTACAATTGGCTCGATTTGTTTTCTCACCAATACTTATACTTTCAAAGCTCCATCGACACACCAAATTTTAGCTGAATCGGTTAAACATTTCCGGAGATACGACAACATTTTCATTTTTTTAAATTTATTTTATTGTGGTGGCCCTGGTGAAGATTTCTCTGGCAAAACCTTATTTTCACCATTCCAGCCCACGAGGCATACGTCCAATAAGTTTGATTGCAATCGACGCAGAAATGCCGAAGAAAATCGATCGACAAAAACTTTTTCATGTTTTTGCCAAAAAAGTTAATTTTATTTTTTTCGTGTTGCATTACTGATTTCTATCGAAGGATTACATATGCTCTCATATCCATTAGGATCAATGTACCTACGTACCAAATTTGGGTAAGATCCCTTCAGCACTTCTTGAATTATTCACTCTTAAAGTTTCAACTTTGACAACTTGTGATTTGTGACAGACGACAGATAGAAGATTAATTTTACCTATTCTGGATAAAGCCTTTTAAGGCCTTTAAAATAACATATCGCAAGACAAAATATTTTTTTAAAATCCCGTATTATTTTCTTGTGGTGGCACTCCTGATTGATAGATCGCGAAGAAAACCTTATTTTCATCTTTCCACCGTGAACCCTACCACCATACCAAATTTGGTCATAATTGGTTGGATGGTTCGGAAGCAAATCGATCGACAAAATTTGACGACAGACAGACCGACATAGAAATTTTTATTTTACTTTTTGAGATCTTTACGTTTCTGAACACGGTGATCTCGAAAATGCAAAAAAAAAAGTTGAAATTTTTTTTCGATTACCATACCTCCAATTTTTTTTTAAAATTGATTAGAGGTAAAAATGACTCCGCAGCCAATCATTGAACAGTATCGAAAATAAAGGTGAAAACTCTAATGAAATTTAGATTTTGAACTAAAATTAGAAGTACCCATGATCAACTACGAATTGCAAATTAAAACTATTAAAAGATGTATGATACAGGGATGGCTCCAAAAACAAATTTTAACCAGAAAATTAGTACCAATTTTAATATTTATTTGCATCTTTGTATTATTGACCAATCAAAACACCCGATCAATGTGTCGGGTATTTATGTTGGTATTTATTTTAGGTATTTATTTTACTATAAAAAATAAAGACTTAAGTTGCTCGATGAGGTCGTCCAGGTTTCTTCTCGGATTATCGGATGATGGTGGATCTGCGGATGACGAAGGCAGGGCTGCGCTTGAACTGGCTTCCGCTTTCGTGGCCCGGAGTTGTTCAAGTTTGTGCTCAGCTACCTACATTGCGTTTCGTACCGGTCTGATTTCTTCCAGTATCTAGATGGCCTCTTCCGATCTGCCGTCCAATTTATTGTAGACCACACTCCCTTTAACAAAAGCGGTTTTGGATTTAGTTAAATACTCCTCCAATTTAGCAATTTCGGTGTCGATTTGTGGAGCGTCGCCTGAAGAATTGGTTTCCGTTGATTTCGACTTGGTCGATTTCTTGGGTTTCCTCGTCATTTTCGTTCAAAAAATTTGAAAAAATTTTTTTGAGGTTATGCCACGTGGTACGTCTGACTTCACTGACGGTTCACCGACCCTAAAAACATGACTGACCCCGACCGATGCGTACTATCGTAAATGACTGACCCTAAATCGAATCGAATCATAAATGACTTTATGGAATACCGGGCAGAGTCGATTTACAGAATAAGTGTAGCCCAAAACTTCTACGAATGCTGTTGAAAAGTTCTATTGAATTATTAAATTAAGAAGAGTATCCCGAACTTATTTCTTGGACTCATGTTGCGCTTTGTGAATTGTACATTCCTCCTGCTACAATTACAGAGGCACCCACATTCGTGGACGAGGATGCCAATTATAACAATACAAGAGGTAAGTAGTGCTAATTTTTTTACCTGTTTATTAAACGATTGTTCCTACTTCCAGATGATATCGACATATCTAACCTGCAGTCATCTTTAAATAATTTATCAACGGAAGAACGCTGTATCAATGCCCTTCGTCACATAGCCACGTCTTTTGATGCTCTTCAGTTTCTGGACTCAAAACTCAAAAAACGGTAAATGGAAAAAATGGTCAAAATATTGCAAAAACAGAATTTGGAACTTCTCCGGAGGTGAAAGACGAACCCTTGGCGACTAGAACAACATTTGATGGACACGACGAATTATGTCGAGACTAGGTAAAGATGCGGCTTTATCAAAACTGCGTCAGGGTTTGTGCCACTTTGGTTGAATATTATTTTAAAATAGAAAACTATGGGGCTTCTTGCGCTGCTTGGAGCTACTGCTTTATTACAATAAAATTGCTTATAACATGTACACCTTGACAAATGCAGTCGTTATGAGTGCGTTTTACCTAAAAGCAGGTGATATCTTTTTAGTGTATGCTAAAAATTGGAGTCAAACGAAAATTTACCATAAAGAGTATTGCTCTCTTACAACAGAAGATCAAGATATACTTCGAAAAGTAGAAGGAGATGTTAATAAATTGAGTGGAAAAGTTGCCGTTTATGTTCAGTCTGGAAATAAATATATGTCATTCCAGGGACTTTTGGAAATAGGTAAGGAATTTGTAAACCTCCAACCGGTCCTTGACATTTTTTTTCAGGAATAAAATATTATAATAAGGCCTTAAAATATTCTAAACACAAGAACACAACATTATATACAAAAAATTAATAGAAGCTTATAACGAGAGTTGGGTTTTTTCTTTTTGAAGAAAATCGTTGAAGAAAAACTACCGTCGTTCAGTTCCAAATTTGTGCATGAAGGCGAAGTACAATTTTAACCAAGCGGTATCTCTGTTAAGAAAGGATAGTATTGAACCATCATTGAATTGCGCTATGCTGTATAATAATATAGCCAACTTGTTCAGGATTTTAGCGTCATTAGATGTTGGAAGAAACGCCGAATTGGTATATAAGACCGCCATTAAAAATTACCATACTTCATTGAAAATTCTGGATGGATCTAGTAATTCTATAGAAAACCTAACATTCCGAGAGGAAGTTCTCTGGAATTTAAGATCAACAGAGTTCATCAAGGCTTGTATTTTATACGAAAAAGTTAACAGTTGCAAACTGGACTTGGTAGGTTCCCTTTCTTGCGCAGAGTTTCAAAAAAGTACTTCGAACACTCAAAAGTATTGCTCTGTATTTTTTAGTAACTATTTTTTTGTAGGTTTCCAATCAGGAAATTCAAGAAGCACTTAAGCAATTGACCGAAAGTGTTGTCTGTTGCGAGGTGTCATGGGAACATCCTTACTTTTTAAAATATAAAGTAATTTTGGGAAAAATTTATTTGTACACGGCTGTATTGAAATTTTTGTTGCTGAAGAAAAGCAACAATGAAGAGACTTTTAATTGCGACCTAGGTACGATTGAACGGTTGTACAACGACGCCGCTTCCTGTTTTTGCGAGGTGACAGAATTCGAAATGTTCCTGACGACTTTCTCTAACGCTATTTCACAATAGCCAAATTTGATTTTGCGGGTAATACCCAACAAGCAAATGGCGCAGTTAAACGTACCAGGCAGGTCACTGGCAACGTGTCTGCAGATGATGAGGACAAGGGAGGTAAACCTCAAGTGTCTTTACGTAAAAAGGCCAAGAGGAAGCGTAAATCGGGCGGCTGCAAGGCACCGACAAGCATTCCCCCCCCTCCAGCAACGCAGAGGAGGCAACTTCAGGGTAGGCACCAAAGAAACAGTCGCCTAGCCAAACTGGGACCCCCCCTCAGGAGGATCCCAAGCAGCTCCTTCCACGACCACTCAGACCCAAGACAATACTAAGCGTATTCATCAAATGGTATTGGCTGATAAGCAAAAATGGCCTGAGCTATCAAAAGCATTCAAAGGTCAAAGATTCCAGGGACGGGCTGACTATCACCGTCCCAACGGAAGGAGACTTCAGGGAGCTAGCGAAGCTTTTGGCGCTTCGCAAGTACAAACACCACATCTATAAGGAGCTGGTGGTGAAACCCCTCAGGGTTATACTTAGGGGACTCCCCAAAGAGTTTCTCGTAAATGACATCAAGACGGACCTGACCAAAAATGGCTACCCAGTCATTAAGGTCAGCCAAATGGTACAAGGGGCAGCACGCATTCCGCTCCCCCTTTACGTAGTCAGGCTTGAAAACACCACTAAGGCCAAGTCAATTTACCAACTCAAGATGGTGTTACAAATGGGGGCTTACTTTGAGCCACCCAATAAAAGAAAGGCACCTGTGCAATGCTTGGGTACCCGAACCCATCGACGGCACAGTCCCCCTCCCCCAATGGGGTAGACCGTGTCGCTCTAGCGACCGCCCTGATGCAACAGGCCTCCGAACTCCTCAAGATCGGAGAACCAGTTGCTGCAAGGATGTCAAAGCGACCAAGAAGGAAAAAGAAGAAAGAGGCAACATCCATTAAAATCCTAACGGGTAATAATGGATGGTTGCCACTGACTGCCGTTAATAAGTCACCCTTGCGGCCTCTCCTGGAGCCGGAGATTGTGGCCCTGCTAGGAGGGGATGACAATCAGGTTAACATTGCTGGAGACCTGAATGCCGAACATCCGGCGTGGAACAGTCGCAAGACTAACACAGCTTGTCGCACCCTCCTAGCAGTCTCCGACAGGTATCATTTTGTGGTAGATGCTCCGGTGGAGTATACCCACTTCCAGTTTAATCCACACGCTCCACAGAACCTACAAAGTGATAGGTACTCTGAGAACCATTATCAGGATGTGTTGGATGTAGCGATTGTCAGGAACCTTCAGTTCCTGCACAAACTGACTTCGCTACACGAGCTAGTCTCGGATCACAACCCAGTTCTCCTAGAACTAGGGGATGCCGAGCCTACTCTCCAGAACAGAACAATCTCCACCACGAATTGGGCAACCTTCAGGGCAGTAATTAACAAGAACCTAGGTCCCCCCTTGTCCTTCAGACAAAGGAGGCCCTCGATCACTACCTGCAGAGATTCGAGGACTTGGTGGTAGATGCCGAGCATCAAGCCACCAAGGTTCTTCCGGCGTGCGACCATCGGAACAGCCTCCCGCCTGACATTAGGGAGTTAATCCGCGAGAAAAACCGGGCGAGGCGTCGTGCGCAGTGCACAGGCTACCCGGCGGATCGAACGGTATACAACTCCCTAAAAGATCAAGTGCGTGACGCTATTTCTGAGTTCAAAGATACCAGCTGGGGTAACAAGCTCGAGGAACTTACATTCTGTAAACCATCAGCTTGGGGGCTGGTTAAAGGACTCAGAAATAAGAGAGACGTCATCCTCCCCCCCTACAAGGCACTCACGGCCTAGCACTCAGCAACCTCGATAAAGCTGAAGTGCTAGCAGACAGTTTAATGGCTCAATTCAAGCCAAACCCTGACGACACACACCAAAACCACACCGCGAGGGTTGACGCGGAGGTGGAAAATTGGTTGTCAAATTCGCCTAACGCAGACACTCCACTAGATAACACTTCCCTTCAGGAGGTTTATCACTCCATTCGTTTACTAAAAAAGAAGAAAGCTCCAGGTCCCGACGGAATAAGGAACAGGGCAATAGCAGAACTGCCCAGGTCGGCATTCACTTGCATCTGAAATGCAGTGTTGCATCTCGAGCACTTTCCAGGTCGTTGGAAAGTGGCCGACGTCATCATGATCCGAAAACCTGGGCATAATCCGAAATTGCCCTCCTCCTACAGACCTATCAGCCCACCCCTGCGCTTGATAAGGGACTTTTGTGGGGCCCCCACATCAAAATTACTACCAAGAAAGCAAGGGGAGCCAAGGCCGCGTTGGGCCCTCTTCTAAACAAAAGTTCTAAGACAAGTACCAAGAATGGGCTATTATTGGTTAAAACCATTATTAGACCCATTCTCACGTATGCAGCTCCGGTATGGGGGTGTGCAGCACCCGCTCACTTGGACAAAGTCCAAACTATTATGAACATAGCTACGATGCGTGCCATGAAGGCCCCATGGTACGTCAGCAACAAACGGCTGCAAGAGGACTCCAATCTGGAGACGGGCGATTGTAAGTTCCACCGATCGGTCAAATCCTTTTTAATCCGACATGTAAGTTCCACCGGTCGGTCAATTAAGTCGAGGTTGTCAAAGTTATTAGTAATCTTTTAAGCCCTTTTAAGCTTTCATTGTGTTGTGAGAAATTAGTTTCATTCAAGTTGTTTAAAAAAATTGTGAGTTATGATGCAATTTCACTTATACAATAAAATTAGTTCTAGGCAAGCTCCATAATATATCAAATTATATAGTCTATAATATCAAATATAGATTTCACGAGACGAAAATTATTCTGATGTTATAAAATAAAACGCTGTGTAAGCACAACTAGCAAATAAACCACATTTTATTTTGATTTTATAAATACAGGATGTCTCAAAGGTAAGAGTCGGAATCTTGTTTTGACGCCATTCTATCAGTAGATACGTAATAATCGCAGAGAGAAATTAAATACAGCTCTAAATTTTCTTATTTATAATAAATAGAATCGATGGGGAGGGGTCTACTTTTAATAAGGTTGCCAACTTGTAATTGGTAATACAATTACAACATCTAATTATTATATAAGGAAAACATCAATGAATAATTATTATAGAAATACAAAAGAAGAACAAGAAATTAACCATCGCAAATAATACAAATTGCAAGATATTACTTATTAATAATAAGTAAAAGAAATATTGGGCGTTCGTGGTAATACATTGTTAGTGTACAAAGGATTCACATTTTATAAACAATCCGTGTTATTAAATAAAACTATTAAGTGGCGTTGTAGCAATAACAAGTGTTCAGCAAATCTATACACCAAAGGAGAGGGAGAACTACGTGAGATTTCCAAAAAAAAAATGATATACATAATCACACGGGAAATCAAGAAAAAATTGAACGTCAAGCGGTAAGTAGGGTTGTTAAGAAAAAAGCGATTGAAGATATATCGGGAAAACCTTCTAAGATATTCCATGATGCTTTAAAAAGTCTTCCACCTGTTAATATTACAGAACCTGATGTTGCGCGGATTAAAAGAAATGCATATAATGCAAGGCGACAAATACAACCGCCTTTGCCAACGTCAATGCTAGATGTGCATTCCGCTTTAGATGCCATCAATATTGTGACATGGTCTGGCGAAGAATTTTTAATGTTGAATGATTGCCCCAGCAACCTCATTATTTTTTCATGTTTAACTAATTTACGCTTTTTGTGTTCCATTGAAAATGTATTTATGGATGGAACTTTCAATTACTGCACAAAATTTTTTACTCAGTTATTTACCATCCATGGGTACAGTAATGGTTATTATATTACTTTGGTGTTTTGTCTTTTGAAAAACAAGACACAAAATACATATCGTGACTGTTTTCACAAATTAGTTGAAATTTGTCATCAACACGATTTGCAGTTTCAACCAAAGTTTGCCACTGTGGATTTTGAACTTGCAATACACGCTAGCTTAAAATACGTTTGGGAAAATATTGTATTAATTGGCTGTAGATTCCATTTAGGCCATTTATCTTGGTATAGGAATATTAAGAAGTTTGGATTAGCCAGAGAATATAAAGATGCTTCCTCGCAGATTAGTAATTGGCTGATTATAGTTTTGGTTTGCAATATTTAAGTCCAAATGAAGTCGATGCAGTCTACAGCGAAGACTTAATATCCACTATACCGAACGATCCACGGTTGCTAAAATATTCGGATTATTTATTTCGCACGTATGTCGATGCAACTTCAGCATATCCTCCTGAGCTTTGGGCTGCAAATTCAGCTAGTATGTGTCGGACCACTAACGCCTGTGAGTCTTTTCACAATACATAACATAAAAAAACATAAAAATCTCGTTTATTTGTTTATAAATATTTACATTCTAAACTTAAAGCTAAGAAAAGAAAATTTTTACATGTATCTATATAATCACTCCTATTTACAATTTATTGATTAGTTTTGAATGTATGGTGTCTTGCGTCTCTGGTGGTATGTTGTCCTGCTGGGCAAAAATGAGTGGAAAAGCCCAGCGCCATGTGCCTTAAAGGTAGGAAGAAGAAGGGGGGATAGATAGGGTGGCAAGTACCAAAATAAAATAAATAGAAATTAAATAACAATAAATAAAACCTAACTAAAACTAATTAACAGCAACTTTCCTGAGAAAGTTTGAAGAATGTTTATGAGTATTGTCGAAGTGTAAATTAGTAGGTTTGCGGTTTATAAAATTGTCTGATGCAGCAGTTTGAATTTTTGTCGGTACGGGAGATCGTTCAGTTTCAGTCGAGCTAAATGATTGGTTGTGGGGTTGCGTCGCGTCGTGTAGTGGAAGAAGTCGTAAGCGTGGTTATAGACTAGGTGTCGAAGAGTGGGTAAATTTGTCTGGTCATGTAACGTGTGGATCGGTGTATGTTTAGGCTCACCGGTCATGATGCGAATAGCTTTATTTTGAATAATTTGAAGTTTGTTAATGTTGCACTTGGCTGCGTTGCTCCAGATCGGGGAGGCGTATAACATGATGGGTTTAATCATTGTCTTGTATAGCGTGAGTCGTAATTTGGGGTCCAGTCTGTTTTTGTAAGTAAGCAAAGGAAAAAGGGCGTGAAGCGCATTGTTGGCTTTTTTGGCGGCTAAGGTCAGATGGGTGCTGTAGGTAAGGTGTTTGTCGAGGGTAACGCCGAGGTACTTTCCGTTTGTTGTCAGTGGGATGTCAATATTGTTGATTTTGAGTTTAGCGGTAAGTCGGTCCTTGCGGTGGGAGAAGGTTGTCAGCGTTGTCTTGTTCTCGTTGAGTTTGAGTTTCCAGGTCGTGTAGTAGGTCAATAATTTGTCCATGTGCTGTTGTAGGTACTTAATTGATTGGTTTTTTTGGTAGGAGACGGAAATGATTGCGGTATCGTCGGCATACAGTGAAATTTCATTTTTGTCATGTTTAGGGAGATCGTTTATGTAGTAGGTGAATAAGATTGGGGCGAGGATGGAGCCTTGCGGTACTCCAGCAGGGATGGGTGTCTTTTCACAATATGTTTAATTCGCAGTTTTATACTGCCCACCCACCATTATATACGTTTTTGGAGAAACTGAAAGAAATCCAAGCAGAAACATGTATCAAACTTAACAGCGTTCACATAACTAAACATATAGTAATTGTGATACTGCAAGGAAACGCAAACGGTTGGAGCATTTACTTCAATTATATTCCACCAAAGAAATTAACAGATTTCAATTTGTACAACATATTTCTAATCGCTTCTGTGAGATAAATGTGAATGAAAAAGGAGGGGGGGTGACTAAAATATCTTTTATTTCATTTTAGATTAATATGTTACCTATATACTTTTCTTTTTAATAAAAATACATAATAAAACAATCACAGTTGAAATTTCTTAAAAAATTATATTTTTTTAACCTATTTTGAAGAATCAATTTTTGCAGTTTGAATTATCAATAGTAATATAACAAGACCTCGGGTTTTAATTGGAAATTTTAGTTTGTAAACAAAAATGTATTTTTGCTTAGCAACGCACGAGAGCTTCAGCTCGAGTGCACTTGCTTCAAAGCAACGAGTGCTAACACCTATTATTGGTTAATTTATTGATATTTCATCGATAATATATTTTTAAATTTATTACACTGGACAACAGTGATTCTGCGGCGTGAGGTTTAGGAGTTGATATTGGGTAATTCTAGTCTCCTGAATCCAAAAAATAGATTCGATTTGCCTAATTTTTGAGGTAAAGGCCATTTAATTATTAAAAATAAAATGAAAAACAAACATTCAACATATTCAAAAACCGTTATTTTGGAATGGCGATAACGTTACGAATGATAAAATAGAGTTAATTGACTAATTAATAGAGTTAATTAACCACCCCCCAAAAGAAAACTAATCCTACCTCCAGAACTACTACAAAAAATCAAAAACAAAAACAAGCTATAAAAAATTTACCAAAGACAAAAATTCACGACCTTAAAAACACAAATAAACAAACTGACGGACGACATCAATAAACAAATTAATAAAATCAAAAACAAAAACTGGACTGATACATTAAAAACATTATCAACAAAAAAGAACATGAACACACTATGGAGAATTTCGAAAGCACTAAAAAACAAAGACAATATAAAAGTTATGCCGGCCTTGCACACCCCGGCCGGGGTAATCAGCTGCAACACGGACAAAGCCAACACAATAGCAAAAACATATCTCGAACACCATAATTTAACATCAGAAAACCTAAACACCCAACACGAACAAACAGTTAAAATCACCACAGAATTCTTCAAATACACCTCGAACCCAACCCCCCTCGATGACCTCACTTCTCCCAATGAAATCCGCTCCATAATCCGTAAAACCAAAAACAAAGCAGCCGGCAACGACGGCATGGAGCTTCACTCCTAAAGAAAACCCCCAGAAAAATAATAGTCCAACTTTACTATATCTTAAATGCATCCCTTAAAAACCAATATTTTCCAAAAGCCTGGAAGCAAGCCACGGTCATCCCAATCCCGAAACCAGGTAAACCTCTCACACTTCCTTCCAGTTACCGACCAATAAGCCTCCTTCCCACTATGTCCAAAATCCTTGAAAAAATCATATTAATCCGTCTCCAAGAACACATCGACACGCACAACACAATCATCCCTGAACAATTTGGGTTCAGGGCCAAACACAGTAACGTGTTGCAACTCGCCATACTAACGGACAAAATTACAAACAATTACAATATGAACAAAACCACCACAGTACTGGCAATCGACCTCGAGAAGGCCTTCGACACCATCTGGCATGAAGGTCTTCTCTACAAACTCATCCTCCAAAACATCCCACCACACCTAACAAAAATAATTGCCAGCTACCTGACGGACAGAACCTTTCAAGTTAAAATTAAAAACATCCTTTCCGACCCCCAACCCATCCCAGCGGGAGTCCCTCAAGGCTCCATCCTTGCCCCAAAATTATTCATCCTGTACATTAACGATATCCCCAAAACAAACGACAGTCAAATTTCACTTTATGCAGATGACACCGCCATAATAACAGAATCCAGAAAAAACAACCAAGCAATTACATACATCCAAAGACACACTGACCTACTGACAAAATATTAAAGGACTGGAAGCTAAAAATAAACGAAAAAAAGACCACGATAACACATTTTACTCACAAAAAAGACAGCACAACTACAAAACTTAAAATCAACAATATAGAAATCCCCCTGACCACAGACACTAAATACTTAGGAGTGACTCTAGACGCAAAACTAACCTTCGGTAAGAAGATTCCGTGGGTTAGCTCCACAAAGTGTCTAGGAGTAACACTCGATAAGTCCCTCTCATGGGTGAAATACATCAACACGATCAACACCAACACTCGAAAGACCATCAAGGCACTGGCTCCAATCATGGGGAAGCGCAGTCCGCTTGAAGTCGATTCGAAATTAAGATTATACAAATCGCTCATCAGACCAATCATTACCTACGCAGCCCCGGCGTAGGCTTTCGCTTCTAAGAACCAAATGAACCGGCTCCAGGTCATTCAAAACATCTGTCTGCGCAACGCAACAGGTGGTTACTGTGCACAACCAATCAGATTCCTCCACTCCGAAACCAAGGTCGTATACCTACAAGAGTTTATCAAGACGTTAACCGAGAAGATGTACCTAAGTCTTAGGTACATCTTCTTGTTATCTTAGGTCCTAAGATAACAAGACTCCGAAAACCCTCTAGTTTCAGCACTAGGACAATATGGCGCTTAAGACTACATTCGTTACAAAAGGCCAATGAGCAACCCCCTAATCAAGACCAATCATCAATCAACGTTCCAGTGACTCTTCAAGTATTTTGTAACCAACCTCCTAGGTAAGGAAACTAGATTCTAAAGTTTCATCGACCGACGTGAGTTGGATTTGCTCTTTTTAATTGTTACTCTCTTTTCTTTTATTTTCTCTCCTTTTGCTTTTCTTATTTGTATCTCTTTTCACATTTGTTTTTATATTAGTGTTTCCTTTATGACTTTTTGTTCTACCGAGCTAGTAACAACGAGGCTTTTTAAGTATTGTTGGATACGAAACTCGTACCTGTTAGACTGTTCTTTTTTGTACATTCCGCTATTACTTGTATTTTTTGACGGTCCAAATAAATAAAAAATTTATTTGGGGCTGGTGTGTTTGGTACGGTTCTGGTAAAAATCGTGATGCCCGTAAGGCGTGGATATGGCGAACTCATCAATCAAATTCAAGACATAGGTATTTGGCGGATACGGCCAATGAAAAGTTTTTGGGAATACGGCCTGAAGATTTATTTAGCGAGTACGGCTGAAGATGGAAATATTTTCCAAGTACGGCTACTGATTTTCTCGCTTGGAAAAGGTAACAACGTAGCAGCGAACAGTGTTTGTATGACTATGAATTTTTCATTTCATCAGACTTCAATAATTCATATTCAAAAGTCAGACCCCCTTTTATTTTTATTTTATTTTTTCCTTTTAGGCTTCTATACAACGTATAGGAAGAAGCCTTATGATCTAGCTCCGTGTCCGTCTGTCCGTCTGTCCGCATAATTCAAAAACCAATCAGAACGCACGTTCTTAAAACAATTTTACTTCATGTAGAATATTTTTAGATTGGTATTAATTATTCAGATTATTTACATATATATTTTTTAATACGATATTCTTATTTTGTATTTTTAGAGTAGGTATTTTACGTGTTTCTAATACGGTATTCGGTACGTGTTTCGGGTATTTTAATATTTCATTATGAATTGTGTTTTATTTGTGGTTTGTAAATTGCAAATATTTACCTATAAAGGTCGAAATAAAAAAAAAATATTAAAATGTTAGCGTTTTCCTTATATAGTAAAAAAATCTACCTAATTAAAAGATTAAGGCATTAAAAATTGGAATAAAATAAAGCCCAAATAATTTAACCTACCGAAAAAGTAGATGTATAGAAGCCTAAGAACTGTCGCAAAAGCGAGTTCCACCTTGTTGTTTTTTATTTTACAGGATAGCTTTTTTACGCATTTTATTTTATTTACATCGTTGTTTTATTTTCCTCACCTCTCATTTTATTTCCCTTTTAAATTTTTAATTATCAATACAAGACATGGCTCGATGCCACTTCCGGGCTTAGCAATCCCCTAAAATTGCCCACGTAATTTTTTCATTCACCAGATGTAGGAGATTAGGGCAGCAGTCGCATGCTACCGCATGCTCCAATTTTAACGTTTCAGTTTGGGCCATTCATTCGATGAAAATTTAGCCATTCATTCATTCATTCAGTGACAGCCGAACGAACAACACGTGCACAACATAAGCTCAAATTGATAAGCCAGATATATCGACAATTTAACCACATTTTATTGTTTTTAGATAACACTAAACGATATTTTTTGACTCTATTCGACCAAGCAATAGAAACCAAGGAAGCAGGCTAAGTTTATTCAAACAATTACCACCATTTAATTGATAATTTATTGATATTTCATAAATAATATATTTTTGTATTTATTATCGATAAAATCTTTGTTTATTGACTGTTAAATTGGCAAATTAAATACTCAAGCGTGACCACTAAAATCTATTTAGTGGACAACAAAAGTAAATTTGATTTAACCTAAACTCACTTTGAATTTTTTATACTTGTGACCACGTATCATTCAAGTACGATCATAACCTCACTTTCTCTCCCGACTAATCCATTTTCAGTTAGGATGCCTAGAACTAGACAAGGCAGCAAGACGGGCTCTCCAAGCCACATCGAACTCATTCGGCAGGAGCTGAAGAAATCCAAGCAGCGTGAAAACGCAAAAGACAAGACAATCCACCAACTAAAGAAAGAGTTGGAAAGGGTTGCCAAATTAATGGATTCGTTCATTAACAAATCCTCGAACGTTGAATCTAAACCCAGCGAAACTCCGTTCACGAGGTTCGATCGGGCAAGAGACCCCGAGAGAGTCCGGCTACCCCCCCACCTCTAGGAGTGAGGGTGCACAACAAATTTAGGGCACTCGACAACGGCACCAGGGGCATCCATGAGGAGGATGACTCCAATGATGAAATTTTCATGGACACCCAAGAGTCAAAAGAAGCAGCCAACCGCAGCAAGCTCCGAACAAGTACACTGCCGTCCTACGCTAAAAAGCAGTATCTCCATTTTTTACAAATTTTAGTTATATCGATTTTTAGGATTATTACAACAATATCTGTGATCCTACAACTCTAAAAAGCAGTCAGACTACTAGTTATATGTAATAATAGCCTTAGATATTGCAGTATCTACACGTAATATCAACAAGTCCTACGCTAAAAAGCAGTAAACGCCATTTACATGCCTTAAAAGCAGTATCTCCCAGAAATATTGGAGTTACTGCTATTTAGTCTAGTAAAATCAAAAAAATATAGGTCGAAAATTTAGTGGACTCAACATTAGTTTACTTTTAATAGCATGAAGAATTTGTTTATAAGAGCTTATCAGATATAGTTCGGAAATATGTAATTACCTATGTTATCAATAATTGTAAACCAAATTCTTCATGGAGGTATTCACTAGTAAGTATAGAATTTAATCTCAATATATAAACAAAACGCCCTTAATTTTTGATAATTTCATATTGTTCAGTCTCAGTTTGTGATTTGCATCATTCGGTTCGTGAATTATTGCTAAGTTAGTGTGTGAAAATTGTGTAAAATGAGTAGATCTATGAAAATATTGCAAATGGTTTTAAATGAAGAAGTCGATGACGGTACGTAAGCCCATACTTATTATTTAATTAACAAAAAAATAGATGAATATTTAAAACTTCAATTTATTTCTTTCTTATTATTATATTTGCATAGAATCCACGCACTCAATAGAATCGTCTTCTCCAAATTCAATATCTTCTGAGTTACAAAAGGTATTTAGCCCAAATGACAGTATTTTCAATGAGAATTACGAACCACTTTCGCAAAGTAATACTAGTGAAGAAGTAAATCAACCCATGTTACCATATGACGAGTCAACTTTACTCAGTAAGTGAAGTTAATTTATAAAATATAAAATTTTATTGAAAAATAGTTTTAGAAACTTCAACACCTTCCGTGAGTGACCAAACAAATTATATACAGAAAAATGCTAGTGATTGTAATACCTACCAAGATTTAGCCATACCATGTAAGTAACACAGAAAATATAGTTTTTTTTAAATAAAAAATTTTCATTTAGCGACTTCAAAAATCGTCGATTATGAAGATTCAGATGACTCTCATAAGGATCCAGATTTCCAGTTGCCGTATAGAAAAAATCCAGAAGACCCGAATGACAGTAGTTGTAGTAGTACTTCAACTGAAGCTTCAACAAGGAGTAATGATGCTGTAACTCCTAATTTAGAATTGACGAAGAAAGGAAATGCTAGAAAAAGAAAAGTAGCCCAAAAAAACTTAAAAACAAATAGAAAAGAAAGAGCTACTAATGAACGAAAAACACATTACGTCCGACCAGCATGTGAAAATTGCATAAAAAGTTGTAAGGGGTTTTCTAAAGAGCATCGCCATTTATTAAATTACAGTTATTGGTCGAGTCGCGTCAGAACTGCTGACAAAGCAAGTCGTCCCTAAATTGGTTCCACCAAGCATCGACACTTGTGCGTCACATACTACACGACCTTTGTTCCTGCAACAGAAAAAATCCTATAACATCAACTGGAAATAACAAAATATTCAAAATTGATATGACAGACGAAAATTACCCACCAAATGATGCCAGCTTCAGCGCCAGATTAGCTAAGATAGCCTTAAAGCACAACACTCCCCACCCCGCAAAAAGGCGCAAAAACTCAAGCGAAGAAAAAAATCAACCAGACCGGATACAAACAAGTGATAGTGAACCAGAAATAAACAATAAAAGTGATAAATTTAAGTTATGCAATAAACAAGGTGATAAAGACACGATTAATTCTAATAAAGTGACAAGTGATAAAGACATATACAAATACACAATGACTTCTTTAATTTTAAGCAGTGCCATGCAGATCGAACACGAAACCCCTCTGCCAACATATAACAGCTTCGGCGTGTTATTAAACGCACCCCCAAAACATTCCAAGGCCAGCTCGCGCCACAAAAGAAACAGAAAAGATCGAAAACTCACAAACCCAGGGTTGGACCACCGTTGGTCGACAAACCCATCCCCCAAAAAGCTTACCGAAGCCCGACCAACACGACCACCCCCCGCCCAATCGGCAAAATTCAAATGTTCATCGACAATATCACTCCGTCGGCCAAAGGGCCTATTCAAATAAAACATGTCTGTTTAATTGTTGACTATAAGTTGATTCATTTTAACACATCAGTGGTTGCATAAAAACGATTTTTGCTGTTATATATAAATTTATTAGTGGACTGTAACTTGTTCTTATTGATACAACAGTTCGTTCTATACTACTTATAAGCGCGCTTTCTTATCTAATAAAAATGTCCTGCGCCTTTAACATATCGGCCAGCTTGAAACTAAGTTTCTAAATATGCTTAATTTGACAATAAAACTGGTAAAAAGAAAATAACATAAAAAACAAAGAAAAATGTTTATAACTTAAAGCTATTATTGTTTCTATTCATTTGGCAACAAACAAATTTTTGTTAACGCACGTTTAAATAAACCGCGAACTGTTTGCACTTGCACTACTCGCACAATTCCATCGCTGCCTGGAAAATGTTCTACAATTCGACCTAAATTCCAAAGTAACGTTGGTGTGTTGTCATCTTTGAGGAGAACTAAATCGCCAATTGCTGGTGTGTGGTTTTTGCTGCGGTTCCATTTATACCTTTGTTGCAGCTGATGTAAATATTCGATGCTCCAGCGATGCCAAAAGTGTTGTACAATTTTTTGTACTCGTTGCCATTTTGATAAAGCGTTATCCTTTAAATCTGTATAATCTGGTTCTGGTATAGCCATTAAAGGACCTCCAACAAGAAAGTGACCGGGTGTAAGCGGAGTAAAATCAGTTGGATCACAGGAGAGGCTGGAAATAGGACGGGAATTCAAACAGGCTTCTACTTGTGCTAATACAGTTAAGAATTCACTTTGCGATAAATGCGATTCTCCCACAATCTTTTTTAAATGATTTTTTGTGGCTCTAACACCTGATTCTGCTATTCCGTTAAAATTTGGACTTTTTGGAGGTGACCAATGCCATTGTATTTGTTCTTTTAATAGATAAGAATTTATTTCCGATTTATTTGTTTTTAAAAATTGATACATTTCTTGAATTATTCGGTTAGCGCCCACGTAATTGGTCCCATTATCTGAATATATATTGAGGCATTTTCCTCTACGGGCTATAAACCGTTTTAAAGTCGCCAAAAATGAGTCCGTGGTTAGGTCAGTGACTAACTCTAAGTGCGTTGCCTTGGTTGACATGCACACGAAAATTCAAATATACATTTTTACTAGTTTGTATCCCCGAGTAACCTTATCTTTTATTTGGAAAGGTCCTGCAAAGTCAGTGCAACTATTAATAAAAGGCTTAGATGGGGTAATTCGAACCTTAGGTAAATTTCCTATGAGATATTCCGAGGTTTTGGGTTTTACCTTGAAGCAAATTTTACACCCGTGTGTTATTTTCCTTATTAAATTTTTTGCCCGCATAGGCCAATAATTTTCTCTAATTGAGGCTAGTAGAGCTTGAGCTCCGCAATGAAGTAAACGCTTGTGTTCGCTTTCAATTAGTAAACGCGTAAATGCATGCGTATGTGGAAGTAAGATTGGATGTTTCTTTTCAAAATTGAGATTTGAATTTGACAAACGACCCCCAACTCGAATTAAACCCTCGTCATCAATGAATGGATTTAATGTACGTAGAGTACTACCGCTTGAGACTCGACCGTATGTTTTTAAACTTTGTATTTCGCGACCGAAAAGATTTTCTTGTGCGATTTTTATTAATTTAGTTAATGACATTGTTATTTCAATAGTGGTTAAGTCTCCCGTTTGTCGATTATTTTTGTTTTTTAAATTATAAATAAAACGCTGTATATATGCCATTACTGACATTAAAGTTTTCAGATTTGAAAACCTTTCAATTAAATTCAAGTTGTTTGTTTCTATTGTGGTTACCGTTACACGTTTTTCTTCTAAAGGTTCTACCCTTTCAAATTTTATTTGACTTTGTGGCCACATTTCTTTTGGTTCATTTAGAAAATTGGGGCCATGCTGCCACAAATTTGAATTTTGTAAATCACGAACTGACATTCCCCTACTAATGATATCAGCAGGATTGTTTTCTGATTTTATATGATTCCAATTTTCAATGTCGGTTATGTTGTGAATAATTGATACTCGATTTGCAACGAACGTTTTCCATTGTGTTTTTGTACTTTTGATCCAATGCAGGGTGACCGTTGAATCGGTCCAAAAATATTCCTGAGAAAATGTTATATTTAGAACAGGTCTGATTTTGTTTGCTAGTTTTGTTACTAAGGTTGCTCCGCATAGTTCTAAGCGCGGCAAAGTTAAATTTATTACCGGACTAACACGACTTTTTGCACATAAAAAGTTGGTGGTAAAAGTTCCGTCAGATAAAGCACATCGAATATATAGTACTCCTCCGTAAGCGCTTTCACTTGCATCCGAAAAAGCATGCAATTCGACTGCAATTGTTTTTGCAGCTATTACTAATCTTGGTATTTGAATTTCATTTATTAAAGAAAGTTGACTTTTATATTCGTTCCAAATTAATTTTAACTCATGTGGAATTGTTTCATCCCATGAACTTTTATTTTTCCAAAGCTTTTGCATGATTATCTTGCCTGTTATTATTACGGATCCTAGATACCCTAACGGATCAAAAAACTTAGAAATACTTGAAAGTATAGCCCGTTTTGAATTTTGCGTTGGCAAAGACGTTATGTCAACCGAATAGTGTAAATTGTCCGTGATCGAATTCCATGCAACACCTAATGTTTTTGATTGTTGCTTTTCTCCCAATAGAATTGAATTTTGTGTTTCTTTCGTTCCTAATAAACTTAATTCATTGGATACCCATTTGTCAATTGGAAAACCACCCGATTTTAAAATGTGTGTAATCTCATTTTTAACTGTTAACAAATCGTTTAGATTATCGGATCCGCATATTAGATCGTCAACATAGAAACGTGTTTTGATTATGTTAGCTGCTCGTGGGTACCTTTGTTTATTTTCCTCTGCTAATTGATATAAACATCTTATTGCCAGAAATGGGCTGGCGGCTTGGCCATACGTAACTGTATTTAGATTGTATTCCTTTATCGGTTCAGTATTATTACTTCGCCAAAATATGCGTTGAAATTGTCTGTGCTTCGTATTTATTAAAACACATCGGTACATGGAATTAATATCACCTATTAAAACGTATTTATGTTGTCTAAAACTGATGAGTATACTAAATAAATCTGTTTGTATTGTTGGCCCTACCCTTTGTGTATTATTTAAAGAAATACCTGTTTTGGTTTTCATACTGCCGTCAAATACCACTCTTATCTTTCCATTTTTATCATTATGCTTAAATATTGGATGGTGTGGAAGGTAATATGCTAACGCAACCTTTTCCTTATTTGTTACTTCTGTCATGTGCCCTAATAAAATGTAATCGTTCATGAACTTGGTATACTTTTGTTTTAAAACAGCATCAACGTTTAACCGCCGTTCTATTGATAGAAATCGATTTAATGCCAAATCTCGCGATTCTCCTAATAAAGGTAATTTTTCATTAAAAGGCATGCTTACAATAAAACGACCTGATGGGTCTCTTTGGTGTGTTTTTACGAAATCATCTTCGCAAATTTGTTCTTCGATAGTGAAATTTTGTTTGCCACTATTATCTTCTATATGTTCAACATTCCAAAAGCGCTCCAATTGTTTATTTAAATTTGTGTTTGAAGAAATGCAACTATTTATTAACACCGTGTTTATTGATTGTGACATTTGGATTGTCCCTGCTAGAATATATCCTAGTTTTGTTTCAAATAATAATGCATCTTCATTTTCAATACTAATTTTGTTTTGTCCTACTATTTTCCAAAAACATTCTCCTCCTAACAACAATTGTATTTCGCCCCCGTCCGCAAAACTTGGATCGGCCAGCGTGAGACCTTGCGGTAAGCGTAGGGGTTGATGGAACTTTAATTTTGGTAACTTTGCCGTTATGTGAGGCAGAATAATACATGACACCGCCATATTAAAATTACCGTTTATATTTGACATTGTTAATTCCGTTTTGAAATTTACATTTGATTTCGACTGATTTATTCCAGTAACATTTGACTCGCATAGTTTTGTTTGCAATCCTAAAAGATTTACAATTTTGTTTGTAATAACTGAAGTTTGACTTCCCGAGTCCAAAAGTGCCTTTACCCTTATTATTTTATTATTTGGTCCATGCAAAATAACCATAGCTGTAGATAATAACACATACGAAGAATTTGTATTATTTTGCATTACGTGCGAAATAACCGTGGGATCTATTGCCGTTTCAATCGACACATTGGCTATCTTTGAATTTGAGTTATTTCCGCTATCAGACTGGGTACTATCTTGTTGTTTAACCAAATTGTTTACGTTATTTTTTAATCTGTCTTCGTGTAATAAACTATTATGTTTACGTCCGCATTTTATACATTTTGACGATCTGCATACCTTTGCTGAATGCCCATATTTTAAACAATTATAACACAAATTCATTTTTTCGGTTTCTTCAAGGCGCTTTTGAATAGACAACTTTAAGAATTCTGCACAAAAATATATTTGATGAGGTTCGCGACAATATTTACAATTTGCCTGAATATTATTCTCACCTTTAACCGCGGCATTTATACTTAACTTGGTAAAAGATTTTATTTTATCTAAATCCCGATTTTGATTCATGGACTCTAGTATTTCACATCGCCTTTTTAAAAATGTGTTTAGATCTTCCCAATTTGGCACCTCGTGTTCGGATTCCAATTCGTGCCATAATCTTTTGGTATTTGAATCTAACTTGGATGTTACAATGTGCACTAAAAGTGTGCTCCATTGACTTGTGATTTGTCCTAATGAATCTAACGCTCTCAAATTTTTGTTAACATTATCTAATAATGTTCTTAAATTACTATGTGATTCGCGCTTTACTTGATCAAGATCAAAAATTGCAGATACATGGTTTTGCACCATTATTCTTTTGTTTTCGAATCTTTCCAATAAAAGATTCCAGGCTATTGTATAGTTTGAATTTGTTAGCTTCAATGAACTTAGAATGTCACCGACCTTCCCTTGCAATGATGATTTTAAGTAATGTAATTTTTGCACGTCAGACAATGAGCCATTATCGTGCACCAAAGATATGAACATATCCCGAAAACCTAGCCAATCATCAAATTTTCCGTTAAATACCGGCAAGTTTATAGTGGGTAGCTTTAATTTGAAATTTTGAGATTCTTTTGTAGCACTACTTTCAGAAATTGATTCGTTGGTTTTCAGTGGTGGATTTAATTTTACATACATATCTTTTAAATATGACCCAACTTTTGCGGTTAGTTCAAAATATTTATTATCAAACATTTCCCGTTCTTTAAGATCTTCTGAATTAGTTAAAATTTCGATTTCTAATTGTGTTTCCGCGAATTGATCATAAACCGGCTTTATTTTTTCTAATTTTGCTTCTAATTGAATTAAAACACATTCTTCTTCCGTTTCTTTGCTACACTTTTCAAAAAATGAGTTTAATCGTGTGAGTTGACTTTTGTAGCTAGCTCTTTTAAACTTTAGCTTTCTTATAACTTCTTCAGCCATTTTCGCAATTATAAATTTACTACCTGTATTTAGCACAAATAGTCACCCGAATGAATTAAATAAAAGGAATTGACTCACCAAGGAATATGGTAATTTCTTATTGGCACTAATGTTCCTTTTCTTCTTTTACAGCAATTGCTCCGCTGTCCAAATTGAGTTGCACTTTTGTACTTGACTTCCGTAATTTTCTTAATTGTTGTAGAAAATTGCTCACCAATTACCACTGATATGCGGCTCTGAAGGTCCAATGTTTAATTGTTGACTATAAGTTGATTCATTTTAACACATCAGTGGTTGCATAAAAACGATTTTTGCTGTTATATATAAATTTATTAGTGGACTGTAACTTGTTCTTATTGATACAACAGTTCGTTCTATACTACTTATAAGCGCGCTTTCTTATCTAATAAAAATGTCCTGCGCCTTTAACAATGTCCGAGGCCAAACGTGGGTATATACAGAAAACAGTACCGACCACCGCGCAGTAAAAGAAAAAATATTTTCCGATAAACAGTTGGAGGGCTACACCTACCAACTAAAGGAGGACAAAAGTGTAAAAGTTGTGATGAAAGCGTCACCTTACCTAGAAGAACCATACCTCATTCAACGATTCTAGGACAATTGTTCGCCGCAAATTGTTCGCCGGACAATTATTCGCCGGACAATTGTACGCACAGGACTTTTATTCGCCGGATAATTGTTCGCCGGACAATTGTTCGCCTAGGACATTTGTTCGCCGGACAATTGTTCGCTATTTGTTCGCCGGGCAATTATTCGCTAATTGTTCGTTATATAAATGTTTGTGTTACCATATCTCCCAAACGTTTATAAGTAGCGACGTACTTTTTGGACATGATGTGTGTAAAGATCAGGAGAATGTTCCTGTTCCCGGTCAAATACAAATTCAGTAATCTATATATACATCTATAGTTGAAAAATTACCTCAATGTTTCGTCTCAAAATAAAATTGAAAATTTTGAAAACCTTTGGCTGTAAAAAAATTCCAAAAACAAAAATTAGCAATAAAAGCATTGTTCCATTTAAAAGGAAACAAATAATTTTTTCTTCTTCTCTCAACAATATACTCTCGGACACTTAACTCGAAAAATTAACTTTAACTAACCCCCCCACCCCTACAAAATTTAAGTTTTTTTTATATTTTTAAACATTTTATTATTTTTAAACGAAACATTTATTAACTTGATTGAATTTCTTATCTATATATGAATATAATATAGAACACGGTATTTTTTTTAAATTAATAGAATAAAAATTTTTTTTTAAATAAAAATTTAATATTCAGCAAAGTTTTAAATTGCGTCTATTGTAGTATTTTTTTCAAACAGTTCTTGGTATATGGTATATTTCATAAGGTAAATTATCTATAAACAAAAAATCAGACGAATAATTATCCGGCGAACAATTGTCCTATGCGAACAATTATCCGGCGAATAATTGACCTATTCGAACAATTGTCCGGCGAATAATTGTCCGGCGAACAATCGTCCGGCTAACAATTGCCGGCGAACAATTGTCCAGATACCAAGAACCATACCTCATTCAACAATTCCAAACTGAGTAACATCAAACCTGAGAAAATTACCCAACTAAAAAACAAATACGGGGACATCACGGGAGCTTTCCTGGTAGCCTTCCCTCCAAACACCTCACTACAGCAAATAAAAAGCATGAAATCGATAGGACACGTCATTATTCGCTTCGAGGAATACTCGAGGCGAAACACCAGAACGCAGTGCTACCGCTGCCAAAACTTCGGCCACGGCAGCTCAAACTGCCACATGTTTCCGCGCTGCATAAAGTGCACCGAACCCCACCTATCCAAGGACTGCCCCAGAAGCACCAAGGACGACAAAGTAAAATGCTGCAACTGCGGTGAGGCACATCCCGCAAACTACTCGGGATGCCAATCGTTCATTACATATGCAGAAAGAGTAAGTAGTCAAGCCCAGAGAGCCAACAAACAATTTTCACCCCAACCCAGACAAGTACAAAACGCACAACAGATGCCCCAACAAAACACTCAAAATTTCCCCCCTCCCCTCCCGACACAACAACAATTTCTCACACAATCAAACTCCCTGCAATTACAACAACAAAATTATACCCAAAATTTACAACAAGACCCACAAAGTAACCCCGGTGACCTAAAAACCCTGACAGAATTAAAAGATCTACAAAAAACAATCAACATAACTCAAATGATAACCATTGTCCGCGAAATAAAAACCAGACTAACCGGGGTTACCGAGATAATGGACAAAATCAATATACTAGCTGACATTGCAACTAAATACGATGTATAGACACGACCAAACTAACCTAAAAATCATAACTTAGAACTCTAACGGACTGACGAACAAAGTAAACGAATTGACAGCACTAATTACCAAACAGCACCCTGACGTAGTACTAGTACAAGAGACCCGACTAAACAAAAAACCACCACCCAAAATTCAAAACTACACTTTAATAAACAATCCACGAACATCTTTTGGCGGACTGACGACATACATTAAAAACACAATAGACTTCACGACCGTTGACATCACCCCCACCACTGCCGAAATCCAAACCACTTTAATAAATGACATCACAATTACAAATTACTACAATTCCCCCTCCAACAAACACGACTTCAACAAACTGGACGAAATCCTACTAAATTCCAGCAAAGTAATAATTGCTGGCGACTTTAACTCCATTCATGATTCCTGGAACAACACTACTACAAACCAAAACGGAACTGACCTACATAACTATTTACAGACCAGCGACGCATACGTGACCTACCCCACAAACGACCTTTCCCACTATCCTTATAACCCAGCTCATAACCCCTCCACTATCGACTTTGCAATAACAAAGCACCTAAACACATGCACGATAAAAGCACTCAACAAACTCAGCTCCGACCATCTGCCAGTCCTTATCGTAATTACCGCACTAAATATCCCGACCTTTTCCATTCCGTAAATAAAAATCACCGACTGGAAAAATTTTATCAAACAGCTGCAAAAATTACCGTTAAACACAAACATAAACACGACCGACGACATTGAAAACGAGATTACAAAATTCACCACAAATATTACAAAAATTTACAACGAAAACACAACAGAAAGAAAAAGACCAAATTACGCAATAAAACTACCAGACCATATCCTAACCAAAATTAAAAACAAAAACCGCCTCCGAAAAATCTACCAAATCCACAAATATCCCTCCCTCAAAACTCAAATAAACAAAATCACAAAGGACATAAACAATGAAATAAACAAAATCAAAAACGATTGGACGAAAACACTATCCGACATCACACCTCAAAACACTAACAAATATTACAAAGCAAATAGCAAAAGCCCTGAAAAATAAAAACAACGACCGACAATTTCCAACTTTACAATCCCCACAAGGACAAATGACCATAAATTTTCAAAAATCAAACCTCATTGCCGAAACCTATCTAGAAAACCATAATTTAACAAAAGACCAAAACGACCCCACGACCATAACCTTAGTCCAAGACACGATCCTAAACTTCCTACAAAATACCTATCCCACCCCCGCCGACCAACTAACCTCACCCCTCGAAATCCGTCAAATCATCAGAAAACTGAAAATAAAGCTCCCGGAAACGACTCCCTCAGAGCATCACTTATTAAAAAATTACCCAAAAAAGCAATAGTCCAAATCTACTACATTTTAAACTCCTGTCTAAAAAATCAATATTTCCCCTCCTGCTGGAAAAATGCCATTGTGATCCCCCGGCAAACCCAAAAACCTTCCATCCAGCTACCGCCCCATAAGCCTCCTTACAGTCCTATCAAAAATCCTAGAAAAAATAATCCTCAACAGACTGCAAACGTACGACGACGCCCACGACACAACTATACCAGAACAATACGGTTTCAGAGCAAACCACAGTACCACCTTACAACTTGCTACACTAACAGACAAAATCACAATAAATCATAACAAAAACATTGACACCGCTGTACTGACATTAGACATTTCAAAGGCTTTCGACACAATTTGGCACGACGGACTAATACACAAAATGATTACCTCAAACCACCCTCACTATCTAATCAAAATTATCCAAAACTACCTAAAGAATAGATCCTTTTAAGTTAAAGTCAAACACTCCTTATCCGATCCTCAACCCATCCCGGCAGGTGCTCCTCAAGGTTCCATCCTAGCCCCCAAATTATTTACATACTACGTCAACGATATCCCTTACCATCAAGACACGACCATTTCTTTATATGCCGATGACACAGCAATAATTTCCCAATCAACCAGACCCGACAAGGCAGTGGAGTACTTACAAAGACACATCGACATTCTTGAACCATACTATTACCGTTGGAGACTAAAACTAAACGAGACCAAGACTACCTTTACAATCTTTACGCACAAACGAAAAGAAAAAACTGACCAAAAAACTAAAACTAAAAATAACCAATACCGATATTACAAAAACGGACTAGACGAAATATTTAAGCATTACACTGGACAAAAAACTGACCTACAAACAACATCTGACCGACAAAGCAAAAAGGGTTCAAATGCGCTTTATGTACTATACCCAATACTAACATACAAAAACGGACTAAACCTAAAGCTACGACAATTTCTTTACAAACAAGCCCTGCGACCTATACTACTTTACGCCTCCCCCATCTGGAGCAGCGCTTCACGCTCAAACATAAATAAGATCCAAATCGTGCAGAACAAATGCCTCCGTGTAATCACCGGGGCGCCAAAATACACGGAAAAATTTGACCTGCACGAGATGGCAGACATACGGACGATCCCCCACGTAATACATCACGAAGCTTTTAAATTTTTCACAATCACCGCAAAACTAAATGACAATACCAAGCACATAGCTACTTTATCAAACTCGACAATGCCCTTCAGACGAAAACATAAATTGCTTCACAACATCATTTTATAAAATTCTCTCAAGCTATCAATTAACCCGAAATCACCTCATAAATAAACCACTTATCTCGGCAATAAATTCCAACCTATCTCGGCCATAAATAAAAATCAAATCGTACACACATGCTCTCTGGGTTTTTACTACTCTCTTTCCCAGCAAAACATCAAGAAAACAAAATGCACAGGATCGGTGACCTACCTTATCACCTCCGATAAATCCACCGATAGGAGCGGAGAAGAAATAACATAAGCAAAAAATTATAAATGAAATATGATAATTTTCTTTATAATTGCAAAAATTTATTTAACAATAAAGAGTATTTTTATCTTTATCTTACAGTTATTGGTCGATGAATTGGCAGGAAAGAAGAGTTTATATTTCTGCTAATGTTTCTTCTCATGGCGTGAAAAGAAGAAGAGGAAATGAAGTAAGTTCCAGAAATAGAACATTCAAATATGTATTAAAAAATGAACATGGGGATGGACTCAAAGTATGCAAAACCTTTTTTTTAACCACATTAGGCTACGATAAAAAAAACGATCGAGTAATTACAAACGCTTTAAACAACGACATCGCTACCAACATCCAGCCTTCTATAATAGATAAGCGTGGAAAACATAGAAAAACTCCAAAGACAGATCGAGAATTAAGTAAGAGCCATGTTGAATCCTTTGGACCTAGTGTTTCGCATTACAGAAGAGAACATGCCCCAAATAGAAGATATCTTCCAAATGATCTTACCATTAAAAATTTACACACCGATTTTGTAACTTCTAACCCAAATGTCAAGTGCTCCTACGAGTTGTATAGGAAAATCATTTCAAACGATTTAAATATATCATTTACAAAATTAGGGCATGAGGAGTGCGAAACATGTGAAGGTTTTCAACTTCACAATCCCGAGCACACAGAAAAGTCGTTGTCTGAAGATTGTAATTACTGCAAACTTTGGGAGCAGCATATCAAAAAATCAAAACAATCTCGCGAAATGTACAGAAAAGATGCAGAACATAATTTTTCACCTAATACTGTATGTTTTTCAGCAGACTTGGAGAAGGTTATTATGCTGCCCCGTATCGATATATTTAAAAAAGTTGTTTTCTGCCAAAGAATAATTGTTTTTAACGAAAGCTTTGTACCAGTTGGTAAAAAATTAAAAAGCCAACCTTTCGCATGTCTATGGCACGAGTGCATAAGTGGTAGAAAAAAAGAAGATCTTATTAGCACATTCCATGCTTTTATGTTGCATATGCGTGATAACGAAAATATAATTATTTGGCTTGATAATTGCGCAGGACAAAATAAAAATTGGTCATTATTCTCTTATTTAGTGTATATAATAAATTCGAACGATATTTCAGCAGAAAAAATAATATTTAGATATTTTGAACCAGGACATACGTTTATGTCAGCAGACAGCTTTCACCACCAGGTTGAGCTGTCTTTACAGCGAAAGAAGAAGGTATATGACTTTGCTGATTTCATATTATCATGTGTACAATCATCTAATTCTGGCAAGGTAGTTGTCAAAGAAATGAAGCAAGAAGATTTCTTTGTTTGGGCTGATCACTCCTCACTTTATAAAATAAATCGTATTAAACCTAGACCATATATGAAGGATATTGTTGAAGTTGTGGCAAAGAGAGGTAACCATTCGTTATTTTATACCCAAGCAACAAAATAGGTCGAAATTACGTCAATTCGACCTTCTAATAGGTTATAAAGGGTGTATGACCAAGCCCAATTTACGTCATATAGACGTCGAGAGAAGGTAAGTGGGGAATTAAGTTGAAGTAATTTGACGGTCGAAATTAAGTAATGCAAGGCATTTCGCCCTATAAGTCATAGTCTCATTTGATCAAATGGACTAACATTAGGTCGAATATTGGTAATATTTTGGTAATTTGGACTTAATTCTAACCAATTTGCGCCCTGTTATTTTGACAACGCAGCCTTTGCTTTCGAAACGTCTAAACGGCAGCGTTGTACATCACGAAAATATATAATAATACAATCCTTAACTCTTTCTAGAAGGCGGTGCTTATGTTACAGTGTTACAGCAATAACATGGCAACCAGAGAATAAAACTTGGAATTAAACATCAACATATATTTTACTGTGAAACCGAATATCGCGTGACATGACAGAAATATAAGTACGAAAGAAAATTTTTTGTGCAGATTTTCATTTTAGATCACTAAAATTAATGCGCTTTCAATAATATATAATTTAAACAATTATGAATTAATTTTTAATTATTTAGCAATAATAAATTTTGCATTTAGTACGCTAAAAATATATTAATCTAACACCTACATGAAAATTATCGTTTAATAGAATGTTTTTTGATTCTTTGTCACGCCGAAAGATTTGGTATGATTTATTTTATAACGCCTAATTTTTACAAGCGTAAAAATGTATCATGGAGGACATATTAGTTCTCATAAAGTTGACTGATTCCAATTTTTGACCAATAGGTCGAATTTCCTTAATGCAAAGGAGAAATGCCTAACTTTGAACACAAATTTCCCTAATCAAGGCATTTGTACTTCAAAGTCGTTGACTTTGAAGTCATATTGTCGACTAATAAGGCATTCTGACTAATAAGCCCAATTTTCCTATTTATAAGTTAGTTTGACTTCAAAGTTTAAAAATTAAAAAAGTTAATAATAAAATTTTAAAATCGAGAATGCTGGATCCGAGCCATTGAAATATACCTAGATAGAGTATTGCTATGCTAATAATACACAGATGTGTTTTGAAGCAAAATTTAAGCAGTATACAGTACTGTAAACATAACGACACGTGTTATGTCCAGTGGCGTACGGTATATATTTTGTCCTATTTAGAAGTGGCCACCAGTTTTATTGTTAAAATAAGTAACATTTTTAAGGATGCGTGGAAGGGACAATGATAATTTTATAAACCAAGAATATTTTATTTTAAATTTGGTATTTACATAAATCATAAAACAGCGGTATCAAGCAATTTTTCACACGCCCTCCAGTTGCGTTTAAATTTTACAAATTTTTGAATCCTCGAGGAGAAGCTATAGTTTTCATCCAGTGGCTTTAAACTGTCAGTCTTGAATGTATTCGAGCGAACATTAAGGGCTCGGATATTAAATGGACCCGGCTCTGTCACGATCAGAAAAATAAAATAATTTAATTTGAAATAAAATTTGCACCCCCCCCCCTCCTTAACCTTCTTTGTATTGAAAAATGAAATGAAAAAAATACTTTCAAACAAAAAAATAGTGTTTTTTTGTCTGATAAATTGTAACTAGACGCAATAGGCACTGACATGTAAAATATTCATATATCCAAATTTGTTAAATGCAATGTAAATTACTACAATTTACTGATCGACTTAAAAAATCGACTTAAAACGAAAAATCGACTTAAGGAAGTATAAGGAAGAATAACCATTGTTTATATATATCGATATTATATATATTTTTTATATTTCGATATATATAAACAATGCTATAACTATAAAGTAAAAAAGAACATGTTACGCCTATGAATTTTGATAGGTTATGTTTTACGCGCGAAGATTCGGTAAACACGCATGGTAAATACGAACAAAGTGTCAAGTTCGTGTTGAACAATTATAACCCGGTTGTAATATTTGTTGTGAAATAAACACTTTCCTCAAGTATTTTATAGGTTAACCTTTAGATTACCACGTGGGGTATTTTACATACCCCAATTTTGGTTTTCTGATTGTAGCTTTACACATAATATTTTTAAAAAAATTTTTTTCTAGCTACTTAACTTTTCTTTTATGCCGGTTAAACCCATATAAACAGATTTTCAAAATACAAAGGAAATGTGGCTTAAAAAAATTTTTTGCTTGATTATTTACTTTTGCCATTCACGTATTTTCTTTTTTTGGCCGTTTTATGTAAAGATCTTCGGAAAATAGAATGTACCAAAATGATCGTTGGTGTAGACAACATGAATTAATCAAAGCATATAAATTTTTTTTTACAGAAAATTATTTTTTTTAGGACTAGCACTAAATAAAAAATTTTTTTTTTGTATAAACGTTCTTTACTTAACCTTCCAAATAACTTCTGATAAATATTAGTTTCAAAAATCAATAAATAGTCTGGGGTACCAAAAGAACCCCACGTTGTACTTAGCTTGATTTTTATTTACGTGGTAATCTAAAGGTTAAAGTAACCGTCAACAGAGTTCTAAGAGTGTAAAGACAAATAACTAACTTTCAGGGCAATTTTGGTAGGAATTTCGACCTAACCTCAGACCGGTTTTCCTTATAGGTAATTTTCTGTGGTAATTTCAACTTTATGGTTAGCTCTGGATGACCATAAAGGTTTATTTTGTGCCTTAAATATTTCCTATTATTTAAGTCAACCACACAGCACTTATATATAGTAAAAATACGTAATTCTGACCAATTTAGTCATATCGGCTATGAGGTTGAAATTAGGTAATACACATAGGTCACATTTCCTTCAAATGAGACTCTAATTTGACTTATAAGTAGAATTGACTTTGAAGGCATATCTTTGGTCAAAATTTGGTAATTTATAGCTTATTATATAACCTTTAAGTCACTAAACTTTGAAGGCATTTTCTAGGTTTAAACTACGTAATTTTTGACCTGCACACAAGACTTCATACGCTATCTGACTTTTAAGACATTTTTTATCTCGAAAATTGGTTATTTTTCGCTTAAATAGGGCAATCTGACTTTGGTTTAGTCAAGCTGCCCTGCTTTGCTGCTTGGGTAAAACAGATTTCTCAAAAAAATAACGAAATTGAGTTAAGTTTTTTAAAAATTAAATCATGTAAAGGGGGCATGTCAAAACCCCTAACAATTCCTCAACTTAGAGGAATCAAGAAAGACAGGAAAGACATGATTTTACAAAATTTAATAGACTTGATACCAACAAATAAGCGACAATTTTGGGAAAGTTTGTCTGTTAATGATGAAGCTACCGATTTAAGAATCGATATTGAAGACGTATAAGTGCTATAATTTTTTATATTTTATGTATCAATTTTTAAATTTTGTATATTTATGTATTTTGTTTATTAGATACTTATTTTGAAAAATAAATTTTGTTTTCTGACGTTTCAAGTTAATAATGTTGGTCTTTACTGCTATTTTGCATTTTCTTCTAGACTCAGCCAAGAACAATATGCTCGACTAAAAAGCAGTAAGCGCAATTTTACTAATATTTAAACAAATTAACATTGTTATAATATATTGTAATTAAAGTATGAAACTTGAAGATTTTATATGCCTGGCTAATTTCAAAATTAATAAATTATTTCTTGGTGGCCCAACCATAAACACCTAAATGCGTGTTTACTCAAAACAACGATTTTGGAGATACTGCTTTTTAGCTTAGGACGGCAGTACAGGATTCCACCAATCACCCTTAAGAACGCCAGCCGCTGGTTCGAATTGGAAAACGAGCTGGACAAGGAAAAGATAAGGTTCACCCACGTCCGATATGTTGCAGGAGGCATGGCAATCGCCCCAGCCTCCGTAGAAGATTATAGAGCTCTTCACAAGCTCCTAGAAGAGGGAGGCCACGAGTTCTATTTCAGAAAGTTTGCCGAAGAAACCCCCTTGAAAGCGGTTATAAGGGGCATTCCTCCAGAAATCCCATCAGATCCCATAAAGAGCAGCCTCGAATGAATGGGCTTTAAGATAACATCTGTGGCACGTATGCACCGTGGAAGAGGTGACAAGAGGGCCATGCCTTTACTAATGGTCATCCTGCCCAAAACCGATGCAAATAAAGGTATCTTTGATGTCATCAAGATACAGGGGGTAGATATCGTGATGGAGACACCCCACGACAAGAAGATTAGGCAATGCCATCGCTGCCAATCTTTCGGATACGCACAAAGCTGCTGCAGATCCGATCCGAAATGTGTCATATGTGCAGGACCGCACTTGATAGCCACCTGCACCAAATCAAGGGACGTTCCAGCCCTTTGCGTCAACTGCAAAGGTCCACACCCCGCTAACTACCAAGGTTGCCCGAACTATCCAAAACCCAAGAATAGGACTCAACAAAGAAGAAGCTATCAAGAAAGGCCTGAACACTCAAGAGCCAGGTTCAGTCCACACAAAACAGCACCAAGCCAAACTTATGCGCAACGTACACAAAATACGCACTCCCAAGACTCCAACAACAAGCCACAACAATCAACAAGTGGCAAGATAAAGATGACTAAGAAAGATTTGGCAGCAGCTTTAGCCCACATGGTCCGGAACGGATTCAACCAGGACCAAATCGACGATATCATGATATCAGCAACTGGATTAATTCTTCTTCTTTTCCAGATTCCCAACATGACTCTCGTTTCTTCACCAATCATAACCTTCTGTGATTCCCAGAATAGCTCCCAGTTCGGTAAAGATGGCGTACTGGAATGCAAATGGCTTGGCACATTAGAAGCTAAGTGAACTAGGGGATTTCGCACACAATCACGAACTCGATATCATCTTAGTCTGTGAGACCCATTTCAAGAAGTCTTCAAGATTTACGATTCCCAACTACGAATTACACCGTAACGACAGGATTGGCAGCAGAGGAGGAGCACGGCGATCTACGTCAAAAGGACAATCGACCACTCCATACTAGACCCAGCTACCAAATCTTTAGAAAATACAACCATAAGTATTAAAGTTAACAGTTCACTTCACAGTTAACAGTTCAGTTCACAAAAACAAAGGTTATCGCTATCGCAACGCAAAAGAAAATGTCGATGAAAGTGCTTCCTGGAGGTGCGTCAAATTTAACTGCCGAGAACGACTGAAGATTACAGATGGTAATTTACTAGCTGTTACACTGCATGACGACCACGCTCCAATTCCAGCAGAAAACAAAGCTGCAAAATGTGTTTCAAGTGAAACGCCAAGACAAATAATACAACAGTGTACAAACGGCATTCCATTGGAGGCATCTGTTTCTTTGCCTGCGTATTCTTCATCGGTAGATGAACGGTAGAACGAGCAAGAAAGAAAATCCACCAATCGTATTCAACTCCGTTGATTGCAGACATAGACCGCTTTAATTTACATCAAGAAATGCAAGCAACTTACTTATATGGGACTCAGGCCCAGCTGATACCAATAGACTCTTCATGTCTATTGAAGATATAATCTGAGCGCTATCTCAACCAAGAGATAAAATTTAGCACGTGTGAATTTTATTTTTTGGTTGAGCTTGGCATTTTTGTGTATGCAAAAATTGATTACTCCGTCCTTGTTGGCATATTGACTAAGCAGGCAAATTTTAACGTAAATTATTATCTGTGGCTCAAAAATTTTAAATTGTGTCGTCGGCAAATTATGTGATTGCGCTGAATCGCGATGAGATTTTAGTAGAATTTGTTTTTCGAAATCAAAATCTTTCATTACCTTAACATTCATCGTCGCACAGTGGGGTATTTGACACTAAAAACGGGACAAAACTCTGAAACACACCAAACGAGTTCAAAATATGCTTAGAATTTTAGAAAAAATAATCAAAAAAAAATATATTGATAAATAGGGTGGTTTTCTGGGGGTGCAAAGCAAAATAACAGAATAAAGTTATAAAACTTTCAATATGTTGAGAATTTGACATAAGAATTCGTGGAAAAATAATGAAAAAAATTACATTGATAAATAGGGTGGTTTTCTGGGGGGTGCAAATCAAAATAACAGAATAAACTTTTGAAATTTTTGATATGTCGAGAATTTGACTTACAAACTTATGGAAAAATAATAAAAAAATTATTATCGATGTATTGTGGTTATTTTCGAAGGGATGAAATCACAATAAAAAAAAATAAAATCCATTTCTAATAGTTTTTTATCCAGTTTTCGTTTATTGCTATTCTTGAAAATCATGTACAATGATCTTTTAGACATTTGGATGTAATTTGGGTCGGAACCTAAAATAAAAAACAGCCTATAAAGTAAATGTATTAAATTATGATAAAATACCAATAAAATATAAACTGCCTTTTTTTTAAAAGGTGGGTAGATGGGTGAGATATTTTTGATTGGTTAGCATTAATAAGGTGTACAGTTAACTATAAAAAAAAAATCTTAGTCCGATCATGCCCGGAAGTAGTACAAAAACACCTTTTTTCTAAATTATTTAATCAAAAATATTAATATTTTAGTATAAGCCATTTTTATCTCAAAAATATACTAAATATCAAGAAAAACAAACATATTGTGATATCAAAATTAAGTACATACCTTGATCTTCAGTATCCATTGAAATATTTTTCAAAAATCCCTACCAACAGCTTAAAACACAAACTGCACAGTTATTGTAATTGAAGGTGTATCGAGAATAAAGACGTGTGCATTTAACATCAACTAGATTTCAACTAACTATGCGTCTCGAGCGCGGTTCCCAAGCCTTTTTTGAAGCCGGTTTAAGTTAGCTTGATTTATGAGGTGTGAAAAAAATGATATATGGGTGTCTTTCCTTAAAATTTCTATTTTTGATTTTTGTCCGGATTTTTAAGTTGAATACTCCTCCGTGCGTCGCTTAGGAAAGAGCTAAACACGGTATTACGTAATGAAAAGTTTGCATCGCTTTTGAGCGTTGCATTCTTATAAACCATCGAACATTGCAGCGGACCTGGTTTTAATTACTAACGCGCTTGACGAAATTCGAGTTTCTTCAGAGGGACACGAAATTAAAATTGATAAGAAAATTTTAGAGATGACAACTAACCGGTTTGCTCATTATATCAGGACTCAAGAGACAATAATTTGCGATTCTTACACTCGCAATTATTGAATCGGATGGAAAAATTCTCGATCGTGTATTTACAGCAAATAAGTGGTTTCTCTGACTGTGAAAAAGCAATCCATAATTCAATATCTCAAGTGTTCAACCAAGTGGAAGTATTACAAGGATGTTTGTTTCACCTCGGACAATGTTTGTGGAGGAAAGTTCAGAACCTCCACCTTGCAGAAGCTTATCGTGATGACGAAAACATCAGAATTCACGTGAAAATGCTGCTCGCACTGAGTTTTGTTCCAAACCGTGATGTCATTATTCTCTACGAGGAACTAGCAGATAATTTTCCACTGACGCTGAATCCACTAGTCGATTACTGGGAAGATTACTACATAGGACGCCAAAGACGAGGTAGAAGAACCGAGCCAAGATTCTCTATATTTGTGTGGAATATACATAATAGAGTGGTTCAAGGTCTACCAAGAAGAAATCACCCAGTGAAGGATGGCATAGTACATTCCAGAAAACTGTCGACTGACACCATTCATCAATTTTTAAACTTATCGAACACTTCCGGAAGGAGCAAGACGGAGTGGAAATTGAAATAGAGCGATACCACATAGGCTTTAGAAACCCCGAAGCTTCGAAAAAGAAATATATACAACTGAGTAGAAGATTAGAAACTTTAGTTAATGCACATTATGGCAACAATACTCTAGTTTTTTTACGATGTATCTCGGGTAATTTAACTTTGTAAATAGTGCTTTTGCCTTAAATTTCATTTTTATTATTAAAACGTTTTTATTAATAAACTACGTCTCATCAGGATAAAACGACATATTATTTTTTTTGTTTGATTTTTCCTTTTAATTATTGTTACCAGCTATCGATGATTCCAATTATTTATCAATTATCAATAACAATATTCAATAATTAAAATCGTGACCCCCAACTGTCAATTTCAGAAAAATGGTGGAATTCGTGGGCTTTTTTGGGTCAAATCAAACAAATGATCTTTCTTCTTCCTTTATTCTTAAACTAACTAGTTTCAACCTTAATTCAGAAAATATTAATATATCTTGTTAACTTCGCTGTACTTGTGAATCTGCGCTAGAATTTTTTGTCAACATAATCTGTTGCTGAAATGTGTTTTGAATTGAAACTAATGTCGTCTATCGTAGAAGGCCTAGTGATCGCCTTGGTATTCCTTGTGGAACACAAGGTGAAAAATGAGTTTCACCGACGTTTTCAATTGCACCCGACAATAATTTAGAGTGGAAATTGCAATGTATCCAAATGGGTATAACGTTAATGCTAAAGATTACGTAGGTTTATTTTATCACAGAAGATGGTAAAAGCCTCAATCAAAATGTATGTCTTAAATCCAAAAGGCAAAGAAAGAATTGTACAAGAAAATCAACATTTGAATTTGCGAATAGCCAACATCCCTCTTGGGGTTATACCAAATTCATTAATAAAAACTAGTTGATAGATTATACAAACGACATTCACAGTTCAGTCCTGGATTGCTCACCGTAGAGTGCAGACCTACTTTCCTTTATGATACGACTTTTGATCTCTCCAGTTCTTTTTAGAATTTCAGAATCCAAAATCATCATTGCTAGTGACGAGGAAACTACAAACTTCAGGACCCAGGTCCAACAATTACAAGTTAAAAGTAATGAAAATACCAACATAGGTACAGAATATACAAATGAGATATTTCAAGGGCGATTAGCCGCGCGTTCTAATAGTCTACGCAAGAGACCGCGACTACCGCCAGTCAACAAACCCATTCCTAATATGAATCCCTCCCCAAGTGAAAGAGACACTAGTGCATATAAAATTCCTTCAACCCCCTTAATAAACGATATAAACATGGAGACGCAAATCAACCCAAATATTGCAACATTCAACTCTTTCGGCATCCTTTTGAATGCCCCAGAAAGAATACAGCCTACCACAACTATAACCAATGATGGATGGACTACCGTCCAAAAAACGCCATTACATAAGTCGGCACAAAAAGATGCCCGACCCAAATCCGCAAGATCACAACCGATAATATTGACAACTCCGATCGGGCAGATGCATGCCTTCACGGCAAAGCTTGTAATGATATTTACGTCTATATATATAAAAATGGATGTATGTATGTAGGTATGTATGTATGTTCCTTATAGACTCTTAGACCGCTTGACCAATCTTTATGAAATTTGGTGTATAAGCTAATTACGATGCTGCGAAGAAGATAGGCTACTTTAGAACGGCTTTCAACAAACTTTAATAAAATATGTGGCAAATAGTGCCTATTCATCGGATCAACAGATCGACGGATCAACGGATAATTGGATTAATTTCCCTATATAGGACATTACCCTTTCAGTACAAATGTAAAAGTTTCTGTGAATATTAGATAAAATAGCTTGTGTGTATGTTTGTTCGCTATACACTTCTAGACCCTTCGACCGATTTCAACTAAATTTGGAACACATACTCAGTAGGACTTGAAAATTGTTTTAGTGCAAGAAAATGTTAAAAAAGTTGAAGGAAAATTGACCGATTAACGAGATTCCCGTAATTCCCCCCCCCCAAAAAAAAGGTGCATTTCGCCAGCCTACCCCCAAATTTCGAATTTTGGATCCAAAATAGTCTAAATCGTTTGTACCTTCATTATTTTTGTTTGTACCTATTTTGTTTTTCAGACAAATATTTTTGTTTTATTTCAATTTAAAATCCGGGGGGGGGGGGCTAAGAACAGAATGTCATTATTAGAAAATTTGAAATATTTCAAAATCAAAACTAATACAAACGGAAATAAGGAAGGTACAAACGATTTAGACTATTTTGGATCAAAAATTCAAAATGAGGGGGTGGTTGGGGAAATGCCCATTTTAGATATTTCAAAATATATGAAAAACAAAATAGGTACAAACGAAAATAAGGAAGGTACAAACGATTTAGACTATTTTGGATCCAAAATTCGAAATGGGGGGGGGGGGCTGGCGAAATGCACCTAAAAAGGTATTTTGAGCTTCACAAATAAAACAGCAGCGGAAAGCAAGACTGGAAATCATTGAAGTACTCACACTAAAGCAAAGCATTATATTTATAATGAGACCCCGGGCGAAGCCGGGTATACAGCTAGAATAGAAACATCGCATGAAGTTACCAACATGAAATATTTATATGACCACGTAATTCGCATTTCCCAAAAGTTACTATTATTGACTATTACTGACTATTCTATGGTCAACTAAATTTGATCGAGGCAACAATCATCAGTGGCAAATTCAAAGGGGAAGATGTGTTGATTCCCCGCATACCGATGATTACCAACGATTTACCATTCCAGTTCAAGCGGCTTCAATTCCCCTTGCGTCTTGCCTTCGCGATTACAATCAACAAAGCACAAGGGCAATCATTAACTATTGCGGGCTTGAATTTGGAGAATTCGTGTTTTTCACACGGCCAATTGTATGTTGCTTGCTCCCGAGTTGGCACACCAAAAAATTTGTACATTTATTCACCGAATGGAACTACCAAAAATATTGTGTATCCTTTAGCATTACGATAAAATAATAATAGACAACGTCCGTTGGGTCAGCTATGATAAATATATCTACAGAGTGTACCTAAATATTGTTACTTTGGTTTAAATAAATATATAAATTTTATCATCCATTCTACCCGTTTTAATTCTTTTTCAGAATGTTGCTGCACGAAGTCCAAGAGCCTACATCAAAATACTTCAGGCATAAACAAAGCGTTTTATTTTTAATAACACCCCGAGTGAAGCCGGGTATCCATAACTATATATAGATAGACAAAAAAAAAACCAAAATTACTGTTTTGTTGTGTGTACGCATTGCTGAAGTCCGTTCGTATGAAACAAACGAGTAACGGAAAGCAAGATTGGAAAACGTTCGAGTACGTAGACTAATGCAAAGTATTTTATTTTTAAAGAGACCCCGGGCGAAGCCGGGTATCCAGCTATAATTTATATGGCAGAACGTTCGCCGAGTCACTTGGTATATTAATTCTGAGGCGGTACGATGTTCTAGAATTTTACAAATAATTTATATGGTTCAAGTTCTGAGGCGATACGAAGTTCGCCGGGTCAGCTAGTAATTTATATTTGGCGCTTAATGAACGATTTAAAGGATTAAAACATACTGTCAAATACACATATATTACATTGGAAGTGCTGAACGTAAAATATTGCCAACCATCTAACGAAAGGACGTGAGTTGAGACACAACCAAAAGAGGTGGGAGAAGAAGAGCTACAACGGGGAGGAAGGGACCGTTAATGGCGACCGGCTAGATTGGGGTAGTCCAGCAGACGAGACGTGTTTACACGCGACCTAAATTTATTTGTTGTACTATTGTGTTATATTATTTTAATTATTGTGGGTCGGCAAATCTAGAGGTAAATATTATTGTAATATAATTAAATTCAAAAGGCACGAGTTTCGAGCAATCGAATTAAATGAACATGTGTATTAAAAATTTATAAACTTTAATCATCACAAGAACTCATGTGCAGGCGTGCTCACAGGCTAATGTTAGAACCACATATTGTAGATTATTATCACCTATGACTAACTCAAAAGCTCAATACTGATAACACAAGAACTGCAGATACTCCTAGATTCTATGAATGAGATTAAAGTTTGGGTTATTTTGTACGGAGGCCATTTTGTGTAGGTCACTCTCGAGACTCGTGTGTTTTGCTTTTATGTTTGGGATTAAATTGTTATGTTTATCCAGTACATGATGATACTAAAGGTATCAGTTGATTCATGTGCTGACTTGCCCTGTACATTTGATTAATAACGAATTATGTATTTTGACCACATATGAATATGACGTATATGTAATTTGCCCGATCACAATTATGAATATTGAAATGACAAACAAAATGACAAAAAGCTAACCACAATGTGTAAACTGAAATTATACGACAATAATTTACAAATTATAACTATTTAAACTGCTCTGTGTTTTATATGTGTTCACTTTACGTTTCTCCTAACTCAATTTGCTACTGCTAAAGTTCATTCATCACTACGAAGGAAATACTACGACGTGGGGGTAATGTCTCGAGTGTAGGTTACGACGTGGGGTCCTAGCATTTTAGACGATACGGCATTTCGCGTGTGGTGGCCACCATTATCATAGCGCTTAGGAGGTTAGAGTAGGGTTTCGAAGGTTGGGATTCGGTGGGAAATTTGAGTTTACGTTTTGACATTACAAGCTCAACCCGGTAGCTAAAGGGAAGATCATGATCCAGTATGTTCGAGGACAGATCTGGATACACATAGAGACCGCCGAAGACCATAAGGCAGTAAAAAGCCAAGTCTTCGCAGACACCAATGTCAGAGGTTACAGTTACCAACTCAGAGAGGAAAAACACACGAAGTTGGTTTTAAAAGGTTCACCGAAACCGAGGTGGCATCGCAGTTTCAAGTGGAGCACAATATTAACCCCGCAAAAATTACACAAATGAAGAACAAGTTTGGAGATTTAACAGGGTCATTCTTGGTGTACTTCAACCCGGACACCCCACTTCAAACCATAAAGAAAATCAAAAGCCTCGGACAAGTGATGGTCCACTTCGAAGACTACAGCCGCCGCAACATCAGGACACAACGTTACAAATGCCAGAGTTTTGGACATGGGTCCACCAATTGCTTCATGCAGCCCAGGTGTGTGAAGTGCTTGGACAAGCACCTTACATCAGACTGCCCTAGGACCACTCAAGACTGACGTCAAATGCTGAAACTGTGGCAACCCACACCCAGCCAATTACCAACAATGCCCAGCCTACCTCTCCTATATGGACAGGGTAAGTAGCAGAACCCAGCGCCAGTACCCTAAACAACCATCACTGCCTTCAGCATCAACAAATAATTTCAACAACTTCAATCAACTCGCTCCAACTCAATCACCCCAACTTAATAATTCAAATTTCCCGCAACTCACTAACTGCTAATTCAATTTTAGCACCCCAATACAACGACAAACATACGCTCAAAATTTGACCCAACCAACCCCACAGACAACACTGACGAACAACACCAGCCCCGGCGATCTCACCTCATTATTCAAAGAAATTAAAGATCTGCAAAACACCATCAATATTCCTCAATTACTTCAACTCGTCAGAGACATGAAAATTAGATTAGCCGGGGTGACTGACACCTTTGAAAAATTACGAATCTTATCAGAAATTGCAGACGAATTTAATGTTCAATAAAACGACTGACCGACTTACAATCATTACATGGAACGCCAACGGACTCAGACATAAAACCAACGAACTACAAATCCTTATCCAACAAAACAATCCTGACGCAATCCTTATCCAAGAAACCCGACTAAATAAGACCAAACCCCCAAACATCCCTAACTACGTGACAATCAACAAACCCCGTACCGCTCACGGAGGATTACTCACCTACCTGACCAAGCTGCAAATAATTGACACAGACGCAGAAACCCAAAGAAACGACCTCACCATCATTAATTATTACCTTTCCCCTAGCAAAACCCACGACCAAGACAAACTTGACGAACTTCTGTTACTGTCCGGCAAAGTTGTTATAGCGGGCGACATGAATTCAAAACATGCCACCTGGGATAGCAACGTGCCGAACAGAGCGGGCACGGACCTACATGACTACGCTACCCGATCCAACGTACAAATTTCCTTCCCAACCAATAACCATACACATCATATCAACTGCCCAAGTAACATTTTGTGTTACAACAAAAGTCCGTTAAATTTTCTATCGGAAATGGGCGTCAGAATTTTTGTAAAATGGTTTGATTAAAATATACAGGGTTAAAAAAAACTCAAAGAAAATCTCGAATTTTTTAACATTTTTGAGTGACCCTAATTCATAACTCGAAAGCCCTTGATTTTAGACAATAAAAGGTTTGAATCTAGTTTGTAAATTATTTCACGCTCTTAAGAAAAGCACTAAGGCATTTTACTCAAAAATCATTATTTTCGAAGCTATGGCCATATGAAGGTATAAATTTAAAAAAATGTTCTTATATAGCTTTTTAGACAACTTATGGATGTGATCGGCCAAGCTTCGAACCATCTTCCCAAGTCATGGACAGCCTTTTGTAGGTGGGTCGTGACAATTTCCAGGTGCATGGAGGACGAGTAAACTACCGTGTCATCGTAAAACTTTTGTCCTCGTGTTTGTTGGGTGCCTCGCCCAGAACCCCTCCACTATTGATTTAATCCTAACGAAAAACTTGAATGTTTGTAACACCGAAGCACTGACAAAATTAAATTCACACCATCTGCCGATACAATTTACAATCACCACACTAAAAATCCCCTTTTATCCACCGCGCCCCCTCAGGACGACGGACTGGAAAACATTCTCAACACCATTTCACGACATAAAAATAAATTCAAACATAAACACAATCGACAACATTGACAACGCCATTACAGATTAAACTACCAAAATCACACAAATTTTTAACGTAAATACAATAGACACCCCACAACCCACACGTAAAATCATACTACCACATCCTCTCCTTCAGAAAATCAAAAATAAAAACAAATTACGCAAAATTTTTCAGAAACACAAATATCCAGCACTCAAAACACAAATTAATAAATTAACCACCGACATCAACAAAGAAATCAACACTATTAAAAATCAAAATTGGAACACAACACTTGAAAACATTACAAACAAAAACATTAATGCCCGTACCTATAGTCGATACTTCGCTCGATCTCGGACTTGAGTCCGACTCAAGCTCGGAATTGCATACTATAGTCGCAACTTGATAACCAAGCAATACTTCGCATGTGCTTGACAGCTGTCTTGCCCAAGTCAGCTAAACACCTGTCTTGAGTCGTACTGGCTCATAAATTATATGTAAGTTTTAAAATTAGTGTTAAATAAAGATATAATCTTTGGTGGTAGTAATGTATTGTATTTATAAAAATAGTGTAATATTCAATTATGGATCAAGACGAAGAAGAATTTTTAGAATTTGTGGATGTTGTAGATGTAGAAGACGTAATTACTGGAAGAATATCGAAAAAATATGTACATCACATGGAAAATCCCTTAGAAAAATATCAAGAGGATGAATTTCGAAGCAGATACAGATTTAGAAGAAACACCATCATATTTACGATTTTGCCATCAATAATAAACGACCTAAGCAAAATTAATAACCGCGGACTTCCTTTTCCATCTACAATGGTGGTTCAACTAATGGTGTGTCTTGGATTTTATGCTACTAGAAATTTTCAGGCGTTTGAATAAATATGAGATACAGAAAAGTATACAATAAATTATTGTTTTCAATCTTTTAGACTGTATCTGGTGATTTGAGAGGGATTAGCCAGCAAACAGTATAAAATTATAAAATAAAGTATCTATAGTGCTAGCCCAATTCTTAAATCAATATGTATATTTTCCAAATACTGAAATTTACCAACGAAAGTATATTTCAAAATTTGCAGAAATATCTGCATGTGTAGATTGTACCCACATTGCAATTGCAAATACTGGAGGCGATGCCCAAATGACCGAAGTGGTTTACGACTTGGTTTGAAAATGGTCAAGTATTGGGGATAATTTGGGGAGATAACGGGTATCCCTGCAGACAGATTAACACCTGTCATACAACCGGATAGGTTAAATATTCTTGAATTTGTTAAAAGTAATAAAAAATTTGATGTATAGCTAACCCGCAGGAACTGAGGTACAATACTGCGCATATTCAAACACAAAACATTGTTGAATGAGTTTTTAAATTAGTGGAGAATTTTCCACTAAGTTGTGTGCGTCCCCCAATGATGCTAACAATATTTTTTCTTTGTTAGTATAAGGGATAATATAAGCAACAAATTTATTCATTTTAATTTTTCTTACGACTTCAAAATATTATTATTTTAATATAATGTTACTCTATGGGCAGACCCGAACTGCGGCGCGGTTAATCCCTAATCGGATAAAAAAAAGGGTCAACCTTTTCTTGCTGTCCGAACTGCGGCGAGGTCAGAAAAAACTGTAGGTCGAACTGCGGCGAGGTTAATCTCTAATAGGATTTTAAAAAAGGCTCAACAATAATACAGGGTGACACCACAATCTTAAAAAACCAAATGTTTTAATAACTGGAGGGGGTAACCTAATGTGGGGGCCCCGTCTAATGTAACCTTTTAAGCTGGTTACATGCACTTGCGATTTTCGGAATGCAATTTTTGTTCTGAATTCTAAATTTCCCAAAATTTCAAATTTGCATTTCACATATCGCTAATTGCCACCAGAAAAAAAATCTAGTATTTGCAAAAACTTGGATTAATATAATAAATTCAGCATGTTTTACCAAGGTAATTTAACAACTTTTGCTTGAATTCAATTTTTTTGTCATGCAGAGTACCCCCCCCCCCTAGAGTACATACCTATATAAATTTAATTTAGTTCTGTCTTTTTCAATTTTAAAGTTTAAACATTAGTAATTGGTAATGATGAGTAATTGTAATCTATACGTAATAATCAAACTTAATATACTTATAATAATTATTATTAACAGTACGAAAGTATCAAAAAACAAAAATGGAATTTATTTTAAGCCAACGCGGTAAGCCTTTAATTTTGTTCGAAAATTTTAAATTTTACAAAAGAGATGAAACAGTTGAGGGGATCAAATGGTCGTGCACACATAAAAAGTGCACCGCAAAACTTGTGACAGATGACAATTCAACAGTAATAATTAAAAATCAAGCACAACATAATCATGAAGCAAGTGCAACATTATTAAGACAAACGGTTAACAAGAGTGTGAAGAGAAAAGCGGTAGAAGATTTAAATGCGCCCCCCAACAAATTAATAAAAACAGAAGATAACGCAACTAATTTAACAAAATCAGATATGGTAAGAATTCGAAAAAATATACATTATGCTAGAAGTTCACACCGACCCAATTTGCCAAAAAATGAAGCTGATGTAATAGATGCATTAAATTCTATAGAAATTTTAACCAACGAACGAAACGAACCATTTTTGTTAATTAACGACTCCACTAAACGGTTAATAGTGTTTTCTTGTGAATCGAATTTGAGATTGCTTTCAACTGCTGAAAGAATTTATATGGACGGCACATTCAGCTATTGTGCAAAATATTTTAAGCAATTCTTTACCATTCATGGGATTTTTAATGGGCATTATGTGCCTTTAGTTTTTTCTTTGCTAAAAGATAAACATACTGAAACATATGGAACTCTAATGAGCGAAATTATAAATTGTGTGCAAAAACTTGGCCTTCAGTTTACTCCTAAAGAAGTAGTGGTAGACTTTGAAATGAGCATACACAATGCAGTAAAAAAGATTTGGCCAACTTCTACAGTTTATGGATGTCGATTTCATTTAGCCCAAGCGTGGTTCAGAAAAATGCAAAACCTTGGACTAACATCTGATTACAAAAATAAAGAATCAGACATTTGTAAGTAGAACTAAATTGATTTCAATGTTTGATTAGGTTAATTTTAATTATTTTAGGTAAATGGTTGGGTTGGACATTTGGATTGCCATTTTTGCCACCGGAGGAAGTAGAAAATTGCTTGATGGTGGATTTTATTGCCATACAGCCAAATGATGAACGCATTTCAAATTATATTGAATACTTACTTAAAAATTACGTTGGAAGCCAGGCAGTTTTCCCACCGAAAATGTGGGCGGTGTGCTCAGCAACCACAGAGCGTACGACAAATGCTTGTGAATCATTTCACTCAAAATTTAACAAAGAATTTAATACTGCACACCCCAACATTTTCAGTTTTTTAAATGTACTAAAAGACATGCAAAGTGATACATATATCGCAATGAATAGTTTAAATAATATGGCACCTTACGCAGCAAATCGAAAGTACAAAGAAAAAAGAAAATATATTGCAAATAGTGTAGAAAAGTATCAAAACGGAGAATTAGATCGTTTTTCTTTCATCAAAGAAGTTTCGCACCACTATCGTGGATGTAATAAACTTGCGTAAAGTTAATTATTATTTATATTTAACTTGTAGGTATTAATAAAAAAAAACTGTCTTTAAATATTTAATATTAATCCCTTCAACTTTTTCTAATCGGGATTATTAATCCCTTCTTATGCCTGTAAGTGACCTCGCCGCAGTTCGGACTTTCACTAATCCACACCTAAAGTAACCACGCCGCAGTTCGAACCATTTTAAGTAGGGTCAACTTGACCGCGCCGCAGTTCGGAAACCCCCTACTCTATTACTATGACAATTAAACAATTATTTCTAGTTAATATTGATATTTCCCTGCTTCGCCGAAAATTCACGAAGCTTTGACTATAGTACAGCTAGTGAGCGGAGCACGAGCTCAGGCTCAAGCACTGCTCCACCAAGCACATCTCAAGCACGAGATTGAGATTCGACTATAAGTACGGGCATAAGACGCTTTGGAGAATCTCCAAATCGCTTAAATATAAAAACAACAAATTTTCGATACATACACTACACACCGAGCAAGGCATTAAAATTAGCAGCAAGGACAAAGCAAACGCAACCGCATAAACATACCTACATCATCACAATTTAACAACGCAACCAACTGACAACTACTGCTGCCCGTCTGCGCTCGGGTCGCAAAAGTTGGCGAGACTAATCCTAAAACACCTACCTTTACTTGTTACAAAACGGCGCTACGGCTCAACTCAGTGAAGAACAAAAATGGGGGGGGAGGGGGGTCGGAAGACAAGATTGAACCTTGCTCCACTCAAAAATCTCATCTGTTAAAAAATATGGCGCCATGCACTTTTTGCCGCTCGCCAGAGATGGTATCCTAAAGTGCAAAAGCAAAAAGAAAAACACAAGTAAAGGTGAAACTGCGTTTTATTTACAACAAAATAAATGGTACGTCGTCGAATTTACACAAGTCGTATCTTAACACAAGTCGTGATTAACCTTTCTTCTTCTCTCGTAGTTAAACAAACAACGCGTAAATCGGTAGACACCGTTTTTTTTTAAATGAATCACAAAAGTAAATAAAACCAAAATTAACGCTCACCAGTTTCGTTGGTACGCCCCTGCTATCTTGCTTCTTAAGTTGACCACAACTGTCGCCTCGCGCATCGATGGCTTCCGATTTGCAAGTAAACAAAAAAAGGTTTTCTGGTTTTCTCGATGATAGATGTTTTGTGGCTCGAAGTGAACTTTTGGAAAGGAAATATCAAACGAATCTTGATAGTTAACGGTGGTAGAATTCGTCCTCGATAAGGCCGTACGAAATTTCTTAATTAATACAAAAGTGAAGTTGTAAAAGTTTCTAACCTAACTTGCAGCAAAGTAATTCTGTTATTAATAATAAACTCTTAGCTTCTATATCCAGTGCTATCACTTTTGACCCCCAGGCTGGGTTAAATTCCACATTCGCATTAACCGAAGGATGTAATTTAAATATTCGATGAGGTTCGAACCAGTGTAAACTGTGAAGTTGTTCGTTGTTAAACTCGCCAACTGAACCAACATAAAACCAACAAATCGAGGTAACAAACACTTGAATAATAATACTAATAATTGGCTACTCGATTCACCTGTGTGATTTTTCAGGATCAATTCGTCTATCTAATCTCTTATGGGCGCTCCAGACTATCGCGAGAATCTCGGCGAGAATAGCATCGGAGAACAAGGCGAGAACAAGGCGAGAAATGATTTTCGATCGTGTTACATCGAAAATTGGAAAACATCCACACTCACTAGGTTCTCAGTACTACAGTGCAGATTTTTTAAATACATTTCTATGTTTTCTAAAACGATTAACAGTTCTTTAATTTTGTGATATGTCGAAAAGTTTAAATTTGGAATTTTTGGCCCCTTTAATGGATTAGTATCATCAAAAATTGTACTACACGTATCAGGATTTTCTGTTGCATTTACTGTCGTGCCAGTGATCATTTCCACTTTATTATTCCGATAATGTTCTTCTTGAAAGAAAATATTGCCATTTTATTTCGTTTTATTTCGACTGTTGAAGCGTATTTTAGTTTGTATACACGCGCGCATATTGTGAGCGCAGCGAAGTTTGAACCCGGTTTGCGCTACAAGACCAGCGAGGTCAGCGAGGTCACAGCGCTCGAATTATGTAAACGTACCCAACACCCGATCACACGTAAATTACTTTTTATTTCGACAATTAATATTTGTCAAAATCACATCTTGAATGTTTGTAGGGCCTGGTATCATTGAGTACCTACCCAAGTAACATTTTGTGCTGAATATCAACTGCCAAACCGCTGTGTCAGCACAAAGTTCAGCTAAGTAGCTGAGTCAGCTGCTGATTTTCAGTAACGTCAGAAGCTGAATTGCTACTGAATTGCTAATTTGGCGGCTGAAAACCAGCTGAAAATGCGCTGCGTCAGCATGCAAACTGCTGAATCAGCTGATATTCAGCGCTGACTGTCAGATGATATTCAGCGCTGAATATCAGCTGATTCAGCAGTTTTCATGCTGACGCAGCGCATTTTCAGCTGGTTTTCAGCCGCCAAATTAGCAATTCAGTAGCAATTCAGCTTCTAACGTTCCTAAAAATCAGCAGCTGACTAGTAACTGAATCAGTTAATATTCAGCGCTGATTCAGCTTCTACTAAGTATATGGAGTAACAAAACCAAAATAAATTAAAATTTTTTTTTTAATAAATAATTAAATTTAAATAAAAAAACTAAATTTAAAAATTATTTTCCATTTTTTGTTGATTGTTTAATTTTGCTAATTATTTTTTTATACAGTCATTAATTACATTAAATTATTATATTATAATTATGATTTTATTAATTACATCATTTATTTTATCAGTCGTAATTATTAATAATGTTAATGATTTCTTCGAGTGGAATCTGAAATATTAGGGTTAATTTTTAAATTATGTAACCAAATGTTAGTTAAAGTATACTTATCTTTTTTTTTTCTGCCGCCGCCTCGCCTGAGATTCGATCCTGGGTATGCCTGTTTGGTAGTTGAACGCTTAGCCGCCTAGGCTATCTAGGTTATACAAAACATTTTTGCTTTTTTTTAATATATTCACTTAGTAGATAGAGGACACTTTTCTAAGAAAAATATTTAACAAAAATTTTTCTCTAAATTCAAACCCTCGAGAGTTAGGCCTCTTTAAAGTATTTTTTTAGATGTTCTCCTTCACGTGGTCGTAACCCCAAAAATATTGATTTTTAGTAAAAAACGGTGTTGTGCTTTTTTAAAGAGCACAAACTATAATGTCTACAAACTAAATTTAAACCTTTTATTAATTAACGGCTTTCGAGTTATGAAAAAGTAAAACAATGTTGAAAAATTCGAGTGTTTTATTTTTTGGTATTTTTCAAAACCCTGTATCTTTTAAACGAAACATTTTACAAAAAATCTGACGTCCTATATTCCAAATTATTTTATTAATTTTTTTTAAACTATTACATTATTTAAGTAAATCTTCAAAATTATCACCCTAATTTTAGGACATAGACAGTATTTCTAATTAACGTCGAGCTTTTTTATTGGCTCCGTTATTTTCGAAAATACCGTAAGAATAAGAAATGGTATTTAGCGATAAGCTTATAATTTTCCGTTATAATCAAAAGCATAACAGAGGATTTTGTAAGGGAAAACTACCTTCCGCAAACTCAAAAATAAATTTGAACAAATTTTATTTGTATTGAAATCAGTGGCGTAACTACACTTGAGGAGGTCCAAGGTGGAAATTATCTAATTAAGGGAGCGTTCATAAACTACGTGGTTTGGTCAAGGGGGGGAGGGGTTAGGTAGAAAGCTACGCAGGACTACATGGGGGTAGGGGGAAGTTAGAGTCAAGCTACGTAGTTTTCTTCATTTATTTTATTTCGGCACCATGAAAGCAATTTGCAGAATAACTGACAACATAATATGGATATTTAAAATTATAACTATAAAAAAATATAAACTAATACAAATATCGGTTTTATTAATTTTTTATGCCAAATAATTTTTTAATTGTTTTGTTAACAGAAAGCACAAACTGTCTTCCAGACTTTGTAGGAAAAAAACTACGTTCCGTCTAAGGACGGAAGGTGTAGGGGTATCATGGTAAAAGCTACGTTAAGCTACATGATGGGAGGGAGGGGCTCTAAAGAGGTCAAAATCAAACTACGTGGTTTATGAACGCTCTCTATCTAGAAAAATATACGTCATTCTTTACGTTTTTATTTTGTAATATAGTGTTATTCTTGGGGAATAAAAAAAAATAATTTTTTATGCTTTTAGACCCCCCCCCCCCCCTAGTTACGTTAGTTAATATTTTTTTTAAATAATTTTAAAATTTAAAAGTAGTTTAAATTTAAAATAGCAGGTTGGTATATACTTATATTGGTATACTGTAATAATAACACCTATATTAACATAGTATTTTATTCGTACATGTACAAAATCATTAAATATTCATTTCGCATTTATAATTTATAAAATAATCGCAAATCGCAAACATGTATAAAATAGTACAAACAATGGAGAAAGACGATCCTGTGTTAACAAGTGTTCCTAGCAGTTGGGAAGAATAAGAAGGTAATATTTTTACTTATTTAATTAATTAATTATTTTTGTATGCGTATACACTAGCCATAATTTGAACGTATTTTAAAATTATTTATTTTTATTATTTTATATTAAATTAATAGGAACACTATTTTGGCCAAACAAAAACATTAATGCCTTAAGGAAAAATGCTCGCTCGCTTCCAGAGGAGTCGTGGCAAAAACTTCCATGTGTCGTTAAAAGGCAAAATATTGAATCATTGAAGAAAGCTTTAGGTTAGTAAATTTATACAGAGTACCATATTAAATTTTAAAATCAACTATTTAAAAAAAAAATTTAATTTTTTAAAAAAGAAAATTCAATTATTTCTACACTTTTGTTCCACTCAGTACATGTACTAAATTTGACAATCTCTACCATCTGATTTTGGCGTTCAACATAACCTTGTTTTTTAACTAACTTAAATTTTATTACTTATTATATTAATGTGTTCATCATATAAATTAATACTTGTGTTAATATAAAACTTTTTTGTTTCGTTAATACTATAAAAACTAATTAATGTGTTTATAAAATAAACATCGACTGTGAAAAAAACATGTTCAATTCAATGGTAAATCTATCTAAATCGATTCTATTTCATTAATCGATTATACTTGTTGAACGCCCTTATTATTAATAAAGCAAAGATTAATTATTACTCTAAAGATTAATATTAATAATTATTACTAATAATATTAATCTTTGCTATATTTTCACATGTTAATAACTACACCATAAACAATATTATTAATAAATGTAGTAATCAACAATTTATTATAAATGTTTTAAATATCTTGTTTTGTAGAAATTGAAAAAAGGATGTCCCGTTTCTCGGATACGGAAGGGGAGATTGCATCTCAAAATCACAAGAAACAGAAACGAGCACATCCAGGCAGGGATGAAAGCCAAACACGAGATTATAATGAATTATTACTTTTCTCGCCAACATCAACACCAACTGTAGTAGTTGAAAATAAAAATACAGACCAAACACCAGACATCTTTAGTGTAGTCAAAGAAGTGGAGGTACCGGAACCACTTCAAGGTGGAATAATAATTAATTTATAGAGCGAACCTGGCAATAATAATTCTGAATTCTTGCAATTAGTGAGCGAAAGTCGCATGGATCGGATTGACAGACGGCTCGACAATATTTTCGACACCCGAAAATGTACATTTTTCTAGTATGGCGGTCGGTTTCTAGTAAACACAGTTGTGGGTTAAAACTAATATTATGACATTTTAAACATTGTAAATAAATTGGAATTCTATAGTGTGCCTATTGATTCGCTAAGAACTAATTAATCATATGCATGGTTCGTAATACCGATGTCCGCTGTAACACATTCGGTGTCAGGTGCTGATCCCACAAAGGGCATCCAAAAACGTAGAGCTGGAAGTATAGGGTCCGATGAAGACGACCCAAGTGGAAGCAAATACAGTAGGATGGAGGACGATAGTATCCAAGACAAAGAAAGATTTGCCAGTAGAGAGAACCATTGCGAAATTGAACGACGAAGAAGAAACAAGATGACGGCCTATATTACAGAATTATCGGATATGGTGCCTACTTGCAGTGCTTTAGCCAGAAAGCCTGACAAGCTCACAATTCTTCGGATGGCTGTTGCGCATATGAAAGCTCTTAGAGGTACTGGTAACACGAGCACAGATGGCACGTACAAGCCTTCATTTTTAACGGACCAAGAACTGAAACATTTAATACTCGAGGCTGCAGATGGATTCCTATTTGTTGTAAGCTGTGATACAGGGAGAGTCATATACGTTTCAGACTCGGTAGCTCCTGTTTTAAACTATTCTCAAAATGATTGGTTTGGTTCTTGTATTTATGACAATATTCATCCGGAAGATGTAGAAAAAGTGAGAGAACAGTTATCTACACAAGAACCTCAAAACACCGGTCGGATACTGGACCTGAAAACAGGGACTGTGAAGAAAGAAGGACATCAGTCGTCAATGCGTTTGTGTATGGGTTCGAGAAGAGGTTTTATATGTCGGATGAAAGTAGGAAATGTTTCGCCGGATAGTATGACCGTAGGCCATTTGAATCGATTGAAACAAAGGAACAGTTTAGGACCTAGTCGTGATGGACAAAATTATGCAGTAGTGCACTGCACTGGTTATATAAAAAATTGGCCCCCACTGACATGTTTACAGGGGTCCAAATAGACCGGCAGAGTGAAGAAGAACTGCATGCGTCTCATTGTTGCTTAGTAGCAATTGGAAGACTTCAGGTCACGTCAACGCCTAACACGAGTGATATCTCAGGATCCAATAGTATGGCAGAATTTATATCCCGCCATTCAATGGATGGAAAATTAGTTTTGTAGATCAAAGAGTTATGGGTTTATTAGGATATTCTCCTCCGGAATTATTAGGAAAAAGTTGTTTCGAATTTTTTCATCCGGAAGATCAAAGTCATATGAAGGACAGCTTCGAACAAGTGCTGAAATTGAAAGGACAGGTGCTGTCGGTTGTGTATCGATTTAGAGCAAAAAATAGAGAATGGATTTGGTTACGAACTTCGGCGTTTTCGTTTTTGAATCCATACACTGACGATGTGGAATACATAGTTTGTACCAACACCACTGCAAAATCTCTGCATACAGGAGATACACCCACGGAAACTCCCGAACAAGTAGCTTATCAGCAACCGGGCTTAGATTACAGTCTCCAGCGGCGTGATACTGCAATTTATTCACATATGCTACCGTCCTCACATATCCAAACACCTCAGCAAGTTACACGTCCGAATAGTGGAGAAAACGTGTATAATAGTCCCACCCCGGCAGCTTCACCGTGGAGTTTAAGACAAGCACAACCAGCGCCAGATGGTTATCAATATAGTCAACCTAGTCCACGTTCGCCTGGTCCTACGTACACACAACTGAGTGGCGGTACAAGAACAGGCACTGGCCCAACACCATACCAGTGGGCCTGGCAAAGTACAAGTCAAGGTTCAGATTCAGGCGGAGCAGGGTCGAGTAGTTCGGGGCCACCTCCCCAGAGTCAACCTCACGAACTTTCAGATATGCTTCAGATGTTGGACCAAAGTGGAACTGCATCATTTGAAGATTTGAATATGTTTAATAGCACATTTGAGTAGATTTAATTTATTTTCATAATTTTTTTATATGCACAAGTTTTGTAATATAGTTTGTTTTTGACGAGGTATTTAAATTTTTTATTGGCCATTGCGTTTATAAAAATTTTGTCAATATTTTGATTGATTTAGTAAGGAATTTTCAGAGACTAGTGTGTTTTTCAGTGGTCATGTGGCTTCCAAGTTAGTGTCTTACAAAAAAAACTTCAGACAACTATTGACTTGGGAGTAATTAAAACTTTAGTGCAGTGAAACCCACAGGATAATTAAAAAAGCTGTCTGTAATGATTGTGGCGTCCAGATTGTATAGCTTAAGTATCTAGCATAATGCTAAATTAAGTATTCTATATACTCCATGATTTTTTACTAATTTTAAGATTCTTCCCACCCAAGTAGTTATAATCGTATTGTGTGTGTGAAGGTGTTCAAAACTTTTGGCTACTTTTTCAATATCGATTTGTTTTTTAAAACGTAAAAATTGACTGAAATTTTCCAGTACTACTTGGGTGTGAACACTTTTGCACTTTGCAGCCCACGTCGCTTGCATCTTGTCAGTTATTGACTGAATGATTTCCTTACTTTGTAAATGTTTGAGGTATCATACTTTCAAGCCAAACTCGGCATTTTTTAAGCAAGTATTTTTTATTAAGTGATTATTAACCTCGGGTCATATTTTACTCATTTCCGACGAATCAGAGAGTCGCATTTGGAGCTGTCTGAGCGGAGACTAATGCTTGTGCACATCTGCCTTAGGGCAATATTCGAATATTTCCCAAGGGCAATATTTCGCAATGGCAATATTCGAATATTGGTCTTGGACGGTCTTCAAACGTGTCTTATAAATTTAGTTTCGGGCGGAGACGTTCCAGCTCCCGAAATTTAAATTTTGTCTAAAAATGTCAAACAAACGCTTAGTCACGTGCTCTCTAGTGTAATCGAAACACTAATATTAAAATATACTACTCTCATTTTGTATATATGCTACACTTTATCCCAACTCGTGCGCACTAGCTACTTTGGTTATTTAAATTGTTTTGTCTATCTTCAAGACTTTTTGTGCTGTTTTATTTCTACAATTTGCTTCTAAATTTAGTTGTTTGTTATATTTTCACATTCATACGTAATTCGATTTCGCCCTTTGGGCACCAATATAATTCGCATACGTAAAATTTTACTACATTTTAATAAAACTTTTTCATTTTCGGATTAAAAATTTTCTGTTACATTTTAAGTTATCCTAAATAATACCTGATTGAATGTCAATGTTAAAAGATGCTTTTATTTTGTGTATTTCGGGTTTTTAAATTTTTGCTTCTCGGTAGTCGATCGTGCTATTCCAGCTTTCCTTTTTCTTTTATATAAGTTTCTCCCTTCACCACAATATAAATGTCACTGTCAAAGTTTTGCGGGTTACGTTTAACAATGAAATCCTAACCTAATTTAAATTAATTTAATCCAGATGGCAGATGGCGCTAATTATTAAAACTTGACAAAAATCTGACATAATAAAAATAATTTATAATACATAGCAAATTTTTTATTCTCGATTAATAATCTTGAAAACAGCCCTCGAGCGCAAAAAAATATCTCGAGTATTTACCTTCGACCAGGCCTCTCGTCTGCTTTCCCTCGGGCTGCGCCCTCGCGAAAGCAATACTCAAGGCCTGTCCTCAGGAAATACTCGAATATTTTTCGCACCCTAGGGCTGTTACATACGAATATTTATTTTTGATTAATTTGATTGCGGCTTTTAAAACCGTGATAACGTCTGTCTGCAATTTGCAAAAGTTTGTGCTTTACAAAATGTGACAATTAAAAATGAATTTTGTATATGTACAGATTGTTAATTAATTTATTTGAAACTGTAAAGGTAAATTTAAGTATTTGTGAAATTATTTTACTTATTTGTAGTTTTTACATTTTGTAGTATGTATGCATTCACGAAGCACAATTTTATTTAAAACAGTTTTGGAAAATTTAAAAAATAGGTATATTTTAAAGCTACGATTGGAAAGTCAATAAATGATTTAACAAAATAAATATTGAGAAATCCAACTCAGAATTAAAGGGATTATTTGAAAAACTGTTGACTGCATTGTCAAGAGACAATATAATTGAAACCACAGCGGATAATGCTGCGGAAATTAATAATTATATTCCGATAATTACGGAAATGCAGATGATAGAATTGGAAAACAAACTGAAGAGTAAAGAATTTTTCAATTTGTTTGTTAAACATTTTACAAGAATTGGTGGTAAAACCGAAAGACGAGATGGCAGAAAATTTTTGTACACGATATTCGATTCCATTTGTTCCAAGGAATTTGCGAGCAATTGTTCGTGGACAGGAACATCGACAGTAAAAGAAGTGTCAAAAATTGCATTTAGGAAATTTTCGAATTTTATAAATGCATGTTTTAACGTGGCAAATCAGGGCGACCCAAATTTTGGCTACACCGATACCGAAGCATTTTTCAAAAGCTTATTAAGAAATAGTTCAAAAAGACATGTGTTGGATTTAAATAAACAAGCCAAGTTGTGTTAGTTTTTTTTTATTAAATTAAATTTTTAAATAAAAATAATTGTTAACAAATTTTAGTTTTAATGTTTTAACAAATCCAAAGTGTGAATTAAAGGTATAAAAATTGTTTCCTCTTTGTACTTGATAGCAACCATTTTGCATTTGACCTCATTTAAAGAATATAAGTTGGGTGCATTTTCTTTGTAATTACTGCAAAGAAATATATGCAACACTGACGATTTAATTGGTGTGTTAAAGAAGTCTTCAAGTTTTTTTATACTAGCTCCGTAAATTTGTATTTTTCCTTCCACTACAGTAATGTGCTTTATTTACAGCAACAATGTCGTTTTCGTTGGTTAGGAACCATTTGTTCGGAAAGTCATTTTTTAGAATGCATCCGTCGGCCAATTCTACACTAACAAAAACTTTGTTTAATTGTAAAGATTCATGCGGTACCGTTGTTTCTTTTCCCAAAATTGGATACGTTTTATTATTTTGAAAATTTTTGGTAAAATGGCTTAATTCGCATAATCTCCGTGCAATTTGTTGAATTGGATTATTTCCTGTTCTCAGCAGCCTCTTATATAGATGTAGTTGACTTTCGAACGGATAAGCACTGAATGTCATCAAATTGCCAAATTTTTTCACATCGTCAATCAAATGGGACAAATTGTGAACATTACTTGTAACATAATCTGCCCCATAAATATCTATAAAATCTTCAAGATAATCAGTCATCATTTCTTCAGCAACGGGGATTAAACTTTTATATATATCTGAAGAACATATGGTTATAACACAAAATAATTGCAAAAAGTGCTTGTAAATATTAAATCGCACAAAGTCTTTTAATACGACAATTCCGATATAATTAAAAAACGTAGCATACATATTCGGTACCCTTTCAAAAAGCAATGCTATCAAGTCCTCGAACTTTACGATGGATCTCATTAGGCATTTTAAAATTGGATAACAATGAAGTTAGGGATAATATATCTCGAGTGCACCACCTCATGTTTAACTTCTTAAAAGTGCCATCCTTCCATCCAATTAAGAGCCTTTTCGTTATACCGAGATGAATCAAGTGCAAAACATCTGCCACTGGGAAATCATCAACCATATTTATTGCAAGATTTTCAACTGGTGAGGTACACTTGTGATGTTCTTCATCATGTCGATTCCGAAAACTGTCATCCGTTCTTTTCGGCATGTTAAAATTGGAAAACGTATTACAACGAGTTAAGAGGGAATAATTACCAACGCAAGTACATTTCAAACAACCATGTTGTCCGTTAAAGTTGACAACCCCTTTGACGAAGGCACGAGCTGGCGAATCACATATAAAGCACCTAATGAATATGTTAACCTTTATGTTTTTAATTATTATTCCATGGTCTAAGATAATCTTCATTTCTTCACAAAATGGAGTTAAAAGATTATCAATAGTTGCCGGCTTTCCTTTTCCACAATAAATTCCAACGGCCATGGGTTTCACGTGGGGCATTTCATGAATGTTTATTAAAATCGGCCAAAATTCATTTTTAGAACTTTTAAATGCAGGTAAACCATCTATGTTAATATTTAAATAAAGGTCCCTAGGAATTTTATCGCTTACTTCATCTTCAAAACATTTCTGTAAACAGATTTCGACACCGTTGTGCCAATATTGTCCTCCATCATCATATTGTGTTATTTCAATAGTACTTGGAGTTTTCATTAAGGTTCTGGAATCCTTTGGCAATTTAATTTTAAAATGTTTATTCAAAATTCTTAACAACCGGGTTATAGCAGTGTGTTGAATATTGTAAGTGCCCGACCATATTTGTAAATCGCTTTGTAAATCAAAATGTACCAAAGTTTCATCAACATCTTCATATAAACCATTACTGTCGTATTCATGATCATCTCCTTCAGTATTAATAGTTTGATGGATCCAATCACCAAACTGTTCATTTGCCGCTTCTGTTATATCATCTTCGACTACTGCTGTATCGACATCCTGTTGCTCGTCTACAACCTCGATATAGTTTTCCTTACAATTTGTCGTTTCCAAAACAGTTGATAATCTGTCCACATCCACATAAGCATTATCTGCTTTACGTTTTGAATCTATATTAGTATTACGAACTCTGCTTATTCTATACGCTGTGCCGCTTCTTTTGTATTTCTTAAAAGTGTCGATTAAATTAATTCGGTACGGGAGTTTACCTTTTTTAATAATAAAATTTTCCATACTTTTATTTTTCTTTGCTTGAATGCTATTTTTGAATTAACTTTAAGAAATGTAAGGTTATAGCGTTTATATAATAATAAATTTTAATATTATAGTACCAACCTAAGAAATTAACACCCGTAGCTAATAGGCATAGATTTAAAAGATTATAGCGATTTTCTTCAAGATTGATAAATAGAAATTTTTTGACGCTGAAAAATAGCTGAATTTTAAGCTGACGAATGGAAGTGTCAGCTTCAAATTCAGCTAATTTGCTGACGCCGAAGAACAGCTAAATTTTAAGCTGACTCAGCGAAGCGGCAGCTAAAAATTCAGCTGTTTTACTGGTGCTGAAAACCAGCTGAATTTTAAGCTGCCTCTTAGCTGCGTCAGCTTAAAAATTCAGCTAATTTGCTGATGCTGAAAAGCAGCTGAATTTTAAGCTGACTCAGCAAAGCGGCAGCTAAAAATTCAGCTGTTTTACTGGCGCTGAAAACCAGCTGAATTTTAAGCTGCCGTTTCGCTGCGTCAGCTTAAAAATTCAGCTAATTTACTGAAGCTGAAAAGCAGCTGAATTTTAAGCTGCCAATTCGTTGCGTCAGCTTAAAACTTGCTGACGCTGAAAATCAGCTGAATTTAAAGCTGACAGATCGCAATGGCAGCAAATAATTAGCTGACATAGTTTTTCAGCACAAAATGTTACTTGGGATAGTGTTACGACCTTTTGGTCGTGGGAGTTTTATTGTAGCTCAGATTAATCAATTAAAGTCACGACAAGAGTTTAAACAATTATAATGGCGCATAATAAAACATACAACAATTACAATTAAGTCTTACCCTAAAAGGCTGAGGGAGGATTGGATCACCAATATGACGGACATAGGTTTCAGCGGTAATCACTACTCGCACTTCACCCACGGCTGACTGCCGATTTTCCGACTTACCGCCCTTTTTGTTGTCATCCTCCCTCTTAATATTAATTCTACTAATTATAATTCTTATTGGTTATTGTTGGATTCATATTATTGGTTTATCGATTGAGTTGATTCATCTGGGCAATGTTCCGTTTACAATTTTGATGATCAATCAATCACACAGGATATAGAATATATTTTGTTATAGTAATTATAAATTTAGTTCTATACCGTGTGATTGATTTTTACGTGACATTACCCCCTCGCCGGCAAAAGCGGCTGGCCCAAGGCGCTAAAATTGACCGATCAACAACTTGTTGAACCAATAACAATAAAAGAACAATGATAAAGCAAAACTACTACCAAATCAAACGAAAAAAGACATAAAATAAAAAAAAAAAATCGGCTTACAATTATCGGAATTGTAATGATAAATTATAAATAAAATATAGATAAATGTATATGAGAACAACAAAAAAACAATAACAAAAAATAATAAACAAAAAACAATAGTTTTTCAAAAATAAATCAATAGAAAATTAAAATTAAATATATATAATAACTAATCAAAGTTTTATAAGACAACTTATAATTGCAACAGGAAAAAAAATAAAATAATTCCTGACAAAACAAAAAAATTTTTTCACATTGAAGATACAAATCGGAAAAAACAAAAAAAATTTTATTTGAAGAATTAAAATTTTGTTCCAAAAATTTTTCAGTTAGTTCAAGGGTCGTATTATCCAGGGTATATTTTTAAGCGCATAGGCCGTATTCCAGTGGTAAAATACTTCCTCATCCAGAAAAAAAAAGTGTTTGTTATCAGTGCAATCAAACAATCCAAGGTAAGTATACAATAAATTATACTCACAAGATGTTTATTTAAAATTCCTTACTACGTCTCTGCAAAATATAGTTAAATGTATTATTTACTATTTATAGCGAGCGATTTGCTTATTTTACCGTTTGTAATCTTCAATGAGTATATATAGTCATATTCATTGAAATTTGATGTCGTTGCAATTACAAGTTATTTAACCTAGTTTAATTAAAAAAAATCTTAACAAAAATTCAATCAGTTAAATCATTAAGGTTTTTCATTTACTTATGTAAAGGTTTTACTTTTATTATTTATATCGGTTGGACAACTCTTTGCAAAACAAAAACTGAATCCTATCTAGAGTCAATTTAACTATTTGGACTACATTGAATATTTATGTTTACTATTTTAAATCAAGTGCTATTATCGTGCTCCTATTTATCGCAATGTGGGCTTTATAACAAAAATTAATTTTTTAATTGACATAAAACTTGTGCTCTTTATTCTGGCCTTATTAAAAAAATTCAAGGGGGAGTATGGGGGAAAAGTCTTAATTATTTATTTGCCTTATTAATTCATTATGGCCTTATTAAAAAAATTCAAGGGGGAGTATGGGGGAAAAGACTTAATTATTTATTTGACTTATTAATTCATTATGGCCTTATTAAAAAAAATTCATGGGGGAGTATGGGGGAAAAAGACTTAATTATTTATTTGACTTATTCATTTCATTATGGCCTTAATTCGGTTACTGTCAGTTAATTACACCCACGAATTGGGCTTTGATTTTTTTTCTATTAGAAAGAGGACAATTTTCTGAGCATTTTGAGACCGCACTTCGATGTGGATTATCCAGTAGTTTTCGAGAAAACGGCATTTGAAAATCAAAATTTTACATGCATTTTACATAGGGAATTGATCCGCTCCCGAGTTCTAGTGACGGTGCGTGCGTTCTGATATAGTCTTAGTACTACTAGGTCGGGAGTACACCAACCGTTGCTAACGAGTTTCACACCTTACGAGTTTCACCCCATTCGAGTTGCACCTTTGGCGTGGTTGTGCGACCTAGAGGGATGTTTTTAGCGAGTCAGCGTTCCTCCGCTACCCTCCGCTCCGGTCCCCTCCGCTCCGGGCGCTACGCGCCGTTTTGACGAACGCAACCAAGGCACTCGAGATTCTAACCTAAAAACGAGTTCTGCGTTTATTTTTTAAATTATTGCACAATGTTGCGTAATACACCCGATGTACATCCGAGAATGTCACAATCGCGTCTGACTGCCAACACTAAGACTATATCAGAACGCACGCACCGTCAATAGAACTTTTATGTTAATGAATTTCCCTATCTAAAATGCATGTAAAATTTTGATTTTCAAATGCCGTTTTCTCGAAAACTAATGGATAATCCACCAAATTTCTTTTTTTAATATACTCAGAAAATTGTCCTCTTTCCTATAGTGTAGGTGTCGAGGCCCAATTCGTGGGTGTAATTCCCTGACAGTTCCCAAAAATTCAAGGGGGAGTATGGGGAAAAGACTTAATTATTTATTTGACTTATTATTTGGGCTCTTATTCATCTCATTATGGGGGCGTATGGGGGAAAAACTCGATTATTTAATATTTGAATATAAAGAATGGGGGAAAATGGGGGAAAATCGTATTTCTTTATCGCTCATACTAAATTAATGCTTCTACGTTGATCTATTCAAAAAGGAATGCAGATTTGCGCGCGTTGCACTGATTTTTTGAATACATCTGCGTTTACATTATACGAGGCCTCGTTTGCAATTTGTATGATTAGAATGATATTATACATATGTCGCATTACAACAAAAATTATCTTTACCAAATTATACGTTTAACAAAATTACCTTCAAATTCACTATTACTCTGCTTTTAACACTTTGATTAATTTTACTTTTAATTATTTATCTGGAGCACATTAATTTATTTATTTATAACCTTGTAGCACTTGACGATGTGTTGACTCTAATGATGACTCTTCTTAAGGTTTAGATACGATGCACTTGTCTTCTTAAAATCTCTTTGTACCATTATTTGCGACTACCCACTAGGACTATAAGCTTCCATGTAGCGATCGTTTCATTCCACATTTTCTGTTTATTTACCAGGCATACCAATCCATAATTTCTAATTCGCTAATACAAAAACCATTCACTCCCTTTTTGTTCCATTCCATTTCATTCGATTCCATTCCATTCGGTTCCACTTTATTCCATTCGATTCCATTTGATTCCAATCTACTCGATTCCATTCCAATCAATTCCATTTTATTCCATTCCATTCCAATCAATTCCATTTTATTCCATTCCATTCCAATCAATTTCATTTTATTCCATTCCATTCCATTTTATTCCATTCGATTCCATTTTGTTTCATTTCATACCATTTACTTCCATTCGATTCCATTTGATTTCATTTGATTCCATTCAATTCTATTCCATTTAAATTCCATTTGAACCCATTTCCTTCCATTCCATTCCATTTGATTCCATTCGATCCCATTTTGTTCCATTTCATACCATTTACTTCCATTCGATTCCATTTGATTCCATTTCATTTGATTTCATTGTATCCCGTTCCAAAACTTCCTTCCATTATTACCCAAATTGACAGTTGACAGTGGCGCGTGACATCAATCGTTGAGATGATTAGTCTGCCGCTTGACATCAGGTTGCCCCCATCAATCCGACCAAAAAGCCATTTACTTGGAACACCACTCTTTTTTTTGGATGCCGCCCTTGATGATTGCAACGTGGTATAGGAATTTACCTCACTCCTTTAAAATTCGACCCTGAATTTTTTCTTATAATCTGCTTTTTCACCTCTACTATGGCGACATCTTCCAAATTGACTTAATCCTCGTGATAAAAACTTAGAACAAAATAAATAAAAAATATTAACATACACAAAAAGTATTATTATGCCCTTTAAATTCAATATTTTAAACCATCTAAAAATTAAAAAGTTAATATTAAAAAATAAATATTAGCTGATAATACATAAACTTAATACCCAATAAATTAAATTTAAATTAAAGGTTATTAAATTAGTATTCCATTTAAAAATTTTATTTGGTCAAAACCAAACCAATTATTATTAAAAATAGTTGACAAAATAAAATAAATAAAACCCAACATAAATTGGGTAACCGGTGCCTATATGGCACGCATTATAAAAGGTTAACCCGTCCACGACGGTTGTCCATAAATAATGAATTGAAAAATGCCTAAATGTGATTAAAACACATAAATCCTACATTAAATCGTTTAGAAAATAATATTTAAACATACGTCGGGCAATGATGCCATTCCGCCTTATAAAAATTTCACTCCCATCGTATAAAACTTTATTTATAAATACGCAATCCGATACGAAGATAAAAAAAAATGCAACGCCAGCGGTCACCACTTGTTAACATTACACACACCCAAACAAATAATTCCAACGTGTAAAATACCAACGACTGCACAAATTTAAGTCGAAAATGCAAACCCCGGTACGTGTGAATATGTGAGGGTCGCATATGCACGTAATAATGGTACCAAAGGTACGGCGCGTTATTGTGAAATAAATATCAAAGGCCCCCCCGCTCGACGATAAGGTAAGTTTTAACGCAATAAACATATATTTTCAAAATATGGCATAATATTTGTACCCATGATATGGTACAATATGCAGTAGATATTAAATAAATATAACACATTTTAAAATTTATTCGAACGGCGGGTTACCATCGGCCGGTCGGCGGGCGTCGCGGCACCCCGATTAAAAAAACAAACAAATGCACACCCACGCAACGAAGCAATACGATATCAACACGTAAAGAAAACTTTGCACGTGCAGAAAAAAGTTTATTAAAGTTATAAAATCATTAAAATTGCCGTACAAGTTTACCTCGATATTTAATATGATATTTATATCATCATTTTATTATCAAAATTTTCAAAAATTAATTAAACGATTAAACATACGTATTTGCGATTAATTAAGAATTATCGGTGATTCGACGACGACGACGACCGCGGTGGCCGTAGTAAGTACGGCCAAATAAACGATAAACGCCCGAAAGAGGATTAAAAATTGAAAGTTATTAAGTTATAAATTGCTAAGTATTAATTTTCCCACGTCGAAAAAAGGTGCGTAATTTACCTTACGAAATATAAATAAAATAATTAATTAAATTCTAGGGTTAATAACCCTGTAATCGGCCCGACGACAGCATTAAAGTGTAATAAATCGAAACGGGTGCGGATTATATGCAATGGTCATTAATTTTTTAAAATTTATTTACTAGTTTACAAATCTCGGCGCCGTAATATTACACTGTGAAAAAAGAAGTTTAGAGTCAAAATGAATTATTTTGAATAAAAATGATTCGTTTTAAATCAAAACTTATTTTTTCACAGTGTATTTAAATGTAACCAACCAAATTCAGTTTGCTTTGCCACCGTTAACCGATACTCTTTTTCGGATAAAAGTTGTGGTCCCTAAAGGGACCTTTGTTTACATAATTATATGTATATAATTATTTATTTTGAGCTCGTGTACTTGGTGACGGCTTTGGTACCTTCGCTCACGGCGTGCTTGGCCAATTCTCCGGGCAAAAGCAGACGGACGGCGGTTTGAATTTCCCTGCTCGTGATCGTGGAACGCTTGTTGTAATGGGCCAAACGGGACGCTTCGGCGGCTATGCGTTCGAAGATGTCGTTGACAAAGCTGTTCATGATGGACATGGCCTTGCTCGAGATACCGGTGTCGGGATGCACTTGTTTCAACACTTTGTAGATGTAGATTGCGTAACTTTCCTTCCTGCGGCGCTTCTTCTTCTTGTCGGTTTTCGAAATATTCTTTTGGGCCTTGCCGGCTTTTTTGGCGGCTTTACCGCTGGTTTTGGGTGGCATCTTGCACAAAACAATACACGTAAATATACTAACGTAACAACGAACGATGTTCGAATGGCCAAAATCGGACTAGACTAGACTAGACTAATATTGACTTTTTAGGAGCATGCGGCAGCATGCGACTGCTGCCCTAATCTCCTACAACTGACGATGTGACAAACATGACGTTGAGGCAATTTTTAGGGATTGCTGAACCCGAGTGTGGCATCGAGCCGTGTCTGAATATGAGAATAAAGTAAACAAGGAAAAAGGGGTGGGGAAAATAAAACAACGTAAATTAAAAATTTCAAATTAAAAGAAATAAGTAGAATTGAATAATGAGTTTTACCTGTTTGATTGAAATTTTTCTTGATGTAAAATAAAAATAAAATTAAAACTAAAAGTAAAGATAATATAAAATAATAAAAATAATAAAAGTAATTTAATTAAAATTGGAGGTCTGACTTTTATGAGGGTTATTGAGTCTGATAATGAAGAAATAGTAAAAAATTTTTAGCCATTCGAACTTTGCTCACCAGTACGTTAGTTTGCTTGTGGCACTTCTTGCCGAACATTCACTCTTGGAAAGCATTTGTAGCCGCCTGATTGGCGGGATTTCCTAAGGTTGGAGCCACCAGGGAACTGCCATGGCCGTACTCAGGAAATATTGACACCGTGTATCTCCATCTTCAATCTATTTTCTTTCTAAGTCCAACTTCGGGCCGTATTCACAAAATATTCACGAGAATTGCTTGATGGCCGTACCCACCAAATAAAAACCTTAGTCTTGAAATTTTGAATTTTTGAGTTCTTGATTAATTATGTCATACTCACGTCTTACGGTCATCACGAGTTTACCAGGACCGTACCAAGCACACGAGCCCAAAATAACATTTATTGGACCGTCAAAAAATACAAAATTAACAGAATATGTACAAAAAAGAGCGGTCCGAGTTTCGTATCCAACAATGCTTATATATATAAAGCCTCGTTGTTACTAGCTCGGGAAAACACAGGTCATAATTACGATACAATATAGGTCGAGTGAAAATAGGTACAATAAAAGAAAAGAAAATAAAATAGAGGAATAACAACCAAAAGGAGCAATTCCAACTCACGTCGGTCGATGAAACTTTACAATCCTAGTTTCCTTACCTAGGAGGTTGGATTACAATGTACTTGAGGAGTCATGTTTTTAGATTTGGAGCCTAAGAATCCTGATTGGAGAGAATCTGAAACATAAAAAGAGTGAGAGAAAGATCGGAGGTGAGAAGGTGATACTTAGGTCATGGGGGGGGGCTGGGTGCCCCCCTTGAGTCCTGATTGGCTCGATGAGCTCAAAGCATCCTGCCCTGAGCTTTCGTAGGTGTCTGTGGGGGTGATGACGATCTGGTGGTCCATGTTGACGACCTGCGGAGCGGGAATCTTGGAAGAAGATGTTCATCGTTGAAAACTTCTTGACCGGGATTGATGTGGCACTTGTTCTTGGGGTATCTGGGGCAGCCTTGATAGCTGGCTGTGTGTGGTCCCCTACAGTTGAAGCATCTGGGGGGGGCCGAGTGTGGCTTGTGACAGTGGATCGTTAGGTGGTGGCCGGCACATTTGGTGCATCTAGGACTGGCTCGGCAGTCTTTTTGTGAGTGTCCGAAGTCTTGGCATCGATGGCATTGTATGGTCCTTTTCTTCTTATACGGGTCTTCGATCCATACTCCAATTCTGCCTATTTGCTGGACCTTGTATATTGACGTGTTGAACTTCGTGTATGGTAGGGTTAGCATGAATAGCGGAAGCAGCCTGTTGTCCCGATTCCTACGTATTTGTGCGACTTCGTTAATGGTGAAACCTTTGTCAAGAAGGCTGTTGGCGATGGCGATGGCTGGCGTGTTGAAAGGTAGTCCCCTGATAACCACTTTCAGGGGAGTGTCTGGATTGAGTTTCCTAAAAATGAAACTGTGACCATTATTTTCGAGGAAGTGTTTGAGGCAGTGATAATCGTTAGGCGAAGTCGGCGTGATGGCTAGCCCTCCAATAACCGGTCGAACACTGGTGTAATGAATCTTCAGTTTTTGGAGCTGGTTCTTAATCATATCCCATCTCCTGGGATCCGTCAGGGTAATGGGAGGAATGCGGCGATCTGTTGGGCCACTCGGGGCTGGTATTGGGTTCTTCATTAGAGCTGGGATAGGCTTCGGAGAAGGGGGGGGAGAAATGGAAATTTCCTTGACCCCCACCTGTTGTGTGATGTGAGTCCTCGGGGCTGGTATTGGACTAACTAGTTTGCCTCTCGGGGCCGGTATCGGGCTGAGAACATCTTGAAGTGAACGCGCAATTTTTCTTCTCGGAGTTGGTGTAGGAATTCTTGGTGGCGCTGGATTCGGAGGGGGGTGGATTGGACTGGATCCGTCCCTGTTCCCCCCTTGTTGGCTGGCGTTCTGATCGGGAGTAGCTGCTGGTTGTAGCGGTGGCATTGGGACTTGTTTCCCAGGTGTGAGAGCTGGAAGAGGAGCTGACGCTATCTCGGTAGTGTTTTCACTTGGTGGTTCATGAGGAGAACTGATATGGGGTGCCATGGTTGGGGTGGAGTCCACTGGGGTACAGAGCACTGGAGCAGATACTGATTCTGACTCAGATGGGTCGAATTTACGTAAGAATTGTTCTGGGTTGCAGAGCACTGGATCGGTCGCTGATTCTGCGGCTAGTATGGCATTGATGAGCTCTACAATTTCTGGGTCGTTATATCGTGAAAGAAGGTAGTCTTTCGAGTCCTCCACTTGCTTTTGTAGGAGGGACGTTTGTTGTCTCAATAGATCATTCTCTTCTTTAATCCTCCTGATTTCCCTCTCGTTGTTTTCCCCTTGTGCCTTGGAGACCTTCTTCATGTTCTTCTTGTTGGAGGCGCGTCTTCGCGACATTATCTAGCTTGGTTGGGAAGGAGCGGGTTAATGTATTGGCTTTTGCCAGTTAAATCGAAAAAACGTGTAGGAAAGTAAGGTTATGAGTTCAAATTAACCCGTGGTGTCCACAAAATAAATTTTTGTGTCCACACTTGAGTGTTTAATTTAATGATTTCCGAAAAATTTATGAGTTGGAACAAATAAATATAAAAAATATTAAATTACAATGCAAAAATTAGTGAAAATCAAAACAATTGTTCAAAAACTTAACCTTAAATTATACTTATCGGATTGCTGATTTAATTTGGCTTCAAAATCGAACTGAAGCCTGGAAATCGCAATTGAGGTTATGTCACCACGTGTTGTTCGCTCGGCTGTCTCGCCGACCCCGCCAAAATCGGCAGCCGGCTGTCGGTTTATATAAGATACGCGTCACGCGGGCTAGCTCCGCCCCGCACGCCGTTCTGCCGAAAACAGTTGGTAGTCGACGACGCGTACCGAGTGCTTATATACATATATATATAAACGCAAGGGGGTTTTTTGGGTCAGTCATTTAGTACGCATCGCTCAAATCGTACGGTCGCACCAGATCGTACCTTCAGTAATCTCGCTTGTGAAAAGTTTAAACACTTCGACGTCATGTCCGGAAGAGGAAAGGGTGGCAAAGTTAAGGGAAAGGCAAAGTCGAGGTCCAGTCGCGCCGGACTCCAATTTCCCGTCGGCAGAATTCATCGTCTCTTGAGGAAGGGCAATTACGCCGAGCGCGTCGGTGCCGGGGCGCCCGTCTATCTCGCCGCCGTCATGGAATACTTGGCCGCCGAAGTTCTCGAGTTGGCGGGTAACGCTGCCAGGGACAACAAGAAAACCCGTATCATTCCCAGGCATTTGCAGCTCGCCATCCGCAACGACGAGGAATTAAACAAACTCCTATCCGGCGTCACCATTGCACAGGGCGGAGTTCTGCCAAACATCCAGGCGGTGCTTTTGCCCAAGAAGACCGAAAAGAAGGCTTAAATCGTTAAGACTTCCAAAAAACTGGCCCTTATGAGGGCCTAAAATTTATCCCGAACACGAGTTTTTTTATTTAAAATTAAACGTTGCATTTAATTAATTATTTAATTTAAAAAAATATTAAAAGATCCGACGTGGTCGGTATTTACATTTCCAACGTCCGGTAATTGACACCTTACGGCGGGTGGTATCGTTATCGCAGGAGCGTGTCGAGATAACTTTGATTACGGCGGGGATTACATTACAAAGAGCCTCGCCGCAAGTTAAGAGTAAAACTTTAATTTATTAAGATTAAAATAATATTTCGTTTTATTTAAATTACCCGCCAATAAGTATTTCCCGCCAACAATTTTTGGCGGGATCCTCGGTTTATATTAATCGCCACCCCGTATTATCAATTTGCCGCCCACAAATGGCGTAGGTTAAAGAAACGGCAACTCGATCATTATTATTATTGTTACTATACCGTTATTTATGATTAATGTTATTATCGGCGCAATTTTTATCCAATAGCATTACCTAACCTCAAAATATACGTTTAATCGGTCGAATCGAACTATAACGCCCTTAATTGCATCTTTCCGACGTCGATAATAATAATAATAATAATAATACATATTAATAAAGATGATGACGACGTAATTAATAATGATACTCGTTTTCGGGATAAAATTTTTGGTTCCTAAAGGAACCGTTTGTTTTTGGTTTAAGGTGGGGTAAATTAACCGCCACCTTCGAGGGTGGTATGTATTTATTAACCTCCAAAACCGTACAAAGTACGACCTTGACGTTTCAAGGCGTACACGACGTCCATGGCGGTTACGGTCTTCCTCTTGGCGTGTTCGGTGTAGGTGACGGCATCGCGAATGACGTTTTCCAGGAACACCTTCAACACTCCTCTGGTTTCTTCGTAGATCAAACCGGAGATACGTTTCACGCCGCCCCTGCGAGCCAGACGTCTGATGGCGGGCTTCGTGATACCTTGGATGTTATCGCGCAAAACTTTGCGATGACGTTTCGCGCCACCTTTTCCCAATCCTTTTCCGCCTTTACCGCGTCCGGTCATCTCGAATGATTTTTAGCGAAGTATTACTAAAACACGACTTGTTACGTCCTCAACGAACGTCGACAAACTATTTAAGTTCCGAAACTGAAACTGAATAAGTGACAAATTGGAGCATGCGGCAGCATGCGACTGCTGCCCTAATCTCCTACATCTGGTGATGGTAATAAATGACGTGGGCAATTTTGGGGATTGCTGAACCCGAATGTGGCATCGAGCCGTGTCATGAATAGATAAATTTAATTTAGAAAGGAAATAAAGGAAATGAAAAGGGGTGGGAAAAATAAAACAATGATGTAAACAATTTTAAATAAAAGAGCTATCCTGTAAAATAAAAACTGACTAAAAACCTGAAAATAAAAGCAGAAATAAAAATAAAATAAAACCTGAAATAAAAGCAGAAATAAAAATAAAATAAAATAAGTGAGGGGTCTGACTTTTGAAAAAGACTATGAAATCTGATAAACTGAAAATTTCGGAGCCATAAGAACGCCGTTTCGCCGCTACGATGATACCCATTTACAAATATCTTCTACTACATAATAATCTTCATCTTCATAAAAATCTTGTAAGTCCGACACCGGGCCGTATTCGCTAAATATTTACTTGGTGGCCGTATTCACTAAATATTTTACACTATCTTGAAAAATCTTGATTGAATTGACCAAGTCACGATCTTATGGTCATCACGAGGTTACCAGGACCGTACCAAGCACACCAGCCCAAAATACATTTATTTGGACCGTCAAAAAATACAAATTACAAACATCGGATTATGCACAAAAAAGATCGGTCCGAGTTTCGTATCCAACAAGGCTTATATATATAAAGCCTCGTTGTTACTAGCTCGGTAAAAAACACAAAAATAAGTCATAAATAAGTTACAAAATATTATAAAAGATACAATAAAATGAGAAGATTAAGTGAAAAGAAATAAATGAAAAGACTAACAAATTAAAAAGGAGCAAATCCAACTCACGTCGGTCGATGAAACTTTACAGTCTAGTTTCCTTACCTAGGAGGTTGGTTACAAAATACTTGAAGAGTCACTGGAGCGTTGATTGATGATTGGTCTTCTTTAGGAGGATGGAGCTAGGATGCTCATTGGCCTTTTGTATTTGATGTAATCTTGAGACCCATATTGTCCTAGAGCTAAAATTAGAGGATTACCTGAATCTTGGCATCTTAGATACAGTTTCTCGGTTAGCGACTGAATGAATTCTTTGAGGTAAGCGACCTTAGTTTCGGAGTGGAGGTACTTGATCGGTTGCGCGGGGTAAGCACCTGTTGCGTTGCGCAGACAGATGTTTTGAATGACCTGGAGCCGGTGCATTTGATTCTTGGATGCGAATGCCCACGCCGGGGCAGCGTAGGTGATGACTGGTCTGATGAGCGATTTGTAGAGTCTTAATTTCGAATCGACCTCAAGTGAACTGTACTTCCCGATGATTGGAGCCAGAGCCTTGATGGACTTTCGAGTGTTGGTGTTGATCGTGTTGATGTGCTTCACCCATGAAAGGGACTTATCGAGTGTTACTCCTAGGTACTTTGTGGAGCTGACCCACGGAATCTTCTTTCCGAACATGAAAATGTCTTGCGGGACCGAGCGTAAGCGTCTGGAGAACATGACCGCTGAGCTCTTCTCGGCGTTTACCTCAATGCGCCAGGTGCTGTACCATTCTTCTAGGTCGAGAACGGCTTCCTGTATGCGTCTTGCTGCTATCTGTATGCTTAGGGAGCTGGAGAGAATGGCGTTGTCATCCGCGTAGAGACCGTTGACGACTCTTTCAGATCTGGGGAGGTCTCTTGTGTATACGCAGAATAGGGTGGGTGCCAGAATTGACCCTTGAGGCACCCCTGCTTCGATGATCTTGACACTTGATCTGCGCCCTTGAAACTTCACCCTGAATCTTCTGTCTTTCAGGTATGAAGCTATTAATCTGACCAACCCGGGATTGAATTTGGCGTGTATCATCTTGAATAGTAGGCCTTCGTGCCAGACCTTGTCGAAGGCCTTGGAAACATCTAGAAAGACCGCAGCTGTTGATTCTTTCTTGTTGTAAGCTAACGTTATGTGTTCCACTACTCGCACTAGCTGTTGTGTGGTTGAGTGACCGGCTCGGAACCCAAATTGTTCGTCTTGAATGATGTTCAGCTCATCAATGTCATCTTGAAGTCTCGTGAGAATGACTTTTTCGATCAGCTTCCCGATTGTGGAGAGGAGGCTGATTGGTCGATAGTTTTGCGGGAATTTCTTACACTTTCCGGGCTTGTGTAAGACTATCACATCCGCTAGCTTCCATTTATCTGGGAAATGCTTCAGTCGGAGTACTGCGTTGGCTATTCCCGTGAGTGCCGTGATTGCTTTCTTTGGAAGGTTCTTGAGAGCTCTGTTGGATACTTGGTCCGGACCTGAAGCTTTCTTCTTCTTCAGGCCTTTGATGATGGAGCGTATTTCTTCGTGAGAGGCTGGTTTGATCGGAACGGAGTCGAAATCTGGTGTATTAAGGAAGTCTTCTACCTGTCTGTTGATCTCGGCAACATGCGCAGGGTTGGTCTGGGCGTTTGGTTTGAACTGGGTCTCAAGAGTATCAGCGAAAGCTTCGGCTTTATCTTCATCTGTGTAGGCCATGCCATTCATGCCGTGGATTGGTGGAAACGTTTCGTGTGGGCGCCTAATTGCTTTGATCATTTGCCAGATCGAATTGTCTTTAAATGCAAGACTTCTGACTTTTTCTTTCCATTTTTCATCCCGAAGAACCTTCAGCGCGTTGGTTACTTGGTGTTTGAGCTGGTTGGCGTGGAGGCGGTCGTCTGGGTGCCAAGTTCTTCTTGCCTTTTGACGGGCACGTCTCTTCTCCCTAATTAAAGATTTAATATGGGGGGGGAGGGGGTCGAGTTTGTTAGGAATGGGGGTCGGGTTATTGGCTACCTGCAGAGAGGAAAAAATTTGGTTTTCAAAGACTCCTAAATAACTTACCAGTTCTTCGGGGGTCCTTATTACCGGAATTTTTCCCATATTCCGCAGAAAGTCATCATGGAAAACGGGCCAGGCGATCTTGTCAACTAACTGAGGAACGAAATCTGCTGATGGCTGCTCACCAAGATGGAAGAGGACCGGATAGTGGTCGGAATCTAAAGTTTCTCCGACAGAGAGATGATACTGGGCGCTGAAGTTCTTGAGCAACACGATGTCCAAGACGTCATCTTCATGTGGACCACCTAACCCTTCGTGGGTAGGCTCCCTAGGACCATCAACTACGAAATCTGAGCGATGGGATAAAGCTGAAAGGGCGACGCCGGCCCTGTTTTTCTTTCTTGAGTGCCAGTCCTTGTGTTTGGCGTTTAGGTCGCCTGCGATGATTGAGGGACCTGTAAAGTTAAGTAAACGCAAAATGTCGTCTTCGGGAAGAGGAATGACTGGTGGGTTATAAACCGCGGATATCTGCAATAAACCTGTGTTACTAAGTGTGCTGTCGACCTTAATACTTATCGTGGTATGTTCGAGAGTGCAGGTGGCAATGTTAATTTCTGAGTGGTCGATTGTGTTCTTTACGTAAATTGCTGTGCCACCCCCCCTCCTATTTGGCCTGTCATTTCGATGTAGTACGTAATTTGGGATCTTGAATTTGAAAGAGGCTTTGAAGAAAGTTTCACAGATGATGATGATGTCTAAATTGTGTTCGATTGCGAATTCACCGAGTTCCATTAGGCTCCAATGTGAGAGCCCATTGGCGTTCCAAAAGGCAGTCCTGAGGGAACGCGGAGCGATTCTAGTCATTCATCTGTGGGGACATGTGAAAATGGCTGGAACAGAAGAAGAAAATTAGTCCAGTTGCTGATACTCTACCATGATGTCATCAATTTGGTCCTGGTTGAAACCGTTTCTTATCATGTGTGCTAATGCTGCGGCTAGGTCCCGTTTGGACATTGGGATCTTGTTCGAGGATGTTGATGCATTGCTCTTGTTCCCCTGAGCCGGTCGTTGGCTAGGGGGGGGTCGGGTTTCTTGCGCATTGCTCCTTGTTTTCTGGGAGTATGAAACCCCTGGAGCCGTTCTGTGAGGTTGAAATCTTGCTCTCGCGTGTTCTGGGCGCTCTGGTAGTCCTCTTGTTTGTTGGAACCTCTTGATTACAGGGTAGCTGGGGCAACCCTGATAGTTGGCTGGGTGTGGTCCTTTACAATTCGCGCATGTGGCGGGGGTATCTCTTGTCTTGCTGCAAGTAGATGTTAGATGCGGCCCTGCGCATTTAACGCATCGTGGTCCCGATCTGCAGCAGCTTTGGGTGTGCCCGAATGATTGGCACCTGTGACACTGCCCGATGGTCTTCTTTTGGTGGGGGGTCTCTACTTGAATGTTGACACCCTGGATCTGGGTGATATTGAAGATTTCACGATTCCTATCCGTTTTGGGCATTGTAACCATCACAAGGGGTAGAGCCCTTTTGTCCCCTCGACCGCGGTGCATACGGGCTACTGAGGCGACCTCAAAGCCCATATTTTCCAGGCTCCTCTTGAAGGGGTCTGTCGATAGTTCTGGTGGTATTCCTCTGATAACCACTTTTAGGGGGGCCTCTTCTACGAACCGTCTGAAGTAAAACTCGAAGCCTCCGTCTTCGAGAAGGTGGTGGAGTTTCCTATAATCTTCTGTCGTTGAAGGTGTAATCGCCATGCCGCCCGCGACGTATCTCACTTGGGTGTAGGAGATCTTTTGTCTCTTCAATTCCGCTTCTACCACGAACCATTTCTCCGTGTTACGGAGCGTGATCGGAGGAATTTTGTACTTCTTGGCATCGCTCTTTCTTTGGGAGGTTGGTGTCTGAGTTGGCTTGACTTTGCTGGGTCCGGCCCTGGTCGAATCTGAAGGGCTGGAGCCACCCCTGGACTCTTGCGTGTCCAGGAATACTTCGTCTTCGGATTCAGGCTCTTCGGGGATGCCCCTGTCGCCGTTGTCTAGTGCCCTAAACTTATTATGTACCCTCACTCCTGTCGTAGAGGTGGTGGGGGTGTCAGGGCTTTCTCTAATTCTTTTACCCGATCTGACCTCTTGGAAGGGGGTTTCGATAACCTCATCTTGTTTTTTTCCTGAAAATGCTGGATCTACAATTAGCTCATCGAGCGCTTTGTTGTATTTGACGGGGTCAGTTTTCTCCATCCCATTGACGACTCTGGTTAGTGCCTTGAGCTGGGCCTTGACTTCGACTAGTTCTTTGCTCATTTGATTATTCTCATGGCTCATTTGCGTAATCGTCCTTTTAAACAACGCTTTGTCTTGATTTGACCTTTTCAGCTCCTGCTGAACAAGTTCAATGTGGCTTGGGGAGCCAGTCTTGCTGCCTGATCTGGTTCTTGGCATTCTAGCTAAACAAAGTTAGGTCGGGAAAGAAGTGAGGTTATGTCTTGGTTAGTTGACACGTGGTCACAAGTAGAAAAAAGTATAAAGTGAGGTTATGTATGTTATTAAATTAACTCTTGTTGTCCACTAAATAGATTTTAGTGGTCACACTCGAGTATTTAATTTGCCTACTATTAAATAAACAATAAAAATTTTATCGACAATAAATTACAAAATTTATTGGCGATGAAAAGTCACTAAAAATTCAATAATAGGTGTAATTGTTTAATGGAACTTAACCTGCTGCTTCAACTTCAATTTATTGTCCTGATAATCGTGTCAAAAGTCGCTTGGAGTGGTCTAAAATAACAAAAGTTTGTTAAATTGTTAAATAATCTGGCTTACCAATTTAAGGTTATGTAGAGCACGTGTTGTTCGTTCGGTTGTCGAATGAATGAATGAATGAATTTAATTTCCGCACATTGCTCACCGGTATATATGCCTTCTACGGGCGAACCTCGAAGGCGTGGTTTATGCGGACCAACCGACGGCGCTCCGTCCCGTCGAAGTTATAAATTGGAGTGGCCAAAGTTGCAGGCACAGTTCAACTTATACCGTCGCCAGTTACGCTTCGACGTTCAGTTAGCAGATTTTTCGATCGACTTTATTTTAAATAATTTTTGATTATTTACGATGGCTCGTACCAAGCAGACCGCTCGTAAATCCACCGGTGGAAAAGCACCTCGCAAACAGCTGGCCACCAAGGCCGCGAGAAAAAGCGCACCCGCCACAGGTAAATATCGCCACGACGCCGCCCTTTATACCGAGTTTTACGATTTATTAATTTATTTTTATCGCTTTTTGCAGGTGGAGTGAAAAAACCCCATCGTTACAGGCCCGGTACCGTCGCACTTCGTGAAATCCGTCGTTACCAAAAGAGCACCGAACTCCTCATCCGCAAGTTGCCCTTCCAACGGCTCGTTCGTGAAATCGCTCAAGATTTCAAAACCGACTTGCGTTTCCAGAGTTCCGCCGTCATGGCCCTCCAGGAGGCCAGCGAGGCTTACCTCGTCGGTCTTTTCGAGGACACCAACTTGTGCGCCATTCACGCCAAGCGCGTCACCATCATGCCGAAGGACATTCAGTTGGCCAGGAGGATTCGCGGAGAACGTGCTTAAATAATTGAACACCTCTCCTCCGTTCGACCGCCTTATCGCGAGGCACCCGAAAAAACAAACGGCTCTTTTTTAGAGCCAAAAATTATATCCGAAACAGAGTCCACGTTGTTATCGATCGCACGCATCGTTCGTTGTTTTTATTTATTTATTTATTTTTATTTACCCACCCCGTCGACGGTACCCAAAATTCTTGCACGTCGCCGTCAATTTTTTTTTGCATTATATCCACTTTATTTTAAACCCGGATTTAATTCGCGCGCGCGCCGGTCGCGACACGCCTCCCCGCCAATTACTCACCTTCGCGCCCGCCGCGACCGCGCGCCGCCGCAGGCGGCGCCACCCACAGGTGGCGACACAGGGCGCGATTACCGCATTTTACAATTGAAATTAATATTTAAAAAATTACATTGCCACTAGGCGAAAATTCAAAATTAAACTTAAATAAAAGCAAAATACACGCCCAATGTAAAATTTCATTGTTAAATAAATTACGTACAACATATATTGGTAATTAACGACAAAATAAATAATTGGTCACATAACCTATTAAACCAACCAAACCCAACAAGTAAAAAATGCGACCGCTATTTATTAATTCAAATAAATTAATATGATATAAATGATAAAGATTTTTTGGCAATGCGTCTGCGAATTTATATTAAGAACCCAATTGCGATATAATTTGCGGTCCTGTTAGGACCATTTTTTAGGCTCACGACGTCCACGTCGTAAGCCCACGTAGGGGCGAAGTTCGACGTCATTATTTGCGACGCGAACCTCACTTCTTCTTGGCGGCCACCTTCTTCGTCGATTTTTTTATCGATTTTGGTGCCTTCGGTTTTTTGGTCGGCACCTTGGTGGTTTTCTTCGCCTTCGATGGCGATTTGGCTTTGGAGGCGGCGGCGGGAGCCTTCTTCTCGGCGACGGCACCGGCGGATGCTCGCTTGGCGACGCGCGAGGCGGCACCTTTCTTGGCGGGCGATGCGGCGGCTTTCTTGACCGGCGATTTGGCGCCTGCCTTGGCCTTGGACGGGGCGGCCGCGGCGGAGGCGTCGGCGCTCTTCCTTTTGGCGGTCTTGGCAACGCCCTTGCCCTTCTTACCCGCAGCCGGTTTCTTGGCGGCCGTCGCACCTGCGGTCGACGCCAACTTGAACGATCCCGATGCGCCCTTGCCCTTGGTTTGTACCAAAGCGCCGCTCGCGACCGCCGATTTGATGTACTTCTTGATGAATGGCGACAACTTGTCGGCGTCCACTTTGTAATTTGCGGACACGTATTTTTTAATCGCCTGCAAGGAGGAACCGCCGCGATCCTTCAAGCTCTTGATGGCGGCGTTGACCATGTCGGAGGTGCGGGGGTGGGTCGCCGGTTTCTTCTTGGTCGCCGCGGCGGCGGTTTTGCCCTTCTTTGCGGAACCCTTTTGAGATGCGCCGGTGGATGCGGCGTTCTCCGGAGCGGTAGCAACTGTTGCGTCTGCCATATTATAACGTTTACTTAATAAAATTAAAATATTAAACTTTAATCGCGCGATACGTAATATACGATCGAGAGAGCGGTCGGTTTACGATACAAGTACACGTTCGACAAGCCGTAGTTCGTTAGAAACTGTGACCCTTTTCATATTACGCCTCGGTTTCGTTCGGGACACACGCACCGTCAATAGAATATTTTTTCGGCGTTCATCGCCGGCACCAACACATCGCGTTCCAAGCGACCGACATCCATCGCAGACACATTTTCACTATTGTTTTATTTATTTGCCGAATGCATAACGAAGGTATAACCCTCGCGGCACACGTACGCCATAACGACGTTTATTTACAATAAATATAGGCAAAGTTAGGCGACGGGCGTCGCCCGCCGCGGCCGTCGGTGCCGTCAGAGCACGCAGAACCCGTGCACCCACCTACGTGCACCGTCGGTTTTGGGCCCGCCATTCCGTCGTAAAACATTAAAAAAGGCCACACTTTCCAAAATTAACTTGCTTCCACTTTCCCTCGAGCGTGAAAACGGTGAAAAACCCGGCCGGGTGCACCCCGCTTCGCGAAAACCGCTAATTTCCACGGCCCGGCCGGCCGTCCGCCGAGCCAACGTTATCGCGACGCACCACCATATTATAGCGCACACTGCATATTAATATTTCGCGCCAAAATACGACCTACACCGCAATTTGCATATGCCCGACATAGGTAAGGTGGTGCGCCCATCGCAATTACTCACCACCGGTGAAAAATTTATAATAGTAAATTAAACGACGTCGCAGCGCGCGGCTTGGACCGCCCGCACCCGATGTGTACACCAAACTTGGCGGCGGTTATCTAAATTTAATGATTATCACCATGCCCACAACCCCCCGTCGTTGATAATATAACCACCTCAAATAATTTTAATAATTAATAATATTTAACAACATTTACGTGAATATTAAAACCCAAATAATGTAAATAATTCGCCCAAATAATAAGGGCAAATGTAACTTAAACTTAGTTGTAATTATGAATTTACCCCGATTTGTGGATTAAAATGTCCCTTAACAACTGGGTATTTAATAACTGGGCATATAAAAGCAATTTGGTTAAAATGCGAATTTAAAAGGCCTTGGTTAAATTACTACATAAATCGTACTTTACCATTTATCACAACCATGGTATGTAACAACTTATCTGTGTTTAAAAATAAAATACCTAACGCAGCAAACGGAAAAGCGTGGGCAATACTGGGTAATTCGCAAGTTTATCCACCACATAATAATTACCAAACGCTACATTGGTAAAATAAAGTATATTTTCAAGTGTTCAATGGAAGATGATTATTTTATTTATACAACATCGTAAAAACTCAATATAACGGTGTACAATAATTATATCCGTTGGCCCGCAGCGTACTTGTAAAACCCGAAAAATATTTTGAGAGGGGGGGGGGGGGGGCTGGCGGTGACCACGATGTAGCCCCGTTGTAAACCAACAAAGCATTCGCAAATAATATTTAATTTAAATATTACGATAAAAGTAATATAAACATTAAATAATTTATTAATTTAACACAACAAAACTTATGTTAAATCGAAGTACCCACATTATTATTGGCATTTGCGTATCGTGTAAATAAATTAGTAAACCCCAAGCCCGTAGCCAAGGGGGGGCACCTAGGGGCACGTGCCCCCCCCCCCCCCCCGATATGTTAATAAAAACAACGTTTGTTTGTAAAAATAAATAATCCAGGAAGGGGAACTCCCGAAAATGTTACATTATACAAGAGACTATTTATAAGTGCCCCCCCCCCCCCCGCCCGAAAAGGTATCCTGGCTACGGGCCTGGTTAACCCCATAAATAATTATCACCAATTTCAAATACACCAAGGTGGGCAAACCCACCCTAAACCGAGTTAAAAATAATAACGTAAAATACAGACTTACAAGTTAAGATGGTAGCGTCGGCTCGAATTGCAACGCCCGCACTTACGTGAATTGTCGAGTCGGCAACATGGTAACCCGGCCCTACTATGACACAATTATTTATAATAAAATATTTCAATTTAAAATTTTAAATATTTAATTTTAAAACTATAACGTATAACATAGGTAAACAACGCGAGCATGGCATGGGCCCAAATTTCAATAATTAACGCCCGTGTGGAACTTCCCATTGGCCAATGACGATAAGAATAAAACCTAACATAAATTGGGTAACCGGTGCTTATATGGCACACATAATAAAGGGTTAACCCGTCCACGACGGTTGTCCATAAATAATGAATTGAAATATGCCTAAATGTGATTAAAACACATAAATCCAACAATAAATCGTTTAGAAAATAAAATTTAAACATACGTCGGGCAATGATGCCATTCCGCCTTATAAAAATTACACTCCCATCGTATAAAAAATTATTTATAAATACGCAATCCGATACGAAGATAAAAAAAAATGCAACGCCAGCGGTCACCACTTGTTAACATTACACACACACCCAAACAAATAATTCCAACGTGTAAAATACCATCGACTGCGCAAATTCAAGTCGAAAATGGGAACCCCGGTACGTGTGAATTTGTGAGGGTCGCATATGCACGTAATAATGGTACCAAAGGTACGGTGCGATATTGTGAAATAAATATCAAAGGCTCGACGATAAGGTAAGTTTTAACGCAATAAACATTTCGCAATAACATATATTTTCAAAATATGGCATAATATTCGTTCCCGTGATATTATTATCGATAATTTAAGTGGTAAGCATCGGATCGGAAAATATTAATTATTAAACATAACAACTTACAAAATTATTTAAGAAATTGGTATGTATCGGCACATGTTTGCGCCCGAATTTTTCAAATTAAAAATTAATAGATAAAACAAGTACGAACAAACTTACGTGCTTATTCAAATATAATAACGTACTTAATTAAATGCCCATAGTATTACATATCACACGGAGTTTTACAATATAAAAAAAAAACGTCATACAGATATGCGGTAACTTACACGTCGGGGTACACCCAGACGGAGATGCCGCTTGTGGCGGTCGGCAGCCCGATGTAACGTATCAGCTTACCGCGCTCATCGCTCGCACGTATAAACTTAGACATCACGTTAGACCGCGACCTTGCCGTGTAAGGTAAATTATAAAGAAACGTAAATAACGGCACGTCGATTTTCCAGTATTAATATGCAGTAGAAATTAAATAATTATAACACATTTTAAAATTTATTCGAACGGCGGGTTACCATCGGCCGGTCGGCGGGCGTCGCGGCACCCCGATTAAGAAAACAAACAAATGCACACCCACGCAACGAAGCAATACGATATCAACACGTAAAGAAAATTATGCACGTGCAGAAAAAAGTTTATTAAAGTTATAACATCATTAAAATTGCCGTACAGGTTTACCTCGATATTTAATATGATATTTATATTATCATTTTATTATCAAAATTTTCAAAAATCAACTACCCGCAACGATTAAACATACGTATTTGCGATTAATTAAAAATTATCGGTGATTCGACGACGACGACCGCGGTGGGGGGGGGGGTGGTGGTATGGTATCTAGTAAGTACGGCCATCGATAAACGCCCGAAGGAGGATTAAAAATTGAAAGTTATTAAGTTATAAATTGCTAAGTATTAATTTTCCCACGTCGAAAAAAGGTGCGTAATTTACCTTACGAAATATAAATAAAATAATTAATTAAATTCTAGGGTTAATAACCCTGTAATCGGCCCGACGACAGCATTAAAGTGTAATAAATCGAAACGGGTGCGGATTATATGCAATGGTCATTAATTTTTTAAAATTTATTTACTAGTTTACAAATCTCGGCGCCGTAATATTACACTGTGAAAAAAGAAGTTTAGAGTCAAAATGAATTATTTTGAATAAAAATGATTCGTTTTAAATCAAAACTTATTTTTTCACAGTGTATTTAAATGTAACCAACCAAATTCAGTTTGCTTTGCCACCGTTAACCGATACTCTTTTTCGGATAAAAGTTGTGGTCCCTAAAGGGACCTTTGTTTACATAATTATATGTATATAATTATTTATTTTGAGCTCGTGTACTTGGTGACGGCTTTGGTACCTTCGCTCACGGCGTGCTTGGCCAATTCTCCGGGCAAAAGCAGACGGACGGCGGTTTGAATTTCCCTGCTCGTGATCGTGGAACGCTTGTTGTAATGGGCCAAACGGGACGCTTCGGCGGCTATGCGTTCGAAGATGTCGTTGACAAAGCTGTTCATGATGGACATGGCCTTGCTCGAGATACCGGTGTCGGGATGCACTTGTTTCAACACTTTGTAGATGTAGATTGCGTAACTTTCCTTCCTGCGGCGCTTCTTCTTCTTGTCGGTTTTCGAAATATTCTTTTGGGCCTTGCCGGCTTTTTTGGCGGCTTTACCGCTGGTTTTGGGTGGCATCTTGCACAAAACAATACACGTAAATATACTAACGTAACAACGAACGATGTTCGAATGGCCAAAATCGGCAGCCGGCTGTCGGTTTATATAAGATACGCGTCACGCGGGCTAGCTCCGCCCCGCACGCCGTTCTGCCGAAAACAGTTGGTAGTCGACGACGCGTACCGAGTGCTTATATACATATATATATAAACGCAAGGGGGTTTTTTGGGTCAGTCATTTAGTACGCATCGCTCAAATCGTACGGTCGCACCAGATCGTACCTTCAGTAATCTCGCTTGTGAAAAGTTTAAACACTTCGACGTCATGTCCGGAAGAGGAAAGGGTGGCAAAGTTAAGGGAAAGGCAAAGTCGAGGTCCAGTCGCGCCGGACTCCAATTTCCCGTCGGCAGAATTCATCGTCTCTTGAGGAAGGGTAATTACGCCGAGCGCGTCGGTGCCGGGGCGCCCGTCTATCTCGCCGCCGTCATGGAATACTTGGCCGCCGAAGTTCTCGAATTGGCGGGTAACGCTGCCAGGGACAACAAGAAAACCCGTATCATTCCCAGGCATTTGCAGCTCGCCATCCGCAACGACGAGGAATTAAACAAACTCCTTTCCGGCGTCACCATTGCACAGGGCGGAGTTCTGCCAAACATCCAGGCGGTGCTTTTGCCCAAGAAGACCGAAAAGAAGGCTTAAATCGTTAAGACTTCCAAAAAACTGGCCCTTATGAGGGCCTAAAATTTATCCCGAACACGAGTTTTTTTTTATTTAAAATTAAACGTTGCATTTAATTAAAAAAAATATTAAACGTTCCGACGTGGTCGGTATTTACATTTCCAACGTCCGGTAATTGACACCTTACGGCGGGTGGTATCGTTATCGCGGGAGCGTGTCGAGATAACTTTGATTACGGCGGGGATTACATTACAAAGAGCCTCGCCGCAAGTTAAAAGTATAACTTTAATTTATTAAGATTAAAATAATATTTCGTTTTATTTAAATTACCCGCCAATAAGTATTTCCCGCCAACAATTTTTGGCGGGATCCTCGGTTTATATTAATCGCCACCCCGTATTATCAATTTGCCGCCCACAAATGGCGTAGGTTAAAGAAACGGCAACTCGATCATCATTATTATTGTTACTATACCGTTATTTATTATTAATGTTATTATCGGCGCAATTTTTATCCAATAGCATTACCTAACCTCAAAATATACGTTTAATCGGTCGATTCGATACAATCCAACATTAACGCCGTTAATTGAATCTTTCCGACGTCGATAATAATATTAATAAAGATGATGACGAAGACGTAATTAATAATGATACTCGTTTTCGGGATAAAATTTTTGGTTCCTAAAGGAACCGTTTGTTTTTGCTTTAAGGTAGGGTAAAATAACCGCCACCTTCGAGAGTGGTTTGTATTTATTAACCTCCAAAACCGTACAAAGTACGACCTTGACGTTTCAAGGCGTACACGACGTCCATGGCGGTTACGGTCTTCCTCTTGGCGTGTTCGGTGTAGGTGACGGCATCGCGAATGACGTTTTCCAGGAACACCTTCAACACTCCTCTGGTTTCTTCGTAGATCAAACCGGAGATACGTTTCACGCCGCCCCTGCGAGCCAGACGTCTGATGGCGGGCTTCGTGATACCTTGGATGTTATCGCGCAAAACTTTGCGATGACGTTTCGCGCCACCTTTTCCCAAACCTTTTCCGCCTTTACCGCGTCCGGTCATCTCGAATAATTTTTAGCGAAGTACTACTAAAACACGACTTGTTACGTCCTCAACGAACGTCGACAAACTATTTAAGTTCCGTACATTACTCACCGGTATATATGCCTTCTACGGGCGAACCTCGAAGGCGTGGTTTATGCGGACCAACCGACGGCGCTCCGTCCCGTCGAAGTTATAAATTGGAGTGGCCAAAGTTGCAGGCACAGTTCAACTTATACCGTCGCCAGTTACGCTTCGACGTTCAGTTAGCAGATTTTTCGATCGACTTTATTTTAAATAATTTTTGATTATTTACGATGGCTCGTACCAAGCAGACCGCTCGTAAATCCACCGGTGGAAAAGCACCCCGCAAACAGCTGGCCACCAAGGCCGCGAGAAAAAGCGCACCCGCCACAGGTAAATATCGCCACGACGCCGCCGCCCTTTATACCGAGTTTTACGATTTATTAATTTATTTTTATCGCTTTTTGCAGGTGGAGTGAAAAAACCCCATCGTTACAGGCCCGGTACCGTCGCACTTCGTGAAATCCGTCGTTACCAAAAGAGCACCGAACTCCTCATCCGCAAGTTGCCCTTCCAACGGCTCGTTCGTGAAATCGCTCAAGATTTCAAAACCGACTTGCGTTTCCAGAGTTCCGCCGTCATGGCCCTTCAGGAGGCCAGCGAGGCTTACCTCGTCGGTCTTTTCGAGGACACCAACTTGTGCGCCATTCACGCCAAGCGCGTTACCATCATGCCGAAGGACATTCAGTTGGCCAGGAGGATTCGCGGAGAACGTGCTTAATTAATTGAACACCTCTCCTCCGTTCGACCGCCTTATCGCGAGGCACCCGAAAAAACAAACGGCTCTTTTTTAGAGCCAAAAATTATATCCGAAACAGAGTCCACGTTGTTATCGATCGCACGCATCGTTCGTTGTTTTTATTTATTTTTTTTATTTACCCACCCCGTGGACGGTACCCAAAATTCTTGCACGTCGCCGTCAATTTTGTTTTGCATTATATGCACTTTATTTTAAACCCGGATTTAATTCGCGCGCGCGCCGGTTGCGACACGCCTCCCCGCCAATTACTTACCTTCGCGTCCGCCGCGACCGCGCGCCGCCGCAGGCGGCGCCATCCACAGGTGGCGACACAGGGCGCGATTACTGCATTTTACAATTGAAATTAAAATTTAAAAAACTACATTGCCACTAGGCGAAAATTCATAATAACATAATTAAAGCAAAATACACGCCCAATGTAAATTTTCATTGTTAAATAAATTATTATATTTTATTATTAAATTATATAACCAATATATATTGGTTATTAACGGCAAAATAAATAATTTGTCACATAACCTATTAAACCAACCAAACCCAACATGTAAAAAATGCGACCGCTATTTATTAATTCAAATAAATTAATATGAAATAAATGATAAAGAATATTTGGCAATGCGTCTGCGAATTTATATTAAGAACCCAATTGCGATTTAATTTGCGGTCCTGTTAGGACCATTTTTTAGGCTCACGACGTCCACGTCGTAAGCCCACGTAGGGGCGAAGTTCGACGTCATTATTTGCGACGCGAACCTCACTTCTTCTTGGCGGCCACCTTCTTCGTCGATTTTTTTATCGATTTTGGTGCCTTCGGTTTTTTGGTCGGCACCTTGGTGGTTTTCTTCGCCTTCGATGGCGACTTGGCTTTGGAGGCGGCGGCGGGAGCCTTCTTCTCGGCGACGGCACCGGCGGATGCTCGCTTGGCGACGCGCGAGGCGGCACCTTTCTTGGCGGGCGATGCGGCGGCTTTCTTGACCGGCGATTTGGCGCCTGCCTTGGCCTTGGACGGGGCGGCCGCGGCGGAGGCGTCGGCGCTCTTCCTTTTGGCGGTCTTGGCACCGCCCTTGCTCTTCTTACCCGCAGCCGGTTTCTTGGCGGCCGTCGCACCTGCGGTCGACGCCAACTTGAACGATCCCGATGCGCCCTTGCCCTTGGTTTGTACCAAAGCGCCGCTCGCGACCGCCGATTTGATGTACTTCTTGATGAATGGCGACAACTTGTCGGCGTCCACTTTGTAATTTGCGGACACGTATTTTTTAATCGCCTGCAAGGAGGAACCGCCGCGTTCCTTCAAGCTCTTGATGGCGGCGTTGACCATGTCGGAGGTGCGGGGGTGGGTCGCCGGTTTCTTCTTGGTCGCCGCGGCGGCGGTTTTGCCCTTCTTTGCGGAACCCTTTTGAGATGCGCCGGCGGATGCGGCGTTCTCCGGAGCGGTAGCAACTGTTGCGTCTGCCATATTATAACGTTTACTTAATAAAATTAAAATATTAAACTTTAATCGCGCGATACGTAATATACGATCGAGAGAGCGGTCGGTTTACGATACAAGTACACGTTCGACAAGCCGTAGTTCGTGAGAAACTGTGACCCTTTTCATATTACGCCTCGGTTTCGTTCGGGACACACGCACCGTCAATAGAATATTTTTTCGGCGTTCATCGCCGGCACCAACACATCGCGTTCCAAGCGACCAACATCCATCGCAGACACATTTTCACTATTGTTTTATTTATTTGCCGAATGCATTACGAAGGTATAACCCTCGCGGCACACGTACGCCATAACGACGTTTATTTACAATAAATATAGGCAAAGTTAGGCGACGGGCGTCGCCCGACGCGGCCGTCGGTGCCGTTAGAGCACGCAGAACCCGTGCACCCACCTACGTGCACCGTCGGTTTTGGGCCCGCCATTCCGTCGTAAAACTTTAAAAAAGGCCACACTTTCCAAAATTAACTTCCTTCCACTTTCCCTCGAGCGTGAAAACGGTGAAAAACCCGGCCGGGTGCACCCCGCTTCGCGAAAACCGCTAATTTCCACGGCCCGGTCGGCCGTCCGCCGAGCCAACGTTATCGCGACGCACCACCATATTATAGCGCACACTGCATATTAATATTTCGCGCCAAAATACGACCTACACCGCAATTTGCATATGCCCGACATAGGTAAGGAGGTGCGCCCATCGCAATTACTCCCCACCGGTGAAAAATTTATAATGGTAAATTAAACGACGTCGCAGCGCGCGGCTTGGACCGCCCGCACCCGATGTGTACACCAAACTTGGCGGCGGTTATCTAAATTTAATGATTATCACCATGCCCACAACCCCCCGTCGTTGATAATATAACCACCTCAAATAATTTTAATAATTAATAATATTTAACAACATTTACGTGAATATTAAAACCCAAATAATGTAAATAATTCGCCCAAATAATAAGGGCAAATGTAACTTAAACTTAGTTGTAATTATGAATTTACCCCGATTTGTGGATTAAAGTGTCCCTTAATAACTGGGCATATAAAAGCAATTTGGTTAAAATGCGAATTTAAAAGGCCTTGGTTAAATCACTACATAAATCGTACCTTACCGTTTATCACAACCATGGTATGTAACAACTTATCTGTGTTTAAAAATAAAATACCTAACGCAGCAAACGGAAAAGCGTGGGCAATACTGGGTAATTCGCAAGTTTATCCACCACATAATAATTACCAAACGCTACATTGGTAAAATAAAGTTTATTTTCAAGTGTTCAATGGAAGATGATTATTTTATTTATACAACATCGTAAAAACTCAATATAACGGTGTACAATAATTATATCCGTTGGCCCGCAGCGTACTTGTAAAATCCGAAAAATATTTTGAGAGGGGGGGGGGGCTGGCGGTGACCATGATGTAGCCCCGTTGTAAACCAACAATGCATGCGCAAATAATATTTAATTTAAATATTACGATAAAAGTAATATAAACATTAAATAATTTATTAATTTAACACAACAAAACTTATGTTAAATCGAAGTACCCACATTATTATTGGCATTTGCGTATCGTGTAAAAAAATTAGTAAACCCCAAGCCCGTAGCCAAGGGGGGATATGTTAATAAAAACAACGTTTGTTTGTAAAAATAAATAATCCAGGAAGGGGAACTCCCGAAATTGTTACATTATACAAGAGACTATTTATAAGTGCCCCCCCCCCGCCCGAAAAGATATCCTGGCTACGGGCCTGGTTAACCCCATAAATAATTATCACCAATTTCAAATACACCAAGGTGGGCAAACCCACCCTAAACCGAGTTAAAAATAATAACGTAAAATACAGACTTACAAGTTAAGAAGGTAGCGTCGGCTCGAATTGCAACGCCCGCACTTACGTGAATTGTCGAGTCGGCAACATGGTAACCCGGCCCTACTATGACACAATTATTTATAATAAAATATTTCAATTTAAAATTTTAAATATTTAATTTTAAAACTATAACGTATAACATAGGTAAACAACGCGAGCATGGCATGGGCCCAAATTTCAATAATTAACGCCCGTGTGGAACTTCCCATTGGCCAATGACGATAAGAATAAAACCTAACATAAATTGGGTAACCGGTGCTTATATGGCACACATAATAAAGGGTTAACCCGTCCACGACGGTTGTCCATAAATAATGAATTGAAATATGCCTAAATGTGATTAATACACATAAATCCGGTTACTGTCAGTTAACTGCCCGCACGAATTGGGCTTTGATTTTTTTTCTATTAGAAAGAGGACAATTTTCTGAGCATTTTGAGACCGCACTTCGATGCGGATTATCCAGTAGTTTTCGAGAAAACGGCATTTGAAAATCAAAATTTTACATGCATTTTACATAGGGAATTGATCCGCTCCCGTGTTTTAGTGACGGTGCGTGCGTTCTGATATAGTCTTAATGATGGGCGGGGCACTTGTATTCAGTTGTTGTCGACCACCGGCCGGGAGCACACCGACCGTTGCTAACGAGTTTCACACCTTACGAGTTTCACCCCTTTCGAGTTGCACCTTTGGGGAGATGGTGCGACCTAGAGGGATGTTTTTAGCGAGTCAGCGTTCGTCAAAACGGGGCGTAGCGCCCGGAGCGGAGGGGACCGGAGCGTAGGGTAGCGGAGCGTCGTTTTTGACGAACGCAACCAAGGCACTCGAGATTCTAACCTAAAAACGAGTTCTGCGTTTATTTTTTAAATTATTGCATAATGTTGCGTAATACACCCGATGTACACCTGGGTATGTCACAATCGCGTCTGCCTGCGAACATTAAGACTATATCAGAACGCACGCACCGTCAATAGAACTTTTATGTTAATGAATTTCCCTATCTAAAATGCATGTAAAATTTTGATTTTCAAAAGCCGTTTTCTCGAAAACTAATGGATAATCCGCAAAATTTCTTTTTTTATTATACACAGAAAATTGTCCTCTTTCCTATAGTGTAGGTGTCGAGGCCCAATTCGTGCGGGCAGTTCTCTGACAGATCCCATAAATCCTACAATAAATCGTTTAGAAAATAAAATTTAAACATACGTCGGGCAATGATGCCATTCCGCCTTATAAAAATTACACTCCCATCGTATAAAAAATTATTTATAAATACGCAATCCGATACGAAGATAAAAAAAAATGCAACGCCAGCGGTCACCACTTGTTAACATTACACACACACCCAAGCAAATAATTCCAACGTGTAAAATACCATCGACTGCGCAAATTCAAGTCGAAAATGCGAACCCCGGTACGTGTGAATTTGTGAGGGTCGCATATGCACGTAATAATGGTACCAAAGGTACGGTGCGAAATTGTGAATTAAATATCAAAGGCCCGACGATAAGGTAAGTTTTAACGCAATAAACATTTCGCAATAACATATATTTTCAAAATATGGCATAATATTCGTTCCCATGATATTATTATCGATAATTAAGTGGTAAGCATCGGATCGGAAAATATTAATTATTAAACATAACAACTTACAAAATTATTTAAGAAATTGGTATGTATCGGCACATGTTTGCGCCCGAATTTTTCAAATTAAAAATTAATAGATAAAACAAGTACGAACAAACTTACGTGCTTATTCAAATATAATAACGTACTTAATTAAATGCCCATAGTATTACATATCACACGGAGTTTTACAATATAAAAAAAAAACGTCATACAGATATGCGGTAACTTACACGTCGGGGTACACCCAGACGGAGATGCCGCTTGTGGCGGTCGGCAGCCCGATGTAACGTATCAGCTTACCGCGCTCATCGCTCGCACGTATAAACTTAGACATCACGTTAGACCGCGACCTTGCCGTGTAAGGTAAATTATAAAGAAACGTAAATAACGGCACGTCGATTTTCCAGTATTAATATGCAGTAGAAATTAAATAATTATAACACATTTTAAAATTTATTCGAACGGCGGGTTACCATCGGCCGGTCGGCGGGCGTCGCGGCACCCCGATTAAGAAAACAAACAAATGCACACCCACGCAACGAAGCAATACGATATCAACACGTAAAGAAAATTATGCACGTGCAGAAAAAAGTTTATTAAAGTTATAACATCATTAAAATTGCCGTACAGGTTTACCTCGATATTTAATATGATATTTATATTATCATTTTATTATCAAAATTTTCAAAAATCAACTACCCGCAACGATTAAACATACGTATTTGCGATTAATTAAAAATTATCGGTGATTCGACGACGACGACCGCGGTGGGGGGGGGGGTGGTGGTATGGTATCTAGTAAGTACGGCCATCGATAAACGCCCGAAGGAGGATTAAAAATTGAAAGTTATTAAGTTATAAATTGCTAAGTATTAATTTTCCCACGTCGAAAAAAGGTGCGTAATTTACCTTACGAAATATAAATAAAATAATTAATTAAATTCTAGGGTTAATAACCCTGTAATCGGCCCGACGACAGCATTAAAGTGTAATAAATCGAAACGGGTGCGGATTATATGCAATGGTCATTAATTTTTTAAAATTTATTTACTAGTTTACAAATCTCGGCGCCGTAATATTACACTGTGAAAAAAGAAGTTTAGAGTCAAAATGAATTATTTTGAATAAAAATGATTCGTTTTAAATCAAAACTTATTTTTTCACAGTGTATTTAAATGTAACCAACCAAATTCAGTTTGCTTTGCCACCGTTAACCGATACTCTTTTTCGGATAAAAGTTGTGGTCCCTAAAGGGACCTTTGTTTACATAATTATATGTATATAATTATTTATTTTGAGCTCGTGTACTTGGTGACGGCTTTGGTACCTTCGCTCACGGCGTGCTTGGCCAATTCTCCGGGCAAAAGCAGACGGACGGCGGTTTGAATTTCCCTGCTCGTGATCGTGGAACGCTTGTTGTAATGGGCCAAACGGGACGCTTCGGCGGCTATGCGTTCGAAGATGTCGTTGACAAAGCTGTTCATGATGGACATGGCCTTGCTCGAGATACCGGTGTCGGGATGCACTTGTTTCAACACTTTGTAGATGTAGATTGCGTAACTTTCCTTCCTGCGGCGCTTCTTCTTCTTGTCGGTTTTCGAAATATTCTTTTGGGCCTTGCCGGCTTTTTTGGCGGCTTTACCGCTGGTTTTGGGTGGCATCTTGCACAAAACAATACACGTAAATATACTAACGTAACAACGAACGATGTTCGAATGGCCAAAATCGGCAGCCGGCTGTCGGTTTATATAAGATACGCGTCACGCGGGCTAGCTCCGCCCCGCACGCCGTTCTGCCGAAAACAGTTGGTAGTCGACGACGCGTACCGAGTGCTTATATACATATATATATAAACGCAAGGGGGTTTTTTGGGTCAGTCATTTAGTACGCATCGCTCAAATCGTACGGTCGCACCAGATCGTACCTTCAGTAATCTCGCTTGTGAAAAGTTTAAACACTTCGACGTCATGTCCGGAAGAGGAAAGGGTGGCAAAGTTAAGGGAAAGGCAAAGTCGAGGTCCAGTCGCGCCGGACTCCAATTTCCCGTCGGCAGAATTCATCGTCTCTTGAGGAAGGGTAATTACGCCGAGCGCGTCGGTGCCGGGGCGCCCGTCTATCTCGCCGCCGTCATGGAATACTTGGCCGCCGAAGTTCTCGAATTGGCGGGTAACGCTGCCAGGGACAACAAGAAAACCCGTATCATTCCCAGGCATTTGCAGCTCGCCATCCGCAACGACGAGGAATTAAACAAACTCCTTTCCGGCGTCACCATTGCACAGGGCGGAGTTCTGCCAAACATCCAGGCGGTGCTTTTGCCCAAGAAGACCGAAAAGAAGGCTTAAATCGTTAAGACTTCCAAAAAACTGGCCCTTATGAGGGCCTAAAATTTATCCCGAACACGAGTTTTTTTTTATTTAAAATTAAACGTTGCATTTAATTAAAAAAAATATTAAACGTTCCGACGTGGTCGGTATTTACATTTCCAACGTCCGGTAATTGACACCTTACGGCGGGTGGTATCGTTATCGCGGGAGCGTGTCGAGATAACTTTGATTACGGCGGGGATTACATTACAAAGAGCCTCGCCGCAAGTTAAAAGTATAACTTTAATTTATTAAGATTAAAATAATATTTCGTTTTATTTAAATTACCCGCCAATAAGTATTTCCCGCCAACAATTTTTGGCGGGATCCTCGGTTTATATTAATCGCCACCCCGTATTATCAATTTGCCGCCCACAAATGGCGTAGGTTAAAGAAACGGCAACTCGATCATCATTATTATTGTTACTATACCGTTATTTATTATTAATGTTATTATCGGCGCAATTTTTATCCAATAGCATTACCTAACCTCAAAATATACGTTTAATCGGTCGATTCGATACAATCCAACATTAACGCCGTTAATTGAATCTTTCCGACGTCGATAATAATATTAATAAAGATGATGACGAAGACGTAATTAATAATGATACTCGTTTTCGGGATAAAATTTTTGGTTCCTAAAGGAACCGTTTGTTTTTGCTTTAAGGTAGGGTAAAATAACCGCCACCTTCGAGAGTGGTTTGTATTTATTAACCTCCAAAACCGTACAAAGTACGACCTTGACGTTTCAAGGCGTACACGACGTCCATGGCGGTTACGGTCTTCCTCTTGGCGTGTTCGGTGTAGGTGACGGCATCGCGAATGACGTTTTCCAGGAACACCTTCAACACTCCTCTGGTTTCTTCGTAGATCAAACCGGAGATACGTTTCACGCCGCCCCTGCGAGCCAGACGTCTGATGGCGGGCTTCGTGATACCTTGGATGTTATCGCGCAAAACTTTGCGATGACGTTTCGCGCCACCTTTTCCCAAACCTTTTCCGCCTTTACCGCGTCCGGTCATCTCGAATAATTTTTAGCGAAGTACTACTAAAACACGACTTGTTACGTCCTCAACGAACGTCGACAAACTATTTAAGTTCCGTACATTACTCACCGGTATATATGCCTTCTACGGGCGAACCTCGAAGGCGTGGTTTATGCGGACCAACCGACGGCGCTCCGTCCCGTCGAAGTTATAAATTGGAGTGGCCAAAGTTGCAGGCACAGTTCAACTTATACCGTCGCCAGTTACGCTTCGACGTTCAGTTAGCAGATTTTTCGATCGACTTTATTTTAAATAATTTTTGATTATTTACGATGGCTCGTACCAAGCAGACCGCTCGTAAATCCACCGGTGGAAAAGCACCCCGCAAACAGCTGGCCACCAAGGCCGCGAGAAAAAGCGCACCCGCCACAGGTAAATATCGCCACGACGCCGCCGCCCTTTATACCGAGTTTTACGATTTATTAATTTATTTTTATCGCTTTTTGCAGGTGGAGTGAAAAAACCCCATCGTTACAGGCCCGGTACCGTCGCACTTCGTGAAATCCGTCGTTACCAAAAGAGCACCGAACTCCTCATCCGCAAGTTGCCCTTCCAACGGCTCGTTCGTGAAATCGCTCAAGATTTCAAAACCGACTTGCGTTTCCAGAGTTCCGCCGTCATGGCCCTTCAGGAGGCCAGCGAGGCTTACCTCGTCGGTCTTTTCGAGGACACCAACTTGTGCGCCATTCACGCCAAGCGCGTTACCATCATGCCGAAGGACATTCAGTTGGCCAGGAGGATTCGCGGAGAACGTGCTTAATTAATTGAACACCTCTCCTCCGTTCGACCGCCTTATCGCGAGGCACCCGAAAAAACAAACGGCTCTTTTTTAGAGCCAAAAATTATATCCGAAACAGAGTCCACGTTGTTATCGATCGCACGCATCGTTCGTTGTTTTTATTTATTTTTTTTATTTACCCACCCCGTGGACGGTACCCAAAATTCTTGCACGTCGCCGTCAATTTTGTTTTGCATTATATGCACTTTATTTTAAACCCGGATTTAATTCGCGCGCGCGCCGGTTGCGACACGCCTCCCCGCCAATTACTTACCTTCGCGTCCGCCGCGACCGCGCGCCGCCGCAGGCGGCGCCATCCACAGGTGGCGACACAGGGCGCGATTACTGCATTTTACAATTGAAATTAAAATTTAAAAAACTACATTGCCACTAGGCGAAAATTCATAATAACATAATTAAAGCAAAATACACGCCCAATGTAAATTTTCATTGTTAAATAAATTATTATATTTTATTATTAAATTATATAACCAATATATATTGGTTATTAACGGCAAAATAAATAATTTGTCACATAACCTATTAAACCAACCAAACCCAACATGTAAAAAATGCGACCGCTATTTATTAATTCAAATAAATTAATATGAAATAAATGATAAAGAATATTTGGCAATGCGTCTGCGAATTTATATTAAGAACCCAATTGCGATTTAATTTGCGGTCCTGTTAGGACCATTTTTTAGGCTCACGACGTCCACGTCGTAAGCCCACGTAGGGGCGAAGTTCGACGTCATTATTTGCGACGCGAACCTCACTTCTTCTTGGCGGCCACCTTCTTCGTCGATTTTTTTATCGATTTTGGTGCCTTCGGTTTTTTGGTCGGCACCTTGGTGGTTTTCTTCGCCTTCGATGGCGACTTGGCTTTGGAGGCGGCGGCGGGAGCCTTCTTCTCGGCGACGGCACCGGCGGATGCTCGCTTGGCGACGCGCGAGGCGGCACCTTTCTTGGCGGGCGATGCGGCGGCTTTCTTGACCGGCGATTTGGCGCCTGCCTTGGCCTTGGACGGGGCGGCCGCGGCGGAGGCGTCGGCGCTCTTCCTTTTGGCGGTCTTGGCACCGCCCTTGCTCTTCTTACCCGCAGCCGGTTTCTTGGCGGCCGTCGCACCTGCGGTCGACGCCAACTTGAACGATCCCGATGCGCCCTTGCCCTTGGTTTGTACCAAAGCGCCGCTCGCGACCGCCGATTTGATGTACTTCTTGATGAATGGCGACAACTTGTCGGCGTCCACTTTGTAATTTGCGGACACGTATTTTTTAATCGCCTGCAAGGAGGAACCGCCGCGTTCCTTCAAGCTCTTGATGGCGGCGTTGACCATGTCGGAGGTGCGGGGGTGGGTCGCCGGTTTCTTCTTGGTCGCCGCGGCGGCGGTTTTGCCCTTCTTTGCGGAACCCTTTTGAGATGCGCCGGCGGATGCGGCGTTCTCCGGAGCGGTAGCAACTGTTGCGTCTGCCATATTATAACGTTTACTTAATAAAATTAAAATATTAAACTTTAATCGCGCGATACGTAATATACGATCGAGAGAGCGGTCGGTTTACGATACAAGTACACGTTCGACAAGCCGTAGTTCGTGAGAAACTGTGACCCTTTTCATATTACGCCTCGGTTTCGTTCGGGACACACGCACCGTCAATAGAATATTTTTTCGGCGTTCATCGCCGGCACCAACACATCGCGTTCCAAGCGACCAACATCCATCGCAGACACATTTTCACTATTGTTTTATTTATTTGCCGAATGCATTACGAAGGTATAACCCTCGCGGCACACGTACGCCATAACGACGTTTATTTACAATAAATATAGGCAAAGTTAGGCGACGGGCGTCGCCCGACGCGGCCGTCGGTGCCGTTAGAGCACGCAGAACCCGTGCACCCACCTACGTGCACCGTCGGTTTTGGGCCCGCCATTCCGTCGTAAAACTTTAAAAAAGGCCACACTTTCCAAAATTAACTTCCTTCCACTTTCCCTCGAGCGTGAAAACGGTGAAAAACCCGGCCGGGTGCACCCCGCTTCGCGAAAACCGCTAATTTCCACGGCCCGGTCGGCCGTCCGCCGAGCCAACGTTATCGCGACGCACCACCATATTATAGCGCACACTGCATATTAATATTTCGCGCCAAAATACGACCTACACCGCAATTTGCATATGCCCGACATAGGTAAGGAGGTGCGCCCATCGCAATTACTCCCCACCGGTGAAAAATTTATAATGGTAAATTAAACGACGTCGCAGCGCGCGGCTTGGACCGCCCGCACCCGATGTGTACACCAAACTTGGCGGCGGTTATCTAAATTTAATGATTATCACCATGCCCACAACCCCCCGTCGTTGATAATATAACCACCTCAAATAATTTTAATAATTAATAATATTTAACAACATTTACGTGAATATTAAAACCCAAATAATGTAAATAATTCGCCCAAATAATAAGGGCAAATGTAACTTAAACTTAGTTGTAATTATGAATTTACCCCGATTTGTGGATTAAAGTGTCCCTTAATAACTGGGCATATAAAAGCAATTTGGTTAAAATGCGAATTTAAAAGGCCTTGGTTAAATCACTACATAAATCGTACCTTACCGTTTATCACAACCATGGTATGTAACAACTTATCTGTGTTTAAAAATAAAATACCTAACGCAGCAAACGGAAAAGCGTGGGCAATACTGGGTAATTCGCAAGTTTATCCACCACATAATAATTACCAAACGCTACATTGGTAAAATAAAGTTTATTTTCAAGTGTTCAATGGAAGATGATTATTTTATTTATACAACATCGTAAAAACTCAATATAACGGTGTACAATAATTATATCCGTTGGCCCGCAGCGTACTTGTAAAATCCGAAAAATATTTTGAGAGGGGGGGGGGGCTGGCGGTGACCATGATGTAGCCCCGTTGTAAACCAACAATGCATGCGCAAATAATATTTAATTTAAATATTACGATAAAAGTAATATAAACATTAAATAATTTATTAATTTAACACAACAAAACTTATGTTAAATCGAAGTACCCACATTATTATTGGCATTTGCGTATCGTGTAAAAAAATTAGTAAACCCCAAGCCCGTAGCCAAGGGGGGATATGTTAATAAAAACAACGTTTGTTTGTAAAAATAAATAATCCAGGAAGGGGAACTCCCGAAATTGTTACATTATACAAGAGACTATTTATAAGTGCCCCCCCCCCGCCCGAAAAGATATCCTGGCTACGGGCCTGGTTAACCCCATAAATAATTATCACCAATTTCAAATACACCAAGGTGGGCAAACCCACCCTAAACCGAGTTAAAAATAATAACGTAAAATACAGACTTACAAGTTAAGAAGGTAGCGTCGGCTCGAATTGCAACGCCCGCACTTACGTGAATTGTCGAGTCGGCAACATGGTAACCCGGCCCTACTATGACACAATTATTTATAATAAAATATTTCAATTTAAAATTTTAAATATTTAATTTTAAAACTATAACGTATAACATAGGTAAACAACGCGAGCATGGCATGGGCCCAAATTTCAATAATTAACGCCCGTGTGGAACTTCCCATTGGCCAATGACGATAAGAATAAAACCTAACATAAATTGGGTAACCGGTGCTTATATGGCACACATAATAAAGGGTTAACCCGTCCACGACGGTTGTCCATAAATAATGAATTGAAATATGCCTAAATGTGATTAATACACATAAATCCTACAATAAATCGTTTAGAAAATAAAATTTAAACATACGTCGGGCAATGATGCCATTCCGCCTTATAAAAATTACACTCCCATCGTATAAAAAATTATTTATAAATACGCAATCCGATACGAAGATAAAAAAAAATGCAACGCCAGCGGTCACCACTTGTTAACATTACACACACACCCAAGCAAATAATTCCAACGTGTAAAATACCATCGACTGCGCAAATTCAAGTCGAAAATGCGAACCCCGGTACGTGTGAATTTGTGAGGGTCGCATATGCACGTAATAATGGTACCAAAGGTACGGTGCGAAATTGTGAATTAAATATCAAAGGCCCGACGATAAGGTAAGTTTTAACGCAATAAACATTTCGCAATAACATATATTTTCAAAATATGGCATAATATTCGTTCCCATGATATTATTATCGATAATTAAGTGGTAAGCATCGGATCGGAAAATATTAATTATTAAACATAACAACTTACAAAATTATTTAAGAAATTGGTATGTATCGGCACATGTTTGCGCCCGAATTTTTCAAATTAAAAATTAATAGATAAAACAAGTACGAACAAACTTACGTGCTTATTCAAATATAATAACGTACTTAATTAAATGCCCATAGTATTACATATCACACGGAGTTTTACAATATAAAAAAAAAACGTCATACAGATATGCGGTAACTTACACGTCGGGGTACACCCAGACGGAGATGCCGCTTGTGGCGGTCGGCAGCCCGATGTAACGTATCAGCTTACCGCGCTCATCGCTCGCACGTATAAACTTAGACATCACGTTAGACCGCGACCTTGCCGTGTAAGGTAAATTATAAAGAAACGTAAATAACGGCACGTCGATTTTCCAGTATTAATATGCAGTAGAAATTAAATAATTATAACACATTTTAAAATTTATTCGAACGGCGGGTTACCATCGGCCGGTCGGCGGGCGTCGCGGCACCCCGATTAAGAAAACAAACAAATGCACACCCACGCAACGAAGCAATACGATATCAACACGTAAAGAAAATTATGCACGTGCAGAAAAAAGTTTATTAAAGTTATAACATCATTAAAATTGCCGTACAGGTTTACCTCGATATTTAATATGATATTTATATTATCATTTTATTATCAAAATTTTCAAAAATCAACTACCCGCAACGATTAAACATACGTATTTGCGATTAATTAAAAATTATCGGTGATTCGACGACGACGACCGCGGTGGGGGGGGGGGTGGTGGTATGGTATCTAGTAAGTACGGCCATCGATAAACGCCCGAAGGAGGATTAAAAATTGAAAGTTATTAAGTTATAAATTGCTAAGTATTAATTTTCCCACGTCGAAAAAAGGTGCGTAATTTACCTTACGAAATATAAATAAAATAATTAATTAAATTCTAGGGTTAATAACCCTGTAATCGGCCCGACGACAGCATTAAAGTGTAATAAATCGAAACGGGTGCGGATTATATGCAATGGTCATTAATTTTTTAAAATTTATTTACTAGTTTACAAATCTCGGCGCCGTAATATTACACTGTGAAAAAAGAAGTTTAGAGTCAAAATGAATTATTTTGAATAAAAATGATTCGTTTTAAATCAAAACTTATTTTTTCACAGTGTATTTAAATGTAACCAACCAAATTCAGTTTGCTTTGCCACCGTTAACCGATACTCTTTTTCGGATAAAAGTTGTGGTCCCTAAAGGGACCTTTGTTTACATAATTATATGTATATAATTATTTATTTTGAGCTCGTGTACTTGGTGACGGCTTTGGTACCTTCGCTCACGGCGTGCTTGGCCAATTCTCCGGGCAAAAGCAGACGGACGGCGGTTTGAATTTCCCTGCTCGTGATCGTGGAACGCTTGTTGTAATGGGCCAAACGGGACGCTTCGGCGGCTATGCGTTCGAAGATGTCGTTGACAAAGCTGTTCATGATGGACATGGCCTTGCTCGAGATACCGGTGTCGGGATGCACTTGTTTCAACACTTTGTAGATGTAGATTGCGTAACTTTCCTTCCTGCGGCGCTTCTTCTTCTTGTCGGTTTTCGAAATATTCTTTTGGGCCTTGCCGGCTTTTTTGGCGGCTTTACCGCTGGTTTTGGGTGGCATCTTGCACAAAACAATACACGTAAATATACTAACGTAACAACGAACGATGTTCGAATGGCCAAAATCGGCAGCCGGCTGTCGGTTTATATAAGATACGCGTCACGCGGGCTAGCTCCGCCCCGCACGCCGTTCTGCCGAAAACAGTTGGTAGTCGACGACGCGTACCGAGTGCTTATATACATATATATATAAACGCAAGGGGGTTTTTTGGGTCAGTCATTTAGTACGCATCGCTCAAATCGTACGGTCGCACCAGATCGTACCTTCAGTAATCTCGCTTGTGAAAAGTTTAAACACTTCGACGTCATGTCCGGAAGAGGAAAGGGTGGCAAAGTTAAGGGAAAGGCAAAGTCGAGGTCCAGTCGCGCCGGACTCCAATTTCCCGTCGGCAGAATTCATCGTCTCTTGAGGAAGGGTAATTACGCCGAGCGCGTCGGTGCCGGGGCGCCCGTCTATCTCGCCGCCGTCATGGAATACTTGGCCGCCGAAGTTCTCGAATTGGCGGGTAACGCTGCCAGGGACAACAAGAAAACCCGTATCATTCCCAGGCATTTGCAGCTCGCCATCCGCAACGACGAGGAATTAAACAAACTCCTTTCCGGCGTCACCATTGCACAGGGCGGAGTTCTGCCAAACATCCAGGCGGTGCTTTTGCCCAAGAAGACCGAAAAGAAGGCTTAAATCGTTAAGACTTCCAAAAAACTGGCCCTTATGAGGGCCTAAAATTTATCCCGAACACGAGTTTTTTTTTATTTAAAATTAAACGTTGCATTTAATTAAAAAAAATATTAAACGTTCCGACGTGGTCGGTATTTACATTTCCAACGTCCGGTAATTGACACCTTACGGCGGGTGGTATCGTTATCGCGGGAGCGTGTCGAGATAACTTTGATTACGGCGGGGATTACATTACAAAGAGCCTCGCCGCAAGTTAAAAGTATAACTTTAATTTATTAAGATTAAAATAATATTTCGTTTTATTTAAATTACCCGCCAATAAGTATTTCCCGCCAACAATTTTTGGCGGGATCCTCGGTTTATATTAATCGCCACCCCGTATTATCAATTTGCCGCCCACAAATGGCGTAGGTTAAAGAAACGGCAACTCGATCATCATTATTATTGTTACTATACCGTTATTTATTATTAATGTTATTATCGGCGCAATTTTTATCCAATAGCATTACCTAACCTCAAAATATACGTTTAATCGGTCGATTCGATACAATCCAACATTAACGCCGTTAATTGAATCTTTCCGACGTCGATAATAATATTAATAAAGATGATGACGAAGACGTAATTAATAATGATACTCGTTTTCGGGATAAAATTTTTGGTTCCTAAAGGAACCGTTTGTTTTTGCTTTAAGGTAGGGTAAAATAACCGCCACCTTCGAGAGTGGTTTGTATTTATTAACCTCCAAAACCGTACAAAGTACGACCTTGACGTTTCAAGGCGTACACGACGTCCATGGCGGTTACGGTCTTCCTCTTGGCGTGTTCGGTGTAGGTGACGGCATCGCGAATGACGTTTTCCAGGAACACCTTCAACACTCCTCTGGTTTCTTCGTAGATCAAACCGGAGATACGTTTCACGCCGCCCCTGCGAGCCAGACGTCTGATGGCGGGCTTCGTGATACCTTGGATGTTATCGCGCAAAACTTTGCGATGACGTTTCGCGCCACCTTTTCCCAAACCTTTTCCGCCTTTACCGCGTCCGGTCATCTCGAATAATTTTTAGCGAAGTACTACTAAAACACGACTTGTTACGTCCTCAACGAACGTCGACAAACTATTTAAGTTCCGTACATTACTCACCGGTATATATGCCTTCTACGGGCGAACCTCGAAGGCGTGGTTTATGCGGACCAACCGACGGCGCTCCGTCCCGTCGAAGTTATAAATTGGAGTGGCCAAAGTTGCAGGCACAGTTCAACTTATACCGTCGCCAGTTACGCTTCGACGTTCAGTTAGCAGATTTTTCGATCGACTTTATTTTAAATAATTTTTGATTATTTACGATGGCTCGTACCAAGCAGACCGCTCGTAAATCCACCGGTGGAAAAGCACCCCGCAAACAGCTGGCCACCAAGGCCGCGAGAAAAAGCGCACCCGCCACAGGTAAATATCGCCACGACGCCGCCGCCCTTTATACCGAGTTTTACGATTTATTAATTTATTTTTATCGCTTTTTGCAGGTGGAGTGAAAAAACCCCATCGTTACAGGCCCGGTACCGTCGCACTTCGTGAAATCCGTCGTTACCAAAAGAGCACCGAACTCCTCATCCGCAAGTTGCCCTTCCAACGGCTCGTTCGTGAAATCGCTCAAGATTTCAAAACCGACTTGCGTTTCCAGAGTTCCGCCGTCATGGCCCTTCAGGAGGCCAGCGAGGCTTACCTCGTCGGTCTTTTCGAGGACACCAACTTGTGCGCCATTCACGCCAAGCGCGTTACCATCATGCCGAAGGACATTCAGTTGGCCAGGAGGATTCGCGGAGAACGTGCTTAATTAATTGAACACCTCTCCTCCGTTCGACCGCCTTATCGCGAGGCACCCGAAAAAACAAACGGCTCTTTTTTAGAGCCAAAAATTATATCCGAAACAGAGTCCACGTTGTTATCGATCGCACGCATCGTTCGTTGTTTTTATTTATTTTTTTTATTTACCCACCCCGTGGACGGTACCCAAAATTCTTGCACGTCGCCGTCAATTTTGTTTTGCATTATATGCACTTTATTTTAAACCCGGATTTAATTCGCGCGCGCGCCGGTTGCGACACGCCTCCCCGCCAATTACTTACCTTCGCGTCCGCCGCGACCGCGCGCCGCCGCAGGCGGCGCCATCCACAGGTGGCGACACAGGGCGCGATTACTGCATTTTACAATTGAAATTAAAATTTAAAAAACTACATTGCCACTAGGCGAAAATTCATAATAACATAATTAAAGCAAAATACACGCCCAATGTAAATTTTCATTGTTAAATAAATTATTATATTTTATTATTAAATTATATAACCAATATATATTGGTTATTAACGGCAAAATAAATAATTTGTCACATAACCTATTAAACCAACCAAACCCAACATGTAAAAAATGCGACCGCTATTTATTAATTCAAATAAATTAATATGAAATAAATGATAAAGAATATTTGGCAATGCGTCTGCGAATTTATATTAAGAACCCAATTGCGATTTAATTTGCGGTCCTGTTAGGACCATTTTTTAGGCTCACGACGTCCACGTCGTAAGCCCACGTAGGGGCGAAGTTCGACGTCATTATTTGCGACGCGAACCTCACTTCTTCTTGGCGGCCACCTTCTTCGTCGATTTTTTTATCGATTTTGGTGCCTTCGGTTTTTTGGTCGGCACCTTGGTGGTTTTCTTCGCCTTCGATGGCGACTTGGCTTTGGAGGCGGCGGCGGGAGCCTTCTTCTCGGCGACGGCACCGGCGGATGCTCGCTTGGCGACGCGCGAGGCGGCACCTTTCTTGGCGGGCGATGCGGCGGCTTTCTTGACCGGCGATTTGGCGCCTGCCTTGGCCTTGGACGGGGCGGCCGCGGCGGAGGCGTCGGCGCTCTTCCTTTTGGCGGTCTTGGCACCGCCCTTGCTCTTCTTACCCGCAGCCGGTTTCTTGGCGGCCGTCGCACCTGCGGTCGACGCCAACTTGAACGATCCCGATGCGCCCTTGCCCTTGGTTTGTACCAAAGCGCCGCTCGCGACCGCCGATTTGATGTACTTCTTGATGAATGGCGACAACTTGTCGGCGTCCACTTTGTAATTTGCGGACACGTATTTTTTAATCGCCTGCAAGGAGGAACCGCCGCGTTCCTTCAAGCTCTTGATGGCGGCGTTGACCATGTCGGAGGTGCGGGGGTGGGTCGCCGGTTTCTTCTTGGTCGCCGCGGCGGCGGTTTTGCCCTTCTTTGCGGAACCCTTTTGAGATGCGCCGGCGGATGCGGCGTTCTCCGGAGCGGTAGCAACTGTTGCGTCTGCCATATTATAACGTTTACTTAATAAAATTAAAATATTAAACTTTAATCGCGCGATACGTAATATACGATCGAGAGAGCGGTCGGTTTACGATACAAGTACACGTTCGACAAGCCGTAGTTCGTGAGAAACTGTGACCCTTTTCATATTACGCCTCGGTTTCGTTCGGGACACACGCACCGTCAATAGAATATTTTTTCGGCGTTCATCGCCGGCACCAACACATCGCGTTCCAAGCGACCAACATCCATCGCAGACACATTTTCACTATTGTTTTATTTATTTGCCGAATGCATTACGAAGGTATAACCCTCGCGGCACACGTACGCCATAACGACGTTTATTTACAATAAATATAGGCAAAGTTAGGCGACGGGCGTCGCCCGACGCGGCCGTCGGTGCCGTTAGAGCACGCAGAACCCGTGCACCCACCTACGTGCACCGTCGGTTTTGGGCCCGCCATTCCGTCGTAAAACTTTAAAAAAGGCCACACTTTCCAAAATTAACTTCCTTCCACTTTCCCTCGAGCGTGAAAACGGTGAAAAACCCGGCCGGGTGCACCCCGCTTCGCGAAAACCGCTAATTTCCACGGCCCGGTCGGCCGTCCGCCGAGCCAACGTTATCGCGACGCACCACCATATTATAGCGCACACTGCATATTAATATTTCGCGCCAAAATACGACCTACACCGCAATTTGCATATGCCCGACATAGGTAAGGAGGTGCGCCCATCGCAATTACTCCCCACCGGTGAAAAATTTATAATGGTAAATTAAACGACGTCGCAGCGCGCGGCTTGGACCGCCCGCACCCGATGTGTACACCAAACTTGGCGGCGGTTATCTAAATTTAATGATTATCACCATGCCCACAACCCCCCGTCGTTGATAATATAACCACCTCAAATAATTTTAATAATTAATAATATTTAACAACATTTACGTGAATATTAAAACCCAAATAATGTAAATAATTCGCCCAAATAATAAGGGCAAATGTAACTTAAACTTAGTTGTAATTATGAATTTACCCCGATTTGTGGATTAAAGTGTCCCTTAATAACTGGGCATATAAAAGCAATTTGGTTAAAATGCGAATTTAAAAGGCCTTGGTTAAATCACTACATAAATCGTACCTTACCGTTTATCACAACCATGGTATGTAACAACTTATCTGTGTTTAAAAATAAAATACCTAACGCAGCAAACGGAAAAGCGTGGGCAATACTGGGTAATTCGCAAGTTTATCCACCACATAATAATTACCAAACGCTACATTGGTAAAATAAAGTTTATTTTCAAGTGTTCAATGGAAGATGATTATTTTATTTATACAACATCGTAAAAACTCAATATAACGGTGTACAATAATTATATCCGTTGGCCCGCAGCGTACTTGTAAAATCCGAAAAATATTTTGAGAGGGGGGGGGGGCTGGCGGTGACCATGATGTAGCCCCGTTGTAAACCAACAATGCATGCGCAAATAATATTTAATTTAAATATTACGATAAAAGTAATATAAACATTAAATAATTTATTAATTTAACACAACAAAACTTATGTTAAATCGAAGTACCCACATTATTATTGGCATTTGCGTATCGTGTAAAAAAATTAGTAAACCCCAAGCCCGTAGCCAAGGGGGGATATGTTAATAAAAACAACGTTTGTTTGTAAAAATAAATAATCCAGGAAGGGGAACTCCCGAAATTGTTACATTATACAAGAGACTATTTATAAGTGCCCCCCCCCCGCCCGAAAAGATATCCTGGCTACGGGCCTGGTTAACCCCATAAATAATTATCACCAATTTCAAATACACCAAGGTGGGCAAACCCACCCTAAACCGAGTTAAAAATAATAACGTAAAATACAGACTTACAAGTTAAGAAGGTAGCGTCGGCTCGAATTGCAACGCCCGCACTTACGTGAATTGTCGAGTCGGCAACATGGTAACCCGGCCCTACTATGACACAATTATTTATAATAAAATATTTCAATTTAAAATTTTAAATATTTAATTTTAAAACTATAACGTATAACATAGGTAAACAACGCGAGCATGGCATGGGCCCAAATTTCAATAATTAACGCCCGTGTGGAACTTCCCATTGGCCAATGACGATAAGAATAAAACCTAACATAAATTGGGTAACCGGTGCTTATATGGCACACATAATAAAGGGTTAACCCGTCCACGACGGTTGTCCATAAATAATGAATTGAAATATGCCTAAATGTGATTAATACACATAAATCCTACAATAAATCGTTTAGAAAATAAAATTTAAACATACGTCGGGCAATGATGCCATTCCGCCTTATAAAAATTACACTCCCATCGTATAAAAAATTATTTATAAATACGCAATCCGATACGAAGATAAAAAAAAATGCAACGCCAGCGGTCACCACTTGTTAACATTACACACACACCCAAGCAAATAATTCCAACGTGTAAAATACCATCGACTGCGCAAATTCAAGTCGAAAATGCGAACCCCGGTACGTGTGAATTTGTGAGGGTCGCATATGCACGTAATAATGGTACCAAAGGTACGGTGCGAAATTGTGAATTAAATATCAAAGGCCCGACGATAAGGTAAGTTTTAACGCAATAAACATTTCGCAATAACATATATTTTCAAAATATGGCATAATATTCGTTCCCATGATATTATTATCGATAATTAAGTGGTAAGCATCGGATCGGAAAATATTAATTATTAAACATAACAACTTACAAAATTATTTAAGAAATTGGTATGTATCGGCACATGTTTGCGCCCGAATTTTTCAAATTAAAAATTAATAGATAAAACAAGTACGAACAAACTTACGTGCTTATTCAAATATAATAACGTACTTAATTAAATGCCCATAGTATTACATATCACACGGAGTTTTACAATATAAAAAAAAAACGTCATACAGATATGCGGTAACTTACACGTCGGGGTACACCCAGACGGAGATGCCGCTTGTGGCGGTCGGCAGCCCGATGTAACGTATCAGCTTACCGCGCTCATCGCTCGCACGTATAAACTTAGACATCACGTTAGACCGCGACCTTGCCGTGTAAGGTAAATTATAAAGAAACGTAAATAACGGCACGTCGATTTTCCAGTATTAATATGCAGTAGAAATTAAATAATTATAACACATTTTAAAATTTATTCGAACGGCGGGTTACCATCGGCCGGTCGGCGGGCGTCGCGGCACCCCGATTAAGAAAACAAACAAATGCACACCCACGCAACGAAGCAATACGATATCAACACGTAAAGAAAATTATGCACGTGCAGAAAAAAGTTTATTAAAGTTATAACATCATTAAAATTGCCGTACAGGTTTACCTCGATATTTAATATGATATTTATATTATCATTTTATTATCAAAATTTTCAAAAATCAACTACCCGCAACGATTAAACATACGTATTTGCGATTAATTAAAAATTATCGGTGATTCGACGACGACGACCGCGGTGGGGGGGGGGGTGGTGGTATGGTATCTAGTAAGTACGGCCATCGATAAACGCCCGAAGGAGGATTAAAAATTGAAAGTTATTAAGTTATAAATTGCTAAGTATTAATTTTCCCACGTCGAAAAAAGGTGCGTAATTTACCTTACGAAATATAAATAAAATAATTAATTAAATTCTAGGGTTAATAACCCTGTAATCGGCCCGACGACAGCATTAAAGTGTAATAAATCGAAACGGGTGCGGATTATATGCAATGGTCATTAATTTTTTAAAATTTATTTACTAGTTTACAAATCTCGGCGCCGTAATATTACACTGTGAAAAAAGAAGTTTAGAGTCAAAATGAATTATTTTGAATAAAAATGATTCGTTTTAAATCAAAACTTATTTTTTCACAGTGTATTTAAATGTAACCAACCAAATTCAGTTTGCTTTGCCACCGTTAACCGATACTCTTTTTCGGATAAAAGTTGTGGTCCCTAAAGGGACCTTTGTTTACATAATTATATGTATATAATTATTTATTTTGAGCTCGTGTACTTGGTGACGGCTTTGGTACCTTCGCTCACGGCGTGCTTGGCCAATTCTCCGGGCAAAAGCAGACGGACGGCGGTTTGAATTTCCCTGCTCGTGATCGTGGAACGCTTGTTGTAATGGGCCAAACGGGACGCTTCGGCGGCTATGCGTTCGAAGATGTCGTTGACAAAGCTGTTCATGATGGACATGGCCTTGCTCGAGATACCGGTGTCGGGATGCACTTGTTTCAACACTTTGTAGATGTAGATTGCGTAACTTTCCTTCCTGCGGCGCTTCTTCTTCTTGTCGGTTTTCGAAATATTCTTTTGGGCCTTGCCGGCTTTTTTGGCGGCTTTACCGCTGGTTTTGGGTGGCATCTTGCACAAAACAATACACGTAAATATACTAACGTAACAACGAACGATGTTCGAATGGCCAAAATCGGCAGCCGGCTGTCGGTTTATATAAGATACGCGTCACGCGGGCTAGCTCCGCCCCGCACGCCGTTCTGCCGAAAACAGTTGGTAGTCGACGACGCGTACCGAGTGCTTATATACATATATATATAAACGCAAGGGGGTTTTTTGGGTCAGTCATTTAGTACGCATCGCTCAAATCGTACGGTCGCACCAGATCGTACCTTCAGTAATCTCGCTTGTGAAAAGTTTAAACACTTCGACGTCATGTCCGGAAGAGGAAAGGGTGGCAAAGTTAAGGGAAAGGCAAAGTCGAGGTCCAGTCGCGCCGGACTCCAATTTCCCGTCGGCAGAATTCATCGTCTCTTGAGGAAGGGTAATTACGCCGAGCGCGTCGGTGCCGGGGCGCCCGTCTATCTCGCCGCCGTCATGGAATACTTGGCCGCCGAAGTTCTCGAATTGGCGGGTAACGCTGCCAGGGACAACAAGAAAACCCGTATCATTCCCAGGCATTTGCAGCTCGCCATCCGCAACGACGAGGAATTAAACAAACTCCTTTCCGGCGTCACCATTGCACAGGGCGGAGTTCTGCCAAACATCCAGGCGGTGCTTTTGCCCAAGAAGACCGAAAAGAAGGCTTAAATCGTTAAGACTTCCAAAAAACTGGCCCTTATGAGGGCCTAAAATTTATCCCGAACACGAGTTTTTTTTTATTTAAAATTAAACGTTGCATTTAATTAAAAAAAATATTAAACGTTCCGACGTGGTCGGTATTTACATTTCCAACGTCCGGTAATTGACACCTTACGGCGGGTGGTATCGTTATCGCGGGAGCGTGTCGAGATAACTTTGATTACGGCGGGGATTACATTACAAAGAGCCTCGCCGCAAGTTAAAAGTATAACTTTAATTTATTAAGATTAAAATAATATTTCGTTTTATTTAAATTACCCGCCAATAAGTATTTCCCGCCAACAATTTTTGGCGGGATCCTCGGTTTATATTAATCGCCACCCCGTATTATCAATTTGCCGCCCACAAATGGCGTAGGTTAAAGAAACGGCAACTCGATCATCATTATTATTGTTACTATACCGTTATTTATTATTAATGTTATTATCGGCGCAATTTTTATCCAATAGCATTACCTAACCTCAAAATATACGTTTAATCGGTCGATTCGATACAATCCAACATTAACGCCGTTAATTGAATCTTTCCGACGTCGATAATAATATTAATAAAGATGATGACGAAGACGTAATTAATAATGATACTCGTTTTCGGGATAAAATTTTTGGTTCCTAAAGGAACCGTTTGTTTTTGCTTTAAGGTAGGGTAAAATAACCGCCACCTTCGAGAGTGGTTTGTATTTATTAACCTCCAAAACCGTACAAAGTACGACCTTGACGTTTCAAGGCGTACACGACGTCCATGGCGGTTACGGTCTTCCTCTTGGCGTGTTCGGTGTAGGTGACGGCATCGCGAATGACGTTTTCCAGGAACACCTTCAACACTCCTCTGGTTTCTTCGTAGATCAAACCGGAGATACGTTTCACGCCGCCCCTGCGAGCCAGACGTCTGATGGCGGGCTTCGTGATACCTTGGATGTTATCGCGCAAAACTTTGCGATGACGTTTCGCGCCACCTTTTCCCAAACCTTTTCCGCCTTTACCGCGTCCGGTCATCTCGAATAATTTTTAGCGAAGTACTACTAAAACACGACTTGTTACGTCCTCAACGAACGTCGACAAACTATTTAAGTTCCGTACATTACTCACCGGTATATATGCCTTCTACGGGCGAACCTCGAAGGCGTGGTTTATGCGGACCAACCGACGGCGCTCCGTCCCGTCGAAGTTATAAATTGGAGTGGCCAAAGTTGCAGGCACAGTTCAACTTATACCGTCGCCAGTTACGCTTCGACGTTCAGTTAGCAGATTTTTCGATCGACTTTATTTTAAATAATTTTTGATTATTTACGATGGCTCGTACCAAGCAGACCGCTCGTAAATCCACCGGTGGAAAAGCACCCCGCAAACAGCTGGCCACCAAGGCCGCGAGAAAAAGCGCACCCGCCACAGGTAAATATCGCCACGACGCCGCCGCCCTTTATACCGAGTTTTACGATTTATTAATTTATTTTTATCGCTTTTTGCAGGTGGAGTGAAAAAACCCCATCGTTACAGGCCCGGTACCGTCGCACTTCGTGAAATCCGTCGTTACCAAAAGAGCACCGAACTCCTCATCCGCAAGTTGCCCTTCCAACGGCTCGTTCGTGAAATCGCTCAAGATTTCAAAACCGACTTGCGTTTCCAGAGTTCCGCCGTCATGGCCCTTCAGGAGGCCAGCGAGGCTTACCTCGTCGGTCTTTTCGAGGACACCAACTTGTGCGCCATTCACGCCAAGCGCGTTACCATCATGCCGAAGGACATTCAGTTGGCCAGGAGGATTCGCGGAGAACGTGCTTAATTAATTGAACACCTCTCCTCCGTTCGACCGCCTTATCGCGAGGCACCCGAAAAAACAAACGGCTCTTTTTTAGAGCCAAAAATTATATCCGAAACAGAGTCCACGTTGTTATCGATCGCACGCATCGTTCGTTGTTTTTATTTATTTTTTTTATTTACCCACCCCGTGGACGGTACCCAAAATTCTTGCACGTCGCCGTCAATTTTGTTTTGCATTATATGCACTTTATTTTAAACCCGGATTTAATTCGCGCGCGCGCCGGTTGCGACACGCCTCCCCGCCAATTACTTACCTTCGCGTCCGCCGCGACCGCGCGCCGCCGCAGGCGGCGCCATCCACAGGTGGCGACACAGGGCGCGATTACTGCATTTTACAATTGAAATTAAAATTTAAAAAACTACATTGCCACTAGGCGAAAATTCATAATAACATAATTAAAGCAAAATACACGCCCAATGTAAATTTTCATTGTTAAATAAATTATTATATTTTATTATTAAATTATATAACCAATATATATTGGTTATTAACGGCAAAATAAATAATTTGTCACATAACCTATTAAACCAACCAAACCCAACATGTAAAAAATGCGACCGCTATTTATTAATTCAAATAAATTAATATGAAATAAATGATAAAGAATATTTGGCAATGCGTCTGCGAATTTATATTAAGAACCCAATTGCGATTTAATTTGCGGTCCTGTTAGGACCATTTTTTAGGCTCACGACGTCCACGTCGTAAGCCCACGTAGGGGCGAAGTTCGACGTCATTATTTGCGACGCGAACCTCACTTCTTCTTGGCGGCCACCTTCTTCGTCGATTTTTTTATCGATTTTGGTGCCTTCGGTTTTTTGGTCGGCACCTTGGTGGTTTTCTTCGCCTTCGATGGCGACTTGGCTTTGGAGGCGGCGGCGGGAGCCTTCTTCTCGGCGACGGCACCGGCGGATGCTCGCTTGGCGACGCGCGAGGCGGCACCTTTCTTGGCGGGCGATGCGGCGGCTTTCTTGACCGGCGATTTGGCGCCTGCCTTGGCCTTGGACGGGGCGGCCGCGGCGGAGGCGTCGGCGCTCTTCCTTTTGGCGGTCTTGGCACCGCCCTTGCTCTTCTTACCCGCAGCCGGTTTCTTGGCGGCCGTCGCACCTGCGGTCGACGCCAACTTGAACGATCCCGATGCGCCCTTGCCCTTGGTTTGTACCAAAGCGCCGCTCGCGACCGCCGATTTGATGTACTTCTTGATGAATGGCGACAACTTGTCGGCGTCCACTTTGTAATTTGCGGACACGTATTTTTTAATCGCCTGCAAGGAGGAACCGCCGCGTTCCTTCAAGCTCTTGATGGCGGCGTTGACCATGTCGGAGGTGCGGGGGTGGGTCGCCGGTTTCTTCTTGGTCGCCGCGGCGGCGGTTTTGCCCTTCTTTGCGGAACCCTTTTGAGATGCGCCGGCGGATGCGGCGTTCTCCGGAGCGGTAGCAACTGTTGCGTCTGCCATATTATAACGTTTACTTAATAAAATTAAAATATTAAACTTTAATCGCGCGATACGTAATATACGATCGAGAGAGCGGTCGGTTTACGATACAAGTACACGTTCGACAAGCCGTAGTTCGTGAGAAACTGTGACCCTTTTCATATTACGCCTCGGTTTCGTTCGGGACACACGCACCGTCAATAGAATATTTTTTCGGCGTTCATCGCCGGCACCAACACATCGCGTTCCAAGCGACCAACATCCATCGCAGACACATTTTCACTATTGTTTTATTTATTTGCCGAATGCATTACGAAGGTATAACCCTCGCGGCACACGTACGCCATAACGACGTTTATTTACAATAAATATAGGCAAAGTTAGGCGACGGGCGTCGCCCGACGCGGCCGTCGGTGCCGTTAGAGCACGCAGAACCCGTGCACCCACCTACGTGCACCGTCGGTTTTGGGCCCGCCATTCCGTCGTAAAACTTTAAAAAAGGCCACACTTTCCAAAATTAACTTCCTTCCACTTTCCCTCGAGCGTGAAAACGGTGAAAAACCCGGCCGGGTGCACCCCGCTTCGCGAAAACCGCTAATTTCCACGGCCCGGTCGGCCGTCCGCCGAGCCAACGTTATCGCGACGCACCACCATATTATAGCGCACACTGCATATTAATATTTCGCGCCAAAATACGACCTACACCGCAATTTGCATATGCCCGACATAGGTAAGGAGGTGCGCCCATCGCAATTACTCCCCACCGGTGAAAAATTTATAATGGTAAATTAAACGACGTCGCAGCGCGCGGCTTGGACCGCCCGCACCCGATGTGTACACCAAACTTGGCGGCGGTTATCTAAATTTAATGATTATCACCATGCCCACAACCCCCCGTCGTTGATAATATAACCACCTCAAATAATTTTAATAATTAATAATATTTAACAACATTTACGTGAATATTAAAACCCAAATAATGTAAATAATTCGCCCAAATAATAAGGGCAAATGTAACTTAAACTTAGTTGTAATTATGAATTTACCCCGATTTGTGGATTAAAGTGTCCCTTAATAACTGGGCATATAAAAGCAATTTGGTTAAAATGCGAATTTAAAAGGCCTTGGTTAAATCACTACATAAATCGTACCTTACCGTTTATCACAACCATGGTATGTAACAACTTATCTGTGTTTAAAAATAAAATACCTAACGCAGCAAACGGAAAAGCGTGGGCAATACTGGGTAATTCGCAAGTTTATCCACCACATAATAATTACCAAACGCTACATTGGTAAAATAAAGTTTATTTTCAAGTGTTCAATGGAAGATGATTATTTTATTTATACAACATCGTAAAAACTCAATATAACGGTGTACAATAATTATATCCGTTGGCCCGCAGCGTACTTGTAAAATCCGAAAAATATTTTGAGAGGGGGGGGGGGCTGGCGGTGACCATGATGTAGCCCCGTTGTAAACCAACAATGCATGCGCAAATAATATTTAATTTAAATATTACGATAAAAGTAATATAAACATTAAATAATTTATTAATTTAACACAACAAAACTTATGTTAAATCGAAGTACCCACATTATTATTGGCATTTGCGTATCGTGTAAAAAAATTAGTAAACCCCAAGCCCGTAGCCAAGGGGGGATATGTTAATAAAAACAACGTTTGTTTGTAAAAATAAATAATCCAGGAAGGGGAACTCCCGAAATTGTTACATTATACAAGAGACTATTTATAAGTGCCCCCCCCCCGCCCGAAAAGATATCCTGGCTACGGGCCTGGTTAACCCCATAAATAATTATCACCAATTTCAAATACACCAAGGTGGGCAAACCCACCCTAAACCGAGTTAAAAATAATAACGTAAAATACAGACTTACAAGTTAAGAAGGTAGCGTCGGCTCGAATTGCAACGCCCGCACTTACGTGAATTGTCGAGTCGGCAACATGGTAACCCGGCCCTACTATGACACAATTATTTATAATAAAATATTTCAATTTAAAATTTTAAATATTTAATTTTAAAACTATAACGTATAACATAGGTAAACAACGCGAGCATGGCATGGGCCCAAATTTCAATAATTAACGCCCGTGTGGAACTTCCCATTGGCCAATGACGATAAGAATAAAACCTAACATAAATTGGGTAACCGGTGCTTATATGGCACACATAATAAAGGGTTAACCCGTCCACGACGGTTGTCCATAAATAATGAATTGAAATATGCCTAAATGTGATTAATACACATAAATCCTACAATAAATCGTTTAGAAAATAAAATTTAAACATACGTCGGGCAATGATGCCATTCCGCCTTATAAAAATTACACTCCCATCGTATAAAAAATTATTTATAAATACGCAATCCGATACGAAGATAAAAAAAAATGCAACGCCAGCGGTCACCACTTGTTAACATTACACACACACCCAAGCAAATAATTCCAACGTGTAAAATACCATCGACTGCGCAAATTCAAGTCGAAAATGCGAACCCCGGTACGTGTGAATTTGTGAGGGTCGCATATGCACGTAATAATGGTACCAAAGGTACGGTGCGAAATTGTGAATTAAATATCAAAGGCCCGACGATAAGGTAAGTTTTAACGCAATAAACATTTCGCAATAACATATATTTTCAAAATATGGCATAATATTCGTTCCCATGATATTATTATCGATAATTAAGTGGTAAGCATCGGATCGGAAAATATTAATTATTAAACATAACAACTTACAAAATTATTTAAGAAATTGGTATGTATCGGCACATGTTTGCGCCCGAATTTTTCAAATTAAAAATTAATAGATAAAACAAGTACGAACAAACTTACGTGCTTATTCAAATATAATAACGTACTTAATTAAATGCCCATAGTATTACATATCACACGGAGTTTTACAATATAAAAAAAAAACGTCATACAGATATGCGGTAACTTACACGTCGGGGTACACCCAGACGGAGATGCCGCTTGTGGCGGTCGGCAGCCCGATGTAACGTATCAGCTTACCGCGCTCATCGCTCGCACGTATAAACTTAGACATCACGTTAGACCGCGACCTTGCCGTGTAAGGTAAATTATAAAGAAACGTAAATAACGGCACGTCGATTTTCCAGTATTAATATGCAGTAGAAATTAAATAATTATAACACATTTTAAAATTTATTCGAACGGCGGGTTACCATCGGCCGGTCGGCGGGCGTCGCGGCACCCCGATTAAGAAAACAAACAAATGCACACCCACGCAACGAAGCAATACGATATCAACACGTAAAGAAAATTATGCACGTGCAGAAAAAAGTTTATTAAAGTTATAACATCATTAAAATTGCCGTACAGGTTTACCTCGATATTTAATATGATATTTATATTATCATTTTATTATCAAAATTTTCAAAAATCAACTACCCGCAACGATTAAACATACGTATTTGCGATTAATTAAAAATTATCGGTGATTCGACGACGACGACCGCGGTGGGGGGGGGGGTGGTGGTATGGTATCTAGTAAGTACGGCCATCGATAAACGCCCGAAGGAGGATTAAAAATTGAAAGTTATTAAGTTATAAATTGCTAAGTATTAATTTTCCCACGTCGAAAAAAGGTGCGTAATTTACCTTACGAAATATAAATAAAATAATTAATTAAATTCTAGGGTTAATAACCCTGTAATCGGCCCGACGACAGCATTAAAGTGTAATAAATCGAAACGGGTGCGGATTATATGCAATGGTCATTAATTTTTTAAAATTTATTTACTAGTTTACAAATCTCGGCGCCGTAATATTACACTGTGAAAAAAGAAGTTTAGAGTCAAAATGAATTATTTTGAATAAAAATGATTCGTTTTAAATCAAAACTTATTTTTTCACAGTGTATTTAAATGTAACCAACCAAATTCAGTTTGCTTTGCCACCGTTAACCGATACTCTTTTTCGGATAAAAGTTGTGGTCCCTAAAGGGACCTTTGTTTACATAATTATATGTATATAATTATTTATTTTGAGCTCGTGTACTTGGTGACGGCTTTGGTACCTTCGCTCACGGCGTGCTTGGCCAATTCTCCGGGCAAAAGCAGACGGACGGCGGTTTGAATTTCCCTGCTCGTGATCGTGGAACGCTTGTTGTAATGGGCCAAACGGGACGCTTCGGCGGCTATGCGTTCGAAGATGTCGTTGACAAAGCTGTTCATGATGGACATGGCCTTGCTCGAGATACCGGTGTCGGGATGCACTTGTTTCAACACTTTGTAGATGTAGATTGCGTAACTTTCCTTCCTGCGGCGCTTCTTCTTCTTGTCGGTTTTCGAAATATTCTTTTGGGCCTTGCCGGCTTTTTTGGCGGCTTTACCGCTGGTTTTGGGTGGCATCTTGCACAAAACAATACACGTAAATATACTAACGTAACAACGAACGATGTTCGAATGGCCAAAATCGGCAGCCGGCTGTCGGTTTATATAAGATACGCGTCACGCGGGCTAGCTCCGCCCCGCACGCCGTTCTGCCGAAAACAGTTGGTAGTCGACGACGCGTACCGAGTGCTTATATACATATATATATAAACGCAAGGGGGTTTTTTGGGTCAGTCATTTAGTACGCATCGCTCAAATCGTACGGTCGCACCAGATCGTACCTTCAGTAATCTCGCTTGTGAAAAGTTTAAACACTTCGACGTCATGTCCGGAAGAGGAAAGGGTGGCAAAGTTAAGGGAAAGGCAAAGTCGAGGTCCAGTCGCGCCGGACTCCAATTTCCCGTCGGCAGAATTCATCGTCTCTTGAGGAAGGGTAATTACGCCGAGCGCGTCGGTGCCGGGGCGCCCGTCTATCTCGCCGCCGTCATGGAATACTTGGCCGCCGAAGTTCTCGAATTGGCGGGTAACGCTGCCAGGGACAACAAGAAAACCCGTATCATTCCCAGGCATTTGCAGCTCGCCATCCGCAACGACGAGGAATTAAACAAACTCCTTTCCGGCGTCACCATTGCACAGGGCGGAGTTCTGCCAAACATCCAGGCGGTGCTTTTGCCCAAGAAGACCGAAAAGAAGGCTTAAATCGTTAAGACTTCCAAAAAACTGGCCCTTATGAGGGCCTAAAATTTATCCCGAACACGAGTTTTTTTTTATTTAAAATTAAACGTTGCATTTAATTAAAAAAAATATTAAACGTTCCGACGTGGTCGGTATTTACATTTCCAACGTCCGGTAATTGACACCTTACGGCGGGTGGTATCGTTATCGCGGGAGCGTGTCGAGATAACTTTGATTACGGCGGGGATTACATTACAAAGAGCCTCGCCGCAAGTTAAAAGTATAACTTTAATTTATTAAGATTAAAATAATATTTCGTTTTATTTAAATTACCCGCCAATAAGTATTTCCCGCCAACAATTTTTGGCGGGATCCTCGGTTTATATTAATCGCCACCCCGTATTATCAATTTGCCGCCCACAAATGGCGTAGGTTAAAGAAACGGCAACTCGATCATCATTATTATTGTTACTATACCGTTATTTATTATTAATGTTATTATCGGCGCAATTTTTATCCAATAGCATTACCTAACCTCAAAATATACGTTTAATCGGTCGATTCGATACAATCCAACATTAACGCCGTTAATTGAATCTTTCCGACGTCGATAATAATATTAATAAAGATGATGACGAAGACGTAATTAATAATGATACTCGTTTTCGGGATAAAATTTTTGGTTCCTAAAGGAACCGTTTGTTTTTGCTTTAAGGTAGGGTAAAATAACCGCCACCTTCGAGAGTGGTTTGTATTTATTAACCTCCAAAACCGTACAAAGTACGACCTTGACGTTTCAAGGCGTACACGACGTCCATGGCGGTTACGGTCTTCCTCTTGGCGTGTTCGGTGTAGGTGACGGCATCGCGAATGACGTTTTCCAGGAACACCTTCAACACTCCTCTGGTTTCTTCGTAGATCAAACCGGAGATACGTTTCACGCCGCCCCTGCGAGCCAGACGTCTGATGGCGGGCTTCGTGATACCTTGGATGTTATCGCGCAAAACTTTGCGATGACGTTTCGCGCCACCTTTTCCCAAACCTTTTCCGCCTTTACCGCGTCCGGTCATCTCGAATAATTTTTAGCGAAGTACTACTAAAACACGACTTGTTACGTCCTCAACGAACGTCGACAAACTATTTAAGTTCCGTACATTACTCACCGGTATATATGCCTTCTACGGGCGAACCTCGAAGGCGTGGTTTATGCGGACCAACCGACGGCGCTCCGTCCCGTCGAAGTTATAAATTGGAGTGGCCAAAGTTGCAGGCACAGTTCAACTTATACCGTCGCCAGTTACGCTTCGACGTTCAGTTAGCAGATTTTTCGATCGACTTTATTTTAAATAATTTTTGATTATTTACGATGGCTCGTACCAAGCAGACCGCTCGTAAATCCACCGGTGGAAAAGCACCCCGCAAACAGCTGGCCACCAAGGCCGCGAGAAAAAGCGCACCCGCCACAGGTAAATATCGCCACGACGCCGCCGCCCTTTATACCGAGTTTTACGATTTATTAATTTATTTTTATCGCTTTTTGCAGGTGGAGTGAAAAAACCCCATCGTTACAGGCCCGGTACCGTCGCACTTCGTGAAATCCGTCGTTACCAAAAGAGCACCGAACTCCTCATCCGCAAGTTGCCCTTCCAACGGCTCGTTCGTGAAATCGCTCAAGATTTCAAAACCGACTTGCGTTTCCAGAGTTCCGCCGTCATGGCCCTTCAGGAGGCCAGCGAGGCTTACCTCGTCGGTCTTTTCGAGGACACCAACTTGTGCGCCATTCACGCCAAGCGCGTTACCATCATGCCGAAGGACATTCAGTTGGCCAGGAGGATTCGCGGAGAACGTGCTTAATTAATTGAACACCTCTCCTCCGTTCGACCGCCTTATCGCGAGGCACCCGAAAAAACAAACGGCTCTTTTTTAGAGCCAAAAATTATATCCGAAACAGAGTCCACGTTGTTATCGATCGCACGCATCGTTCGTTGTTTTTATTTATTTTTTTTATTTACCCACCCCGTATATCTACTTTATTTTAAACTCGGTTTTAATTCGCGCGCGCGCCGGTCGCGACACGCCTCCCCGCCGATTACTTATCTTCGCGCGCCGCCGCAGGCGGCGTCATCCACAGGTGGCGACACCGGCCGCGATTACTGCGTGGCGGTAGGGGTACTGAGCAGGGGGCGGGGGGGGGCGCGGGAATTCCGCAAATTCTAAGTCCCCAAGGTCAAAGGCATAAAAAAAATGGGCATAGATTCACGTTGGAAGGCAATGACCCAGCACGTAAGTATTAGAGCGTCCGGGACATTAATAGAAAAGGTAGGGAATCGGAAGAAATAAAAGAGTGGGAAAGGGGGAAGGAACTCGAAGAGCCAAGGATAACAGGAACGAGGGGCGAAGGACCGGTAAGGGGCATAGAAAAGGTAAATGGTGGATAGGGCAAGGCACGGGTAGAGGCAATCGGGACAGGATCACATACCTCTCGGAGGGTAAAAAAGGGGCCAAAGGTAAGGCCGGCGACCATCCAGGTAGAATGAACATTGGGACAGCTAGGCAATTAGGTTTATAGGAATTAGGTAGAAGGGGATGAACGCTCGTAATACGCATGTGCACTTGGATCAACAATAACACACCCGAACCTATGCGGCTAGGTAGTACGGCGTAAGCCAGAATCCCATGAGTGCAACAGTGGTTAACCAATAACTAGTTGGACAAGCCAGGTCTTCGGAACCTTACCGAGGTGGGCGGTTGTACCGACGTTGATGTAGGCAACTCAAACACATTTAGCGTTTGAGTCAACTGGCACAATAGAAACTCTACCAAAGTGTGCGTTTGTTCCGTCGAGTATAATAGAAACTCTACCAAAGTGTGCGTTTGTTCCGACGGGAATAATAGAAACTCTACCATAGTGTGCGTTTGTTCCGTCGAGTATAATAGAAACTCTACCAAAGTGTGCGTTTGTTCCGACGGGAATAATAGAAACTCTACCATAGTGTGCGTTTGTTCCGTCGAGTATAATAGAAACTCTACCAAAGTGTGCGTTTGTTCCGACGGGAATAATAGAAACTCTACCAAAGTGTGCGTTTGTTCCGTCGAGTATAATAGAAACTCTACCCTTGTTTGATTTGTGTAGACGCGTGGTTGTATTACTACGTCCGGGTGTAATGCATTGTAATAATAAGAAACCCATCCATCACTTGCGGTTCTATTTCAATTATTTCAATTGATCCATTTTTGAAGACTTAATTATAACCATTTACCTAATATTTATATTTCCCACAGTTGGCGTCGCAATAGTACCATTGTGTACCACCAGTAAGGTCCAATAATAGATACTGATCCGTATTAACTGGCAATGTCGATTGGTTTGGCTTGAGTTGCACTTGAAGCAAAGGTTACATTTTATAATTAAATACATACCATGTGGTTGGTTTCTATATTGTAAACTACTTCTAAACTTCTATATTGTAAACACTTGGTTCCCCGTGAACTATGCCACAAACTTACACTTCAACTGTTAACAAACTACTGCCTTGCTACCGCCTAACCGGTCACTTTTATAACATGCGGCTGCACCACCCACTCCCCACCACCTGGTTGGGTGCTAAGTGGGGATAACGTTCGATGTTATTCGTTACGCTCGTTCGCCTTCGTAGGCTTAGCAGCTAAGTAGGGATCGCCTTCGTAAAATTTAGCTGTGGGGGGATATAGGACTCCGGTGGGGGTTACAATTATACGTTCGATCGTTCGTTTCCACTCCCCACTCCTTTATGGTCCGGATCAGCAATTTCGTTAAGTCGTCAATGTTTTTTGTGATAAAAACCTAATTTTTAAAGTGATTATAGGCTAGTTTTTTTTTTTGCATTTTTGGCTTCTCTGACACGTTAGCAAACAATTCCATTAATTGAATGTTATTATTTTTATGATAATTATTTACTAATAAATGAGTAGCATTATAGCTGTTATTTTTTGTATTTATTTTCCCTCCGTTTTATGTTTTTCAGTAATTGACCATATATTCTTTCAAATTTGGTGAAGGGTGTATAATTGTACCTAGCCCGCTTCAGGAGTTTACTTCTTTGCCAGGTTTGATAATTCATTTATGATTTCACACTGGCGAGAAACCGTTTATATTTCTTATTTGATGTTTCGTTTTTGTCTAGTTTAACCATTCATTTAATTTTACTTTACTTTTTATTCTGTATAATATATTAGTTTCTCTTTAAAGACTAATCGGTAGAAGTTGAAGATAATAGTTATTCAGATTACATGGCCTATTTTAACATGAACCGAAAAGCCCCGAGTTAGTGTTGCCACACATAGTTAAATGCTTGGATTTTAAAATTTAATTGCGAATTTACTAAATGCTAATGGTACTCTGCAAGGGCCATTTATTTTACTTTTTGTTGCCAGTTTTTATACTGTATATTATGAATACACTGTTGCTGTCTTTTCGAGTGCTTATAGCTTCAAGCATGACGACTCGAAGACTTGCCGATTTAATGATAATATTGCTACTTTTAAAAACTCTTATAGCATGCTAGGTACTTCTATACTTGAAGCATTGAAATAGACACATCTATTTCTCTCACCAAATTCGAATGCTTTTATTGGTTATATTTTGCTTGGTATATTCTCCTCGGGTTTAGTACCCAAAGCGAGTCCTGGGGTTATTATTGATATCACTAAAATGGGAATAGTATTCTAACCGGGCCCACGATTTTACTAGTATCCGCATGACTTTATGGTAAATTTGGTGCGTAAATTACAGATATAAAATTAAAATTTTTAATCTCCTTTTTATCTCGGTAACATGTGAAGCATTGTTCTCCGACTTGGCTGACAACCGGGCCAACAAGATGCACCTGGCTTTTCGAGTTAAAACGTTTTATGTTCTCAATTTTTAAAATTTCTCCTCATTTCGGGCGAACCTAAATCTCCTAACTTAATTTTAGAGTCGAATTACTCCAACCATTTCATCAAACTTCAAGTCTAAATTCGAGTTCCCACAGCCCCTCATCTTTACCGTCCCGCTTTGTAATAAATTTTATATGTTTACAAGTTAATGCTATACTTTTACAAGCCGTATAATTCACAAATTTATTTCTATTTTAATGTGATTTTGATATAATAAGTGAAAATATACTGCATTGGAACTATTTAATAACACATAACTTTGCCTGGTGTGAAAACGCCTAATTTCAAACCAATTTCATTGGTGTATATTTCGAGGTGTGAGTACTCCACGTTAAAGACAACGATTGACTGTTTTACTCATTTTCAAATGGTACATGTAATTTTCAAAAATAAAAATATAGGAATTAAATCTGTATGACAATCGTTCATATCTTTCCGAGGAACATAAGTGATACTATTAAGTTCCGTCGCCAACAGTAACTTATAAACGAATGTAACCATGCATATACGACCCACTTACATGATCGGAAGCAGGCAATGTAATTTATTTACTTTTTCGAATGAGTGTGGAAAGTGGCGGTTTCCTAAAATAGTTACTCATTCCGAGCCCTGCAGAAAGCATCATCAATGAATTACACTGCTTGAGATTAAACCGGGTTTTCGGTTTGTAGCTTTGTTTAAAGATTATTATGTTATTAATGATAGAAAATTTCATTATGATAATTCATTCTGTGTAATTATTTGCGTTAACCTGTAAAAGCATTTTGTCGACATAATGTGAAGTTGGTTTCATATTATCACATGGTTATTTTCCGAATTACAACTAAATCATTCCGTTTTCTTTCTTGACCATTTATAATAAATAAAATTAAGTGATATATATAATTTATAAACTTACCAATTAATTTCCAACATTTGAGATGTATTCCATTTTTTCTTGTCACGTTTTCTTCTTCTTCTTCTTCATCGATGTTATAACCGCTCACAATCACATTCCAACAATAAACAGTCTCCATAATATATTGCATTTCATGCACTAAATCCACTTCACCTGTAACAAAACTTCGCTTAATGCAAATAAAGACTTAAAGAGCATGGTTATGGTTCTTGAGTTATGGTTAGTGGCCTACATGGTAGTGGCAAAGAGTATGTATATTGGCGATTTACATTAACGTTGGGGGCGCTGTTATCACCAACAACATGGTAGGATTACAGCGTACACTTCAATGTTTTTATAGTTAAATTTTACAAAAAGTTTAGTGTATTCTTAAATTTTTTGTCATTTGGTTTGTTAATTAGTGATCTTTCACCTTTATTATGTGTGCTGAAGCAGAAAACGCCCTGTATTAGTATTTTTAAAAGATTATTTACTTGATTGCAGTAATTGGTACAAAAACACTACTATATATGCACTACCTATCAATAAATTATTTACCAACTTAATAATTAAAACTTAATTCACCAATTTGGTTGATAATTACGCGTAAACAAATTCTGCCGAGTGGCGTATTCTTAATGTAAATCGCGAATATAGGAGGGTCAGCCACGTATTAAAAATTGAAACGTAGAAGAGATCACCCCGTCCACCAGGGGGCGTAAGCAATGCCATCTATCGCCCGGGAACATTATTATATTTTATTTTTACGTACACTCTATAAAATAGGTTGCTAAAAACAAAGAAAATTTATTTATAATAAGTAGAGAGCGGATAAAAAGGCATTAAAAAAGCCAAAAAAGGCGCCTAAAAAAGCACAAAAAACTTGAAAAAAAAGCTCTAAACAAACAAAAAATAATTAAAAAGGCACAAAAATTTTTACCTCCAATCAATTTTAAAAAAAAATTGGAGGTATGGTAATCGAAAAAAAATTTCAACTTTTTTTTTTTTGCATTTTCGAGATCACCGTGTTCAGAAACGTAAAGATCTGCAAAAAGTAAAAAAAAAAATTTCTGTGTCGGTCTGTCTGTCGGTCGTCAAATTTTGTCGATCGATTTGCTTCCGAACCATTCAACCAATTACGACCAAATTTGGTATGGTGGTAGGGTTCACGGTGGAAAGGTGAAAATAAGGTTTTCGTCGCGATCTATCAATCAGGAGTGCCATCACAAGAAAATAATACGGGATTTTTTTAAAATATTTTGTCTTGCGATATGTTATTTTAAAGGCCTTAAAAGGCTTTATCCAGAATAGGTAAAATTAATCTTCTATCTGTCGTCTGTCAAAAATCACAAGTTGTCAAAGTTGAAACTTTAAGAGTGAATAACTCAAGAAATGCTGAAGGGATCTTACCCAAATTTGGTACGTAGGTACATTGATCCTAATGGATATGAGAGCATATGTAATCCTTCGATAGAAATCAGTAATGCAACATTAAAAAAATAAAATTAACTTTTTTGTCAAAAACATGAAAAAAGTTTTTGTCGATCGATTTTCTCCGGCATTTCTGCGTCGATTGCAATCAAACTTATTGGACGTATGCCTCGTGGGCTGGAATGGTGAAAATAAGGTTTTGCCAGAGAAATCTTCACCAGGGCCACCACAATAAAATAAATAAAAAAAAATGAAAATGTCGTCGTATCTCCGGAAATGTTTAACCGATTCAGCTAAAATTTGGTGTATCGATGGAGCTTTGAAAGTATAAGTATTGGTGAGAAAACAAACGGAGCCAATTGTAACAGGGCGGGGCAGGTCAGAAAAATTATAGAAAATATTAACTGAAATCTTAATTTATATATTTTTTGTGAGAATTGGTCAGATGGCTGGCAAAAATTAAACAATATATTCAAAATTTTAATAAACGTCATAATTTTGTGACATATGTGTCAAAATTAGGTTAATGTTGATTTGTATACCGAGTGCAGCATAAGAATTGAGTTTAGGGCTTGTAACAATTAATTTTAGAATACAAAAATAGGTGGTTCGGTGGGAAATATTTTATAATATCGTCGTACGGACTGACGGAACGTTACTTTATAAGTAAAAGGTTCTGCCACTAGGTAGCGACCAAGTTTAGGCTGTTTGTTAAATTTTTTCGCAAATGTTTTCAGATTCAGTAAATCGACAGTCAGTAATTTACAAAAATTTATTTTCGAAAAATCCGCTAGATGACCGAAAATATTTGTTGTACCAATCTTAGAGAAATTTTATTTGTGACTTCTTACGGTATTATGTGACGTATATAAAAATTTTGGAAAAAATTCAGTGGCGTACAAAAATAAAAAATTTTTTTCGTTTTAGATTTTGTTAAAAAAACTTTTATAGATAGATTTAGGGTAGGGGGTGATACATATAGATATCTTTGCCAGGGCTACCGATATCTTTGTTAAGGCTACCACAATAGATAACAAAAATGAACATTATGTCATCGTATCTCCGGACAAAATTTGGTGTGCTGGTGATTGGAGGTATTGCGGCAGAGAGTGACGATATTTTTTTAATGTAGTACACTTAAAAATTGTTTTATTTATAATTAAATAACAGAAAAATATTTTAAGTCTTTAAACAATAAGTGCTACACTGCTTCCTGGAAACAGTTAACTACTAAATGCTGCTCTAAATTTCTTTGAAATATTCTTCTACAAGGGGTTTCACTTTCAGCATTATTGCTTGGCAGCGGCGTATTCAGGGGGGGGGGCTGCTCCCCCATCCCGAAATTTTCTAACTTTCTATTAAGCGTTTGACCTTAAAAATTTGAAAAACTTTCGTCTGCGACGCTATTACAAGACTCGCTTCGCTCATGGGAGGTCCCCCACTAAACTCCTAACTAAAAACTAAAATACTTCTAACCCCGAACTAAATTCCTGGCTACGCCACTGTTGCTTGGCACTTGTTTACAAATTTTTTTTTCTACAAATAGTAGACAAATCAGTAGTCAAACAATCAAAATTTGATAAATTTTATTCTTGCTTTCACCAATTTGGATTTTAAACTAATTTTAGTACCAAAATGCATTGATTTTTTTGCAATTACAAATTTTTATGCTTAGGTTGGTACCGTATAAAAACTTCAAATTTCAAAATTCAATTCAGGTAAAGAATTCAAATTCTGTTTAGGGGCGTTTCGGACAGTAAAAATTGCTTTTTGCAAAAAAAAGCTAAAATAAGCTTTAAATAAGCATAAAAATTAAAAATAAGCACAAAATGCTGAAAAAGGCAAAAAAGGCATAAAAAACTTAGTGTCAAACGATAAAATTCTTTATAAATCGTACACATTTTAAATATCTTATTGCTGCCTTAAATATTGACGATAAGCATAATGGAAGGAAATCCGCTCTCTAATTATAACAATCTGTAATAGCAAAGATATACACCACGATGCTTACACTGGCTAACACTTCATATAATGCTCATATTGGCCACTGAGGTCGTTACCAATCGACCAAAAATACCTGTGACAAGTATACCCATAAGAGCTGTCCCTCTATATATACTATGGAGGGTAGAGGGTAAAGGACCTCTACCCTCCATAATATATACATACTCTTTGTCAGTGGTAACATTTTCAATTTCGCGTTGGTACTCCCTACCCGGCAATTTTTAAATTTCAAACACTAAAATTACTAATTTAATTTTACATGCATCTTGATGTTTTAGATTGTTTCTATTTTTTAATTCTATGCTTTAATTAATTAATAATTTCGAGATTTCTGAATTTTATATATTTAATTTTCTGTATTTGCAAATGAAAATTTTTTAAAATAAGAGTGTTTTCTCTTTAATTTATGTACAGTCTTTTAAGGCCAGTTGTATAACAGAAGATCAACCTCGGATCAGAGTTAAACCAGGATCAACTTACTGTTGATCCAATCGGAGTGCTCGAAATCAAAGTTAACTCTGATCCAAGGTTAATCTTATGTTATACAACTGGCCCTTAAGAGCGCTGGGTCACATTGCGTTTCGGATGCATTTTCGATGCTTATAGAAATCACTATAAATCAGTTGTTATTTGAACTATTTAATTGAATTTAGATTTATTTGAAAGAGTAAAGATTGCCCCACGTTTTGGTGGGGCCGATTCTTCATAAAAAATTTTGTGCAAAAATTATGAGTACTGAAAGTTATGCTAACTTTAGTGTCGAATTACGTGAAGCATAATTCTTTAATTAAAATTTTACTCGATGAAATGAGGCATTGATTCTTTAAGTTGACGAAAAATTTAAAATAATGAAAATATATTAAAAAATAAAAATTTGCAATCAAATTTACTAACTACTTGTAAATCTAAAAATGAATTTATTTTTTACAATTTCGCACGACCCCTACATTTTCTTGCTGGAACACACAAAATTAGTATACTCGGTTGAAAAAGTATGCTTAACTTTAGGGTGCTTTAGGGTACCTGCGAATACATACATTATAACAGATGTTTTCTCATTTCCATGTGTAAAACTTTCATACAAGATAAACCAGGCTAATATAATTGAGCGGTGTTCAATCAATATAATCAAGATTTATAATCGACCGATTGCACAAAAGTTAGCTAAAATTTAAACTTTTTTTAAATTTAATCACGGATTCAGTTTTAACTAACGTTTGTTCAAGTTTTTATTTTTATTATATAATATGTACATTAAAGTATTATATAAAGAACCTTATTGTGATTTTTATTTTGATGTCTATTTTATAGATTATTCACATTAATTTATTGATGTAGCAAAGGCTATTGTAGAAAAGTATCTATAATATTTGAAACCGCGAGAATTGCTTTGAAATTTATATTCAATGCATTTAAAACAAATGTAATTGTTATGCATTTACAGTTTCGGATATTCAATGCACAAAAGTTAGTAAAGTATCTCATTTCTGGTCTTCTGGCAGTTTGGCACACCCCATATGTATTGAAGTACAAATTAATTGCTTCCTTATCGTTTGCATGTGTAAAAATTTCTTTGAAAGCAAAGTATAGATTTTAAAAGGCCCTAAGTTTTTCTAACTTTTAGTTTTAAATAAACTACAAAACAATTTGGTTGATGCGTTTGTTCCGTTAGCGGTTAATTCGAGTGTTTTTTCTTAGTGTGTTTTATTAAAAGTGCATCTTCATTTTTAAGTGTATAATACTAGAAAATCGACCGTTGGAATATTTATATATTTTATTCTTGTTCCCTATTGTTTACATTTCGTAAAATTGTAAAACATGCCACCCACAAAAAAACGAAGAAAATTCAATATTCAAAACTTGCAGCGAGGTAGATGTGTAAGTATTTATGTAGTAATTTTTATTCGTTTTTTGTAATTTTAATATACTTGAACAATCTTTAAAATCGTACTATTTGCAGAAAAAACAGGTACCGCAAGTAGAAACTAATTTAGAATGTTTAAATATTCGAAATGAAGAAAAAGAGTCAACACCCGACCAACCTATGGTGCAACTGCAGACTCTCAGTAATGACAACCAACAAGATATAATTAATTTCAAATTAGGTACAGTAGTAATAATTTAAAATAATTTTTTACTAATTATGATTTGTCTATCGAAGTTAATTTATATTTTATTTAAAAATGTAATTTAAACGAAGTATTGTACATTTTTAAATAAAAAATAATTTTTTACTAATTTTAATTTTTAATTTGATCTATATAGATATAGAAATTGAAAAACCAGAAGTAACTCCAGCAGAAAACATTGTAATTGAAGGCATGAGAATTGTTGATTTAAATTTTTTCTTCAACTCTTTAAAAGCAGTTGCTAATCATAACACTGCTTTTGGATGTGGAATACAGAATCTAACAATAGTAAAAGAACAGCGTCATGGTTTTGCTTCAACAATTCATTTCAAATGTAATTTTTGCAATATTATAGTCAAAACCTCTACAGTAGGCGAAAAAATTGATATGGATATAAATACATCGGCAGTAGTTGGCATTATGGGCATCGGTTGCGGTTTTTCGAACATGGAAGAACTTTTTGCTACAATGAATATTCCATGTATGAATAAAAAACAATATTCTGAATATCACGAAAAAGTGAGTACAGCTTGGGAACTCACATGTATTCAAAGTATGAAGGAAGCAGCTGAAGAAGAAGCAAAGTTGGCTATAGCAGCCAATGAAGTAGACGATGACGGTATTCCATTAATAACTGTCGTATGTGATGGATGTTGGTCAAAAAGATCATATCGATCTAATTATTCGGCTCTTTCTGGAGTTGCAGCTATTGTTGGGAAACGAACAGGAAAAGTTCTCTATATGGGCGTTAAAAATAAATTTTGCACAGTTTGTTCTAGAGCTGCTGCACAGAACAAAACTCCCAAAAAACATAAATGTTTTAAAAATTTTGTAGGTAGTTCCAGTGCAATGGAAGCAGCAGTGTTAGTGCAAGGTTTTAAAGAAAGTGTAAGTATGTATGGTTTGAAATATGCAAAAATTATAGCCGATGGAGACAGTAGTACGTATAAAAAAATTTTGGAGTCGAGACCATATGAAAACCTGTCAATAGAAAAAATTGAATGCAAAAATCATTTGTTGCGTAATTATTGTGTGAAGTTACTTGGGCTATCACAAAATACTGCATATCCTCATTTAATACGAAAATGTTTAACCCCGGATGCAATTATGAGGCTACGAAGATCGGTTGTTGGAGCAATAAAATATAGAAAGCAAAATCCTTCGGATGAAAATGCCGTTTATTTATTGAAAAAGGATATTGAAAATAGTCTTTGCCACGTATTTGGAAGACATGATAATTGTGAAGAATACTTTTGTAAAAACAAAGTAGAACTAGATAAACTCACTGATATTGAGACATGCTTACAATTTTATATTAGATTAAAGCAAGTGGTGCAAAACTTAGCAAATCATGCAAGAAGTCTAATTGAATTTGTAGACAGTAATATTGTAGAACAATTTAATAGTATTGTCGCTAAATTTGTAGGAGGTAAAAGAATTAATTATTCCTTGAGAGGTTCTTACCAAGCTCGTTGTTCTGCTGCAGTAGTTTCCTTTAATTCAAAAAGATCAGTACAAAAACTTTATAAAAACATATATGGAAGTAGCCCACAAAAAATGATTAAGAAATTGGAAAACTATAGAGCAAACAAAGCCAAAGCCTCAACAGAAAGAAGGCGAATGAAAAGTAAAGAACGACCAATCAATAAAAATATTACTAAAATAAAAAGAGCTGTTTTAGTAGATTCTGATTACGGAGATTATTGTCAGAAACCGGACATGGCATTTGATATTTTTGAAGAAGAAAAGGCAAAGTTCTTAAAATCGCTGCAATTAAAAGAACACGAGCGTTTTAACTTGGAAAGGGAAACCATACTGCAATCTCGAAGTAACATGTGGATGGAAATGCGAAGAAAATTATTAACAGCTTCAAATTATTTTCGAGTCTGCAGAAGAAGACCAACCACAAGCTGTGTGAATCTCGTCAAGTATTTGTTGTATTCTTCAAATAATTTAAATGTTGCTTCAACAAATCATGGCAAATTATACGAAGCATTGGCGCTTGCTCAATTAGAAAAACAAGAAAATGTTAAAATTTATCCTTGTGGTTTATTTATTGATGTACAGTTACCATATCTTGGAGCAACACCTGACGGTATTATTGACGAAGATACAATAGTTGAAATTAAATGTCCTTCTTCTGCATTTAATATGGATCCCGAAGAGGCAATTCGAAATGACAAAATTCAAATTTTAAAGATTAAAAATGAGAGTATCGAAACAAAAACTAATTGTTCGTGGTATTACCAAGTTCAAGGTCAACTACATGTAACTCGGCGAAAGAAATGCTTATTTGCTATTTGGACCGGCGAAAACTACCCGCTGAAAACTTTCTATATACATAAAAGTGACGATTTTTGGATACAAAACATGGAACATAAGTTAATCGAATTTTATATGAACTGCGTTTTACCCGAACTAATAGATTCTAGATATATACGTAATATGCCAATTAGGGACAACATCAAAACAACGCCAGTGAAGAAAATCAGTGCCAAACGAAAACTACCGTTCTAGAGAACACAACAGTTGAAAAATGGAAAAGGAGGTATTATCTCATGAACTAAAATTGTTTTTATTTTTATTTTTTTCCAGTTTTTCCATTGCCAATTTTATTTAATGTATTTATTTAATCCTTTTTGACATTATTTAATGTCCTTTTCAGGTGAGGCTCAAATAAAAATTCCTACTCCTGGCCTCCACGTGGCGAGCCTCGGTAATACAATATAAATTATTGTAGCTAACAGGAGAGGTTTTAACAAATTATAGAAAAATCTTGATCTTCATCTATCTCATCAATTAATTTTACAAAGTCTTACGTTGTTTTTCGATACGCAAGCAGATTCTACATTAAATATTATTCTTTATCAAGTATCAACTGTTTAGCTCGAAAATTCAATCAATTCAAAAATAGTAGGGCAACAACAATGTATTCTCGAAGCGGTACCCATATAAGCGCCAACACTTTGAAGACTGAAGAATTGACAAGAACAATTTTTGTTTTAATTAATAAACTATGGATCGATTGATGTACGATTTAATCAATAAAAGATGTTTGTATTTGAAATTTAGAGTTTTTTTTTAAATTGCAGCACTTGTTTTTTTTGCCGATTTGGATACAACACAATTTTCTGAGTAAATGTAAAAAGTTGTTACTTTGAAAAATCCTTTTTTGAGCCAATAATCCTAAATTACAAATATATCTAATTAGTAATTAAAAACTTCTATAAATGAAAACAATAATTTTATCGATCAGTTTTAAAACTTTGGGAGTATTTATTTCGAAAACTTTTCGCTTCAAGATCATAGTTTCTTACATTTTCTCAGAAAATTGTGTTCTCTCCACAATTTTTTTGCCATTTAAAAAGCGGTGAAAATAATTTTTAGTTCAAAACGAATCACTGAAATTCAATTTAAATTAGATTTGTTTCAAAAAGAATTAGCCCTTTAATTTGAAATGATTCGGTATGAATCAATAAAGAACACTTGAATAATGTAAGTTTTGTAAAAACGATTTTCAATATCGTTTTGACTAATTAAAATAAATATAATAAAAAAATAAAAATATTTTGAATTTAATATTGCTTATGAATATTTATGAATCCTGCAAATTACTTGAACAAGTGAAAGTTACCGAATTTAATTTTGGTGGGCGGTTTGTGTTATTTTTACTATGCTCGGGGTGTAACTGTTGTCACCCGGTGTGATAGATGTAACAGTTTTCAATACAATTTTAACAAGTTGAAGGATTGCAAAATATTTAGTTTTTTCTATAAAAATTCAACTTAAATTTTGAACTATTACAGCTATTTAAAAATTTTAAATAATGGAAGTTATAGTAGATACATATTAAAATTAAAATATCATTATTTTAAACTATTTTTTAAAATCGCCCAGCATCCCTATGCCTTTTAAAATTGTCCAGCATCTCTTCTATACGGTCAAGTTAGGTCTTAGTATCAAGTTTCATCCTAATGACCTTTTTCGACAACATTCTACTGTTGCTTTTTGTATTGAATGTACTTTTGAATTTAAACCAATGACATCAACTAAAAGATCACGTGCAAATTTGAAATAGAACCACCTCTAACATCGACTCCCCTACACCCGACCGAAGGCAAATGCAGGATAGCCGGAAGACCCATTGCTGTTAAGTAGCAAATGATGTAGCAAGTGATGGAACATATCTATGGTAAAAGAAGTACCTCGTTAGTGCGTTTAAAAGATCTTTCTAGTATTTTTTTACAAAATATTAGAAATATTTTTGCGATGTGCATATTTTTTGTTTTATTACAATTAAATTAAATATCATATCCGGTAAATAGTGTTACACGATTATTCGGATTAGTATAATAATTTTCTGATAAATTTTTAAATTCTATAGACTTTAAAGTGAGAGGCAAGTAGAGCCTATTCCCAAAATTTCATCAAAATCCATGCTTTAGGAAAGAATTCGAAGGTAATACCTTATTTTTGCCCTCATTGACTGGACTAATAGTTAATTCGACAATGAAGGTTGTTTGTACTCACTTTTTTCTAATCCACACATTGAAGAGCTTGTTTGAAGCTTGGACATCTTTTGACTGTATGCCGCCAGACTTGGTTATGCTGTTGCCCTGTGCATTTTCCACAACTTGGAGTATCTTAAATTAATTACTGTTATTGGCTGTTCCGTGTACAAAGTTTTAGCATGCATTCTGGTAATTCTTCTGTTGATTGCCCAGTCCAATTTCCTTTCCATCCTTATTTAAGTGCGATAATGTGATAAACTAAAATAAAAATAAATTTGGGTTAGCGATGGTTTAAGTGGGCAATATTTTATGGGTTTGATATTATTCTTGAATCACAGCTTTTATAAATGTATTTTATATACACTGCAAGGGTTTTTAAATCATCAACTAAAAAGTGACGCGCATGACTGATTTATCGAGATTCGTAAATTACTTGCAGATTAGATTAACCTTACCGAAATGTTGACCACTGTTTTTTTTTCATTTTAATCGTTCTAGCACTACACTGCATCTGATCTTATTATATTTTATATGGAACACAATTTTGCTAGTTATACTTTCCATAAATTTATTTGTTTTTAAAAGAGTTTGAAGTACACATTATATTGAAAAGAATGACATAATCAGTTAACATTCTTAAAGTTCTTAATTTGTATGTGGTGAATTTTGAGCAGGAGTACTAATGGTAATAATTTTCGCTGAAGGTTGTAGCAGACGGTATTGTCTGTGAGTGTTGTGCTCGTCTTTGCATTTTGGCTTTAAATATTAAATTTTCTATGTCGTTCATAAGAATGTCACGATCTTGTTCGTCAAATTTCCTCAATTTGGTGGTCAGCAGGTCAGCAAACTGTAAACATTCGTCTTGACCCCGAAATTCACATCTAGTTTTCATAATTTTGTACTCATAGTCTATATGACTTTCGATTCTATCTATGTATCTTCTTTTATTTCCTCTACTTTCTCTCTCGGGTATGGAATTCAAAACATTATCAATAGTTATAATTTTTGGGAGGATTTTAGTAGGATTCTTTTCTTGGTTTTCCACTATTATGGTTTGGGTTTCTTCGTCTATTGTGTTTGGAGTTTCTTCATTTATTGTGGTTTGGGTGCCTTCATTTATTGCGAATTGAAGTTCTTCATCCTCTATGTTTGTTTCTTTTCCGATCTGCTCTGAATCATCAGCTACTGGAACCAAATCCTAAAGAAAAAATTCTATTCAATTAAAGGCATAACAACATGTAAGTTATACAGTGTTTCAGTGTATTGTGATAATGACGAAGCTTCAATTTTAAATATTGGGTCAGTCCTTGAGCAAGTTTTATTTTAATGAATATTACAACATACCTCCTTGTATATTAAACTTCTTGGTTGATATATTCCTTGTAAGAACTTTGCCATGGTATCAAAAGCAAACCAGGTAGGTGTGTACACCTCATCGGTACTATTGCCGGCTTTCTTGCTTGCATTTAATTTATTTAAGAGTGGCCTAAATGTCGCCATAAGTGACTCCTTTTTTTTCTTTAAATCCGTTATCGAGCATTCTGTTCCCAATGATTGTTGAATTCTTAACCACGCATCATTAACGACTTTTCGATTTTTGTTCTGCGGATCTCTTGGGTTCCAAATAGCCGGCTCTTTCTCATACAACTTTATAAATAACAGTGTGACTTCATTTGACCAGTCCATTATTAACTTGCAACTTCCTTACGGTAGCATGTACGGGATTTCACTTGGAAACATAAATAAGTGCAGCTACGTAACTCAGGTTGAGTGAGCGAGGCATTTGCCCAAAGCACAATATATGCCAGAACGCAATCAGGCCCACAACTGAAAAATGAGACAAAACGAATGATGTAACGATGAAAAATTAATCAAAAGATATAATTTGTAAAAATGCAAATGAACCGAGAAGGCTAAATTTTTGATATGACGTGGGGGAGGGGGCTAATTAAGCTTAACATCAAATTGTCGACCAAAATTTCCTATGTGCATTTTCCGCCCTCTTGAAATAAGGGTTAAATTCAGTTTTTTTACAATAACTTGGTTTTCCGTTGAGATACGATAATTTTGAACGAATACTTTTTTGTTGCTTTTTTGACGCTCTACAATTTAGGTTTCATACATTTCGTACTTATTGTTCATGGTTATTGAGATATCGATGGAAAGTCAAAAATTTAGGTAGTGAAATTTGTTTTTTGCCATTTTCTCTTTTCTCGCGATAGATATCAAAAAAATGTCTATTATGAAACTTTTAGAGCGTATTCAGACCTACAACCTAATTTTTTTATTTTTTCCCTTCGACCAAAATTACGATCTGTAGTGCGCCACAAAGTCGGTAAGTCCGTGCCCCGTTTCGATTTAGCCTCTCGCACGGTTGTATGCACACGTCAAAACGGATGAAAGATTGTTCGGGGAATCATTGAGATACAAACTAAATAAATAAACCAGACAAATTATGGAACAAACTTATGAAATAACGGCGGAGCATTTGTATTAAATTGTCCTTATTTTGCTCTTGACGTTTCGGGTAATTTTTTCAGGGAAATATAAACAATTCTATTGGCAGCGCTGTTTTTTTTTGTAGCATTTCAGCCGTGTTTTATAAATTTCGTGAACATGGGCGATTATTTCATTTGCAAAAAACTTTTTACTACAGACATTTATATGGCTAAAAAGAGAGCTGTTCAGAATATCTTAGCGGCGGGCGTAAAAGGAGGATGTGTGGAGCATCAAAACTTGTTACAAAGTATTGATTCAGTGAGTGTTCACAATGCGTACTACAATTCCACAAGCCGTTTTTGGCGCACTAATAGGGTTTGAAACAGAACGGAGAGTTGCCTATCTATAGTATCTCCCTTATCTATGGTTGACGACAGACTACTTACGGGCTGGAACCAATTTGTATCACAGCCGAACCCGCTCCACCTGAACTTTTAAAACTCATTACGTGCAAACGTAAAGGAAAGTGTGAAGCTGCTTGTGGGTGCAGAAAAGCAGGAATTAGTTGCTCCGTTATTTGCCTGCATTGTAGTGGGTAAACATGCAACAATATCGCCAGTAGACATTCTATTCAACGACGACGACGATGATGTTTCGAACATCCCAGCATCATTTCCTACGGTTCGAGAGTCTCCACAACTCGAAGAGCTAACCGAGGAAGAACATCTTCAGTCAAGACCATCGAAACGACGAAAAATATAAAAATAGGGGGACCCTTAATTATTATTTTTGGCTACACAAAAAATTGTTTGTTCCATAATTTGTCTGGTTTATTTATTTATTTTGTATCCCAATGATTCCCCGAACAATCTTTCCTAAAAACAAATTTCACTACATAAATTTTTGACTTTTTCGATCGATATCTCCATAACCATGAACAATAGGTAAAAATGTATGGGACCTAAATTGTAGAGCGTCAAAAAAGCAACAAAAAAGTATTCATTCAAAATTATCGTATCTTAACGGAAGACCAAGTCATTGTAAAAAACTGAATTTAACCCTTTTTTCAAGATGGAGGAAAATGCACATAGGAAATCTTGAAGTGCGTGAAGGTAGCCCCCCCTTTTTTCCAAAACTAGAATTTTTTTTATTGTATTGTGTTGTATTCACTTGTATTAGATTGTATTGTAAAATTTTTTTTCATTTCGCGAAGCATCAAGTTGAAAATCGCGAAAAACCATTTTTGCGCTGGCCCCCCATTTTCAAAAATGTTGAAAATTTTTTCTTGTATTATGTTGTATTCAATTTGTATTGTTTGTATTATTAAAAATTAAAGTTCTATGTTTAATATTAACCGCGTAAATCGCAAAACAAAAATTTGAGCTGGCCCCCCTTTTTCAAAAATTTTTCTTTTGTATTGTGTTGTATTGTATTTAATGAGTATTGTTTGTATTATAAGGAATAAATGTAAAAGTAAGTATAATCCCAAGAATACTAGGAATAAAAGTAAAAGTTTAATACCATAAATACCATTGCCTAGGTAGTTCCTTTACAATTATTATATTGTACAATGTACGGATTTAAATTCTTTAAACATTTATCTTTTTAAAAAGTACCTGTGTTATTTCTATTGTCAACTTAAATTTAAATTTTCCAAAAATTTACTTGAAAACCGGCCCCGTTGTGAATGTGAAACGGGGTTAATCGATCAAATTCTAGTAACCCATAGAGAGATGAGAGAAAGATGCCCTGCCCAAATTTTTTCATTGCTATAATAAATCGAAGCTTCCATGTGTTCCACTTACACCACCGTCTCGGAGTTAATCATGATTTCAGGTAATTTTTAAGGGATGAATTAGAATTACCCAGGTAATAACGGTATCTTTAATTTTCTAATAAAATTTTTAAAATTGTCAATTTTCCGCCAATTACATTTTAGAAAAATAGTCAAAAATATATTGACTTTGTGTATTTTAAATAAAAAAATTTGAGTTTTAATGTAATCGCCGTGCAATTTAATTATTTTTTATTATTTTAAAATTATACAGTATGACGGGGGGCGGGGGAGAGTTCAAGACAAGACAGGACTTTTGCACGTTTTGTGAGACTTCAATGTAATTTTTTTATAATTCATTAGAAAATAAATTTGATCTTTGAGAATAATTTTCTTTTAATGAAATTTTCAGATTCAAAATATAAACTCGGAGTCTAGTAACCCATTGAGAGAAAGATGCCCTGCCCAAACTAACATAATTATATCTCCAACACAAGTAATTAAACTTAACGAGGATTAACCACCGCCTAGGGTTGATCATAAAAATTGTTGGTTTCCATTTGTCATAGCTACTACGTACTCTTTCTTATATAACGCCTTAATAGTCCGGGAGCCCGCGTGCATGGGAACTAAACCATAAAGTAAAATTTTTTTGACCACACAGGCTAAAAGGACATTAAAAATTAGTAATAAAACCGCCCGTCTGCCAGTCGAGAGTGGCAGCGTTAACTTGGGAGCGGCGTGAGAAAAAAAGGCATTTTTGAGGTTGAACTAAACCATAGGGTACATACACAATTTTTATATCAAAAGATTCATTCTTTTGTGTATTTTTCAAATATACTATGACAGACGGTTTTAAGTGCAGCCTTCATGACGGCAGACGCGTTTGAAAATATCGAGCGAGCGAGAGTAATGCGCGGAATAGCATAACAAACAGAGATAGACTTTCGCCTTGCTTGCAAATGAGATTCAGTAGATGTAATTCACTTTAATAAGTACCACTTACAGAAAATCATTGTAAGTGATTATTTTTTTGTTTTTCGAAAAGGCTCGTATTAACATCCTCTTTTCCAAGGCCAACTTTTAAAATTAGGGTTTTTTAATTTTGTGATAATTTATTGTTTGTGCTCTTATTTACAAATAGACAAAAAAATTCAAGCAATATTCTTTTCAAGTTCTATTTGGTGTCTCCCGCAGGCAACACTAGAACTGAGGAAGTTAAAAATAAAAATTAATTACTTTTGAAATACACAGGGTGGCGCAAAATGAAGGTTGTAGTTTGAATTATTCATAATGATTTTATTTAAGCGACAATTGTTTTTTTTTTAATTACAGTATTTCAATGGGGAGTTTTTTTGGTTTAATTATGAAAAATTATATCTCGCAAGTGGTGGCCATTTTTGCTTCGCATATTCGTGCTCTTTTCATAACCTGCCCCAAAATTTTAGGTGATATATCCTCGAATTCATCGCGAATATAGTTTTTTTAATGGCAGGATGGTCCTTGGCTTATTAACGCACTCTTTCTTTCAAATATACCTAAAGAAAACAGTCAGGTGCGGTTGTTCGATTGTGTATTGTTGCATTTTAAATACCCTAAGGCCCAGTTTTTCTATCGTAAGTTAATCTAAATTTCAGGGTTAACCTACGTTTATGACTACCTGATTGGTCAGAAATCTAAGTTAACCTTTAAATTTGGGTTAACCTAAGGTTAACTTACGATTGAAAAACTGGGCAGTCTTTTTCACAAAATACTGAAATGAAATTTTACAAAAATAATAAATTAAAAAGTTATAATGAATTCAAACCACAACGTTCGTTTCGGGCCACCCTGCATTTTACATTATGTAAAATCAAAATTTGAAAAGCAATGTAAACAACATCTACAAAAAGTAGCTTGAGAGAAACTAATTGTATAGTTGAATCTTCATTGTTAATTTTTAGTCTGTAGACTAAAAATACGTTAAAAATTGTACTTACTTGCCTACTGACCAAATTTCAAACATATTTTTAAAATCGATAACAAATTTTTTAATACCAGTTAATCGAAGACAATTCCACGCTCTATGCCGTTACTCGCTTTGAATCTGCTGCTTGCTTTCTTTCTCAATTTTAGTTAAAAGCTGATTTTCTTGATGCAGAAAATAGTCGCTTTAAGAATTCAAACGGATATTTTAAATTTAATAAATATCGTCTAATTTCTAAAATTTAGACAAACATAAATAAAATGATGATTCTTATTACCATAGCAGTGTAATGTGGTCTGAAGAAGGTCAGCGAAACATCGGAAGTTTTGCCATACACTATGCAGAGCGTAGTCAACTTATTTTGTCGAAGCCAAAATCACATCACATACTAGGAAATTTAATTAATGTATGGTTGTGGTGATTTCCCGTTACCTTCCCGATAGCCCACAAAACTATTAGGCTTTAGATCACAGCAATGTATTCAAGACCAAGATTTGAACCACGATTACCCACTTCCCAGTCGGCCGGTATAGTCGTAAGATATAGGCCATCAAGTACTTGTTCAAGTTATCGAAAATAGATAACCTTTATTGAATTTACAATTTAAAAAAAAATTATATTAATTACTATGCTTATCTTCTATAAAGTCACAAAAACAATAATTATAATAGATGAATTTTTGCAATCAATATAATTACCATAGAGTGACAAACTTTTGTAGCCTTTAATGTACAACTAATGTTTTTTTACCAAATTCTACAGTTTTTTGACTGTCTGTCTGCTCTTACAAGTTCATGAAATCAAAAATTTAATTTTAAATAATTAAACAAGTTAATTCAACATTACTAAAAATTAATTTTATTTTCGAGCTTTCAGTGATGATTATTAATTTTTATATTATTATATTTCAGAAGTTAAGGTTTTATATATTTTTATAAGCTAAAAGTAAAAAGTTGATTTTCTTGTGACAAAGACAATTCTTATACGATTTTTAAATTTTAGCTATAATAAGTTTCGGTTTTTTCACTTCTACGTATTCCGATTGAAATCACTTCACTTCAATTTGTTTTAAGCATTTAGTACTTGATCATTCAAGACCATTTTATCAAGAATTCAATGAATGAACAATAAAATTCATAATATTACCAATAATTTTTTTATGGTATATGACTTATGTTATAATAAAGAAAATAATCACTTATAATGATTTATTATACTTATTAAAGTGAATTACATCTACCGAATCTCATTTTCAAGCAAGGCGAAAGTCTATCTCTGTTTGTTATGCTATTCCGCGTATTACTCTCGCTCGCTCGATATTTTCAAAAGCGTCTGCCGTCATGAAGGCTGCACTTAAAACCGTCTGTCATAGTATATTTGAAGAATACACAAAAAAAAGAATCTTTTGATATAAAAACTGTCTATGTACCCTATGGTTTAGTTCAACCTCAAAAATGCCTCTTTTCTCGCGCCGCTCCCAAGTTAACGCTGCCACTCTCGAGTGGCAGACGGGCGGTTTTATTACTAATTTTTAATGTCCTTTCAGCATGTATGGTCAAAAATTTTGTACCTTATGGTTTAGTTCCCATGCACGCGGGCTCCCGGACTATAAATATTTGCAGCTATTTTTGAAAAACCCCTTCGAGGTTTAACCCAAACAGAATTAATTTATTTATATTAATTTGTTGCAACTCTGAATTGCTCAATTACGCCTATATTGCTAAAGGTAATGTTTATATACATTAACTATTATAAATCAACTAACCTTATTCTGAATCCACCTGGACAAACTTTCGCAGTTGTTTCCAATACGAACTGGCAGGCTTCGATTAATCAACAAATGCCACTTTTGTAATTGAAGGTCGTCAGTTCATCAGAAGATTTGTTCCCTTACATTCAGCAAGATTGTTATGTTACAAATGAAAATCATAAATCTAAAAGAGGTTTTATCAACTATTTATAGGTTAACAATGTGATGTTTGTGCTTACCACTCTTTCAATGTAAACCGAATTTATTCCAAATGTCTTGGTGGACAAGTAATTTTATATTTCATCTTATTTATCCAGTAAACTATAAATAAACACAAAGCACAAAATTGTTCCAGGCAAAAAACACCAAAACACCTACTAAACGCTTCTTTGTGAAGTTTCCCACCCAATTACCGACTTACAGTTTTCTGTATATTATGCAAGTTTTAAAAGTAAAGCCCGGTTCATAGTAGGATTATTTTTCTCAAATTTTTTTTACTTTATACTGCTTTATACAGTAAACTCGTAAAGTTTGAATGAAATAAATCTAGAGTTTATTATTTAATAATATTTTTTTTATCAGACCCAATGTAGATTGTTTTGAAAATCGCAGTTATTTTTGAATGAAAAATAACAGTTGAATGTGCGTGCACTTGCGATTAACAAAGCAAGAAAATCAGAATATTTTTTTAAACTGTAAAATAATTGCAAAAAATGTGATGGTTAATGTCGTTTCTACGGTAGCTGTGAGCGCCAAGCGCTTCTTTTTATTTCTCGTATGTATCACATATCGCTCGGTTTGGCTTCCAATTATATGGATGAGTTTCTGAATAGCGGCGAGTAAAGTTCTGCCACACTTTTTCCGAGAAACATCGAACCACCACAAATAATAAAAGCTTATAATTTGTATATGTCATTAGCGGTTAGTTTCGCCGTTAGCAGTATGTACATCTTTTAAAAATTTTATCTCTTACTTATATGTATTTCTCAATATTGTTATTGATAATATAAGGTAAATCGGTATTTTTCGATTCATATGGTAGAAGGATTTAAAAAAAAAGTTGATGTATTTTTATGATTTATAATATATCAAACGGCACACGTACACACGTCATTCACCTCTTAATGGATTGAATTTACCTAATTAATGTTGTTTGTTTTTGTTTTTTGAAACAAAAACATTTTTATTTTTTTTAAATAGCAGATAAAAAATTTAGTAATGAAAACATTACATTTTGAATGGATGAAGCAGGATTTCCTAGAAACGAGACAGCAGTGGCAAATTATTACTTTTTTAATAGTAATAAGTAATATTGTAATCTAATACATGTTAATTTGTTTAATTTTTGAATATTTTGTAATATGCATATTAAATAATAATTTAAAAAAAAGACACCTCACCAAGATTCGAAACGCGGACCCCGCGCTAAGCAATAATTCAGTTTATACGTGGAACCAATCAACACCACAATTTATCTAACTGCATAACATTATTATCCTACAAATATTAAAATCCCGAACATTAAATGGATTATTAAAAAAAAATTAATATAAACAAAAGTGTTCGCGCATTTTTTGTAATAATTTAATAATTTTGAGAATTTAATTTTTTGTTATGTAGCTGCCTTGCTTATTATGTTCTGATTTTCTGTGAAATGGCTTGGTTTTGGCATCAGATTTTTTGCAAAATGTTTCGTTTAAAAGATAGAAGGCTTTGAAAAAAAATCTCGAATTTTTAAACATTTTTACTTTATCATACGAAGGCTGAGAAAGTATTATAATCATGTAGAAAAAAAGTTGAGATTTTGATGAAATAGACATTTTGGGGTCCCAGGAGCGGAAAATCATCATTTCAAAAAAATGTCTGTATGTATGAACATATGTATGTGCGCTGTACTTCAAAATGCAATAGAAATTTTTTAACAAAATTTCGTATTTAGTACATTAATGGTGAGACTTAGAGCTGATTAGATTTTGGTTAAAATCGGTACACGGAAACGCAAAAAAAATAACATTTTGTAAATTAAGAAAATTATTTTTTTTTATTTTTAAAAATTTATTTTTTATTGTATTCTTTTCCAAAATAATAATTCTTTTAAAAATTTTGTTAAGTTTATCATTACTTAAAAGCAGGATCAAGTTACGGGCATGACCATATCCGATCTTTTTTCTTATTTTAATTCATAACTCGAAAGCCGTTGATTTTAGACAATAAAAGATTTGAATCTAGTTTGTAGATTAATTCAAGCTCTTTAAAGAAACACTAAACCATTTTTACTGAAAAATCAAAATTTTCGGCGCTATAGCCATGTGGAGGTGGAAATCTATAGAGGGTTTGAGTTTAAAAAAAAACTATTTGTTAAATATTGTTTTTAGAAAAGTGTGCCATCTAAAGTGGTACCACTATGTAAAATGTATACGGGGACACCCTGTATATTTAAAAGTTTTTGATTCCAGTCTTTATGTTTTTGTTTGAGTGTATAGATTTTCTGATCAAAATGTAGATAAACATTAGGTACATTATGCGATTAAAAATTATTACTAAAATTTAATCAGATTAAAATAATTAAAATTAAATAAATAAATAATTAAAATTAATAAATCTATATACAGTAGAATCCGCTTAATGTGATCACGGATATTGTTATCGGTCGGTTACTGCTATCATTTTGAGTGGGAACCGGTGTAGCCGGGAATTTTAACCCCCTTTTATTTTACCCCCGGGGGTAAAAATTCCCTAGTGAAATTTTACCCCCGGTAAAAATTCTCTAGTGAAATTTTACCCCCGGTAAATATTCCCTAGACAAATTTTACCCCCAATAAAAAATGATTAGGGGGTAAAATTTCCCTAGAGAATTTTTACCGGGGGGTAAAAAAGTTCAAAATAACCTCAGTGAATTTTTACCCCCTTAATAAATTTTATAGGTAAATCAGAATTTTTATTAGTGTTTATGTATCAAATTCGATTATATTTTATTCTAAGATGCTAAAATATCTTCTTCAGATTTTGGAAGAATAAAAATAAATAAAACAGAATAATTTATTATTTAAAATGTAAAAGTAATAGTAATACATGGTAGGGTGGGGGAATCTCACACATTTCAAAAAATCGCAGTGGAGGAATGGGGGTCCCAGAGCGGCGAGGTGGTATTGTTTGAAAGGGTGCTGTATAATGTAGTTTTCAAACGCCACCATGCCCCCTGGCCAGGGAAGCAAGGTGCGTTTGTGTTCGAGACTTTTATTAAAAATTCAAAAGTGTGTATTGCAAAAGACCGCTGAAAATATAAAGGAAAGTCAAGAAAAGCAAAAAACTTCTTATGATAAGCGTCGTGAAAATGCAGTGAAATTTAAAGTTGGAGAATCGCTACTGGTACGAAATTGCAGACGAGATGATCGCAAAGGTGGTTGTACAAAAGCACCCTATACAGGACCGTACGCCATAGAGAAAATTCTGAGCAATGGCAACTGCATTTTACGGTCGAAAGTGGGAAAATCTTTGAAAAAGGGATATCTTATCAGTAATTTAAAACATTACCAAGACAACGAATCTCAAGAAAAAAATTGCGAAAATGAAAAACATGAATCATCTGTTGAAGAAATTAATTGCATAACAGAAAAATCAAAATTTCGTCAAAAAATCAAAAAAAACAACTTTTGGCAAAAACGACTTTGTGAGAAGCTTGGACTTTCATTTCACAAGAATTCCGACTTGGCGAAAACAAAAAATTCGTCGCTCTATTCGCCTCACATAGTTATTGACGTCAAGGCAGACGGTAACTGCTTTTTTAGATGCATAGTATCTTTATGGAAGTGAAGTGAAGTGAACTTAAGTGGAAGTGAAGATCAACACAAGGAAGTACGAAAGCTAATTACAGAATTTATGAAAACTCTAAAACAAGAAGTTGATCTGTTTTCTGGTGTTAAGAATTACATGAATATGACGAAAATCGACGAAAATGCAATTTGGGATACAGATGTTGAGATGCTTTTCATTGCAGGAGCCGATATATATTCGTTTTCTCAAATGTCAAAAAAACCTGCATGGCTAAGGTTTCCAAGTTCAATGCACCTTTTTGAAGAACAAAAAAATAGTTACAAAAATCTGGCAATATATTTGAACCATAAAAAGTAGTTTCGTAGTTTAGTAGTTTCGGTAAAAAAAAGTGTATAAGAAAATGTAAGTTTTAAATAAATTTTGTGTTCAACTTTTAAATTATCCTATTTAACTCTTCCAATATCTGAGGAAGTTATTTTAGCATTTCGCAGTAAAATATTATGGAATTTGATACATAAACAGATATAAAAATTCTTATTTACCTATAAAATTTATTAAGGGGGTAAAAATTCACTAAGAATATTTTGAGCTTTTTTACCCCCGGTAAAAATTCCTTAGTGAAATTTTATCATTTTTTATTGGGGGTAAAATTTCTCTAGGGAATATTTTCCGGGGGTAAAATTTCACTAGAGAATTTTTACCGGGGGTAAAATTTCACTAGGGAATTTTTACCCCCGGAGGTAAAATAAAAGGGGGTTAAAATTTCCGGCTACACCTGTACTCCCCCTAGGACGAGTTGCACATCAAACGAATTTCCAACCAATCGGATCTAGATACCCGTCCGTGGACGGGCTTTCCAGCTAGTTTTATTATAATTGACAAAATTTTTTGCGAAATTCAATTAGTTTACTCTCAGAAAGTAATATAAACATTAAAAATATGCCCATTTTACAATAATTTGTGTTAAATTGACTTCTGGGGATTTAACAATAATGTGTATCTTTAGAAATGCAAAGTTAACTAAAAAATTTTGTTGCTATTCACTCCAAAAAAGTGACTTCTTCATTTTTGTTAATTTTTACAAAATATTTCTAACTGTGTAATGAAGTTTCCCGTTTCATGGGGTGTTTCTATTTTAATTTTGCTAAAAGAGGACTTTGCTTTATGCATTTTAATTTACAAGTTTAGTTTATTCTCGCTTTTCTTACGATGTTGACGAAAAAGCGAAAGATCTCTTGGTAAAATAGAAGGTGGGAATTATCGAAAATCACTGTAAATTAAGATTCTCTAATTTTCCGTTTCTAAAATACGTTTTTTTCAAAATTTTGCTTATTATTATCAGTCGGTTAATGTTATCAAAATGCCATGGCCCAAAGTGATCACATTAAGCAGATTCTACTGTATATAAAAATGTATGTATGTATATATATAATTATACAGGGCATGGTTAAGGCATGTGAGTACGCTAGGCATATTTTTTTTGCCGCCACCTTAAAATTAAAGTTTGAACATATTATAACAGTATAATATTTATTAGCAAAATAAATATAAACTCTTAATATAAACTCAGCACTTAAAAATTGTGTGTTTTCTACAAATTGTAATATGATTACGGGATTACGTGTTGTTTCTCCTGGGGTGCCTGCTCACCAGCAACGTGGCGCGTCCATACCGGGTTGCGGATAGGAGAACCAGTGGCGTGTCGCCGTGGGGGCTAGGGGGGGCTCGAGCCCCCCCCGCCCCTGTCTATAGTGCCGCCCTGGCGCCCCAAACAAAGCACATTTTGTAAAACTTCGGTAATAAACGATCAAGTTTTCACTGTCATTTATTTACTCACCATAAATTTTTTAATTGTTATCACCAGTATTATTAAATCCTATCCTAAAACTTGCCACATGCCAAATCAAAATAAAAATAATTTTGGTGAAACCAAATTCTATTGTATTCAAAACCGTTATCTTTACAAATTTTATAAGCCCGGAAATTTTGGGAAACCCCAAAAATGATATTGTTTGCACCTGCCTGTTTCAGGTAGGTAATTAAATTAGGTAGGCACCTATCGTAAATCGGCTTATTGCAAACGAATATAATTTGTAATATTTTGTCTTCAAAAGTATAAGAATTAAAAAAAAGCACAAAAAGCATGATAATTCAAATTAAAGCACAAAAACCCAAAAAAGCAAAAAAAAAAAATATAAAACAGTGCCAAATAAATTTTTTTTTGATAAATCGCTTAGATTATTTAAAATTTTTGAGCTGCTTCGAATTTTCAGGAAAAGCATTTGGCTACAAATCTGCACTCCACAATATATCACTATACTGTGCAATTTCCGGTATATTACCGGTAATATACGATAGAAGCATACGTCGCACAGTGGGGTATTTGACACTAAAAACTAGCCAAAATTGGAATTTTCAAAAACAAGGTTTTTGAGTTGAAACTCAAAAACCTGAAACTGAAAAAAAAATGTTTAATTTGAAATTCATACATATTTGCGCCCCTAAGAATGGTTTGCCCCCTCCGCCCTAAAAGGCACGACACGCCACTGAGGAGAACGACCAAGTTCGGTTTTTCAAATTTGGCCAGCTCCGAATATATTGAATAAGCAGCCACGGACAAGATGTCAATAATTTCTATCAAGCAATATTCTTTTTAATAGCATTACATCAACTAAAAGTTGACGTTTTCGTTATTAATGTAAGAATGCGAACATTGCTAAGCAACACTTCTTTTTACGTGCCTTAAAAGAACCTTTTTGTGCTAGACTTAAAAGTGATTTCATTTTTTAAATACTATTTTTGTGGGCGATCGATCTAAATTTTTGCATATGCTTTCCTACCGATAATTCACGGGGGGGTGAGTATGAGGCGAAGGGGGAGACATTTTTGCTCAGTTTTTTGATATCTAGCACTGATATCTAGCACTGCGGACACCGTCATTTCGGCGATTCCAGTTCGGCACCAGCATTTCGGCGATTCTTATTCGGCGACAGAAAATTCGACTACGTCGATTGGGCGATGGGAGGTATACTTTCAGTTTATTAAATTTATTCTTTTAAATTTAAAATCTTAATGAACAAAAAACCTTAGTACGGACGCTTATGGCTTTTTTCGAACTTGTGTTTGTCATCGAAAAATACAACTATAGGTTTTGGTAGTGCGAGGGGGAAACCGCAGACCAAATTTTTGTACACCAGATTTTCTTTTATAAAATTTTCTTGGATTTCCTGAAATTTCCCGGAATTTCCTAAAATTTCCCGGGATTTCCTAAATTTTCCTTGGATTGCCTAAGATTTCCTTGGATTTCCTTGGATTTCCTTAGATTGCCTAAGATTTCTTTGGATTTCCTTGGATTGCCAAAGATTTCCTTAAGATTTCCTTAGATTTAATTAATTTTTTTAAATTTTTAATACATTTTAGCACTTAAATAAATTTCCCGTCGCCGAATCGACGTAGTCGAATTTTCTGTCACCGAATGAGAATCGCCGAAATCCCGGTTCCGAATTGGAATCGCCGAAAGTAGTATAGCCGAATTTCGGGTCGCCGAATTGACCGTCGCGTCGCCGAATATACGTTGCCGAATCGCTTTCGCCGAACTGCAGTCGCCGAAACGACATGTACCGTGTTTAATTAATTTAGTTATTGTAAAATACCACTTATTCGATAATTTTAAAATAATTTACTTTTAAGTATTGAAACACAAACATTTAAAATAATTTTATTTTTCGCTTCTCCGCTAGTTCTACCTTGTTTATAAATGTAATTATTTTTTTTTGCACATGGAAACAATTACTTGTTATACTCCCTGTGGGAGGTCGTCACTGAACACCCCTTACAGAATTGGTTGCTACGTGATTTTGACATTAACAACCTCCCCGAATTTGTTGCTATGTAATGGTGATGTTGATTACTTCAAGTAGGGTTGATCAGGAAATTCAGGGAAGGGTGTTCAGGTCGATATCGCGTAGCAAAAAATTCGGGGAAGTTTATTCAACTGAAATTCATTAAAGCAACAAATTTAGTGAGGCTTATTTATGTTAACAATGACGTTAAGAAATAAATTAGATTTCCAAAATAAGTAAAATTAAGATGATTTAAAAACAGAAGCTATAAACAAAATTTAAGATCGTGATTTGATTAAAAACATGGAACAAGTTAATATTTAGGCAAGGATTGTTATAATAAAGATTTTTAATTAAAGTTGATAATTTTGATAATTGATATTACTGTTTGGAGTTTGAAATGTAGATTTAAGGGTTTTAGATTTAAAGGTTAAGGATATAAGTATTTTGATAATTGATATTGTATTGATGATGTATTTTGAGAGTATATGAGATTTTGAAACGGGGGTAGTTATTTTGAACAGAACAGTAGCCATTTATTAGAGGAAAGGTAAATTTTGATAAAGAAATTAAAAAAAATTTGAATTGTCGACGTAAAACAAGTAACATGTGAAAATTAAGTTGTATATTGAAAAATTTTATTGCTAATCATCGAAGAAAAAGTTGTCTATTTAAAACTGTTTAATATTTTGGAAGAAAATTTCTCTCTTCGAGAGTTCTCGGCTTCGGTTTCAGATTTGCTTGAAATTAATTGGTTTCAAAAAATTTTACATATTTTATTTTATTAAGGGATTGTTATCGGATAAAAAATTTATTATTTTAATTATTAAATTAAAAATTGTTTTGTAACGTAATTTGAAAATTTGGTTATTTTGAAAAATTGAAGGTATTTAATTTGAGATTGTAAATATTGGTGAAAATTTGAAAATTATTGTAATTATGAATTAATTGTAAATATTTTAATTGATTCTCTTTTGAAAAATTTTGGTAATTTGTAAATATAAGATGAATTTGGTAAATTTTGTGTTGATTTGTAAATATTTGAAGATTTAATTATTTTGTAAATTTGTATAAATATTGTAGTGAGTTCTAAAAATTTTGAAAAATTTATTTTGGAGTAATTTTGAACAAGTCAGTGTAAACTTTCATCAGAAAAATTATATTTTTCAATCCCAAAGTCTAGGGGGTAAAATGTCATGTTCAAAATTAGTTTAATAGGTTGATAAAAATTATTGTTTAATTTTTGAAAATAAATTTTGTGTTGTAAATAGTTTTAATCGTCCTGTATATTTTAAATTGTGTTAATAATGTTAAGTTGGTATGATTTGTTAAGTTTGTAAATTAAAAAATGTGTATGTATGCTTTGTAATGGCCGACAGCCAAGAGAACGGACGTGTGTTTGTCCATTTTTTTAAAAGTGTTTATTAATTCAAGAGTGTCATGCAATAACAAATGGGTGGCCCGGAGAAGATTTAAATTTTTATTTAAAATGTTATTTAATTTACTTCTTTTTTTTATTATTTCAATTGTTTTAATAAAAAAATATACAAAAATTTACAACGATAACTGCATAATATGTATGTAACAAATCAAAACATATAAAATAAAGACTTCAACCCGTCACTCTTTCCAACAGTCCCCAAAACACTAGCAGCGTTTCCTCGCTGTATGGCAATACTAACATGTTGCTGAAGGTATTGTGTAGCTTGAGGAACACCAGATTTGTTTTTAATAATATTCCCCAATTCGTTTATTATTAATTTGGCATCTGAACCCCATGTTCCAAACGTTTCCACGGCAAAAGGTAAAAATTCGTGTCTCTCTTTAATTTCACTGTACTTAGAATTTTTCGTACGTTCGGCTGTAGCGGCGGCAGTTCCGGATTGTAAACAACTGTTTTCCAAATGTGTTGCGGCAACAGTACCAACGCATGTGACATCCCATACTAAAGGCGGGATCCCACGAGTGGTGCATTTGGCCATTGGCCATTAATGGTGTATTGTACCAGTGCAAAAATGAATAAGTGTGATACCGATCCCACGAGTGGTGTATTTAGCCAACATCATTGCTGGCTATACACTGGCCGGAAATGGTGTTGATAATTTATAGAATTTTTGTAAGTAAAAACTTGATAAAAATGCAACGAGTGAGAAAGGTACACTTTTGCACAGTAGATGCATTCAAAGTAAATACGTTCACTATAAATTTGTTGCAGATAAGATTAAACTTGAACATGTTCACTTGTAATAGAAATTAGGGGGTATCCCACGAGTGGCGTATTTGATGAAAGTTGGTAGCTTTTACACCATTGTACCTTCGTGGGATCGGAAAATACTTGACAATTATTATATATTTTTTGTAAGTTAGTCGTTCCCAACTGAAGTCGGTAAATTTGACGCACTTCAAAGGAAGACCAGCAAATCTATAAATTAAAACGCGATAAAAAGAATATTCTTGAATATATTTTTATGCCAAATGCTATTTAATTTAGCAACTATTCATTAAATAGTTCTAAATTAAATATTAAAAAGATTTGTATATTGAATTAGAATTTGATTTAAACATATTTCAGTTTAGTTACCAAATGTAAATAAATAATGTTTTAATAACCAGTTTATTTTTTATATAAAAAAAAATTAGAAAGAAATAGTATATTACATGCCGAGGTGAAAAATGGTTCATTACAGCCGAGCGCTAAGTCGACGCTGGAATGAAGCTTGACACCAAGGTATGTATACTATTTTATTCACAATCAGATTGTAAATAACAAATAATTAAAATTTGTATTATTTATTCGCTGCTTTTCACTTTATTTCATTTTTGAAAAGAAAAAGTAGTTTATCAAGTTGGTATAAAAAATAAATTTGAGAAGTGGCAGAAGAGAAGAAGCTTGACATCAAGTCAGCATCGCCACCATTAAAAACTTACTAAAAAAATAAAAGTATATAGGAATTTGTGGCTAGTTTGTGGCTAATTAGTTATCACCACTCGATTTAGTTTAAATCGAAAAAAAAAATGTAATTTTAATTTTATAAACGCATGAGAGATGACGTGTGGTTTAGAATGCCGACTGTATTACCTCCAATCAATTTTTAAAAAAATTGGAGGTATGGTAACCGAAAAAAAATTTCAACTTTTTTTTTTGCATTTTCGAGATCACCGTGTTCAGAAACGTAAAGATCTGCAAAAAGTAAAATAAAAATTTCTGTGTCGGTCTGTCTGTCTGTCGGTCTGTCGGTCGTCAAATTTTGTCGATCGATTTGCTTCCGAACCATCCAACCAATTACGACCAAATTTGGTATGGTGGTAGGGTTCACGGTGGAGAGGTGAAAATAAGGTTTTCGTCGCGATCTATCAATCAGGAGTGCCACCACAAGAAAATAATACAGGATTTTTAAAAAATATTTTGTCTTGCGATATGTTATTTTAAAGGCCTCAAAAGGCTTTATCCAGAATAGGTAAAATTAATCTTCTATCTGTCGTCTGTCAAAAATCACAAGTTGTCAAAGTTGAAACTTTAAGAGTGAATAACTCAAGAAATGCTGAAGGGATCTTACCCAAATTTGGTACATAGGTACATTGATCCTAATGGATATGAGAGCATATGTAATCCTTCGATAGAAATCACTAATGCAACATGAAAAAAATAAAATTAACTTTTTTGGCAAAAACATGAAAAAAGTTTTTGTCGATCGATTTTCTCCGGCATTTCTACGTCGATTGCAATCAAACTTATTGGACGTACAGTGGCGGCAATATAAAATGCCCGGTGCATTTTATTTGCAATATACCTGTTACAATCGGCTTAATTTTAAGGGTGGTAATTTTTTGTAAAATACAATGACATACACTATTATGAGGTAACCCTTCTTAACCATTTTGTGTACAAAATGCATCAGTTTAGTTTAATAAATCTTAGAAATATAAAAAAAATCGTAGGTAGAAAGAATTTAACAGAAACTGAAAAACAGAAAATTTTAGTTTTACATGGTGAAAGTAGGAGTTTTACCTATATTAGTGAGAAAGTTGGGTATGACAGACATACTGTAAGTAGATTTTTTTTTAAAAATGCTATTAGGGCAGTACAAAACCACTTGACAGAGGGAATTCGAAAAGAAAAACAACCAAATCACAAAATCGTAAGCTTTGCAAAATGGCATTGAAAGATCGCTTCAAATCTCGAAGACAATTAAAAAAACAGTTAAAAGATTACCTTGGCGTAAATATTAGCAAAAAAATTTTACGTAATCGTTTAGCTGAATTCAGATTACGCGCTTAGGCTGCTGTCAAGAAACCGCGTTTTTCAAAAAAATCGAAACAAAGACGGTTACAATTTGCCAAAAAATATCAAAATTGGTCGGTATGTGATTGGAAAAGGGTCATCATCTCAGATGAGTCAAAATTTTTACTCCATGGGTCAGATGGAAAGCAATATGTGCGGCGATTTCAAACCGAGCGCCTATCAGATAAATGCACCATAAAAACAACACGCGGTCGATTTGGAATTATGATATGGGGTTGCTTTTCTCAACGTGGTTTAGGTGAGCTACATATCATAGAAGGGTCTGTAAATGTAAAAAAAATACATTAAAATTTTAAAACCCAGTTTGGAGTCATCGGTTTTAAATTTATATGCTGAAAACAAAGAATGGTTTTTTCAGCAAGATTAATGCACCGTGCGATACCGCGAAAACGGTACATAATATTTTTGTAAATAATTTTTTTTTTCAAAATGTATTAATCAGGCATTGTTGTGAATACATTTAGCTAACAAATGATTGAAAAATATGAAATTGATTCCTTTTTATTTTACACAGGTATCGAATTATTTTGTTAATAACGGTATCTATACAATTGATTGACCTAGCTTAAGTCCCGACTTAAACCCCATTGAGAACTTTTGGGCGGTTATGAAGAGGCATGTAGTTGACAATAGTCCTAAAAGTATACCTGAGTTGAAAAAAAGCGATAAAATTTGTTAGGGATAATCGTAAGCGACGATTACTTGCAGCGGTTAGAACAATCAATGCCACGCCGTTTAAAAGATGTAATAAAGGCCCAATGGAGGTTCAACTAAATATGAATAAATTTTTTTATTAACCAATATATTATTAATCAACACTTGACTACATTAATTATCTACTAAATAATTATTTTACTATAAAATTTATATCAAATTCGAGCGCAAAAATATACCTGAAAACAATGCTTTATTTTATAATGAAGTCTTTTGTTAGTTATTTATACTAATTACTATCTATCATTGAATTTAATAATTTTATATGTATTTATAGTTAGACAATTATATAACATATGAATTAGTTCCATGTTAACAAAATTTGTAAGTAAAAATTAAGAATAACTTAAAATTTTTCAACCGGGCATTTTAGATTGCCGCCACTTATGCCTCGTGGGCTGGAATAGTGAAAATAAGGTTTTGCCAGAGAAATCTTCACCAGGGCTACCACAATAAAATAAATAAAAAAAAATGAAAATGTCGTATCTCCGGAAATGTTTAACCGATTCAGCTAAAATTTGGTGTGTCGATGGAGCTTTGAAAGTATAAGTATTGGTGAGAAAACAAACCGAGCCAATTGTAACAGGGCGGGGCAGGTCAGAAAAATTATAGAAAATATTAACTGAAATCTTAATTTATATATTTTTTGTGAGAATTTGTCAGATGGCTGGCAAAAATAAAACAATATATTCAAAATTTTAATAAACGTCATAATTTTGTGACATATGTGTCAAAATTAGGTTAATGTTGACAGTGGCGTGTCGTGCCTTTTAGGGCGGAGGGGGCAAACCATTCTTAGGGGCGCAAATATGTATGAATTTCAAATTAAACATTTTTTTTTCAGTTTCAGGTTTTTGAGTTTCAACTCAAAAACCTTGTTTTTGAAAATTCCAATTTTGGCTAGTTTTTAGTGTCAAATACCCCACTGTGCGACGTATGCTTCTATCGTATATTACCGGTAATATACCGGAAATTGCACAGTATAGTGATATATTGTGGAGTGCAGATTTGTAGCCAAATGCTTTTCCTGAAAATTCGAAGCAGCTCAAAAATTTTAAATAATCTAAGCGATTTATCAAAAAAAAATTTATTTGGCACTGTTTTATATTTTTTTTTTTGCTTTTTTGGGTTTTTGTGCTTTAATTTGAATTATCATGCTTTTTGTGCTTTTTTTTAATTCTTATACTTTTGAAGACAAAATATTACAAATTATATTCGTTTGCAATAAGCCGATTTACGATAGGTGCCTACCTAATTTAATTACCTACCTGAAACAGGCAGGTGCAAACAATATCATTTTTGGGGTTTCCCAAAATTTCCGGGCTTATAAAATTTGTAAAGATAACGGTTTTGAATACAATAGAATTTGGTTTCACCAAAATTATTTTTATTTTGATTTGGCATGTGGCAAGTTTTAGGATAGGATTTAATAATACTGGTGATAACAATTAAAAAATTTATGGTGAGTAAATAAATGACAGTGAAAACTTGATCGTTTATTACCGAAGTTTTACAAAATGTGCTTTGTTTGGGGCGCCAGGGCGGCACTATAGACAGGGGCGGGGGGGGCTCGAGCCCCCCCTAGCCCCCACGGCGACACGCCACTGAATGTTGATTTGTATACCGAGTGCAGCGTAAGAGTTGAGTTTAGGGCTTTTAACAATTTGTTTTAGAATACAAAAATAGGTGGTTTGGTGGGAAATATTTTATAATATCGTCGTACGGACTGACGGAACGTTACTTTAAGTAAAAGGTTCTGCCACTAGGTAGCGACCAAGTTTAGGCTGTTTGTTAAATTTTTTCGCAAATGTTTTCAGAATCAGTAAATCGGCAGTCAGTAATTTACAAAAATTTATTTTCGAAAAATCCGCTAGATGACCGAAAAAATTTGTTGTACCAATCTTGGAGAAATTTTATTTGTGACTTCTTACGGTATTATGTGACGTATATAAAAATTTTGGAAAAAATTCAGTGGCGTACAAAAATAAAAATTTTTTTTCATTTTAGATTTTGTTAAAAAAACTTTTATAGATAGATTTAGGGTAGGGGTGATACATATAGATATCTTTGCCAGGGCTACCGATATCTTTGTTAAGGCTACCACAATAGAAAACAAAAATGAACATTATGTCATCGTATCTCCGGACAAAATTTGGTGTGCTGGTGATTGGAGGTATTGCGGCAAAGAGTGACGATATTTTTTTTTTTTGTTTAACCTAATGCTAAAGTCCTGAAGACGAATATACTAGACTCGAAACGTCGACAGAAAAGTTAGAGGTTCTTATTTTCACATAGTCTAATTCCCGATAAAGGTTTTTTTAATTTTATTCAATATATTTTGTGCCACTCCGTATTCCTTTGTTAAAAACGTGGTACAAAAGCCAATCCTGATTACTTCGTTCAAAAATTGTCTACAAAACTATAAAATTATAAAAAACAAAAATTGTTATAACAAAGATGTTACAAAATTATTACAGGACTTTGGGGGTTACTTCTTCATACTTTTGCTGACAATATTTACATAATTAGCTTAAACAGCAACTGTAGAAAACTATAAAACAGGTTATATAATTGGCTGCTCAGCAAGCTATTATTCAGCGCGTCATTGCAGCTAATTGCCAGCAAGCTAACTAATAACTGTGGATAACTAATTAGCCACAAATTCCTATATACTTTTATTTTTTTTTAGTAAGTTTTTAGTGGTGGCGATGCTGACTTGATGTAAAACTTCTTCTCTTCTGCCACTTCTCAAATGGCTGTAACTCCCGAACGGCCGAACAGTGAGAGCAACAAATTCGCGATTGAGGCAACTAATTAATTACTCACAAATTCTCATATAATTATTTTTTGTTTTTAGTAAGTTTTAGTGGTGGCGTCGCTGGCTTGATGTCAAGCTAACGCCGCCACCTCTCAAACGGCTGTAATTCGCGAACGGTTTAGAGCGATAAATTCGCGATTGCGGCAACTAATTAGCCACAAATTCCCATATAATTTTTTTAGTATTTGGTCCGCAAAACGGTTACTTTGGAAACTGTTTCGAGTCCGCAAAATTCTATTTTGGCGGACTAATCCTTAAAAATTCTATTTTTGCGGACTGGTACTTTAATAGCAGATTCACATTTGTTTATTCAAAAATGTGACAATTGAATTAAATTTTGTATTTATATTCATTTTATATACATATTATTATAATTATATACAAATATAAAAAATAAATTAAAACAAAAAACACTATTTGGAAACATGAAAATGAAAATTACAGTTTGTGGCATATTTAAAACTATTATCTGAAAATGCAACATTTTCCAAAGAAGATGTTGAAGCTTTAGCTCCTTTTTGACTTATAACGAGTTCTTCAGTAATAGTCATGGTAGATCCAGACGATGATTCGCCTTGTTCCTGTCCTAAAATTAATTTTGATACCTATCGGTCAAATATTAAACATTAGAAATGTGATTAAACATGTAATATTTAAAATACCTTTCGTTTTTTTTTCTAAAGATTCTTCAATATAGCCTTCTGCTACAGCTGTGGACTTCCATCCTCCGTGTCGTTTTAAGGTGATTAATTCGGCACCTGCGTCAGCAACAAGCGTTGCAGATGTGCGTCTAAAACAATGCCCTGTATAAAGTTCAGGATTGGACAACTTTAGGTACTCGGCTACCATTCTGGGCATTCCTCCAAATGTATGAATTCCCACACGTTGAATTGTGCACTTTTGATTACGGTATGATACAAAAAATAATTGTGCTTCACATCATGTGGCCGAAGACTTGCATATTTATGAAACAATTTTAAAGGTTTCACAGCTTCACCTTCCGCAACTACAGAAAAAACTCGTTTGCGATTTGTTTTTGTATCGGGCCAGAGTGATAATCAACGAATTGCCGGTATCCACAATGTCTGGTAGTTTCAGAGAATGCAGTTCTTCTCTTTTGCAAGCACCGCAAATGCCAATAAGAAGAGCCACTTTAACCATTAAATATGTCTCGTCTGGAGTCTCTTTCAAAAAGTTATTAATTTCCTCTCTTGAAAAGACTTTAGATTTTTTAGCTTCATATCCCACGGATTGCCTTTTTAAAAACGCTGTCACTTTTGAATAATTTTCAATGTTTAAATTTTCTTTAACCAAAAGAGTAGCTTTGAGCATTGAAAATTTTGACCACAAAGTCGATGCTTTCAAAGTTTTTGACTTTTCATGAAGATACGTCAGCATTACATCTTCATTTACGGCAGTAATGCTGTTTTCTTTATTCCAGCTTTGAAATATTTGATATTCCTTTTCGTATTGGCTACGAGATTTTTTTGGCAGCAAATCTAAAACAATATTCTTTGCTCTTTCCGTTATTAATTCTGGAATGCTTCCATCACATATAGCACTCATTTTTCACAATAGGATAACTTTTAAATTATACTTATAATTGCAAATAATAATATAACGCAAATTTTAAACAAAAACCCACGCACTAATATTTTTGAGTAAACAAACGCGTCGTTAATAAATAAATCTGTTGCTATGAATATTTTCGCAAAGCCTTCTAATATACTACCGCATTGATGTCAATTTAAAATTAATAACATTTTACTTTAAAAAAATGATTTTTTGCGGAGCTAATACTAAAAAACGTCGTATGCAACACGTACGCAAATGGTTTTGGCAGACTCATCTTCATGTTACGGACTCGGCTAGCGCCTCGTCCGGAAAATTACGATTCGTCCGCCAAAACCATGTTTTGCGTACTTATTACATAAAATACTATTTTTAGGATTTGCAAAAGTGGCGGCGCTAGCTTGATGCGGGACATCCCTTGCATTCAAAATACTATACTCTAGCGTGCGCTGTATAGGATTTATTTTTATATATTAGTTTATATAAATATAATATTATTTCCTTTGATCGACCAGGTGACACCATAAATAAAGACACAATTGAGTTTCTGCAATACGAGCTTTTATTATTAACAATTTACTACATTAACACAAATCCTACCTGCAATACGAGAAGCGACATTTAATGCCATTAACTCGATGCCACCAAATTACAAACAAATTAAAATTTCAACAAACAACTATTTTACAAAACTTTACAAAATTCTTGATAACGTTATGTTGGACATTTGGATATTATCTATTCCGACGCTCGTGAGAGCGCGGCAACATTCAAGATGAGGAAATTACATATTCCTTACATAAATTTTAGCGATTTTAATCACATGATTTTTGAGTTTGGTTGATAGGTTGAATAAGATCGGTACTATTTAATTTAAGATAAAAATTGAAAGGGTTGCTAAGGATAATAATTAAAAATTCGAAAAATGCGTATTATTTCCCTCTTTAAACATTTTCTGTATTTATTTTGTGTCAATAGTTATTTTGTTTAGAAATCTAATTCCTATTGTAATTATGCTTACAACTTTTGTAAGAAATAAAGTACATACTTTTTAATGAATTAATTTATACTTATTATTTTTTGCTTGATGAATAAACTACTAAAATAAAATAAATCAATTGGAAATTTGTCTATATCAACAACTCGTGGGAATGCATCGACCAGCTTCACTTGCTAACTAATAAAATTATGTGTCGTTCTTTGGACTGGCATTACATTTACCGACTGCCAACAAGCAATGGCCAGCAATCTAAAATTCTACAACTATAAGCGGTCCCACGAAGTGGAAAGTGTTCACAAGTGGCCAACATTTGATCAATGCACCACTCGTGGGATCCCGCCTTAAGGATCGACATTTTTTCCAGGGTATCATTGTGATACCATCTGGTCGTTTACCATCACTTCGAGATAAACCACAAGGTTCAAGTATAACAGGAATGTCGGCAGATACAAAAGCACGATTCAAGATATTGTTTATTGCACTATGTCGCGAGAATCTTCCGTAACTTTTCAAACAAGAGAGGCCATGATGTCCCAACCGATCAACCAGTGTTCCACAGACACACGCATGCGGCTGGCAAATCTCTGCGCAAATTCTCAGAGACACGGCTACTTGTAAAGTATGTTTGTCTAAAAGTGTTCCTAAATTTGCCGAAGGTAACGCATATAACCATGCACCAGATTCATTTTCAGAAGTAGCAAGTAAGATAGCCTTGTGTGGGGATTCGAGACGAGATAATAATTGTTGGTATTTCTTTTTCATAATTAGAATATTCCAATTTTTTTGTAGAAGTGGTCTATCCGGAAACATTAAATCAGGATGCTGTGTTACCCAAAAATCTAAAGCTTCTATTTTGTACTGGATCTCAAAGTCTGTTAAAGACGGATTCAGAATTGTACCGACAAGATCCGATGTACAATGAATAGAAGCAAGAAAAGAAGGTAATGATAAATCCGATATGGAACGAACTCCTAGACCCCCTAAAGAGACAGGAAGGGAAGCCTGATACCACGAAATCGAAGAAAGACTGATATTTAAAAGATTTTCCAAAGTGTTTTTGATCTTGCTGTCAAAAAGTTGACATACATCCTCGTGTTTCCAGAATGGGCAACATCTCAAAAAATAATTAAGTTTGGGTATCCATAAACAGTTACGAAGAAGAAAAAGCGCCATATGTGGGTTTATATTAGATAGATTATTGGCTAGAGATGTAAATTTTTCCATAATTTTGGACGGAAGTGAAGAAAATGCTTCCTCAGTTATAGGGGCACCAAGAAGATATAAATTATTTTTGGATAATATTTGTATAGAGGGAGTAAGAGATTCAAATTCCTGCAGAATCATTGCAGTCTGTTCATTCGGTAAATTCTTGCACAAGTATAATTCACACTTGGAAAAATTTAGAGATAGTCCAATATTTTTGAATTCATGTATGATTGTTTTTAAGTCTCGAAGAACTTCTTCATATGAATCTCCTAAAGTCCCATCATCGAGGTACCAAACGTTAAGTTTTGAGGCAAGGCGCTTTAAAATGGGATGAATTGCCAAACTAAATATAGCTGGCCCAAGGGGATCTCCTTGCTGACAGCCGACGGCAGACTGAATTATGTGTTGTTTGTACATCAAATTAGATGAAGAAGAGTAACACAGCCAGAGGTATGGGTAAAGCTATGGTATTATTTCTTTAGCATTCTTTAGAAGGATATCGCGTTCTACAGAGTTGAAAGCGTTTTTCACGTCTATTTTCAGCAATACTTCTGCTGAACTGTTCTTGGTAATGTAGGTTCTGACTGACCTGACAAGGCTTCAAGTAGTTAGAAAGTAAATTCGAAGAATGGCGACATCCAAGTTTAGATACCAAACGGCGAAATGTACACCCTACTACGATGGGGCGTATGCCACCATCTTTCTTGGTTAAAGCACATAAAGTCCACCATATAAAACCGGCGTTATATTAATATTCACTTTACTAGACAACATGAAATTACATAAACTAGTTATTTGTGATAGCAGTTGCTGTCCGGCTTCCCCAACAGACTTTCCAACTAAATCCTTGAGGTGTTGGGGCCTTAAACCATCGATTCCAGCAGCCGAACCATTAGGAAAGGACATGATTGCATTATAAACATCTTCTTCAGCGACAATAAGAACTGGATCTAAGCTAGTTGGTGGTATAGGAAGCTGGAGGGAACGTGAAAAGGTTAGATGTTTGCTTTTTAACTGTTCAAGTGTGTTTTGGTTTTCAATTGCAATTTTATCGTCTGATGTTAACACTCGAATAGCTCCTCTGACATCACCATCATTTAGTTTACTTTCAGCAATTTTATAGTTAGGCTTATGCTTTGAAGTAGTCGTTAGAATTAATTGTGGTATTTCATATTCAACAATGTTGTCTTTGACTTTACATGTTAAAGACTTATCTTTGGTAACCGACTTTGGAGAAATGTTAAATATGCGATATGAGAAAAAAAGATCTTCCCATGCTTCGACAGTATTCAGGAAGACACAGGATTTAATTACAGATGTTAATTTCCGTGCCACAGAAATTCTTGCTCCTCGCGGTATTCGTTTCAAGATAGCTGCATTAGATTTTAATTTGCAAATTCTTTCTTGAAAACCACAATTTGGATCAATTTTTGTTTTAGACATATCTTCCGTGTGACAGCGAGACATGTGTATTTTTAGGCCAGTTTTATTTTTATAAAAATTCGAATTTTCGCATAACTGACATTTAACTCGTACATCCATTTTTATTGTAGAATTGATAGGATTTCTAGCAATTTGCACCAAAAGCAGCTCTTCATCATCGGAACTCGATTCCACACCTGAAGTATATTTATTGTCACAAGTGGAATTGGATAATAAACAAATAAATAAATGTAACTCCACTTGAAGCTCCCTCGTATAAGTTGACACAGTACTATGAGAATAATAATAAGTAATTAGGAAGGGGAAGCATCAAACGGTGGAACATAATTAAAGTAGTCTTGATAGAGGAGTCTTGAAGAGTTAGTCTTGATTAGTCGGGATAATCAGATAGGCGCGGTAGTGACCTAGTGTCGGTCAAGATGTGACCACCGTTGATGGCTTAACTACCCCTCGTAGAGTAAGATCTAGTTTAAGATGTTATTTAGTTTTTATTTAGGAATTAATAATTAAATTTAATAAATATAGTTTTCATTATAAACACCTGTGTGAGTAATTTCAATTAAAGTACATAAACCTAACTCAAAACCTCTGAGCTACACAACCCCAAAAATATTTGCGACATTATATTGAGGGCGAAAATATCTTCCTAAAGAACAACCTCCTATTTTTCCTGTAGACGTTGTTTGGAATGATTGGCTATTCTCAGGTAGTAGTCGATGCACTTTGCCATCATGAATATGCAAGCCAGATATATTCTTAAAACTTTTACAACAAATATTGCAACTAAAATCAGTTGATTCAACAGAATTATCCAAATTTATATGTCTGAGAGATGACAATGATCTGTTTGTCATTATGTCATTATGTCATTATTTCAATACTTAATTTACAATTTTTTTATAATTTGATAATACGGATCATAACAATATATACAGAGTGTACCTAAATATTGTTACTTCGGTTTAAATAAATACTATCAATTTTATCATCCATTCTACCTGTTTTAATTCTTTTTTAGAATGTTGATTCACGAAGTTCAAGAGCCTACATCAAAATAGTTCAGGCATAAGCAAAACATTTTATTTTAAATAAGACCCCGGGCGAAGCCGGGTATCCAGCTAGTAAAAATATATTACTTATTTAAAATTTATATTTCACACAGCAAAATTATATTTTTAAATAAAAATTTTAAATAAAAATTATTTTATAAATAATTTATTCAATAATTACTTATAGTTATATTTTATGTATCTATTTGCTTAATTCTGCAGTGTTGCAGAAAAAGATTAATAATTAAAATTAATCCAATGAGGGCCGCTTTACTATTTAAAATTTAAATATGGATTATTTTCATTCAGGATTTTCGTTTTATTTATTTTTGTTAAAAAAGTATCTATTATATTAAACTCTTTTGTTACAAAAAATTCAATTTTATGACGCGGGGGGGGGGAGCACAAATTGTTTGCGGATAAAAAAATAATAAAAACTCAATAGGAAAGCATTATGTAAAATCTGAAAAATTAGCTGAAAAAATCTTAAAATATTTGTGATAATTTTTTGATTTTTTGATGTTATATTTGATGATTCTGATATGTCTGGGACGGACACTGTCATTACGGCGATTCCAGTTCGGACCGTCATTTCGGCGACGAGAGATATACTTTTAGTTTATTCATCATTCTTCTAAATTTAAAATATAAATATACAAAAAAAACCTTAGTACGGACGTCTATGGCATTTTGAACTTAAAAACCCGTCGTTAAAAGTTGGTTCTCTCAACCTAAATCTACATAAATCAAAGTAAATCTCCCAACCTCTCTTAAGTGGATCCTTTCTTTTGTTATTTGCTCTTTTTCAATAATACTTATTGTATTAATCTTTCCTTGGTTTCTCCTATTTCAATACAATTCAGCATTTTCAATTAAATTACATATACCGTTTTCCTTAAGTACTTATCTTTTCCAAAATTTCAATTAGACATTTTGAATTGAATTTTTTAGTCAGTGGAGTTTGGGCGGTGGAAGAGTCACTTTTGTGTAAATAAATATTGCATTTTTTGCTTAAAAAGTATGTAATGATATATGTGATGCATGTAAATCAGAATTTAATTTAAAAATAAAAAAATACTTACGACTATTTCTGAACCCGGATTGGCATAGGAGCCTGACTTGACTTGAAAAGATTTGCTGGATTGGAAAGGAGGGGAGTGGGAAAGAAGATATGATGTGGGAGGTTTGGGAGTTAAGGAGCCAAATAAAAATTATGAAAGCTGATTTACTGAAAAGTATGAAATTGTTCAGGAAGGAGCCTGAACGTCAGTGTATGCGTGATCGAGTTTTGTGCATGATTTAGAAAGATTGAAATTGACTTTGTGAAATAATTAACTTGTGTAAGTGAAAATGACTATGGCAAGAGTATAATAAAATAAAATAAAATAGATCAAAGTAATTGAAGTAAAGTAAAGTGACTTAAAAATGAATACAATACCATATTAATAATTAGTCGGTCGAACGGGTGCGGATATCTGTATATTTTGCATTATTAGCCACCGCTCGACAGCGTGAGTGTTAAAAACAACTATAAAAATATCAGTTCCACGTAACTTTGAGATAGTCATGGTTCACTCCAAAGGGAAAGGGTCTTTCAGAAGTAAAATAACTTCCGTAAGCTCAAGACCAAAAGCTTGATCGACTACGAAAATTACATTTTTAAAACGGTCTGGGCTAGAATTGCGTACAAAACTGAAACATTAATGAAATGTGCAAAAATCCTGGATTTCTGAAAAAAAGTAGTGGCGGATTAAGACAATTACCCTAGGCGGGTGGACATATTGTAAATATTGTATTGTAAATATTAAATAACAAAAAAAAACAAAATAAAATAACAAAAAATGGTTGTGAAAATTTTGAAGATTTTTAGTTTCAAAAATTGTTATAAAATGTGTTGTGTTTGTATAATTTGTATTCCATAAGACAAACTGTTAGAAATACAAATGTAGTGCAAGTAATAAATAAAAACTAAAGTTATATTATATTGAGGCCATAATATTTATTATAAAATAATTAAAATTTCTAAATAGGATCCCCTTTACAAGTAAAAAAATCTGGCGACCCCCCATTATCGCTCGATGATGACTAATGACCTAAAAAAAAGGTCATCATTATTGTTGTCGTGTGTTGCACACAAAGTATTTTACATTATTTTACCTAGTTTGCGACCGTGACCCCCCAACCCTTTGGGGGTTGCGACCCCCAGGTTGAAAAACACTGTAATAGAGAATACCTTTCCAATCCCACCAAACAGACAGCATCACCTTTCGATTGGTGAGTCCGGCTTTGCCACCGTTTGGGGAGCTTCAGCTCGCTTCGACCACAATCTTTTGAGCACAACGTTGTCGTATGTAATCCATTTTTCATCTCCAGTAACCATTCGCTTCAAAAATGGTTCGATTTCATTACATTTCAGCAACGATTCGCAGATGAAAACTTGGTCGAGTAAATTTTTATGCGTCAAATCATGTGGCAACCAAATTTCGAGCTTCTTTTTGAATTCAGATTTTTTCAAACGGTTTACAACTGTTTGGCGATTGATGTTTAGACTCTTGGTGATCTCTACAGTGCTTAGATGACGGTTTTGTTTCACAATTTCTAGAATTTCCTCAACTTTTTCAATTAATGGCGGACCAGAGTGTGGTCCATCTTTGACATCAAAATTTCCAGAACGAAAATGCGTGAACCATTATTTTGGTCCTATTTGCGATAGAGCATCTGGACCATAAACAGCACAAATTTTTTCACGAGCCTGCGTGGCGTTTTTTTCTTGCTTGAAGAAAAATTGTAAAATGTAGCAAATTTTTTCTTTATTTACTTCCATTTTTAAACAGCAATTTTTCACAACTGCATTGAATGATTTTACATTTGGTTTTTTAGCTAAAAGTATCATTTTTCCAATGACATAATATATTATGAATATGCGATCAGATAAGTAGTAGTTTCCGAGATAATCTACTTTGACGTCAATAATTGGGCCGGGAACTTTTTAGCACACCTAATATAAATTACAATAACAGAAATTTTAAAAAATCAATCAATCAAAAATCAATTTTTGAAATTTTAGATTGTTGGAAAAATATGTTGGTAAGCACTGTTTCAATTCACATAGTGCTTTGAAGATAAATGTTGTAGCTTAGCATATTTTTAAATTTTCCTTTGATTCTGGTTTAATAACTTGATCAATTCTTGTCTTTAGGACGATAAGGGTTAAGGGGTAAGAAAAAATTTTTATTATGAGTTTCTGAGTTGTAGTTATCAAGTTAACAGAAATACAAAAATTTTATTCACAAACAAACATTAAACATAAAAGTCAATCAATAATATTACGTACAAAAGAGAAACAGAAAACAGAAATAATAGAAGCAATAAAACAGGTAAGCTGCTTTACTAAAAATTATTTTTCCTGACTTTAACATGTGCATAGATTGACACCATGAGATACATCTATTGTTCTGACAATTTCATATTTATCCCTGACTGTTTTTTTCAAAAACACAGGGTATATGAAGTTATTATGTACAATCTGTGTTTATATATTGCAATGTAATTTACGTAAATTTTTAAATCACTTAACTTTAATTAATAAAAACACTTTTTCAACTTATAAATCAAAAACTTTATTTAAATTCAATCAGAACGGACGAACTAAACGTCCGTTCTCTAGGCAATCGGCCATTAAAAAGCCGAAAAAATACACATTTTACAATCTTTAAACTTAACAAAAATACTAGCAACTTAACATTATTAAAAATTTAAAATATCCAGGACGATTAAAAATAAACAATACAAAATTTATTTTCAAAATTAAACCATTATTATAATCAACATATAATTTTATATGTTTGTGTCACCATATCTCCCGAACGGTTACAGGCAGCGACTTACCTTTTTGACAGCATGTTTGTAAAGACCAGGAGAGTGTTCCTGGCTGGTGAAATAAAATTTTCACTCACGAGAAGAAATTCTATCTCAGAAAACTATCTTTACTATCTTACTATCTTGAAGTAAGTAACTTCGACAGTTCGCTCAAAAATTTGTCTCCAAGATAATTCTTGCCGAATACTGGATTCAAGTCTGTGGTCAATGGTTTTGTTTAACCTACATCGCTCAAAAATAGCACAGGATTCGTTATGATATAAGTTTTCTTTATGTCTATTAATTACTTGTTAAGATTTTAATAAAAAAAAATAAATACATAATGTCCAGTCATTAAAACCAGTGCCGTAACTAGAACTTTTGGCGCCTTTGGCCAATTACAAAAAATGCGCTTTAACGGAAGGGGGATATCCCCTTCAAGAGGGGTCAGGGGTTTCCCCGAATTTTTTTTTATTCTTTACAAAATGGCGAATTTTGAGACATACTCAGTTAAAATTTATCAAATTTCAGAAAATTGATTAAAAATTATTTTCATTAGCAACAGAACTTTCTTCATTCTTTTTGAACCTATTGCCCAATGCAAATATTTTGATTTTATTAAATATTTAAAGCTAGGCGCCTGTTTAAAAAACGAAGGTGCTTAATTTTTATATTATTTTGCTGTTATAATAAAAAAATTAACGGATGCATGATAGATTAAATAATAAAATATTTGTAATTTGAACTTCTGAATTTGAGCACCCTATTGTCGAGCTCACACGACTGTATTCGCTAACGAATCATCATATTCTAACCAATCAAAGAATATGAATGAAGAATTTGATTCTAGAATGATGATTCGTGTGCGAATACGGTCGAGTGAGCTTGAGAATAGGGCCCCTGGCGCCTATATTAAATACAATACTTTAATTTGAATTTTTAAATTTCGGCGCCTTTAATCAAACGGCGCCTATGGCCGGTGCCATATTAGCCATACCCTAGTTACGGCACTGATTAAAACCATTGCCAATTGTGTCTCTAGCATTAGTTTAAATTGGTGAATAGCAAAGCCATAAACGCTTCACTTTTAAATCCGCCTTGTTAATTTTATTGTAAAATAGAAAGTTGACCGTCTGGAGGAAAGGAAGAAAGAAGGACTGTCTTTTTTGCTCAGTTGTCAATAATTCATCTGTATAATATCCTTTATCATTTTTCATAATAATAGTATCACACCTAATATCACTAATATCGGTATCTATAATAATTGCAACTGCTTCTACTTGGGGGGTCTACGTTTTTCGAATTCTTAAGAAGATCAATTAAATACGAACGTGATGGTGTAGGCCCCCCCCGGTTAATTTGACAGATTTAATACAGGACTAAATTAAATATTGAATTAAATTAACTTATTTTTTGATTGCGAACTAAATAATTGAGAAATTTTTGGAAGCTTCTTTTTTATTGAGATCTGACGCATAAAATTTGGTTATCTTTGTCATACATACAAAAAGTGACTATTAGAAAAGTGACAGAAAATAACAAATACTTACTTTGATTTTTTTACTTTTTTGCGATGAGTCATACATGACTTAAAATGAATTTAACTACATATATTTTATATTTTAAATAATCAAAATAAAATATCATAAACATGTTATAAGTTAAAAAATTATTTGAAAATCTTACTGTTGAAAAGCAACCAAGTTGACAGTCTGCTACATGTGAATTCATATGTTTCAAATTTTAGAATCTCATCAGGCAGACCTATAAAATCTATTATTAAAATTAACCCGAACAGTATGAACTTCAATACAAAATTAAAGTCAAATTTATTTGACATAATTTAATATGAATTCCTAGAGTTCGTGCCAAATAGAAATAGAACCGTCAATCATAATAGTTTGTAACATTATTTTTAAAAGGTAAAAATATGCATTTCTATGAATGCATAACTAAATAAGCGAGAGTAGCATTGCCGCTTAAAATACAAGAGTTCAAGGTATGCAAAGAACCACCCATATAGTCAACCGCTTCATTAGTCGCTAATATGAGATGAGAGGATGTTTAAAATTAATATGGTCTCAACTGTTTTTAAAAAGATAACACAAACAAAGTGTTTACATCATCATTGGCGTAGTAAAATAAAATTATTTTACTTATTTTAAAATCAGATTTTATTCTTTCCGCGTATTTGTTTATTTAGGTAATTTAATAACTTTAATCTTCGATTTCAGAACTAAATATTAATTCACTATTGGAATAATCTGAATCAAAATTTATAATTAAATCATCTATGTGCACATCCAGGAAAAGTTCATTTTCTATAAATTCAGCTTAAATTTTTTTTATTTTAACATACACAGATTTTGTAACACCTATACAAATAAGAAATGTGAAACAATTTTGACTACTTGTAGTTTTGAAAAAAATTCCAACACTAAAACAATTTGTAAGATATTGCAAGAAAGGGAACGTTCATAAACCACGTAGTTTGATTTTGACCTCTTTAGAGCCCCTCCCTCCCATCATGTAGCTTAACGTAGCTTTTACCATGATACCCCTACACCCCCCTTAGATGGAACGTAGTTTTTTTCCTACAAAGTCCGGAAGACAGTTTGTGCTTTCTGTTAACAAAAATATTAAAAAATTATTTGGTAAAAAAAATTAATTATATTTTTTTATAGTTATAATTTTAAATATCCATATTATGTTGTCAGTTATTCTGCAAATTGCTTTTATTGTGCCAAAATAAAATAAATAAAGAAAACTACGTAGCTTGACTCTGAAACTGAAAAAGTGACCATTTGGAGCATGCGGCAGCATGCGACTGCTGCCCTAATCTCCTACGTTTGACGATATGAAAAAACATGACGTTGAGGCAATTTTTAGGGATTGCTGAACCCGAATGTGGCATCGAGCCGTGTCTGTATTGGTAGTTAAGTAAAAAAGGAAAATAAAAAGGGGTAGGAAAAATAAAACAACGATGTAAACAAACATAAATAAAATAAGTAAGAGAGCTATCCTGTAAAATAAAACTGAATAAAGAACTGAAGTAAAAACAGTAAAATAAAATAAAAATAAAAATAATTAAAATAAGAGGGTCTGACTTATGGGGTTTAAATACTTGTCTGATAAGTGGGAAAATTCAGAGCCATTGAACGATGTTCGCAGCTTCGTTGGCTTACGTGGCACTCCTGTGCAAAAACGTTAACTCGAGGGAACTCTGAGTCCAAAAAACTTCTGGAACTTTCCGGGCCGTGCTTTCTGAATACTGACTGGTGGCCGTACTCAGGAAATTCTATCTCGGGTAGATTCAACCGTACTCAGGAAATACTTGATGCAGGAACCATTCGACCGTACTTCACCAATTACACGAGTCTCCAAACAAACTGCATTACATGCGGAATACGCAATTATTTATCTAAACAAGAACGTTACACATATCGTCGGCTTGGAGCAAAAACAAGATAACTCCAAAATGATAGTTTTGAGATAATGCGACTTGAATGTTGAGTTGACAATGTAAAAGTATACAAATTCAAAACTAAATATCTTAATAAAAATTTTATTAGTGTTAGTACAATTATCTGATTTTGCCAAAACGTAGTTGAGTATGATTCGTATCCAATCGTGTAGATAACTCATTTTGTCCAAAAATGGAGTTATCTTGTTTTTGCTTCAAGCCGACGATATGTAAACGAACAGATAACCTAAATCTAATCCAGTGTAATCTCCTGGGCCTAGAAGCATGCGCAACCTTGCCCAATCGATTTGGGTCTGAAAATAAGATGTTAGTAAGTTGACGGGAAAAGGGGTGATACTTAGGTCATGGGGGGGGGGGGCTGGGTGACCCCCGTAAGTCTTGATTGGATCGAGAGGGCACAAATCAAGTCATGGGACTTGTCTGACTAATGGTGGCTTGTGCTGTGGGTGAAAAATGATATCTGAAAAATAAAGAGGAGAGATTAGTCGGGTGAAAAGTAACGAAAAGCGAAACTTTTCTTATTGAATGCTCCCGCCCTGAGCATCCATTGGTGACATTGGTGGGAATGCCGTACTGTGGTCCCACGTTGGCGACCTACGGGTCGGAAATCTTGGTAGGAGGGGGTTGTTGTCGTGTGTTTCTTGACCGTAATATCTGAAATTTTTCTTCTTGGGGTAACTTGGGCAGCCCTGGTAGCTGGCTGAGTGGGGTCCCCTACAGTTTGCACAACTGGTGGGGGGCCGCATATGGCTTTCGACAATAGATGGTCTGATGGTGTCCAGCACATTTGACACATCTAGGACTGGCTCGGCAGCGCATTCTTGAGTGACCGAAACCTTGGCACTGATTCTTGATAGCTTGACTCTAACTTCCCCCTACCCTCATGTAGTCCTACGTAGCTTTCTACCTAACCCCTCCCCCCCCCTTTGACCAAACCACGTAGTTTATGAACGCTCCCAAAACCACGGTGCGCTACTGAATGATTTGGCGTTTTTTAATTGGTTAGAGATATCTTGGAGGCATAGCCTACGTTGATTGATGGTTATATTTCTATTTAAAATTTTAAATAAAAAAAAAATTAAAAATTTAAAAATTTAAAAAAAAAAAATTTAAAAATTTAAATTTTTTTTTGAATTTTCAAGGTCAAGTGCTCTATTGTGCCTTTTATTAAATTTAAAAATTAAAAATTTGACCCCCCTAACCAGTTCGCGTCCAGAGTTTCCAGAGTTTCCAGAGTTTCGGCCGAGTTCCGGTGTAACCGGGAATTTTTACCCCCTTTTATTTTACCCCCGGGGGTAAAAATTCCCTAGTGAAATTTTACCCCCCCGGTAAAAATTCCCTAGTGAAATTTTACCCCCGGTAAATATTCCCTAGAGAAATTTTACCCCCGGTAAATATTCCCTAGAGAAATTTTACCCCCCAGTAAAAAATGATTAGGGGGTAAAATTTCACTAGGGAATTTTTACCGGGGGGTAAAAAAGCTCAAAATATTCTTAGTGAATTTTTACCCCCTTAAGAAATTTTATAGGTAAATAAGAATTTTTATATCTGTTTATGTATCAAATTCCATAATATTTTACTGCGAAATGCTAAAGTATCTTCCTCAGTCAGATATTGGAACAATGAAATAGGATAATTTAAAAGTTTAACACAAAATTTATTTAAAACTTACATTTTCTTATACATTTTTTTTTACCGAAACTACCACTTCAAAATGATTTGAATTTTTATGGTTCAAATATATTGCCAGATTTTTATAATTGGGTTCATCGGAAAGGTGCATTGAACTTGGAAACCTTAGCCACGCTGGATTTTTTGACAATTGAGTAAAGGAATATATATCGGCTCCTAGGAGTGCTGCAGTGAAAAGCATCTCAACATCTGTTGCCCAAATTGCATTTTCGTCCATTTTTGTTATATTCAGGTAATTCTTAACACCAGAAAACAGATCAACTTCTTGATTTTGAGTTTTCATAAATTCGGTAATTATCTTTCGTACTTCCTGGTGGTGATCTTCACTTCCGGTAATGCATAAAGATATGCACCTAAAAAAACAGTTACCGTCTGCCTTGACGTCTATAACTGTATAAGGCGAATGGAGCAACGAGTTTTTTGATTTCGCAAAGTCGGAATTATTCTCAAATAAAAGTCCAAGCTTCTCACAAAGTCGTTTTTGCCAAATGTTATTTATGGGACAGAAACGAAATTTTGATTTTTCCGTTATGCAGTTAATTTCTTCAACAGATAATTCATGTTCTTCATTTTCGCCATTTTTTTCTTGAGATCCATTGTCGTGGTAATGTTTTAAATTACTGATGGGATACCCTTTTTTTAAAGATTTTCCCACTTTCGACCGTAAAACGCAGTTGCCATTGCTCAGAATTTTCTCTATGGCGTACGGTCCTGTATAGGGTGCTTTTGTCCAACCACCTTTGCGATCATCTCGTCTGCAATTTCGTACCAGTACCGATTCTCCAACTTGAAATTTCACTGCATTTGCACGACGCTTATCATAAGAAGTTTTTTGTTTTTCTTGACTTTCCTTTATATTTTCAGCGGTCTTGTGAAATACACACTTTTGAATTTGTAACATTTTTGAAAGATTTTTTTCAAAATCATTTTGATTGAATAAATTATCTTCCATTTCATAATCTATTTTTTTTGTCACTTCAACGTCGTCAACGTCCATTCCAAATAACTCATTTTCCATTCGGTTAATTTCGTTCATTTCGTCTATTTCGTTCATTTCGTCCATTTTGTTCATATCCTCCATCTTCCTTCCATCCATTTCAATATCAACAGGAAGTTTTGGCTCTCTGTTATATAGCAGGAAAAAAGGTGAAAATTTTGTGGATTCATGACGTGCGGTACGATGCGCAAAAAGAACTCCGTCAATTACATCTGGCCATTTGCTTACATTTTCTTCTTTATAGAGTGTTTTAAGAAGTTTATTTTTAATTGTTCTATTTTGTCTTTCAACAAGTCCATTGCTTTGCGGGTGATATGCAGACGTTACCCGTTGCTGCGTTCCCGTTAACATAAGGAGATGATTAGAGACTTGGTTAACAAATTCCCTACCTTGGTCGTTTATTTGTATCGACATACACGAATGTCTGCAAACAAGTTCAAATAAAAATCGAGCAACAACTTCGGCAGTTTTATTTTTTATTGCCTTGATTTCGGACCACTTACTAAAGTAATCAATTGCTACAACGATATATTTAAATCCATCTACTTCGGGAAGTGTAGCTAAATCTATTCCAATTTGTTTCATAACTTCTGTTGGTATTGGCACTGGTCGGAGTTCAGGAACAGCTTTTAAAACGGCTGGATTTATTTTTTGACAAATATCGCAATGCTTAATAAAGTTTACCGTGTCCGTGTATATAGTTTGCCAATAATATCTACGTTCGATAATTGATATTGAAGCGTCTCTCCCACGATGAGATGATAGCGATATCGATTCAACGCTTGAGTCTGTACCTTGGTGAACCATTGATATTATTTTCTTTCTTTCTTCCAAATCTACTATTACTGGCAACCACCGATGTTCTGCATCACCGCTCGTGGTTCTTTCACTAATTTTAATTGTCTTTTTGTATAATAAAGTTTCGTTCTCCATTGTATAAGGTTTACATTGTTTTCGAAAATTAGACTTTTCATTTTTTCCTTTGATATGTTGAGGATACGTTTTGTTAGTTAAAAATTGCTTAACCATATTTAAATCCAAAGCGATGTACTTTGATGATTTGGCGATTGCAGCTTTATCTTCGTTGCTGTATTCATCACTTTCTCGTGGATTAAACATTTTGTTTTGATTTTGAGGATTTATTTTGATAATAATATAAAATATGCTGGCTTGATTATTATTTTTCTGGTTTGATATCTCGATTTCTTGTGTCTCACTTACCTTATATAAAAATTATAATTATAATATCGCGGTTGGTATAACTACATTTCGTCGTTGACAGGGCCGATTTATCCATTAGGCAAGAAAGGCAGCTGCCTAGGGTGGCAGTCTTTTAGGGGCGGCAAAAATACTAATTAATTCTATTTTTTATTTATTTTTATTCTTCCAAAATCTGAGAAAGATATTTTAGCATCTCAGAATAAAATATAATCGAATTTAATACATAAACACTAGTAAAAATTCTGATTTACCTATAAAATTTCTTAAGGGGGTAAAAATTCACTGAGGTTATTTTGAACTTTTTTACCCCCCGGTAAAAATTCTCTAGGGAAATTTTACCCCCAGTAAAAAATGATTAGGGGGTAAAATTTCACTAGGGAATTTTTACCGGGGGGTAAAATTTCACTAGGGAATTTTTACCGGGGGGTAAAATTTCACTGGGGTAAAAATTCCCGGTTACACCGGCCCTGCATAGGTGCCTACCTATTTACAAAATAAGTACCTACATAAATTTTTGAAAAATAAACAAATAAAAAAAATAATTTTTATTTTATATGGAAATTTTATTTATTATTATATTACTGGTATGATTTTTATTTATCTATTATTGGTGTGGCTTTTCTAAAGTCTTATTTTAAAGCGCTTGATCAAATAGAGGTTTCATTGAAACCTGGAAATATATATACCAGACAAAAATTCATCTGCTAAAAAGTGGACTTGTCCGGGAATAACTGGACGTCTGGTAACCCCATTTAACGGTACTCTATTTTAATCGACCTCTTTGACTAGCCTTTACTTCAGTTAGAGCATTGGTAAATTTTTATACGTTGCGTTGGTTGTAAAGTCAATAAGTGCTATTACATGTTATGTTTTTCTATTGGGTATCTATTAGATAGGAAGTACTTATTTAAAACACAAATATTAAAAAAAAATTGCAGATAAAATATGTGGTAACGTAGCAATATTGTTATTTTGCTGTACATTCAATATTCATATATTATAAAGGAAGCCAACGTGTGATGACCTCTTGGTATGTGATGATTCATCACATAATCACATAGTATTAGGCATACATAGTATCAGTGATGAATAAGTATAGTAATATTACAATATTATATTAACTAGCAAAAAGCCCGTCCATGGACGGGCATCTAGACCCGATTGGTTGGAAACTCGATTGATGTGCAACTCGTCTCAGGGGGAGTACCGGCGGTGGTTTAATATATTTTTCGGTTGGTAAAAAAACCGACCAATCAGATTGTTTCTTTTTTCACCAAAAAATGACACGCTGGAGCCGGAGCCGGAGCAGCAGAGTGCTGGGATTGTATGTATTAAGATAAGTAAAATGTAGAATAGTAATAGTTGGGTAGTAGAAGAGTAGTAGTTAGGATGTCGACAAAGTAGGTTTAACACTGTAGTCTTAAGTGTAAATATAATTAAGTGTAATGATTAAATTGAAAGAACCCATCTTATTAATATCAAACCTTCAACAACCACCAACAACTTCAAACAACAACACACAGAATATCACATGGCGATCCTGATTAAACACGGATTATTACAGGGGGGCAGTTAAGGGCCGATATATTGGAAATATTGTCGCGAAAAAAACTGTTTCCTACATTTGATTTCATTTTCAAAACGGTGCAGTTCCAAGTCTAAAATTTATCCTATGGTGCGAATTCAAAAGTTTTAAAATGTAGCACTTGTGGTATGTGTTAACTTAATTGCAGTTTATTTAATACAACCGTAACACCTCAAAAGCTCAAAACTTATGAAAGTTCATATGAGCAAAGAACCATTTGTACAAGTAATTCAAGTTTCCTTATATGAATGAAAAACCGTCTTCATTCATAATTGTGTAACATAAATTTTTACTTACATTCTCCAAAATTTTGAGTATTAAGTTTAATTTACATTACAATAAGTACATGTGACGTATTTTCTGATTTCAACTTGCCACACCCTGTATAATACTACAATTTTATACATACATATACTATTATGTACAGATATATAAAAACAATTTTTTTGTAATTTTGCCGTTTATTTTATGTCTGATGTGTTCTCACAGGAAATAGTATATTATTACTAGTACATACTATGTAGTAATAATTGTATATTTGATTATCCTAACATTTATGAATTTTTTTTTTAAATTTAGTGTGGAATATTTGTTTTAGAAGCAGCTAAAAAATAAATACAATACCATTAGGTATAACTAATTATATTGTCTTGTGTTGCACTAATTAATTAGCAAAAGATGAAAGTTTAAATTTACAAAAAAATTTGTGATAAATTTGATGGAAATTTATAGACAACTTGGTTAGCATAATAAATAAAAGATGATACTGCACCCAGCTTATCTAGTTCCGGCGAGACGATAACTACACGTAAGTTATACCGCTGATAATCATACAAACGACATTGCACCTTATTAACAATTATTGCAATTAAAAATGCATTTGCTACTACTAGTAGCGACACTAGCGGATTTACTTTCCTACGCGAATTTCTCCGCCACCTTAATAAAAGAAGGAACTTTTATTCCAAACCACGAACGCCATCTAGTTTTCGAAACAAATTATCCTGTAGTACTAGCAACGCAAAAAGTCGTATCTCAGTCGGTCGAGATGTTATAAACACGGTATAAACAAAAGTAAAAAATTTCGTTGTTTATAAAACATATTGTGACTTCTGCCGCAATACCTCCAATCATCAGCACACCAATTTTTATCCGGAGATACAACACATACTATATTCATTTATATAAATATTTAAAAAAGTGATCAAATCTATGTCAATTATCAGTAATTGTTAATAATAAATTATATTTTGAATTGATTGAAGATGTATGTACGTGCTCAATAGAAAATCATAAAACAATAATTATTGTGTTATTGTTGTCAAACTTGCGAAATTAATATAATAAGCCACCTAATATATTTTCACAAGACAATAGATAAAGTAAGATTTCAGTTAATATTTTCTGTAATTTTCTTGCTTTTACATTTGGCTCAATTGTTTCCTAATCAATGCTTGCATTTTAAAAACTCCATCAATAGACAAAATTTTATCACATCACAATCGGTTCAACATTTCCGGAGATACGAAGACATTTTCATTTTTTTTAATTTATTTTATTGCGGTAGCCCTGGCAAAGATTTTTCTGCCAAAACCTTATTTTCACCACTAGAGCCATCCAGACATACGTCCAAAAAGTTTGACTGCCGTCGACGCAGAAATGCCGAAGAAAATCGAGGGACAAGGACTTTTCTCAAGTTTTCGCAAAAAAAAAATCTTCTTTTTAAATGTTGAATTCTTGATTTTGATCAAACGGTTCTATATGCTGTCAAGTTCTGTGGGGCCAATGTTCCTACATACATAATTTGGTGAGATCCCTTCAATACTTCATGAGTTATTTACTCTTGAAGTTTAAACTTTGGCAGCTTGTAATTTTTGACAGATAACAGATAGAAATTTAATTTCAGCTATTCTAGACAAAGCTTTTCAAAGTGTTTAAAATAACCTATTCCAAGACAAAATTGTTTTAAAAATTTTGTGATATTTTCTTGTAGTTGTGCTTCTGATTGACAGATCGCGACGAAAACATTATTTTCATCTTTCTACCATAAACCCTACTACGATATCAAATTTGGTCGTGATTAGTTGGACGGTTCCGGAAAAAATCGAGAAACCAAATTTGACGGCAGGCCGACACAGAAAAAGTTCTTTTATTTTTTGCAGATCTTTACGTTTCTGAACACGGTGATCTCGAAAATGTAAAAAAAATATCGTCACTCTCTGCCGCAATACCTCCAATCAACAGCACACCAAATTTTGTCCGGAGATACGATGACATAATGTTCATTTTTGTTTTCTATTGTGGTAGCCTTAACAAAGATATCGGTAGCCCTGGCAAAGATATCTATATGTATCACCCCTACCCTAAATCTACCTATAAAAGTTTTTTTAACAAAATCTAAAATGAAAAAAATTTTTTATTTTTGTACGCCACTGAATTTTTTCCAAAATTTTTATATACGTCACATAATACCGTAAGAAGTCACAAATAAAATTTCTCCAAGATTGGTACAACAAATTTTTTCGGTCATCTAGCGGATTTTTCGAAAATAAATTTTTGTAAATTACTGACTGCCGATTTACTGATTCTGAAAACATTTGCGAAAAAATTTAACAAACAGCCTAAACTTGGTCGCTACCTAGTGGCAGAACCTTTTACTTATAAAGTAACGTTCCGTCAGTCCGTACGACGATATTATAAAATATTTCCCACCAAACCACCTATTTTTGTATTCTAAAATAAATTGTTAAAAGCCCTAAACTCAACTCTTATGCTGCACTCGGTATACAAATCAACATTAACCTAATTTTGACACATATGTCACAAAATTATGACGTTTATTAAAATTTTGAATATATTGTTTTATTTTTGCCAGCCATCTGACAAATTCTCACAAAAAATATATAAATTAAGATTTCAGTTATTTTTTTCTATAATTTTTCTGACCTGCCCCGCCCTGTTACAATTGGCTCGGTTTGTTTTCTCACCAATACTTATACTTTCAAAGCTCCATCGACACACCAAATTTTAGCTGAATCGGTTAAACATTTCCGGAGATACGACGACATTTTCATTTTTTTTATTTATTTTATTGTGGTGGCCCTGGTGAAGATTTCTCTGGCAAAACCTTATTTTCACCATTCCAGCCCACGAGGCATACGTCCAATAAGTTTGATTGCAATCGACGCGACGTAGAAATGCCGGAGAAAATCGATCGACAAACACTTTTTTCATGTTTTTGCCAAAAAAGTTAATTTTATTTTGTTCATGTTGCATTAGTGATTTCTATCGAAGGATTACATATGCACTCATATCCATTAGGATCAATGTACCTACGTACCAAATTTGGGTAAGATCCCTTCAGCATTTCTTGAGTTATTCACTCTTAAAGTTTCAACTTTGACAACTTGTGATTTTTGACAGACGACAGATAGAAGATTAATTTTACCTATTCTGGATAAAGCCTTTTAAGGCTTTTAAAAGAACATATCGCAAGACAAAATATTTTTTAAAAATCCCGTATTATTTTCTTGTGGTGGCACTCCTGATTGATAGATCGCGACGAAAACCTTATTTTCACCTTTCCCCGTGAATCCTACCACCATACCAAATTTGGTCGCAATTGGTTGGATGGTTCGGAAGCAAATCGATCGACAAAATCCAACGACAGACAGACCGACAGACCGACAGACAGACAGACCGACATAGAAATTTTTATTTTACTTTTTGCAGATCTTTACGTTTCTGAACACGGTGATCTCGAAAATGCAAAAAAAAAAAGTTGAAATTTTTTTTCGATTACCATACCTCCAATTTTTTTTTAAAATTGATTGGAGGTAAAAATATGAAATTTTTTTCGATTACCTTACCTCCAAAAAAGATTTTCTTTTTTTGATTGGAGGTAAAAGCAAAAATGATGGTCAAAGTCGTTTCTACGGAAGCTTTGAGCCAGGATTGCTCTTTATCACGTGGGTAACCCACGGTTGGGTTGATTTTTCCAATTAAGGATTATCTGAAATGAGAGCGAGTAAAGTTCTGCCACACTTTTTCCGAGAAACATCGAACCACCACAAATACTATAAGCTTACATTTTGTATATATCCTTAGCGTTTAGAACCAACGTTAGCAGTAGGTACAACTTTTAGCAATTTTATCTTCTGCTATAAGACTTTTCCAATATTTTCATTGATACAGTGAGCCAAATTGCTAACTTTCTGTTTATACCGAAGAAGGATTGAATAAAAAAAAGTTGATATATTTTTATGAATATTATAATATCAAGCCGCAACCCGTCTGCCATACACGTTTGGTTGATTATTTACCTACCCTGTTCGAGTTCATCACTGTTCAAATTGTGATATCGGTATACAGTTTTGATGCCCAATTTAATATTATGTTTCTTAACTGATGTTAAGATACGGAAAATTTCGTTGGTTGGCAAACAATTATTGTCTTGTGTTAGGGGCTGTTAAAAATTAGTATTGAAAATAATACATTATTTGTTCATGATTTTCTAAAGTGGTGGTTGCTAAGTAAAAAAAATTATGCTATTATTGGTTTCTAATTACTTGTTGATTTGTTTCATACCTAAATTTTATGTATGCAAAAAAAAGAACAATTAAAATTAAAAAAAAAGTTGCTGCACCAACTATCACAATCATTTATTTCACCATAGCGAATTGTCCGAGACGTGCTCATCGGGAATGAGGGGTATAACCCCTAAAAGTTAGTAATAAATGCACTGAACAGTTGGCAAAACAATTAGTTGTCACAAATTGCTAATATTGTTGGAAATCAACAACATTCTTTTAAAAAAGCAAAGATTCTAAAAGAAAACGGTAATTTATACGACGCGAAGAACAAATATGTTAGCAAATTCCGGACTGTATTCCTTCGTTGATGTCTGTTTGGTTCGTTCCTGATCAAATAAATTAAATTTCCCACTTCAGTTAGCTCCAATTTGATCAGCAACCGCCGGACAGCCGGCATATCATAATAAGCAGTCTGTAAAGTAGTGATTCTTAAAATTTTCATAGGTAAGCACCACTTTCAAAGTGGTTTGATTGGTCCCTAGGTTTAATTTGTGGTGCGGACTTTGCCGTATTTTTTTGTTAGAGAATTAATTGATATTTTAAGTAAACATGTTAGGGAACATCTTAGAAAACATGGATATTTTTAGGTTATATCAGCGGACTTTTTTTATTTTAGTCTAGTCAAAATTGAAATGCTCATACAGTTTTGTTTGTGATACAACGCTTATACAACGTGATACAACGATACTGCGCTTAAATACGGTCCTGCACGGACCCATTCGAAGGAAAAGAAAGCTAAACAGCAAAGAAAATCACTTCGTATTTATTGATTATAATTTTAAAAGTAAATATTAGTATATTATTTAACAAGAGGTTTAAATTGCAACGAAATGCGTTTATTTATTATAATACGATCCACACGAGCGTTTATTAAGCTTTTTAATCTCGAGTATAATAATACACTATTTCATCTGCTCCTTTATACGTAACGTGAAAAAACAAGTTACTTGAATCTTGTTGAAGTTATCTTATTGAATTGAAAATAATCAGTCTCCCCTTTAACATTGTATTAAAATTAAAATTTAAAAAATTAAACACAATTAAGTAAGAGCGGCAGACACACACTGCTTATCGACTATCAAGCCATCATACCACGTATGTGTTTCTGACTCATTAGTCGTCATCAGTGCCGCTTTAAGTGCACACAATTAAGTGTTTTTCAACAAAGTATGCGGCACTGATGACGACTAATGAGTCAGAAACACATACGTGGTATGATGGCTTGATAGTCGATAAGCAGTGTGTGTCTGCCGCTCTTACTTAATTGTGTTTAATTTTTTAAATTTTAATTTATACTGGCAAGATTGCGATAACCTTTTATCTTCATTGTATTAAAAGTTAATACAAAGAAACCTAAACATAAACAAAGAAACCTAATTGTCTAGATTAGGTCTAGTGGGGTCTAGGACATTTTGCCGTCGCCGTTTCGCCGTGGCCATTTCGCCGTGGCCGTTTCGCCGTGGCCGTTTCGCCGTCGCCCATTTCGCCGTCGACGTTTCGACATTTTTTTACTTTAATTTATAACTCAAAAGTTATAAAAAAGACTATAACATTTTGACAGCAAAATTTAATATTTTCGGTTATGGAAAATAAGAAGTTAGAAAAGCAAAAATAAAATAAAACCTTTGAGGGTTTGAATTTAGAAAAAAAAATTCCTTAAATATTTTTCTTAGAAAAGTGTGACACCCTGTATATAAGCTATAGAATCAATCAATTAAATTATTGATTGGGCATGTTAAAGTAAACTATAACTCAAAAGCTATAAAAAAAACTATAACATTTTGACTGCAAAAATTAATATTTTCGGGGCTATGGAAAATTAGAAATTAGAAAAACAGAAATAAAAAGAACCCTCGATATTTTTATACTTTTTTATTTACTTTGTATCCTTATTAATTTTTGTTATTTAATTTTATATATAATTTAATAAAACTCTAATTGTAACTTTGGATTTATATTTTTTAATTAACGACGGCGAAAAGGGCGACGGTTAAACGGCCACGGCGAAATGGGCGACGGCGAAACGGCGACGGCGAGACGTCCCATTTTGGGTCTAGTGATGTCATACTGGCTTGTTGTTAATAAAATAAACGACTATTATATATTATACAATACAAAATCCATTATACAATTACATCGCAAATGAGAAAACTAAAGATTATAATCATTATTGATAATAATCTTGATAATTTGAGTAGAGAGAAAAATTTGATTTACTTTGTCTAGCGCTGAAATAGAGACAGTTTGTGTTTAATTGTAAGAAGTCGCATAAGAATACATAAAAAAACGCATTGTGAACTGAATAATTTTATTTCCTTTATTTATTTATTTATAAATTAATTTCTTTTTAGTCTGGCAAATTCTTGCGAATATGTGTATCTCTTGACTACTATTTCAGACAATTATTAGCAAATTGCAAGAGCAAAATAATTAATACTACAGTAGAATCCGTTTTGATCTTTCCTGAATCCATTTTGACTGGTTTTGTGGTGATGTATGTATGTACGTACATCTAGTTGTGCATCTCCTATTTTTGGTTGCAATTGTACGGTCAAAAAGGGCACATGTAAAGCGATACGAGATTCTAACTATGGTTTAAGTAGTGTAACTCGATATTAACCATATCAGTATTTTAGAAAACCCAAAAAATGCACTCACACTTTTTAGAACTAAACTGTTCTTACGTTAAACGTTTTCACAGTCATCTTCGGACTCGGTCTCAAAATTTTTAAAACGGTGAATGCTCTGGAGCCAAAATAAATTTTTAAATTTAATTTTACTTTAAATTAAAAGAACAAATAAAACAAATTTAAGAAATTTAAGCTAGCATTACAATTTTATTGAACGAATTATAGCATCTAATAAACTAATGAAAAGCTTCGATTTACAATTTATTCTCAGCTAAAATGTTATTGCCAGATTAACTTTTATTATGAAATTATACCTAAATCTTTTGTTAACGTGAAGGCTGAAGAGAATTAAGGTTTTCACATTTAATTTTTGATATTCTTCATAAAAAACTTTTTGTTTTATTTATTTATGTGAAAAAATATCCATTTTGTTAAACAACTTTTTTTCACAAAAGGAAATTTTTTTATGGCGGCGGGGGAGGGGGCAGAAGTCTTTTGCGGAAAGACTCAAATTTTGAAGTTCCTCCACTGCTTAACTTTATTAATCTATTTTCATAATTATAAAGATACTTGACTTTACTGATTAATTCATCGAATTCATAGCCTAAATCGTTTTTTGGAGTGAATAAATCGAAAAAGGTAAAGTGTAACGAGTTATAATCTAGCATAAGAATAATTTTAATAGTAATAATCAAAATAAAATATCATAAACATGTAAGTTGCTTTTTCAACAGGAAGATTTTCAAATAATTTTTTAACTTATAACATGTTTATGATATTTTATTTTGATTATAATTTCACATATTAATAATTTTACACTATATAATATTAATGTTTTACTCATAAAATTCTTGAACTATGGAAGTACAATAACCATGCAGTAAGCAAGTATCATATTTTAATATCGTGATTTTCTTTTAATTTCAATGCGTACACACTGTGTGAAATGCTGAATCAAAATTATGGAAATTATTATAAAAATCTTAAGTGATGAAAAACAAGTTAATCTTGATAATATTTTTGTAGGGCTTAATGCTGTTAGTTCTAGTACTAGTTTATTATTTTTAAATACATTTGTTTTTAAAAATTTGGTTGTTAATCCGATTAACAAAGAAAGAAAATCAGAATTTTTTTCAACTGGAAAATAATTGCAAAAAAATGTGGTGGTTAATGTCGTTTCCACGGTAGCTGTGGCGCCAAGCGCTCTTTTTGTTTTTCGTTAGTATTACTCATCGCTCGGTATGGTTTCCAATTTTGGTTAATTTCTCAATGGCGGCGAGTAAAGTTCTGCCACACTTTTTCCGAGAAACATCGAACCACCACAAGTACTAAAAGCTTATAATTTGCATATGTCATTATCGGTTAGTTTCGACGTTAGCAGTATGCACATCTTTTAAAAATTTTATCTCTTACTTATATGTATTTCTCAATATTGTTATTGGTAATTTAAGATAAATCGGTAATTTTCGATTCATATGGTATAAGGATTAAAAAAAAAGTTGATTTATTTTTATGATTTATATTATTATATATCAAACGGCACACGTGCATACGTCATTCACAGTCTGTTAATGTATTACTATAATTAATATTTACCTAATGTTTTTTTTTGCTTTTGTTTTTTGAATTTTCATAAATCTCTCGTTTTACGTGGAATTGTTTTTAAACAGCTGAAAAGAAAATTTAGAAAAATAATATCACACTTTAAATGGATTTTAAATTTAAGAGGATTTCCTAAAACGAGATAACATCAGTTGATAAAAGTAGCGAATTATTACATTTTTAATAAGGTAATTAGTGTATTGTAATCTAATACTTGTTAATTTCTTTACTTTTTGAATATTTTGTAATGTGTAAATAAAGTAATAATTAAAAAAAAGACATGTCACTCACCAAGATTCGAAACGCGGACCCCGGGCTGGGCAATAATTCAGTTTATACATAGAACCAATCAACACCACAATTTATCTAACTGCCTAATATTATTATCTTACAAATAATATTAAAATCACGTACATTCAATGAATTACAAAAAAAAATTAATATAAACGAAAGCTTCGTGCATTTCTTGTAATAATAATTTAATAATTTTGTGAATTAAATTTTTTATTATGCTTTGCTTATTACGTTTTGATTTCTGTGAAATGGCTTGGATTTTCAAAAATTGAATTTCCATTCCAGAATGGGCATCAGATATTTTGTAAACTGTTTTGTTTAAAACGGGGGTGTCAAACTCGGGCCTGCGGGCCGCTGACATGTACCTGCCTGATATGAACATTTTTGCGGCCCGGCCAAATCGGCACACAATAATATATAAATAAAAGTGAGTTATTGAAAAATGTAACCATTACACAGTAAAAAGTATTTCGTTAAATTAACAAAAAATGTTAGCAGGTCCCAGCAGGTCCACTACAATTTTTTGTAATATTAACAAATTTTATTATTATAGTAACATAAATACTTACAAAATATAATAATTTGAATGTGATTTGAATCATAAAAGTTGTTATTCTGCGTAATAAGTTTGCTAATATAACAAAAAATTGTAGTGAACCTGCTGGGACAACATTTTTTGTTAATTTAACGAAATACTTTTTACTGTGTATTATAACGTAGGTAATTGATCCGTTGGCCTACATACAGTAGCAGTCATGGAAATTGCATCGCTCAATATTGCCGAATTAAAATAACAATTCCCAATGAAATTTCAATAACCGTACTCAATATAAACACAATACGCACATAAAGCTACGTTTATCAAACCGGGGGGTCTGGGGGGTAAAGAATACCCTCCAGTACACCAGAGATTGTACGCAAAAAAGTGTTATTGAACTTATAAGTTTCAAACCGCAAATCTAATTTCAAGAAATCTAAGATTTACGATTTGAAATTCAATAAGACATTTTCTTTTTTAAACACCATCACTAATGTGCTGGTATTCCATACCCCCAGACCTCTCGGTTTGAAAAACCTAGTTTGGTAATTGTGTTAAAAAAAGAAAATGTATTTTTGCGACTCGGTACCTAGCTATATTAAAATGGAGATGATCGAGATTTAGTGCAACTCAAATTTGAAGACAAAATGCACTGAAGTGAGTATGCCTGAATTGAAATAAAATATTTGGAGTCAAATATTGACTCCTGACACCTTCGGTCAGTTTCGAAAGTAATCAATACGAACAAAATTTTTCCAGAAATAAGAAAAATACACTGAGAAAAATGATTTTTTTTCTATTTTAGAGCTATTAGTAGCTATAGCCTGAACCGAGTATTTTTGCTGTTATAACAAGTTTTTTGTTGCTGCAACAAATTTTCTGCTGCCATAACAAAGTTGTTTTCTATTCAGTAAAAAAGATTAGTTGATTTAACAAATTTTCTTATTCTGCATAGAAAAAATGTTGAGGATAGAATTGTTAACGGGAATCTGTATTCCAAATATTGAGGGGATTAAAAATCCTAAGCGGATAATCCAATTATACTGTAAGAAAAAGTTATATAAGGAAAAAGTGAACAGAAGAGTAAGAAATAGGGAAATATAGAGAAAAACAGACAAGAGCGAGACAAGAGCAGAGAAGAAAAAGAGCACAGACAAAAAAAGTGTGGAAAGAAAAAGAGGAAAGAAAAAGTTAAATGAGAAATATATAAGAAGAGAGAAGGTTAGAGAGAAGAGTAAAGAGAGAGAAAAATAAAGAACAGAGAAATATATGATAAGTGTAAAGAAATAGAGAAAAGAGATAACGAAGAAATGAGAAGATTATAAGTAAATAAAGATTTTTAATATTACACGCAATAAAATATCCGCTGCGCTGCTAGCTAAGTTTAACAGGTTATGGACCCAGTTTAAATATTAAGAGAAGAATAAGAATAAATACAGAATGGACGAGAAATTTGAAAGACTAAATAATAGCAATTATCGACAATGGTCGATGCGGATGCGAGGCTTGTTGGGCCTAAGGGGCTGTTCGGAAGCACTAGAGTTCAACACGACAGAATTGAACGCTGCACAGCTGAAAAAGGAAGAAACGTGTAAGTCATTACTATATCTGTCAGTAGATGACGACAATTTGGATAGCATCGAGGATTGTACAACGGCAAATGAAATATGGCATAAGCTTAAAGAAATCCACACGAAGTTCGACAGCTACCACAGCATACTGATGCTGAAGGAATTCATTAATATGGAGAAAAATGATAATGAAGATGTTCTTGAGTACACAAATCGTAGAAGCAGCTTGTATAGAAAGGTAGAAAACGCAGGTTTTAGATTTGATAACAAAGTTTTAATGGGATTGACGCTAATAGGATTACCAAAAGAGTATGAATACTTAACAAGAACTATAAAAATTGACGACGAAAAGTTAACACCAGCCGATTTAAAAATGAAATTAGCCGAAGAAGAAAGAAGGTTAAAAGAAAGTAGAACGGAGAACGATGTGAAGGTATATAGGGCAACGACTACAAGGACTAACACGAGAAGAAATGGAAAACAAGAAATTAGAGATGAAATAATACAGGCAAACACAAGTCGATATGACAGATCAGAAAATGTAAAGTGCTTTAAATGCAATAGGTTTGGACACATTAGTAGAGAATGTCAAACATACAATGAACAGACGAAATATAGAAATAGGCAGCATTATGACAAGAGATCATCATATGTGAAACGTATAAACCTTGGCTGTAAATATGGAGAAAGAAAAGAAAACAAAGTATGGATTATTGACAGCGGATCTACAGACCATATGACAGGAAACAAAGAGAAGTTTCTAAATTTTAAAGAAGCAAAATACGAAATTACCTGTGCAGGAGGTACAACATTAAAGGCAGCCGGATATGGAGATATAGAAGTAAGATGGAGAAAAGAAAATGGTGGTCTTGTGGTAATTTTAGAAGATGTATTGTATGTTCCCGGTTTAAAAGTAAACCTGCTATCAACAGCGAAAATGTGTGAAAAAGGAATGGAATTTAAATTCCGGAATAATAAATGTGAAATAAGCGACAAGAATAGAAGCCTATTGTGTTTCGCTACGATTAAAGAAGGTCTGTACACAATTGTCGAAGATGATATAATTAAACCAAGAACGAATTACGTTGAAAAAGAAGCAAATTTGTGGCACCAACGGTTGGGCCACGTGAACGACAAAGATTTGAAACTGATGGGAAAAAGCCAGGAAGAACGAGTGGGAAAGTGTGATATATGTGAAACGGCAAAACCAAGAGCGAAGAGCTTCCCACGGAAAAGTGAAAACAGAAGAACGGACATTCTGGAATTAATACACACAGATATAATGGGACCAATAAGTCCGACATCACGAGGAGGTAATCGGTATATAATTACATTTACGGATGATTACTCAAGATATACCGAAGTGGTTCCGATCAAGACGAAAGACGAAGCCTTGAAAAAATTTGACATATACAGAAGAAAAGTCGAAAAAAGATTTGGGAAAAATATAAAAGCTTTAAGAAGCGACAATGGAGGGGAGTACATAAATAAGAGGTTCGACGAATATTTAATGGAATCAGGTATTACGAGAGAACTAACGATACCTAGAACACCTCAGCAGAACGGAGTGGCAGAACGTGTAAACCAGACATTAATGAACATAGTGAGATGTTTAATGGAAGAGTCAGGCATGTATAGCGATATGTGGGCAGAGGCAACAATAACCGCTTGTTATTTAAAGAATAGAAGGCCTACGAGTGCAAATAATGGTAAAACGCCTTACGAACTATGGCACGGAAGAAAGCCAAATATAGATCACTTAAGGATTTTCGGATGCAGAGCATGGAGTATAGACGACAGGAGGAGACACAAATGGGAACCTAAAGGAAAAAGATATATATTCATAGGATATGACACGCACGCCAAAGCATACAAATTATGGGACAACGAAGAAAATCTGATAAAGATTAGTAGAAACGTTACATTAGACGAAAACGTTTTTCCACTTAAAAATCGAAAAAATGACGAAGAAAGAAAGGAGAAAGGTCACACATATTGGAATGAATTTGGAAATGGAGATGAATTTGAAGAATCAGACACATTAGAAGATTGCAACGAAATTTATATAGAGAGCGAAAATAGAGACGAAAGCGGATCAAGAAGTGACGAAAATAATAACAAAGAAGAAAAACGTATGCAACAAGATGAAGCGAAAATAAACAAAGAAGAACCCAGTGCGGGTAGCTCTTCAGATGATGGAAGCGTGATGCGAACAAGAAGTGGAAGACAAATCAGAAAACCGGAATGGTAAAGCATGTGAAAAATTTAGGAATGGAATAAAGATTCAGGAGGAGTGTTGAGGATAGAATTGTTAACGGGAATCTGTATTCCAAATATTGAGGGGATTAAAAATCCTAAGCGGATAATCCAATTATACTGTAAGAAAAAGTTATATAAGGAAAAAGTGAACAGAAGAGTAAGAAATAGGGAAATATAGAGAAAAACAGACAAGAGCGAGACAAGAGCAGAGAAGAAAAAGAGCACAGACAAAAAAAGTGTGGAAAGAAAAAGAGGAAAGAAAAAGTTAAATGAGAAATATATAAGAAGAGAGAAGGTTAGAGAGAAGAGTAAAGAGAGAGAAAAATAAAGAACAGAGAAATATATGATAAGTGTAAAGAAATAGAGAAAAGAGATAACGAAGAAATGAGAAGATTATAAGTAAATAAAGATTTTTAATATTACACGCAATAAAATATCCGCTGCGCTGCTAGCTAAGTTTAACAAAAAACTGGCAGCAGAAAACTTGTTGCGGCTACTAAAAATTTTGTTAAGGCGACAAAACCTTTTTCACAGTGTAGTACACTCAAAAAAAAAGCGGTGTGTATTTAACGAATTTTGTCGTTAATATTACTACAGGTTTGATCCGATGTAAGCTTCGTTAGTATTACTACAGGTATTTCGTTAATATTACTGAGAGAGTACTCGTAAAATTTACGAATATTCTGTAATATTTACGAATTCCGTTGTTAATATTACTACAGGTTTGATCCGATGTAAGATGCGTTAATATTACTACAGGTAGTTCGTTAATATTACTTAGGTAGTATTCGTAATATTTACGAATTATTTGTAATATTAACGAATGTATTTGTAATATTAATAATCAAAATGTGGTAATATTTACGAATAGATTTGTAGTATTAACGAATATATTTTTACTATTAATAACCCAAACGTGGCAATATTTACGAATATATCTGTAATATTAAGGAATTTATATGTACTATTAACAACACAAAAGTGGTAATATTTACGAATAGATTTGTAGTATTAACGAATATATTTCTACTATTAATAATTACAATGTGGTAATATTTACAAATATATTTGTCTTATTAATAATGCAAAAGTGGTAATATTTATGAATATGTTTGTATTATTAACGCAAAAGTAATTTACTTTTCAATCAATTGCATCATTACCAACGGTATTCAATAGGAGGTAACAATTACTCGAAAAATAAAAAATATTTCTTTTATTTATTACTAATTTTTTATTATACATTTAACAAAACAATAGCAAAAAAAATAATTTTGAATGAAAATAATTTAACATTCAACTACTATTATTAACATTTTTTAATAAGTCCACCACTTTCACATAGCTTTCATACTCGGTTTTATAGTAGAAGTGTGCCAAAAAATTCCAAACTACTTTCGATGCATTCGGAAACTCTACCTGAAAAACATAAAAAATTTATACTTTACGATTAATACGATTATAATTTATAAAAATTATACTTCTCTGGTATACCAGAGAAGAGATGTCAAATGTCAGGACGTAAACATTAAGTTTTTCTTGTTCTTTTATATATGCTTATTATATAGGGTCATGATACAACTTTGACGGTCGACTACGGCTTTCTTTGAAAATATTTTTTTTTCATTCAACTGTATTTATGTTCCGTCATACTCACCATTTTACTATGGCGAATTACAGGATTCAACAACTCAGGGTAATAGTAAAAATTTATTATCAAAATTCGAATTCTATTCAGAGAACGATTCGAGCGTTATGTACAATTTACGGTCGTAATGAGGGTCCTTCCAAGCTCATCATTCGGCGAATTATAAAGAAATTTGAAGAAACTGGTTCAGTGGCTAATTGAGCAATCTCAGTACATCAACGAAACGTACGGTCGACCGAAAATATTGGTGCGGTGGCACAAAGTGTGCGCGAGAACAAAAACGTCTCAATTTTACGTCGTTCTCAAGAAGTTAATCTTTCGTACGCTTCAACTTGGCGAATTTTGCGAAAAGACTTGGATTTGTATCCATGCAAAATACAAATATAGTTCAAGAACTGAAATCTACCGACTATCTCATGCATCGTGCATTCGCTTTTGGGCTCTGGAAAAGTTGAAAACCGATTCTAATTTCACAACATAATCTCACGACGAGCTGATGTCGATTGGCCGCCCCGCCAAGATCGTGTGATTTGACGTTGTTAGAATTTTTTCCTTGGGGTTAAATTAAATCTCGAGTCTATACCAATAAGTCAGCAACAATTGCCGACCTTGAGGACAACGTTGTTCGCGACATTGGTGAGATTGAGACCAACTTATGTGCTCAAGTAACCCAAAATTGGACCTTTCGGATAACCGCTGTCAAGCAAAGCCGTGGCGCCCATTTGAAAAAAAAAATTATTTTTAAAACATAATGGTATCGAATGGTCATTAATTTAAAATAAAAAAATCTGCTATACCTCAAACACAATTTGTTTTATTTAAATTCAAAGATGTATCACACAAAGTGAATGACCCTATAGTATTATTTTATAATTAAGAGTTGGGGAAAATGAAGCTTTTTGCCAAGATGGCCGCGGGAAGCGAAATATAAAATGTTGAGTCTCGTGAAATTTATTTGGAAATTGTAGTTTGAATTTTGTGATTTGGAAATAAATTAATTTTGAAGCATTACTAAAGTGAATTGATAATAATTGATTGGAATTTAAAGAGTCGTCATAGAATTTGGGTAGAATTTGGAAAGTGATGGTTTGGATGGACGAACCATATCGTTGCAATTGAAAATTGAGAAGTTAAAATTTGAATTTAAAGTTGGTTTGAATAATTGGAATGTTTGCTATTTGGAAGTTAATTTAAAAGTACCTTAAAATATTTTATTGTCGTCGCACCTGGGTCGACTTATCAATTATTTTGACTTTTCCACTTTAAAATTACAATACAATTTTAAATTTTACAAAATATCACTTCAACTGGCATCCCAAAACGTGCGGCTTCCGGATAATTGAACCCGCTTTAACCCTGAGAAACAAAATGGAAGGTCAACATGAAAAACAAGGTGAAGAAATTGTCGGTACAGAAGGAGTTGGACAGCGAAAATGCACAGGCAAATCATGCATCCTCTCCTCAGGCCCGTAGCCAGAATTTCATTTCGGGGGGGGGCACTCATAAAAACCTTACGTAAAAAGTAACCTTTTCGGCCGACCCCCTTCCGGGAATTTTTATTATTACAAACAAATGTTGTTTTCTTTAACATTTCGGGGAAGGCACGTGCCCCCAGGTGCCCCCCCTGGCTACGGGCCTGCCTCTCCTATTTGCGCTAGCAGTTCATGAGGTACATAAAACTTAAAAATACAAAATCCGGATGATTTTGATACAAAAAGTAATAGAGGAAAATAAGAAAATGAGAAAAAACTTGAGAAATAACTTTTGGAAAATAGCAAACAATTTTTAGAAAAATTTGAAGAAAAATATAGGATGAATGAAGATGAATGAATTGAGTTACAACTGGGATAATAAGGAAATAATAATAGAGAAAAGCGATCAAGAAGTTGAAAACAAAAATTTGAATAATCATTTAAAAACAATGAAAGGTTTGGACGAGGACAATTTTAAAATGATGCAAAATTTGGATAAAATTGAACCTGAAGTAAAGTAAAATAATGAGACGGAACTACAAGAAGATGAGGAACCGAGCAAGTACAATGCCTAAAAATAATTATAGGTAACATCAAGGGTGAACTGGCAACTTCAATATTAGGACAAAGATTGATAAAATCAAATGGATTTGACATTTTATTTATTACTAACTGGAAAGCCCGCCCACGGACGGGCATCTAGACCCGATTGATTGGAAACTCGATTGATGTGCAATTCGTCTCAGGGGGAGTACCGGCGGTGCTTTCATATAAAAAAATCGACCACTCAGATTGTTTCTTTTTTCATCAAAAAATGACACGCTGGAAGAGGAGCAGCAGCGTGCTGGGATTTTATGTAGGTACTAGCAAAAGCCCGTCCACGGACGGGCATCTAAACTCGATTGGTTGGAAACTCGATTGATGTGCAACTCATCTCAGGGGGAGTACCGGCGATGGTGTAATATATATTTCGGTTGGTAAACAAACCGACCAATCAGATTGTTTCTTTTCTCACCCAAAAATGACACGCTGGAGCCGGAGCCGGAGCAGCAAAGTGCTGGGATTTTATGTATTAAGATTAAGATTCTTGGCTTTGTGAGCGAACATCCGCCTACAACGAAACTAATTTTATGGAAGTTCATCCGATAGAAATAATTTTACTTTCAGATTTTGGATCACAATTTGAATGGTATTTGTTTTCAAACGATCGAGTATTTAACCATGCATGGTTATTTAACCAGCCTGTAGGCGGTGGAAGGAGAGCGGATGGCCGTTCGCGTTGACCGGAGTAGTCGCTTTTGCGGGCGGTTTTCGTAAATGTCTGTATTTTGCTTCTTAATTTCGAGATATTTTGAATTTTGTGAATAAATAAGTTTGTTTTAATGTAAGTAACTTTATTATTGATAATTCGGATTCGTTTTTCCGTTTTTTTTTTTTCATTTTTAAAGAATTTTTGGATATTTAAAAAAGTAATTTGAAAAGCAATAATAAAAGTAGTGCAGAAGTTAAATAATTATATGAAAATTTGGAAAATTTTATAAAATTAAAAATTAAAAGACAACGTGAAAGCGAGATTGATAGCGGTGTGTGGTTAACAACCACACACATTGGGTTTCCACTTTAAAATTTCGAGTGCGTATTAGTGTATTGCAATAAGTTTTATTTTAATAAGTAATTGGAAAATTTAATTTTGTTTTAATAAAATATTGAATAATTGATTTGGAAAATCTTTGGATACAGAGAGTTTTAAAAACTATAAATTAAACATAAAATTTAAAAATGCCGTCAAACGACATTTGCGCAAATAGCGCCATCTATCGGAATAGAAATTAAATAATTTTAGTTTCTCGTAGATTTTTCAATTTTTCGGGCTCCCAGGTGCTCCCCCTGGCTACGGGCCTGTTACTAGCGTTGTTTTAACGGTACCTTGTTTTAATCGACCCCAGTTTATTTAAAAGAAATATTTTACTATAGCATTTACTTTAGTTAGAGCCTTGGGCCTTGATAAATTTTTATACGTTGTTAAAGTAAATTGCTGTTATCTGTTATGCTTTTCTATTAGGTACTTAATTAAAACAAAAATATTAAAGAAAGAATTTGAAGATAAAATACTATATTTTTTTATCGCATATCAATGAATAAATCTCAGTTGTAGGGCAGTTAAAGGCCGATATATTGGAAATAATGTGGCGGATACCGTCTCTTACTTTCGAATTTCATTTTCAAAACTCTGCAGTTCCAAGTCTAAAATTTATCCTTTGTGGTATGTGTTTGTGTTAACTTAATTGTAGTTTATTTAATACAACCGTAATCCCTCAAAACTTAAGGAAGTTCATATGAGCGAAGAATGATTCGTATAAGTAATTCAAGTTTCCCTATATGAATAAAAAGCCATCCAAAAATTATCATAGTTTATTCAAAATTGTATAACATAAATTTTGACCTTCAGTCTCAAAATTTTAAGTATTGAGATTAATTAACATTACAATATTACATTATTTGTATGTATATGAAGTAAATTGCGCATCGCTTGCGCTTATAATAAAGAAAAACTTTTGTTCCAAACCACCAACGCACAGTGGGTCAGACGCTCGGAAAAGTGGCCAAAAATACATTTTTGTCAACTTAACAGTATTGCCACAAAATTTAGTATATCTTTAGAGAAAACATCAGTGCACCTTTTTCTCGAATCTCAAGTGAATTGAAAAATATTTCTGCTTGTTAGAGCGATGCAAAAATCACCTTCTATTAATCGCTGATTTGAGTAGCATTTCGCTCCATGCAACACCAAGTTTTGACGACTTATTGTCCAGATTTCAGCTTCGAGTTTAAATTGGTATTTAATAGCAAAGTTGTCTTGAAGTATGTACTTTCGAATAAAAAAATTTTTAGACAATACAATGGTGCAATAATTAAATACATTATTTCATTCCGGGAGCCGCTCAATAGAAAATCTCAAATAATTCTCCAACTTTGTGTGGACTTATAAACAATTTCCCGCAATTTCCCGTTTTGAAAAAATACGCAAAAAATACATTAGACATTTCTCAAACAAACTATGTAAAAATTGTTTGTGCATTCAAGTGCGTTTTTAAATAATTCGCGATTTTGAACAACGCGACGGCGACGCGCTACGTGTCGCATAATTATGATTATATTCAACGCATTAAAATACAATCACTGTCGAAGTGTGGAACGGTATTTGGAAAATTTGGAGTGACGATTTATATATTACATTAAACTTAATTTTTCAATTTGAATGAAAACGTCTGTGATTTAGGTACAAGTGATAGCGTAGAAGTGATAAAAATCATTATTTAGACTAAAAATATCCTCTAAAAAGCACCCTGCAATTCAATCTTTTTAAAATAAATTAAAATTCAAACTTGCAATAACTTTATCAAAAACCATCCCTTAGAACACAGAGCACACCCATGGGGTCTCAATTTTGTTTTTACTGTTACTGTATTGCATCAATGTTGTTTAACATAATTAATGCGAAAGAAAATATTTTTTGCTGGCCGTATACAAAAACCACCCTCTAAAATCAACCCTCTTTAGTTTTTATTTTATTTATTAATTTTTCTGTATTATGTGAGCCAACTTTAAGTCATTAAAATTAAAATCATATTTTAATAACCACTCGTATAAAAAACACCCCTCTAAATCATCCCTGTTAATTTAAAATTTTTTAATTAATTTTCCCGTGTTATTTATGCTAGTTTTAAGCCATTAAAATCAAAATCTGATTTTTGGCCACTTTTTCGTGCTTTCGACCCACTGTGCAACGCCATCTAGTTTTCGAAACAAATTATCCAGAAGTATTCGTAACGCGAAAAGTCCTATCTCAGTCGGTCGAGATGTTTAACCACGGTATAAGCAAAAGTAAAAAATTTGGTTGAATAAAATGTTATAATTCAATTTAGGAGCTGTATATAAAAAGCAAAAATGATGGTTAAGTCGTTTCTACGGAAACTTTGAGCCAGGAATGCTCTACGGCCTCATGATATGGGTACATTGTTCCAATTAAGGATATCTGAAAGGAAAGCGAGTAAAGTTCTGCCACACTTTTTCCGAGAAACATCGAACCACCACAAGTACTATAAGCTTACATTGTGTATATATCCTTAGTGTTTAGAAATGGCGTTAGCAGTAGATACAACTTTTAGCAATTCTATCTTCTGCTAACATGACTTTCCCCATATTTTCATTGATATAGTGAAACAAATTGTTAACTTTCGGTTTATACGGTAGAAGGATTAAATAAAAAAAGTTGATATAATATTTTTATGAATTTTATTATATCAAGCCGCAACCCGTCTGCCATACACGGTCGGTTAATTTATTATTTACCTACCCTGTTTCAGTAGTTACATCACTGTTCCAATTGTGATATCGGTATTCAGTTTTGATGCCTAATTTAATATTATGTTTCTTATAGTCCGGGTGCCCGCCGACATAAAGTGCAACTCATACATAATCGCTTTAACTTCTTGTGTGGTTTAATTACACATAGTCTACCATCATTTCCTCTACGAAAATTTTCGGAATTTCTTTCCGAAAATCGTCAATTTCGTATTGTATAAAAAATTGATAGATATTGTACTTTTATAAAATATAATTGCAAGAAAAATTCATGAAACGTGCGAGAACGAAATTGTCCGACAAAAATTTTGAAACCTTAAGGGTGTCTACCAACAGAAACATGTACAAATTTCAACTTGAAAAAATTTACCAGCTGATTTTTTCAGGATTGTTTAATAAAAATGTGTGGAATCCAATTATTGAATTGTCCGACAAAATACATTTTCCGATTTTCCAGTTCGACGCGCGGAAATCATCGGTTTCACGAGAGCCCAAAATTTATTAATAACTGTCGGACAAAAAGAAAACAATGTATCCCAGACTAGGTCAGTGGCGTACCTAGAGCTTCTGCCGCCCGGGGCGGTCTGATATTTTGCCGCCCTCTACCAAAAGAATTTTACTTAAATTATAAAAAAGAGCAAAAAAAAAGGTCATCGAGGTGTTCTTAACAAACCTTTAACATGCTCGAGCATTTTTCAAAATCAAAATTCTTTTTTTTCCAAAAAAAAAAGAAAAAAAAAAAAAAAAGGTTGACTGACTGAAAAAACAAATTCCAAAAATAAAAATTAATAATAAAAGCACCTTACTGAAAAACTACTGTTCCCTTTAAAAAGGAAAAAATAATTATTTTCTTCTTCACTCAACATGAAGTCTCAGACACTTAACTCGAAAAATTAACTTAATTAACCCCCCCCCCCCATTCACTTCAAAATTTAAACATTAATTTTGAAGTCAGGGGAAACGGAGATTTGTTCCACTTACGATATCTGTTTATACATTCCATATCAAAAATATCGAAAAAGTTAAATATCGAGTTAAGTGTCTGGGACTTTATGTTGAGTAAAGAAGAAAAAAATTATTTTTTCCTTTTTAAAGGGAACAGTAGTTTTTAAGTAAGGTGCTTTTATTAATAATTTATTTTTAGAATTTGTTTTTACAGTCAGGGGTATTTAAAATTTATAATTTTTATTTTATTTCATTCTATTTGGAGTATATTTTGTCAAAATGTATAGAGAAAGTTAATATATGTTTTAAACCGCTTCGTGATCATCATAAGATGAGACGTCAATACCTCATCGGATCGTAGTTCCACCAGAACGATTGGCGGGATTTGTTAGAGTTTTTTAATACAGAGGATTGTGCAGGGGCGAGTGCAAAAAAAAGTAAAAAATAAATAACCCTGTAAAATAAAAAGTAAAGTAAATGAGCTAAAATAAATAAAGTAAGGCAAAATAAAATAAAATAAAGAAAAATTTTAATTGGGAGGTCTGACGTTCTTGAGTAAGAATTTTGAGTCTGATAAAAGGGAAAAATAGTGAAACCATTAGAACCCTGCTCTGCGCTCCGCTAGCTTGCTGGTGCGCTCCGGTGCAAAAACGTTTACTTGAGGGAAAAACACTTGGATTCGTGATTCCACCTGGAATCCTCCGGGCCGTACTTTCCAAATACTAACTAGCAGTCGTACACCTCCGCCCATCAGCCCCCCCCCCCCACCTTCGAATTTCGAAAATGTAAAGAATGCAGAATATTGCTCTATTTATGCACTTTTAATTATCGCCAAAAAAAAATTTTGCACTCTTTTCGTTTAGCGGGAAAACACGATTTCCGGTGGGGGGGCTGACGGTACGGACGGTCAGCCCCCCACGGCTTAATTGTGGACGGAATCGAAAAAAAAATACACGAAATATGCACTAACTATGCACTAACTATGAATCACCCTAGTCTCGATTTTTGCACCTGCACCGGTGTTCAGAAAAAAAATATTTTCGATTTCTATGATTTCCATTTAATGAAAATGGCTTGTAAAATTTTTGATTACCGATCGAATCGAAAAAAAAAATACACGAATTATGCACTAATTATGCACTCTTGAACCACCCTAGTCTCGATTTTTGCACCTCCACCGATGATGATTCACTAATATGATAAGGGCTCGAGCTTATGGTCCTACTCTCCTACTCACCTACTTTGTGCGCTAATTTACACGTCCCTGAAGATGTAATCATAATCATATTCCATAGTTGCAGGCTGAAAATAGTCTCAATCGACGGAAAAAATCCACTTTACCCCATATTTCATCTTTGCAAAAATTAGCCTCAGGGGGGGAATTTTCACCTTAAAAAATTAAATAAATTTGTAATGGTCATGACCCCCCCCCTGAAGCCATAATTGTGGCTAAATAAAAGCTTCTGTCAAGTGTAAAAGGTGTTTATATTTAATTTTTAATATTTAAATTTAAAAAAAAACTGATAATATCCATGAAAATCCTAACTTTTTACATACGTGCTTCTAGGACAATAAAACAACATCGCCTACGGCACGTAGTGTGTATAGTACCACACATCACAAACTTCGTCTATGTGTGGCATGTGTGGACGATTTTCGATTTCCCTGTCGGTTTTCCCGTCAGGGGGCTTGATTTGGCCGGATTCACCGGTGTTGGTTTCCATATATTCTTTACTTTGAATCGGAGTTGGTTCGACAGTATTCGGAAAATATACTTCTTCGAATCTCGTTAATACGCGTCACTTGTTATTTACGCGTCACTACGCGTCACTCAGGAAATATCTGACGCGGGCACCGTACTCACTCATTCGACCGTACTCACCAGATACACAAGTCTCAAAACAAATTGCAATATATACATTAATATATAACATTTATCTAAACAAGAACATTACACATAAGTAAACGAACAGATAACCTAAATCTAATCCAGTGTAATCTCCTGGGCCTAGAAGCATGCGCAACCTTGCCCAATCGATTTGGGTCTAAAAATATGAGGTAAGTATGGTAACGGAAAAAAAGGTGATACTTATAATGAGCCATATTACACGAGAATAATTACAAAACTCGCTCACTACGTTCGTTCGTGTTCTAAACAATTCTCGTGTAATATGGCCTTCATTTTACACTCATTAAATAATATACTATTTTTCTTATTTTTAAATATTAATTTTTTTATTATATCCTTCTCCAAAATAATAATAAAAGAGTATTATTAAATTTTCGTGTATATATCCTATTTTTGTTTATATAGTTTTTACAAATTAAGTGTTTTTTGGAACCTGAAAGATAGCACGAAACAATAGTACATTGTCTTATTCGGATTAAAAGTGAAACTTTGTTTGACAAGCAATTTTTGGGTGCAACTTACCTGAAAAATGCTCGGAGTGCAGTTTACCACTTTGTAAAATTTCATGCAGTTTACCTGGAGTGCAGTTTACCATTTGCAGGTCGTTTAGGAGTGCAGTTTACCTTACTGTCTCATTTTACAGTACCGCTCCCATTTATTAATTGCCATACGTTATTAGTTGGTTATTCAATTTTATATTAACGTTTAAATTTTTTATTTATAGTTTTTTAAAAAATAAACAATACACTGAACATGTTGGTTAATTTTTGATTTAATTTTATATCTTTATTACATAATTGTACATACATTACATTTAGGTTAATTTTTGGGATTAGGACGGGTACCGCTAACGCACTTCTAAACTATACCTGCTAAATTTCTATTTTTGCTCGGAGTGCAGTTCACCAATTTTTTTTCAGCTACCTACTTGAAGTCGTTCGTGCAGCAGGGACCGCTCTAGCCTTTACGCCGTCCATCCTTTATGGGGTTAGTGGACTTTTTTTTTTAGCTTTTTTGATCATTTTGTGGTGTTAATATTAATATTATTAATATTTTAATTTGTCATGTATTTTTGCCGCCCGGATAAATGTCCGGGTTGTCCGCTCCCTACAGCGGGCCCTGGTGCAGTTCACCGTCACCCAAATATTATGATAATGTTAAACATTTTATTTAGATGTATTACTACAGTAGAATCCGCTTAATGTGATCACTTTGGGCCAAGAACACTTTGATAACATTAACCGACTGTCAACGATAAACAAATTTTAGAAAATATTAATTTACAGTGATTTTCGATAATTTCCACCTTCTGTTTTACAAAGACATCTTTCGCTTTTTCGTCAATATCCGTAAGAAAAGCAAGAATAAACTAAACTTGTAAATTAAAATACATAAAGCAAAGTCCTCTTTTAGCAAAATAAAAACATGTTACTGTCAGAATAGTCCAACCACGAATCGGGCCGTAGTTTTCGCATAATTCGTACTCGTTATAAGACAAACTGTTAGAACAGAAAATGCAGTGGCGTAAATAGGGGTGGCGGACCGCCCCGGGCGGCACATATTTAGGGGGCGGCAGATTGCGGTATGTAAAAATTGTGGGTTTGAAAAATAATGCTAGAGCATGTTAAATGTTTGATTACGAACACCTCGATGACCTTTTTTTTGCTTTTTGCTTTTTTTTTTAATTTAAGTAGAAATCTTTTGGTAGGGGGCGGCTACATATCAGACCGCCCCGGGCGGCAAAAGCTCTAGATACGCCACTGAGAAAATGTGCAAATGAAGGCTACAAGAATAAAACGAGGAATGTCACAAAAGAAAGATATTGAGAAATCTCGATTTTTAATGTTAAACCATGTTTTATACCGGTATAACAAAATTTAAACCTTAAATTTTATGGACCTCCATAGTTTCTTAACAAACATATTTTACCAACCTAAAGTGTCAAAATAAGGTAAGAAATGGGTTTAACGGTTTCATTTTGCAAAATAATGGACACAGGCCCGTAGCCAGGGGGTGGCAAGGTCGGGCAACGCCCGACCTTTTAAGGATTTTGCCCGACCTTTTAAAATAAAAAAACCAAAACGTTGGTCCTTTTTGTATAAGAATTTTTTTAAATTATAAGTCGGTATATGCTTACAAATGCAATTCGTAGAATTGAAAAAACACAGTACCTACCGACATACACTTACGAGCGACAGCGAGAGCTATCCCAGTGGCCATCAAAGTTATAGATGCCCTGGTGGAAATATTTCTCTGAAAAAGTAAAACAAAGTCTGCAGAAGTCTTACAAACTCTGAGAAGTCTAATTCAGAGTTTTCAGAGAAATATTTCCACCAGGGTGAATTTTCCTTTGCATAAGCGTTTATTTTATATTTTTTCCTTGTGCGCTACTACGATAAGGTGAAATGAATATCGTAGTTAAAATGCTATTTTTATGTTTGCGCGCGGCTGTGCAATAATACGGAAATAATAAATTTTATAACTTTTCTTAATCCGCGTTGACCTTGAAATTTCAGAAAATTTTTGTCTGCGGCGCAAAAAATGGCACAATCTTACTATCCATTTGCCCTACCTTCACTTTCGGTCTGGCTACGGGTCTGAATGGACATCCATCGTTTTATTCCTGTAGCCTTCAAATGTTAAATGTTATTTATGGCCGCCATAATATATAAAAAAGTTCCAAATTTTTACAATCATAGTCGTTGAGCCCGGGTCTCCAATTTTGGACAAACGTAGCACTTGTGGTATGTGTTTGTGTTAACTTAATTGCAGTTTATTTAACACAACCGTAAATGTACGGTCTATCTACCGCGTTCATAGTTCATATGAGCGAAGAACCATTTGTACAAGTAGTTCAAATTTCTCTATATAAATGAAAATCCATCAAAAAAATTCTCCTAGTTCAATCAAAATTGTGTAATATAAATTTCGACTTTTTTTGTATATTGTTATTGTGTAATTTGACTATTTGTATATGAAGTAACTTGACTTTTTAGTAAGGCGCATCGCTTGCTTGTTGCTTAATATATAATAAAATATTTTATAATAAAATATTTTTTAGTTGCTTAAAATATAATAAAAAGGAACTTTGGTTCCAAACCACTAACGCCATCTAGTTTTTGAAACAAATTATCCAGAAATATTCGTAATGCAAAAAGTCCTATCTCAGTCGGTCGAGATGCCATAACCACGGTATCAGAGCCGGATTAAGAATATGTGAGGCCCGGTGCTAACTTTTTTAGAGGCCCTTTGGTCTTGTATGTTTTAACAAAATGCGCCGCAAGCGAAAGTTTGATTATTCAAGGTCAACCACGCTTAGATCAAATGTCAAATTTTTGAAAAGATAATAATTATTATATATAATTGATTATAGTTTTTTATTATAAAACACGGGAGGTATACATAACACATTTTAAAAACATTTTTTTATACTTTAAGATGCACAAACTCAGTTATAAAATCATCAAAATTTGTTTGTAGAAGTAGATCATTTTCAATACTCATTAAAGTTATCGAACTTAAACGTGTTTATGTAACACTACTTCTTAATTTATTTTTAATAAAAGATAATTTCGAAAATGATTTTTCTGATTCACAGTTAGTGATAGGTAGTAATAAATATATTTTTACGTACACGACTATAGAAAGGATAGCATATCAGGTAGTTTTTATCGCTCGAAAGTGATACTTTGCAGCGGTGTTCGGAAAATTTTTGCACATAAGCAGCAATGGTGGCGTACATAGTGGGTTATAGTTATTGTATGTAGTGAGAATGCTTCGCTTTTAGTTCCTTTCCGCACGCTTAGTACCTTTCCGCACTCATACAATCAAGTAATGCAATACCCTTATAATTAACTCGAATCGTGAATTCCTGGCTACGACGGTTGTTGATAAGCGATAAGGCACACCTGCAAGATTATAAATAGTAAAAGACGGCGGTTGCTTACGCATTTTATTGTTTTTAAATTCTAACGCTAGACTTTTAATTATTAAAAAATAAAAATTACAAAGTCCACTTTAAGTTTTCATTTTTAAAATGTAAAATGTAACTTTTATAATACACTGCTACTCTGTCTGCGTTTTCACTGCCTACTGAAGTGCACGTGCAATTTTGCATCACAAGCTAATAGATAAGAGTATTATTTACTTCCGTTATGTCGCGTCTCATTTCTATTAACCTTTATAAATTATATAAACGTTACTTTTCAAAGCATAATTTATGTTTTTTTTTTGGAAAGGACCTGTCTTGAACGTAAAGCTAAATACAGTGACTCGCGCAGAAAGTTCCATTGCGGTTTCGTAAGCTATCAGAACTCGCTAAACGCTCGTTCTGATATATTGCTTACTCAACCGCAATGTTCAACTTTCTGCAACACGACTGTGAATAGCTATTAAAATAATGTAAATGATCGGAAAAGAATCCAGCAATTTTTTTTCTATTATTAATTTACAAATATCTAGGGGATTAGTTGACTTCAAGGTTTATAGGTATAGGTTTTAACTAAATCACAAAAAAAATAAAGCTGTACGTTTCGATTAGTGCTCTTGAATATTCTTGGATTTCGTTCTTTGAAAGATTAAAAAGTGTTAAATTTGTAAGAATCTTTATCGCTGAATACTGTATCGCTTGAGAGTGACGCTTGAGACCTCGTCGCTATCGGCAAGAGTGACGGGCGTCACAATAAAATTAAGTTTGTTAAAATTGTTAATTCCATTCATATTTGAATCAGTTGTAGATTTTTTTACATAATTTACACTTTATTTTAATTAATTTAATTTATTTTAATCTGTGCTAATTTAAATTTTGTGGCTTCAATTTTTTTGAAGTCCCTAGAATGTGGTGGCCCGGGGCTGCAGCCCCCTTAGCCCTCCCCCCTTAATACGGCTCTGCACGGTATAAACAAAAGTAAAAAATTTGATTCAATAATAGCTATTTAATTTAATTATGGAGCTGTTTTAGTCCGGTCAATTTAGACAGTCAAGGTTACAATAATTCACACATGGCTGAAAATTGGTAGGATTGTTCAAAACACTATTATAAATGAAATTAAAAAAGTCCTCATTGATCCGACACCTGGAAAAAAATTTACTCGGGGTCAAAGGTCACAAAAACGGGTTTTTCGAAATTTTCAGCAAAACGGTAAGTTTTATCATAAAATTAGTTCAGACAAAAATTGTAGATCAGATAATTATCTATAAAAAATGTCTAAATAGTTTTTCTCCTAAGAGCCACCGTTTTTGAGATATAACAATTCAAAAAGTTAAAAGAGTTGTAATCTACTACAAAAAAATTCATGGGGGAATGGGGGGGGGATCTATAACCCCTAAAAGTTAGCAAATGCATTGAACAGTTGGCAAAACCGTTATTTGTCACAAAAAAGGTTTTGTTGGAAATCAACAACATTCCTCTAAAAAAGCGAAAATAGTAAAACAAGAAAAGTTGTCAAATTCCGGACTGTGTTCATTCGTTGATGTCTGTTTGGTTCGTTCCTACCCAAATAAATTAAATTATACCTACTTTAGTTAGCTCCAATTTGACCAGCAATCTCCGGTTAGCCGACATAAATCATAAAGGGCAGCCTGTAAAACAGTGATTCTTAAACTTTTCATAGTTAACCTTTATGGGGGTCATACCTAGCACCCGGGTACTATTTTGACTTTAAACCAACATAACTTTTGTCGCCTCCTGTCGCGCCGATTTTTTTGAGCTGTGGTGACATCTCTACAAAACAGGTTCTCTGTATGTAAAAAAAATTAATTTATGAATATAAAAAATCTTGTTTAAACTGTGATCGTCACCTGAATTACATATAAATATATGGTAGTACCCGGGTACTACGTATGGCAGATATAAAGTGTTTTGTATGGCCCCATAAGGGTTAAGCGCCACTTTCCAAGTTTCAAAAGTATAATGGACCCAGGGTTGTATTTAAGATCTGTTGGCCCCTAAGCTTAATTTGTGGTGCGGATTTTACCGTGTTTTTTTGTTTTGAGAATTAATTGATATTTTAAGTAAACATGCTAGGCAATATCTTCGAAAACATGTAACATAGGTAACAGAAAAAAAAAATAATTGTAACAAGCAAGGATATTTTTAGGTTATATCAGTGGATTTCTTTATTTTATAATGAAATTTTACGTCAAGCGTAAACTTGTTTAAATTAGTTTTATTCAAAATTGAAATGTTCATACAGTTTTGTTTGTAATACGGGCTTATTCGCGGTGCGGGCCCATAGGTTCCAGCATATGTAGCCTGCGCTTAAATACGGTTCTGCACCGACTCATATCGAAAGAAAAGAAAACCAAGCAGCAAAGAAAATCATTTTGCATTATTTATTAATTATAATTTTAAAAGTAAAAATTAGTATATTATTTAACAAGAAGTTTAAATTGCTTATTAAACCCAAAATGCGTTTATTTAATATAACCTCGTCTGCGCCTCGTGTTATACGATCCACATGAGCGTTTATTAAGATGTTTAAACTCGAGTAATAATATCGTCGTTGAAATATGTTAACTAGCTAACTCCATTTGGCATAATTTTAAAGAAGGGAATTAAAACAGTCAATAAAATTCTAATGACGTAATATAAATTATGGTTGTTTTGTTTTCTAAAAAGCGCATTTGTTCATTTCTATCATACTAACATGAATTTTCATTTATATTAAGTGATAAGATTTTTATGGACTGTTTTTAATGCTCTCCTGTAAAATTGTGTCAAATGGAGTTAGTTAGTTAACATACTTAAACGACGATATACTATTTCATCCGGCATTCACTGGCGTACCTAGAGGTTTTGGCGCCCGGTGCGGTCTAATACCGGTTTTAATACAAATTTTAAAAATTAGCAAAAAAAGGTCATACATCGAATACTTAAAAACTTTTTTCAAGTCCAAAACATTTCTTCTTCTTGTAGAAAAAATATTTTTTTATAAAATTTTTACACACCGCAAAATGCCTGCCGCCCCACCAAAAACGTGCCTCCCCGGCCGACCGCCCCTACTAGGTACGCTAGTAGGTTATACGTATTATTATATTATACGTAATATGGAAAAACGGGTTACTAACATTTGTTCAAATTATAGCAAGAAAAATTGTAAATGAAAATATAACTTGAATATAAATGATCAGTTTCCCCTTTAACAATGAAAGTTAATACAATGCCAGGGTCCCGAGACGGATTATCAAAGAAACCTAAATGGTTCAAAGTGAATTAAAATAACTTTTGTTAATTTTTAGTTCGACCCTGTCCTTTTTTAGAATTACAATCATTGTTGCTTGACTTAATTTTTTTGATCATCATAAATTGAACGACATATTTTTTTATTATTACCTACACATTCCGTATAGTTAGTACGAAAAACGAAGTCTTTAAAATTTTTTTGGATGTGGTACTGTCCCATGATACTGTCCTGATTTTTGGTTAGACCAATCTAGTGTTATACTTCGGTGCAAATAGCTTATGTTAATTTTTTTACCTGTTGAGATGAGAAAAGTACTTTTTGTTAGAGGATTACATCATCTATATTTATTTTTATCCTACTCGATTTCGTTCGACTCCTGTTTCTACATCATTTGAAAATTATCCTAATATATAAGATAGCTCTCGATACTATCTGTGGTTGGGGTGAAGTTTTGTGCTTTTACTGCTTTTTAAATATATTTTGCTTCATAAGAATAGTATATTATTTAATGAGTGTATAATGAAGGCCATATTACACGAGAATTGTTTAGAACACGAGCGAACGTAGTGAGCGAGTTTTGTAATTATTATTCTCGTGTAATATGGCTCATTATACACGAATTGAATACTATTCTTTATCTACGACTGTTAAACAATAACTAAGACTGCATTATCTAATTATTTAAGTTTAAAATTGTATTGTGTTTATTAATTTTCAACTATCGAATCAAGTTGCCATTTGTCATTTATAAAGAAAATAATTTATTTTTATAACATTGGACAGAGGTGTTTTAAATAAAACAACTTGTTCAATAGGTCAATATTTTGCCCAACTTAAATTGTAGGCTTCTTCAGGACTAAAATATGCCAATTAATGTTGGACAAGTAAATCATACAATTATCTTACCTAATCAAATAGAAGTTTGGAAGAAAAATAGCATATCCGCGCAATTAATATGTCAACTTGGGCTGTAGCAGCAACCGTAAATCAGTGTAAGAATAAATAAATGTAGAACAGATAATATAAAAATTAATAAAATCATCAAAAGGTCAAAAAAAATAGTCAACTAATATTAATTAGAAACTATAGCAAAATTAAAATTTCACAGTTACGTTTTAGTAGTGCTCGAACTGCTTTAAAACGCTTAAAAACGACTTCTGTGGGCACATCAGGGTTAAAGGCTGAAACTTTCAAAAATGCATTGTTAGATGGCATATATTCATAATCCGAAGGTAATCAAAAATAAGAACGCGCAAAAGGGCGCTATTTAATAAAAAAGAGATAATAGTATTAACAGAAAGCTAATAAAATTTGGATTATTTTAATATAGGGTTTGAAATAATTTTTGTACGAAATGCATGTTTTTTTTTTGTTTTTGAAAACTGTAAATTGTGAAGTCGCTTATGGAGAATCAAATCTTGAATTGCAGTTATTTCAGTTCGAACTTCGTAACAATTTAATAATATTTTACAATTTTTATTTATATACGCTTCTAATTGCCAAACGAAGCCCTTAACCAAAATTTTTTATTTTTGGTAATAGTTGCGGATACATGTGTAGAACGAATAAGTTCAAAAATCAAAATTTTTTGTTTAATATTAAACACGATATTAAATAATTAGTAACATCTTAAAATTAATTATTTGATAGCGCTCGCTGCATTTCGTCGCACGGATAGTACCTCCCCACCATAAACTGTATTACATGTGTCTCATTCATACATATTATGTAGTGCGTAACGCTTTTACCATTAAACTACGAAATAAAATATTAATAAAGAATTAAAAATTTCTATTATGTACCAATAATTATGTTTTTCTTTTATTGGTAATTTTGCCTCGATGACCTGCGATTCTTATGGCAGGCAGACTAGCTTTAAATATAGTGATAATGGGGGTAGGTTCTTTTTTTATTGTATTATTTTTTTTTTGAAACAACTTAACTGGTGGGCGCCAAACTTCAATAAATCCCTGAAGAATGAAGTAAGGATTCACTGAAATTAAAGATTTAAGAAAGATAGAGATGAGATAGAGATAGAGTAAAGATAGAGATGTGATTTTATTTAATAATCTAACGATGTATTATTTATAATTTATTCGAATGCCGAAAGGCCTAACATAAACTTCAAATTTGTATTTATAACTATTCAAAATTATGATTTACATTCGACTATCTAATTAAACCATTCGTTCAAATAATCGATTATTCGATTTAGAAATCTCACGTATTAAAATATGAGCACGTTAATTAAATTGATCTCAAGTATTATGATAATTCTGCACTTACCAATCCTTCAAAGGATGATGTTGTGAATTAAAGAAAATACTAATCAATACCTTCGATTAACCAAGCAGGTTCCTCCACAGCAGTCACGAATTCGTTTTACCGTTTCTTGGAATATCCTGGTTTTCGTATAAGGCTGTATTCTTTGATGATTAACTAAAAGCACAAAATTACCACAACACAAGAAAACAAAATAATTAACTGCCCTAGCCTTTGCAAAATTTTGGCCAAGATGAAAATCTACTAATGAACAGTTCAATTGACAATCGCATGCAACTCACCATTAATCAAAAAAAAAAACTAGTGAAACAATTGAAATCAATATCTAAGTAATTATATAAATAAATGTTATCAATTTAAATTATTGCGTATGTCCATGAAAAGGTTGATACGAATTGAATCCTATTTTGGTACGGTTGGTTTCCTTTGATCAATAAGATAGATGTCCTTCTTCTTTTATCATTCAACGTAAAATATATAATTGACCAGCTGATAATATAATCCACCTCGTATAAGTAAATTTAATGGTTTTTCCAAAATTGTAATTTAATTATTTGTAACAAATTTCATTTCTTCAAGGATCTTTTTATCATTTATCGTACGTTGGTATTTTATATCGATCAATAATAACTAACTATAATTAGTAATAATTTGTAATATATTATCCAGTATTAACGATTCAATTAATTCAATCCAAATTTCATATCCATAGGTACCATTTATTTTTAAATCTCAACAAAACCAATTTTATTCAAAACCGAATTCTTTTTCGTTCTTATTATCGTCTTCAACGCCATATATATTCTATCTTTCCTCCTTTCAATTTTGGTATTATCTATATTTTTGTGTTATATACAGGAATATCAATAAATTTAAGGTTTAAATTGTTCGATTGAAAATAATAAATATTATGTAGCGTAAATTGACTAATATACCGCTACAATTATTTATTTAAAAAATAATTGAATTTATTCTCTTTTAGTACATTCATATCTTTACTTCATAATTATAATTAAAATGTAATTTTTAACTAAATTTAATTTTAATTTAAAGTAAAGTGCGCATAATTTTAGTTCCCTTAAAAAAATATGAAATATAGATATGAATGTACTAACAGAGAATGAATTCAATTTTTTAAATAAATAATAGAAATTTTTAATTCTTTATTAATATTTTATTTCGTAGTTTAATGGTAAAAACGTTACGCACTAGGTATGAATGAGACACATATAATACAGTTTATGGTGGGGAGGTACTATCCGTGCGACGAAATGCAGCGAGCGCTATCAAATAATTAATTTTAAGATGTTACTAATTATTTAATATCGTGTTTAATATTAAACAAAAAATTTTGATTTTTGAACTTATTCGTTCTACACATATTATATCCGCAACTATTACCAAGAATAAAAAATTTTGGTTAAGGGCTTTGTTTGGTAATTAGAAGCGTATATAATAAAAATTGTAAAATATTATTAAATTCTTACGAAGTTCGAACCGAAATAATTGCAATTTAAGATTTGATTCTCCATAAGCGACTTAACAATTTACAGTTTTCAAACACAAAAAGAACATGCATTTCGTACAAAAATTATTTCAAACCCTATGTTAAAATAATCCAAATTTTATTAGCTTTCTGTTAATACTGTTATCTCTTTTTGTTAAATAGCGCCCTTTTGCGCGTTCTTATTTTTGATTACCTTCGGATTATGAATATATGCCATTTAACAATGCATTTTTGAAAGTTTCAGCCTTTAACTCTGATGTGCCCACAGAAGTGAAAATAAATTCAAAAAAGTACTCTACTATTTAAAATTGCTATAAAAAGTGAACACCTTCCAAGTTAACTTATGGGGCATTCCATATCAACCCGTATTGATACTCGAAAATTTAAAAATAAATAGATTATTTTTGTGAAAACGTTCTAACATGTTATTACTAACATTAAATTAAATTTTTTTTACAAAGAGATGGTATTTAACTACATGAATGCACACACCAAATATCAACCCTAAGATTTACTCCCCTTTTCTTTTAAAAATTTTCAAAGTTTGAAATATTTAACAAAACGGCGATTTTTGGTACTAAATATCTCTGGTGGGGGACCAGATCTGTGTTCAAACACAAATAAGTGTTTGCGTTCATTGTTAACCAAATTTATTGTAATCTGTCAAAGTAACTTGTTGAAAATTATTGGTTTTCAGACAAAAATAGTTGCAATAAAATTCAATCAAAGCAATTAAAATTATTTTTTAAATCTTTTTTGCATTTTATTAGTTAGTTTTACCAGTAATTAAAGAAGAAAATATCAAGTGTTAGGTATCTTTAGAAGCGGAATAAAAATCTCTTTAAATTGATACTATTTTTATTGTTATCCGTTGTGATGGATAGTAGGAATTAAAAAAAATCAATTTCCTATGTTAATATTTTATGTTCAGATGGTCGACTGGTCATCCGGTATACTACAATGGAATGTTAATGTTAATAAAATTCATAGTGGACAGTGGCCCGCACCGATAAATATAAAATATCCCAACATTTAAACAAAAAATTAAATGTAAATATGCGTAAGGACCTTGAAATTAAAAACGCCTAAGTGACGCTCACGAGTGGATAAGCGAGCAGAAAGACGGAGAAATAGTAACAGCAAAACTGTGTTTCCAGCACCTGCTAAACGGAAACCCAATCGACATGAGGAAACAATTTCCATTCAACCCCAAATTAGCATAAATAATTTTTTTGCTGTTGATTTGTAGGATACTTTGCTATAATTGTCAGTAAAAGTGAAATTTAAACAATTTTTAAGTGGAAATTAAATTAGCCCAGTTTATAAACAATTAAAATTAACTGTATTTTCAAAGTTTTTATTATCGAATAAACATTAAAGGTAAGTCATTGCTATTATTAAAAACCAATTTTTGTATAACACCGTTAATTTTAACCCTTACAGTCAATATGGGTCGATATGGGTCGAGGAAAACGGTTAACTTCTGAAGAAATTGCTTCAATTAACGCCTACAAAAGTGCCGGTTTGTCAAATCGGCAAATTTCAAAAAAAATTGCTAGATCATGGAAGGTCATAGGTAATTTTCTGAAAAAAAAAGAAAATTACGGAAATTATAGAAAAACTGGGAGAAAATCGAAGCTTAACGAACGTCAAAAACGAGCAATATTTAATAAAGCTGTAAATCAGCACATAACGTCATCATAAATTCGTGCTGATTTGCAGTTACCAGTCACCAGCCGACGTGTTCGACAAGTTTTGCAACATCACCCTCACGCCGATTACCGCAAGAGGGTCGGTAAACCGCGGGCGCGGCTTACTGAGGCACACAAAGCAGCCAGGTTAGAATTTGCTAGAAACCATATGTCCTGGACCGAGAAATGGAAAAATCTGCTTTTCAGCGATGAAAAGAAGTTTAACTTGGATGGTCCCGATGGATGGCAGTACTACTGGCACGATGATCTGCGTAAAGAAACGGAGATACATCTTAGTCGTAATTTCGGAGAAGGAACGGTGATGGTGTGGGGTGGGTTTAGCTTCCATGGCACTATCCCGTTGGCTTGGATTTCGGCTAAGATGAACTCCGAGAAATACATAAAAGTGTTGGAAGTCAGTCTTCTGGAAAATGCAGAGGCTCTTCTTGGAGAAAACTACATTTTCCAGCAAGACAATGCTGCTATCCACAATTCCAGAGCCACGAAAGCGTGGTTAGACGAAAAAAATATTGAAGTTTTGAAGTGGCCAGCCTGCAGTCCCGATCTAAACCCCATAGAAAATCTTTGGGGTATTATTTCCAGGCAAGTTTACTTAAATGGGAAGCAATTTCAAACGGCGGCAGAATTAAAAACAAGAATTCGCGAAGTATGGCTCAATTTGTCGAAGGAAACTTTGCAAAATTTGGTGTTATCTATGCCAGATCGTTTATTTGCGGTAATTAGAAAAGAGGGTAGTCATACCAATTATTAAATTTAATTACAATTATGTTTTTTATACAGAAATAGTGAGTGGCGCTAATTTTATTTCCACATGTTTTATTTAAATAATACAATTTTTAAACAAAATCGTCTATTATTTTTTAATAAATTTTGAATTTTATGTTATGTGTCGATGTGTTTACATAGTTATTAACAAAAAAAAATTATAAATATCAATTTAAGCGATAAGAAGTTTTCATATTACCTGCATTGAAACAGTGTGTTTCAATAGCTGTCAAGACAGTCGAAACACGACAATTTCAGACCACTGCGAATATTGGTCAAACATTAAAATGTTTCTGCCCGAGGGCAGAAACACTCAAGTTTCTTACCGCCAACTCTGTTTCCGATTTCATTTCTACCCTGTCAGAATTAAAATAATTTTTCATTACTTCAAATAAAATTTAATTAGTATGACAGCTGTCAGATTCGTCAAAGTCAAATTCGATATTGTTGTTTATGAGTAATTTTTTTTTGCGCGCGATCGATCTAAATTTTTGCATATGGTTTCCTACCGATAATTCACTAGGGGGTGAATACGAGACGAGGGGGGGGGAAATTTTTTCTCAGTTTTTCGATATCTAGCGCCGTTGTCGAGTTATTGCTGATTCAAAAAAATTTCGAATTTAAAATATTTATTTTACAAGTTTCAATGCAAAAAAATTTTCTGTTTCAATGCAGGTAATATGAAAAATAGTATGTGTGGCGCGGGGTGAAACGCGATTTCAGACGAAGGTGATGCCAGCCCTCGTTTCACTCGGGCAGGCAAATTTCACCCTCGTCTGAAATCGCTTTGTTTCACCCCTTGCCAAACAATATACTATTAATTTTTATTAAAAATTGCAAGTGGCGCTATTTTTATTTCCACCAGAAAGTTTCAGATTCTTATTTGGTCATTTCTATTTTCAACTCTCATACATACTGTCGTGTACGATATTTTATATGAAATGATTTGAACTTTTCTTGTAAATTACCGCAAATTGATTGACATTGGGTAAATTACCGGAAAAAATTAAGCTGTCTAGCTAAAAATCAGTTTGCAGTCTGCAGAATTTTGACTACAATTTTGGTAATTTTGCAAGTAAAAGTGATTATATTTTGAGTAATTTATATAAATGAATTTGAATTATTTTGGATGAAATTAGTTTATTTTGAAAAGCATTAAGTTAACGAAAACAATTGCTGGATAATTGAAATAAAGAGATTATAATAAATTTGAATTTGAAGATTCTAATTTACGCTTTATAATCTACGAAAATATCTACTCGTAGATTAAAAACGGCTAGTATTGCGCACAAAAATAAAGTGCAAATAAAATTAGTACATAATAATAATTATAAATACAATAATAAAATAAAGCGGTCCAAGGTCAAAAGATTAAACATAAAAAATTAAAGATTTTAAAATTTTAAAATAAATTATAACAGAAATTTTAAAAAATCAATAATTTTCAAAATATTGAATTGTTGGTGAAAAATGTTGGAAACCACTGTTTCAAATCGAAAATATTTTGAAGATAAATGTTGAAGATAATATATTTTGAAATTTTCCTTTGATTTGGATTCAATAACTTGGCCAATTCTTGCCTTTAAGGCGGGATCCCACGAGTGGTGCATTGTACAAATGTTGGCCAAATATTGACAACATTTCTACAGTTACAGCGGTCCCAGGAAGTTGTAATTAAGACGGGACCTCGCGAATGGTGTATTTATCAAATTTTGACCACATGTTGACACTTACCACTTTTTGGGACCGCTATAGTTGCAGAAATGTTGTTAATATTTGGTCAACATTTGTACAATGCACCACTCGTGGGATCCCGCCTTTAGGACGATAAGATTAAGATAAGAGATAAGAAAAAAATTTCATGATCATTTGCAATTTGGTTAGATCATCAAGATCGACATTAACATTATTTTAAAATTCTTGAATTTTATTATTTATTATTCACCGAAATTGGGTAACTAAAATTCTGAGTTTCATTCTCAAAATTGTGATAATTTAGATTAAATAACATTACAATAATAACAATTAGAACTTTAATTCGAAACTCCTAACGCCATCTAGTTTTCGAAGTTGGACGCTCTAAGACCTGTGACACGTATAAAGATTACATCTTTATACCATGCGTATAACGGACAACATACATCTCCAAGCACCTCCAAGTTTGAGATAGTAGAATTTCGATTAGAATTTTAGTAATATTGCGAATGAAGTGAATATTTTTTGAGTAATTTATATTATGTAGTTGAATTTTTTTGAATTTTTTTGGAACTTTTTTGTGACAACTATTTGGTGGATAAAAATAATATGGGAATATTAATTGGAGATTTCAACATCAATTGGAATGGAAATGACTTTTATAGTGAAAGATTTAAAAAAAAGTATGGATGATAGAAGTTTGAAACAACTAATCACAGAACCGACATGTTTTGCCAATAGGAATAACGAGTCACTTATTGAGACTTAGTGATATCCAGCGAACATTCGTCAATAAGGTGCGAGGTTTTGAATGTGCTAACTTTTGGAAACCATCGAGGTGTAAATATAGAGATTGATTACAATGACGAGAAAAATGCAACCAAGATTTATAAAAGATCGAAGATTAAAAATATAGACGCGTTTAGAAATGAAGTTCAGAATATCAAATATGAGTACAGAAATAGAGATATTAACGGTAGGATTGAAAACTTTTGTCGGGATCTGCGAATGGTTATTGACACACATATGCCGGTGACTGAAATTAAAATTCAAAGCAATGGAAAATATTGGTTTAACAGTAAGGTGCTTATACATGCAATTAAGAAACGTGACGAAAGCTTCAAGAGATACAAAATTTGCAATGAAAGGAATGCGTGGGAAGAATATACTTGTAACCGGAACCAGGTGGTGAGAGAGAAAAATGTGAAAAATGCTAAAAAAGAATATTATGATATTTATTTATTTATTTATAAGAAGTTGATATATCAATGACTTAAGTAAGGTGTTTGGAGGTGCGAACTTCCATTTGTTTGCAGATGACACGCTGGTGTACTTGGTGGGAAAAGACTTACGTGATATGATCAAAATGATGAATAGTGAATTGGGTAACTTGATTAAGTGGTTGAATGGCAATAGACTGATGTTGAACGTACAGAAGACCAAGGCGATGATATTGGGAAAGACTGGGTATGATGAGAACCAGCCGTTAGAAATTGAAGGGCAAAGAGTGGAGGTAGTCGAGAGTATAAAATACCTGGGATTGATTTTGGATCGACAACTAAGTTTTAATCTGCACATGGATGTCATCTGCAAAAAGGTATCGATGAAATTGGGAGTACTTGGTAGATCTAGTGAGTTTATATCCAAAAGGACTAAACTCAACATATTTAATACCATAGTACTACCACATTTGAGGTACTTGGGTACGGTAATGTTTTTGAGTAGCGCCAAAAACAAAAATAGATTGCAGGTGTTGCAGAACAGAGCGATGAGGATTATTCTGAAAAGGGATAAATATGCGCCAATCAAGTCTATGCTAAGGGATCTAGGTTGGTTGGACATACCTACCTTAGCGGAATATCAAGTATTGGTTTTTATACAAAAAGTAATACAGGCAGGCACGTAACTACGGGGGTGCCAGGGTGGGCCATGGCCCACCTAAAAGTTGTGCTGGCCCACCCTTGTGCCCACCCTGGCAAATAAAGAGTTTCGTTCCAATAATTTCGTGATTTACTAATTAAGTTTAAAATATTTTACTTACGCATTTTTAAGATAATCGCATTATTGCATTATTTTTTGTTATTAGTCACGTACATTACCTTTTTTTTTTAGCTTTTTTTAAAAACATTCTAGGTCTCTCCTTGGCCCCCTTAAAAATAACTGGGCCCGTCTTCGGCCCACTTAGTCTAACAGGGCTAGTTCCGTGCCTGAATACAGGGTATGATGCCAGAATATTTTGATGGAAGTTTTGCAACATTTGATGATATTCATTGGTACGAAACTCGTAATCGAGGGAAGATTGTTTTTAAATATTAAGCAAATTCAAAAGACTGCTTATGGCATATCTGATGGAGCGAAGTTGTGTTTTATAAGTGTATAAGTAGTTTTATAGTCCTATTTTTATGTTTTATTTTTTTTGTACATTATGTAAAAGTTCATCATGTATCATGTACATGTATCATGTATTATGTATAGTCTATATCGACTAAATAAACGCCTATAATTATTATTATTATTATTATTATTATAATTTGAACTATTTGATATAATTTTTGGATGAAATCGGTATAGAAAAATTTAAAATTTTAACAATTTTAAAACTAAAATTTACTAAAAATTACCTTGGCAAATTAAAAAAGATTTGATTTTTAAATGTTAAAATCAGAAAAATACAGTTTAATACATATAACTTTGTTTTTATATACGAGTATTATACGACATTATTTAAAAAGGAATGTGTTTTAAATTTAAATTTTTGAAAGTGAAAGACTTCAATAAAATTCGAACTGCGGACCTTGCGGTTTCAAAGTATCAATAAGCATTCGTAGCAAAATCATTCCTATTATTATGTAATCTGGATCTTCTATTTATAAATACATAAATTTATAAATAAAATCAACTAAGGTGTAATCTTGAAATTTTCAGAACATTTGTTACAATAAAATGCACCGCAAGCAAAATTTTCGAATTTGAATCAGAAGATAGTTTGGAGCAAAAATGTGCATCATCAGTGGCGTAGCCAGGGAGAGGGCACGGAGGCACGTGCCCCTCCCAGTTGGATTTCACAATATTATGTTTTTTTTAATGTATAAAAATTATAAGTATAATCACAGATAAGTTATACAGATATCTGACTGCATGCAAAAAATGAGCAACACATTTTACCTCCAATCAATTTAAAAAAAATGTCGTCACTCTCTGCCGCAATACCTACAATCGCAAGCACACCAAATTTTGTCCGGAGATACGCTGACATAATATTCATTTTTGTTTTCTATTGTGGTAGCCTTAACAAAGTTATCGGTAGCCCTGGCAAAGATATCTATATGTATCACCCCCTACCCTAAATCTATCTATAAAAGTTTTTTTAACAAAATCCAAAATGAAAAAAATTTTTTATTTTTGTACGCCACTGAATTTTTTCCAAAATTTTTATATAAGTCACATAATACCGTAAGAAGTCACAAATAAAATTTCTTCAAGATTGGTACAACAAATTTTTTCGGTCATCTAGCGGATTTCTCGAAAATAAATTTTTGTAAATTACTGACTGTCGATTTACTGATTCTGAAAACATTTTCGAAAAAATTTAACAAACAGCCTAAACTTGGTCGCTACCTAGTGGCAGAACCTTTTACTTATAAAGTAACGTTCCGTCAGTCCGTACGACGATATTATAAAATATTTCCCACCGAACCACCAATTTTTGTATTCGAAAATAAATTGTTACAAGCCCTAAACTCAATTCTTATGCTGCACTCAAAGATTTCCAACTCACAATAACACGAGTTTCATTCAGTAGCATTAGTTTATTAGAGATAAACATGTCGAGTTTTGTGCCAACAAATTACGATTTGCGGACAGCACTACTTTTCTGTTTTCGCATCGAATGCTTGTGGAGGCGTTCGGTGAGCATGCTCTTGGTAAAACACAGTGTTTCGAGTGGTTCAAACGGTTCAAAAGTGGCGATTTTGACGTGAGGAACGAAGGTCAGAAGAAGAAAGATCAGAAGGGCGTAATCTACTACGAGCTGCTGAAACCTGGGGAAACTGTCAATACTCAACGCTACCGACAATAAATGACCGATTTGGATCGAGTTTTGCGTGAAAAACGACCAGAACACCAACAAAGACAACACAAGGTGATTTTGCTGCATGACAATGCACCAGCACACAAAGCAAAACAGGTCCAGGAAACGATAGAGTCGTTCTGTTGGGAGATTCTTCAGCACGCGCCTTACTCACCGGACCTTGCCCCATCCGATTACTACTTGTTTGCATCGATTGGACACGCACTAGCTGAGCAGCGCTTTACTTCTTACGAAGATGTACAAAAATGGCTCGATGACTGGTTTGCCTCAAAAGAGCAACAGTTCTTTTGGCGCGGAATCCACAAATTGCCAGAAAGATGGGAAAAATGTATAGATAGCGACGGACAATACTTTCAATAAGTTACTTTGTATCATATCATTACAATAAACGTGTATTTTCTGTACAAAAATTCCGGTTTCATACTTACACACCTGGTATAAAGTGATTCCAAGTTTAAGAAGTTGCCACTTTTTTTGCACAATTTGTCCGCAGCGGACGCTGGCGTCGATTTGAATACCCCCACTATGCACTTCGCACCCTGCGATTAACATTAACCTAATTTTGACACATGTGTCACAAAATTATGACGTTTATTAAAATTTTGAATATATTGTTTTATTTTTACAAGCCATCTGACAAATTCTCACAAAAAATATATAAATTAAGATTTCAGTTAATATTTTCTGTAATTTTTCTGACCTGGCCGCCCTGTTACAATTGGCTCGGTTTGTTTTCTCACCAATACTTATACTTTCAAAGCTCCATCGACACACCAAATTTTAGCTGAATCGGTTAAACATTTCCGGAGATACGACGACATTTTCATTTTTTTTTATTTTTTTTATTGTGGTGGCCCTGGTGAAGATTTCTCTGGCAAAACCTTATTTTCACCATTCCAGCCCACGAGGCATACGTCCAACAAGTTTGATTGCAATCGACGCAGAAATGCCGAAGAAAATCGATCGACAAAAACTTTTTTCATGTTTTTGCTAAAAAAGTTGATTTTATGTTTTTCATGTTGCATTACTGATTTCTATCGAAGGATTACATATGCTCTCATATCCATTAGGATCAATGTACCTACGTACCAAATTTGGGTAAGGTCCCTTCAGCACTTCTTGAGTTATTCACTCTTAAAGTTTCAACTTTGACAACTTGTGATTTTTGGCAGACGACAGATAGAAGATGAATTTCACCAAATACAATAGACAAGATCTTGTCTATTGTATTTGATTTCACCTATTCTGGATAAAGCCTTTTAAGGCCTTTAAAATGGGGAATTGTAAACTGCCCTCCAAACTTGACCATAAAATGTAAACTGCCCTCCGAACAAAAAGGTCGCCAGTAATCCCACATGTAAACGGGGTAATGTAAATTGCGCTCCAAAGTATGTGAATTGCGCTCCAAGCAAAAAGGTTGACATAATCCAAAATGTAAATTGCGCTCCCAACCATTTAACAATGGGTCACCTACTTATACTTACTTATGTTGTTAAGAGGAGATTAAGGTTATTTAAATTTAAGAATAATTACATTAAATAGAAATATATGTACTAATAAAAATGGAACATTTTTCGTAAATGTTACTAAATTATGCCATTAATTAGGCATGTCCTTTATTAGACATACTACAGGGCCGGCGCCAGTCCTTTTGATTAGGGTTATTTAAATTTAAAAACGATTTTATCGAAAAAATAACAATATACTAATAGAAATGGGTCCATTTTTCGTCAATGTTACCAAATTATGTCTTTAATTATACATGTTTTTTATTAGATGTAATACAGAGCCGGAGCCAGTTTTTTTGATTAGGGTTATTTAAATTTAACTACGATTTTATTAAATAGAAATATACTAATAGTAATAGTTAATTCGGGGAATTGTAAACTGCCCTCCAAACTTGACCGTAAAATGTAAACTGCCCTCCGAACGAAAAGGTCGCCAGTAATCCCAGATGTAAACTGCCCTCCAAGAAAAAGGTTGCCACTAATCCCACATGTAAACTGCCCTCCAAACTACCTGAGGCTTAATTTATTAATCCCATAATTTTGGTTAATTTACAGTACAGGGTGTTACAAAATTATTATTACCTACTAGATTCACCCCAACCGAGTCTCACGTCTCACCTTATTGAGTTCTGCCGCGCTCAGAGCTGTTTTAAAGGTTTAGCTCTCGTCAAAACAACGTCACGAACCGTCCGAAGCGAAACGAAGGGTTCGTAGTGGAAGACTGTGGAAACTCTTCAAACAATGTTGGCGAGGTACACGAAAACCTGAAAGAGATGGAAGTGAAAACTGGTCAAGGTGAAAATTTTCTCTTTTTGCAAACGATCCGCATTCAAACATTATTGTATTTTCCCGCAACACAAATTTGACTGCTTTGACGAGAGCTGAGGCAATATACATGGATGGCACATTTGACTATTGTGCTGATTTTTTTACACAATTGTTTACTATCCACGGACTTTTTAATGGACATTATGTGCCGCTCGTGTTTTGCCTGCTCCCGGATAAGAAACAATCGACGTACGCGAATTGTTTTAAAACAATTTCCAAGCTTAATAGTGGATTTCTGATCGATGACAGCTTTTTCGAAATGTTTCAGTTATTCAAATTTTATATAATAGTTACAGACTTTGAAGTGGGGCGGAGAAACGCATGTGAAATTCAATGGCCACACGCGTCTATAGAAGGATGCAGATTTCATCTGGGCCAAGCATGGTATCGATCTCTCCAAAGAAACGGTGTGGCTTCTGAATACAGAGATATGAATTCCGAAATTGGTAGATGGGCGCGATATTGCTTTGGATTGAAATTTCTAAAAGCTGGAGATGTCTTGAAAACTTATAATGATCTACTTGAGATAAAACCAGCCCATGCTAATCTCGATAAGTTTTCAGAATATCTGTTTACATATTATGTGGGGCACAATGCGGTATTTCCTCCCAGAGTATGGGCCAAGGCGTCTTTAGATTTACTTTCGACTACAAATTGCTGTGAATCTTTTCATGCGGCTTTCAAACAGAATTTTAATTCTCCTCACCCCAACATATATCAATTTTTGAATGCCTTGAAACAGGAACAGAACCAAGTTTATATTGCTTTGAACAGTGTTGGAAAGCCACCTACACAAAGCAGAGAATCTAAAAATAAACAGAAAACTATTGAGCACTGCTTCAAAAATACAACCTGGAAGAAATATCGCGGTTGCAGTTTACAGTCACCCCAAATGTTAAGAATTTATTTTTTTTTGCTTTTTTTAAAATTATTTTATGTAATGTGATTATAATAAATACCTACTTTTAATAAATTTAAAATGTTTTATGTTAATTATTAATAATTTTAATACTCAAAGGGTGGGGGGGTCAGGTGAAATCTCATCGGATCTCATTGAAAGGGCCAATGAAAATGGTTATAATAATTATAATAATATTATATTATTATTAATAATATTTTAGGAATTTCATATTTTAAAATATATTTCATTTCATTGAAAGGGCCAATGAAAATGGTTATAATAATTATAATAATATTATATTATTATTAATAATATTTTAGGAATTTCATATTTTAAAATATATTTCATTTCATTTTTTTTCATTTTATTTCATTTTTAAAATATATTTTAATTTAAATAAAATTAATTGCTAATTTTAATTAATAATTAAATTACATAATTAATTGCCGTATCACCATGTACTTTGTATTAATCAGATTAGTGGCAACCTTTTAGCTTGGAGGGGAGTTTACATCATTTTGTTCGGAGGGCAGTTTACATCTGGGATTAGTGACTACCATTTTGTTAGGAGGGGAGTTTACAGTTTTTCAATTTTCCGTTTTTAGGGGATTAGGGCAGTTTACATGCACCCATGCCAGTACATGATGGCGGCTTTGGCAGCCGCATGCCTGTACATACGCATTCTACCTTCCTCTTGCCAGCCCCTCACCTCGGCCGAGTCGGAAACAGTGGCCAGGTTTATTCCGTTCACTAGAAGTTCCACATCCTGGAACTTCAGGGTAAGATAGTCGGGTTCATAGCAGTCTTCGTAATTGATTTCTGTCATGGCTCTCTAGGGAGTAGGTTGCCCCACTCTTAAACCGAGAAAACAACACAGAACTTCACAAAAACATAAACAGTGCACTAACAAACACTATTTATTATTAAAAACAGATAAGATTGATCACACGTGGTTCCGTGGTTGGTTAGGGTTGTCATAACCACAAATTTCACTAAAGCACTTTGTACACTAAACACGTCTTCACTCTCTGAAGGTCACCCACTTCTCCTATGTATAACTAAAAATTTTTTTTTATAACTATGGGATAATGGGATAATGAAGTGCAATTTATAGCTTCTCGTACTCAAATGTCAACCTCGCCTGTATAATACAAATGAGGCTCTGACGTCCGAGTATCGGCGAAATAACCGTATTTATAATATCAAATTTACAGGAAATGCTAATTAACGATACTAGTAGCATCGTGTCTATCGCTCAATTCTTTAATTATGTAAAAATTAATTAATGTAAATGCAAGAACTATTAAGTAATAATTTGTATGCGGTACCAAAGAAAGCTAATAAGCCAGAAACATGATGTTTATTGCTCATTCTTTATTTATGCCAAAGTGATTAATATCGATTTGTACATTATTTAAATATAAATATTATTAACTTATGAAAATTTTGTAAAAAGATGATCACTTGTCCGATAGCTCAATATTTAAAATAATTTTTAATGAGTATTTAACTTGATTTTAGCTTTTTAAGTTTATTTCAGCTATAAATTTGTAAATTATGATTTACTTATTGATTCTGTAATTCTGTTATTGATTCTGTTTTGTTAGGTTTATTTAAATAGTAATAAAATCAATTTTTTAATAAAAATCTGAATGTCGTTATTTTAAAATTATATCAAAATTACAATGTAACTTTATAATCATAAAATTTCATTAATTCTTATAGTAATGTATATGTATACACTTTATTAGTGCTATTTATTACATTACTTTAAGATTTAATGAAATTTTATAATTATAAATCTAGTTATAAAATTCTAAATGAAATAATAACCATTTTAAAATTGCCGCGTTTTCTTGCCACATGACAAGTGGCACCCAAGCCTACAGATGTCGCTGTTGACAACATACCAAGCCTTTGTTAAGGAGTTAACATACCCTGGTTAGAATGCAAGCAAGTGCAGTATCATATTCCGTGTAATTTAATTTTATAAAAATTGAAATATTAGTTATTTTGGGACTTTTTATTTGTTTTGATTGTTTTAACTTCTTGTTAAATTAATTACAAATGGAAAGTGGAAAACGTAAATTTTCTCTAAGGAATGTACTTTTTCGTTGATCTAAATATTATCAAGGGGTAAAACAATATGTTTATAAAACTTAATTTGTATTAATCTAATTAAATTTAATTAAAATAAAATTGTATTTTTTAAATTAAACCATCAAGTTTGCTATGGAAAGTACATAGTGCAAATAAATTGATATTAACTTATCATAATCAAGAGTAACGCGATATGTAAGCAGCTTCTTGTGCAGCTTACGTGCACGTAAGCACGATTTGTTATGAAATTTAAACCGACCCCTTTACCTCGACAGTCCCCTTACCTCGACAGGAAATGGGTTCCGTTTGTGTTGAGTTATAGGGGTTCTACTGTAATATAGAATTTTATAAAATTTAATACTGCCTACATATTTTTATATGCATATTGGATAGTGGGGAACGGTTCCATACAACCAGAAATATTATACTAAAATATATAGGCTCATAATAATAAATAATTCAATGTACAGCATTATAATCCCGTCGCAATTGTGCATCGACTCGGTATTTACAGCTCTTAAACTAGGAATTTTACGGAAAAAAATTTAAAATAAAATTTATATAAAATTTTATACTCTACAAATTTAGTCATTACCATTTTTAATGTATAATTAACCGTTGAGTATATATTGAGCAATAAATTTTGAAGAAAGTTTGCACACAGTCCGACCGAACCTTCGTACGAGACGGAACCCATATGAATGACAAAAGCGATCGTCTTAGCAACAAGCTTAAAGATAAAAACTTTTCAATTCTAACAAAAGCCTTTCTTACGGCTAAAAGTGCAAGCGCCATCAAAAAGTCGAAACACAGGTTATCAGCTGCATCCGAGGACGCAGTATTCCAGAAGCGGCTAGAAGAAATTCTAGCCAATTCAAAGAACCAAACCAAGGACGCCCAAGACCAACCCGAACCAACAGAAATGGACTCTATGGAAGTCACGGAGACATCCCAAGGCCTGGCGGCCATAAGCTTCACCCCAGCACCAACAAACCCGACGACAGTATTTAATAAATACGGACTTCTGGCCACCCTGCCAGAAAACCAAGAAGACCAGTGGACCGAGGTCCGCAGGAAAACGAGGCCACCACCGACAATCAAAGCCCCCGCAGCCAACGTATCGGCGGCTGTGAGGCGACCCGTACAGGTCAAACCCCCCCCCCCCCAATCATCCTAACCCACCCAATTACAGACATTCCAAAATTCCAGAGCCAATGCAAGAGGATCACCACGCAGGCGGTCCAATTCCAAGCGGTCCGAGGACAAACAAGAATTTTCACTCAGAACTTGGAGGACTTCAACAAGTTGAAGGCCGACCTATTCAGCAACGGTGCACCGGGGTACACCTACACCCCACAAGAAGAGCGGACGGTCAAAATCGCCCTGAAAGGATCGCCTTACTTGGACGAAAAGATGATCCGCAACGAATTAGCAACCCACCAACTCACCCCCTCCTCCATCCAAAACCTAAAAACCAAACTAGGCACTAATTCCGGTTCCTTTTTATTACAGTTTCCGGCCGAGACACAAATCCAGGACATCGCCAAAATAAGAGCAATCGAATCTTCCATAGTACGCTGGCAGCAATACGTCAAACGAAACACCCGGACCCAATGCCATCGATGTCAAAATTACGGACACGGCAGCAGTAACTGCAATATGATCCCCAGATGCGTCAAGTGCATGGAAAAGCACTTGACAAACGAATGCCCAAGAAAAATCAAAGACGACCAAGTCCGATGTTGCAATTGCGGGGGCAACCATGCAGCCAACTTTAAAGATTGTCCAGCATACAAATCTTACGCGGAAAGGGTAAGTACAAAAACCCAGCAATTCACTAAAGTCAGCCCTCAGCAAAACGCAATTCATTTAAATCTTCAATCGCAAAATTTTCCTACTTTACCCACGCGACAAAGTGCACCGGCACCGCCAGTTACGAGCGTGCATAACTACACGCGCAACCTAACTCCGCCTACCGAACGACCAATCCCAACGCGCGAAGCACCGGCCAACGCGGCAGCGAATCAAAACGCCAACGACTTAAAAACTTTATTCGCGGAAATTCGCGAGTTAAACGAAACATTTAATATCTCATTAATGATCACTATTGTGCGGGAATTGAAAGCAAGGCTAGCGGGAGCCTTCGACATGATGTCCAAGCTACAAGTTTTATCGGAAATTGCGGCCAAATATGACCCATAAACCAAATCCTCTCCAAAACAAAATCAAAATAATTTCCTGGAACGCGAACGGCCTAAAAAACCGCTTCGACGAACTCCACCTCCTAACCACCCAAATAAAACCCGATATCATCTTCATCCAGAAGACAAAGCTCAACAAACGAGCCCCTCCAAAACTCCCTACCTACTCCGCAATCAACAATCCCAAGACCAACTCCGCCGGCGGACTCCTCACCTACATTTCCACCGCACTTAACGCGTCAATCGTTCAAACTAACACCGCAATCGCGGACACGCAAGCCTTCCAAATTCACGACTTAACGGTAGTAAACTTTTGCAACTCGCCTTCGAAACCGCTCGACGCAAACGAACTCAACCAACTTTACTCCTCGGTAGCAAAGTCGTAATTGCGGGAGACTTTAACGCGCGCCACCCGGACTGGAATAACGCAACATCGAACACGAACGGCACCACCCTCCACACCTTCGTAAACGCCAACCCCATCCTTCTCTCCCATCCGGAAGAATTCACCCACCACCCAACTGCCGCTAACTACAATTCCTCAACCATCGACCTAACCCTATCCAAAAACGTTACAATCCGCGGTATCGAAACGTTAAACAAATTAAGCTCCGATCATCTCCCAATCCTAACAGAAGTGGACAGTCTTCAATTGCCACTTTTCCCACCCCGCCCAAAATTTCAAACCGACTGGAAGTAATTCGGCAGCGACGCGCAAGAGATTCCGCTAAACGCGAACATCGTCACGAACGAAGACATCGACCGCGCAATCCGAACTTTCACAGACAACATCGCGCGAATCCACTCGCGCAACACCAAAGAAACCCCACCCACCTGCAAACTCACCCTCCCACCCGAACTCCTTCAAAAAATCAAAAATAAAAATAAACTCCGCCAAATTTACCAACGAACCAAATTCCCATCCATCAAATCCCAAATCACCAAACTAACCAACGACATCCAATCCGCAATCCGAAAGATAAAAGAAGCGAAATGGGATAAAACCGTTTCCGCCATCACTCCGCAAGACCCCAGTAAACTTTGGCAAATTGCCAAATCCCTAAAAAATAAAAACTTCAAACCCCCGATCCCACCCCTCCAAACCCCGAACGGTACCATTTCCATCAACCTCGACAAGGCCAACGCCATCGCCGAAACCTACGTCACCAACCACAACCTCACCCAACACCTCTCCGACCCCCAAACCATCTCTATGGTCCAACTATCCACTAAAAATTCCACCAAACATCACACCCCACTCCCGACGAAGCCCTCACCTCCCCCCCCGAAATCAAATCCTTCATAAAACTCCTAAAAAATAAAAAATCCCCCGGCCAAGATAACATCACCGCCGAACTCCTCAAAAATCTCCCAAAAAAATCAATCCTCCAAATTTATTATATCCTCAACCAATGCCTCAAAAACCAATACTTCCCATCCGCCTGGAAAAACGCCATCGTCATCCCCATCTCAAAACCCGGAAAACCCGCCAACATCCCATCCAACTACCGCCCAATCAGCCTCCTCCCAATTTTATCCAAAATCCTCGAACGCATCATCCTCACCCGCCTTCAGCAACACGAATCGGAATCCCAATCTATACTCGCGGAACAGTTCGGGTTCAGAGCGAATCACAGCACGACACTACAACTCGCGCGGTTAACGAACATCATCGCGGTAAACTTCAATATAAACAAATCGACGTCGGTAGTAACGCTCGATATCGAAAAAGCTTTCGACATGGTATGGCACGACGGCCTCATACACAAGCTTTTAAACGAGAAAATCCCACCCTACCTAATAAAAATCATCCACAACTTCCTAAAAGACCGTACCTTCCAAGTGAAAATCCAACATTCACTTTCCGCCCCACACCCCATCCCCGCAGGACTCCCCCAAGGGTCCGTACTATCCCCAACCCTATTTTCCTACTACATTAACAATATCCCTAAACACCCATCCACTCGACTCGCGCTTTTCGCGGATGACACCGCGGTCATCGCCGAATCATACGTCAAAAATCAATCGCTGATTTATTTACAACGCCACCTCGACGCGCTTGAGGCGTATTACAACAAATGGAAAATCAAGATAAACGCGGATAAAACCACGCTAACCAATTTTTGGTAATTTATTACCAAAAATTGTATTCAGTATTCACCTTCATTTCTGTCTGATAAATTGTAATTAGAAGCAATAGGCACTGACATGTAAAATTCAAATACCAAAAATTGTTAAATGCAATGTACAAATTACTATGATAATATAGAGTTCTTGATTGATTGATTGATTGATTGATTGAAGAAAGTTTGCAGCGCTATAAATAAAAACCTACGAATTATACTGAAAAAAGTTATTAACATAAGTTGTACATAGATAATATTATTATCTATGAAACTGATTTCTACTATTTTTGTTGTACCATGCACGGTTGACGAGATATTTGATATAAACTTGTTTTTCAAGATGGCGGCTGAATTTACTTGAACTTACAGTCAGGGAACATCCCTGAATGTTTTTCAACAAGAAAATCGGTGCTGTACACAATTGCAGAAAAAAAAACACCCGGCGCTTGGCCAAGTACAGTTTTGGTTTTTTATAAAAAAATGTTTGATATGTTTGTTTTGCAACTCAGGTGAATTTTGAGTGGCGTACACTCAATTTTGGCACACACAATTTTGAGTGCGCACGTGGTGCACAGAGTAAATTTAGCACTTCCATAATTTTTTTTTATCCCGAAGCAATTCGTTGATCTGGTATAGTCTGATTGTGGCAGTCTCACAACACAAAACAAATAGAGGAAACAAGACACCAAAGAAAAGAATCATCTCAAAATCTCAGAACTCCTCAAAATTCCTCCATGTACGTGTGTTGGGTTGATGGGGTTGGGGATGATGGGGATGGGAAAGTCAATCACGTCACTTGACTCAGTCATCCGACTGCAACACAACCATGGGACAGCTTAAAACAGAAGTAGGTAGATGTTTTATTTACAATTCTTTTCCGTGTATAGTCAGTTTGCAGGACCGTTAGTGCTGTGTCTCACTGCTGAGCAGGGTGCCTGAGGAGGGGGGGGGCCTTGGCCATAAGGGGCCCCAAAATAACGCCACAAAACATTTTTTACGTAGTTTTATTTTTATATGGTTAACAAAACAATTATATTTAGGACAACTTTTAACATTCGACGATAAAATTAGATTTTGAAACTGTTAAAAATCTTTCAGCTTTTTCTTAAAAAAACATTTATATAAACATTTAAGTTATTTATTTGCTTATCTATCAGCTTTTGACCATAAACAGTAGAGGTAATATCTGTAGTAAACTAGTAACAATAAAGCAATAAAAACTATCCTTAAATCGGCTTATTTCTTATACTTTGTCGCAGGGACGGATGGGCAACATTTTAGCGGCCCGGGAAATAATATTTGTCGGCCCTCTTTTAATATCCGGATATGGCTAAAATATACATTTACAGGGTGTTCCGCATTTTTCCTTTAAAAATAAAGAGAGCATAGGTTAGCATAGGTTTATTACAGATTTTTGAGTCAGATTACATATACTATTCAAAAAACATTCTTTTATGTTTAGAAATTAATAACCCACAGTGTAGACCCTCTCCTTATCAGACGTATGTACTTTCAGCTACCGGCCCTGCGAACCTCTGAACAACCGGGTGACGGTAAACTGCACGAACGACTTAAAGTAACGGTAAAACAAAATGGTAAACTGCACTCCGAGCAAAACAGAGAAATTTTAATCCCTGTGGTAAACTGCACGAATTTGGAGTGCAGTGACAGTAAATTTGTTAGGATTATTGATTAACTATAAACAAAAATTTAAATAAAATCAAAAATTAGCCCTGCCGTCAGCAGGGCCGTAGTTAGCCTAGATTCCAAAATCCCAAAAATTAACCTAAACGTAGATATATTTAACAAAAATTTAAATTAAATTAAAAATTAGCCCTGCCGTAAGCAGGGGCGTAGTTAGCCTAGATTGCAAAATGCCAAAAATTAACCAAAATGTAGATATGTAGTTCTATTGACGGTGTGTGCGTTCTGATATAGTCTTAGTGTTGGCAGGCAGACGCGATTGTGACATAGCCGGGTGTACATCGGGTGTATTACGCAACATTATGCAATAATTTAAAAAATAAACGCAGAACTCGTTTTTAGGTTAGAATCTCGATTGCCTTGGTTGCGTTCGTCAAAACGGCGCGTAGCGCCCGGAGCGGAGGGTAGCGGAGGGAACGCTGACTCGCTAAAAACATCCCTCTAGGTCGCTCAAATTTGCCAAAGGTGCAACTCGAAAGGGGTGAAACTCGTAAGGGGTGAAACTCGTTAGCAACGCTCGATGTCTACCCGACCGGCTCACAATAGAACTCGGGAGCGGATCAATTCCCTATGTAAAATGCATGTAAAATTTTGATTTTCAAATGCCGTTTTCTCGAAAACTACTGTTTTGTGTCCTCTTGTCCTCTTTCTAATAGAAAAAAATCAAAGCCCAATTCGTGCGGGCAGTTAACTGACAGTAACCATTTTTTGTATAACATATTTAAACAAAATTTCATAATATATATAATAAAATTTCTCACTTGGTAATGAATTAATTAAAGGATCAATATTTAACTATAATCTTAATGATAATCCAGTAATTAAATGCTTAGAGTGCAGCTTACCATTATGCAGGTAATTTTGGGGTGAAACTTACCTGGACAATGCTCGGAGTGCAGTTTACCACTTGGTAAAATTTCGTGCAGTTTACCTGGAGTGCAGTTTACCATTTGCAGGTCGTTTTGGAGTGCAGTTTACCTTACCCCCGTTTTGGAGTGCAGTTTACCTTACCCCGAACAACCGGCCCACCGGAAAATTTCCCGGTTCGTCTTATGGCCCATCCGCCCCAGCTTTGTCTGTATACACGTAAAAATTTTGTCTTATTTTTGGACAAAGTAGTTTTTCTGGAAAAAATTGGGTAAACCACATCTGAACATTTTATTATATAATTTGAATTTATTTTAAGCATATTTAGAGATATATTAGGGACAATGGATAATTTTGAAATTTTATTTTACACCACAGTTTACTGTATAATTTAGTACAATTAACGAGGGCACCTATTTATAAACTAATCGGGTAATTAATACATATTTAATTTTTTTAAATTTAGATTTAAACAATTTTTTGCTTTAATAAAGCAGTTTGTCGATATAAAATTAGTTTTTGGAACGAAGTTCCTTAACGCGGCTTATGAACTTTTTTGCACGATCGTACTATTTTATTTATTTACGAATAGTGTTTCTATGACAGTAAGTTGATTTTACTGGTTGCTACGCCTAACACGACGGTAAGTAATTTACTTACCGTTCTAAAAACGGTAAGTAAATAGATACGCAAGCATAATAAATAAAATTTCACATTAAAATATGATTTATTTAAAATTAAATGTCCAGTTTGTACAGTTGGAAATGGAAATATTGCTTTTTTCGGTATTTGTATTAACACATAATTCCCGTGAAATAGAAGCGCAAGTTGAAGATTGCAATGTATTATTAGATACAATACAAGGCGATTCATTATCTTCATGCAGAATCTTTTCCGCAAATTGATTTTTGTTTTGAAGAGAATCTTCGACATAACTTTCCGCCACAGTCGAAGATTTCCAACCTCCGTGTCTTTTTAGTCCTAAAACGTCTACACCTTTATTGGCTAATAATGTGGCTGAAGTACGTCGAAATGAATGACCAGTGTAATCAAGAAAATTTTTAAATTTTAAATATTTAGCAATTTTCGATGGTAAAGTTCCAATTGTACCTTTACCGACTACCTGATTATTGCATTTCCCATTTCGATAATTTAGGAATAAATGCGACGACTTTGCATTGTTCGGCCGCAGTTTAATATATTTTCGAACAATTTCTAAATAATGAATTTTTTCGTCTTTTTTATTTATGACAGTAAATGTCCGCTGAATATAATTTTTTGTATTTGGAATGCTTATAATAATAAACGATTCACGATCTTCTAAATCTTGAATAGTCATGTTATATAACTCTTCTCTGCGACATGCTCCCGCTACTCCCAATATCATTGCTACCTAAAAAAAATACATAGTCGGAAGCATATCCACGTGTTTTACCAATAATCTCAATTTACCTTATGAATTAAAAACAATTCGTCTGGTGCTTCAATTAAAAATTTACACATTTCATTCTTCGTAAAAACACTGGCTTTTTTAGGTTTGTATCCAACATTTTTTCTCTTTAGAAAAGCAATTAATGTGGAAAACTTTGAAATATCAATAGATTCGTGTAGAAAAATTGTAGCTTTCAACATTGAGTATTCGGCCCATAAACTACCAGCAGCTTTCAGTTTTCCATTTCTTTGGACCAAATATGCCAACAAAATTTTTTCACTCGTATTTTGATTCTTTTCTACACACCATTTTTTAAAAGTTGTGTAGGTCGTTTCATAACGTTCCCTAGATTTTTCGGGAATTATTGCCGAACGTCCAATATTCCAAGCTTCTTCTATATCACCATTTTCACTTTCAGGATCACTCATTTCGGTTTTATAATATTATAAATTATAATATTATAAGAACTATTTTATCAATTAATTTTACAAATCACACAATTTGTTTGTTTTGTAAACACAACCATGGCAACAAAATTAATTCAAAATTTTTACCTACTTTATAAATAATGACTAAATGTCAACAGTACTTATATTTTATTAAATTAATTATTATTTATATACTTTTCGATCGTGCAAAAAATGTTATAACCATCACGAACGGTAAACAATTTACCAGTTTCCAACAATATTGGAGACTTCGCTTCGCTCAGTCTCCAAACATTGTTGTCAACCGGTAAATTGTACATACCGTTCTAGATACTTATGCCCGATTGCACCACCTACCCTTAAATGTGACCCTTAGCTAAGCCGTCCTTAATTTTAATGCCCGATTGCACCACCTCTCCTTAACCTTAAGCTTCACCCTAAATCGCTAAGGCCCACCCTATTCCATTGCACCACTGATTTAGGTGTTCCTTAACCGCTTAAGGACCACCTAAATTTAAGCCTCAGAAAATCTACGGCTTAAACTGCCGCTTAACCAAAAGCATACAAAATAAAAATAAACGCCAACTAAATTCAAAGAAAAAATTGTTGGCAAGTAATTGTTAATCTCTTAATCACATCAGGATAAAATTTTTAAGTGGTATTTTGGTATTTGATAATTTTCTATATAAGTATAAAATGCGTATGTGAGTTTTATTTTAAATAACCGCAAAGCGCAAAAAAATACAAAAATTAAAATGGAGAATGACTTGTTTGAAGACGATCTAGAAATGTTTGAAATTATTGAACATGGCTTTCCAAGACAAATTTAAGGACAAACTATATTTATACTATGGATGATTTATCATTTTTTAAAAGATTCCGACTTCAAAAGGAAACAGTAGTTCAGATATTAACAGAAATTGAGCCACAATTGGAATATCCATATGACAGAAATAATGCTGTATCTCCTATAAATCAGCTTTTACTTACTTTAAGATTTTATGCAACAGGAACTCACTTGTTGGCAATAGCTGATTTTAGCGGAGTGCATGTATCGACTGCTTGCCGAATCGTCAAAAGAGTTTCACTAGCGATTGCTAGTTTATATGATCGTTACATCAAATTTCCAACAAGTAATCAAGAAATTATGCAAGCACAGAGAAATTTTTTTGATATTGCAGCGTTTCCCCGGGTAGTAGGAGCAATTGATGGCACGCATATACGAATTCAGTCACCAGGTGGAGAAGATGGTGAAATATTTCGAAACCGAAAAGGTTATTTTTCCATTAATGTTCAAGGTGTAGCAAGTGCAGATTTAAGATTCATAAATATTGTTGCAAGGTGGCCTGGCTCGACACACGATGCCATACCCGCAATACAGTGGAAAGACTATTTGGGGTATGGAAAAGAAGATTTCCTATTATGGCATATGGGAGTCGTTTAAAAGTAGAAAATACTTTAACAGTTATAATTGCAACAGCTGTTCTACATAATATTGCTCAAGTTATGAACGAAGATGTGCCACCATGCCCAGATGGCCTAAATCCACATGAATTTGATCAATTAATTAATGACGGCCAAATTCCTCATATACCATTACCTAATAATGGTGTTCCAACAGCTGCAAGTGTTCGCACTAATTTTATAAACCAATATTTTGCAACTTTGTAAAACAAATTTATTTTAAAATTGTATATTTTTATAAATAATAAATAATATATTAAAGTTATTAAACAAATTTAAAAACAAACTTTTTAATTATTGTTAAGAGCCTTAGCTAGCTCAAGCTCCTTCAGTTGCAACTCAACTTTAAGGATATTTTGCCTTAACTGTCTTTCAATTTTCTCCTCATTTTGCCTTAACTGTCTTTCAATTTGCTCCTCTTTTGCATTCTCTATTTTGATCTGCACTAATTCTAACTTTAGTTTCGCTAAAGCAGAATACTCCTGGGACAGTTGCGATGCATTGATGGCACTGACAACTGGTCGTCTTCGTGCAGACCAAGTCTGCCGAGTAGACCTATCAATTGGAGTAGCCCCATCAATTCGAGTAGATCCATCAATTCTACTTTGGAGATGACTGTGAAGTGGAGTACTCAGATGACTACCCCTAAAATCTCCCCAGTTTAGTTCCTCATTTTCTGCGTTTATTAATTCCTACAAAAGATAATGTGCATTAGAACTTTGTATAAATAAAATTTGTCATAATTACAAACTCACTGTGCATGCGGTTGAAAAGGTAATTTTAAATATCAATGAAAAAAATAAATTATCATAATTATAATTTATTACTTACATCATCATTGTAGTTTTCTTGTGTTGTTTCCTCGTTCGTGACTTGCACAGAACCTGATGCCACAGCATCTCCACCAACCCTAGTGGGTATGCCTACAATCGTCTTCGTGTTAATGATGGACAACAACAAAGAATCGTTGTTGTCCATATTAGACACACTGCCATCGACCCCTAGTCCGGTTGTATTTTGTATTCGGTTAAAATTGGCAACCTTCTTCCTTGTTTCTTTTTTTTTATTGTCATAGACTTTTCTCAGTGATTCGGTTGTTCTAACCGAATTACTACTGGCGTTAAAACATTTAGTAACCTCATTCCAAGCTTTTTCCTTCTCTTTCCAGGTTACGGCATCCGTTTTTTTGTTTTCTATTATATTTTTATGTTGAGCTACAATATTTATAAGAAGATTTACTTCTTCCGAGGTGTAGTTGGGTCCTCGTTGTCGCTTGTTGCCCACGTCCATTCTACAAAAATTAATTATATTTTAATTCTATTTATAAACAAATGCTGTAATATTTTACGCAAATAAAAAGTACTTTACAAAATACTACAATAAAATGTACTTACTTGATTTTACTGATAAATAATTATTCCACACGTTCTCTATAGAATAACATGTAATGTGTATTTCTTATTAATAACATTTTCACTATTTTACCAACGTTAAAATTCTAAATTTGTAATGTGTTAAATTCCTTTAAAACTGAATTAAAATTTTGAATTTTTAAATTCAATAATACATAACAAAAGAATTATGAGGTTATAAAACTCACTGACATTTGCACATTTAACCATACAAATAGAAAATATAACCAAAGTTACTAGATAAATGCGGTGTTGCTACATTTATTGGAGGCTTAACTAAACCGAACCTTAACAGGGGTGGTGCAATGGAAACTAAATTAAGCTACCACTTAAAATTAAGGACGGCTTAGCTAAGGGTCACATTTAAGGGTAGGTGGTGCAATCGGGCATAAGTGGTAGCTTAATTTAGTTTCCATTGCACCACCCCTGTTAAGGTTCGGTTTAGTTAAGCCTCCAATAAATGTAGCAACACCGCATTTATCTAGTAACTTTGGTTATATTTTCTATTTGTATGGTTAAATGTGCAAATGTCAGTGAGTTTTATAACCTCATAATTCTTTTGTTATGTATTATTGAATTTAAAAATTCAAAATTTTAATTCAGTTTTAAAGGAATTTAACACATTACAAATTTAGAATTTTAACGTTGGTAAAATAGTGAAAATGTTATTAATAAGAAATACACATTACATGTTATTCTATAGAGAACGTGTGGAATAATTATTTATCAGTAAAATCAAGTAAGTACATTTTATTGTAGTATTTTGTAAAGTACTTTTTATTTGCGTAAAATATTACAGCATTTGTTTATAAATAGAATTAAAATATAATTAATTTTTGTAGAATGGACGTGGGCAACAAGCGACAACGAGGACCCAACTACACCTCGGAAGAAGTAAATCTTCTTATAAATATTGTAGCTCAACATAAAAATATAATAGAAAACAAAAAAACGGATGCCGTAACCTGGAAAGAGAAGGAAAAAGCTTGGAATGAGGTTACTAAATGTTTTAACGCCAGTAGTAATTCGGTTAGAACAACCGAATCACTGAGAAAAGTCTATGACAATAAAAAAAAAGAAACAAGGAAGAAGGTTGCCAATTTTAACCGAATACAAAATACAACCGGACTAGGGGTCGATGGCAGTGTGCCTAATATGGACAACAACGATTCTTTGTTGTTGTCCATCATTAACACGAAGACGATTGTAGGCACACCCACTAGGGTTGGTGGAGATGCTGTGGCATCAGGTTCTGTGCAAGTCACGAACGAGGAAACAACACAAGAAAACTACAATGATGATGTAAGTAATAAATTATAATTATGATAATTTATTTTTTTCATTGATATTTAAAATTACCTTTTCAACCGCATGCACAGTGAGTTTGTAATTATGACAAATTTTATTTATACAAAGTTCTAATGCACATTATCTTTTGTAGGAATTAATAAACGCAGAAAATGAGGAACTAAACTGGGGAGATTTTAGGGGTAGTCATCTGAGTACTCCACTTCACAGTCATCTCCAAAGTAGAATTGATGGATCTACTCGAATTGATGGGGCTACTCCAATTGATAGGTCTACTCGGCAGACTTGGTCTGCACGAAGACGACCAGTTGTCAGTGCCATCAATGCATCGCAACTGTCCCAGGAGTATTCTGCTTTAGCGAAACTAAAGTTAGAATTAGTGCAGATCAAAATAGAGAATGCAAAAGAGGAGCAAATTGAAAGACAGTTAAGGCAAAATGAGGAGAAAATTGAAAGACAGTTAAGGCAAAATATCCTTAAAGTTGAGTTGCAACTGAAGGAGCTTGAGCTAGCTAAGGCTCTTAACAATAATTAAAAAGTTTGTTTTTAAATTTGTTTAATAACTTTAATATATTATTTATTATTTATAAAAATATACAATTTTAAAATAAATTTGTTTTACAAAGTTGCAAAATATTGGTTTATAAAATTAGTGCGAACACTTGCAGCTGTTGCAACACCATTATTAGGTAATGGTATATGAGGAATTTGGCCGTCATTAATTAATTGATCAAATTCATGTGGATTTAGGCCATCTGGGCATGGTGGCACATCTTCGTTCATAACTTGAGCAATATTATGTAGAACAGCTGTTGCAATTATAACTGTTAAAGTATTTTCTACTTTTAAACGACTCCCATATGCCATAATAGGAAATCTTCTTTTCCATACCCCAAATAGTCTTTCCACTGTATTGCGGGTATGGCATCGTGTGTCGAGCCAGGCCACCTTGCAACAATATTTATGAATCTTAAATCTGCACTTGCTACACCTTGAACATTAATGGAAAAATAACCTTTTCGGTTTCGAAATATTTCACCATCTTCTCCACCTGGTGACTGAATTCGTATATGCGTGCCATCAATTGCTCCTACTACCCGGGGAAACGCTGCAATATCAAAAAAATTTCTCTGTGCTTGCATAATTTCTTGATTACTTGTTGGAAATTTGATGTAACGATCATATAAACTAGCAATCGCTAGTGAAACTCTTTTGACGATTCGGCAAGCAGTCGATACATGCACTCCGCTAAAATCAGCTATTGCCAACAAGTGAGTTCCTGTTGCATAAAATCTTAAAGTAAGTAAAAGCTGATTTATAGGAGATACAGCATTATTTCTGTCATATGGATATTCCAATTGTGGCTCAATTTCTGTTAATATCTGAACTACTGTTTCCTTTTGAAGTCGGAATCTTTTAAAAAATGATAAATCATCCATAGTATAAATATAGTTTGTCCTTAAATTTGTCTTGGAAAGCCATGTTCAATAATTTCAAACATTTCTAGATCGTCTTCAAACAAGTCATTCTCCATTTTAATTTTTGTATTTTTTTGCGCTTTGCGGTTATTTAAAATAAAACTCACATACGCATTTTATACTTATATAGAAAATTATCAAATACCAAAATACCACTTAAAAATTTTATCCTGATGTGATTAAGAGATTAACAATTACTTGCCAACAATTTTTTCTTTGAATTTAGTTGGCGTTTATTTTTATTTTGTATGCTTTTGGTTAAGCGGCAGTTTAAGCCGTAGATTTTCTGAGGCTTAAATTTAGGTGGTCCTTAAGCGGTTAAGGAACACCTAAATCAGTGGTGCAATGGAATAGGGTGGGCCTTAGCGATTTAGGGTGAAGCTTAAGGTTAAGGAGAGGTGGTGCAATCGGGCATTTTAAATATACTATTTTGGTAGGACCAAAACGGCAGAAATAGTCACCCATTTTTATACCCAGTGGCTGCCATATTGGTTTATTGTTTTGTTTATATCTGTGAAAAAGCTGAATTCTGCATGTCAAATCATTTGTATTATAAAAAAATTTGTCCCACGCGAGGTTCGAACCATGATCTCCAAACGATTTATTTATGATTCAAGCACTTATTACATTTACCTATAGAGGATTGCTCTAATGACATTGTTTTAATTCGTTTTATCTGTTACGATATGTGTTTTAAGCAATATATTTTATGTTTCCCAATAAACGTTTCAATGCTCGGCCAGTAATATACTATTTTCGTATATGTAGCTTGAAATCCTTAGTTGACATTTTGTCATTTTTATATTATTTGATATAATAGATAATTTCGTGAGCTTATAAGAAAAAGGCACTTCAGTTAAAATTTTACTTATTTTTTTAGTGCATTATAGATCTCAATTTTAACCCTCCGTTAGTCGCGTGGTCTACGATTGTAGACCATGATGCTAATGTATTTATTATGGGGCTTAAAATAGCGCGACTAACGGAGGGTTAGTGATCTTCATATAATGCAAGAACTCAGAAGTCATATCTGAATCATTTTGTGAAATATAGTAACGTAAGAAAGCACTAAAGCATTGATGCAAATGCAAATGCAAACTTTAAAATACAGATTGCTCAAAACTATCATTTTTGACTTAGTGCCTTTTTCTTGTAAGGCCACGATTTTATGTTTTCCGATAAAAAGGTATACTCACCTCTCTTCGATATATGATCGAAAAAATGATTTTAAATTATGAAAATAATATAGCACAAGGACTTCGTTCCAACCGAGTGTCCCACGACACCTCTTTCGATTTTTCAATTATCGTTTTGTGTAATTTACAAAATCATTGGCATCAAAAGTGTGACAAAGAATTTTTATCGATTTTGATTAGTTTTTAATTTGCGTTAATTATATTTTAAATTTTAATGCCCTTTTAACTTTTATTATGAAATAAGCCCGTAGTTTTCTTTAATACAATTAATTTAAAAAAATTGTATTGTTTATTTTATTTATTTTTCTACTTTAAGAAATAAATATTAGTATCTATACCTATACTTTCTTTTTTTTTTATAAAAAATACAATTATATTAGGGGCCCATAAATTTTTTCTGCGGGGGAGGCCAAATTTTGAAGTTCCGCCACTGGCGGTGATGTAGAAAAAAAACTTTAAACCAGCATTACAATTTTATTGAAAGAATTTTATCTGCAAAGAAACCATTGGAAAACCCTGGATTTAAAATTTAAATGCCAGATTAACTTTTATTATGAAATTATACCTAAATTTTTTGTTAACAAGAATTCTGAAAAGAATTAAGGTTTCTATACGACTATCATAGAATGTGGGGATTCTGATTCTATTTTTAAATACAGAATATCTACATTCTTTCTTTTTTTTATTCTCACACCGATATCGGTGCGAGAATAATTATTCTCACACAGATTAGACCAATTAGAGCAAAGAATAGACTACTATTTGAAGTGACATCTATTACCAAATTTTTGAACTCAATTTATTTACACATCAACAAAAATCAAGTTTGTCAAATGAGTAAACTTTTTTGCGTGCGATCGATCTGAATTTTTGCACATATTTTCCTACCGATAATTCACAAGAAGTGTGTACGAGGGGGGACAATTTTTTGCTCAGTTTTTCGATATCTAGCGCCGTTCTTGAGTTATTGCTGCGTTTCCGTCACACAAACTTGAATTAGCAATAACTCGAAAACGGCGTTAGATATCAAAAAACTGAGCAAAAACTTCTCCCCCCCTCGCCTCAACTACCCCCCTGTGAATTAACGGTAGGAAAGCATGTGCAAAAATTCAGATCGCTCGCGCACAAAAAAATTTTCTTATTTTTACAAATTCTAATTACGGTCAAAACTTATACGGCTTATTATTTTAATAGTCGTATAGAAAGTATAGTCTGAAACACGTTTGGAATGGCTATTCCGCACTCGTGAACCGTCATCCTCGCCTATTGGCTCGGGTGACAAACTTTTCCCTCGTGCGGAATATGCCTAATTCCAAACTTGTTTCAGAATATACTATTCCACATTTAATTTTGGATTATTTTCATTAAAGTATTTCGCTTTATTTATTTTTGCAAAAAAATATCTCTTACATTAAATCATCTTACCACCAATCAGTAAATAATGCTATACAAGTTTTATCGTTCAATAAAAAATTTTATTTAGTTTCGTAACTAAGTGTCCATCAATATAACTAAATCTTTCAATTTTACCTATAAAAGCTCGCACGATCGCACTTACAAGCAAAGGATCCCCGGTGTCCCTAACCCCTAACTGATTTGATGAAGAAAAGAGCTTTTGTTCCGAATCACCAACGCCAAACAATTGTTGAATCAAATTATCCAGAAGTATCTCACTCGATCGAGATGTTATAACTATGGTATTGACAAAAGTAAAAAATTTTGTTGAATAAAAAGTTTTAATTCCATTTAAGAGCTGTTTATAAAAAAGCAATAATGATGGTTAAGTCGTTTCTACGGTAGCTTTGAGCCATCAGCTCTGTTTTTCCGTGTGTATAACACTACAGTTATTTATTTGAATGTTTTAATTAAAGATTTATCTAGACAGGGGCGAGTAAAGTTCTGCCACACTCTTTCCGAGAAACATCGAACCACCACAAGTAATATAAGCTCACATTTTGTATATACCCTTAGCGTTTAGAACCGACATTAGCAGTAGGTACACCCTTTACCAATTTTATCTTATACTACATAAATTTCCAAAAATTTTCATTGATACAGTGGGACAAATTGTTAACTATCGGTTTATACCAAAGAAGGATTAAATAAAAAAAATTGATGTATTTTTATGAATAATATTATTATATTAAGCCGCAACTCATCCACCATACGCATTCGGTTAATCATCTACCCTATGCGAGTAATAGTAATAATTACGGATTTTTAGAAATTTTGCTATACAAAAATATTGATAGCAGAAATGTTAAGTAGCGTTCAGATAGAGATTCTTGTCTTGCCTTGCGTTGTCTTGTGTTGCGTGCTCTTGCTTCGGTGTTGTGTAGACGATTTGAGCGTTCACATATAAATTCTTGTGTTGCCTTGCTTAGATAACAGCGATAGTGACATCTATATTTTTACGTTCGACATGCACTACATTTTTATACAAAGCAGTACGGAGTAAACATCTGTCACTTTAAATTATAAGCAGTGGCGGATGTACATATTTGCAGCTAGAAGGCTATTTAAATATTGCCACCCCTACCGATCTCTATAAGTGTCAGTTCCTAAATTATTCTTGCAAATTCTGTTAAAATTCAGGTAAAAAATATTACCTCTCCCTTTGATATAAAATACATATTACCGCTCTTTTACATGTATTTTGAATCACTCTACTGCGGCATTAAATGTATAAAGCTGCATTCACATAGGGTATTGCAGGGGCATGGTAGGTGGATGGTAGAATTATTGCAACAGATTCTTGCACAAGGTCAACATACCATTCACATAAACTTAAAAGCTGGTGTAAAACTAACAGCTTACGTAAAAATAGCTTACGTCGAATATTAATTTCATCATCTTCAAAGGGGTCCATGCTACACGCACAGTAAATTAGCGTTTTAAAAAAATCGTCTCAAGTATTTCCGGATTGAATTTATTTTTATTATTTACAAAACCAAAACAGAATTAGGTTATGTTACAAAATATATAAACCATAGATGTTTATATAGAAGGCTAGATAACTAACTCCAGCGCAAAAGTGAAGCCTGCATTTTGGGGTCTACCATATGTAGGTTTGGCAAACCTACGTTAACCTTAGCCTTAACCTAGGTTAACCTAGGTTAACCTAGGTTAAGGCTACCACAATAGAAAACAAAAATGAACATTATAGGTTTGTTCGTTTGCTTGCACTAACTTGAACCAACTAAGCAAAGAACCAATCAACGAACGCACAGGCAATAAAAGCGTTCGTTGATTGGTTCTTTGCTTGATCGGTTCAAGTTGGTGCAAGCAAACGAACAGACCTTATGTCATCGTATCTCCGGACAAAATTTGGTGTGCTGGTGATTGGAGGTATTGCGGCAGAGAGTGACGATATTTTTTAATTAGAATATGGATTATGTATTTAATTATATAAATTTTTAACTTGTGAAAATTAATAATATTAAAACTTCAAAATAACAAGTAAATTGAAACCAATAAAATACAATAATTTATTATATTTAAGCTTTCAGCGAAGGTTATCGATATCATCAAAAATTTATTCTAATTTAATATATTTGTGTCATTCCACCAAATAAAATCATTTTTACGGGGCGATCATCGCGGATAATGTTCAAAACTTGTGAAGATGTTCTCATATAATAAGAAAAAAATTCTCTGAAAGTTTTAACCCTAAATATGTAGCGGTTGCGGAGTTATGATTTTTTGAGATTTTAGAAAAAACATATTTTCAACTTTTTCATCAATTTTTATTTTACTTTTTGCAGATCTTTACGTTTCTGAACACGGTGATCTCGAAAATGCAAAAAAAAATATCGTCACTCTCTGCCGCAATACCTCCAATCACCAGCACACCAAATTTTGTCCGGAGATACGATGACATAATGTTCATTTTTGTTTTCAATTGTGGTAGCCTTAACAAAGATATCGGTAGCCCTGGCAAAGATATCTATATGTATCACCCCTACCCTAAATCTATCTATAAAAGTTTTTTTAACAAAATCTAAAATGAAAAAAATTTTTTATTTTTGTACGCCACTGAATTTTTTCCAAAATTTTTATATACGTCACATAATACCGTAAGAAGTCACAAATAAAATTTCTCCAAGATTGGTACAACAAATTTTTTCGGTCATCTAGCGGATTTTTCGAAAATAAATTTTTGTAAATTACTGACTGCCGATTTACTGATTCTGAAAACATTTGCGAAAAAATTTAACAAACAGCCTAAACTTGGTCGCTACCTAGTGGCAGAACCTTTTACTTATAAAGTAACGTTCCGTCAGTCCGTACGACAATATTATAAAATATTTCCCACCAAACCACCTATTTTTGTATTCTAAAATAAATTGTTAAAGCCCTAAACTCAACTCTTATGCTGCACTCGGTATACAAATCAACATTAACCTAATTTTGACACATATGTCACAAAATTATGACGTTTATTAAAATTTTGAATATATTGTTTTATTTTTGCAAGCCATCTGACAAATTCTCACAAAAAATATATAAATTAAGATTTCAGTTAATATTTTCTATAATTTTTCTGACCTGCCCCGCCCTGTTACAATTGGCTCGGTTTGTTTTCTAACCAATACTTATACTTTCAAAGCTCCATCGACACACCAAATTTTAGCTGAATCGGTTAAACATTTCCGGAGATACGACGACATTTTCATTTTTTTTTATTTATTTTATTGTGGTGGCCCTGGTGAAGATTTCCCTGGCAAAACCTTATTTTTACCATTCCAGCCCACGAGGCATACGTCCAATAAGTTTGATTGCAATCGACGTAGAAATGCCGGAGAAAATCGATCGACAAAAACTTTTTTCATGTTTTTGCCAAAAAAGTTAATTTTATTTTTTTCATGTTGCATTAGTGATTTCTATCGAAGGATTACATATGCTCTCATATCCATTAGGATCAATGTACCTACGTACCAAATTTGGGTAAGATCCCTTCAGCATTTCTTGAGTTATTCACTCTTAAAGTTTCAACTTTGACAACTTGTGATTTTTGACAGACGACAGATAGAAGATTAATTTTACCTATTCTGGATAAAGCCTTTTAAGGCCTTTAAAATAACATATCGCAAGACAAAATATTTTTTAAAAATCCCGTATTATTTTCTTGTGGTGGCACTCCTGATTGATAGATCGCGACGAAAACCTTATTTTCACCTTTCCACCGTGAACCCTACCACCATACCAAATTTGGTCGTAATTGGTTGGATGGTTCGGAAGCAAATCGATCGACAAAATTTGACGACCGACCGACAGACAGACAGACCGACACAGAAATTTTTATTTTACTTTTTGCAGATCTTTACGTTTCTGAACACGGTGATCTCGAAAATGCAAAAAAAAAAGTTGAAATTTTTTTTCGATTACCATACCTCCAATTTTGTTTTTAAAATTGATTGGAGGTAAAATAATTGAAATTTAACAATTTAAATAATTGCTTAATTCTCTCTGAAGTTAACCTAACTTCGTGGGTAACATAGGTAAAGAAGAAAACTTTGAAGAATTTTTCTTTCTAGTTTGTTATATGAAATGTGTCGTTTTTGCATAATTCGTACTCGTTATACGACAAACTGTAAGAACAGAAAATGTGCAAATGATAACTAAAGCTATAGGTATTTATTATTTATGGCCGCCATAATATATAAAAAAGTTCTAAATTTTTACAATCATAGTCGTTGAGCCCGGGTCTCCAATTTTGGACAAACGTAGCACTTGTGGTATGTGTTTGTGTTAACTTAATTGCAGTTTATTTAACACAACCGTAAAGGTACGGTCTATCAAATCAAATAACATTTATTAATTTAGTACGTGGCACGAGGATACCTTACAGTTCCCGAATTACATGTGTTAGAAGTTAGAGAATATAGGGCTGGGTAGCCCCATGATACAATAAATTTAAAGATATGATATATAGAGGGTAGAGGTAAGGAGAACAATCTCTGTGTTATAAAAAGTGTCCCTCAAATAGTAGTAATTAACGTTTCAGAAAGTGTCCAGAATGGCGCTGGTGTACCAAGAGGGTATGGTTTTTGAACTATGGAACATATCGCCGTCATTGCCTTTTTTCCAGGCCAGGGTTTGAAAGATTACTAAAAATGTTCAATTTATATTTTATTAAACTTTTATAAACAATTTTGTAGTATTTTAATTTGTTGCTTTTTACACAATCTTGATAAATGGAATTTTTTATGTCAAGCGAGGAGTTTATATTTATTATTCAAGTTTAATTCTCAGCTAATGCAAAATAGAGTCAACTACCTTCCATAGTTCAAACCATACCCTCTGGGTACGCCAGCGCCATTCTGGCCGTTTTCTGAAACCTTATTTAGTGCTTTTCAGTGGCCACTTTTAGAATAAAACAGCCATATGAGATTGTCCTCCTTTCCTCTACCCTCCATAATATGATACTACGCAGGTTGGGCGCCATATTGAATTTTTTGTGACGTCACTTGGTAAGTAATCGCCGCGCGCCGACAGTTTGTTTTTTACCCCTGACTGTGTTTTTCAAAAACACAGGGTATGTGAAGTTACTATGTACAATCTGTGTTTATATACAGGGTGACCCAGACCACCCGTATCAGTACTTTTTTTCAAAAACGGTAAGTCGTAGAGAGTTGGGCTAAAAAAATTTATTACAAAAGCCCTAATGACGAATCTAATGGTGATATTATTATTTCCGGGAAAAGTCGGCATCCAGATGAGTTTGCTCCAGAAAGTCCAGAAATCCAGAATTTTAAATGGCACCATATGTCGAAAGTAATATCGTTGGAAAGCTCTTTAAAAAATAAACAAGTTTTGTAGGAAAAATTTTTTTATTACTCCCACCCCTTTTAAGTTATATTCGACTTAAGTTATTAAATTTCAATTTCTTATAACGAACTTAATTTTAAAAGTCAGCACTTAAAATCCAGCTACCGCGTTAGAGCAATGTCACAAGTGTCCAAAATGTTTTCCATTTACTTCTAAACACTGTTGAGCTCTTCTGGTCATACTATCAGTGGCTCTAAGTACTTCTTCAGTGTTTAATGATCGACAGGCATTGCAAATTCTGAGCTTCATATCATCTCTCGTTGTCGATTTTTCTGTATAAACAATATCTTTGATCCGACCCCAAAGAAAAAAATATTTCAAGTGCTGACTTTTAAAGTTAAGTTCGTTATAAGAATTTGAAATTTAATAACTTAAGTCGAATATAACTTAAAAGGGGTGGGAGTAATAAAAAAATTTTTCCTACAAAACTTGCTTATTTTTTAAAGAGCTTTCCAACGATACCACTTTCGCCATATGGTGCCATTTAAAATTCTGGATTTCTGGACTTTCTGGAGCAAACTACTCTGGATGCCGACTTTTCCCGGAAATAATAATATCACCATTAGATTCGTCATTAGGGCTTTTGTAATAAATTTTTTTTGCTCAACTCTCTACGACTTACCGTTTTTGAAAAAAAGTACTGATACGGGTGGTCTGGGTCACCCTGTATATATTTGTGTCACCATATCTCCCGAACGGTTACAGGTAGCGACGTAAATTTTTGACAGCATGTTTGTAAAGACCAGGGGAGTGTTCCTGGCTGGTCAAATACAATTTTCACTTATGAGAAGAAATTCTATCTCAGAAAACTATCTCTTCACCCCCCCCCCCCGAAACCCCATGCACTTAACGCATCTGGGGACCATGTTGCAGTTGCTGCTTCCATGGCCGTAGTTTTGACAGCGGTGGCATTGTGTCCTCGTGGTCTTCTTGACGTAGTGTTGCCATCTCACGATCGATGACTGGATCGCCTTGACGTTGGCGATCTCTTTGATTTGGGTCTCCGCTGGAAACTGCAACAGAAATGAACCTGAATTAGTACCCAGTCTGGTTTTAAGGTTGAGGATTGAGGTGGGGGAGAGTTTGAATTCCGCGAGCGCTTCGCGGATCATTTTGTCATCCAAGCAGGGTGATCCTTTGAGGACGATCTTCACCGTCCTTTCTTCTTGTGGGGTAAAGGTGTACCCCGGTGCGCCGTTCTGAAACAGGTCCGCCTTGAGTTTATTGAAGTCCTCAAGGTTTTGTGTGAAAATCCGCGTTTGGCCTCTCACTGCTTGAAATTGGACCGCCTGGGTGGTGATCCGCTTACACTGGCTCTGAAATTTTGGAATGTCCGTTGTGGGTCGGGTAAGGATGATTGGGAGGGGTTTTTTGACCTGTACAGGTCTCCTCGCAGCCGCCGATACGTTGGCTGCGAGGGGTTTTACCGTCGGTGGTGGCCTGGATTTTCTTTTCACTTCGGTCCATTGGTCTTCTTGATTCTCCGGGAGGGTGACCAGGAGTCCATACTTATTGAAAATTGTTGTCGGGGTGAAGTTCAGGCCTGCCAGCCCTTGGGTTGTCTCGGTGACTTCCATACTGTCCGACATGGTGTCCGGGTCGGGTTGGGTTGGTGGTGCCGGTTGGCCGGATGGTGTTGTCGCCCTGGTTGGTAGGTTTGCTTTGACTAGAATTCCTTCCAGTCTCTTTTGGAATGCTGCGTCCTCGAAAGCGGCTGCCAGTTTGTATTTAGACTTTCGGATTGCACTCGCACTATTAGCCGCAATAAAGGCTTTTGTATAAATTGACAAGTTTTTATTCATGGGTTCCGTCTCAATTTGTAACGAACAAACACAAACTTAATGTTAAAACGATTTCACACTCGTGGTTGGTATTACATAACCTCACATAACCTCACATATAACACGTGTTGTCACTATGAAAGTCTGCCACAATCGCGTCTGACTGCCAACACTAAGACTATATCAGAACGCACGCACCGTCAATAGAACTTTTATGTTAATGAATTTCCCTATCTAAAATGCATGTAAAATTTTGATTTTCAAATGCCGTTTTCTCGAAAACTACTGGATAATCCACATTGAAGTGCGGTCTCAAAATGCTCAGAAAATTGTCCTCTTTCTAATAGAGAAAAAATCGCGGCTCGATTCGTGGTTGTGGTTAACTGACAGTAACCCAAATGTCAACATAAATAAATACACTGGCCTTTGCCGCCCGGGGCGGTCTTATATTTTTGCCACCCCTTACTAAAAAAAGAGCAAAGAAAAAGGTCATCGAGGTATTCGTAATCAAACATTTACCATGCTCTAGCTTTTTTCAAACCCAAAATTTTTACATACCGCAATCTGCCGCCCCCTAAATATGTGCCGCCCGGGGCGATCCGCCCCCTCCCCCCCGCCCCCCTAGGTACGCTAGTGAATACATACAGTGACAGTGACTCATAAATCATAATGAAATCGAATGCTTCTATGTTGACAATGCTAATTGCCAGTGTTGAGGCCCTTTTATGGCATATAAAATCGATTTTACAGCAAAACTTTTTAGAGGTTTCTTTGTTGCAAATTTCATTGCCTTCTATTTTGTTTGTATTCAATTTTTTAGTTTGTCGCGCCGTTTCTGACTGACAACTGCTTAAACAAGACTCGGTAAAATACGAAAAATATTGTCATCTATATCTCGGAAACAGTGCGACCAAATAGAAAAATTTATATGAACAAAAATGTAGAGAATAAAATTTACAAGACAAAATGCCTACGCATTTTTTTATTTTGTGGCACTATTTCCGAGATGTAGATGACAATACTTTTTGTATTTTACCGAGTCTTGTTTAAGCCACTATCAGTCAGAAACTGCGCGACAAAATAAAAAAATATATATAAACAAAATTGAAGGCAATAAAATTTTTAACAAAAATTTTCAGTTAGTGAATGTTTTATTGAAAGCAAGAAAACAAAATTGATGTGATTAGTCATAAGTAGAGTCCGGATTTGTAGCTAAAATGCTTTTCCTGACAATTCGAAGCAGCTCAAAAATTTTAAATAATCTAAGCGATTTATCAAAAAAGGATCCATTTGGCACCATGTTTTATATGCTTTTTTTTGCTTTTTTAGGCTTCTATACAACGTATAGGAAGAAGCCTTATGATCTAGCTCCGTGTCCGTCTGTCCGTCTGTCCGCATAATTCAAAACCAATCAGAACGCACGTTCTTAAAACAATTTTACTTCAAATAGAATATTTTTAGATTGGTATTAATTATTCAGATTATTTACATATATATTTTTTAATCCGATATTCTTATTTTGTATTTTTAGAGTAGGTATTTTACACGGATGTATTATTAAAGAGGTGATCTGACGACCTATGCTTCTATCACTATAGTAGCGGGTCGCGAACGTACTCACTGTGGGAGAGAGAGGTAGTGACAGAGATAGACAACTAGCTAGGCGCGAAACAGCATTGTGCATAAGAAATGCCTGCGTTACAATGCACTTTTTAGGATAAAAGCTTTATTACTGCAGTAATTGTGTTAATTTTTGGAAATGGCTCGAATACATTGTTTTACACCTAATTGCCACAGTGGGTGGGTGGCAATAGAAACAAAGTTTCCTTGTTTAAAGTACCCAAAAACAAATTTACAAAATGTTTTGTTTAAGCATATTGCTTCAGTTGACGTGTTGGAAAACACAATCGAGGTTTTTTTTTCAATTGAACAAAACAAATTAATAAAGTCTGGTTGCTAAGTACTACATCGGGACGAAATTGTATCAAAAGAGGTTTATTTTTATTATACATGTATGCGAGTTAAGCAATATTACAGACAAGAGCAAGGAAAATTAAAAAAGTCAGCCGTTGATAAGAAAAAATCAAAATTGCATAGGTCATAATGACTGAAATATTTAAATTATTACTTATCAAAAGTCTCCTAAAATAAATTTTCTATAATTTCAAAACAAGTTTTGTATTAGTTTCAGCTTTTTAGTAATTTTTTCTCATTTGAAGATTTTTTCTTTCTCTCATTTTCTCAGTTTTTCATTTTTTATTCTGTTTGACATTTCATAAATAGACAAAATTACATTAAATCTTGAAACTAATAATCATTATAGTTAATTCACTTAGAATTTAGTTATTTTGAATTTAATAAAATTATTATATTTCTTATGTATTTTTATTTAAAATCCTTACGAACTTGATAAGTTCAAAATTATACATAATATTGATTATAATTGTACCTAAGACTGTAATTAAATAAATAAATAATTTCTTTATTTATTTCTTGTAGGTCTCTAAAATAATATTTCTTCTATTATTATACATAAAACCTCTATTACTACAAGCAGCTAGTTGTCTGTCTCTGTCTAATACAGCAGGGCGCTTTCGAAGGCCATGCGATCTACTGTTGTAAGCTCACCTCTTATATTATACATCCGTGGTATTTTACGTGTTTATAATACGGTATTCGGTACGTGTTTCGGGTATTTTAATATTTCATTATGAATTGTGTTTTATTTGTGGTTTGTAAATTGCAAATATTTACCTATAAAGGTCGAAATAAAAAAAAAATATTAAAATGTTAGCGTTTTCCTTATATAGTAAAAAAATCTACCTAATTAAAAGATTAAGGCATTAAAAATTGGAATAAAATAAAGCCCAAATAATTTAACCTACCGAAAAAGTAGATGTATAGAAGCCTAAGAACTGTCGCAAAAGCGAGTTCCACCTTGTTTTGAATTATTATTATGCTTTTTGTGCTTTTTTTTTTAATTATTATGCTTTTGCGCTTTTTTTTATATAATAATATGCTTATATGCTTTTTTAAAGTTCATTCGTTGTTTTGTTTACAAACTTAATCTTTTAATGCTTAATGCAAAATTCAAGTTTACACCAATCACCAGTGTCGATGTAGAACGAAGTTTTTCAGTTTATAAAAATCTTTTGACTGACAGAAGAATGAATTTTACTCAAGAACATTTGGAACAATTATTAGTAATAAATTGTTCTAGAAATGAAATTAATGCTTTTGATGACGAATAAAATCTGTGCTTTTTCATTTTAAATGATTTTTTTTGTTAAATTGATGCTTTTTTTGGTAATATTTGATGCTTTTTTAAGCACTTTTTTTTTAAATTTTTATGCTTTTTTATCCGGACTCTAGTCATAAGAAATTCATTTATTGTTCCGTTTTAAGAAATTTATTGTTTACCAATAAGAAATTTATATTTGGATTAATAAACTTCAAAATGAAATACAGTCGAGTCTCGAAACAGTGAATAGCGAAAATCATGTTTGTTTTTTAATATTAAATCGGAATTTTTATCTTATTTTTCTTTAATTACTATCAAGCAATTAGGGCGTCCATATCAATTGTCCATATCGGACAAGGCCTAGGGCGCAGGCGACCCAAAATCCGCCACTGTTATAAATGATTATTAAATGAAAAAATTTCGAAGTGAAATAATGATATCCAGTAATTTCAAAACAGTTTGTCTTTTATTTAAGAAAACATGCAAGAATTATTTTTATTTAAGGTTGGCGTCACGCCTATGTTAAATATATGGACGATATGGTGTCATTGTATTTGCTTAGGAAGAAAAAGTAAGAACTTTTAGAAACCAAATTTGGAAGCATTTAAAAGCTAAAAGTTGGCTCTCGGACCCTAGCTAGTTTTTATTACGATCAGAACATCGCAAATATTAAAAATTTTGTTGTTAAATTTACAATTTTTCTAACCACAAATGTAGCCATTTAATAATTTTTATAAACATTACTTTAATAAATAGAAGTATAAAAAGTAGATCACATCCAGCACACATGTTCCATCTAACTTTAAAAAAATTTTGGTAGCATTATATGCATTTTTGTAGAAACTAGAGCAAATATAAATTGATAGTACAATATTTCTTCTTATGGCGAATTTACTTGAAATATTTGATAGAAATCTGCCGTATTACAAGAAAAAAAATTTAATTTTATTGTGTAATAGTTTGTCTATTTCTTCAGCAACGGCGCTGATTATAAATGCTACCAATGGTTTTAAACTTTGCTAATTGCATAATACTAGCAGGTAAAATAAGAATCATTCATAATATACGTGTGTGGGAGGGGTATGCTGATTGGGCGTTATCATACGACTGTATACGTTATCAAAGGTCAACCGTATACTATTTTTATAATATTAAATATTATGCTATATAAATAGTACCGACCGACGGTGCGACCAAATAGAAAAATGTATATTAACAAAACTGTAGAGAATGAAATTTACAAGAAAAAATTTCATATTCATATTTTTATTATGATGCACCGTTTCCGAGATATAGATGACAATATTTTTTGGATTTTACCGAGTCTTGTTTAAGTCGCTGTCAGTCGGAAACGGTGCAACAAAATGGAAAAATGTATATAAACAAAATTTAAGGCAATGAAATTTCCAACAAAAAATGTCTACAAAATTTTGCCGTAAAAGCGATTTTTACATTAAAAAAAAGTCTTGAAAACGTCAAATTAACATTGTTAACATAAGAGTGTCCGAATACTTATGTGAGTAACTGTACGTCGTAATACAAATATGTATTATCAAATCAAAGACAATCATTTTTGATTGACAATTTGTAAAAACATTTAGTTGTAAATATTTACCATATTATTAAAAATTAAAATGAATTAAAATTTTTTTAAAGTAATAATTTGAAAATAAAATTTATTATTAAAATTATTATTTTTTACGAATCTAAAATAATCTATAAAAATTATAAAAACATTTTTTTAGTTTGCATATCGATGCATATATTACCTTTTTTCATCAATTTTAGTGCATATTTTACAAAAATTCGGTGCATATACGAGTATATGCGCATATTTTCAAGTATTTTGGTGCATATAATCCGAGCTCTAATTATAACAATCGGTTTATTAAAACAGAGTTTTATTCAACAAAAACTATTAATTATAAATAAAAATTCGTTAAAAAATATTATTTTTAAGTTAATAATTACTCAATATTAGGAAAACATAATATAGAGTTATAAAAATTATTAAAACTTTAATATTATGAACTGATATAATAATTCATCGTTAAGTATATTATGTATAATATTATAATAATTAATAACTGCAATAAGCACATGGTATAATATTATTATTACCATGCATTTCTATTTTGAGAAACAAGATAAAACTAGCTAAGTTTCAATTAATTCTTGGTAAGTAGCAAAGAAAAAATAGTTCAGCTTTTATAAACAGGGCACCGCCACTTTCTTTTTAATTATTCTGAAATAAAGTGCGAGGTGATCGCCCACGCTAGTGACGGCACCCTTAATTCAACAGAAACGATAGTAAATTATCTTGAACATAATACACTTATGTAATCTGTATACTTTCCGCCGTTATCAAAGATTGTACGACTGCACTTACAATCTTTGGTGTTATCAAGTTACATATTCAAAAGGTAAGACGGTAAAAGGTCCCTGCTTATAAACTACATTTGAGACATCTATTACAAACTAAGAAAAACCTCGCATTATTACATCATTACCGACATTTAAACAAATATTTAAAAGTTGTTATCCGAAAGGAGTGTCGCCATTACTTTCGGGGGAGCATTAAGGTACATATAAATTTGTATAGCTTTGTTCAACTTTACATTTTATATCTTTGGTTATACCGATGATAACCATACAAACGACATTGCACCTTATTAACAATTATTGCAATTAAAAATACATTTGCTACTACTAGTAGCGACACTAGCGGATTTACTTTCCTACGCGAATTTCTCCGCCACCTTAAATACCGAAAAAAGCAATATTTCCATTTCCAACTGTACAAACTGTACATTTAATTTTAAATAAAAACATATTTTAATGTGAAATTTTATTTATTATGCTTGCGTATCTATTTACTTACCGTTTTTAGAACGTTTACCGTTTTTAGAACGTTTACCGTTTTTAGAACGGTAAGTAAATTACTTACCGTCGTGTTAGGCGTAGCAACCAGTAAAATCAACTTACTGTCATAGAAACGCTATTCGTAAATAAACAAAATAGTACGATCGTGCAAAAAAGGAATTTTTAATTCTAATTTTTAATTTGCTAATAAAGTGACTGTATTAATTCCAAATCGCCAACGCCATCTAATTTTCGAAACAAATTATTCAGAAGCATTCGTAACGCCCCGCAAGTTCTATATCATTGGGTCAAGATATAACTACGGTTTATATCGTAATTTGATTGAAATATTTGTAAAAAATCAAAAATGATGGTTAAGTCGTTTCTACGGTGGCTTTGAGCAAGGATGCTCTTACCGTGTGAATTTATACACAACGGCTGTCTATTGTTTTCCAATTAAGGATTATCATTGTCGTACCAGCGAGTGAAGTTCTGCCACACTTTTTCCGAGAAACATCGAACCACCACAAGTACTATAAGCTTACATTTTGTATATATCCTTAGCGTTCAGAACCGACATTAGCAGTAGGTACAACTTTAAACAATTTTATCTCGGACTACACGAATTTCTTAATAGTTTTGTTGATAATGTGAGAAAAGTATTTAACTTTCTGTTTATGAGGTAGAAGGATTTAATAAAAAAAAATTATTGTAGTTTTATAAATATTATTATATCAAACCGCAACCCGTCCGCCTTACACGTTTGGTTAATTGCCTACCCTATTAATTGGAGTTCATCGCTGCGCTGTTTAAATAATTGTGATTTTGGTATTCAGTTCTGAGGCCTAATTCAATATAACTATTGAACGTTCTTTAAACCTTAAAACGGCAAATTTCGTTGATATTAAATTGATATTAAACAAGGTGGAACTCGCTTTTGCGACAGTTCTTAGGCTTCTATACATCTACTTTTTCGGTAGGTTAAATTATTTGGGCTTTATTTTATTCCAATTTTTAATGCGTTAATCTTTTAATTAGGTAGATTTTTTTACTATATAAGGAAAACGCTAACATTTTAATATTTTTTTTTTATTTCGACCTTTATAGGTAAATATTTGCAATTTACAAACCACAAATAAAACACAATTCATAATGAAATATTAAAATACCCGAAACACGTACCGAATACCGTATTAGAAACACGTAAAATACCTACTCTAAAAATACAAAATAAGAATATCGGATTAAAAAATATATATGTAAATAATCTGAATAATTAATACCAATCTAAAAATATTCTATATGAAGTAAAATTGTTTTAAGAACGTGCGTTCTGATTGGTTTTGAATTATGCGGACAGACGGACAGACGGACAGACGGACAGACGGACACGGAGCTAGATCATAAGGCTTCTTCCTATACGTTGTATAGAAGCCTAAAATAACACATTTTGAATAGATGGATCATAACTTTCTAAAGCGGGAGTTGATATGAAAATCAAATTATACTTTTATTCGTTTCTAAATACTTGTTAGTTTAATTATATTTTTTAATTATAATTTGTATGCAAATAAAATACTAATAATTAAAATTAAAAACAAGTTGCTGTAGCAAGCTTCGAGCCGCGGCTCGAATTTAATTAATTATCGCCACTATGTATTTCTCTACAGCTAATTATCAGGAACGTGTTCATGAGGAATGGGAGGAGAGCTCCCCCAAAAGTAAACAATTCACTAAACAATTGTCAAACCCATTAGTTGTCACCCGTGGTTGTCACAAATTTCTTAGCTCGGCCTTCCGGTGTGTATTAACACGTTATGGATTTAAGAATTGTTTCTATGTTTACATCAGTCCGACCAATTGACAAAACGTCAAGGTAAAAAAGTGTTTTTCGAATCTTTTGTAACCACGCTGAGTGCTGCGAAAATTTGCGTATTAGAGTGTATTAGTAAGATAAATTACTGCTGTTGAGAGCACTAATGCCCGATTGCACCACCTACCCTTAAATGCCACGCTTATCTAAGCGTCCCTTAATTTTAAGCGGCCCTTAGTTTACATTTCATTGCACCAAGCTTTTTAAGCTTCGGTTTAGTTAAGCGTGCAGTAAATGTAGCAACATCGCATTTTTATAGTAACTTTGGTTATATTTGCTTTAGTGTGGTTAAATCTGCAAATGTCAATAAGTGTTTGTAACCTAAATTTTTGTTATCGTTATTTTTTATAGATTGAATTTAATAATAATTTTAAATTTAAACTTTTTGTTTTAAATTAGTTTTAACATTGACAAATTTGGATTTTAATGTCATATGGTTATTCTAATTGCGGCCCAATTTCTGTTAATATCCTGACGACCATTTTCTTCTGAGTTCGGAATCTTTCAAAAAATGATAAATCATCCATCGTGTAAAATGTAAATATAATTATAATTATAATAATAATAATATAATATAATATAATAAAATATTACAATAATAATATTATTATATATTATTCTCTTATATATTATCTTATATATTATTATATCTCTTATATAGAGAATTACTTTCTTTAATCTGCGGGATAAAAGAATTATCGGATCTACCAATTTAGAGCCGCCACAGTAATAATAACTATATCCCTCGTTATATTCTTTAATACGGGGGGGGGGGTAATAAGTATGCCATTCTTAAATTATTCTTGAATCAAAGTACCCGGCATGATTGGGTCAATTTCCAGAACTTTTATTCTTGATTTCAAGTTCGTTATTCTAGCTGGTAAGAATGAATTTTTTTGAGTGCTTCTTCTTCTTCTTCTTCTTCTCTATAATATATATAAAAGAGCTCGTGCGGATGTTTGTTTGCTATACACTCCTAGACCCTTTGACCGATTTGAACCAAACTTGGCACACTTACTTAGTAGGACTTCGGAAAAGCTTTTGTGCAAAAAAAGTTTAAAATCCGCGAAAAAAATTTTTTAACATTACCGAGAACAAAGAGTTTATCGGTACTTAAGGATAGAAGACCTTAATATTACCTGCAAATATTAAAGTAGGTACCAGTGGCGTAACACCACTTATTGTAAATTGGTTTTAAATCTATGTTTTACTTTACACCCCCATGCCCCACCCCTGCTCTGTTACTACCTAAAAAATGTGAGGCGTCCAAATATCGGTCATCGTACGTAACACATCTTATTAGGACTCGGAATAGGCTTCTATGCAAAAATATCTTGAAAAATTTGAGAGAGATCGCATTAAATTCGCAAAATAAAATACTATTGGCAAAATGTCATCGACAGGTGGCGCGGGTGAGATTCGGCTTACATTAACTTATAAGTCTAGAGCGGATTTAAAATATGCGCTAAAAATGTATAAACAAAGCTTTATTTAATTAGGCTTTACCAGAGATGTTACCCTATAACCTAGATGGCTAACTACGAATTCAAAAATGAAGCCAGGTCGCCATTTGTAGTTGGGTCAAGCGACCCAACCAAATTGTGAGAAGAAAAATACCTACTCTATCTAATCCCAGAGATGTTACCCTATCACAGGTAGAGAGTTGACCCAACTACAAATGGCGGCGATCACGTGACCAGGCTTCACTTTTTGGTATACAAAATATACACAGTTAGCTGTTACCGGCAATGCGCAAAATCCGGCAATTTGCAAAATGCCTAGGTAATCTGCAAAATGGCTACGGTGTTTCAGGCAATTTGCAAATTGTCTATATTGTTAGTTAATGTGCTTTTTGAGTATGTAACAGACTCACATTGACTAGGCAATGAAAAAAACGATATTTTAAATAGATAATTTTAAAAGAACCATTTATTAAAACATAGCTCGTTGAACATTTTACATAAGAATAAAAACTATAAACCTATAAACATTAGGTTACTTATTTTTACGTGGATTAGAAAAGTGACAGAGAAATAAAATTCTTGGAAATTCTGAAAAAAGATTGTAAAGCTGCACTACTGACGATAATGTAATCATACCCATTCCGTCTTTCGACAGGGGTCGAACAGATCCAAGGAATATGTTAGGTGTAGTTCTTGGCGAAGAAGAGGGATTTTATGAAATAGGCACTATAGCAGGAGATCTTCAGAAATGGTACAGTCGAAATTTTTTTAGGTATAATTTCATAAAAAAAGTTAATCAGGCATTTAAATTTTAAATCCAGGGTTTTCCAATAGTTTCTTTGCAGCTGGCTTAAAGTTTTTTTTCTACAGCACCGCTGTAATTTATTTGTCTTTATACCGCTGAATGTTCAAAATTGTGTGGCGGGAGGATGTTAATGGAAAATGTGAAATTCATTTTTAAAACGTTTGAATTTTTAGTATTTTTTAGATCTTATTATGAACTAATCAGCAATTTCATCAAAATCAACAGCCTCCATCTTTTCCCGATGCACTACAAGCCGATATAGGTTGTTGATATGTTGAATTCAAAAATTCAAATTTATCAAAATATACTAATTACATCGGCAAAAGCGGTTGGTGTCTCAATTAAAACATGTTTAGAAATTGTGTATGGATGATAAGCTATCATTGATAACCCACCCTGCTCATCAGTGCGACACAGCACTACGGTCCTGCAAACTGACTATGCACGGAAAAGAATTGTAAATAAAAAACATCTACGTACTTCTGTTTTAAACTGTCCCATGGTTGTGTTGCGGTCGGATGACTGAGTCAAGTGACGTGATTGACTTTCCCATCCCCATCATCTCCAACCCCATCAACCCATCGCACGTACATGGAGGAATTTTGAGGAGTTTTGAGATTTTCAGGTGATTGTTTTCTTTGGTGTCTTGTTTGCTCTATTTGTTTTGTGTCGTGAGACTGCCACGATGAGACTATACCAGATCAACGAATTGCTTCGGGATAAAAAAGAATTATGGAAGTGCTAAATTTACCCTGTGCGCCACGTGCGCACTCAAAATTGTGTGTGTCAAAATTGAGTATGCGCCACTCAAAATTCACATAAGTTCCAAATGGTTAAATGTTCAAAGAATTTAAATCTTTAATATTGTACCCCATGAAGTTTTTCGTATTAAAACTTACTTGTAATCTTAGTATTCTTCATTGAAAGTTTAAATCCTAAGGACTATGTTAGGTAAATACACAATTTTACGAAAAATTTAGGAACCATTTCTAAAAATTTGTTCCTTTATTTATTTTCAAAACTTAAGTATCAGATTATGCTATTGTAACTTAGGTTAATTTCTATCGTCGAACTTTTGACTGAAAATTATAAAGGCAAGTCTTTATATAATATACTGCAGTGTTCATGAAGGTAGGCAATAAAGACCACAGCAGTTATAAATTTCATTAACAAATAAATGTAAAAGTTAATGTTTGAAATTTAACAATTTAATTTAAAAATAAACTAATTTATTGCCTAATTAAACAATCGAAAATTGAACAACTTCAAGTGTTATTGACCAACATGCGTCGTCAGTGCGGGTATATGCGAACAAATAACAAATTTAAATCACATTAACAAAAACAAAATTTGAATTAAGAAAATAAATGAATCATCTTGGCAACGGGTTGATAAGAAGATGAATAATAAATAAAGTCAGTTGATGATTGAAAGTGGACCAGTAAGGTCGTGCGGAAATATCCTCTGAGAGTGGAGTGATCCACAGTGAAAATTTAAATAACTAAAATCATTTAGAAGCAACAATAACAAATTCAATTTGGATAAATTTACAATATAATTTTGGAGAAATAACTATGATGAACATTTGGAACAGTGCCATAGAAAACTTTGGAAGTAGATGAAAGCTGCTCCATTTAGCGTGAAGGAGAGAAAGAGGAAGATTCACAACCAATATAAAAGAGAGACGATCGAAGATCGAGTTTAAAAGAAGAGAACAATCCACATTATTAAGTGATAACGGGATTTTCGCGGAACACGTATTGAAAGAAAAATAATATGGTGCATTTGACGAATTTATAAATTCATTTTTTAAATTGTAATTCAATTGTTTATTTAATTATAATAAATCTTAACGTTCAGCTAAAATTTCTCAAGATTAAAAAAAAAATAATAAAAGATTGCGAATAATTTTACTTTGACATTTCTTTGTGGAAGGCTGAGGTTTGATAAGTTTGCATTTACTGCATAAAAGAATAAAGTAAGTATGCATTTTTAAAGATTTCACTCCTTAACAGTGCAATACCTAATATTGCGGCAATTTAGAATTATTATCAATAATTCTCAGTTAAAAATTCAAAAATTTTAGCAAGATTTCTTGTTCTTGCATATTTCTTGGTCATCAGCAAAACAAGACAAGACAAGAACAAGAAAAAGGGAAAAATCAAGACAAGAATGCTAACTGCTAACACTACGCTGATCGCTGGTGTATTAAAGAGCATCTGTAGTAGAGATTCAATTTTGAAAATCTATTATTAATGTTATCGAAACCAAAACTGTTTTCTTTATTTATTTGTTTTTTTAGCAAATTTTAGCACAATACGTTATCTGTACTCTTTTTTTAATCGTGTAAGTTCTTATGGCGAAATAACATGGGTATTTGCCACCATAACTTGAACATTTTACTTTAAATAAAAACGAATAATTAGGAAACCTAATAAAATAATTTTGAATTCAGGTTATCAAGGACGAAACTTTGTTTTCAAATTTTTTAATAATTTGGTATAAAATTTACAGCACTCGCCAGCACTTCACGAGAACCTTTAAATAATGAAAATAAATATTAATATCTAATAAAATTGAGGTAAACAGAGGACAACTTTACTTTTTTGTCAAAAGTTGATATTTAAATATAAAGTATAATTTATATTCTACCCCACCCCGGCGATATTACTATAGTTTTCACAAATTATTAGCGTTGTTTTAACGGTACCCTGTTTTAATCGACCCCAGTTTACCCTATATGGATCAAATGTCTATATGCTTTATAGCTATTTACAGTCGTGCTGCAGAAAGTTGAACATTGCGGTTGAGTAATCGCTCGTTCTGATAGCTTACGAAACCGCAGTGGAACTTTCTGAGCGAGTCACTGTATCTAGCTTTACGTTCAAAACAGGTCCTTTCCAAAATAAAATCATAAACTGATAACAAACATAACACTTTTAAAATAAACATTAACTTTGTTAGAACGGGTTGGAATATAATAATATAAGTCCCAGCATCTTATCTTATCTTATCAACATCCGCCGTAGCAAGATAATATTCACGATTCCTATAAATTGCTTTTCTTTATATGCAATATCACGTAACGTTTATATACACTATCATAACCGCTTATATGCAAGTTTATTACAAACATTGCTGCAAAGTATCATTTTCCAGCGATAAAAACTGCCCGATATGCTATATTTTCGATAGTCTTGTATGTAAAATATTTAAAATAAATATTTTACTAGCCTTTGCTTGAGCTGTGGTAAATAAAAAAAAGTGCCTAGATATCTGTTATGCTTTTCTGTTGGGTATCTATTCGATAGTAAGTATACTTATTAAAAAAAAGTATTAAGAAATAGTTATTTTCTATACAAGACGATAAAATTGAATTTTATCGACTAGCAGAAATTGTTAATTTACAGAATTGAATTGTGTATAGAATTTAATTTTTTTCTATAGCATATGTTAAAGAAAACATTTATAAGAAATTTATAAATTAAATTATTGAGAGTTTTTATTTTATTTTTAAAATTTTATATTCAAGCTTTCGAGAATTTAATGTTCTCTTTTTTTTGAAAATTTTTTATTTTTTTAATAATTTTATTAATATATAATTTCAAGAGCTAATAATTTAATTTGAGTAAAAACAAAGTATTTTATCTACCCTTGCTGTTAAAATGCTACTTTATCTACTCAAATGCTATTTTATCTACTCAAATGCTATTTTATCTTCTCTTGCTGTTAAAGTATCATTTTTTCAATTATTTTCAGTCGGACAAATCGCACTTTAACATCTGCTATAGAAAAAATAATTTGAAGATAAAGTACTTTTTATATTGCATATCAATGCATATTTTATCATTTTTGATCGATTTTAGGGCATATTTTAGAGAAATTCGATGCGCATCATATTCCATACTTTACTAATTAAAATGCATTTAAGCTGCCTGCTGCAGGAACGGATTGAGAGAATTTTTAGGTTCGAGGTTCGAGGTTCGACCAAAAACCGGTTACACATCTTACCACCAATCAATAAATAATGCTATACAAATTTTATCGTTCAATAAAAAATTTGATTTAGTTTCGTAATTAAATGTTTATCAATTTAACTATTTTAATTTTATTTTCAATTTTATCTAGAAAAGCTTGCACGATCGCACTTACAAGCAAAGGATCCCCGGTGTCCCTCACCGATTTGATGAAGAAAAGAACTTTTATTATTTATTTAAAAATGTACTATACTTCGATCGACAAATCATAAAAGAACTTTTGTTCCGAATCCCGAATCACGATCGCCATGTAATTTTTGAATCAAATTATCCAGAAGTATTTCAGTCGAGCGAGATGTTATAACCATGGTATTAACAAAAGTAAAAAATTTGCTAGAATAAAAGGTTTTAATTCCATTTAAGAGCTGTTTATAAAAAAGCAAAAATGATGGTTAAGTCGTTTCTACGGTAGCTTTGAGCCTTGAGCTCTGTTTTCCCGTGTGTATATCACTACGGTTATTATCTTGAGTGTTCCAATTAAGGAGTATCTTAGACAGGGGCGAGTAAAGTTCTGCCACACTTTTTCCGAGAAACATCGAACCAGCACAACCTTTAACCTTTAACTTCATTAAAAGGGGTTAATGCGCTGTAAGTTAATAAATAAGTAAAGCTGATTCCGAATCGCAAGTCCGAAGGGACTCGTGATACCACTAGTGGTGGTTGCTGTACTAGTGGAGCCCCTGCTCGAACTAGGTGCGTGGCTTGTAGAGCGGGTGTCCTGTGAGCCCATGTGGTGGTATGGGGTCCCGTGTAAAGTGTAGCCCCTGCTACTAAAGTTGCGCTATTTTTGGGAGAAAAGCTGCGAAATAAATTTAATTAGTGGTTAATTTTATCGGGTGTTGATGGGTGGCCATGGTCAGGAGGTTCTTGCAGTTGCAAGATGATGCTGTTGGCCAAGGTTTCAAATTAGCGGATTTTCTGAAAAAGAACAGTTTTTATAAAGATTTTCTGACAACTTACTGATATGCTCGGAGATGAGTTCGAGTTTCCCCTCAGCATGAAGTCTTCTGTTGGTGACGTAAAATGGAGCGTTGAAAGCGAATCGGAGTGCTTTGTTTTGGACGACTTGAAGTTTGTAGAGTTGTCTTGCGGACGTCGAGGACTGGATTGGCGCCGCGTAGGTCATGGTTGGCCTGATGATGGCCTTGTAGATGCGGAGTTTGTTGGCGGGTGACATCTTGCTGTGACGGCCCATTAGCGGAAGGAGGTAGGTGGCTACTCCTTTGGCTCGGTTGGTGACTGTTTGGATGTGGGTGGTCCAGGAGAGGCGACTGTCGAGGGTGACCTCCAGGTATTTTGATGACTTCTTCCAGGGGATGGGTTCTTCGAACAAGAAGACGTTGGTTTTTGGAATCCTAAAACGTTTTTGAAACAAGGTTGCGCTACTCTTGCTCGAGTTCACCTCGATGCGCCAAGTTTCGAACCATCTTTCCAAATCGTTTATGGCTTCCTGAAGGTAGGTGGTGGCGGTGTCTGGGTTCATGGAGGAGGAATAAACCGCGGTGTCATCGGCATAAAGTGAAATCTTCGTCCTTGAGTTTCTTGGGGTCGGAATGTCGCTCATGAAGACGTTGAACAGCGACGGGGATAAGAGCGAATCTTGGGGTACCCCGGAGAGGATTTTCCGTTCCGTGAATCGGGCGCCATTCAGTTTGATGCAGAAACGGCGGTTTTCGAGGTAGGAGGCGATGAGTTTGACGAGTCGGGGGTTTATGTTGGCCTGAAACAATTTAAAAATTAATCCTTTGTGCCAGACTTTATCGAAAGCTTTCGATACGTCCAGCTGTACTAAACCCGTGAATTCCTTCTTGTAAAACCCTGCATTGATGTGTTCGACGAAGCGGAGTATTTGCTGGGTGGTGCTGTGTCCCCCGCGGAATCCAAATTGCTCATCTTGCGGGAGGTTTTTGTCGAACATGGCTTGCTGGAGGCGGGATAAGATGACCCGCTCCGCAACTTTTCCTATTGTCGGCAGGAGGCTGATGGGGCGATAGCTTTCGGGGCGTTTGAGGTCCTGACCGTGTTTGTGAATGACCACCACGTCGGCGAGTTTCCATTGCTGTAGGAAATAATTTAATCTTAGTGCACAATTTATTATACTTACCAGAGCCGTGATGGCTTTTCTGGGTAGGTGCTTGAGTGCGATGTTCGGAATGGCGTCGGGGCCTGGTGCTTTCTTGTTTTTAATTGCCTGATGATTTGGGCGACCTCTTGGAAAGTTGTCGGATCGGTGTGGGAGTGGGCGGAGTCGTCGGATAGGAGGTGCGTGTGGACGTAGTCGTGGACCGTGTCGATGTGTGCCTGGTATTTTCTGCTGGTGTTTGGTTGACACTGCTTTTCCAGGTTGTCGGCAAAGGCTTCGGACTTTTCCACGTCGCTTTTGGCGGGGGTGCCGTCTTGTCTGCTGATGGCGGGGATGTCACGTCATTTGTTGCGTTGGAGCGCTCGTGCCATTTTCCATCAGGCGAAGTTGTCTTGGAAGTTGAGGGATTCGATTTTTGCAGTCTATTGTTGGTTGTGGTGGTCGTTGACCTCGTCGGTTACATGCTGTTTGAGGGCGTTGTAAACTCGTCGGTCATCGGGGTGGAGTGTGCGTTGTGCCAGTTGCCTGGCGCGACGCTTTTCGTTAATGCGGGCCCTTAGATGTGGGGTTAGCCGGTCTCGAAAATCTGGGGTTTGTCTTTCGGATATTGCGTGCTGGATAGAGCTGGAAATTAAATTGTGAAATTTATTAACATACTTATCCAGTTCGTCTGTGGTGTTGAGGATGGGGATGTCGCCTAGGTGGGTGAGTAGGTGGTCGTGGAACGTCTTCCAGTTTGTCTTTTGTAGTGAAGGGATGTCCCGCGCCCTGAAGTTGGATTCTGGATTCTGGATTGGAAGTGGAGGGCAGGCCGAAGCTTGCATGCACTCAGGCCACAAATCGGGCCCATTATGCTACCTCCGGTTGTTTAGCGGCCACCTTCCCTTCTACTCCTCAAGCCATCCCAAACTTAAAACAAACTCGAGTATTTTAGAAGGCGGTGTGTCACTAATACTGGCCATGTCAGGCCAGAAGTTCCCTAACATGGATCCTCTTTTTGATGCTAACGTCGGGCAGTTGCAAAGCACATGCTCCATCGTTTCGTCTGCTTTATTACATCCGCGACAAATTGGACTGTTAACCAGTCCCATTGTGTTCAGATGTTTATTTAGCTTACAGTGTCCCGTAAGAAATCCAGCAATAATACGCAGATTATTCCGGGATAACGGTAGGTAATATTTTGCATGTTTTTCAGAGGGAGAACGTATCGTCGCCCGCGCTTGTCGGCATCAAGTAACATTTGCCCATCTTTCCGCATGCAATTTCCGTGTTTCCATCTTTATGGTGACATCCAAGGTCCTGACAGACGGCGTAATGAATGAGGGCTCAGGACCACAAGGTGGTTTACCCGAGCCCAGCCTCGCCAGCTTATCAGCCCTCTCGTTGCCCTCATTACCCGTGTGCCCTTTCACCCAACTAAGAGTTAGAGCATTGTGCACTGAAATCACATTCAGTGCCCGGATACATTGTAGCACCAGGCCCGAGACAATCTTATGAAGACCAAGTGCCATAAGAGCAGCTCTGCTGTTTGTGAGTATTTGAATTGTTTTGCCACGGATATCCTTTTCCTGGACTATCTCCGCACAGTGTAGTATACCCATGAGTTCCGTTTGGAAGACGGAAGCATATCTACCCAGCGTTAAACTTATATCCAGCTGTAGTTCGGAAGAGAAAATTCCTGAGCCTGAGCCGGTATTACTTTTGGAACCATCCGTATACAGACTTATGTCTGATTCGTTTGCTCCTGTTGCATTTGGGAAGATGTTAAACTTCCTGTCAAACACATATTTGGGAGAGATTCGGTCGGCATCTAGATCTAGAAGAGGCACTCTTTTCGAGCAGACCTCAAGGATCCGTGCATGCCCACCTCCTCCCTGCCTATGGGTCCAAAGGCCCCATGCTCGCATCCTAAGAGCAGCTCTCACCGCCTACTCCTCCACATAGAGATCCAGCGGAGGAAGGCATAGGAGAGTCTCCAAGGCCACAGTGGGTGTCGTTCGCATCACTCCCGTTACTGCCAAGCAAACTGATCTCTGCAGCCGGTATAGAGAGGATGCTGTTGTTGTCAATTTGGTTCTGGGCCACCAAACGAGTGCACCATAGCACAGCATAGGTCTTATTATGGCCGTGTAGAGCCAGAGGGCGATCTTCGGAGAAAAACCCCACGATCTTCCCATTGCCCTTCGACACTGCCAGAAAGCCATGCCAGCCTTGGTGATTTTAGCATTAATATGGCTGCCCCAATTCAGCTTCCTGTCCAGTATAATTCCCAGATACTTGACTTCGGATGCCATCTTGAGAGGGGTTCCTTTTAAGCTAGGCATTCTTATATTCCTTAGCTTTCTTTTTCTAGTGAACAGAACAAGCGCCGTCTTGGTCGGGTTAACCGAGAGAGACCGCTCCGTGCACCATTTTTCTAATAATCTGAGAGCATTCCGCATCAAATCGCACAGGATATTCTCAAACTTTCCTTTAAGCAGTATAGTTATATCATCCGCGTAACCGATGGTATAGTAACCCTTCTTGTTAAGGCATCGTAGAAGGCTATCTACTACAAGTTCCCACAAAAGTTTGGAGAGCACACCACCTTGTGGACAGCCTCTAGTGACAACACCTTTAATGTTCGTGTTTCCCACTCCGATTATAACCGCCCTGCTACCCAGCATAGAGCTGATCCATCTTACGATGGTACAGGGAACGCCGTGATCTTGTAAGGATGACGTAATACTCTCAAAAGTGGTTTTATCAAAAGCCCCTTCGATATCTATAAACGCTCCTAGAGTACATTCCTGAAAATGTAGCGATTTCTCGATACATACCACGACCTTATGAAGTGCGGACTCAGTAGATCTCCCTGGAGTGTATGCATGCTGGTTCGGATGTAGTGGGTTCTGCACCAACACGCCATCACGAATTTCTCTGTCGCACAGCCTTTCCAGTGGCTTTAAAAAGAACGAGGTAAGACTTATTGGCCTAAAAGATTTAGCCACTGAGTAATCAGCTCGACCTGGCTTAGTTCTAAAAACGACTTTAACCTTCCGCCATTCTTGGGGTGTGTAGCCATGCGCAATGCATGCCTTATACACCTTCACCAGGAGGCAGAGCAAATAGTCCAAGCCCAATTGAAGTAGGGCCGGAAACACTCCATCCAACCCCGGCGATTTGTAAGGACTGAAGGTTTTGATGGACCAGGCCACCTTGATCGGATTTACGATCTGATTTGCAATTTCCCAATCCGTCCCAGTCGGTGTCCGAGCAATATACTCAGTCCACTCATAGTCCGGGACGGTTTTGCTATCAGGAAAGTGTGTTTGTAACAGTATTTTGGCAGCCTCCTCGAGGCTCTCTGTATACGAGCCATCCTCTCGGAGAATCGTGCCAAGCTGTTGGTTTGGGTCTTTGGATATGATCTTCTTTAGTTTGGCAGCATCCGTAGTGGACGCAATGCCACTGCAGAAGTCTCTCCAAGACTTATGCTGTTTTTGGCGAATCATCTTCTTGTACTCCAGTTGAAGGGTTTTGAATTCCTCCCAGTCAGACCCATTCTTCGATTTTTTGGCCTTATTACAAAGTTTCGTAACCGCCTTCCGCAGCCGATCCAGTTCGCTGCACCACCAAGGTGTTGCACGCTTCCCTGAGTCAGCCACCGTCAAAGGGCACGAGGCTTTGAAAGCTTTTGTGAGAGACCTCTGCAGTATGTTGCAACATGTCTCAATCTCTCCAATACTGTCTAAATTGACCTTTGTGGTAATTGACCTTGGTATATCAGTTTCCAGGGCGCTTGACAGGACGTCCAAAAAGGCTTCTCTGTCAAGCTTCCTAGGATTCCTAAACTGCCTTGGCTCCACTTTAACTGCTTTAATCTTAAAGCACATCCATTTGTGGTCTGACATGGTCAGCTGTTTGGACACATGCCACTCCATTATTTGTGTAGAAATTTCTAACGTTGCCAAGGTGATGTCAATCACCGAATGGCGTTGAGGCGACACATATAATGTTGGTGTGTCCCCTCGGTTAAGAATTTCTAAGTTTGTACCAATAAGGTATTCAAATAAAGATTTTCCTCTATTGTTGCAATCTCCACTTCCCCAACAGTTATGATGGACGTTAGAGTCGCAGCCTATAACGAGGTGTTTTTTATGTTGCTTGCAATAGCTCACCAGGTCCACCATTTTTTGAGAAGGCGGAAGATCCTGGGAGTCAATTGGGAGATATATACAGTGGCTCCAACAATTATTATTAATACAGCCCTATGTTAACCAAGTAAATTGCACATTTTGAAACCGTTTTTTGACATATAATACTCGCTTTTACAGCAAAACTTTTCAGATATTTTTTATTGAAAATTTTAATCTCTTCAGTTTTGTTTCTATACATTTTTTTATTTTCTTTCGCCGTTTACAAGTTACAGCAACTTAAAGAAAACTAAGTAAAAAAGTTAATAAAATTAACATTGCTCTTATGGGAGTATTTTACAGAGTTTTTTATTATTTATTATTTTATTATTTTCATTATTTATTAGAGTATTTTACAGGACACTAAGCTCAGTCGATGCTCGGACACAAAGCTCGGCTGATGATTGGACACTAAGCTCGGCCGATGATCAATTTTCAATCTTGGCTGGGTGTTAGCATCCGACTCTCGGCAAGTCTTAGGCCAATGATGAATTCATATTCTTGGTCAACACTCGAAGATCGGCCGCCAGTCTTGACCCAGTATTGGGCCACTTCTCAAACTTTGTATGGGTAGAAATAGCAAAGATCAATCAACCATAATTAAAACAGTTCATTAAAAAGTGGAACTAAAAAAAATTATGAAAGGTGGGATTAGAGAAAATGTATAATATGAGAAACTAAATTAATTATATTGTGTTTCCACCTCCCTCAAGAAGAGACAAACTTGGTTACTGCGTTGGTTACAGTTGACCATTATTTTCATTAGAATAATTTATAGAGAAGAGGAAGCCGTCTACTGCAATTTTGCGCTCCTGAAATTTTGTCCCACAAGACCGGGCTTCATGGGCTTATGCGATAATACGCCTCTGTTTGCAACCCCCGCTAAACGGAAACCTAATCAACATGGGGACAAATTTTCAAAACAAAACAATTGTAGGTTGTTTTGGGCTATATTGAAAGTTTCAGATTCTTATTTGGTCATTTCTTTTTCCAATTCTCATACATATCGTATATAATATATAAGTATATCAAATGATTTGAAAATTTTTATAGAATTAGAAATGTCAGGAAACCCAACAATTTGTAGCTTTGGGAACTTCTTCCAAATATTTGTGGAAAACGCTCTTCCAATTGAAAGATTTTATTGTAATGTGCATTTTTAAGATTTCTAAAAGATAAAACTATTTTTGCAGAGTCTGTAGTCGCCTTCATCTTACAAATGATGCCAAAATTTGAAGTTGTTAAACGAAGCGATTGCTGTTGCTTCCATTGATGATTGTCGGATTGACCTTAAATATTTTTTTTAGTTTCATTAATTAAATAAATAAATATTAATTTCATTAATATTCTAGATGAGATGGAGAAAGATAAGTATACAAACATAGGCGTCCATAGAATCTTTTTCGGGAGGGGCAAAATAAAAAAAATTCAAAACTAAAAATCTTTAATTTTTATTATTTGCAGAAAAGACAAATTTCAAATTCCATGGTTCCTTCGCGAACTCAGTACTAATGACTTTCCCTACGAAATTTAAATTAATTAAAATTAAATTAAAAAATTTAAGGCAAGAGCCAGGGGCAGCTGACCCCTTTGACTCCCCTTTTGATTCCCCCAATGGACGCCCATGTATACAAACCACGTATACATTTTAATTTTAGAAAAATAAATTAGTAAAATAAAATGAGGAACAAATATTTACTTTAAATCATCTGTAAAAATAAGATTTATAATTACTTTTTATTGGCCGACCATCATTTGGCCGACAGATTATTTGGCCGAACAGTATTTGGCCGACAGATTATTTGGCCGACCAGTTTTTGGCCGACAGTCATTCAGCCAACAGTTATTTGGCGGCAACCATTTATACCAATATTTTATGAGCTTAGGGGCCGTTCATATATTACGTAAGACATTTTTTCTACTTCTACACTTCTTCCATACCATAATAAGAAAAAATAAAGAAAACTATTCTCCTCCCCCCCCACAATAATCGTACATAAGATTAATTGTTGCCGTTAAATTAAAACATTTTTCACCGGTCGTATACAAAAACACCCTCTAAAATCACTCCTAGTTTTTATTGTATTTATTAATTTTTCTGATTATTTAGGCCAATTTTAAGTCATTAAAAGTGAAATCATATTTTAATAACAATTCTTATAAAAAAACACCCCTCTAAATCACCCCTGTCAATTTGGAATTAAAAAAAAAATTTTTCGTGTTATCTATGCCAATTTCAAGTCAAAATCTGATTTTTGGCCACTTTTTTGTGTTTTGGTCCTACTGTGCAAACAGATGTTAGAGATATTTCGTTGATTTGCTATTTCGTATTACGTATGTTATATGTATTTTTGGTATGATTTAAATAAAGTAACATAATTTAATTAAAAATTTATTTATTTTCCAAAATATAAAATGTCGGCCAAATGAGTGTCGGCCAAAAACTGGTCGGCCAAATAATCTGTCGGCCAAATACTGTTCGGCCAATTAATCTGTCGGCCAAATGACAGTGATTCCTTAAGGCTAATTTCCACTTGAGACAGAAAGTCTTGAGACTCGTATATAAACCCATGCTAATACTAGTCTCAGTATTAGTCGCAGAAACTTAGGTATTAGCATGGTTTATATGGGAGTCTCGAGACTTTCTGTCTCAAGTGGACACTAGGCTTTATGTTAATGTTTCCACAAAAGCTTTTCGTAGATATAGCGAGGGATACGCCTTATTAAAACAGCTCATCAAAAGTGGATCTTAAAAAAATTATGAAAGAGAAGGATAGGATATTATAGTAGAGAAAATGCAAAATAAATGAAACGAAATAAATTATAGTGTTTCCACTTCCTCCAAAAATAGAAATACATGGTTACAGTGCTGCTGATTCAAAACATCGCTAATTTATCATTAGTAAATAGTTTGTGTTAATTTGTAGATCACTTTGCTATATTGAAAGTTCCAATTTGTATTGAGTTATTTCGCTTTGCAATACTCATACATGGTATTAAATCGTATAAGAAATTTTATATGAAATGAATTGTTTTTGTAAATTTTCTCATATTGGTTGACGTTACGCCACCTAGGGAGAAGACGACGCTTTTGATCTGAAAATAACCGACGGACTACATCTCCAAGTTTGCGAGTGTGCAGAATTTCGATTAGAATTTTAGTAATATTTTGAATAAAGCGATTATTTTTTAAGTAATTTATATAATAACCGATTTTGAATTATTTGATATAATTTTTAAATAAAATCGGTTATATTTGAGAGAAATTTAAAATTTTATCCATTTTAAAACTAAAATTTATTAAAAATTTTGTTGGCAGTTAGCTTGGCAAATTAGAGAAGAATTGTTATTTAAATATTAAAATTAAAAAGATATAGTTCAATACATATAACTTTGTTGTTACATTATTTAAAAAAGATGTGTTTTAAATAAAATTTTTTTAAAGTGAAAGACTTCAATATAATTCAAACTACAATACAATACCACCACCGCCATCTAGTTTTGGAAACAATGTATCAATAAGCATTCGTAGCACCATCATTCCCTTAGATTCATTCCGCCGAGTTCCACTTTCATCCACAAAACATCTTAATGTTATAAATAAAATCAACTAATGTGTAATAATCAGCAAATTTTCAGAAATGAAGATATAACTATATAGATATAAATGAAGATAAAGATATTTTTGTTCCGATTTGGACGAGTTTTGGCGGATTTTTGGAAGTAATTTTATTAATGAGGCAATTTTTGAGACGATTTAATTAGATGGAATAAATTTGATTTAATGCGATAACATGTATAAAGCGTTATAATTTATTTAAAATTAAAAATTAACATTGCAAAATTTAAATCGAAGCTGGTGCAACGTGTGGTGTTATCTCGCATATTTTATCACTATTTTCAGTATTGGACTGCGTTATACAAAATTAATTTTGGGTATTTAAGAATTAGTTTTATTTAAAAATTTTAAGTACTAGGCGCAAGGATAAATATTTCGGTAATAGAAAACAAAGAAGAAGCCTGCGTAAAATAGAGATAGGTATGAATCTAGCTTGATTTCCCTGTTTTAAAATTACGGCAGTGGAGCGAAATTCATCGCAATATAAAAAAGGTTCAAATTTCTACAATCATAGTCGTTTTTGTTCTTGGGATTTTTTGGACTTGCGTGTATTATATCGACGCTTCTTAGGTCAAAGGACGTAACCACGGACGTATATAAGAGGGGTGTTTAGGGGGTCTGGACACCCCCCTTAGCCTAAGCAACAAGGCGAATATTAGTCGAATACCCACAGTAACCGGTAAATAGACCGTGGGATTTTTAATATAATTACAGAAATACAAAAGTGCAGTGTTGAACCTTCCCCCCCCCCATTCAAGAGCTATAGCTACGTCCGTGGACGCAATTGAGTTATGGGTACCTACTTCTGGGTTCCAAATGTTGTAGCGCACCTTTTCTGTTATTGTCTTACCGGAAACATGAACTTAAAGTACGAAAAAACTCTATAAACACTCTTTGGTCGTAAGTGTATGAATGATTTTAGAGTTAGGTCAAATGGCTTAACCGTCAGGCGTAAACCAAGCGACAAGAGAACAACTTATTGACAAGCACTGAAGTTTTCAATCATAACAATGCATATTTGAATGATTCAATTAGTTTTTTCTTCCTCCTGAAAAAACGAAAAATGTTGGTTTATTTATTATAACCGTAACACTTCAAAACTTATAACAGTTCATTTGAGCGAAGAACCATTTGTACAAGTAACTCAAGTATCTCTATTATCTCAAATTCCGACTTTCATTCTCAAAATTTTGAGTATTAAGATTAATTAACATTAAAATATTTTTTTATGTGTAGTAATTTGATATTTTAATAGTAATGCTCATCGCTTGCTTTCACTTAATAAAAGAAAAGAACTTTCGTTCTAAACCACCAACGCCATCTAGTTTTTAAAACAAATTACCTAGAAGTATTCGCAACGCAAGAAGTCCTATGGCAGTCGGTCGAGATGTTATAACCATGGTATAAACAAAGGTATAAAATTTAGTTGAATAAAATGATTTAATTCAATTTATAACAAAAAAGCAAAAATGATGGTTAAAGTCGTTTCTACGGTAGCTTTGAGCCAGGATGCTCTGCCCGTGCGCATAACACTACGGTTATCTTGTTTGTTCCAATTAAGGATTATCATTGTAGTACAGCGAGTAAAGTTCTGCCACTCTTTTTCCGAGAAACATCGAACCACCACAAGTACTATAAGCTTACATTTTGTATATATCATTAGCGTTTAGAAATGGCGTTAGCAGTAGGTACAACTTTTAACAATTTTATCTCCTGCTACATGACTTTCCCAATATTTTCATTCATATAGTGAACTAAATTGTTAACTTTCGCTTTATACCGAAGAAGGATTGAATAAAAAAAAGTTGGTATATTTTTATGAATATTATAATATCAAGCCGCAACCCGTCTGCCATACACGTTCGGTTAGTTATTTACCTACCCTGTTCATCACTGTTCAAATTTTGATTTTCGTATGCAGTTCTGATGCCTAATTTAATATTATGTTTCTAAAACCTTAAAACGAAAAATTTCGTTGGTTGTCAAACAACTGTCTTGTATTAGGGGCTGTTAAAAAATTAGTATTAAAAATAACACATATGTAACGGATGGATTATGATTATGACTTTCTAAAGTGGGGGTTGGTAAGTTAAGCAAATTATGCTTTTATTGGTTTCTAATTACTTGTTAATTTGTTTAATTGATAAATTATGTTGTATGTAATAAAGTAATAATTAAAATTTAAAAAAAGTTACTGCACCAAGATTTTAACCGCCGCACCGCGCACCGTGCCAAATAATTTAGTCATAAAATTTAATCAATTATCACAATTATTTATCTCACTACAGCGAATTGTCAGAAACGTGTTCATGGGAGTGTGGAGGGGGAAACTCCCCAAGAGTTAGTAAAATGCACTAAACAGTTGGCAAAACCATTAGTTGTCACAAATTGCTAATATTGTTGGATATCAACAATATTCCAAAAAGCCAAAATGTTAAAAAAAAGGGTTAATTATAAGACCCGAAGAACAAATGAGTTGGAAAATTCCGGACTGTTCCTTTCCTGATGTCGGTTCGGCAGTGTTTCTATCTATTCTAGCACGACATATACCAATATTTTATTTTAATAATTTAGACTTTGAAGACAATGCGTCCAAAATTTCAGATTTGATAAACAATCTTTTTATTTTGTAAATTTGTTCACCAAAAAATAAATTGAAAAAAAAAATGAAAATAAATTTCAAATTTAAGGCTAGGATTTTGCTATGCGCTCTTGTATGTTCCAGTTCATTTCAAAAACGGCTGAATGGATTTTCTTCAAATTTGGGAATTATATTTATGATAAATTAAGGAAGGGCAATAGGTAATTTTTTTAGCAAATTTTGAAATTTCGAAGTTAATTTGTTTAAATACTCTAGTTGTAAATTTTTTAGCAAAAATTAAAATAAGGGAAATAAGTTACTAACAATGAATTATCAACAAAAAAAGAAAAAAATTTGGTAAAATGCAAAAAAATTTTTTGCAATTTTGAAATTTTGAGATAATATTTGTGACAATAAAAGGAAGAGCAATAGGGGTTTTAAAATTAAAAATTTTTGTTTATAACAATAGTATTTATTTTAAAACTAGAAATTAATTTTCAATTAATAATATTCTACTTATTAAATGAATGTACATATTTAAAAGACTTCATAAATAAATTTTCCGAAAATTTATTTTATCTATAACACATTAAAAATGTGATTGCTAATAATTGTTCAATTCAAATCACGCGAGAATAATTTCAGAATAAATTAATCATTATAGTTCCGCCATTATCACAGAGATGGTTATGTGTTTTATGCAATTTACATAAATTTTTACAGTTTCCTGCTTTGTGCAGTCGCCCAAATGAATAGTAATAATAATTTAAAAACTCATAAATATTGTGAGAAATATTTAAAATCGTCATTAAATTGATAAAGATGTAAAGAACTAATTTAGAATTAACAATATACCATATATTACAGAAAATAATGTATAATTTTTGTATAATTTTCAACATTACTGAACTGACTCTGTTTTACTTAGTATTATTTTAGAAAAGCAGAAGATACTTTTTTTACGTTTTCAACCCCTAGAATGAAATAATGGCAACCCTTGAAAAACTACCTATTACCTACTACATAATATATTATTTTAGAAAGTAAAATAACCATAATAGATTACGGTATTATCTAGTATGTACTATGTACCAGTAAATAAATATATTTTACTTTTAAAATTAATTCTCTAAACTTGTAGATCTATTGCGCGTAAATTGTTATTTATTTAATTTATATATTGTTTTTGTCACCTTTTCCGGTATAATTTGCGTAATTTTTCTGCACAATTATATGGATTAGTAACACATATTTTTCTCTTAATATTGTGATATTTGAGGTATTTTAAAAGAGACTAATTACATCGGTTGTTTCAAGCGCGAATCTAAACAGTGGCTCTCATAGGCGTCCATAGGATCTTTTTCAGGGAGGAGCAAAATCAAAAAATATTTTATTATAAAAAAATTCAAATTTTTATATTATTTTTAAAAAACCAACTATAAGAGGAGATAGTAGATAATTTGTATAAATAAAACTTCGCATAAAAAAACAATACAATAAAACAGAGCCAGCTCTATTTTCACTTGAAAATAATTTGAATATATGCGCCCTCTCCCAAAAAATTTTATAATTATGAAAATTTTAAGCTGAATATTATTTATTGGGTTTTCGGATAAACAAGTTTTTATTTATTTTAAGATTTATATAATCCAGAATAAAAAAATTAAATAGTATTAAATGAAAGAGCATCGTGCAATAAATATCCTAAGATTTTTAGAATCACAATAAATTTATTGTACCTTTCTCGGTTTGATTGCCGCAAATTTATCAAAAACGTGCTCAAAATCAATTTTTCCAGCAATTTCACTTTCTATAGGTAAAATAACCAAATTTTATATGTTTTCCTGTCCCATGTTGACCTCAAATTATCCCTCGATTTGCTAGGGCTACCACAAAAAAATAAATAAAAAAAATGAAAATGTCTTGGTACCCCGGAAATGTTGAACCGATTGTGAAAAAAATATGTGTACTAATAGAGCTTTTAAAATACAAGCAGTGTATTGGTGAGGAAACAATTGAGCCAAATGTAAAAGCAAGAAAATTACAGAAAATATTATCTGAAATCTTAATTTATCTATTGTAACCTATTGTATTGTATTACTGATAATTGACATACATATTATATTTGGTACCTTTTACACGTAAATAATATAAATGCATTAAAAAATAAAATATGGTACATACTTAATAATAAAAATTATAATTTTTAGTTTATTGTTGACCTTTTATTTAATACTTTTTTTTAATTGCTGAGTCTATAAACAATTAAATTGTCTGACGTTTCGTGTTTTTTTATTAACACATTTTTAAAATTACAATATTAAATTAAAAATAAAGATTTAAAAAAAATTTTACTTACTTTGACAAAACTATCAATATTAAACGAAGTATTTATTTATATTTAAATATTTTTAAATATATTTAAAAATACTGAATATACAGGGCGTATTTTAAAGTACCGCCATCATTATGAGTGCCTCCAGAAAATAAGGTAGATCAATATTTTTTAGTTTTAAAAATTTGTCCAGGTTTAGCGCTCCCATTCAGGGCCGCGTTAAGGCATATGAGCACCCTAGGCATATTTTTTTTGCCGCCCCCTTAAAATTAAAATTTAAACTAACTTATTATAACAGCATAATATTTATTAGCAAAATAAGTATAAACTCTGAGAACTTTATTTACTTAAACAGTATAGACAGTTTTTTGTTCTTCGTTTATTTTTATTCTTTACGTTCTTACATTACTATGCGGCACTTAAAAATTGTTTATGTTTTCTACATAATGTAATATGATTTTTAAATACCTAAGTATAATTTACAATCAAGTTTCAATTTATATTACAATTTTTATTAGAATTAATTTGTATTTTTGCCGCCCCTAAAAGACTGCCGCCCTAGGCAGCTGCCTTTCTTGCCTAATGGGTAAATCGGCCCTACTCCCATTACGACGGCGCACAGTGTGATATTTCAGCAATCTAGATGGACAAAAATCTATAAATCACCAAATCGACCAAAAATATTTGTTAAACAACGAAAAAAATAGTGATACGATTTTAAGTACTAATGGGTGGTTTTCAGAAAGGGGATGAAAAATATATTTTTTCAAAAAATTCTGAAACTTTGTTAACATACCAATAATATAGCTGTGAAGGCACAAAAATAAGGAAAAAATTCTAAACAATAAGGGGTGGTTTTTAGAAAGGGGATGAAAAATATAAAAATTCCGAAACTTTGCTAACATACTAATAATATACCTGCGAAGACATAAAAAATAACGGAAAAATTCTAAACACAAGGGGTGGATTTTAGAAGGCGACTGAAAAATGTTTGTATTATTTTATTTATTATATATTTTTATTTTATGCTGCTATCTAATAAAATACAAAATTGGATAATGAAGAATCTCCTAGTTCTTGCAGAATATATGCAAATATAACATCAAATCTCGTAATTTTCCAGTTCACAAACCATATGTCAAAAATCGATTGACGAAAAATTTGCAAAGTCATTCTGAAAGTGAAGAGAAAATTTATGGATATCGCAAACTTTTGCAAAAAAAAATTCAGATTTATGTAGCTGAAGAGTCTATCTTTAATTGAAACATAATAACAATATGGTATAACGTGGTATAATTATAATCAAAACTCTAGTTATAATTCAAAAATACCGTTTTTAATTAGCTACCAATTTAAATAGATTTTGTATGGCAATGAAATACTTTATCAGACGATTTCATAAAATAAAACTACAGTAATTTACCTTTATAAGAGAAAATAACAATAATACGGCATAAAAAGTTCACTTTAGAGACATAGTTAACGTCGATAGCGTTATTATGCGATCGATGTCAGACAGCTAATTATGTAGTTGTTAGCATCTGTCAACTGTTTCGGACGCTTTTGTATATTATTTCGCGCGATTTTTGAAAAATTATCGAAGTATGGATGTTTACCTATTTAAATATAACGCGATTTTAATATTATCGGCAATTAACTAATTTCAATTATGTCCATTTAGATTGCTGAAATATCACACTGTGCGGCGGCGCCTGAAGCAAAGTCTCTGTCGTGTCACCCTTGCTACGGCACTGCAATGACATATTATTTATGAATTAAAAATCTAATAATTAAACGACTCGATTATACCATAACGATTATGAAAATTTGAAACTTTTTACAAAAATTTTTTTTCTTTAGCCGATTAGTTTCTGCAGTATACGATAAGTGATAAAAGGTAATCTTTAATCACATTTATAAATTAATTTTTAATTAACAATAATGTCGGATTTTGCACTGTTTTAAATCAGATGTGGTGTATATAACATTTTGAATATATAATATAAGTAATCTTTAATACAACATAATAAAATTATCGTTGGATCACTGCAAAAGCAAATTGGAATTCAATTTTGTGCATTTCTTATTTATTGCAAGTTGCAAGGCTAAATTCCACATGTACACATGGCTTAGTTTTATACGATTGCGAACATTTTTACAACAGGATATTGAATTTATATGCATTTATACTTATTAGTGTTAAATTTTATAAGTACATATTATATAAATATAATTCCCAATAAAAGAAATAATTTAAACGATCTTAAATATATTCAACGGTAACAATAAAAATTAGATATTCCTGCGGTGATGTGGAAATATCCCCACCCTTACGATTTATAAATTTTTAAACAGAGAGGGAAATTTTGGTATTTCAAAAGGCGGAGCTTGTCGTATATTCTAGATTCCTGAAACTTTACTATTTAAATTGCAAGTAAGAAAATTTGTTAAACGTGTTGTCTACCTATATTAATTTTAAAATAATGTAGCTTATAACTTAAAAGCCCTCTCGCGTTCGTGAATCAAAGCTAGGTCTATATACTTCAGCCTTAAGAGAAAATTAACTACGAAGTTCAAGCTATATTAGTTCTTTAGAAACAAACTACAAAAAGTACTTTGGCTCCGAATAAAACAAGATTATTTTTCATCAAAACTAAAAAGGAATAATAAGATTTAATTAAAAATAAACAACAAGTTCGAGTTTCTGACGTATGTATTGAAAAAATAGTTTTATATCTTCTACTTCACTTTAATTTCACTGATAATTGCGTACAATAGGTAGTACAGTAGCACTTACGTTGAGAAGAGAGCTTTATATCCTTTAAGAAGAGAACGCCATCCTGTTTGTAGCCCAGCAACGCATTCGTGACAGTGACGTGTGTCATTATTTGACGCAATTATCTTAACAAATATAACATAACCTCGCGTTTTTTTTTGGTAATTTTAGTTTGTAAACAAAAATGTATATTTGCTTAGCAACGCACGAGAGCTTCAGCTCGAGTGCACTTGCTTCAAAGCAACACAAAATTTCCAATTAAAACACGAGGTCTTGTTATATTACTAATGATAACTAAATTATTCCAGTCCGCCGCTGAGTAAATTCAAAATTTCTATAAATCTAGAAATTGTAAAACTTTTATTCCAACTTATTTCATTTCCCCTTTTTACTCTTACTTTTAGCGGTTTCAACATTCAAATCTTTTTTTTTTCCTTTGGAATATTAACAATTCCTAAAGAAAAAATTGGTTCAGCATCTTCTTGAGGTACAGGTTGAACGGTTCCTGCTCTGATTGAAACTGCTGAAAGAATCTTTCTCTACTACTTTGTGATAACTGCGGCTTTCTTCTTCGTTGTTGAACATTTTTGGATTTTTCCGACAACGCCTTTGAAAAGTTTTTGGTTTCTTCAGAAGTACCTAACAGGTTTCATCGGTTCAAGTTGAGCCGGTTTTGACTAAAACAACATTCTCCTAATCTTATCTTCTATCTTCTATATAAATAAAAATGAAATGCTGTTTGTAGCTAACGCCATAACTTGAAAACGGCTGGACCGATTAGCCTCATTTTTTTTCAAATGTTTATAATAGTTCGAGTAAGGTTTTTACGGAAAGAAAAATTGGAAAAGTTGCCCGAAAAATTAAAAAAATCTAGAAAAAACTAAAATTACTTCATTTCTATACCGATAGATGGCGCTACGTGTGCAAATGTCGTTTGACAGCATTTTTAAATTTTGTGTTTAATTTATAGTATTTAAAATCCGGTATCCAAAGGATCCTAATCTTATTTTAAGATACATATAAAAGGATGTGGGGACTGTGTCGGGAAATTTATTATTGGGGAATGTAGGGAAGAATAAATTTTTTGTTCATTTTAAGGCATTGTAAGGCATTAAAATACAGAAATAAAGCACCTGGAGCCTGGATTGTGTTGCGCAAGTGGCAAAGTCAAATTGGCGCCATTGACTCCGCCACCAGAACCACTGCAATCATTGATTTCTGGAGTACGAACAGATTCCACATCAATTGATGATGTCGCCATTGTCGTGGTTGGAGAAAATTTGGAATCACGAGATATTGTTTATAACATTGGCTTCATGTCGTTGGAATAGCAGCGACTTTGTTGGAAGACTGACGAACAGCACATTCTGCCTTGGAATTTCCACTGAACATGCAAATCATCAAGACACCACCTTGCAACATCACCAAAAACAGTGCAATAGCAAAGATTCTACAGATATGCAAATTGATCGTTTGGGATGAATGCAGGCTGGCCCACAAGAGGTCACTGAAGGCGTTGGACAGAACGGTGAAAGATTTTCGTGACAATCAAGCCTGTAGCCAAGGGGGCGGCACCTGGGGGCACGTGCCCCCCCCCCCCTAAATGATAAAAATACAACATTTTTTGTAATAATAAAATCCCCCGAAAATGTTACTTTTTACTAAAGGCTTTTTATGAGTGCTCCCACAGAAATGAAATCCTGGCTACGAGCCTGGTGACAATCAAAACATTTTTGGTGGAGCCATGATTCTGTTGTGTGGTGATTTTCGTCAGACTCTTCCAGATTTTTCCACGATCAACTGTATAGCTGACGAACTAATCGCGTGTTTGAAATCATCAAATTTGTGGCCGCACGTGAAGACACTCCGATTGATGACAAACATGCGAGTGGTTTTGCAGCATGATGGAAATTCAGATGCGTTTTCCAAGCAATTGTTAGACATTGGTAATGGGAAAATTGCAGTTGACGTCTCTACCCGATTCATTACATTACCCACTAATTTCTGTCAATTGACCGAATCGAAGAAGGAACTCATTCGGCGTGTTTTTCCGAACATTGCACAAAACTTTGAAACCATAGGCTAAGCGAACGAGCCATATTGGCGGCAAAAAACAAAGATGTTCATGATCTCAACGCGGCCATTCAAAATTTAATTCCGGGACAGTTGTTTTCCTTCAAATCACTCGACACAGTTATCAACCAGGATGAGGTAGTCAACTATCCTACAGAATTTTTGAATTCTCTGGAATTGTCTGGATTACCACCTCCCAATTTGCAATTGAAAGTAAGCTCAGTTATCATTATGTTGCGTAGCATCAATCAACCTCGACTATACAATGGAACCAGACTTGTTGTGAAAAAGCTTATGAACAATGCCATCGGGGCGACGATTATCAAGAGAAAGTACAGAGGCGAAGATGTTTTGATTCCCCGTATCCCGATGATTCCAATGGACTTGCCATTCGAGTTCAAACGGCTGCAATTCCCTGTGCGTCTGGCCTTCGCGATAATCATCAACAAATCACAAGGACGGTTTTTTGAAGTTTGCAGAATTATCTTGGAGTTTCCGTGTTTCGCGCATAGACAACTGTATGTCGCGTGTTTGCGTGTCAGAAAGCCATCATCTTTGTTAACGTAGTTTACCAGCAAGTTTTGCATTGAAACTGCATTTATGTGGTAACCTGTTGTTAGTTATGAGTTGTTAGTAACGAGTTGTCGAACCTTGAACAGAGTTTCGGTATTCAGTATCCCAAATACCTTCTAGTTCAGTGCTGATTAACCGCTTTGCATAGCTCAGTGGAAACTTGTTGTAAGCAATGGGACAATTCGATACTGCCGCATCTTTCGCACATAAGTCGGCAACTTCGTTCCCACCGATGCCACAATGCGCTTTAACCCACACAAACGAAATGTTGGTTTGATTCTTCAACCTAAGGAGAGAAAAGTGGATGGAAGTGACCAGCGGTACCGTGTTGTCCCTGTTACGGATAGACATAAGAGAACAAAGGCTATCGGAGAATATACACGCAGAGTGCAGTCTTCTGGGGGAAATCCAATTCAGGGCAGCGTCGATTGCATAAAGTTCGGCTTGAAAAACACTACATGACTTATGCAGTTGAAATTCGTGTATTTCCTGCCGACCCTCATGGTATATGACCACCGACGCGCCGATTTCCCCACCTTCCAACTTGCTTCCATCCGTAAAAATAGCAGCCGATACCGTCTCGCTTAATTGATGAACTTCCTGTGAGTCATTTACTTTCGTAAACTCGATCGTTTGTCTTTGGCAAGGATGTAACATCTTTGCCGGTGACGTACGACCCTGTAAAATGACGTCAGTAGGAAGTTGATCAAATTTTCCAGTCACTTTAACCTCCTCTATCTTCGCAACTTCCCTCACTTTAAGTTCGATGGGGATGAATCCAGCGAGAGCTAAAGCGGATATTGCCGAAACCGTTCGAAAACCTCGTATGGCCCTAATGGCGAATACCCTCTGAAAAGAACGCACTCAACACCGCACGTATTTATAATTGAGCGCTCCACACCATATACTGGCCCATAGGTCAAAGTGGGCTCTATAACGGAATGATATATTGTCTCAACGTTTTCGGGGTGGATACCCCACGTTGGACGTACATATTTGCATAAATTTTGAAAAATTTTATTACATTTTGAGATGATATAATTTACATGCTCAGCAAATTTTAAATTTTCGTCTAAAATAATCCCTAAAAGTTTAATAAAAGGTTCAAATTTCAATTTTTGTGTTTCGAAAAGATACTTGTTAATTTTGATTTCGGTGTGAAGGCTATCGCTTGAGTTTTAGCGGCACTGAAAGTTAATTTAACTCTAGCGCCCCACTCAGCAATTGATTTTAGTGCGATGTTAGTTATTTCTTCCAGTTTCATTGTACTGGACGCTCTCGCGATTAAAAGGACGTCATCGGCAAATGCTTGCAGATGGCACCCTTCAGGCAAACCTACATCTAAAAGTTCGTCCAGCACAATGTTCCAAAATGTAGGTCCACAAACAGAGCCTTGAATACATCCCTTAGTCATATGTTTCCTATATGTTTATAGCTTTTGAGAAGTCTATATATGTTCGGTGGGCATTTAATGTTCCGAAGTCTGTTAAAAAGAGCCGGCCACCAAGCGTTGTCGAACGCCGCTTTAATGTCAAGAGATATACCAAGTATCAGGCGCTTACGTTTTTTCTCCCGTCTGATAATATTAATTGCATTGCGTATTGCGTCAGAAGTCGATGTTTGTTGTTTAAAGCCAAATTGTCGAGAGTTCCATGCCTGATGTTGTTGGCCGTAGTAAACTAATCTTTGAGTAAATAGTTTCTCTAATAACTTTCCAAATACCGGAAGAAGGCCGATCGGACGATAAGCCGACAAGTCGTTGGGATCCGACTTCTTCAGCTTTGGTAAAATTTTGACAAAGGCCTTCTTCCACGGTATTGGAAAATGACCAACCAACAGGCATGAATTTAATAATTTTGTTGAAAATTTTGGATGCTCTTCAGCAAACACAATGCAAATATCAGACGTGAGGTTATCGATGCCCGGTGCTCTGTTTGGACTCATGCAATTTAACGCGCTCAACACCTCGCCCTCCGCAAACTCCTCCTCATCTCTAGTGTCGCATATGTAAGGGGAATCAAACATGTGTCTGAGTTCCGTATGTCTAAGTCTCGTATCGTCGTTGTCGTCGGGGTAAAAATGTTCTAACAGTTTCCGTGCGGTCTCGTCGCTGTCTTGAGTTAATTTATTATCGCACGTTAGCGTTAGTGGAGGTCGATGTATTGGAGCATCTTTAATCAATCTGTTCGACAATGACCATACATTTTCTTTATGTTGCAAATTACAAAAATTTCTAAAATTTTTGGTAGAAGTGCTCCTGATTAGCTCAGCGTATTCCTGCTCTTGCAGTTGGTATTCTTGCAGAAGATGTGTTATATCAACATTTTGATTTCTACAAGAATGAATACGATGATGCAACCTTATGCACTTCTTTTTCAATTCTTCCAACTCCTTAGACCACTATGGATTATACGGTTTTGCGTTTCCACGTATTTTCATTGAGGCAAAACATGAGTTTCGAATGTCCTCTGTGAGTTTTTCAACGGTCAAGTCTAATTCGTTGGGAGATATGTGTTCGAAATTTGTGTCTAATAATTTTGATTGTTCAAAATTTTTTCTTAAATTTTCTTTAAATTTTTCCCAATTTGCAATTTTGTTTCGAAAGAGATATGTGGAATTAATAAAATTTTTATTAATTTTGTTTTCTACTAAAATTTTGAATGTAATTGCATTATGGTCTGATGACGGACAAATCGATTTGTCGACACTCCACTGTGATAATTGGTTGACTATGCTCTCGGAGGCCATCAAGGTCTATTATAGATGTCTGGAGGTTCCCATTTCTGGTCACCTCAAACGTCGATGAGCTTCCTTCATTGCATATGTTGAGATCGTGTGAATATGCAATTCTGAGAACATCTTCACCACGATTATCACTGTTATGGCAATACTAAAGATTAAGACACATGAACATGAGTAAAAAAAATAATAATAAAATCGATCGCCAATATACAGAGTGAAATAAAATGTTTTATTACTAACCTTTTTCCTATAATTCGAGCAACGGCTTTGGCTGGTTGTTGTAGAAATTGTCACTTTAATTTAATATAATTTAATTGATTGAATTTAAAAAAATATCACTTTGTGATTGAAGTTATAAAAGCAAAAATGAAAATCAAAACTTTGAGTGAGACCGCGACGTTATCGCTTCGTCTCAAAACCGTTAACTGACTTGTCAAAATCCTCCACCAAATTTATAACATTTTTACGTCTTTGTCTTTAGGTTCTCATCAAGTTCGTTAAAATTTATTTATTTTGCCTCTTAGCTCTGCTAATTGCATTTTGATGTAATCGTTGCTCGAATTTTTGGAAGATCTGTGTGAGTAAACTCATAATTTTACTATTCTCAACAATTTTGAGTGGTTTGAGCCCTTAGATACCTAAGTTTTCCCACTTAACGCTCTTGTAAAGCTAATTTAGACGTCCGATTTTTCGTCAAGTGTAACTTCTAGTATCTAAGCGCTCTTAAAATGATAACCAACTTATCAGCCCCTTGGTTTCTAAATTAATAAAAATATAAACAATTTACTTAAAATTTATGTGTGACCAAAGTGCAATATTTCTTTTGAATTTATAAATATAAAATTTATAAAAAATTTATCTTTTGAATTTATAAAGTTTAGTTTATAACAAAATTATAAAATTGGCTTTAGAATTAAAAATATACTATCAATCAAAATGAATATGATTTCGCGAATTTATCAATAAAAGAATGTTGCAATTTGTCAAAAGAAAAAGATACTTGCAATAATATAATTGGTTTTTATTTTAAATGTAATTAAATTTAGTGTAAAAGAAATTATAATATATTTAGGGATAAAAAAAATAGGGGTGGAGTACTACATTTATCCTGACATGCCCTGTAGTTTTCGCGAATAAGGAAAAATTTACCAACTCTCTGAAGTTTCATTTGTTTTAGTTCAGCTTTACCCCTGGCGGAAATATTTCTCTGACAACTTTGAATTAGACTTTTGTCGAGTTTCTCAGAGTTTGTAAGACTTCTGCAAACTTTGTTTTGCTTTTTCAGAGAAATATTTCCACAAGGGACGGGTTAAAGTTATAATTTAAGTTCAGTTTTATGGAACTTATCCTTTTTAGGGCAAAACAACGTTTGCCGGGTCAGCTAGTAGTGAATAATTTCTTGTGTTTAACATTTAAAAGTAGAGCCTACATATTTCTGTATTATATGTAAAACATTTAATAAATTTAGTTTCATTTTTGTCCCAATTTTATTCTTGTAATTTAGTATATAGGGTCATTCATTTCTATGATACAACTTTGACAGCCGACTACGGCCTCCTTTGAAAAATTTTTTTTTGTCATTCAACTGTTTTTGTGTTCCGTCATAGTCACCATTTTACTATGGCGAATTACAGGATTCAACAACGCAGTGTAATAGTAAAAATTTATTATCCAAATTCGAATTCTATTCCGAGAACGTTTCGAGCGTTATGTGCGCAATTTACGGTCGTAATGAGCGTCCTTCCAAACACACCATTCGGCGAATTATAAAGAAATTTGAAGAAACTGGTTCAGTGGCAAATCGAGCAATCCCAGTACATCAACGAAACGTACGGTTGACCGAAAATATTGGTGCGGTGGCACAAAACCAAAACGTCTCAATTTTACGTCGTTCTCTAGAAGTTAATCTTTCGTACGCTTCAACTTAGCGAATTTTGTGAAAAGATTTGGGTTTGTATCATTGTACCCATACAAAATATAAATAGTTCAAGAACTGAAATCTACCGACCATCTCATGCGTCGTGCATTCGCTGTTGGGCTCTGGAAAAGTTGAAAACCGATTCTAATTTCACAACGTAATCTCACGACGAGTTGATGTCGATTGGCCGCCCCGCCGAGATCGTGTGATTTGACGCCGTTAGATTTTTTCCCTTGGAGTTAAGTTAAATCTCGGGTCTATACCAATAAGCCAGCAAAAATTGCCGACCTTGAGGATAACGTTGTTCGCGACATTGGTGAGATTGAGATCAACTTATGTGCTCAAGTAACCCAAAATTGGACCTGTTGGATGGCCGCCGTCAAGCAAAACCGTGGAGCCCATTTGAAAGAAATTATTTATAAAACATAATGGTATCGAATTCTCATTAATTTAAAATAAAAAAATCTGCTATATCTCAAACACAATTTGTTTTATTTAAATTCAAAGATGTTATTATCACACAAAATGAATGACCCTATATTAGCTTTGTTCAAATATTTATGTCCGATAGTGTACAAATGGTAACGGCAAGTCGAACAAAGCAATGATAACCACCGGACAACAATGCATGGGTTACAAACAATAAGATAGACGCCGCAATTTGGTTGGCTGATTGGCAAACACTGGAAATGTTTTTGAATGTTTTTGAAATGAAAACGGAACCTAGTTTTATCAGTTCATGGCCAAAAATAACTCTTCATATTTCACGAATGAGCAGTTACACGGTGCGTATTCTACGAAAGTGTGACTAACTATCGTGATTCACTACCCATGTCCAATGCAGCTTTACCCAAATAACTTTGTTGGCTCAAGAACAGGGTTTAATTGATTTTTGTCTGCTTCCCATTTTCGCGTTTAATTTTCAACACGGTGCAGTCGAATTCTAAAATTTATCTTTTGGTGCGAATTGGAAAGAACAATTCGAAAGAAAGAAAGAAAATATTTCAATCGAAATCGTGTGACATAAATTCTAACTTTTATTCTCAAAATATTGATTATTAAGATTAATTAACATTACAATATTATTTGTATATGAAGTAATGTGACATTTTAATAGTCAGGCGAAAGAAAGGAATTTTTAATTCCAAATCACTAACGCCATCTAGTTTTCGAAACAAATTATCCAGAAGCATTCGTAACTCCCCGCAAGTTCTATATCATTGGGTCGAGATATAACTACGGTTTATATCGTAATTTGATTAAAATATTTATAAAAAAGCAAAAATGATGGTTAAGTCGTTTCTACGGTAGCTTTGAGCAAGGATGCTCTTTATTACCGTGTGAATTTAGACACAACGGTTGCCTATTGTTTTCCAATTATGGATTATCATTGTCGTACAGCAAGTGAAGTTCTGCCACACTTTTTCCGAGAAACATCGAACCACCACAAGTACTATAAGCTTACATTTTGTATATATCCTTAGCGTTCAGAACCGACATTAGCAGTAGGTACAACTTTAAACAATTTTATCTCGAACTACACGAATTTCTTAATAGTTTTGTTGATAATGTGAGGAAAGTATTTAACTTTCGGTTTATAAGGTAGAAGGATTTAATAAAAAACAATTATTGTATTTTTATAAATATTATTATATCAAACCGCAACCCGTCCGCCATACACGTTTGGTTAATTGCCTACCCTATTAATTGGAGTTCATCGCTGCGCTATTTAAATAATTGTGATTTTGGTATTCAGTTCTGAGGCCTAATTCAGTATTACTATTGAACGTTCCTTAAACTTTAAAACGGCAAATTTCGTTGATATTAAATTGATATTAAAAATAACACATTTTGAATAGATGGATCATAACTTTCTAAAGCGGGAGTTGATATGAAAATCAAATTATACTTTTATTCGTTTCTAAATACTTGTTAATTTAATTATATTTTTTAATTATATTTTGTATGCAAATAAAATACTAATAATTAAAATTAAAAATAAGTGGCTGTAGCAAGCTTCGAGCCGCGGCTCGAATTTAATTAATTTTTACAATTATTTATTTCTCTACAGCAAATTATCAGGGACGTGCTCATGGGGAATGGGAGGAGAGCTCCCCCAAAAGTAAACAATTCACTAAACAGTTGGCAAACCCATTAGTTGCCACAAATTTCTTAGCTCGTCCTTCCGGTGTGCATTAACACGATATGGATTTAAGAATTGGTTCTATATTTACATAAGTCCGACCAATTGACAAAACGTCAAGGTAAAAAAGTGTTTTTCGAATCTTTTGTAACCACGCTGAGCGCTGCGAAAATTTGCGTATTCTGATCGGATAGTACACGTTCCCATGGATTTTTAGAAGATAAATTACTGCTGTTGAGAGCACTAAATAGGTCAATTATTACCTTCATAAATTCTGCGGTATATTTGGGATTGGTGTCAATTTCTCTGGTGTCAATGCAAGTTTGTATTGAATTGAAACACACCTTTTCAAATAAATTGGGATGCAAATGTCGATCTGTTAGCTTAAATAAGCCCTCCTTGTTGTACTGCTCTTGTCGATTTCCAAAAGTAGCATGGTAGGTATGCCGAATTAAACATATCAAGAATACGCTTGTAGCCCCCGTCCAAGTATTCGACATCCCTTTTATCATTTATTGACGATCCATGAGAGTAAATATGAATCGACTCCTTAATTTTCCTCTTCTTGTCTATCCTCTCCCTGTCTAAAATATCAATGCTGTCGTAGTTGATGTTATGATTCTGTTGAACCATATGTCTGCAAAGAGCCGTAGGTTTTTTAAAACCCTTGTTAAAGGCGCAGGACATTTTTATTAGATAAGAAAGCGCGCTTATAATATAGTATAGAACGAACTGTTGTATCAATAAGAACAAGTTACAGTCCACAAATAAATTTATATATAACAGCAAAAATCGTTTTTATGCAACCACTGATGTGTTAAAATGAATCAACTTATAGTCAACAATTAAACATTGGACCTTCAGAGCCGCATATCAGTGGTAATTGGTGAGCAATTTTCTACAACAATTAAGAAAATTACGGAAGTCAAGTACAAAAGTGCAACTCAATTTGGACAGCGGAGCAATTGCTGTAAAAGAAGAAAAGGAACATCAGTGCCAATAAGAAATTACCATATTCCTTGGTGAGTCAATTCCTTTTATTTAATTCATTCGGGTGACTATTTGTGCTAAATACAGGTAGTAAATTTATAATTGCGAAAATGGCTGAAGAAGTTATAAGAAAGCTAAAGTTTAAAAGAGCTAGCTACAAAAGTCAACTCACACGATTAAACTCATTTTTTGAAAAGTGTAGCAAAGAAACGGAAGAAGAATGTGTTTTAATTCAATTAGAGGCAAAATTAGATAAAATAAAGCCGGTTTATGATCAATTCGCGGAAACACAATTAGAAATCGAAATTTTAACTAATTCAGAAGATCTTAAAGAACGGGAAATGTTTGATAATAAATATTTTGAATTAACCGCAAAAGTTGGGTCATATTTAAAAGATATGTATGTAAAATTAAATCCACCACTGAAAACCAACGAATCAATTTCTGAAAGTAGTGTTACACAAGAATCTCAAAATTTCAAATTAAAGCTACCCACTATAAACTTGCCGGTATTTAACGGAAAATTTGATGATTGGCTAGGTTTTCGGGATATGTTCATATCTTTGGTGCACGATAATGGCTCATTGTCTGACGTGCAAAAATTACATTACTTAAAAACATCATTGCAAGGGAAGGTCGGTGACATTCTAAGTTCATTGAAGCTAACAAATTCAAACTATACAATAGCCTGGAATCTTTTATTGGAAAGATTCGAAAACAAAAGAATAATGGTGCAAAACCATGTATCTGCAATTTTTGATCTTGATCAAGTAAAGCGCGAATCACATAGTAATTTAAGAACATTATTAGATAATGTTAACAAAAATTTGAGAGCGTTAGATTCATTAGGACAAATCACAAGTCAATGGAGCACACTTTTAGTGCACATTGTAACATCCAAGTTAGATTCAAATACCAAAAGATTATGGCACGAATTAGAATCCGAACACGAGGTGCCAAATTGGGAAGATCTAAACACATTTTTAAAAAGGCGATGTGAAATACTAGAGTCCATGAATCAAAATCGGGATTTAGATAAAATAAAATCTTTTACCAAGTTAAGTATAAATGCCGCGGTTAAAGGAGAGAATAATATTCAGGCAAATTGTAAATATTGTCGCGAACCTCATCAAATATATTTTTGTGCAGAATTCTTAAAGTTGTCTATTCAAAAGCGCCTCGAAGAAACCGAAAAAATGAATTTGTGTTATAATTGTTTAAAATATGGGCATTCAGCAAAGGTATGCAGATCGTCAAAATGTATAAAATGCGGACGTAAACATAATAGTTTATTACACGAAGACAGATTAAAAAATAACGTAAACAATTTGGTTAAACAACAAGATAGTACCCAGTCTGATAGCGGAAATAACTCAAATTCAAAGATAGCCAATGTGTCGATTGAAACGGCAATAGATCCCACGGTTATTTCGCACGTAATGCAAAATAATACAAATTCTTCGTATGTGTTATTATCTACAGCTATGGTTATTTTGCATGGACCAAATAATAAAATAATAAGGGTAAAGGCACTTTTGGACTCGGGAAGTCAAACTTCAGTTATTACAAACAAAATTGTAAATCTTTTAGGATTGCAAACAAAACTATGCGAGTCAAATGTTACTGGAATAAATCAGTCGAAATCAAATGTAAATTTCAAAACGGAATTAACAATGTCAAATATAAACGGTAATTTTAATATGGCGGTGTCATGTATTATTCTGCCTCACATAACGGCGAAGTTGCCAAAATTAAAGTTCCATCAACCCCTACGCTTACCGCAAGGTCTCACGCTGGCCGATCCAAGTTTTGCGGACGGGGGCGAAATACAATTGTTGTTAGGAGGAGAATGTTTTTGGAAAATAGTAGGACAAAACAAAATTAGTATTGAAAATGAAGATGCATTATTATTTGAAACAAAACTAGGATATATTCTAGCAGGGACAATCCAAATGTCACAATCAATAAACACGGTGTTAATAAATAGTTGCATTTCTTCAAACACAAATTTAAATAAACAATTGGAGCGCTTTTGGAATGTTGAACATATAGAAGATAATAGTGGCAAACAAAATTTCACTATCGAAGAACAAATTTGCGAAGATGATTTCGTAAAAACACACCAAAGAGACCCATCAGGTCGTTTTATTGTAAGCATGCCTTTTAATGAAAAATTACCTTTATTAGGAGAATCGCGAGATTTGGCATTAAATCGATTTCTATCAATAGAACGGCGGTTAAACGCTGATGCTGTTTTAAAACAAAAGTATACCAAGTTCATGAACGATTACATTTTATTAGGGCACATGACAGAAGTAACAAATAAGGAAAAGGTTGCGTTAGCATATTACCTTCCACACCATCCAGTATTTAAGCATAATGATAACAATGGAAAGATAAGAGTGGTATTTGACGGCAGTATGAAAACCAAAACAGGTATTTCTTTAAATAATACACAAAGAGTAGGGCCAACAATACAAACAGATTTATTTAGTATACTCATCAGTTCTAGACAACATAAATACGTTTTAATAGGTGATATTAATTCCATGTACCGATGTGTTTTAATAAATACGAAGCACAGACAATTTCAACGCATATTTTGGCGAAGTAATAATACTGAACCGATAAAGGAATACAATCTAAATACAGTTACGTATGGCCAAGCCGCCAGCCCATTTCTGGCAATAAGATGTTTATATCAATTAGCAGAGGAAAATAAACAAAGGTACCCACGAGCAGCTAACATAATCAAAACACGTTTCTATGTTGACGATCTAATATGCGGATCCGATAATCTAAACGATTTGTTAACAGTTAAAAATGAGATTACACACATTTTAAAATCGGGTGGTTTTCCAATTGACAAATGGGTATCCAATGAATTAAGTTTATTAGGAACGAAAGAAACACAAAATTCAATTCTATTGGGAGAAAAGCAACAATCAAAAACATTAGGTGTTGCATGGAACTCGATCACGGACAATTTACACTATTCGGTTGACATAACGTCTTTGCCAACGCAAAATTCAAAACGGGCTATACTTTCAAGTATTTCTAAGTTTTTTGATCCGTTAGGGCAGCGGTGGCGAACCTTTTTATGTGCGAGTGCCAATAATTAAAAAAAAAATTTTTTTGATTCGTTGCCGTGCCGTTACACAGGAAACTCCTACAAATTTTAATAGTGGTGAGCCGTTTTTACACAGTTGCATTAATTTGACTACTAAGATCATTTCATGTAAAATCGTTCGCGTGCCATTGAAATTCTCATACGTGCCATCTCGGGCACGCGTGCCATAGGTTCGCCACCGCTGCGTTAGGGTATCTAGGACCTGTAATAATAACAGGCAAGATAATCATGCAAAAGCTTTGGAAAAATAAAAGTTCATGGGATGAAACAATTCCACCTGAGTTAAAATTAATTTGGAACGAATATAAAAGTCAACTTTCTTTAATAAATGAAATTCAAATACCAAGATTAGTAATAGCTGCAAAAACAATTGCAGTCGAATTGCATGCTTTTTCGGATGCAAGTGAAAGCGCTTACGGAGGAGTACTATATATTCGATGTGCTTTATCTGACGGAACTTTTACCACCAACTTTTTATGTGCAAAAAGTCGTGTTAGTCCGGTAAAAAATTTAACTTTGCCGCGCTTAAACTATGCGGAGCAACCTTAGTAACAAAACTAGCAAACAAAATCAAACCTGTTCTAAATTTAACATTTTCTCAGGAATATTTTTGGACCGATTCAACGATCACCCTGCATTATATCAAAAATACAAAAACACAATGGAAAACGTTCGTTGCAAATCGAGTATCAATTATTCACAACATAACCGACATTGAAAATTGGAATCATATAAAATCAGAAAACAATCCTGCTGATATCATTAGTAGGGGAATGTCAGTTCGTGATTTACAAAATTCAAATTTGTGGCAGCATGGCCCCAATTTTCTAAATGAACCAAAAGAAATGTGGCCACAAAGTCAAATAAAATTTGAAAGGGTAGAACCTTTAGAAGAAAAACGTGTAACGGTAACCACAATAGAAAAAAACAACTTGAATTTAATTGAAAGGTTTTCAAATCTGAAAACTTTAATGTCAGTAATGGCATATATACAGCGTTTTATTTATAATTTAAAAAACAAAAATAATCGACAAACAGGAGACTTAACCACTATTGAAATAACAATGTCATTAACTAAATTAATAAAAATCGCACAAGAAAATCTTTTCGGTCGCGAAATACAAAGTTTAAAAACATACGGTCGAGTCTCAAGCGGTAGTACTCTACGTACATTAAATCCATTCATTGATGACGAGGGTTTAATTCGAGTTGGGGGTCGTTTGTCAAATTCAAATCTCAATTTTGAAAAGAAACATCCAATCTTACTTCCACATACGCATGCATTTACGCGTTTACTAATTGAAAACGAACACAAGCGTTTACTTCATTGCGGAGCTCAAGCTCTACTAGCCTCAATTAGAGAAAATTATTGGCCTATGCGGGCAAAAAATTTAATAAGGAAAATAACACACGGGTGTAAAATTTGCTTCAAGGTAAAACCCAAAACCTCGGAATATCTCATGGGAAATTTACCTAAGGTTCGAATTACCCCATCTAAGCCTTTTATTAATAGTTGCACTGACTTTGCAGGACCTTTCCAAATAAAAGATAAGGTTACTCGGGGATACAAATTAGTAAAAATGTATATTTGCATTTTCGTGTGCATGTCAACCAAGGCAACGCACTTAGAGTTAGTCACTGACCTAACCACGGACTCATTTTTGGCGACTTTAAAACGGTTTATAGCCCGTAGAGGAAAATGCCTCAATATATATTCAGATAATGGGACCAATTACGTGGGCGCTAACCGAATAATTCAAGAAATGTATCAATTTTTAAAAACAAATAAATCGGAAATAAATTCTTATCTATTAAAAGAACAAATACAATGGCATTGGTCACCTCCAAAAAGTCCAAATTTTAACGGAATAGCAGAATCAGGTGTTAGAGCCACAAAAAATCATTTAAAAAAGATTGTGGGAGAATCGCATTTATCGCAAAGTGAATTCTTAACTGTATTAGCACAAGTAGAAGCCTGTTTGAATTCCCGTCCTATTTCCAGCCTCTCCTGTGATCCAACTGATTTTACTCCGCTTACACCCGGTCACTTTCTTGTTGGAGGTCCTTTAATGGCTATACCAGAACCAGATTATACAGATTTAAAGGATAACGCTTTATCAAAATGGCAACGAGTACAAAAAATTGTACAACACTTTTGGCATCGCTGGAGCATCGAATATTTACATCAGCTGCAACAAAGGTATAAATGGAACCGCAGCAAAAACCACACACCAGCAATTGGCGATTTAGTTCTCCTCAAAGATGACAACACACCAACGTTACTTTGGAATTTAGGTCGAATTGTAGAACATTTTCCAGGCAGCGATGGAATTGTGCGAGTAGTGCAAGTGCAAACAGTTCGCGGTTTATTTAAACGTGCGTTAACAAAAATTTGTTTGTTGCCAAATGAATAGAAACAATAATAGCTTTAAGTTATAAACATTTTTCTTTGTTTTTTATGTTATTTTCTTTTTACCAGTTTTATTGTCAAATTAAGCATACACAGTAAAAAGTATTTCGTTAAATTAACAAAAAATGTTGTCAGAGCAGGTCTACTACAATTTTTTGTTATATTAGCAAATTTATTACGCAGAATAGCAACTTTTATGATTCAAATTATTATATTTTGTAAGTATTTATGTTACTATAAGAATAAAATTTGTTAATATTACAAAAAATTGTAGTAGACCTGCTGGAACAACATTTTTTTGTTAATTTAACGAAATACTTTTTACTGTGTATTTAGAAACTTAGTTTCAAGCTGGCCGATATGTTAAAGGCGCAGGACATTTTTATTAGATAAGAAAGCGCGCTTATAATATAGTATAGAACGAACTGTTGTATCAATAAGAACAAGTTACAGTCCACTAATAAATTTATATATAACAGCAAAAATCGTTTTTATGCAACCACTGATGTGTTAAAATGAATCAACTTATAGTCAACAATTAAACAACCCTTATCCCCCCATCTTCAAGCGCAACACCAAGGTTACGGGCGTTCTCTAAATCCCTTGCGTGCTCTTTTATGCGAACACATATGCCCGTTTTCACCAACAATTCCTAACGTTAAGAATTCCCTAACTTTGAGATAAGAAACTCTTATGTCAAATTTGGTTTTCACCAAGCGCTAAAAGTTCCTAAAGAGCATTAAGAAATCCCTAACCTTAGGTATCCGATTTACCGACCCCTAACGTGTTAGGGATTCCTTAGCGGTTGTATTACAGGTATAAATTAGTGTTTATTCTTATTTTTCTCTCGCCATGGCTATTGTTAGATTTTTGGATTGTTTAGACCAGTGGTTCCCAAACTTATTTATGTCACGCCTCCCTTCTACCAAAAAAAAATTATCGACGCCCCCCTTCAAAAAAATGTACTTTTTTTGTACAACCAAAAAAATTTTTTTTTAAATTTTTCAAATAGCAAAAAATCATACAAAAAAACAACTTACCTAGATTATTTTAATGTGACGGATGAGCTTGCATGGATTTTACAAGATTTCCAATTCTTGGCTTAATGTTAGAAATTGCACAGCGTAAATCGTTAGCAATATTAAGTTTATTTCGGTACTTCGTTTTTATACTTACAACAGCAGAAAATGCTCTCTCGCACAAATAGGTATTTGAAAAAGGTAAATACAATTGAAGTGCTTTCTCTGCTACTTTGGGATAAATCTTCAAGTATTTCACCCAAAATAATGGTTTACCCATTTTTTCAAAATCGTATTTGGCAGCTGAACAATTTTTGATTTCCAATGCTTGCTCTTGAAGAGTTTCTGGCAGAGTATCTACGTCAACATGGAATGGATCCGTTGCCAATCGATAAATATTATCATCACATGAGTTAGGGAAGTAGCGGTTGAACTCATCAGTAAGGCGCTGCAAGTGATTCGATATGTTTCTCTTTGTCTGAGCATCTTCAAAAACCTCCTTAAAACATGTTTCTTCTAAAATGCCGAATAATTTTGGAAAACAAGAGTAATTACACGGCTCTGCTAACACCTTGCGATCCCAAAGCTGCAACTTTTCAGTAAAAGCCTTGATAACATCTCGATGATAAATTATATTTGAGTCTCCACCTTGAAGTTTTAAGTTTAATGAGTTTAATGAATCGAATATATCGGATAAATAAGCCAACATTACTTGGACACTTGGTCTTTTGAATTCAATATACAACTTGCTTTTGTTTTCTAAAAATAATGCTACTTCGTTGCGAAGTTCGAACAATCTAGCAAGCATGTTACCCTTTGAGAGCCAGCGCACTTCTGTGTGAAATAATAGTGTTTTGTGCTCGGTTCCTAAATCTTCACAAAACGCCTTGAAAAGTCGAGTATTTAACGCACTCTTTTTTATACAATTTACAACTTTAATACATAGTTTTAACACGTCATTTAGTTCGCTGGGTAGTGTCTTTGCCGCCAATGCTTGGCGATGAATGAAACAATGGATACCTGTTATATTGGGATTTTTTTCCTTAACCAGTTGTACAAAGCCTGAGCGAGATCCAAGCATTGTTGGCGCGCCATCTGTGCAGACGCCTATTAATTTTTCCCACAAGAGCTCATGTTTGGCGAAGAATTCAGAGACTGCAGCCATCACATCAACTGTTTTTGTTGTTGTAGTTAACTCAGTAGAAAGCAGCATCTCATCTTGAATTATTTCATTTTGAATATATCGCACAAAAACTAATAATTGAGAGCATTGGTCAACATCTGTGCTCTCATCCAACTGTATTGCAAAAAAAGGCGATTGTTTCACGGCGTCTACAACTTGTTTTTTTATGTCATCGGCCATATCGTCAACGCGCCGTTTTACAGTGTTATCAGAAAATGGAATTTGTTGCAATTTTTGCTTACTTTCTGATCCAAGAACGATCTCAGCTGCTTTTAACATACACGGTTTTACAAGCGTTTCTCCAATAATATGGCTTTTTTTTGCTTTTGCAATGAGCAACGATAATTCATACGAAGCTTCAAGCACTTTCTGGTTTGACTCGGCAAAAGAACCATTACCATCCAATTTCATGCGTTTTAAACTTCCAGATTTTGCAGCAAAAAACTCTTTCGGTTTGTTTTGTAAAGCACTGTGTTTAGTTAATAAATGTCGCTCCAAACGAGTCGGTCTCAAAGCATCATTGCTCAGTACTTCGTAACAATTAACGCACTGTGGATGGTCCGCACCATTTTTAGTTATACCACTGGTTCCCAACCAGTGGTCCGTGGACCACCAGTGGTCCGCAGAAGCCAAAATATGGTCCGCGAATGAATTCTTTAGCGGGCGTGCCCGCTAAATTCGGTGAGCCGTCGGTCGCCGCGCCGTGCACACACAGCACAGGAGAGCGTTCAGAAGAGCTTTTTTTTTTTTTTACTACACTAAAATTTAGTTAATTAATAACTAAATAGTGGTCCCTGCCGAAAAAAACTATGTCAAAGTGGTCCCTGACCAAGAAAACGTTGGGAACCCCTGAGTTATACAAACAAAACCGTATTTAATATAATCGTCATTATATTTGCGCTTTTTAGTCAAACTCATCTTGTTAAAACAAAATAGATTAAAATAATTTGTGAAACTTGATATAATATTACTTACTATGTACTATTTTAAATTAACTTAATAGGTACTTAATAATGCAATTAATAAACTTATTTTAACACCTTTTGTTAGTAGCTTTCTCAAATACCGGTAAACTCAGACTGCTAATATTGGCTAATACACAATCATAAAAAAATTATTAGCAGGGTTGCTTTTGTTTCGTCAGCATCACAAGAATGCATACACTTATGTGCAATGTATGTAATACAGCTGACGTAATTTACTTCTTAGAATAATTTAAAAAACATTATTTTACAATTTACAGTAAAGAAAGTATTGAGTTTCAATCGTGTTAAAGATACAGGTGGATATCAAAATAATAAAAAAATTTATATAAATTTTTTTTTCAATTACACAGGTGGCCCGCGCCCCCCTTTGCAGGTCTCTGCGCCCCCCATGGGGGGCGCGCCCCCCACTTTGAAAACCACTGGTTTAGACAGATTTGAAAATGAAAATTGTAATGTGGAATTTGTCGTAAGATTTAAAATTAAGGTTTTAAAATTAATAGTAGGATCTCTAGAGTTTATTAATGATAAATAAATATATTATTCATAAATGTGCATATTATTTATGACAATTATTTTGGGTATTATTATTTTAGAATCAATCAGTATCGCCCATAAATCAATTATTACTGGCATTACGGTTTTATGCTACCGGAATAAATATGTGGTTTTCCAAATGTGTTAGCAACAATTGGTTGTACACACATTAAATTACAATCTCCAGGTAACTACTTATATACATTTTGATACAAGAACATAACACTTGTAATTTTTAATACAATACACAACCGAAACGCCAGAATTAGACATAAACCTACACAGTTAAAAATGTTTGTTTGACTGAAGTAAATTTAGTTGATCCAAACAAAATATTCTGTTATATATACGCAACTAAAGTATTTGTTAACCCTAATAACAATTTTGTTTGAGGCTTTTTAGTTGCCTAAAAGAAAAATTTTATTTAATTTGATTTTATTTTGATTTAAAATAAATGTTTTATTTGAAGTAATAAACAATTATTAAATCTAAACAGAACAAATTTAAACAATTTGTTTAATCTAAACAAATTTAAAAAAAAAATATTTTTTTTTAAATAACAAATTCAGTTTGTTTGATAGAAATAATTTTGTTTAAATCGAAACAAAATTTCTTTCTATTGAATAAAATTATTCAAACAAAATTATTTATTAAATTCAAACAAAACGTTTTTACTGTGTATAAATTCAAATATGACATTTACAACCCGTATTAGTTCATTTGTCCGCTGTAAAGAATACCTAGCAAGGGAGCTGCTCGTTAAGAAATTCTTTTGTTGGTGAAATGCAAATTTTCCTAAGTATTATTTTAGGGAATACCTAGCGTAAAGAATTCTTTGCTAGGGAATTCTTAAATAAATGTTGGTGAAAACGGGCACTAGACTTAGATTTATATTGACTTATATTGCGCAGGTTGAGCGCCATCTTGCTTAAGTCTGACGTCACGCGGTAACTAGGATTTACCGGTTTTTAGTTCTAGCAACTTGAATTTTTCAGTTTTGTTATTGTTTTTTCTTGTTATTTGTTGTAAATCAGTAATTTTCCTTAAGAAATTATATTAATAATGCGGTGTGCAATATTTGGTTCTAATATGAACATTTTATAAGAAAGGCGATGTGATGTTTTTCCGCTTTCCGACTGAAGCTTTAAGCAGTTTATTATTACTTCTGAGCAAATAAAAAAGCTAAAAAATCCCAAAAGACGTCCACGATGGTCGATTAAAAATGTATCTAAAGCAATTGTTGTTCATTCCGCTGGTTCTCGAGCTTATAGGTTGCTTCTAAAAAAAGATATCCTTTTCCGGCTGTATCAATACTTCGATCTTGGTTGAAAAAAAATCAAATTTTACCTGGTATCTTAAAACCAGTATTTAATGTAATCAAACCGAAAGAGATAAACAATATTGAAAAAGTATGTATTAGATATGCTAAAAAGTTCCCGGCCAAATTAGATAGTTACCAAATACTAAATTTTTATGTTTTAAAATTTTTTATTTAAACCAAATATGCTCCATTTTGTTCGGAAACTTCTTGCCACTTTCGGGCAAAACCATTCCATCTGCGAATTTTTCCATTATTTCATCACTGTAAAACTTCTGTGGTTTATCGGTAAAAAACTTAACCAAGTGGTTTTCACAGGCTTCTTTTGAAACCAACTTGACACCAAACAAATGATAATCTGATGGTGTAAGGTTCGGGCTATACAGTGGATGCATCGAAACTAGCCAGCTAAGCTCTTCCAGTTTTTCTCGGGCCACCAAAGATACGTGAGGTCTGGCGTTGTCATGATGGAACACAATACCCTTCCTATTGATCAATTTTGGCCGCTTTTTTAAAAATCTTTTGGTGTAATCTAGTTAATTATTGATAGTAGCGTGCAGAATCAATCTTTTCAACAGCTCATAATAGAGAAAGAGAATATCTTTCCAATCCCACCAAACAGACAGCATCACCTTTCGATTGGTGAGTCCCGGCTATGCCACCTCGCTTCAACCACGATTTTTTGCGCACTACGGTTGTTGTATGTAATCTATTTTTCATCTCCAGTAACCATTCGCTTCAAAAATGGTTGGATTTCAATACGTTCCAGCAACGATTTGAGATGGAAACTCGGTCGTGCCAATTTTTATGCATCAAATTATGTGGCAACCAAATATCGAGATCTTTTTTGAATTCAGATTTTTTTAAATGGTTTGCAACTGTTTGGCAATTGATGTTTAGACTTTTGGTGATCTCTACAGTTCTTAGATGACGGTTTTGTTTCACAATTTTTAAAATTTCCTCAACTTTCTCAATGAATGGCCGACCAGAGTGTGGTGCACCTTTGACATCAACATTTCAAGAACGAAACCGCGAAAACCATTATTTTGCTCCTGTTTTCGATAGAGCATCTGAACCATAAACAGCACATTTTTCTTGATCGAAGGAAAATTGTAAAATGTAACGAATTTTTTCTTTATTTATTTTCAACTTTCAACAGAAATTTTTCAGAACTGCCTGTGCCAAATCGAATGATTTTACATTTCGTTTTTTAGCTAAAAGTGTCATTTTTCCAATGACATAATATATGAATCAGATAAGATAAGTAGTTTCAGAGAGAATCTACTTTGACGTCACTTATTGTCTAATTGGGCCGAGAACTGTTTAGCATACCTAATATATTATTGTCATTCAATGAAATACAAAGTCTCAAAATCTACTTCTTGTATTACAAGGCTAACGATGAAACATTAAAATTGTCATGCTGAAAGGATTATTTTCAAATTGGAAACAACCAATATTTTATGACCTCGATTGTAAAATTACTAAGGATCTTTTATTTGATATCATAAATTATGTTGAAAATTTAGATGAATGGACTTAGAAGCTTTTCTTTAGCTTTTATAAGTCTATGACTTAAGTGTTCTTAATCGTTGTATTTTTTTTAGGTTTCCAAATTGTGGGTATGGTCAGTATCCTAGGGGAGGGAATAGATCATTACATAATCAATTTTAAATAACCCCAGAAAAACCCTGGTTTAAAAATCCTGCGGATGAACATAAAATTTATGTTTTTGCCGATGTCCCTCACCTCGTTAAATTAATTCGGAATCATTTTGTTGATAGTGGTTTTATAATCAAAGACAAGGAAATTAATAACATTTTCATTGGGAAGCTTTTAGATACATCAGATTTAAGTATTGCACATAAAATTTCTAAAGAGAGCCTTAATATAAAAAAAGCTCAATTTTTCCCATATAACTTCCATACATGTATTTAAATAAAGTGGGCGTCTGATTACCGCGTGACGTCATGCGCAGAACTGAACGTAACTGAGACTCCTTAGTATCATATCTTACCTAGACGCTTTTCCGATATTGTGATTGTGAACTACTCTGGTCGAGCGAATGGAACTAACTGAATCTTCATAGCATACCTGCATACCCCCTATCCTCATACATGGTATTATTATATAATAATATGGTATAATAGTACCATGTCCTCATATGCTTTTCGGGTTGCCAACCTAAAAGTGTTGGCACCCGTTATTTTAAATTTAAATTTTAAATAAGGGTCGCCACAACCCTCGCTTATGACCACTCTTGGTTGAAGTCTAGACACCTATAATTCCATAATTATTACGATTACGAGGTATTCGTAATCAAACATTTAACATGCTATAGCTTTTTTCAAACCCAAAATTTTTACATACCGCAAACTGCCGCTTCCCTAAATACGTGCCGCCCGGGGCGGTCCGCCCCCCTCTAGGTACGCTAATGGTCAAAGATCGCACTGGCCTTCGATCAAGAAATTTGGATAAACAAAATTGACTCAAAATATTAAACAATAGTTATTTATGCATCAAGCGCGTAAAGTAGTCGTTTCGAAATCTTCTTTGGCTCGGACAAAAATGTCCAGTGGTTGTTTTCATCTAACAAATGCCCACACTTATCGCAATATATTGCGATAAGTTATTATTGCGATAAGTTATATTGCTATTAATTTTTTCATAATCTGGGCTTCGCATCTCACAGTTACGTCACTGTGCTCTTTATATTTAATACTAGCTGGATACTCGGCTTCGCCCGGGGTCTTATTTAAAATAATGTAATTTGTCGCGATTATTAAGAACAAATTTAATCAACTTTTAAAAAAACATACGTGTACCGGTTTCAGTTTGATGATTTTTATTTTAATATTATAATACGTCAATGGCCGGACAATGACGTTAATGCCCCTTTATGTTGGCCATTAACGACAATGACGTTAATGCCAATTTATCTTGGCCATTAACGTCATTGACGTCAACGCCAAATTTACATCATTGACCGTAACATATGTCGATAGAGATGTTGACTTCTAGCGGCGGCTCGTGAGAGAAGGCAAGAGAGGCCTAGCCTCCCCTTATATTCTGGATTATTAATTAAACTAACATTTTTAAAAATGTAAAAAAGTAGAATTTCGATTGTAAGATCTATCAAATGATAGATACTCCTTGCACAATATTTATTCAAAAATAAAGAGAGGCTACCGCAGAAGCAGAATCGCTGGCCTAGAACGGATTATAGATGATATAGCCATCAACTGAACCGCAAAGTGTAACTGTCATAGGTGTCCAAAGGATCATTTTCAGGAAAGGATAAAATCAAAAAAAAAATTATTATAAAAAAAATTCAACACTAAAATTTTTTATTTTTCATTATTTGCAGAAAAGACAAATTTCAAATTTCGTGCTTCCTTCGCGAACTCAGTAATAACTTGCTCCACAAAATTTAAATTAATTAAAAATTTTAAGGCAAGAGCCAGGGGGTCAGCTGCCCCTTTGCCCCCAATAAACGCCCATAGTAACTGTGCTACTGATCAGTACCGTAACTAGGCAATGATACGTGAGGTGCAAACGTAACATTTTACGCCCCCCCCTCAACTTAAATTTTTGGAGGCTACCCTAATTTTTGTGTTACTTTTAGTTGTATTGTCTACAAAAATCAGCGGCGTTCACTGTTTTGCACCCTCTTTGCGTCTTCTTCTGCCTTGCTCTCAGAACAACCGCATCAGTCGCCCCTAGTTACGGCACTGCTACTGATGATTTCAAGATTACTCCGCAGTAGCTATGCATCAACTGAACCTAGCTATGCTAGGGGGACATAAGAAAAACACCACTCTTTGTTGTGTAACCAACATAACTCTTTAATGACGTAGTTGAGCGTCAGCCTCTTTTGTAAATCCTGCGCTTTGGTATATCTATAAATAGCATCATCAGAGTTATTTTTTTTTAATTTAAATAAGTTGGAATGAAACTGACGGAAAGAATCGCTGGGGAAATTTGGTATATAAGTGAAAGAAAATCAGAGAAAATCCGGAAAAATTTGAGAATATTCAAAGAAATCTCAAAAAATCTATATTTTATGAATCTGATTAAACAAAACACTTTGATTTATCGAAAATAAACTATAGGGTAGAGTAGGTCGCTATAGGAGACAGAAAATTTTTTTTGTTAATATTTCAGTAATTTTTAAAATTTTTTGTTTCCCTCTCATACTGGATATATACATGAATATAAAATAACGAGAAAATTAAAAATGTTGTGATTGTTATAAGGAAATACTAAGAATTTTATTTTTTTTACTTTGTCTCATAGTGACCAGTGGCGGATTGAGGGGGTCACCCCCAAACATCTTTTCTTGAATGTACTATTTTAGTGTTTAATGTTTACCTTGCCATACCTTACCTTAGCCTACGGTCAGTTACAGTGACTCATAATTAAATCCGGACGCTCCTATGTTAACAATGCAAATTGCCAGTTTTGAAGCCGTTTTTTGGCATATAAAAATCTATTTTACAGAAAAACCTTTTAGACATTTTGTGATGCAAATTTCATTGCATTCAATTTTGTTTATACACATTTACGAAAATACATTTACACAAAATACGAAAAATATTGTCATCTATGTATATCTCGAAAACGGTGCGATAAAATAAAAAAATCAGTATAGGCATTGTTTCTTTTAAATTTTATTCTCTACACTTTTGTTATACATTTTCTATTTGGTCGCACCGTTTCTGAGATGACAGAGAGTTTGTCTGATGACAATATATTTCGTAATTTACAGTCTTTTTTAAGCCACTGTGAGTCAGAAACGGGGCGACAAAACAAAAAAATATACATAAACAAAATTGAAGGCAATGAAATTTTCAACAAAAAATGTCTAAAACGTTTTGCTATACAACCGATTTTTATATGCCGAAAAAAAGGCTTCGAAACAGGTAATTTGCATTGTTCATAGGAGCGTCCGGATTTCAGTACGAGTCACTGTAGGTCAAGCCCCTCCTAAACCAAAATCTTGGATCCGCCACTGATAATAATCCTTACAGATTACAGAAAATTACACCATTTTTAAGGAAAATATTCTTCATCAGAATCGGAATTTTGGGACTGATTTTTTGTTGCAAATAAATTCTTCGTTGCAGCTTGTATTTTGGCCTTTTCGGGTTTTACAATTTTTTCTCTTTGCTTTATAATATATTTCATTTCAATTTTTTTTGGTTCAGAATACCACTTGGGAAAAAAAGTTCATTAAAAAAAATCATATTCTGTTCAGAGCTTAGAACATATATGATATACAGAGGGGAACACTACCAAACTGCATATTCCAATTCGTCCTGCATATTTTTAATATTAAGTAGATGAGTTATAGTGCTTTTACACCAGAGCGCACAGCACCGAAACTATTAATTTTGTTAGTATAAATAGATAATAGCTTTTAAAAAATGTAGTATTATCTACATTACTAAAAATTTTTTGAAAAACTAATCATTTTCACGCAAAACCCAAAAATAATGAAAAACAGCATTAATTCATAATTTAAAAAAAATCCTATTTGAAATAAATAATCTCGAAGAAGTGCTCGTCATTTAAATTTCCCCAATATTAGCTATTATTATTGCTACACGGGTAGTGGTTCAAGGTTCACTTTGTACTGAAGCTCTAGAGGCTTATTGTACCCCGTTTTCCATTAAGTTGTTAAGGAAAGTTATAACTTATAAGTATTTCGATCCACAGCGTAATGTTCACCAGAGGGCTGAGCTAAGAAATTCTGGCGAGTCCGGGATTTGAACCCAGAATTTCCGCTCATAACTTCAACTAGCGAACACATCAAGCCACCGCTGTGGTCTAATATTAGCTAAATAACTTTCAAAGTTATATCCACGTGTTACATTCTAGATTGAATATAACCAAGTGACATCGATCTTATGAAAATTAACTTAAACACAAATATCCTACAGTGATGTAATATTACAGCGATACATATTATATACATCTTATGTTTCCGATAAAGAAAACTAATTTAATGAGTTTTTAAGTGCTGTCTTAAATTCTCCCTCCGTGAACACCTGTAATCACAAATTTCACACGCGAACGGTTTTTCACCAGTGTGGATTTTAAAATGTCGTTTCAAATGTTCCCTTCGTGCAGTTTTGTACTCACAAATTTCACATGCATACGGTTTCATGCCGGTGTGGGTTCTCACATGATCTTTCAAATGTCCTCTTTGTGAAAATTTATTATTACAAATTTCACATGTGAACGGTTTCACGCCGGTATGGGTTCGTAAATGGAGCGTTAAATTTCGGTTATGCGAAAATCTGCGAGCACAAATTTCGCACACGAATGGTTTCTCTCCGGTGTGAATTCTGATATGAAAAGTCAAATTTCGCTTTTGCGAAAATTTTAACCCACAAACTTCACACGCGAACGGTCTTTCGCCGGTGTGCGTTCTCAGGTGATCCTTCATGTATCCTTTTTGTATGCATTTGTAGTCGCACATTTTACACGCAAATGGTTTCTCGCCGGTGTGAGTTCTCGAATGATCCTTCATGTGTCCCTTGTGCCTGCATTTGTAATCGCAAAATTCACACGCGAACGGCTTCTCTCCGGTATGGGTTTTCAAATGAAATGTCAAGTTTCCCTTTTGTGAACATTTAAAGTCACAAATGTCGCAAGTAAACCGTTTTTTTCCGGTGTGACTTTCTAAGTGAAGGTTTAAACTTGCCTTATGTGCGCATTTATAATCACAAATTTTGCATGCGTACGGCTTTTCTCCCGTATGAATTCTCAAATGAACTTTCAGGTTTCCTTTTTGCGAACACTTAAACTTACACATCGTGCAGGCAAATGGTTTTGAGTCAGGGTGGACTTTTGCATGCTTTTCGAATTGTAATTTTTTGGTGAATATCAGATTGCACTCTCCACATTTGTATTTACAAATTTGAGTTTTGCATTCGCCCTTTAGTTGAGATTCCAAAATTGTGACTTCTTCCTTAATGTCAATGGAATGATGTAATTCTTCTAATTTAATTTGGACATCATCTATTTCTATTTTTATTGGGTAAGTTTGGACAACATTTTTGATTTCTTTCAAATTCTGGAATTCGTTTGAGAGTTTCACCAATTCCACTTTATCCATATCAAGAAGCGATTTATCGATTAGGTACTAAATTTACACTTTGACAGCGTCTGTCAATAAAATAAACGAAAACATTCAACCAATGTTGGCAACATTGAAATAATCACATTACTAGAAATTTCCTTCAATGTACAGGATGTTTATAACAAAGAGGATATACTCTTTGGTTTATAATATTATAATATAAAAGCTTTAATTAATTTTGAAAAAAATTAATTTAATTAAGAACTCAACTCTTTTTCGAGTAATTAATTAACGTATTAATAAATTTTTTATCAAATTTGTATAAAAATGTAGCAGAAAAACAAAAACTAAAAAATTAATTGTAATTTTACAAAATATCCTTTTTTGAAATACAGTGACATTCCATTTCAGCGCAGAGCAGTAGCATGCTTAAAATTGTATTGTAAACGTGCGGTATTCGTTACTTAAAAATGTATACGCAAGCATTTTTAGTAATAATTTATTATTTTGCATAATATACAGGATGTCCCAGGATACAGTTTACATAACTTAGGTTTTGATTTTTAACAAAATATCTTTTCCAAATTTAAACCCTCGAGAGTTAGGCCTTTTTAAAGCATTTATTTTAATTTCCACCTTCACGTGGCCATAACCCAAAAAATATTGATTTATTGGTAAAAATGGACTAATGCTTTTTCAAAGAGTGTGAAATAATCTACAAATGAGATTTGAGCCTTTTATTGCCTAAAATCAACGGCTTTCGAGTTATAAATTAAAATAAGTAAAAAAATGTTGAAAAATTCGAGATTTTTCTAAATTTGGTTTTTTCAACATTTAAATTCCAGTTTCACCCGGGGATTTTTTACTGCCCATGGGTGTTCATTCCTGCAATTGTTTACAATATCACTTGTAAATTACTTTTCAATGGTAAATAAAATGCTTGAACAAATTTTTGTAAATTGAAAACATTAACTGTCATTTATTTTTCTGTGATTTTGTGAATTCAATGTTTTGCTTTGTTTATTATTTTCTGATTATCTGTGAAAGGGATTAGTTTTTCAAAAATGTCTACTGAACAGAAGTTGTAGTCCGTTAAATTTCCTATCCGGAATGGGGCTTTAGAATTTTCGTAAAATGTTTCGTTTAATTGATACAGGGCTATGAAAAACACCAAACATAAAAAAATCTCGAATATTTCAACATTTTTCAATATTTTTTTACTTACTTTAATTCATAACTCAAAAACTGTTGATTTTAGACAAAAAATGTTTGAACCTAGTTTGAAGCTTACTTTGCGCTCTTTAAAAAAGTACTAATCTATTTTACTAAAAGATCAATATTTTCCGGTCTATGGCTACGTGAAGGTAAAAATAAAAAAAAAAATGATTTAAAGAAGCCTAACTTTCGAAGGCTTGAATGTAGAAAAAAATGTCTATTAGAGATATTAAAAATACTCGATCAACGCCTAGGTAAAGGTTATGTAAAGGGTGTCCTGAGACACCCTGTATATAATAAAAGTTATAATTATAAATTTTTTAAAAATTATCTTGTGTGCATCTCTCTTCCAGAGAGATTTCATCTAGTAATAATCTTAAGTTTTGATTGTGATCTATAATGCGGCAAATTTTTTTGTAATTAAAAAAAATAGGAAAATTTTTCATCAATTTAAGTCATCTTGGAAAAAATGGAAAAGTTACAAGAGATATCCGATGATCATAGGTCAACCAAAAATTGTAGACCAATCACGTCGTAGTAGCTTTAGAAGATTTTGGAAAGGAACATCAAAGCCAGAACTCAAAGTTTTCTTTCAGTTTGTCAGTGAGAAATCAAGAAGTATAGCGGCACTCTTTTTTGATATTTTGCAAACATTCGACAACCTGTGGTGGCCAGCTCTCTCTCACGTATGGACGATCCTCAGTGACGATCCTGAAATAGCCTAATAAGTGAAAAATGTGTTGCAAGGAATGCCTACAGCGTTGGACCTGTAGAATATCTTTATGCACGATAGACTTCACCGATTAAGAAATCTAAGAGAATTATGGACGCTGACGTTGCTGATAACATCACCAATGGCGTGACAGCTAAACCTCTTGTATGAACCCTTGAAACTGGATCTATACCAGCAAATAAAGTCTAAATTATGTGCAATTATTCGTATAGAGTAAGCAAGTTATAAGGTTGACACAGGTTGACGGATACAAATTTGTCCCTGGACTTTATGCACGGGTTCCTTCAGATGAGTATCTAACAAAGGAAGATACAGGGTACACATAAAATTTCTCAATTCCCACAAAGGTAAAAAAACAAAGAAACAATGATGATAAGCCCAAATCGGAAAAATGCAAAAATTTCTTGATTCGTAGTGATACAAATCCCCCCCCCAACAAAATTTACTACATTTCGTTACAAGATAAGACAAAGATATACCTAAATTATTTTTAAAATATATTTTTTACCTCCCCCCCTAATTAATTATTAATTATATCTAATTATGATAACAAAGAATCACTTTATTATGACTTCCTGCATTACGCATCGTCGTACTTTGTGTAACTTGCGATGTAGTTTATCGCATTTTGAACATACTTGAGTAATTTCTATTGGTCAAAAAGTGTCACCCTCGTCAAATAATTATAAAGTAATCAGGGGCTGAATATGCTTAATCCGTCCCTGCAAACAACGGTGAGACCAAATTTAAAAAAGTAATACCACACGTTTAATTACACACTTGGCGCTAATATATATATAAGAAAATTGTTTAGACTTTAGACCGCATTTAGATTATAGATAAGAAAGAGCATTAGCTATCAGACTTAGCATAAAAGAAAACAACGAATAAAAACTGCAGCAAATATGAATAATACAGGAAACGGTCTTGCAGAACTTCCGATGGAGATTTTCCGTAAGTGTTTTATGTATTTAGCACCAGAAGATCTTTATAATTGCTGGAACTGCTGCAAAAAATGGAGAGACTTCTTGAGTAGTCCACGCTTTTGGAGAGAAAAATGTCAACGCGACCAAATAATGCTAGAAAAAGAAGATTTAAGATCAAAATTATACAATACCGCGTTGAAATGTTTTTCCACAGAGAACCAGGTAAGTGACGTTCCCATTATGATAAATCTGGATTCGGGACAAGGATGGGACTACAATTTTCTGTTTTTAGGCAAAATACATGTACAATGTTCTAATACAAAAGCATTGGGAAAACGAAAAGTCGTATCTGAAAATTTGTCAACCAGCGCAGTTAAAATTTTCACTACATTACAGCGACTATGAAGTTCTTATCGCTGGAGTTTTCAGCGTCAGCGATAAAAGGGAATCTATTCATGTCATAAATATGTTTACGGGAAAGGTGAGAACCAATTAAAGTTTTGACTTTATTTAAAAATTTCTTTTAGATCTTAAGTGAATTCTTGTCCTATGGTAAAATTTCCAAAATTGTCAGGCATAAAAATTTGATAGTTGGTGCAATCGAATACTATGCAATTCAGGTATGGGACTTGCCGACTTCCAAGTGTGTATTATACAAGGATTTGAGAAGTTCGCTGATTAACTCGCACGAATCGTTGCAAGTTCACAAGAATTTGTAAGTATTTTTTAAAGAATTACAGATCAGCACTAAGTTAAAATTTGTATTTTGCAGAGTTATGTATATAAACGAGTTCGAAAGTATCTCCGTCCTCGATAGTACTAATAACGGTTCAATTGTACATCGAAATAGTGACGTTATATGTTTTTGTTATATAGACGAGAAGATCTTCGTTGGAACTAACCGTAAAAATATAGAAATTATGAGTTTGGATTCCAATCTTCCGGTGCAATCCTTGGTCACTAACACAGTAATACAAAACATAGAAGTAAATACAACTAAAACCATTACTACAGAGTTGCATAACTGAACTGCATTTTTTTTAGTTCCGTGGAAACAGTCTGATCGGCTTTTCCCAAAACCCGGATGAAGATGAAGAAGGTTTCGAGATCTTCGGATTTAATATCGGAACTCAACAACAAACATTCAGATTGAAAGGAATCGAATACGCCAAGTTTATAAACGAAACAAAACTATGTATTGCGTTATTTAAGGAACCACTTATCGTAATCGCTGATCTGCTAGAAAGGGAACGCCCAATAGTAATAGGTAAGTTTTAATTATTAATTCCAAAGGTATCACTTGGACGTCATTTGTTTCCGAGTTAATGTTGACTGCTTTTAGAACAAGAGATGAAAGGTTTTATTGCTTCAAACAGTCGATACCTGTTTATTGGTTCTTTGAAAGAAAAATTCGTCACGATGTGGAGTGTCCGGACAGGACGATTTATTCGAAAATTGGAATTTGGAAGCGACATTCGCTTCAATTTTTTGGTGACCGAAACAAAGATGGCGTACGTTGAAATTTCGGCTGCACCAGGACAGAAAGACTATATCGTGACTATCTTGGATTACGATCACAACCTTGAAAGCTCTACTATGCACTCTTATCCAGAATCAAATAGGATTCTAGATCGCGCTTTCCGATAAAGCTGCCAAAAATAAAATAACAGAGCAGGATGGAAAAAAGTAGCTCGAATTTTAGAGAGAAGTCTGCGTAACATAATTATATTCTCTATAATAAACAGCAATGCTTTATATGGTTTTTGCTATTTAATAAGAGATATAAACAGATCACAAATTTAAACACTAAAATTTTCGTTTTCCCAATAGCAATGTGGAAAATTAAAAACAAATTTTGTTTACAAAGAATTTACGAAGGAAACTGGAAGATTTATAATCTTTTAGAGATTATTTATTTCTTAAATTTTAAAAAATTTCGAAATTTTAAAACTTAATTGGTCAAGTATGAATTTTGAATAAATTTTTTAAATTAATATTTTAAATATATTTTTTTTATTTATTTTGTTATTTTATGTTTTTCTTTTATTTGGGTATATCTGGTATACCCGGAAAACAAGAGAATTTAAATTTGTAAGTGCAAGTCGGGAAATTTACAATTTTTGATTTTGAGTCAGGAAAATTTTTTTGATATTTAAACAAACAAAATCCATATAAAAGTTACATTTTCTATTTACATGGATTTTTAAAATTTACCCAAGTTTGAAGTCAGAAAAAATTTTCAGTTTTAGTCAGAAGATTATTTTTAGGAATGAACGGAAACCCTGTAAAATTTCTTTGGATATCTACGATTTTCTTCGATTTTCCTTCACTTACGACTTTTCAATCAAATTTTATGTGCATTGCATTGCTATAGTTTCATAAAATTGGTTTAAATTTGAAAAACCATTTGATCAGTTTACCCTTTACATTTTTAATCCGATTATCTGGTTATCAGACCACTCAAAAAAACTCCACTCGACATAATGAAATCCGGACGCTCCTATGTTAACATAGGGGGGCAGCTACCCGCCCCCCTGGCTCTTGTCTTAAATCTTTAAATTTAATTTTAATTTTTAAATTTCATGGATAAAGTTATTAATCAGTTCGCGAAGGACCACGGAATTTAAAATTTATCTTTTCTACAAAAATAATAAAGAACATTAAACATTTTTAGCGTTGAATTTATTTTAGAATAACATTTTCTTTATTTTTCCCCTCTCTGAAAAAGATCCTATGGACGCCCATGGGATATAGTCCAGAAATGCTTCTCCCTCCTGGTCAAAAGATCCAAAAAGTTGCGCGCGGCGGTCAGTCAATTTTGAGGCTGCTCCGGTGTGAACGTTCAGGGCCACCCACTTGGTACACAACTTCTTGAAACCAAGTTTTTCCGACACAATATCACCAATGACATTTCGAGAAATGTCAAGAAATTCTTTGTGTAGGTCGTCAAGCGTCACATGGCGGCAGTAGCGTAGCTAAGGAGGGAGCGGGAGGGTTTTGATAGTGTTATTGACAGATTTGCACAAATGAAGGTAAGAAAAATTAATTTGTAGTAATAGTCCATGCGCCAGAGCACCAAAAATGGTGCTGCAAAATATAAAATTTTGATAAGGGATTTTTCAATAGGATTATGTTGGTGGATGGCCCCTAAGTGTAAAACCGGGTTTTCGGCCTCGTATAACGCTTTTTTATTATTATCTCGTAAACGGTGCGCCAAACGATAAAAATTATAAAAACCTTTTTTGTAGGAAATTAAAATTACTATCATTTTTGTTTGAAGAGTTTTTCCCTAAAGTCAATATTTTTTGAGATATAGTCAGTTGAAAAATTCAAAATGTAGTTTTTTTTTCAAAATTTTTAATTCACAATTTAATAAGTCATTTAACCCGTTTGATACAGCTCGTTTTATGTCACCCCATAAATGCTTAATAGGATTGAGGTCAGGAGACTGAGCAGGCCACTCCGAAACCTCAATGTGATTGACGCAAAACCATTCTTTGGCAACCCTGCTGTTATGTTTATGGTTATTGTCCTATTGGAAGATCCATTTTAGCGCCATTTCTTCTTCGCCGTAAGGCAGCATGACATTTTGCAAAATATTTACATATAAATGTTAATCTATGATCCCATCAATCCTGTATATGGGGCCTACACCATAATAAGAGAAACATCCCCATATCATGAGTTTTGATTTTCCCTGTTTTGATTTTGACTGTGTATTTTGGCGGGCACTCTGTATTACATGGTAGCCTAACATATTCCGGGAACCCGTGCCACCATACAAGACGATTTTAGACTCATCTGTCCATAATATGTCACGCCATTTGTGAATAGGCCAATGAACACGTTTCTTTGCAAATTCCAAGCGTTTTTTAAAGTGTTTCTTTGTATGAAGTAGCTTTTTTCTGGGGCTTCGTGCAGTTAAGTTCACTTCTAGAAGCCTTCTTCTTACAGTCATGTTGCTTACTTTACTGACAGATTTTTCATTTTTTATTGCTATGACCGATGAAAATGTCTGCTTCTTGGCAAGTCTTACAATTTTTCGATCAATTTTTGGAGTTGTTTTCTTCTACTACCTCTCTTTTCGATTTTTTTACAAACTTAATAGCATTTGATAATTTGAAATTTTGGGTAAAATAATTGACTTTCGCCAAGTAGGGGGGGGTGCCAAATTTAGGGACCGCCCCGGGCGGCAATACCTCTCGATACACCGCTGAGCTGAGCAAAATAAAATTTAAAAAAATAAGCAAAAAAAAAAGGTCATACATCGTCATACTGTAACTTTTTTCAAACCCAAAATTTGTACATATCGCAAAATGTCGCCCCCCTAAAAATTGTGCCGCCAGGGGTGGTCCGCCCCTACCTCCCCCCCCCTAGGTACGCTAGTGCTCTCGCCTCGTTGTGAGTATACGGCCTTCGTGATATATTATCAACTCATCACAAAGAGCTTCCGATGGATATTTGCGGTGGTATTGTTCTGTAAAGTCAAAAATTTGATAACCGCGCGGATCTCGACAGACGGGAGGTGGCGGGAGCCCGCGACGACCTCCCCATAAAAAGTTTGACCAAACAAACTGACCGTTATGATCCCCTCACACACCAGGTGCTTCCAACTTTGAAACAAAAAATTTCCCCGGCTTGGGGAGCTCTTGAAATCTTAACTTTCTGAATGACCCGTAGGTTAAAAAATATATTTATTTACCCCCCCCCCCATAAAAAATGTAAAGCTTTATTTTTCGCCATAAAAAGGGTATAAAGAGCAAAATAAGGCAATACACGTTTTCGCCACATTTACCCTTTTTATGAACTTAGATTGGATAGTTTGAAACTGGCGGGAAATAAATTTGGGTTTCATCATTTTATGCAGTAAATTGTACATTCTTTACCTTTCCAAATAATGAAACAATTTCGACGTTGCAAATAATTCGGATTTTATCAGTCTACTAGCTGGAAAGCCCGTCCGCGGACGGGCATGGAAACTCATGATAGGATCATATGAAGTGAAAAAAAATGTGTTTTAGTTAAGACCATAAACTAGAAGTTGGACGAAGAAAAAGAAAAAAAAGTGAAAATTGGATTTTTGGTAAACCTTTTTTAAAAAAAAATGCAAATTTTGGTGAAATTTGCTTTACCTTTTTTTTGTAATAGTTGTAATCGAAAAAAAAAACAAAAATCCTTAGTCCAAGCTTTTGTGAATTGTATCTCGAAGACCTGTGTAAAATTTCATCAAAAATGGGTTGAGTAATTCTGGAGAAATCTTGACAATCGACTTTGTAAACACAGTTTCCAAAAAAACCTGATTAAAGTTTTAAGTGACAATAAAACTGGAAAATAAAATTTGTTTTCAACTTATATTGAATCGTCGATTCCAAGGTCATAAAGAACCTACTGCAGCTGCAATGTCAATTAATAAGACGATAAAAAAAATTCAATTTTTTAAATTTTATTTTCATGTAACATGTAGCAATTAACATGTAACAATATTATTTTCTGTCCAAGTGGACAATCGCCTTTTTGCTCACCTTTACGGACGCCCATGATTTTAAACGTTTTTATTCTGCACCTTCTACACTTTAAATACCAGATTATTTTTTTTATAGATCATCATGCATTGTGTAAAGAAATTGCGATTTCGTTTTTATTAGCTTCAGTTTCCACTAATTGTTTTGCTACTAGTATAATTTTACGGTTATCTCTTCTTTTGTTACCTAAAAATTACTCACGTACAGATTTCTTATTGTTAGTTTAATTTTAATGTGGTCAAAGAGCACCCAGAAGGTAAATACCGTTAGTTGCTGGAATTGCGATAACAAACTGGCATTCTCTCTAGTTAACTTTCGGTTTAGAACGCGATAAGGGTTTTAGTTTTATACGAAATCGGGAATATATTAAAAGAAAGTTTATGTCTGATTGGTGGGACCTATTCGTAGTGTGCTACGATTTATTGAACGACAATTTAGGAACCAAGTGGAAAAACCTGAACCCAAAAAGAAAAATAAAAAATGACGGTAATCGAATATTACACGAAGCTGTCAAGGAACTGTTGCTGAATTTACCATCAAAAAATATTTCTAATTTTTGGACGACAACCAAACACTGGAAAAGTCTCACGAACGACAACGAATTTTGGAAAACGATGTGCGAGAAGGAACACTTTTACAAATCAGCAATAAATCCGAAGTCGAAATTATACTCGAAACTTTTGACAAAGTATCCATTCCAACAACAGGTACATTTTGAAAATTAAAAAATTGAATAGAAATAATTTTTTTTTGTTTCAGGCTCTCTACATTTATAATAAAATGATTCGGGATAACTGGAGTAATGATAATTTCACTACAATTAAAGTTGGGTACCACCTCCATCAGATTCATCATTTCGACGACGAAGAAATAATTGCAACCTCTTGCACGGATCTTTTTATCCTCAGTTCTTCCACTGGAATGGTAAAATGTTAATTAATTATTGGAGAATTGTTTTTATATTAATTTCCTTTTAGGCCAAACATATTTTTGCTATTCCCGATAACTTCCTCATCCAAGTAGTAAAAAATGAAAACTTCTTGTTAGCTTATTTCGGGTCAGGCACATTTCTGATTTTTGATAGAAACAAGCGGAGGTCTAGCAATTTCACCGTGGATTCTGCAAACAATATTAAAGAAAACTCCATACAACTGCACGGAAACCTGTAAGTATTCGCCCAGAAGATTTGTAAACTGCTCCAAACCAGATTTTTATAATTTCAGAATTTTTTTTATTACTTTTTCGGGAGATTTCAAAGTTTTTAGTATAAAAAATAACGCGATCGAGTACGAACAAGCCGGAGTTACCTGGGCGTGCGCCCATCAAGATATGATAATCTTGGGAACAACGAACGAAAGCACGCAAATTTTTGACCTAAACTACAACGCTCTAAGGATTCAAAACTGCTGCGAAGGAAAAACAACTCTTAAAATAGAGGTAACTAAATTACGATGGATGTGGAGGGTGCGATAGCTTTTTTAATTTTTGTTTTTTTTTCAGATGGTCAGTGAATATTTAATTAATTTATGTGTAGGTATCGATGACATTGCCAGATGTGATATTTGTGTTTGGGATATTCAAACTGAAACTAAATTGGCTAGCATCACCGGAATGAGTTCCAGTTCGGTGACTGTACTGGATAACAATAAAATTGCTTGCCGAAAACTTGACGAAACCGAAACGGAAATGTTTGAAGTATGGAGTTTTTTAACCGGCGAGCGTCTTTTTACAATCGGTAATTCTTCTTTCTTATTGAGAAATGTAACAATCTCTTAATTTTTCTCTAATTTCAGATGATAGCGACAATAGGCCGATAACTAGCATAACGTCAAACCATCACTTTATATTTACGGTTTCAGCCAATTCGAATTCAATAAAGTATATTAAACTCTGGTGTCCCAAAACGGGAAAGTTTTTGAAGCTGTTAAAGTTGGAGACCGACTTTTGGTGCGACACTTTTTGTAAACCGACGGACACAAAATTTGTATATCTCAGACGATCGCCAAATTGTTTGTCAAAGTCTTTATGCATCGTGGATTACGATAACAAGGAAAGAAAAGAAAAATAAATGTTGGAATAAAAATTATTATTATTTAGTTATTAGCTATTATAGTTCACATAAAAAATAAATTTAATTCTCCAGAGAAGTGTATTTTGCATTTTATATTTATAAAAATAAATGTTTCTTTCTTCTAACCAATTTGACCGATTTGAACCAAACTTTGCACACTACTTTACTAAGGCTCGGGTTAGGTTTCAATTCAAAAAATACCTAATAATTGATATTGATTTCAAGTGATTATCATGAAGCTAAACATTAAGCCACTTAGCGTAAGTTAGCTTAGCGTCGCTTGCAAAGCCCCAACATTCTCAACACGGACCCCGACCACACACCTAGGATCAACTCATCAATCCAAAACAGTTTATCGCCCCCCTCCCCGAAAAATATTTTTTAAATATTTAACAAACTACGCGGGTATAGACTACCCATTACACATAAAATAAAAACCAGAATTCATTAGCTATTTATATAAAAATTTTAAAGTGAATTAACATGCCACCTTTCGAAAACTATTACAAAACAATTTAAATCCCATTATAGCAAAATTGAACCGTAACACCCTAGTCTCGGTGCCGAGATGTCCGGTGCCGAGTTGTCCAGTGCCGAGATGTACGGTGCCGAGTTGGCTCGGTGCCGAGTTGTTCAGTGCCGAGTTGTTCGGTGCCTGTTTCCAAATTGAATCTCAACTAAGCAATTGCTGAGATTAGGCGACGCCATAATATTTTGGTGCAACTCGACTCAGGCTTTAGGTTGAGCTTAGACGCGGTTAGACCTTAGCCAGGCAACAGCTTAAGATGCGATGGAGAAACCGGGCGTTACTAAGTCAGTCGTATGTATGCTACGTTGTTTCCGCACGACGATAGCGAGAGGCGCATGATGATATTTTTATACTCAAATAAGAACAATTTTATTAAATTTTTTTACTTCTTTCAAGTAATCTGTTAATTTGGAATTGTTATGTAGAAGGAAAATTAATTTTTGTAATTATTTTTTATATGTTTGATTATGTAAAAATATAGTTTGTTGTTGCAGAGCCGTATTTTGTCAGTTTAGTTTTAACTAAATAAGAGAGAAAATCCACAGATTTGGCCCTAGGACCTCATTGGATGTAAAGGTTGACCAGAGCTACAGTGCTTGAACGGGTTTCACAACTGAAAATAAAATCAAGAAAGATCGGTTTTCCTGGTTTGTAATCTTATTCGTATAAAAAAGAAGGAAAAGAATGCAAGCAAACCGAGAAAGGTACAAAGGCACTAGCTGGTGATGCCGACCTATCTCCCAGCAATGTTCGCCGGAACTGCCTGTTAGATAAATTATGATCTTAATTAAAGGAAGTTTAAAGATCACTCCTATAAGGAAAATAAAACGCACTAGAGGTGGCAACGTACTCATCAAATTGCAAGATTTTGCATGCAAGTAAACAGCTACTCGTAAAAGGCTGCAGAAAATAACGAGGCTGGGAGTGGGCCTAACCAGCAGTTGCAAGATCTTGAAAATACTCAGATGCTGGGCGATGGACTATCGAACGCAAACTTGCAAGAACAAGCAAGATCGTTCCAAAAGATGTTGGAGGTGCGACGGAAATGTTTGTTAGAGATTTTCTCTTTCGCACTATACCTTACAAAGAAACTTCAAGCCAAGCTTAAAAATTAAACTTCAAGGGGGCAGCTACCTTCCTGGCTTTTGCCTTAAATTTTTAAATTTAATTTTAATTAATTTAAATTTCGTGGAAAAAGTTATTACTGAGTTTGCAAAGAAAACACAGAATTTGAAATTTGGCTTTTCTGCAAATAAAGAAAATTAAAAATTTTCGTGATTAACTTTTTTTATAATAAAATTTTTGTTTCATTTTGCCCCTCTCTTAAAAAGATCTTATGGACGCCCATGGAATTTAATATCACTTTTAAATCTAAAAGTGTATGTATGAATTTAATTTTATTAAATAATATTTCGAATAACTTATCTGAGGTCAAGTGCGTTGAGTTAAACTAAACAATATAAAGGGGGATTCACACTTTTAAGAAAAATATTGAAATTATTTGTACTAAAACGATGACCTTCAAATGTTAACCAATGAAATTGCTTTGAATTTAGATAGTCGAAATTTTCGCAATTTAATTGTTATGTGTGTTGCCTAAACTCTTAGCTTACTGAACCGGACAGAGTGACCGATATGGGAGATGTGGAAAGAGTTCAAGTTAAGTGTAAAATCAAATACGACATTGTACTACTACAATGCACTACTACAAGATCAAGTACCATTTCTCTCCAGAGCACATTTAATTCGATTTTTTACCGAGTTACTTAACTGACATTGGTATAACTATAAAAACTTATGCAAAATGTTGACGAGGTTGTGTATTGTGAAGTATAACCATTTGATTATCTGAAGTTTCCCGATGTAAATTTAACTTTGCAAACGACGCGCCACGTACAGTATTTATATCTTTAATCGACTATTTATAGTCTGAGCATAAATAAATTTCAAAATATTATTAAGATATTATTCATAAAAGCTTTAACGAATTTATCGTAATTACACAGCAATATTTAACCTCCACCCTTCAAGAGAAAATCAAACAAAGCGTTGTTTTTACGCCGATGATACACGTATTTTACCGTATTATTAGTATTAAACCGTCTCCTAAAACCACAGCATTGGATTGGTGTGATCGCTGGTTGACTTATAGAGCGGAAATTCTGGGTTCGAATCTTTGACAAAATTTCTTAGCTCGGCCTTCCGCTGTTCATGAACACGTTGTGGATTTAAGAATTGGTTCTGTATAAGTTACATAAGTCTGACCAATTGACAAAACGTCAAAGTCAAAAAAATCTCCAAACAGCCTTTGACGACCTTGAGAAGTGGTTCCGCATCTGGCGGATGAAAGTTAACCCGTCTAAAAGTACGGTAACCTAATTTTCCCCCAAAATCAAATCTTCGCTCAAAGTGGAACGACTCCCGTCCTCTTCCATCAAGATGTTCGGTACAGGGATCCCATGAACTGACACCTCCAAATATTTGAAGATGACTTTTGAAGATATTTTGAAGATCAAAGATATTTGATGATACGGGCAAGGGTCTTTACTGGGGTCTGTACATCAAGGCAACCAATAGAAAAGCAAGAAACGCTATGGCAGCACTCCATTCCCTGCTGTGTCATGGCAGCACGCCGTTACCTTTAAACCGTTTCCTACTACACAAAACCATCCATCTACTGATCTACCTTTTATGACTTATCTCCAAACCACTCAATAGGTGACCATTCCGAAATGGCGAAAAAATTCTACGACAGATGAAGGAAGTGTGCGACCCAGACCAGGTACTCCATTTAGCCATGACGACTAAGCTAGGTTAGGTTTGATTCTAACACAAACAGAGACGTTTCGATTCCTGGTCTTTCTTAAGCACCTAAGAAGAAGGCGTTACAAGTTTCACCAACAAACGCGTAACGGGAAACGTTTCAACGGGAAACGGGATCCAGACGAACACTGCACGCTGATTCCTGATGTGCTCTCGGACAGAGTTTTTCAAAGATTTCCCCCCGGGTCTGGAGTTCCTCCTCCGCTTTCAATCAAAATCCAGTAAAAGTTTTTAATTTTCGTGGGTTACTGTCACTGGGACCAGATTTTTTCTCGATGGCCCTGGATCCATAGTTGTATAGCTATAGGTTTAATGAATTCTGAGTGCCAATGCTGTGGAGCTCTTAAGTGGCGGAAAAGTGCAATTGTAACCTATTTAACCTCCACCGGAAACTACAGCAGTTGATTGGTGTAATTGCTGGTTGAGTTAAAGTACAAAAATCTTGGGTTCGAATCTCGGACTTGACAGAATTTCTTAAGATCGGCCTTTCGGTGTGCATTAATTCATTAATCATTCTATAGCGAGGCTCCGGTTTAAATTTAAAAATTTTTCTGCACGAAGTTCAACGGCAATGGCGTAACAATTTTGATTGTAGTCCGTGTTCATACACAACGCAGACGCCCCTAAGTTAAAACAGTACGTAATTTACCAAAAACAAAAATTGAAGTTTCTAACCAACCGATTGGGAAGCAATTAATTAATTAAAAAAAATTTAATTAAAGGCGAATAAAACGGCTATTTTCAAGATGGTTTTAAAGCCGTAAACGCAAATTTGCCAATATTCATTTTAAATTTGGCATAGAGATTCCCCCGCCGATTTGACCCCGGCGCCAATTTGTCTCTGACCGTTTAGTCCCCGTTCGTTTCGCCCCAGACCGTTTTCTAATATATTGATTGATTGAAAATAAACTTTAACTTATGATAGGTACAGGGCCGATTTATCCATTAGGCAAGAAAGGCAGCTACCTAGGGCGGCAGTCTTTTAGGGGGCGGCAAAAATAATTAATTCTAATAAAAAATGTAGCATAAATAGAAACATAATTGTTATTGTACTTATTTAAAAATCATATTACATTATGTAGAAAACATAAACAATTTTTAAGTGCCGCGTGGTAATGCAAGAGAGTAAAGAATAAAAATAAACGAAGAACAAAAAACTGTCTTCTGTTTAAGTAAATAAATTTGTTATTTTGCTAATAAATATTATGTTGTTATAAGAAGTTCAAATTTTAGTTTTGGGGGAGGGGCAGAACAGAATATGCCTAGGGATAGGTGTTTTCGAAAATTGATCTGGTAAAAATTAACTTCATAGTTAAGTGTACAATCGGTCGCTGTCAAAACAAGTACAGGGTGGACTATAAAGAATTTACTGTTTTAAAAGGTCGCGTTATTGCAATCTAACGGTATGTCGGAGGGGGTGCGGGTGGCTGGGAAACTCAGTTACGATGGAACGCTTTACGGGTGAGCAGCGTGAATTTAGTGAATGAATAATTTCAAAACAAATAAAAACCATTGTGGAAAGTTATGGTAGGACAGATACCATAAATTATCTGTTTGGAATTGCCAATAATTTTGAGTTTTGAAATATTTTGTAATATATTTAAAAAATATTAATTTTAAATTATCCGACTTTCAATTTATTTAATACTAGATTGCCCGACAGACGTTGTCCTGTCCAAATTTCAATTACTGCTCCATTGCCTCATTCTAGAGGAACCGTCTATATCTTAAGTGGAGTTAAACAAAATCGCATAACGTAAACTCGACTTTACGTAAGTACGATTTTTGTAATTTTTTAGCCATCCCCCTCCATTATTTACGTAAGAACGATTCTTGTAATTTTTAGTACCTCTTCCCTGTGTTGCTACGTAATATTGTGCCCCCCCCCACATTTTACGTAAGAATTAATTAAAAACGGTTGGGACTAAAAGGTGGGGGCGAAACGGTACGGGGCCAAACATCCCGAGGCGAAACGGCGGTGGCAAAACGGTGGGGACTAAACGGCGGAGGCGAAACGTCATATAACCTTAAATTTTACTTTTGCAGGTCAAGTACCGCTATAGTTTTACTATTTTCATATCGTTATCCAGATTTATGCCTGTTTTCTTTACCTCGAGATATCTGTTGGATACGAATCTATTAGACAAATTAATCAAGTAACCAAACAGTCAACAGTAATTGAAATTCTGATTTATTTGTCTAATAGATCCGTATCCGATACCGATAAATATCTCGAGGTGAAGAAAACGGGAATTAGCGAAGTACAATAGAATTTTGCAAATCCCTTAAAAAAAGTTTTGTAATTTGAAATTATTGTTAAAAACCATGTCCATAAAAAAACCATAAGAAAACCATGTCAAAAGACAGTTTAGTTTAATCATATTATTTCCTTTTTTAATTAATTAGGTTTTTTTATAAATATGTAATATGCATTTAATTAAAAAAAAAAATTAATTAAATGAATTTATGTATACGTGAGGGGGGAGCTCTTTCAAAATCAGATAGTTATGAGGGCTTTTATTTTCTTAACACCGGTAACACCCCTTTGTTACGCCGCTGTACGGCCTAAATCTAAATCAAAACACTCAGGTAAAAGTAAAGTAATTTATTTTTAGCGAGACCCCGTGCCAAGCCGGGCTCGTTATGTATAAAAATAAATTTTATTCTTTTAATTGCACCTACTTTTGTTTATATTTTAAAAATTTGATCTTGCAGAGGGGTAGAGATTATTCAGCGAGATCTGAATAATATACGTGTGTAGAAACAGTTTTTCTTTCTAACAAAATTACTGGGATTGGGGGGGGGTATTTGATACTTCTAATGTTGGACTTATCATTTTCTATCATTCTCGTCGTGATGACTCACGACAACCTTGGTAGTTATTTTATAAAACTGATGACTTGCGATCTAGATCTTTCTGAAAGTTTCTACAAATACTATGTAATATTTAATATTGTTTGAGGGAATTTTGTCGAATTTGTTGTGGGAATTAGTTTTAGTTCTGATTGCAAGTGTTAAGGGATTTCACCACTCTGAAATTTTCAAAAAACGTTTAACCATTTCAATTTTCAAATTATTTCCGAATTTATAGCAATTAAAAGTGAGCGCTGTAAAGAGCCGATAAGAAACTTAGGTAGCAATTGTTGCATTGACAAAGAGTATTGTTCTTTCAGTCAGTTTTTCATTGCAACAATTTCCTTGGGGTTTTTTGCCCCAAAAAAATACAAAAATGGAAAACACAAAATACAGATTAGAACAAAAATGACACAAACGGAACACTTAAATCCAATGAAAATTAACAAATCAACGAAGGAAAAATGTAAGAAAAAATTAAGTTGGTATTTTCTTTTAGGTAAAATTTGTAATACGTACATATATAAAGTACTTCAGTTGTTCACTGCTTTAATTTATAGTACTGAGTACGTTTAGCAAAAATATTGCAAGTTTTAAGTGAATATAAGTGCATTAATAACTGAATAAAATAAATTTATCTTAATTTGGTTAATAAAAAAAAGTAATGGACAGTTGTAATATAGCTCATAAAATGACTTCTAATTTACATCGCCTTCTTCCTCTGAAGAGGTACTCGAAATTGCACTTTTCAAACTGGTGGACAAAATATCTCAAGGTCTACTTAACCGATTTTGTTAAAATTTAAAACACATATTCTTCATAATATTATCTAAGGTGTAGCATTCGATTTATTTAATTCGGTGCCAAGTTCATTAGTTATAAGTTTTTAAAACTCAAAATTTCGACAAAAATCAGAAATCGTTTTTCAAACAATTGAAACAAGTTTTCGCTATGCTACATCTTAGGTGTTACTTTTTTTTATATAAAAAAACAATTAATTTTTATTTTTTAGACGATGCCTGACAGAGAAAATAATTCCACCATCAGCAAGGATTTTCAAGACAGGGTTTTACTTGATAGCTCATATCTCCATCCTATTTCAATATTTTTTATACTTACATTTTATGTCAAATCATTCATAAAACTATGTACATGTGTAAAATGAAAGTTATGTTATATACTTAGGGGACGTCCATTAATTACGCGAGCACAAACTGGGAGGAGGGGTTCCACAAAATCTTAGCAAATCTCATTTAAAGGGAGGGGGGTCAATAAAAATCTCACGTCAACATTTTAATTCAGGGATTTAATTAATTTAAAAACATTTAAATCAGATTCATTATTATAAAAAACAACATTTTGTATTTTATTATAAATTATAAAGTAAATCTCACGTGAGGTAGAGGGGGTGAGTCCCGCTACATCTTACCAAATCTCACCAAGGGAGAGGGAGGGGTCCAAATTTTAAGAAAAACTGCTCACGTAATTAATAGACGTCTTTTTAAATAGCTGCGTTAGAAAAAATTTTACTTTTTTTTTTATTAATTTGGACCGTCAAAAAATACAAATAGTAGCGGAATTTGTACAAAAAAGAGCGGTCCGAGTTTCGTATCCAACAATGCTTAAAAAGCCTCGTTGTTACTAGCTCGGTAAAACAAAAGTCATAAAGGAGATACAATATAAAACAAATGAAAAAAGAGATACAATAAGAAAAAAAATGAGAGAAAATAAAAGAAAAAGAATAATAATTAAAAAGAGCAAGTCCAACTCACGTCAGTCGATGAAACTCTATTTTTTATTAAAATTTGGTGGATACGGCCAACAAGTAGTTTTCGGGAATACGGCCCGAAGATGGATTTAGCAAGTAAGGCTGAAGATGAAGATACGCGTTGAATAGGTAACAACGAAGCAGCAAATCGGCGTTCTTATGGCTCTGAATTTTTCATCTTATCAGATTTCATTGATTTATTTTCAAAAGTCAGACCCCCATTTATTTTATTTTATTTTTACTTTATTCTATTTTTCATTCTGTCTCTTAATTTACAGGATAACTTTTTCACGCATTTTATTTTACTTACATTGTTGTTTTATTTTCCTCACCTCCCATTTTATTTCCCTTTTAAACTTTAATATCAATACATGACATGGCTCGATGCCACTTCCGGGTTTAGCAATCCCCTAAAATTGCCCACGTTATTCGTTCCATTCACCAAATGTAGGAGATTAGGGCAGCATTTGCATGCTGCCGCATGCTCCAATTGTCATGTTTCAGTTTCAGTTTAATTTTACTTTTTATACCAATTTTTCCGAACGCCAAGGTGGTAAACCCCTTAACAAAATGCAAGTTAATAATAAATACAGGATAAATAAGTAGGGATGTGATAAATAAATATACAGAGTGTTGCATAAATACTCGATGTGCAATTCTATTAGTTGGGAACTTTATTAATACGGAACTCTCTAATCGCGGTAATCTCTAACACAAATCCCAACACCCTTACAGTAAGTACGGGATTAGCAGCATTTAAATCTATGGTGAGAATGTTACTTTCTTTGTGACCCACGAAAAAAATCAAACCGTCGAACCATTACACCGTTGGGCCAGAGTTCGGGCATATAACTAACAAATCAAGTATCGAGAGATCGGCTCCAACTTTAAATGATGAGATATCGTCATATATACATTGAGATGTTATTTTATTTAAATTTTAAATTTGCCAAATTCCTTTCTTTTTATTTTTTTATTTATTACGCCTCGACTAGCACCAGGGTAGAAGACTCTTACCTCTTTTTATAATCTTTTGCAGTATATTAAAATATAAATCTGACCTAAATTGAATTGATTTAATTTCACAATTTCCAACAATATAAATGCCACACTTCTGGCCAAAGAATCCAACATCAGCTTCACTGAGCAAAAATAAAGCCGCATTTATTACGACACCTTTTGCAGTCTATTAACTAGACTTTATTTTTGCTAATCTACTAAAATTCAAATGTTTATACAAAATTACAAATTTAAACCCCAAAAAACCACCCCGCAATAATCATTCTCTGTTGCGCCAATCAAAAACAAGTCATTCCCCGAATCCAACAAAAATGCCATGTACCAGATTTGTACTATAGAAAAATATCCCACCTATTATGTTACAAATCTGCAAATTGTGATAATTTTACAACTTTTTTTATTTTATAAAGTTTTTAATTTTAAATATATTATACAGGGTGTCCCCGGATACGCTTTACATAACTTAGGTAGAGATAGAGGATACTTTTCTAAAGAAATATCACATAAAAATTTTTTTTCTAAATTCAAGCTCTCGAGAGTTACTTCTCTCTGAAGCACTTTTCCACTTTCACGTGGCAATAGCTCCCAAAATATTGATTTCTTAGTAAAGATAGATTGGTGCTTTTTAATAGAGCGTTAAATACTACACACTAGATTCAAACATTTTTTGATCTAAAATCAACGGCTTTCAAGTTATGAATTAAAGTAAGTAAAATATAATAGTTTTAAAAAAACCAAAAAAGACGCTTTATGTCGCAATAAAAATTTTAAAATAATTTTTAATTTATTGAACTAATTTAAAAAGCGTGGAGCGCTTTTTCAAAATTAATTTAATAGACACATAACCAAAAAGCGCTCCACGCTTTTTGAATTAGTTCATTAAATTAAAAATTATTTTAAAATTTTTAGGGCGACATAAAGCGTGTTTTTTGTTTTTTTTAAAACTATTATATTTTATTTTATATTTTTCAGTCTTAAAATGACGTTTAACATATCATCTTGAACGCTACAATTTTGTTGTTTTGTAATTTCTCTATTGTCACGCCACCTGTCGACGACACAATTTTTGTTAAACCTAGATAAAACTTTTATCGAAATCTTGAATAGTAGTGTCGATAGGAAATTGTCACATAGCTAACCATGCACTGTCATCTAAACTAAACGTGTATGCAAAATTTCAGCTCAATCGGAAAGGAAGTAGGTTAAATTTAACTTCCAAGATTTTCTTACTTAGTTAGTTAGTTAGTTTGTTACAAGTGAAGCTAATAAAAGCGTGTTAAAAATATGTTGAAAAATATGAGCTTTTATTTATTTTGTTTTTTCTTCTGTCTAGTAAAAATTTTTGAAAAACGTAATTCTTTTTACAGATAATCAGAATAAAATAAACAAAACAGCTACAATAAAAAAATTAAATTCAAATGTTTTTATTATTATCTTGTGATGATATTAGACTTGTGATATTTTTATCTCTATTGGATTGTATAGCTTTCCGCAGAGTAACACTGCAATATATAGATACTTAGCCCTGCGGAACTGCTTTGGAATTTCGTAGTAAATTGCTCTATATGTTGCAAGGTATGTTAATGGTGAGCCTTTATAAAAACACAAAATGCTAAAAAAAAAATTAATTTTATCTTCTATGAACCGTTGGTAATAAGTAATCTGCATGATAGCCAACTACAATATATAGACATATAAATAGAGAAGATCAAGTGGAGAAGATTAAATAAGAACTTTGAAAACATTTTGAAAATGAGTATTTCATTTGTTACACACCGATCTCGAAAGAAGCAATTACTAAATGATCAACCACTGTTTCAACTATCGAGCAAGGATAATATGAATCTTCCAAGTAAACAATTTATGAACTTATATTTCAATGAATCTGTAATCTACAATCTTCTTCTGAAGTATGTGGTTGATTTTGATACAAGGCGCGAACAAGGTTATCCAATCATGGACGACAAATATCCTGGCTCCGCAATAATTGTGAAACAATCACATTATTATTCTGGCACACATCCAATGAATATGGAAACGTGTACTAGATGTAGAAAAGTAATCCCAATTGCAAATATGAATAAGCGCATAGCGGGAGAAGACTGTTTTTACCATTGGGGTAAACTACATTACCAGGATGGTTACTCATGTTGCAAAAGAAATTATGCGTCTCTTGGATGTACCAAAGATAACTTTCACACATGGAATGGATTACGCGAAGGTGTTAACGGACCAATTCAAGGTTTTGTTTCTACTCCAAAGTTAATACAAAATCACTACGGTGGCAGTTATGGAATTTTTGCTCTAGATTGCGAAATGGGCTACACAACAGCTGGATTCGAACTTATAAGAGTGACTGTGGTTAATTGGAATGGAGCTTTGCTGTACGATAGCATGGTTTGGCCCGAAAACTGCTTACTTGACTTAAATACTCGATTTTCAGGTATCTCCTGGAAAATGTATCATTCGAATCCGAAGAAAACCCTTTCCGAAGTACAAAGCGATTTAACAGGTTTTATTAACTCTTCCTCTTTGATTGTGGGACATGGACTCGAAAACGATTTAAAAGTGTTAAAACTTCTGCATGCTAACGTTGTGGATACCTCTATAAGTTTTAACCACTTTAAAGGTTTACCGTTTCGATATTCGTTGAAGGAACTCTCACAAAACTTTTTAAACAGAAATATTCGTCCTTACGATTATGGTCACGATAGCTTGGCCGATGCCCGAGCTTCCATGGATCTGATTTTATGGAAGGTACAAAACGATTTTGAAAATGAAGTAATATATTTATAAAATCAAATTGAAGTTTAATTTTGATTTTAAATAGTTTTTTTTCAAATGATTAGTTAATAAATTACTTAGTTAATAATATAATAATTTTAGCCTTAAAAATTTTATTTATTCTTTGGGATCTTACTAGGTTCAAAATGGCAACTTTTACAAGGCTATACATTAATCCTTTCGGCCCTGCCATTGTATTGTATTGTTATGGGTAATATGTACTGTATTTGAAATACTGTATTTTGTATTTTAAATACTCGGAACAAAATGTATTTGTATTTTGTATTTCAAATACCCAAAACAAATGTATTTTGTATTTCAAATACATGTTTTCATGTATTTTGCCCACCCCTGATTACAGGTTATCATCGTTATTGCACAAAATGCGGTGTTGTCGTATCTTTATTATTGACTATTATCAATCTCGAAAAATAGCTTGACAATGAAACTTAAATGAAATAGATGAAATAATGAAACTTAAAAATATTGACAAGAAAATATTGATAACTTTCAAAATTGACAAAAAATTGATAATTGTCAAGGCTGTCGTGAATAACACTGATTATATCGTAGATCATTGAATTAGTGAATATCAATATCATTAAGTTTTGAAGCTACTATTTTTGCCGTATTTTTATTTGTTTATAAACCCAAAACGTTTTGTCTACTAAACATTAAATTTACAGTAAGCAAAATAGAAATAAATGTAAGTATTAATTTATGTATCTAGTATTAATTTATGTATCTATATTTTATATACTGCAATTTTTTTTAACTTTTCGAAAATGTGCTAAAATAAGCACCAAAAAAGCTTAAAACTAAATTTAAGCATAAAGGTATCAAAATAAGCATATAAGCATCAAAAACATAGCGCCAAATGACATAGTTCTACCAGATTCATGGACATTATATCAATTACACTTCTGCTATCAATATTTCTGTATAGCAAAATTTCTAGAAATCCGTACTCTAGTTATAAATACTTATGAATACCATCTGTAGTCTATTTCAAGAACTAAAATACCCAAACTCACCGTGCTTTGCTGTGTGCACACTGTGCGCGCACTATCTATGGCGCGCACTGTGTCACACCATAGCATAGATGAGAGAGATAGTAGTGCTACTCATAAGCACTAATAGGAAAGCAGCCACCAAGATGGTGGCCAAGATAGATTAAAGAATATATAGTAGTAATAGATACTCAACTCCCACCTATTTTTAAGACCAAGTAATAGTTTATACCATCGACACTAGAAGCGCTGTTAATCGTGCGATAAAATCGGCGGGAATTCAAATGAATACGTATTCGAGTTAATAAATTTTGTTGTAAATATTAATGAAAATTTTTCCAGTATAATTTGTTCTATAAAATTATAACTGGGAAATATCCATTAATATTTACAATTTTCAATAATACTCGTAAAAGCTTTTAGCTTACCTAACTTAAATTAATTGTACATAATTGAAGACATAAGAAAAATATGTAGTACTATATTTTGTTTCTATTTTACATTTCATTTTATATTTTGTTCTATTAAACAAGTTGTTTTGTTTGATTGATTTTTTTCTTCGATGCCTTATGTTTCAAATAAACAATTTGAGCTTCTTTTTTGATAGGATAGTTTAATACCAATCTTCTATTGTCGACCCCCTTTAAAATTTTGTTAACATTTTTTATCCACATATGTATGTAAAAAATTACAAACATATCGGTAAACATATGCAACAAGTCATATCGTTTATTGGTATCAAGATATGTAAATACGATACCAAATTGGCTTTAACATTTCCATTACTGCAAACTTTTCGAAGAAAGTAATGAAGCACATCATTGCATTTCCTAAAAAGTTTTAAAAAATTAGTATTCGGCCTAGTCAAAGCTTTCGGACTGTAAGCTCTAGCTTCTAAAATAGGAAAAACCTCATCTTCTGATGATTTTAGGAAATCCCGTTTACAATTGGGGCATGCACCAATTTTTTTAAAAATTTTTCTTGCCATATACCCTGCAAGGTATGGGTGAGCATTTGCAACATTGCTATCTGAACTAAATTCAAAATCGGGATGTGGTGGAATAGACATCAAATTCACGGTAACTTCTTCGTTATCGGACTCAGATTTTTATGTTAAAAAGTCTTTTAATGCACTTAACGACCCCACACTGTCATCCTTTTCACATCTGCAAACCATAGTAATTAAATAATTAGCACACGAAATATATAATTAATACACGAATTTTCTTAATTTTGACAAATTAACTTCAAATTTGTTTGCGCATGTCAAATAGTAACATTAATAAATGCAGTGCCACCTGAAATTGAATTAATTTCAAATTTGTATTTTTTATTCTTTATCATTATCACTATACGGAGTACCGGGGCAAGCCCCTCTGCTCCTTCATCTCGTATTGGTGCTTCACTGTTTTGGAAGTTTTGGGGGTTGTTAGCCCCCTTTGATGACGCATGAGTACGTTGTTGGATGTTGTTTTTGGCAGTCTTGCTTCGATTTTGTCCCCCTGTGTTTTGCTAGCGCAAAACTTGAGAGTTGCAGTTCTCGATGATGGTGGCTCAGAATAGAAAAAACTTCGGTATTGAAGGGGACGGCTCCTTTTCATCGGTGGTGATGTGGTAGGAATATTTTTAGTTGCCTGGGTGTGCGGCGTGGGTGGCAATTTTTGTTATTTTTGCCACTTCCGTAGTGATTTTGTTGATCACTGTGACGTCGATTTTGGCGTCGGTGAGCACCGCTACGAAGGTGTGTGTGGTATTTGCGATTACAGATTTTCACGAAAAGCAACCTTGAAAAGACATTTACTAACTCATACAGGCGAGAAACCGTTCGAGTGTGACTTTTGCGATTATAAATGTGTACAAAAAGCAGGTTTGAAAGTACATTTACTAACTCATACAGGCGAAAAACCGTTTGAGTGTAACTTTTGCGATTATAAATGTACATAAAAAGGAAACTTGAAAAAACATTTACTAACTCATACGGGCGAGGAACCGTTTGAGTGTAACTTTTGTGATTATAAATTTTCACAAAAAAGAGACTTGAAAAGCCATTTACTAACTCATACGGGCGACAGAAAACGGTTTGAGTGTGATATTTGCGGCTATAAATGTTTACAAAAAGGAAGTTTGAAAACACATTTACTAACTCATATGGATAAAAAAAAGTGTAATATTTGTAAATACGAAAGTTCTTACAAGCGAAGCTTGGCAAAGCATTTAAGAACAAAGCCATGTTTCAAAATCATATTTTTTTTATTTTGAAATTTTAATTTTTGTTTAATTTTGAATTATTTTGATTTTGTAAATAATTTGTTATTGTTATGTGTGTTGCCTAAATATAGTTATTAATTACATTATTTATTGCAAGGTAGTAGGTCGGTAGTAGGTATTCACTTGTTTTTACGAATCCAAAAATAAATGTAAACGTTCAATATTACAATTAAATATACAATTAAACCCAAGTTGTTATATTATGAATCCACGGACACAACAGTTATGATGATAAATATTTTGAAAACTTAATTGTTTGCGCCAACAAATTTTAAGTTTTGATTATGGATGCTTTTTGCCAGGTCCGTCAAGGTGAACGAACGCGTTGTGCGGAAGTCTCCGCTTATTTTGTTATATTTTGCGTCTCTGATTAGAGATAATTTAATTTTATGTGAATAAATAGTTTTGATTTGCGTCGGTAATTATTTTTTGATATTTTGGAAATTTTTGTTCCCATTTAGACGAGTTTTGGCGTATTTTCGGTGGTAAATTTTGCTGCTGAAATACATCGAAGGGATGGGCATTCTGCCCAAAATTCAATCTGGATTCCGTGCGGGCTTTAGTACATCTACAGCATTGGCCAAGGTATCGAATGATATCATTCGTAATATGGACAACTCTAAAGTAACCGTTGTGGTGCTACTCGATTACAGTAAGGCGTTCGATGTAATCAATCACGAGCTTCTTTTGGCTAAGTTGAGCTACTATGGATGCGACAGCTCTGCTCTCAAGCTTCTCATTAATTTCTTGGATGGACGAACACTATGTGTAAAACTTCATGGTAGTGTATCTGGGGACCTTATCATTATACAAGGCGTTCCTCAGGGTAGCTTATTGGGTCCGTTGCTTTTTGTGATTTTCACATCGGATCTTCCCAAAGTTCTGCCTGAAAATTGTGATGCCCACTTGTATATCGATGATATTGAAGTATATACTTCAGGTATATACCTAGTGTCGAAGCTATTTTACGTTGGTTTACTACAAACGGCTTGGTAATTAATTCAGGCAAAACAGTTTGCCTCTGTATGGGTAATGTGCGCTGCCGAGCTATTGCCGACAGTGTAAGATATACAGATGTTCTTCTTGATAATAAGGTCATTGACCTCAGGGAAAAAGCGACAAATCTAGGTGTGATATGAGACTCTGCCTTGAACTTCGATGATCATGTCAAAAAAATATGTAGTACTGGTTATTAGAAGCTCAAGTCGTTGTACTGGTACAAGCTATTTCTTCCTTCTCACGTCAAATTGAACCTCGTTCAAAGTCTCGTAATGTGCCATATCGACTACTGCGCGACCGTGTACTATGGTTTCCTTATACTTCCTCTTTAAAGAATAAATTGCAAGTGCTACAAAATTCTTGTCTATGCTATGCTTTCAACATTGAACGTTGGGATCACATCACTCCCTTCTACAATAGATTGAATATGTTACGGTCAATGATGTAAATCCGGCGTTGACGTCAATGGCCGGACAATGACGTCAATGCCAATTTATGTTGGCCATTAACGTCATTGTCCGACCATTGACGTCAACGCCCTGCGCACTGTTTGCGGTACTTGCGTGATACGACTTGTGTAAATTCGACGACGTACCATTTATTTTGTTGTAAATAAAACGCAGTTTCACCTTTACTTGTGTTTTTCATTTTGCTTTTGCACTTTAGGATACCATCTCTGGCGAGCGGCAAAAAGTGCATTGCACCATATTTTTGAACAGATGAGATTTTTGAGTGGAGCAAGATTCAATCTTGTCTTTCGACCCCCCCCCCCCCCATTTTTGTTCTTCACTGAGTTGAGCCGTACCCATACGAAGTCGCCGATGCTCGCGAAAAATACATTCATCGGCCAAGGCATAGCTACTGACGCACGGCCAAGGCTCGGCGCTTTGTAAAGGCCAATGCTTGGTAAACACATGCTGCTGTGTTAAATTTTCATTATTGACATGCGATCTTCGGCCGATGATTTGAAAAATTACTTTTTGCCTCTGCGCATTACAACAGTTACTTCATAAATTAAAATTGAATCAAGTTTATTCATCATGTCCGAGCGAGTGAAAAAGTATCGAACACTAAAAAAAATTAAAAACGGGTTAACTTTGAAAAATTTTATTCTTGAGTTTATTTTTAACAGTAAAAATAATTTAATATATTTGTTAATAAATACTTCTTTTAAGGGGGCCGTCACTAGCGTGGGTGATCACCTCGCACTTTATTTCAGAATAATTAAAAAGAAAGTGGCGGTGCCCTGTTTATAAAAGCTGAACTATTTTTTCTTTGCTACTTACCAAGAATTAATTGAAACTTAGCTAGTTTTATCTTGTTTCTCAAAATACGCCATATTAGTGCAGCGTCAGATTCTACGAATCCAGTTCCAAACAAAACACCCGACATAACCTCGTTTTTTCCACTTTGACATTTGGTTTGATTTTTGAACGATTTGGGTGCTTCTGTGCATTAAAACGAGTTAAAAATGCGCAATTATATATTAGGTAACCGTTCTTGAAGTTGTGGTGGATATTGTTAACAAAATTTAGGTACTCGATTTATGCAATGTTTGAATAATGTTTTGAACTTAACTGTTAGTTTCAGCAATAACAATGACCCAAACGAACATTTGTTACAGTAGGCACGTTTTTTGAAGATTGGAAAAATGAGAAAAATCCTCAAGTAGAAATGGTTTTAATATAAGTTTAATTCCTCGGTTGGTAGTTGGTGGATTCGTAAATGATACAAATTTTTATATAAAATAAGGTACATACATGCATTAGTGACTTCATATTTAATTATTTCCAAATGTTTATGTGAGAATGAAGAAACGGACATTCTATAAAGGTAATGATTGTGTTTACAATAATTTTATTGTTTCTAAATTCCTTATAAATTCTTACAGTTACTTGTTGATTTGGAATTCTCGAAGAGAGGTCAAGTAATTTGCTATCACATGGTTGCATTGATGCACATCATAACATTTCCATAAGTGCATGGAGGATAAACTGTGCGTATTGTGGTACAATAACCATTACATCACTACCGTGATCTTCCAATTTGTATCGATGGACTATTTACATCGCTGGAATAAATAAATTCAGCTAAAAGGAGACTTGATAAATAAAAAAGTTTTAAATATAAATCCTTTCATTTGTACCCAACGAAGATCTAAAGTGATTATGTGATATAATAATGATAATAACAGGACGAGGTTTTAAATTAATAGGAGAAAATCGGTTGTTTTTAAATTTATTTTATTTTGAAAACCGTACTACGAAACCTGCTTATTTATGTTCTGTAATAATAATTGAACAAAATCAAGAAAACAAAAAATTGCAATAGTCAAAAATATTCATGCCAAGGCCTTTGTATAGTTCATAAATCAAGTTAAAATCCTACTCGTTCTCAATTTCCGAAGAAAAACGTTCCTGCACTTTTCGTACAGGTGGTGGGTGTAAATTTATGAGCGTTCCAATCAATCAAACTATTATTCCATAAGTCTTAAGAGTGTGAGGTGTAAAATCAAGAATTTTGTATCACTCCATGCGTCGAATAGCCCTTGCAACATGAATTCTAGTCCCGGCTATGGAATTCGTTTACTGCACCTGTTCCGGTGTCACTTCCCATATTTATTTACCTTTATTTGCATCTGAAACGTTTATAACATTATCCAGTCAAATTTTAAAAATCTTATTACCTCTATAATAATAATCAGGTGTCCATTCCTTTTGGAATATACCTACTCCTTTTTGCGGAGTCTTTACGATTCATTTTGCGGGTTGAATCACTCCCCATATCCTTCTGTTCGTTATTCTAAATCTTCATGTTTGTCTTGGCTTCGTTTACTATTTTTCTCCACACTATTCTGTTTTTGCATTTCATCTTCCAATTTGTCACATCCATTTCTTTAAGGTCGTCTGTCACCTCGTCTAGCCATCTATCTTTCGTTCTTCCCCTCATTCTCGTCTCACTAGGTCTCCAGTTCATGATTTGTCTTAGAATGTTGCTTGGTTCTTTCCTTGTTACATGACCCAGCCATCTGATTCTCTGCGCTTTTATAAATCTTACAATATCTTCATTTCTCATTATTTTCGCTAGTTCAGCATTCATTCTTATTCTGTACTCGTTCTCGCCTATCTTCTTTAAGCCTGTAATCAATCTCAATATCTTTCTCTCAAATATTCTCAGTCTGTCTTCCTCTTTCTTAGTCAGATTCAGTACTTCGGCAGCATACGTGACTACTGTTCTTATAAAGGTTCTGTATATTCTGATTTTAGTTTTTGCAGATATGCTCTTACTTTTTAATATTCTTTTGTTTGCATGGAATGCTCTCCATCCAGCCTGCACTCTTTCTCTTATTTCTGACGATCTTTCGTTGTACTTATTGAGTTGTACTCCCAGGTATTTGAATTTCTCTACCTCCTCGAACTTGTACTTTCCAATCTTTAAGTCTTTCAGTCTTCCGTCGCTCTCTCTATCAAACCTCATGTATTTGGTCTTTTGCTCGTTAATCATCAACCCCATCTCCATCGCATGTTTCACCATATCTTTGAGAATCTGTATCATTTTTTGTATTGATCTCGCTATAATAACAACATCATCTGCGTAAGCTAATATTTGCCATTCCTTAGTTGCTATCGTTGCTCTATTTCCCAATTTTCTTACTATACTCTCAATTACCAGGTTGAAGAGAACGGCCGACAGAGCATCTCCCTGTCTCACCCCACTGTTAATTGCAAACTCGTTTGTTTCTTTTGCTCCTATTTTGACAGTTGCGTTGGAATCTCTCATCGTCATTTGCACAAGCCTTCTTATTTTTTTGGGTACTTTCATTTCTACCATCACTTTGTATAGCTTCTCACGTATAACTGAGTCAAAAGCCTGCTGGAAGTCAACAAACAGCAGATGCATTTTTATATTATGTTCGTATGATTTTTCGACAATTTGTCTTATAATGTGTAGTGCATCCACTATTGATCGTCCCTCTCTAAAGCCGTGTTGGTATTCTCCAGTTCTCTCCTCAATCACAGGTTTTATTCTATTGTATATAAGTTCTGATAGGATTTTGTATGTCACCTGCAGTAAGGTTATTCCTCTGTAATTACGACAATCTTCTATATCACCCTTCTTGTGGATTGGTACTATTTTACCGGATTTCCACTCGTTTGGCATTTCTTCTTTTCTCCAGATTTGCAGTACCAGCTTGTGAACTCTTTGATGTAATTTTTCGCCTGCGTTCTTTAACATTTCGCCATTTATTCCATCTCTTCCCGGCGCTTTTCCATTCTTTATTCTCATCATTATTGTTTCAACTTCGCTAAATGACGGTTCTATCACTGCTTCCTCATCTGTTTCTTCTTCAGTATCTTCATTAAATTCTCTTTTGTCATACCTGTTTAGTAGTTTCTGAAAATGTCTTCTCCATATTTCATTAACTTCTTCCTCGCTGTTACCTTGTATTCCATTTTCGTCTTTCATAGTTCCGATTGTTATATTGCATTTTTTCTTTTGCTGTTTTATTCCAAGGTAGAACTTTTTAATGCTATTTCTGTTGAAATCGTTTTCTATTTCGTTCATCGTTTCATTTAGCCATTTTTCCTTTTTTTCCTTGTATTTCTTGTATACCTCTCTTTTTTTGGTTCTGTATATATTCTGGTCTTCTTCGCTATTTGTCTTCATCCATTTCAATCTTGCGTTTTTCTTGCTCTCTGATACTTCTTCGCATTCTTTATCAAACCATTTCTTATCCTTAGTTCGCTTCTTGCATCCCACTATTTTTTTGGCGCTAGTCTGCATTATTACTTTAATATTGTTCCATTCGCCGTCTAGGCTTTGTTCTATTGCTTTGCTATCTATTGCCTTGTTTGTTTCTTCTGCATATTCCTTTTTAATTTTTGCTTGAGCAAGTTTTTCAATTGCTAATAATTCTTTGCTTTCATCTCTTTTTTGCTTGTGTGCTCCTCTGTGTGCTATTTTTGCTGTTACTAGATAATGGTCGGAGTCTATATTTGCACCGCGATACGTTCTCACATTTTTGATGAGTGTTACTCTTCTTCTCGATATACACACATGATCAATCTGATTCCCCTCTGCGCTGTTACTTGCTCCCGGTTTAGTCCATGTTATTTTGTGAATTGCCTTGTGATTGAACTTTGTGCTGCTGATCACCATATTCAGCGCCGCCATTATGTTGCACATTCGATGTCCATTGTCATTAGTTCTATCATGTATCGTAAATTTACCCGCTATTTCACGTATGTAGTCTTCTTTTCCTATCTGGGCATTGAAATCCCCTAAAAGTATTAGTGTATCGTGTTTGGGTATAGCTTCAGCCAGCTCTTCTAGTATATTGTAAAATTGTTCCTTTTCGCTGTCGTTTTTATCTTCAGTTGGTGCGTATACAATTATTATACTCAGATTCATCGGCTTTGCCCTTATTCTTATGTAAGTAATTCTTCCGTTTACTGGTTTAAACTGCATTATATCCTTTCTCAGTTCATTCTTTACAAAAAAACCCACCCCGTTTGCTCCTTGTTTCTCTTCTCCGGAATATAGGAAGACATAATCTCCCACATCTATTTCCCCATTTCCATCCCATCTTATTTCTTGAATTGCAGCTATGTTGATTTTATATTTTGCCAGTTCACTTGCTGTTTCATACATTTTCCCCTTCTTCAGCATCGTTCTCACGTTCCACGTACTCACTCTCCAAATTCTAGCTTCTCTCTTCCTTCTTTTTCTTGCGTTACTTTTGAATTTTTTATTTATTCTCCTATTCGATAGTCCTGTTTCTCGGCGGTCCGTACCATACATCTCTTGCCTATCACGATTAGCTAGTTTTTTGGTATCTCTTGTAGGCATCCCAACTCTTTATTCCATTTCATTAACTTGCCTTCACTTATAATTTTCTGGTATCCTACCTTTACCTTTTTTCCGTCTTTTCTTAGTACTTCTGCTTGTTTTCTTATTTCGGCTTGAATTTTCCTCTCAGTGACTGTTAGATCATTGTCTATGTATACTTTCTTACCAGCAATCTCATTCAATCTAGCTTTGTTTCTCATTACTTCCATTTTTGATTCCCAACTGTCAGTTTCAATTACGGTTCTTTCCTTTCCTATGTTGTAAGCAGACACCAGTTTTATTTCAATGGCCAAATCTTGCTTTATAAAGTGTTTAACCTTTTCCTCTAGTGTAGCCTCCTTGTCTGCTACAATGTTCAGTCCCGTTATTACCATTCTATTTTTCCTTTTTAGTTTTTCCTGCCGTTCCATTTTAAATTCTATGTCGCTCAGTTTATTTTCAAGATCTTTAATTTTTACGTTGTTAGCATCTCGTTCCAGTTTCCAGTTGGATTCCTTTTGATTTATTTCCTCGCGAAGCAATTTTATTTCCTCCGATTGCTTTTCCATCTGTTCTTGAATTTTCTTAATGCTTTCGCTTATATCTCGTTTTACAGCAGTATTTTCGGTTCTAACTTGTTTTATATCTTTGCTTATGTTGGCCATGAATTCTCTAATTTCCTCCATATCGCCTTCGATCGGGTTGGGGACACTTCTGATTTTAGTAGGTGTTCTAATGATTTTCTTGCTTTTTTTTAAAAATACCGTTGTTCTCTTCTCCTTCAGTTTCGCGTTCCCCTGGTCTTCTCCTTTTAATATAATCGTCCAGACGCCCTGTACTGTTTGATCTATCGCGATATGCCTCCTTCCGTTGTTGATTGCCACTCATTTAACTTGGGTGTGTTGTTATTTTCTGTTTGGTATTCTTCTGATCGCTCAAGTTATACTTTTATGCACTGTGTGTTGCCTATTTCCTTGAATTGGAATCGCGTTCAAACTTCAGTTCGGTTCAACACCTCGGAAACTTCCGCTTGATAACCTTATTCTTTCGATTATTTCGCTACAAAATTTTCTATCAAAGATTAATTTAACTTTTTCACAGTACCTTCTGTTATCTCCTATTTGTTCTACTGTATTTCCTCTTGCTACCAGACAACGTCCTCGCCTTTCTTTTGCACTTTAACTCCTCTAAATTCACTTTGAAACGAGCCAGTTTATAAACACGTAGGTCTATATCTATCTCTCTCTCTCTCTATATCCTCTACTTATCCTCTCTCTTATTACCTCTACAGTGGCTTATATTCATTTGTGGACACATTTTACCACATTTAAAGACAGGACTGTGTACCGAGAGCCAGGTTATCAAACTTTACATTAAAACCATTTCTACTAGAGGATTTTTGCATTTTTCCAATCTTCAAAAAACGTGCCTACTGTAACAAATGTTCGTTTAGCTCATTGTTATTGCTGAAACGAACAGTTAAGTTCAAAACACAATTCAAACATTACATAAATCGAGTACCTAAATTTTGTTAACAATATCCACCACAACTTCAAGAACGATTACCTAATATATAATTTCGCATTTTTCAGTCGTTATAATGCACAGAAGCACCCAAATCGTTCAAAAATCAAACCAAATGTCAAAGTGCAAAAAACGAGGTTATGTCGGTTGTTTTGTTTGGAACTGGATTCGTAGAATCTGACGCTGCACTAATATGGCGTATAGAAATGCATGGTAATAATATTATACCATGTGCTTATTGCAGTGATTATAATATTATACATACTTTACGATGAATTATTATTATATTTTCGAACAAAATGGAGCATATTATATGTGGTTTAAATAAAGAATTTCAAAACATAAAAATTTAGTGATTGAAAAACTATCTAATTTGGCCGGGAACTTTTTAGTACACCTAATAAATAAGTTTTTAATTTCTCCAGCACCGTAAAAAACTATCCCATATCGCATTCTGGACTCGAAACTCGCCTGGTAAACAGTCTTTAACACTTGAAAACTAACGTAGCTCGTTATCACTTTCATGCCATAAACAATTGAATTTAGATTAGCTCCAATCTCGAATCTCGTGTATCTGCTCTTTCCATGATAGATTGCTATCCACTTTTAAACCTAAAAATTTTGTTGCATGTATAATTTTATATTCAATTTGATCGATCTTGACATTTTCCGGAGTATCAATACCAGCTCTAGATGGTTTGAATAATACCACGTTTGTTTTTTGTTTGTTGAGTTTCATGTTGTTTTGGTGAAACCAATCTTCAACCCTCTTAAAAACCAAATTTAAGGTTTTAGAATACGTTTCAGAATACGTTTTGCCTTTCCGTAAAGATCCCTTAAGAGTTAGTGAATACGACCCTTAGTTTCAGTTTCAAAAGTTTCAAAAGGACGTGGTTTTACTAAATCTCAATTCGCTTGCATTATCTTATTTCGGATTATAAATGGTCCAAATTTCTCGTGCGTCTCTTCTTGACGTTCTGCTAAACGTTTAGATATTATTCCGTTCACTAAAAATTTTTTTTCACATATTTAAACTGTTACGAAATTTTGACATAAAAAATTTAATATTTTTATTATTATTGCTCTCTTGATTAGATTTAGTATTATAGTTTTTTCTATCCGAGGCAAATTGGGAGTGCATTCTTTGTAAATTTTTAAGAAGGGTAACAAGCTCGACGCCGACAATTATCGACCGATCAGCCTAACTCCAATAGTGGCAAAATTGATGGAGACTATTATCGCCGACGACATGATACGGTTTTTTATCGACAACAATGTTATACCCGAGTCACAGCATGGATTTTTGCCGGGGCGATCTGTCATTACCAACATGCTGAGGTGCTTGAACGACTGGAGCTCTAGCCTTGATCGAAAAAACCCGATGGATATAATTTATTTGGATTTCTGTAGAGCTTTTGATAGGGTGCCTAGAAGAAGACTCCTGAAGAAGTTGAGACATTTTGGTATTCGAGGTGATTTGCTTCAGTGGTTGGATGCATTTCTTAGTGACCGATCCTTTAAAGTACGAGTTGGACAGACTTTTTCCACCAATGCTTCTGTTCTTAGTGGTGTTCCTCAGGGATCCGTGCTTGGACCTCTGCTGTTCCTCATCTACTGTGCTGATTTACCATCCCTCATTTCATCCTTAACTTCCTCTTACGCCGACGATACTAAGATTTACAATAATCCAAATTCTTCCCACGATATCCTGCAGAACGATTTAAATAAAGTGTTGCAATGGTGCTCCGAGTGGCTAATCCCACTGAACATTGATAAGTGCGTTGTTATGCATCTGGGCAGAAACAATCCGCGGTTGGATTACGTGATCGACGGTCTGAGGCTGAGAGTTGTTGAGTCGCACAACGATCTCGGGGTGACAATAACGAGTGACCTTTCGTGGAGTAGTCACATAAGCAGGGTCTGCAGCAAGACAAAGACAATAGTGTATCTTCTTCCGAAGTGCTTTGAGAGGCCCAGTCCCTCTGTGGTTAGGAAGCTCTTTGTGACATACGTTCGTCCGCATCTTGAGTTTGCTGGTCCGGTGTGGAGTGCTGAATTAGTGAGCGACGTCGCTATGCTGGAGTCTGTGCAGAGGTCGGCAACGCGACTGGCTTTTTCTTACCATGGTAGACCAACTTATGAGGAACGTCTGCGCATTCTCGATCTGACGTCACTGGAACATCGGCGTCTTAGAGGCGACCTCATTATAACTTTTAGAGCCATCAACAACATGTCTCCGTTGGATATGTCACGCCTCTTCATCCTCAATACGGATAGTCGGCTGCGTGGGCACCATCTGAAGTTACTTCGCGAGAATTTCAAAACTAGAGCCAGGGAGCATTTTCTATCTGATCGTGTGTTCCATGTCTGGAATGGTCTCCCTGACGATGTAGTGGCTGCCTCATAGGTTAATTCGTTTAAGAATCGCTGGGATCTCCTAAACGGTGTAGTGCATCATTAGGTGAAGTTTGTGCCGTGTGTCTTTTGGTTGTTTGCTATTGTTTTATTGATTAGTTGTTTGTTATTTGTTTTATTTATATGTATTGCGTTGATTATTGATTTCGTTTGTTCTGTTACCGCACTGTGCAAATGTTTGATTTTATAGAGTTTATAGGACTATGTCCTCAACTCTCTCAGAGCTTAATAATAAAAAAAAAATTACTAAAATATTTCAAAATTTCTAATATTGACATTTCGCAAAATTTTTAATCATTTGCAAGGTTTAATTAGTTTTATATCTCCGATATGAAAACACATATCTGCAATCATTATGTGGCATTTTATTGGACCAGCCAAGAATACAATAGAAGAAATGCGAAATAAGAGATACCTTAACATCCATAAGCTAAAACAATGCTACTATCCCATGCGATAGACAGTTATAATTGTCAATTTCTTAAAATTTAATGAAATTAAACAACTGTTTTCCGATATCTTGACTGTAATATAATATTGTTATGGGTTACCCGATTGTCACATATTTTTGCATTTTCTAGGCTAAGTGCTTGTTCACAATGTACGTAAGACATAAGATGAACATAAACCTAAGATGAGCATAAAACGTAATTTATACATAAGCCGCAAAAGTGTTCACAATGTACATAAGAAATATATTGAACTGCGCATGCGTATAACAAAAATTTTAAATTTCATATTGAAACAATTGAAAATAAAATCTGATCAAATTAATTATTTTGACATTAGTGCATGAAAATCACTTTTGAATTATTTTTAATTAATTGTGCCGTGTAAATTTTGATAGTAAAATGTTAAATTCACAAATCCAAATGCAGTTATTACTGCTTCTGCTGTTAAGAAGAAGATCAACGCAAGTGCAACAAAACCGACGTTGGTGGGTCAGGCCTATCAATCAAGATCGAGAGAAGAGAGGCGAGTTCAGACGATTAGCGCTTGAAATCAAACTACACGATGTAGAATGGTTTTTTGCCTATACACGAATGACTCCAGAATTATACGATAATCTTCTAAGTTTAGTAGGGCCGACTTAAGAAAAAAAAAGTATTAGAAAACCATTAAGTGCAAGTCAGCGATTGGCTATTACTCTAAGGTAGATAATAAAAAAACTTTGTGAAAACAAACCATCTAATTATTACTTTAAGGTTTTTAGCTACCGGGGACAGCTATTTTTCGATAGCGAACAGCTACCATATTGGAAAGTCAACAGTTTGTGTGGTAGTGCAAGAGGTTTTACGTACCTTATGGAATGTTTTGTCACCAATTGTATTACCAGAACCAACACAAACCGATTTACAAAATATATCTGAAGAGTTTCAGAGAATTTGGAACATGCCACATTGTTTTGGAAGCATCGACGGTAAACACATACGTGTGATGGCACCAGCAAAGAGCGGCTCGTTGTATTTCAACTACAAGGGCTACTTTAGCATTATTCTGATGGGTGTTTGCGATGCACAATATAATTTTATTTATGTCGATATTGGATCGTATGGATCGGTTAGCGATGGAGGAGTGTTTAGTTCGTCAATGTTCGGAAAGAAGATTAAATCCAAAACAATTCCTTTTCCAAAATCAAAAAACTTACCTGGCAGTAATATTAAAATGGAACATTTTTTTGTTGGCGATGCAGCTTTTCCATTGAGCGAAAGTTTAATGCGACCATATTCAGGCAGAATGTTGAACATTGTAAAAGCAGTTTTCAATTATCGGTTGTCACGTGCTCGACGAGTAATCGAAAACGCATTCGGTATATTGGTTGCCAGATGGAGAATATACCATAGAACAATATGTGCTTCACCGTCCACTGCCGACAATATTATAAAAGCGACAGTTTGCCTTCATAATTTCATTAGGCAGTCCCTTCCAGCACAAGAACGCTATTGTCCACCAAATTATGTCGACAATGAAGACGTGTTAGGAAGGTGGCGACAAGAAGTTACTAGCTCAATAATAGAAACATGCAGAAGACTTGGTACTAACAACAGCACCTTTGGAGCAAACCAAATGAGGAACAACTTAGCAAAGTACTTCCTAACACCAGCGGGTTTTAAATCAGGGCAAATTGAATATGTAAAAAGAACGTAACTATTAAACTTGTAAAAAAAGTATTTTATTGTTTTGAAAATCACATTAACTTTAATCACTATCGTCCAAATAAAGTATGTCCAGAATTTTTCTTTTCATTTTTTTTCGTTTTTTCGTGTCTTTAATTTTCGCCAGTTCATCGGCCACTAATGCACCAAACACACTTTCCCGATTTGTATTGGAATTGAGGTTATTTATGGTGTCTAAAATTTTTAAATCTATATCACTGTTTTTTTTGATGGCACAGCTTTCTGAAGGGTTTCAGTTAATCGCCTCGATATGTTCACATTACTTTCACCTGCACCTGGAATGTCTGTTGCATCTAATTCTGCAAAAAATTAAATATTAAAACAAGAATATCTATACAAATTTTTACCAATTGAAGGCTCGAAATCTTGTGCTGACGTTTCCAAATCTTCTGCAAAGCATGAATCGGTGAAATCTGTGGAACATAAAATGTTACGGTAGTGATTATTAAAATTTTTAATAATTAAATCAATAGCCAGAAAACACACCAATTTAATATTGAAACTCGTTTTTCCAATTTTAGAGTAATTAATGTTATTAATACCTATTATTATTTCAAGTTTCAATTACAGTAGAATCTCTACTAACCGAAATAAACGGGACCCTGTTTCCTTTCATATAAGAGAGTTTTCGGATATAAGAGATTATGTGAAACGTGCTCCCGAGGGCCTTCTGGATAAAACGAGCAATTCTCAGAATATTCCGATATGACAGATTTGGTTGGTAGAGATTCTACTGTATTAATACATGGAACTTGAAAAAGTACAGTTGTTTTTATTTTATGCACCAATTTAATTGTTAAGAATAATTTCCGAAATTAAAGTGATGTCTTTTATGACGATACGACTTCCATAATATTAATTCTGGAAGGTTGTTCTGAATTTGTATTTATATTTAATATAGTTAACCGTCTGTGCTCTCCATTTCTATGTCGATGTCATCGGGCAATACTTCCTGCAACAATTGCTTTTGCTGCTTTATATTAGACACCGTTCTAAAAAATAAGTAAAAATTATGATAATATTCTAATTCATCATGGATCTATCAATCGTATACCTCCTTTCAGAAATAACTCCATCTAAAAAGGACATATCATTGTACCACGGCCAGGTACATTCTCTAGCTGCACTGCCACTAGCAACTGACCTTTTCATTTTCCGCTCTCGAAAGTACTTATCTTTAGTACTTTTCCATACTTTTTCGCACAAAATAGCTACATTACAAGAAAAAATTAAGGTATACTTATTGTACAATGTACCTACATGTTGTCAAATGAAACTATTTATATTACGTGTTATGTTTAGTGATTCAGCAATTTCCTTCCAAGCATTTTCTTTTTTGACTAGATCTTTGTAGCACTTATCACTTTTGTTATACAAATAAGGCTTAATCCTCACCAAATTGATTAATAACTCGGTGTCGACGTTCTCCATTACCTGATAATTCATAACATTAACGTTTTACTAGTCAAAATGTTAAAATATATATAACTTACCTACGTTTAATATAAATTGAATTTAAATCAATACTCAATTATTAATAAAACCAAATACTATTTAAATACTACTATTTAAATATTTGATAAAACAAACTTGAATAAACAAAGGTTATATTAATGTCAAATTATTTAAAATATAACCAAATATTACCAACTTCAAACCACAAATTTCACTAAATGTAACATAAGAATCACGTAAAAAATACATAAAATTGAAATTATTTCAATCTTAATGAACGAACGTAATCTGAACATAAGAACTACGTAAACCTAAGAATTACGTAGGTACACTGTGAACACATACATTGCTTTGCTACTAGCTCAACTTTACGTTTTATGTATGTTTTATGTTCATCTTATGTCTTACGTACATTGTGAACAAGCACTAAAAGAGATTATTCTATTATTAATTAAATTCGGAAAGACCCAATTGCAACATTAAAATTCAAATTACGGAAAAAACATGTATATTGACATTATTACGGAAATTCCTAATTAAATTCAAAACAAAAATATCACTTGACCTCTTAATCAAATTCTTATCTATCGATAATATATTTAGTATAAAAAGCCTTGTGTTACAAATCTAAAATAGAAATTCAAAAGACAACTACTATGCATAAATACATTTTTTTATTATCCGTTATAACGGTCTGTGCGGTTTCCTGTGGTGATATACAAAGTAAGTTTAAGATTGAAAATTTTGAAATTATTTTTATTTGTTCTTTTTGTTTTCAATTTATTGTTATTAAAATTTCTTGGTATACCTTTTAGGCTTCTATACACCGTCCGTCCGTCCGCATGTCTTAAAATTAATAACTATTATCAGCTTAACGAACTAGAATTTGAAGCATGCGGACGAACGGACGGACGGACACTTACTAATGTTTTTTATTCTATTGAAATTTTTATGTGTTTTACAATAATTTTACTCCAATGCTATATTATAAGAACTGTCAGCACGTTATAATTAACATAGATTTACCAACTTACAAAATAATTATTCAAAATCCAATATTTTAAGTTTTCTGTATTATCAATATACTAATCTAGGTATATTTTGCAAGTTTAACAAAAAAATAGCAGTATAAATGCCTAAGAATTGCGCTCGCCCGAGTCCCATCTTGTTCTTACTGTTAGGTACTATTTGTAATAATCGATACCGTCATGTATAGTAAACACGAATTTTAAACAAGAACTTTTTGATCAATTCCTTGTTAGGAACTTTGTTGATGTTAACACAGGACCACATAATATAATGTACCCTGTTTTTCAGTACTGGACCCTAGTTTACCCGAAACGACAATAGAACAATGCATAAATTGTGTGTGCTACGCAAAAACTGGGCAGTGGGATATCGACCTGTGTGGTCCTCGATTGATAACTCTTGCTTTTTGGAAAAATGTCCCAACTGGAAAAAACAAGAATTGCATTTTAAATGCCATCAAAAGTTATACCCAAAAATTTGGAGCAATGGTAAGAAATAATAAATTATTATATTGAAAGTGTTCAGTTTTCTAACTTCTGATTTTTTACCTTAGAATTGCAATTTTGATGGAATTCCTACCGCAGTCTTCACTCAAGTCCATTCCTGTCTATCCAATGTGATTCAAGAAACAAGCGGAGATAGACATAAGCGCAGCATCCAAGGTAATCAACATATAAATCTCCATCTTAATCAACACGCTAATGGGGCCGGTAATCGAGCAAATCAAAAACTACAAATTAATATTAATGGCCGTTAAAGTTAATCAAAAATCAGGTAACTAGCACGTGGCAATGTCAATTAATATGGAACAGTGACAGACAAGCACTTAATTTAGTAATATTTAAAAAAATGTAATTATATTTTCTAAATAATCAGTATTTTTTTAAGTCTGTAGTACTACCAGTGTATAATTAGAGTAACCAATTAGAAAAATCGGTTATGTAGACACCGTAGAACTTGCGGCACTTTCATATTTTATTTTTTACTAGCGGATACTCGGCTTCGCCCGGGCTTTGATATAAATTAAAATACTTTTTTTATGTCTATATAAATTATTATGCAGAAAGAATTTGTATTTGGTTATTTTTAAAATAATAAATAATAAAAAATATTAAATAATAAAATAAATGAAAAAATTATTTTGAAGTTTCCGTTTTGTCTATCACAGTATGACTAGATTTATATGGTGAACGGACACATTGCTCTTGGACATTTCGCACCCGGACACTTCGCTACCAGGACATTTCGCTACCACTGTCAGCATATTATTAATTATTTAAATTATTTTTATTATTTAACTGTTAATCAACCCTCCGCACCAACCACAGCAGTGGATTGGTGTGATCGCTGGTTGAGTTACAGAGCGGAATTTCTGGGTTCGAATCTCAACTCGGACTTGACAGAATTTCTTAGTTCGGCCTTCCGGTGTGCATCGACACGTTGTGGATTTAAGAATTGGTTCTATATTTGCATAAGTCTGACTAATTAACAGAACGTCAAGGTCAAAAATTTCAAACAAAAAACCCTCCGCACCCTCTGATCCGGTTCCCTCCGCTCCAGACGCTACGGGCCGTTTTAAAAAACGCTATACTTACTAAAATATATTTTTCTAGAATCTAGACCGATACTACTTAGCAAAGTGTGCTACCAGGAAGGGGGTGGATCTTTCTCGTTCGTATTAAAGAAAAACAATTTAATAATAGTAGTTGTATCACCCTGTACTGTAAAATGACTAAAACATTTTAAACCTTTATGCAGCTTAAGAAATAAAATGATTTCATTTAACCATTCTGACCATGATCCAGTTGGGACGCAATTTACTCGTACCCTTGACAGTGGGGCGCAATTTGCCATCCCGGGTAGATTAAGGGCATCCAGGGCAGTGCAGTGCACTGAGAGAAAAAGAGTGAGCACCACATTTTGATAATTAGTAACTGTTTTGTTGTTTGATTCGTCGCAAAGCGTGTGACGAATGACGATATTGCGCTTATTTTTCAAGAGGTCGGGTAGTGTAGTAGCGTGGCTACGAAGATTACTTTTTTCATCGACCTAACTTATTTTACCTATTTTTACCATTTTTTGATTCAGCTGCGCCTGACTTTTACGTACTTCTTTTGATGGATAACTTTGTGTTTCTTTTAATTTATTCATGCTAATTAATGTGCCTCTGTGTGCCTCTGTCTGAGTTTTATTTTATAATTCCCGGTATTAAGCGTTGCTATCGTGCGCTGTGCTATCTGCACTTTCTGAGCTTTTGCACTTTTTAGGGCGAACACCTGTTTATTGGCGACAATAAAGTGCATGGCGCTTTTATATTGAGATTTGTTAATCTATTAGTTTGAGAGATCGGGTATTCACTCCCGATTGCCTAACTCCTAAATTTCTCTACGTGAGCTGGGTTTCGCAGCGTCGCCATACAGAAGCAAGCGGTACAGGTAGGTGGAAGCCTAATGGCCTTGGTTTGTGACTGGAGGGTTAAGCGGTTTTAAAATTAAATAAAACAAAATTAACTAATTAAAAAAATATTTATTTAAAATAACTAAAAATGTTTTACATTATGAACAATTCCACGAAGAAAGTACAGTTTATCTTCTGGATCATAAGTTTGAAGCAAAGTTTCGATGCGTTGATTCATATCTCGGTATCGCTCTTTCTTTGGAACAACAACTCCGCAATTATGTTGAACAATTTTTGCGCTACTCAAACTCTCTTCTTTTTTATAGCTGTTATTAGAGACCACAGGTTTGGAATAAAATTTTTTGTAACTGAACCTTTTAAAGCATTGTAGAAACCTTCTACATTGTTGTTGGTACGTGGCATACCATTCAAAGCCTTAATGTGTACATTACATAAATAATAATAATAATAATAATAATATGTGAGAGTCTAATAAAAAACTATAATAATATATCAGCAGTTTATAACCCACAAAAGATCCCCCTACTTTTGAAGACATAGAAACACTTTTCAAAGGTAACACTCCTAAGATTTTCGCTGGCGTCCTAAACGTCAAGCTCTTGTAAGATAAACGCAGCCGATATAACGCTTCTTGAATTCTCCCTTCGTTTTAAAACCCCGGTTGGTGGCCCAGCTGAACCAACGCACGAAGGAATAGGCGGTCCCCCCATCAAGAAGATGTAGTGAGCATCGTTTTGCTACAGAACATTATAAGTCTCATCACCAATTGAGAACGGCCCACTAGACTCTGATCATTACCGTCATTTATCATCTCGGAGAACAAACCAGGTTTGAAGGCAAGTATTCCAAGATAACCTCAGACAAAGTATAGGAAGGATCCGGATTATTAGAACATGAGGAAAACTGAAAACTTATGTAAGTATTTTGTTACTTACCAAATTCTTACACGCGGCCGGCAAGCTCATAGCCGGGAACTTTCAAAAAATAATGAGACTCGGGCGTGGGCAGCAGTACTTAACGAATCCAACAGATTCGAAATAAAATTCAGTATAACAAATAACAATATAATTAAATTTAAATAAATGGTTACAGCCTCCTCTAATCCGTTCGTTATCCCTAAAGACACATAATAAACAATACAATCATGTCGAGTTCCACTCGAATACATCTCCAGGAAAATCGTCCGTTATCATAATACGGAATCAATTGTTACCACGACCGTGGTCCCTAAATAAATCTTAAACTATTACAAAACATCTGACCTTTTACAATAATCCTTAATTAATCGCACATGTCAACTTGAGAGCTTGATCACCACTTAATTCACCATAACACAATTAAATTACGAAAACTTCGACGGCAACTAACAATGCCTTGTCGAAACTTAAAAACCTTTCCAGATTTAAAATGAATTTAATTCCGAGTCCGAATTGTCGCGTCCGTCTTTTGTGTGATTAATTCAGTACTGCCTTACTTTCGGTTTCCCACCCCCGTAAGTTATTTATCATACCAGCCTCGGCACTTGAGCTAGACATGCTGATGGCAACATTTCAGTTTCTTCGAACGGAAATGCTCAAGGTTCCTCGCGCTACAAATACTTAGCGCTAACTTAGCAATTAAATAACCATAGGCGTAACAATTTTTGAGAATTTGATTGATACCTCCTTTCAGTCAGAAAATCAACCTACTCCAGTCCCAGACACGCAAGCCCCACTCTCACTCCACATTATCAAATCAGTTGAAAAATCAATTGACAGCTGAAAATTGGACAGCCTATCATTCGAAGAATGATATGAATAAATTCTTCATTTGAATAGAGAATTTACTCTGACGAAGATACCCATCTATACCAAGGAAAACATCTCCTGAATCTCTTTTCTTCTCCCGCGGACGTTAACTGTCGGGCAATTTAGTAACATGCAAAGATGCGTTTTGTCAGTTACAAAACTTTTTCAAGATACGCCACTGGATATAAATTTTGAGTATTTTGTAACTGGAACCATTTACCGGTGCCATTTATCATTTAATGGGCACCATTACACCGTAAATTTCTTACGAGATTGACGTGTAGTTTGTTACCTCGACCCAGTAACCGGGTGCTAGCTCAGTATCTACAGGACCGTGAGTGCTAGACGAAAATTGGACACAATCAAACAGCACATCATACAAATAAACATATATTAATGTCATCAGTAGGTAATACAAAATTTTAACCCAGCAAGGGCTTACGACGCACTGCGTCAACAAGATAGCAACAGAAGTGAATTCTACCCTCGTTCACTTAATTTTCCTTGACAAATATTCTACGCTTCCCATCGGAATTTAATATTCCATAACAATAATGGTGAATACTACCTAAGTTAGTCAGTACAAATTAATTGACGTAACTTCCTAATATATAATTCAAAGCCACAATTGGCAAAAAGAAAGATTCTTAACCGAATCAATACAAGTTTACACAAAGTAAATAAAACAACATAACTCACATCCGTCGTTTACGTCCTCGAGGTGGGTACAGCCTGTCCTGTCTCGGATGAAACATGGATACTTGTCCGCCTAGCAAAAAAAGGAACTCGGAGCGCCTCGATTAAAACCCGACGTCTTCAAATTATTGCAACTTTCACAAACGGCCTGAACGTAGTCTCCAACATGACCAACTTCAGACAAAAATCTCAGGAAACACCCAAGACTTTAGCATTATTTAATTTGACTTTAATTTCGGATCATCGCTCCTGAACGCACTTATTGTTCTTTGCATTTTGACAAATTATACATACATATGTTAAACTTGTGTTCATTATCGAGAACCATCCGATCTTTCATACGTCGTGCGCAGGGTCTCTCAACCTTGAACGCTGCCGCCAAAACATAAGGACTACTTTTCTACAACCGCGCGTCCATCGTCACTGCGTCGGCGCGAATAGAATTTTCTGTAAAGTTATTTAGACCCCCAAAACTGGCCTAAATTCACTGCCTCGCACGAATTAATATTGCGTAACATGTTTAGTGCTCGTTTTTTCTTACTAAAATTCCGGTTCTTACAGCAATTAACGTTTAACTATAATTTCGTGAACAAGCATCATAACACGAGTCGTTCCTATGGCAGTCGGAAAGGAACTCTCTCTCCCCCTACTATATACGCAACACGTGCTTATACGCTCGGGCTATAGCCGATGTCTCTAATTCACGACGAAACATACAGGGTAGTTTCAATAAACTTCGCCGAAACATAATAAATTTCTATTCGGAAAACATCATCGTAACAAGTTATTGTGTGTCCAATTCTTGTTTCTTTCATTTCTTCATTTGATTCAGTTTTGTTCTATAGAAGGTAATTATATTTTTCATCAAATTAATTTGTGACAGATGAATGCAGTACATATGTCTATCGCTCTTTGCCTTAATTGTGTTTATTATTCAAATTAATTTGTGACAACAAATTTTTTTTAGCACCCAGGTGCCGAGTTGATTGTTTCATTAATATTCGTTTATTTGGTTTTATCGTATAATAATTTGTCGTAAAATGGAGTGTGTCCATATTGGAAACAAACACGTGGTTTCCAGAATTTGTTTGATTGGTTTTACGATGACACTTATTTTAAATATTGCTGTTAGAAGATTTGGAAAGGACGAAAGTTATTTGTTTAGTTGGTCTGAAGTAGAGAAGAATGCGGGATGGGAAAAATCGTGTCCTGCACGGTCCTGCGGACTATACAGTCCCGCGCGGGACGGATTGCCAATTTAGCCCGTTAAAACCGTTAAAGGATTAAAATAAAACTGGCTTAAAAAAAACCACTGTGAAAAAAATGCACTAAAAAGTAAAAAATAATTACGTTATTTAGTTACATCAACTACCTCAACTCAGACTTCGTATGATAAAGTAAAAAAAATTAATTAATTTATTAATTTTATCTGTTTATCTGTTTATCTGTTTATCAGAGCATGCCATCCAGACTGCTCACGTTTTCAGTAGGGACGACATTAGTATTCTTGCCACGGAGAAAAACTTCACGAAAAGAACCTTCCTCGAAGCCGCTTATATATCTACCAACACTAATAATGTCAACAACAACGGATGGAAGGGTGTAAAATTTAAAGAGAGATTCTCTGGTACCTGATCATCTGGGTCCACTTCACGGTAACGGCCACTTTCTGTAATTTTTATTCTTTTTTCACCATTATATATATATATATATGAGCTCTTTACAGGGGTCTAGGACATTTCGCCGTCGCCATTTCGCCGTTGCCGTTTCGCCGTGGCCGTTTCGCCGTCGCCCATTTCGCCGTCGACATTTCAAAAATTTTTTTACTTTAATCAATAACTTAAAAGTTATAAAAAACACTATAACATTTTGACTGCAAAAATTAATATTTTCGGAGCTATGGAAAATTAGAAATTAGAAAATCAGAAATAAAAAAACTCTCGAAGGTTTGAATTTAGAAAAAAAAATTCTTTAAATATTTTTCTTAGAAAAGTGTGACACTCTGTATATAAGCTATAGAATCAGAAGTTAGTTTATTAGTTAATTAAAAATTACAAATTTACCAACTGAAGTTTACAAATTTACAGGGTACCCGAAAATTGTCGGGTAGAAATTCAAAAATACAAATACGGGTTCACAAATTTTAAAGATTCAGTATGCTCTTTTAAATCCAATTCGGATGTTGGTCAGTTTTTTGTGGTTCGGATCAGGATATATAGGCGTGTTTAGTTTTACTAGTTGTTTCGTGATTTTACTATTTCAGTTTTGTCGTGAGAAGATTCAGGTCCTGAATAAGGGGTTCGGAGATTTTGATTGCATTGGTTCTATTGTAATTTGTGGTTTCTAATTTTGGTGTTGTGAATTTCTGTTTTCAAAGGTAAGGTGTGCCAGTTTCTTGTGAAGAGGAGTCGCATTGTTCGGAGTTTAAATTTTTGTCCAATAGGAAAGCTAGTAGCATTTCAGGGGGGGTCCTTTCATATAGGGATTTCAAGTCCGGATAAGTACCATTGTGGTATAGTTCTATTTCGGTTCGTTCCGTCGCGTATAGCTCACATTCCGTGACGCGATGTTTTTCATCCAATACACTAATAAAAATATGAAAACGATATACAGGGGTGCATCCAATACATCCAATACAAATTTCATCCAATTTCATCCAATACATCGCATCTCGTCGCAGTGGCCATCGTCTGACTTCCCGATTCTTTTCAGATGCCGACCCATCTCGCCATGGCTGGTCAAGAATTGGCTCATCTGAAAGGAGGTGGTCTTGTTTAGGTGTTCTTCAACGTTGGGAATGAAACGGAATGTGATCCTGCCATTTTCCGTTTCTTCCCAACGTTTCTGCCATGTGTTCATAATTTGTTTCATCATATGTGCCCTTATTTCTGTTTTGAACTTGAAGTTCGTTGGGACAATCGGTTGATTCAAGAAGACGGGACTTTCCCCTCTTTTCAATCTCTTCCACGCATCGAGTCTCCTAATTTCTAAATCAATCGGATGGATTCCAGCGATTACCCCGGCTGCGAGGGCGGAGACGGTCCTGTATGTTCGGCCTATCATCCTACAGCTAAGGCCGTGGGTTGATAGCAGCCTGGCACGAATGTTCTTATTTTCAATTTTGTGGCCCCAAATTTCATGGCCATAGGCGATGATGGGGACCACAGCACCCCTGTATATCGTTTTCATATTTTTATTAGTGTCAAGGTCCCAGCTGCTCTTAGCCATCTTTTGCAGGTTGACTATGAGTTTTTGGGCCTTGTCACAAGCGTAGTTGACATGCTTTTGAAAAGTTCATTGGTCGTCAATCAGGATGCCAAGATATTCGAACTCCTTGACAACCTGAATGTTCTTCCCGTTTAACTTTATCTGGAGGTCATAATTGTGTACCCGTGTCGGGTAGTGGCATATGATTTTAGTTTTTGTTTCAGACAGAGAGAGCTTCATGGTAGTGCACCATTTTTGGAGATTGTCAACATTCTTTTGCAGCTTAGCTCTTAGTTCTAGCCTGGAGGAAGCCGTCACTGTTGCCCTAATATCATCTGCGTATGCATCCACTTGGGTTCCTACTTCCTCCTGTAGGTCTTCACTGTTCAGGTAATGGTCAAGTAGCGTGTTCCACAGGGTTGGACTTTTGTCGTCATCCGGTAGGAGGCCATTGATTATGAAGTTGAGAGTATTTTCCGGAGTGAGAGTGTCTATACCTGAAGGGTCTTTGAAGGTTGTGAGAATGTTGTTTCTACGAAGTTTTCCTGAAGCTAATTTGGAAGTGATTCCCCATGGGTTATTTGTGAGGTCATTATTTACGAAGTTTTTCCAACTCAGATCCCTTGCCTTTTTGAGCTTATCCTTGAAGCTCTCTCTGGCTGTTATCATTTTGACGTAAAGTTGTTGTCGTAGTGTTTCGTTTTTGTTGTTGTATAGTCGGTTTTTATGTTTGTGATATGCCAGTCTTGAGCGTTCTACATTGTCATTCCACCAGTCTGGTCTGCCAATGCAGTTCTTTTTAAGATGCGCATGCGTGTTAATGATTTCGTCAATTTTAGTATGGAGTCTGTCGATTAACCGGTCGATGTCCTCCGCCGTGTGCAGGGTGGCCGTGTCCTGTTCGGCTTTAGCTATAGAATCAATCAATTAAATTATTGATTGGGAATGTTAAAGTAATCTATAACTCAAAAGTTATAGAAAACTAAAACATTTTGACTGCAAAAATCAATATTTTCGGCGCTATGGAAAATTAGAAATTAGAACAGCAGAAATAAAAAATTCTCGATACTTTTTATATTTTTTTATTTAATTTGTATCCTTATTAAGTTTTTTATTTAATTTTGTATATAATTTAATGAGACTTTAATTGTAACTTTTGATTTATATTTTTTTATTAACGACGGCAAAATGGGCAACGGCGAAATGGCCACGGCGAAACGGCCACGGCGAGACGTCCCATTCTGCTTTACAGGCCTCGTAGGCCCATGGCTTGAACTATCTTTTTCCATTTTTTCCTATCTCCCGCCAGTTTTCTCCAATTGTCCACTCCTATCTCTCTCAGGTCATTCTCGACCGCATCCAGCCATCTTTTCCTTGGCCTTTCTCTTCTTCGGGTGCCTATTGCACTTTGCTTTAACATTTTCCGAGTCATTCTTTCTTTCGGGAGTCTTTCTACTTGGCCAACCATCTAATTCTCTGCGACTTGATTATTTTGGTGATTTTCACATCTCTGTACCTATTCATAACTTTTTCATTTGTTAACCATCGCCATTCGCCATCTATTCGACGCCCGCCATATATTCGTCGAAGTATTTTTCGCTCCCATCGCTCTATCTTCTCGCAGTCCGTCTTATTTAAGGTCCACGTTTCACACCCATATAGCACTGCCGGCCAGTGATAACACTGTTTTGTATACTCTGATCTTTGTTCTTGGCGACACTATTCTTTATTGGAAATTATTGTCCTCAGGCTTCCCCCAGCTTTATTGCCTTTCGCTATTCTTGCTTCAATCTCTTTGTTATTATTGCAGATATTTGTTATTAAAATTCCCAGGTATACAAAACTTTTAACATCTTCAAAAACGTACTCACGAGTGTGTCCCACTCGAACCTTAATATTTTCGTACTCTTCATCTGGTCTCGTATTTGCTCTGATGAACATGTATTTAGTTTTTTCTTCGTTTATCTGAAGTCCCATTTTTTGAGCCTCTACAATGATATTTCTTATAAGTTTTATTAGCTCTTTTCTACTCTTTGCTATGATTGTTAAGTCGTCTGCATAGGCCAAGCATTGGTGATTTGTGCTATATATAGTTCCTTTTATGTTCGTTCCGCTTTTTCGGATAATTTTTTCTAGCACCACATTAAACAAAATCGCCGACAAAGGATCACCCTGCCTCAAACCTCCTTTGACTTCGAAATTTTCAGATATTTTGTTTGCAGCTCTCCGTTTTGTTGAGGGCAGAGATGTTACCCTATAACCTAGATAGCTAACTGTGTATATTTTGTATACCAAAAAGTGAAGCCTGGTCACCTGATCGCCGCCATTTGTAGTTGGGTCAATTATCTACCTGTGATAGGGCAACATCTCTGGGATTAGATAGAATATTTTCCTTCTCGCAATTTGGTTGGGTCGCTTGACCCAACTAAAAATGGCGACCTGGCTTCATTTTTGAATTCGTAGTTGGCCATCTAGGTTATAGGGTAACATCTCTGGTTGAGAGTCATTCGCACTAATCTTATTATCTTCCGTGGTATCCCCAGAAACTCCATTGCGTTATACATTTTTTCTCTATCTATAGTGTCATACGCCTGTTTGAAATCGATGAAAACAATATGGAGTTCTACTTTATGCTCGTAGCAATTTAACTGAATTTGTTTTAGCGTAAATATTTGATCCATCACCGAGCGATTATTCCTAAAACCACACTGATAGTCACCGACAATTTTCTCAGCGTAGCTGTTTATTTTTTCTTTTAATATCGTTGCTAAAATTTTATATGCTGCATCTTGTAATGTTATACCTCGATAGTTTTCATATTTTGTCTTGTCACTTTTCTTGTATATTGGGCATATAACGGCTTTTGACCAGCTTTCCGGCATTTCTTCTTTGTCCCACACTTTTTGTATTAAGTTGACTAATTCCATTTGAAGCTTTTCTCCTCCATACTTGATCATCTCCGACCTAACTCCGTTTTCACAGGGATTTTATTGTTTTTCATATTATTTATTGTCTTTATAATTTCGTCGATGGTTGGCGGACATACTTCTTGTTGTTGACCCAAGTTTTCTTCATATATTTTTCTTTCCTCTTCTTTATCGTTTGTAGACTCTTTATTTAATAATTCGTTGAAGAAATCTCTCCATCCTTTTATAATTTCATTTTCTCCGCACATTAATTCTCCTTCTTTATTTCTAAAGACATTTGTCTTATTATGGTAGCCCGTCTTTGTCTTTTTCACCTCCTGATAAAAGTTTCTGATTTCTTTATTTTTTAGTTTGTCTTCTAAAGCTCTTATTCTATTCTCATTGAATTTCCGCTTTTCCCTTCTGCAAATACGTTTTACTTCTCTTCTTTGGTTCCTGTATCGTTCTTTATTTTCTGTGGTATTTGTCTGTATATAGATTTCCCTAAGTTTCTTTCTTTCTTCGATTGCTTTTGTACAAATTTCGTCAAACCAATCTTTTCTTTTGTCTTTCTTTGTTTTGTTATTGTTTTGGTAGTTGCTTCTTGTAAAGTGCTTTCTATATTTTTCCATCTCACGTTTATATTATCTGTCTGTTCTATGTTGTTTAATCTACTTTCTATTAACTATTTGTATTTATTTTGTGTTTTCTCTTCTAGCAGCTGAGCAATTTCATATCTATTTGTACTTCCTTTTACTTTTTCTTCTCTAGGGACCTCTTGTTTAAATTTGATTTTTACCATATAATGATCGGAATCCGCATCAGCTCCTCTGTAACTTCGTACGTTCCTAATTTGCTTAGCGTGCTTACTTTCTATTAGGCAATGGTCGATTTGGTTTATTATTTTACCATTTGGCGTTCTCCATGTTCCTTTATGAATATCCTTTTGCTGGAAATGGGTGCTGCTAATCATCATGCTTCTCTCCATTGCAAATGCAATCAGTTTAGTTCTGTTATCATTACTTTCGAGATGTTTTGCTAAAACGTCCTATGGTCGGTATGTATATTTCTTCTCTTATCTTTGCATTGCAGTCTCCTAAAACTATTTTAATAACATACTTTGGAATTTCATCGTATAGCTTACCCAAATCTTCGTAAAATAAGTTTTTTTCTTTTTCTTCTGTCGGTGCGTGTATATTTATGAGACAATTTTTTCTGTATTTACCTCTTAGCCTAATATAGCACATTCTATCCGTAATTGGTTTAAATTGTATTACCATTTGTTTAATCCTTCCGTTTATCATAAAGGCTGTACCGAGTCTTCTATTGTCTCCTCCACTTCCAAAAAAGATATATTCCTCTCTGTCAAAAGTCTCTACTCCTTTTTGTTTTGTTTCTTGTAGTGCTATTATGTCTATTTTGTATCGTTTCAGTTCTCTTATCAAATTTCTCAATGCACCTTCCGAATGCGTTCCTCTAACATTCCATGTTGCGACCCCTAAAATTTCGTGGTTTCTTGTGTTTTGCTTGTCTCCATCGTATTGTAGCTCGTTTTCATTAAATTTACTCTTGATTAATCCATATTCATTTGTCCATTTCCCTATCCTTTTTGTCATAATTGTTTTCCGTCCGGCATCGGATATTGTTAATTTTTTGTTAGTGGAGCCTCTAAAACCTTTATTAATTCTCCGGCTTGTTGATCCCATTCCCACCGCTGACGATTTATGTAGACTCTTCCGTAACCCACCTTCACGTCTTTTCCTTGTCCTCGTTCTTGTTTGGCAATTTCTCTTAACCTGGCTTGCAGTTTTTGCTCTTCTGGCGATAAATCGTCATCAATATAATTATTTGTACCTCTTAATTTAGTTTTTGCTTTCATTACTGTCATTTTATCTTGCCACGAATTTAATTTTGCCACTACAAAAGGTTTAGATAGCTTCGGTTTTATTAGTGTTGCGTGATTAACTGATACCTCAATATCTAGTTCTGTTTTCAGGAACGCTTCTGTCTCTGTCTTCGCCGTCTTTTCATTTATGTTCACTCCTTTCAAGACAATGTTGTTCTTTCTTTCTCTATTTTCAATTTGTTGCAATCTACTTTCAAGTGCTTCCCACTTTTTCTTTTAACTTTTTATTTTCCGCTTTCAGATCTAGGATTTCCAGTTCGAACATTTGCTGTTCTATTTTTATCTCTTTTATTTCATCTAACATTTGTTGCAGCTGTTCCATATCTCCGTCGGTGTTAGCCAATTGCCTACCTGAAGACCCGACAAATTTTTTACTTCTGCGGTAAATTTCAAGTTTGGCTTGTCGCTTTTTTAAGTTTTCTTCTGTTGCTGAGTCTTCACTATCGTATTGACTCCAATCTGTCATTGCCTTTAATCGCGCACGTTATAGATTTAATTTCCCAGATGGTCTCTTCGGAGGCAATAAAACCTATTTAACAAACTTATAAGGCCTGTATACTATGCAACCCAAATATACCCACTTATCTTTCTAACCTTTTATAAAACTACAAACTATTTAAACAAAGGAAATACCTGTTTTCCACTCTGGAAACTCTGTTTTATTCTGGATTTATATTCTCACACCCTTTTTGCTTACTATACTACTTAGTCCAGTCAAATTCGAGTCAAAATATCCGAATAGCTGCAATAATTCCGGTAGAGCTAATTTTTTTATATGTTGTACGGGTTGATGCCCGGATGGATTTCCAGGAGTTTCCCAACAAAAATGTTTGCCGCGGGCGCCGCCATCTTCAAAAAACAGCGAAAATTTCAGACTTTATTTAGTTTTTGCTAAATAGCGGTCCAAGTACGCTTTTGACAGAATATTTATATTATATATATACCAACCTAAAATTCAGTACCTGTAGTATATACTGTATATAGTAGCAAATTTGATCTACTTCAAAAAAGTATGGAATAAATTTTTTGTCAAAAGTGGACTTTGACCGCTATTAGGCAAAAACTGAAAAAATGTTAAAAAAATCGCAGTTTTTTGAAGATGGCGGCGCCCGCGGCAAAAATTTTGGTTGGGAAACTACTGGAAACTGATCCTGGTATCAATCCGAACATCTTGTAAAAAAATTAGTTCTACCGGAATTTTTGCACCTATTTTTTTTATTTGACTGGACTAACTCTACTATCGAAAAAATATTAGCGTTATCACTCTTAAAAACACCATCAAAATTTTACTGTGTGACAGAGCCGTATTAACGGTTATCGTATCGACAGTAATTAACTGTTTAGTTATGCTTTTAGATATTTGTATATTCTTGCGTTTACAGGTTTCTAGTTTGTGTTTTGAATACCTGCAGATTTTTGTACACAACGCTCACCTACTTTTAGATATCTCTACGAGAGGGCGCTCCTTTAATTTCTATTTTACGTAAAGCGTGGCAAATTTCAAATGTTTTCCTATCTGTACGTCAGTTATCAACTTATAGATTGTTTTTAACATTTTCACTTAGTTTTAAACAGATGCTATTTATATTTATACATTTTAATTACTGTTTTAATTGTAAAGTTTTATATCTTTTACAAGTTTTTATACATTTTAAATTTTTTGACTTCGTTTGAAAGTGACTGTCACATTACCATTGCGTTTTTGTTTTCGTTTTTTTGATGCTTACATCAAAACACAGAACGAAAAAAGTCCGAAGAAATGATGATGGATGAAGAACTAGAGAAATATGAGTTAGCTTGGAAAAAATAAGAAGTAAGAAAGTTAGCATTATTAGAACTTGTGGAAAAAAGAGAGGAAAAGCACGGAAAAAACAAGATGAAGACCCAGCTCTGAAGAAACGAACCAGAATTGAGGGAGATACAGATGAGGAAAGAGAAAATTCTGAAATCAAGAAAACAAAGGAAAACCTACCCAGAATGGAGAATTCGGAATCTGAGGAAGAACACATACGAATGTGTGGGTCACACAAAGAGGCAATCTGATGAATCTGCAAATGAAGGAAAATTTATTGTGAAGAAATCTAAGAAAACAAAAGGGCAAAGAAGAAAAGAAAAAGTAGCAAGAGAACAAGAAATGAACAACTCTAACCGAAGCTCAGTAACAACACAAATGGACACGCAACAAATACAAGAAGCAGAAGAAACTAGCAAAACATCGAACGAGGAAAAAACGAAATTGGAAGAAAGAGTTAAGAAAATGGAAAAATTCCAATTAGAATTAAATCTTTTCATGTCTAAAAGCAAGGAAAAGAGTGAAAAAAAGGACTAATTCTCACACTAGGGGCAGAAATTGGACAGATTTTCCAAGAAATGGAAAGAGATCTAACAGAAAACCGAGTAACTAAGGCATTAAAATCTAGCAACAAAACAGAAAACATACAGGTAAGCAACAATAATAATCCCAGTTTTTCAGCCATTGTTAAAGCAACTGTTGCCGAAATAAAAACACAGCAGGAGCAAACAAAGACCCTTCAGGTCAAACCACAACCACGGCAAATCATTCAACCAACAACCCCAGCTATCTTTTCTCAACCAGCAACCCAGAACCCTCCACGGGATTACCTAGCGGCGCTTAAGGCAAGGGAAACAAACCCCATACAGGGTCCTATGCCAACCAAGAAGCAGCAAGTCCTGGTATATCCAATGGAAAGTTGTCCAGCATCCTCATCTGAGGAAACTAAGAAAATTCTCCCCCCAAGTCAGGTTTTTTCACCCCCCTGCCTAACCTGATGTAATTTAAAAAAATTAAATTCCCCCCCCTCCTCGGCCCTTATATTTTTAAAAAATAAGTAATAATATACTTACAAGTAAATGTAAAAATTGAAATTAAGTTTTATTTATATATTTAAAGGCTAATAAAGAAAATTTATTACATAGAAAAGTTAATACAAAAATTTTAAATCAAAGATTAAGAGATTTAAAAGACTTAAGACTTTTAAGATTTAACGCCTGTTGCTCGGAGTTTGGACCAAAAATTTCAACTATCCATGTTTTGGTAAAAAATTAACTTAAAATTTTGCTGACTGAAGCTCATTCAGGCTCAAACGAAGCTCTATCGATTGACATCAATTTTATACATACATTCAAAACGGGAACAAAAATTGCTAAACATGTCTACAGCCCTCCCAGTGGTTTTTTGCGAATAGCTTCGCAACCTTTGAGGCTTAAACGAAAATAATGGAAGCTCATTTAGGCTCTAACGATTGACACCAAAATCATCAAAAAATTCGAAACTGGGGGGCCGCTGACATGTACCTTCAATTCCTGGTCTTTCTCAAGCACCTAAAAAGAAGGCGTTACAAGTTTCACAAGCAAACGCGCAACGGGAAACGTTCCAACGGGAAACGGGATCCAGACGAACACTGCACGCTGATTCCTGATATGCCCTCGGACTGAGTGTTTCAAGGATTTCCCCCGGGTCTGGAGTTCCTCCTCCGGTTTCAATCAAAATCCAGTAAAAGTTTAAGTTTTTGTGGGTTACTGTCACTGGGACCTGACTTTTTCTCAATGACCCTGGATCCATAGATGTATAACTATGAGTTTAAAGAATTCTGAGTGCTAATGCTATAGAGCTCTTAAGTGGCGGAAAAGTGCAATTGTTACCTATTTAACCTCCACCGGAAACTACAGCAGTGGATTGGTGTGATCGCTGGTTGAGTTACAGCACAGAAATTCTGGGTTCGAATCTCGGACTTGACAGAATTTCTTAAGTTCGGCCTTTCGGTGTGCATTAATACGTTGTGGATTTAAGAATTGGTTCTATATTTACATATTACATAAATCTGACCAACTGACAGAACGTCAAGATCAAACAAGGTGGAACTCGCTTTTGCGACAGTTCTTAGGCTTCTATACATCTACTTTTTCGGTAGGTTAAATTATTTGGGCTTTATTTTATTCCAATTTTTTAATATTTTTTTTTTATTTCGACCTTTATAGGTAAATATTTGCAATTTACAAACCACAAATAAAACACAATTCATAATGAAATATTAAAATACCCGAAACACGTACCGAATACCGTATTAGAAACACGTAAAATACCTACTCTAAAAATACAAAATAAGAATATCGGATTAAAAAATATATATGTAAATAATCTGAATAATTAATACCAATCTAAAAATATTCTATATGAAGTAAAATTGTTTTAAGAACGTGCGTTCTGATTGGTTTTGAATTATGCGGACAGACGGACAGACGGACAGACGGACAGACGGACACGGAGCTAGATCATAAGGCTTCTTCCTATACGTTGTATAGAAGCCTAAAATGAAAAAAACCTCCACCGGAGCCTCATTCTCAACGAGGTTCCGGTTTAAATTTAAAAGTGTTTCTGCACGAAGTTGAACGGCAATGGCGTAACAACTTTGATTGTGGTCCGTGTTCATACTCGACGCAGACGCTCCTAAGTTTAAACAGTACGTAATTTACCCAAAACAAAAATTGAAGTTTCTAACCAATCGATTGGGAAGCAATTAATTAATTTAAAAAAATTTAATTAAAGGCGAATAAAACGGCTATTTTCAAGATGGTTTTAAAGCCGTAAACGCAAATTTGCTAATATTTATTTTAAATTTGGCATAGGGACGTTTAGTCCTTGTCGTTTTGCCCCACCGTTTTTCTCCCGCCGATTTGCCCCCGGCGCCGATTTGCCTCTGACCGTTTAGCCCTCGTCCGTTTCGCCCCCGACTGTTTTCTCATATTTATATTGATTGAATGAAAATAAACTTTAACTTATGATAGGTGTTTTAGAAAATTGATCTGGTAAAAATAAACTTCAAAGTTAAGTGTACAATCGGTCTCTGTCAAAACAAGTACAGAGTGGGCTATAAAGAATTTACTGTTTTAAAACGTCGCGTTATTGCGATCTAACGGTATGTCGGAGGGAGTGCGGGTGGCTGGGAAACTCAGTTACGATGGAACGCTTTACGGGTGAGCAGCGTGAATTTAGTGAATGAATAATTTCAAAACGAATAAAAACCATTGTGGAAAGTTATGGTAGGACAGATACCATTAATTATCTGTTTGGAATTGCCCATAATTTTGAGGTTTGAAATATTTTGTAATAGTGACTTGGACTACGAAAAGGGGCCTAAAGTCGGAAAAATAATTTAAACATTTAAAGTATGTTTTCTTCTTTTTCTCTATAGGAAACGTTAAAAAAGTGAAAAAAATTTTTTTGATGATTTTTCATGTTTTTATGATTTTACGTTTAACTTTGAGATTAATTTTTTGTGAAGTTAGCGATGAAGATAGAAGTATTTAATACTAGATGGCCCGACAGACGTTGTCCTGTCCAAATTTCAATAACTGCACCATTGCCTCATTCTAGAGGGACCGTCTATTACTAAAGTGGAGTTAAACAAAATCGCATAACGTAAACTCGACTTAACGTAAGTACGATCTTTGTAATTTTTTAGCCACCCCCCTCCATTATTTACGTAAGGACGATTCTTGTAATTTTTTTGTCCCTCTCTCCTGTGTCGGTGCGTAATATTGTGCCCCCCCCCCACATTTTACGTAAGAATTAATTAAAAATGGTTGGGACTAAAAGGTGGGGCGAAACGGTCGGGGGAAAATCATCCCGGAGTGAAATATCTCGGGGCGAAACGGCGGGGGCGAAACGTCACATAACCTTAAATTTTATCTTTGCGGGCCAAGTACCGCTATAGTTTTACTATTTTCATATCGTTATCCAGATTTATGCCTGTTTTCTTTACGTCGAGATATATGTTGAATACGAATCTATTAGACAAATTAATCAAGTAACCAAACAGTCAACATTATTAAAATTATTAGCTATTAAGTTATAAACAAATGTAATTATCAAAGATTAGCTAAGAAAACTATTAAAACAATAAAATATTAGCTAATCTTTGATAATTACGTTTCAAACCGAGGGGGAAATCTCTGAGGAAATTTGGTGTACAAGAGACGGGAAATCTTAGGAAATTTTAGGCAATCTTAGAAAATTTTAGGAAATCCGCCGAAATATCGGGCAATCTTAGGAAATCTCATGCAATCTTAGGAAATCCCATGAAATCTTAGGAAATCTCAGGAAATTTTAGGAAATCCGAAGAAATCTTAGGAAATTTCAGGCAATCTTAGGAAATCCGAAGAAATCTTAGGAAATCTAGGCAATGTAGAATGAAGCGAAATCCAAGGAAATTTTAGGTAATTTCCTAAAATTAAGAAATTTTAGGAAATCTTAAGCAATTCAAGGAAATCTTAACAAAATTTAGGAAATCTAAGGAAATCTTTGGCAATCCAAGGAAAATTTAGGAAATCCCGGGAAATTTCATAAAAAGAAATCTGGTGTAAAAAATTTGGTTTGCGGTTTCCCCCTCGTTTGAAACAGTCAACAGTAATTTAAATTCCGATTTATTTGTCTAATAGATCCGTATCCGATATCGATAGATATCTCGAGGTGAAGAAAACGGGAATTAGCGAAGTACAATAGAATTTTGCAAACCCCTTAATTAAGTTTTGTAATTTGAAATTATTGTTCATTTAAAATTAAAAAAAACCATGTCCATAAAAAAACCATGTCAAAAGACAGTTTAGTTTAATCATATTTATTCCTTTTTAATTAATAATTTTTTTTTATAAATATGTAATATGCATTTAATTAAAAAAAAAATTTAATTGAATGAATTTTATGTATACATGTATATTTTATGTATATTATGTATACAACACCAGGTAGTTATGGATTTGCGATCTGGATCTTTCTGAAAGTTTCTACAAATACTATGTAATATTTAAGTTTGTTTTCATATTACCTGCATTGAAACAGTGTGTTTCAATAGCTGTCAAGACAGTCGAAACACGACAATTTCAGACCACTGCGAATATTGGTCAAACATTAAAATGTTTCTGCCCGAGGGCAGAAACACTCAAGTTTCTTACCGCCAACTCTGTTTCCGATTTCATTTCAACCCTGTCAGAATAATAATAATTTTTCATTACTTCAAATAAAATTTTATTAATATGACAGCTGTCAGATTAATTCGATGTTGTTTATGAGTAATTTTTTTTTGCGCGCGATTGATCTAAACTTTTGCATATGGTTTCCCACCGATAATTCACCGGGAGGTGAGTACGAGACAAGTGGGGGGGGGGGGAATTTTTTCTCAGTTTTTCGATATCTAGCGCCGTTGTCGAGTTATTGCTGATTCAAAAAATTTTCGAAACTAAAATATTTATTTTACAAGTTTCAATGCAAAAAAATTTTCTGTTTCAATGAAGGTAATATGAAAAAGAGTATGTGTGGCGCGGGGTGAAACGCGATTTTAGACGAAGGTGATGCCAGCCCTCGCTTCACTCGGGCAGGCAAATTTCACACTCGTCTGAAATCGCTTTTTTTCACCCCTTGCCAAACAATATACTATTGTGGGAATTTTGTTGAATTTGTTGTGGGAATTAGTTCTAGTTCTGATTGCAAGTGTTAAGGGGTTTCACCACTCTGAGATTTTCAAAAAACGTTTAACCATTTCAATTTTCAAATTATTTCCGAATTTATAGCAATTAAAAGTGAGCGCGGTAAAGAGCCGATACGAAACTTAGGTAGCAATTGTTGCCTTGACAAAGAGTATTGTTCTTTCAGTCAGTTTTTCATGGCAACAATTTCCTTAGGGGTTTTTTGCCCCAACAAAATACAAAAATGGAAAACACAAAATACAGAGCAGAACAAAAATGACACAAACGGAACACTTAAATCCAATGAAAATTAACAAATCAACGAAGGAAAAATGTAAGAAAAAATTAAGTTGGTATTTTCTTTTAGGTAAAATTTGTAATACGTACATATATAAAGTAGGTACTTCAGTTGTTCATTGTTTTAATTTATAGTACTGAGTACGTTTAGCAAAAATATTGCAAGTTTTAAGTGAATATAAGTGCATTAATAACTGAATAAAATAAATTTATCTTAATTTGATTAATAAAAACAAGGTGGAACTCGCTTTTGCGACAGTTCTTAGGCTTCTATACATCTACTTTTTCGGTAGGTTAAATTATTTGGGCTTTATTTTATTCCAATTTTTAATGCGTTAATCTTTTAATTAGGTAGATTTTTTTACTATATAAGGAAAACGCTAACATTTTAATATTTTTTTTTTATTTCGACCTTTATAGGTAAATATTTGCAATTTACAAACCACAAATAAAACACAATTCATAATGAAATATTAAAATACCCGAAACACGTACCGAATACCGTATTAGAAACACGTAAAATACCTACTCTAAAAATACAAAATAAGAATATCGGATTAAAAAATATATATGTAAATAATCTGAATAATTAATACCAATCTAAAAATATTCTATATGAAGTAAAATTGTTTTAAGAACGTGCGTTCTGATTGGTTTTGAATTATGCGGACAGACGGACAGACGGACAGACGGACACGGAGCTAGATCATAAGGCTTCTTCCTATACGTTGTATAGAAGCCTAAAAAGTAATGGACAGTTGTAATATAGCTGATAAAATGACTTCTAATTCATCGACATCAAAAGCTGCTGATTCATTTACATCGCCTTCTTCCTCTGAAGAGGTACTCGAAATTGCACTTTTCAAACTGGTGGACAAAATATCTCAAGGTCTACTTAACCGATCTTGTTAAAATTTAAAACACATATTCTTCATAATATTATCTAAGATTTAGCATACGATTTATTTAATTCGGTGCCAAGTTCATTAGTTATAAATTTTTAAAACTCAAAATTTCGACAAAAATCAGAAATCCTTTTTCAAACAATTGAAACAAGTTTTCGCTATGCTACATCTTAGGTGTTACTTTTTTTTATATAAAAAAACAATTAATTTTTATTTTTTAGACGATGCCTGACAGAGAAAATAATTCCACCATCAAAAGGATTTTCAAGACAGGGTTTTACTTGATAGCTCATACGATATCTCCATCCTATTTCAATATTTTTTATACTTACATTTTATGTCAAATTATTCATAAAAAAACTATCATGTACATGTGTAAAATGAAAGTTATGTTATATACTTAGGGGACGTCCATTAATTACGCGAGCACAAACTGGGAGGAGGGGTTCCACAAAATCTCACCAAATCTCATTTAAAGGGAGGGGGGTCAATAAAAATCTCACGTCAACATTTTAATTCGAGGATTTAATTAATTTAAAAAAAGTTAATTCAAGATTTATTATTATAAAAAACAACATTTTGTATTTTATTATAAACTAGCTGACCCGGCGAACTTCGTATCGCCTCAGAACTTGAACCATATAAATTATTTGTAAAATTCTAGAACATCGTACCGCCTCAGAATTAATATACCAAGTGACTCGGCGAACGTTCTGCCATATAAATTATAGCTGGATACCCGGCTTCGCCCGGGGTCTCATTATAAATATAATGCTTTGCTTTAGTCTGAGTACTCCAATGATTTCCAGTCTTGCTTTCCGCTGCTGATTTATTTGTGAAGCTCAAAATACCTTTTTAGGTGCATTTCGCCCCCCCCCCCATTTCGAATTTTGGATCCAAAATAGTCTAAATCGTTTGTACCTTCCTTATTTTCGTTTGTACCAGTTTTGATTTTGAAATATTTCAAATTTTCTAATAATGACATTCTGCTAAATGTCCTTAGCCCCTCCCCCCGGATTTTAAATTGAAATAAAACAAAAATATTTGTCTGAAAAACAAAATGGGTACAAACAAAAATAATGAAGGTACAAACAGGTACAAACGATTTAGACTATTTTGGATCCAAAATTCGAAATTTGGGGGTAGACTGGCGAAATGCACCTTTTTGGGGGGGGGGGGGAATTACGGGAATCTCGTTAATCGGTCACTTTTCCTTCAACTTTTTTAACATTTTCTTGCACTAAAACATTTTTCAAGTCCTACTGAGTATGTGTTCCAAATTTGGTTGAAATCGGTCGAAGGGTCTAGAAGTGTATAGCGAACAAACATACACACAAGCTCTTTTATATACTTCACGTTCTTCCTCCATTTCAGCAGCTCTAGACGTTGAAGCTCTATTGCGGTTTTGTGAAAGCCGAGCTTCACGTTCTTCCTCCGTTTCAGCAGCTCTTTTTTTCCTGAGTTTCTTAGCCTTTGATGATTTATTTCCAACAGCTGCTTTTTTTGGTGGCATTGAATGTATTTTATCTAAGATGAGTTTAACAATCTAACAAAGTAGTCTCTATGTTCACAGAAACTTTTACATTTGTACTGAAAGGGTAATGTCCTATATAGGGAAATTAATCCAATTATCCGTTGATCCGTCGATCTGTTGATCCGATGAATAGGCACTATTTGCCACATATTTTATTAAAGTTTGTTGAAAGCCGTTCTAAAGTAGCCTATCTTCTTCGCAGCATTGTAATTAGCTTATACACCAAATTTCATAAAGATTGGTCAAGCGGTCTAGGAGTCTATAAGGAACATACATACATACATACACACATACATCCATTTTTATATATATAGATTATAAAGTAAATCTCACGCGAGGTGCAGGGGTTGGGTCCCGCTACATCTTACCAAATCTCACCAAGGGAGAGGGAGGGGTCCAAATTTTAAGAAAAACTGCTCACGTAATTAATGGACGTCCTTTTAAATAGCTGCGTTAGAAAAAATTTTACTTTTTATACCAATTTTTCCGAACGCCAAGGTGGTAAACCCCTTAACAAAATGCAAGTTAATAATAAATACAGGATAAATAAGTAGGGATGTGATAAATAAAATATACAGAGTGTTGCATAAATACTCGATGTGCAATTCGATTGATGTGCAATTCTATTAGTTGGGAACTTCATTAATATGGAACTCGACTGATGTACAACTAAATTGGTTGAAAATCTGATTAATGAGCAACTCCATTAATTAAAAAATTATTTGCTTTGTAATTCAATTGGTTGGGAACTCCATTGATGTACAACTGGATTGGTTGGGAATTCAACCAATGTGCAAGTTGTTAGAGAGCGGTACGCGACAACTCGGCTCTGGACAACTCGGCACCGGACAACTCGGCACCGGACAACTCGGCACCGGACAACTCGGCACCGGGAAAACTCGGCACCGAAACTAGCGTGTTCCGTCTTACGAAACTTTTCCACTCTTTCATTATGTATCCATGACACCTTTAACTATCCATTATCCACCATGACACCATCCATGACACCATGACACGAAAACGAAAACGTTATGAAGACGCAGATGACCGTATCCTTAACAAAGTTTCGAACTATGAGCCAGCAAATATGTGGGAGTATTTGCGTGGTTTATCCCACAATTATGTTATGGATTAATTAATAAATATGTAAGTTTTTTAAATAAAGACTTAATTTTTTTGATTTAAAATTTTTTGTGATAGTTAAAAACATGAAAGGTGGTAGGTTTTCCAAAAATGTGACGGAACCTTTGCTACCTTTAAAAATCGACATAAAATAAAAATAATAACAATTATTGATAATGATTAAAATATTAATCCCAAATAAACTTGGATGAAATATAACACAATTTTCACAAAAAAATTGATAAACTAAAACGTCCAAATATAAATAAAAAATTTGTAAGTTTTCTGAAGATCGCTAATTCAATAATGTATAATGTGCATGTTATTATTGTTGATAATAATTCTTGTTGAAATTTAAAATTTTTAAAGTGAATTAACATGCCACCTTTCGAAAATTATTACAAAACAATTTAAATCCCATTATAGCATAATTGAACCGTAACACCCTAGTCTCGGTGCCGAATTGTCCGGTGCCGAGTTGTCCGGTGCCGAGTTGTCCGGTGCCGAATTGTCCGGTGCCGAGTTGTCCCGGTGCCGAGTTTTCCCGGTGCCGAGTTGTCCGGTGCTACTTTCGAAGTGGTCAAAAGAGGCACAGGTAAATTGCGTCCTGAACCCTAAGCGGATTAGCGGTAATCTCTAACACAAATCCCAACACCCGTACGGTAAGTACGGGATTAGCAGCATTTAAATCTATGTTGAGAATGTTACTTTCTTTGTGGCCCACAAAAAGAAATCAAACCGTCGTACCATTACACCGTTGAGCCAGAGTTTGGGCTTATAAGCATAACTAACGAATCAAGTATCGAGAGATCGGCTCCAACTTTAAATGATGAGATATCGTCATATAAATTAAGATTCATACACGAGAAGTTGTGTGAAGGAAAATTATCTTTCAAGAACGATATTATATTACTTTCGCTAACCCTAGCAGACACCCGACCAATATACAACCAACATTTTTTGGCAACACCCACGAATTCGGAGGTAGCATCAGGGCCGGATCAAGCTATTTCAGCGCCGGGTGCAGATTAGATAAATGGCACCTTTAATACTACTAATATCATATAGAATGTTATAATCAAAGAAAAATGCAGTAACTTGGAATTACAACAATTAAAAACTCTCAATTTTGGCACTTTCTAAACTTTGGCGCTGGGTGCGGCGGCTCCATTGCACCCGTGGTTTATCCCGGTGATAGTGTTCGAGGATTTTCTAGGAATATCTGCAAAATTGGGAGCTCGTAAAGTCGTTATCGACAATTCCATCAACAGCCACGCCAAGAGTATTATCCTATTATTATTATATTATTATTATTTTAGTATTATCCTGCTGTTTTAAGCTGATTAGTAACTCACAAGACAAATCGATTTTCTTTGAGTTTTCATTATTGTCGTAATTTAACTCCATCAAATTTGATATATTCCAGTTGTGTAGGTAACTTACCCTTCACGATTACATCAATTAGATCGTTTTTTTTTCAATTTTTTCAGCTCATTTGCAAGCTTCACGCGATTGCTCTCAGCTAGAATCGAGCAATTTGTCATTTTTAAAATCATACACGATGGAACTACCAACATAAAAATTTTACACTAAACACGTCTGTTCACCACGACTGTTGACGGATGAAAATAAATAAACTGAAGCGGAGCTACGAGTCTATTTTACGTGATATGGTAATATATTTTTATTTGTATTGTATTGGATTACTTATTTACCTAAAGAAGTAATAACAAATTAATTCTAACGCTTATTGATGATAACAAATTTGTTGTTACTCTATTTCCGAATACTTCAATATTGAAGTAATTTGTGTATTGCATTGTGTAATTTTCATGTACCAGATCTGTACTATAGAAAAATATCCCACCTATTATGTTACAAATCTGCAAATTGTGATAATTTTGCAACTTTTTTTATTTTATAAAGTTTTTAATTTTAAATATATTATACAGGGTGTCCCCGGATACGCTTTACATAACTTAGGTAGAGATAGAGGATACTTTTCTAAAAAAAATCACACAAAATTTTTTTTCTAAATTCAAGCCCTCGAGAGTTACTTCTCTTTAAAGCACTTTTTTCAATTTCCACTTTCACGTGGCAATAGCCCCGAAAATATTGATTTTTTAGTAAAAATGGATTGGTGCGTTTTAAAAGAGCGTAAAGTACTACACACTGGATTTAAAAAAATTTTGTCTAAAATCAACGGCTTTCGAGTTATGAATGAAGTAATTCACTTATTCAGTAAAAAAATAATTTGAAAAATTTGAGGTTTTTCTTTTTTTTTTTTTTATCTCTGTATCATTTAAACGAAACATTTTACAAAAATGCTGACATCCTATTTCTGATAGGAAATTTAACGGACTACAACATCTGTCTAGTAAAATTTTTTGAAAAACCAATCCCTTTTACAGATAATCAGAATAAAATAAACAAGACAGCTGTAGCTGTAATAGCTGTATGCACCACAGCTATGTAGCTGTAGCTTTTTATTGTAATAAAAGAATTAAATTAAAATTTTTTTATTATTATCTTGTGGTGATATTAGACTTGGGATTTTTTATTTCTATCGGATTTTAGTCTTCCGCAGAGTAACACTGCAATATATAGATACTTAGCCGTTCAGTACTGCTTTTGTGATTTTATAGTAAATTGCTCTGTATGTGTATAAGGTATGTTAATGGTTAACCTTTATAAAAACACAAAATGCACAAAAAAAAAATTAAATTTTATCTTCTATGAGTTGGTAATAAATAATCTGCATTGTAGCCAACTACAACATATTATAGATATATAAATAGATAAGATCAAGTAGAGAAGATTAAATAAACACTTTGAAAACATTTTGAAAATGAGTATTTCATTTGTTACACACCGATCTCGAAAGAAGCAATTACTAAATGATCAACCACTGTTTCAACTATCGAGCAAGGATAATATGAATCTTCCAAGTGAACAATTTATGAACTTATATTTCAATGAATCTGTAATCTACAATCTTCTTCTGAAGTATGTGGTTGATTTTGATACAAGGCGCGAACAAGGTTATCCAATCATGGACGACAGATATCCTGGCTCCGCAATAATTGTGAAACAATCACATTATTATTCTGGCACACATCCAATGAATATGGAAACGTGTACTAGATGTAGAAAAATAATCCCAATTGCAAATATGAATACGCGCATAGCGGGAGAAGACTGTTTTTACCATTGGGGTAAATTACATTACCAGGATGGTTACTCATGTTGCCAAAGAAATTATGCGTCTCTTGGCTGTACCAAAGATAACTTTCACACATGGAATGGATTACGCGAAGGTGTTAACGGACCAATTTCAGGTTTTGTTTCTACTCCAAAGTTAATAAAAAATCACTACGGTGGCAGTTATGGAATTTTTGCTCTAGATTGCGAAATGGGCTACACAACAGCTGGATTCGAACTTATAAGAGTGACTGTGGTTAATTGGAATGGAGCTTTGCTGTACGATAGCATGGTTTGGCCCGAAAACTGCATACTTGATTTAAATACTCGATTTTCAGGTATCTCCAGGAAAATGTATCATTCGAATCCGAAGAAAACCCTTTCCGAAGTACAAAGCGATTTAACAGGTTTTATTAATTCTTCCTCTTTGATTGTGGGACATGGACTCGAAAACGATTTAAAAGTGTTAAAACTTCTGCATGCTAACGTTGTGGATACCTCTATAAGTTTTAACCACTTTAAAGGTTTACCGTTCCGATATTCGTTGAAGGAACTCTCACAAAACTTTTTAAACAGAAATATTCGTCCTTATGATTATGGTCACGATAGCTTGGTCGATGCCCGAGCTTCCATGGATCTGATTTTATGGAAAGTACAAAACGATTTTGAAAATTAAGTAATATCCTTATAAAATCAAATTTAAGTTTAATTTTGATTTTAAATAGTTTTTTTTTCAAATGATTAGTTAATAAATTACTTAGTTAATAATATAATTTTACTTTTAAAAATTTATTTATTCTTTGGGATCTTACTAGGTTCAAAATGGCAACTTTTACAAGGCTATACTTTAACCCTTTCGGCCCTGGATTATTGAATAATTTTTGAAAGATTTTATTGAAAAAACTAGTAGTAGTTATTTATGTATCTAGGGCATTATAACGATGTTTATGTCGAGAGGGCAACCAATTTTAAAAGGGCGAGGACCGCCAGGCCAGAGAGTTTTTAAGTTGCTCGAGAGCATAAACATCGAGTAATGCTCGTGATGCATACAACGTTTTATGTTTCACTACATTTGAATTTGTCAATATTTAAAAATTTTTATAAATTTTGAATTTGATGATTGCTAAATTTAATTTTTACCTCCAATCAATTTTAAAAAAAAATTGGAGGTATGGTAATCGAAAAAAAATTTCAACTTTTTTTTTTTGCATTTTCGAGATCACCGTGTTCAGAAACGTAAAGATCTGCAAAAAGTAAAAAAAAATTTCTGTGTCGGTCTGTCTGTCTGTCTGTCTGTCGGTCGTCAAATTTTGTCGATCGATTTGCTTCCGAACCATTCAACCAATTACGACCAAATTTGGTATGGTGGTAGGGTTCACGGTGGAAAGGTGAAAATAAGGTTTTCGTCGCGATCTATCAATCAGGAGTGCCACCACAAGAAAATAATACGGGATTTTTTTTAAATATTTTGTCTTGCGATATGTTATTTTAAAGGCCTTAAAAGGCTTTATCCAGAATAGGTAAAATTAATCTTCTATCTGTCGTCTGTCAAAAATCACAAGTTGTCAAAGTTGAAACTTTAAGAGTGAATAACTCAAGAAATGCTGAAGGGATCTTACCCAAATTTGGTACGTAGGTACATTGATCCTAATGGATATGAGAGCATATGTAATCCTTCGATAGAAATCAGTAATGCAACATGAAAAAAATAAAATTAACTTTTTTGTCAAAAACATGAAAAAAGTTTTTGTCGATCGATTTTCTCCGGCATTTCTGCGTCGATTGCAATCAAACTTATTGGACGTATGCCTCGTGGGCTGGAATGGTGAAAATAAGGTTTTGCCAGAGAAATCTTCACCAGGGCCACCACAATAAAATAAATAAAAAAAAATGAAAATGTCGTCGTATCTCCGGAAATGTTTAACCGATTCAGCTAAAATTTGGTGTGTCGATGGAGCTTTGAAAGTATAAGTATTGGTGAGAAAACAAACCGAGCCAATTGTAACAGGGCGGGGCAGGTCAGAAAAATTATAGAAAATATTAACTGAAATCTTAATTTATATATTTTTTGTGAGAATTGGTCAGATGGCTGGCAAAAATAAAACAATATATTCAAAATTTTAATAAACGTCATAATTTTGTGACATATGTGTCAAAATTAGGTTAATGTTGATTTGTATACCGAGTGCAGCATAAGAATTGAGTTTAGGGCTTGTAACAATTAATTTTAGAATACAAAAATAGGTGGTTCGGTGGGAAATATTTTATAATATCGTCGTACGGACTGACGGAACGTTACTTTATAAGTAAAAGGTTCTGCCACTAGGTAGCGACCAAGTTTAGGCTGTTTGTTAAATTTTTTCGCAAATGTTTTCAGAATCAGTAAATCGACAGTCAGTAATTTACAAAAATTTATTTTCGAAAAATCCGCTAGATGACCGAAAAAATTTGTTGTACCAATCTTGGAGAAATTTTATTTGTGACTTCTTACGGTATTATGTGACGTATATAAAAATTTTGGAAAAAATTCAGTGGCGTACAAAAATAAAAAATTTTTTTCATTTTAGATTTTGTTAAAAAAACTTTTATAGATAGATTTAGGGTAGGGGGTGATACATATAGATATCTTTGCCAGGGCTACCGATATCTTTGTTAAGGCTACCACAATAGATAACAAAAATGAACATTATGTCATCGTATCTCCGGACAAAATTTGGTGTGCTGGTGATTGGAGGTATTGCGGCAGAGAGTGACGATATTTTTTTTAATTTTTTAATTGTTCAATTAGTGAATCTTCATTTTAAAGTTATACTTTTAATTTTAAATAAAATTGTTAACAATAAAATGGTACATTTTTTAAAATTATATTATATAATTGCGAACGAGAGGGCTGTTACGGTTAAGATTATATTTTTAAATTCTTTTAAATTTCCCGCGCCAATCTCGAAGGACCGACACGCTCCAATCTCGAGTTGCAGAGTGCATCGTGAGCTTAGCTCAAGGTTGACAGATAAGCTCGACCTTTTTGGTCGACGAGTTTCTGCCTGGACATTCCTAAGCGGAATATTAGGAGAGGGTAGGCACGACAGTTGGTTTTGCAGGCATTCAAGCGGGTTACGTAGATTGACTAAGTACGAGCTTGCTAGTCAAGAGCGCAAGGAAGTTTGTTCCTGCCGAATAAGTTTAGTTACTGCCGTTACCGATAAGTGCTTACCTTATTGTGATATACCGTATTTGTTACTCAATTACGATTTTCTTGTGAAGATCACGCGAGTGATTACCGCGCTGTGTAAAGGCGATTACGCCATTCCGTCTATTTTTGTGACTACCTTTGTAGTATAATAAATCCAGGTAGCGATTGAAACCCTGGTACGAATTACAAGTATTCTTTATTGTGGTGACGTATTACCGTACCGTCACTAGTTATCGAAGTGACGTATTAACTTTTGACGACTAAAAATTGTGAAGACGCATTGCGTCCACCTTACTTAAAAGTGAATCTGCCTTATGACTACTGTGCGTAGGGTCGGAAAATCCCGCGCTTCTGCAAGACAACATTCCGCTCTACAACACCATCTTATTTACCGTTCTGTCGTCCGAAGGAAACATCTGTTGCGTGCCCATTGCTGTGTATCGAATCCGACTTACTAATGTGAGTAAATATTTAAATTGTAAAGTGCATCGAATTTCGCTATCATATCGCTTTTTAGGCCGCTGTCTCTGACAGCATTAACCTTCCAAATTGTTGGAGTGGCCTTCATTTGTATTATTTGTGTAACTGTTTAGTATTAATTTCGTGCATGCCTAGGTCGACCCTTTTATTTAGCTTTAAGGACCTGCGTTGTAATACAACCATTTTATACTCATTGTACATACCGTCACGAATCCTTCTTTGGCAGTTTTCTTGTGTACTTCTTTTTCAGAGTAAGATTGTAAGGATTCGAGCCATAAGCAATAAGCAAAACAATTACCTGGGTGACTCTCGTAAACGTCACCTAGTCGCCCCGATTTCGCTGAGTACGACCCTGGAGGTCCGATTACGCTACGCCGGGCCATTAATAATAACGTTAAGCTACCGTATCAGATTAAGAATTTTATTTATATATAAAAAAATGTCGTCACTCTCTGTCGCAATACCTCCAATCACCAGCACACCAAATTTTGTCCGGAGATACTACGATGACATAATATTCATTTTTGTTTTCTATTGTGGTAGCCTTAACAAAGATATCGGTAGCCCTGGCAAAGATATCTATATGTATCACCCCCTACCCTAAATCTATCTATAAAAGTTTTATTAACAAAATCCAAAATGAAAAAATTTTTTAAATTTTTGTACGCCACTGAATTTTTTCCCAAATTTTTATATACGTCACATAATACCGTAAGAAGTCACAAATAAAATTTCTCCAAGATTGGTACAATAAATTTTTTCGGTCATCTAGCGGAAAATAAATTTTTGTAAATTACGGACTGTCGATTTACTGATTCTGAAAACATTTTCAAAAAAATTTAACAAACAGCCTAAACTTGGTCGCTACCTAGTGGCAGAACCTTTTACTTATAAAGTAACGTTCCGTCAGTCCGTACGACGATATTATAAAATATTTCCCACCGAACCACCTATTTTTGTATTCTAAAATAAATTGTTACAAGCCCTAAACTCAATTCTTATGCTGCACTCGGCATACAAATCAACATTAACCTAATTTTGACACATATGTCACAAAATTATGACCTTTATTAAAATTTTGAATATATTGTTTAATTTTTGCAAGCCATCTGACAAATTCTCACAAAAATATATAAATTAAGATTTCAGTTAATATTTTCTGTAATTTTTCTGACCTGCCCGCCCTGTTGCAATTGGCTCGGTTTGTTTTCTCACCAATACTTATACTTTCAAAGCTCTATCGACACACCAAATTTTAGCTGAATCGGTTAAACATTTCCGGAGATACGACGACATTTTCATTTTTTTAAATTTATTTTATTGTGGTGGCCCCGGTGAAGATTTTTCTGGCAAAACCTTATTTTCACCATTCCAGCCAACGAGGCATACGTCCAATAAGTTTGATTGCAATCGACGCAGAAATGCCGAAGAAAATCGATCGACAAAAACTTTTTTCATGTTTTTGCCAAAAAAGTTAAGTTTATTTTTTTCATGTTGCATTACTGATTTCTATCGAAGGAATACATATGCTGTCATATCCATTATGTTCAATGTACCTACGCTACGTACCAAATTTGGTTAAGATCCCTTCAGCACTTCTTGAGTTATTCACTCTTAAAGTTTCAACTTTGACAACTTGTGATTTTTGACAGACGACAGATAGAAGATTAATTTTACCTATTCTGGATAAAGCTTTTTAAGGCCTTTAAAATAACCTATCGCAAGACAAAATATTTTTTTAAAATCCCGTATTGTTTTCTTGTGGTGGCACTCCTGATTGATAGATCGCCACGAAAACCTTATTTTCACCTTTCCACCGTGAACCCTACCACCATACCAAATTTGGTCGTAATTGGTTGGATGGTTCGGAAGCAAATCGATCGACAAAATTTGACGACCGACCGACAGACAGACAGACAGACAGACAGACCGACACAGAAATTTTTATTTTACTTTTTGCAGATCTTTACGTTTCTGAACACGGTGATCTCGAAAATGCAAAAAAAAGTTGAAATTTTTTTTCGATTACCATACCATACCTAATTGGAGGTAATAAATTACAATACAATATACCACCCGGCAAATTGGCCGGTTCTATAATTTTCAAATTTTGCAAAATGTTGGTACACTCTGTGTATATTCAACTTTGGTTGGTAAGGGCCTTCCACCCTTTCATCAAATTAATGATTCAAACGGTCTTCTTTTCTAATTGTTTCATCCAATGGCTTCTCCTTATTTTGTTACACCCACCGTGTTGAAACTTTCTACTTCTCAATTTTCCCTTATTAAATTGTCCAGTTCTTTCTTTAATCCGGTGTGTTTTGTTCCACTCTGTATTGTGGGTCTAGATCCATCTTAAATGTAGCTCACAAACTGGACGTATGTAAACTGCGCCAGCGGTCAATATTTTCTTGGTCGGTAGCTTAAGAACAAGTAGTAAATTGCGCCAACGGTTGGTGAGGGGAGCTTAAGTTGTAATACAATTCCCAAAGCATGGTGTATTTACTGGTAATTATAATATCATGTAATCCCCACAGTTGTGAAGGGGCATATAAATACCGAATGCTGGAATAAAATATGTTCTAAAAATTGTTTTAAAAAAAGTAACCTATAACCTACGTACAGATCTACCTTTTTGGCATCATTTCTAAGGTAATATAGAAAACTAAGTAACCCTTGTAGAATTTTGGGCGCTGAATCCAAAATCCGAATTGATTGAAAGATGGGGGAAAAATTACTAAATGCATAAATTATTTACAAATTTTATTTAATCTATATATATAAAAATGGATGTATGTACGTATGTATGTATGTATGTATGTTCCTTATAGACTCCTAGACCGCTTGACCAATCTTTATGAAATTTGGTGTATAAGCTAATTACGATGCTGCGAAGAAGATAGGCTACTTTAGAACGGCTTTCAACAAACTTTAATAAAATATGTGGCAAATGTTCCTTATAGACTCCTATGTTCCTTATAGACTCCTAGACCGCTTGACCAATCTTTATGAAATTTGGTGTATAAGCTAATTATGATGCTGCGAAGAAGATAGGCTACTTTAGAACGGTTTTCAACAAACTTTAATAAAATATGTGGCAAATAGTGCCTATTCATCGGATCAACAGATCGACGGATCAACGGATCGACGGATCAACGGATAATTGGATTAATTTCCCTATATAGGACATTACCCAAATGTAAAAGTTTCTGTGAACATAGAGACTACTTTGTTAGATTGTTAAACTCATCTTAGATAAAATACATTCAATGCCACCAAAAAAAGCAGCTGTTAGAAATAAATCATCAAAGGCTAAGAAACTCAGGGAAAAAAGAGCTGCTGAAACGGAGGAAGAACGTGAAGCTCGGCTTTCACAAAACCGCAATAGAGCTTCAACGTCTAGAGCTGCTGAAACGGAGGAAGAACGTGAAGCTCGGCTTTCACAAAACCGCAATAGAGCTTCAACGTCTAGAGCTGCTGAAATGGAGGAAGAACGTGAAGCTCGGCTTTTACAAAACCGCAATAACTATATATAGATAGACAAAAGAAAAACCAAAATTACTGTTTTGTTGTGCGTACGCATTGCTGAAGTCCGTTCGTATGAAACAAACGAGTAACGGAAAGCAAGATTGGAAAACGTTCGAGTACGTAGACTAATGCAAAGTATTTTATTTTTAAAGAGACCCCGGGCGAAGCCGGGTATCCAGCTATAATTTATATGGCAGAACGTTCGCTTGGTATATTAATTCTGAGGCGGTACGATGTTCTAGAATTTTACAAATAATTTATATGGTTCAAGTTCTGAGGCGATACGAAGTTCGCCGGGTCAGCTAGTTATTAATAAACATAATAAATATTTTAATAAATATCTGCAAAATGATGACATATACATTTTAGAAAATCAAATCTGCTCATTTTCTTCGATTGATACAAAGCTATGTTGAATTGCAATGTGTTTTGTTTTTGCACGGTTTTAGTACGGATTTGCTTCTGTTGATTAATACTATCGATTTTAACATAAACCGAAACTTGCATATCTAACACAGCGTCCAAAAATGAGTAAAATGAGTACTAAATTCTTTAAGTATTCGGTACCAAGCTTGACTGACGTGAAAACGACACCCTATTATTTCTACATTTTGCCAAACTTCCTGTATACTATTTTGAATGGCTTGCTCAAAATCTGCAACAATCGATGTAGGTTGGAAACGTAAATTATACTTTTCATTGCAGATATTTACCAACATTTGAAAACAATTGATATACGTATTAGGCTTCTATACAACGTATAGGAAGAAGCCTTATGATCTAGCTCCGTGTCCGTCTGTCCGTCTGTCCGCATAATTCAAAACCAATCAGAACGCACGTTCTTAAAACAATTTTACTTCATATAGAATATTTTTAGATTGGTATTAATTATTCAGATTATTTACATATATATTTTTTAATCCGATATTCTTATTTTGTATTTTTAGAGTAGGTATTTTACGTGTTTCTAATACGGTATTCGGTACGTGTTTCGGGTATTTTAATATTTCATTATGAATTGTGTTTTATTTGTGGTTTGTAAATTGCAAATATTTACCTATAAAGGTCGAAATAAAAAAAAAATATTAAAATGTTAGCGTTTTCCTTATATAGTAAAAAAATCTACCTAATTAAAAGATTAAGGCATTAAAAATTGGAATAAAATAAAGCCCAAATAATTTAACTTACCGAAAAAGTAGATGTATAGAAGCCTAAGAACTGTCGCAAAAGCGAGTTCCACCTTGTTTTCTAATTTGTTCGGCAGGAGACAAAATGCCAAAGAAATATAATGACCATTTTTAAATCCGTGAATTGTAAATAACTGTTTAAAGTATTTCGTACAAGAATTAAAAGTACCGTCCACATAAATACTCTTTACATCGCATAAACATTTCAAATTGATTTCGGATGAAAATATAACTAAATTTTGAACGCTGTCATTAACCATCAAAAAGTTCTCGCCGCGGTGTGTTGTGATATCTATGGAGTCTAATGCAGAATGAATATCCTCAGTAGAAGTTGGAAGGGGGGGCGTTGTTTTCTAACTTTATTGTATGCATTGCGTTTTATATTTGAAATATCAGCAACATTTATCGGAACAGATGGATTTTCCTTCAAAACAGCATTGACAATTTTAGCTGGCGGTGCATGCTTCCAACCATCTTCAAGAACTTTCCGTTTTGTAGCTACACTTATTATTTGACGATTTAACTTACTTTCATCTTCCATATGATTATGATTTAAGTTTTCTTTACTACGAATACGACTCCCAGCTTCTCCTGTAGTGTGCAACGTTGCACTACATGTTTTATCAGTACATCGCCATCTTATTTCACCTGATTGTAATGTGTTACTTGGACGGAACTTAAATCCATCAACTACCAATAACACATATCCACGTTCGCTCACAATTTCTTGCATAATTTCTAGCCAAAAACGTTTTTAAATTATCTAATTTGCTTCTATTCTTTCTCTAATATCCTGGTTTCTGATAAGTGTGAAAATTACATTGCTTTATTTACTTATATAGACAAATTTCCAAGGATTAACAACTAACAATACCAACATTAAGTTAAGATTGAATATTGAACAAGTCCAAATTAACTAAAAATTAGTAAAACTTCTACAGTGAGAAAATTTGGGCTAAGTGCACCACTGTAAAAAAAAATACTTTTGGGCAATACTAATCCTATTAACAAACAATTAATGGATTAAAATATTACAACCTTTTTTTGACTCAATTTACGGTCAACCCTAAAAATTTTTGGCGCAATTTACGGGTAGGATTAGAAAAACCCTCAACCGCTGGCGCAATTTACGGTTCCCGCACAAACTATGCGGTATTCTGGACATCTTCCAGCTTTCGCTAAGATTCGCGTCTCTAGCTACTTGCCTTGAATGCCCAGTCTTCCCGTTTTTGCCGTCTCTTGTTTCTGGTGACCCTGTATTTCGTGAAGTACAGGGCCGTACTGAAAAAGTCAATTTAAGAATATTCAAATATTAATTTAGTTAAGCATCCTATGGCCTGGGTGAAAAGGCCTGCTATAACTGAAGAATTCTCTGTGGTTTTTAACCGTTAGCAGGAGATCCCGAAGATTAGGATTGCTTGTATTGCTTCGGTGTTATCCGACAGGGGGAGGGTTCGCCTGGGTTTTGAATTTTACGGAAGTGAGGAAAGGTCTGAAGAAGAATCCGAGTCAGTTATGTAGTCTGACTCAGAGGGAGGGTCTGGGAGTTGGGGTTTCTGAAAATCTATTTTGTGAGCCAGGAAGGGGTGGAACAGTTCTGGGGGTGTTTTGCTATACAGTTCATCCAAACTAGCAGGAGGGTTATCGCCATGATAGGCTCTAATCTCCGCTTTTTCGTCTTTATACAGCTCGCACTCCATAATTCTGTGTACCGGTTCATCCAAAAGCCCACACACGGGACATAGTTCATCTTCAGCTTTCCCCAGACGTTTGAGATGTCTACCGAATTCACCATGTCCTGTTAGTATCTGCGCGTCTTTAAAGGTCCCGTTGGCAGGTGGGGGGTGGTCCACCTTCGGTATGAAAGAATGTGTTATTCTTCCGTACTTTCCGTTGTCCCACCTTTCCTGCCAAATTTTTAGTATCCTATCTTCTATCGCGTCTTTAAGGTGGGTCTTATACCTGTACTGGGTTGGGTCGAAAAGGTGACCCAAGAATAGTGCAGGTTGCCCTTTTTTAAGTTTCCCCCAGGCGTGCCTTCTTTCCAGTTCAATATCGAGTGATTGAAGCCTTGCCATAACTCCTGCCGCCTCTGACGAGACCGTCCTGTAGCATTTGCTAACAAGACGACTACAGAAGCCATAGGTGGACAGGAGCTTGGCTTTCGCGTGTTTGTCCATGACTCTGTGCAGCCAGATCTCGTAATGAGGGATATCCCAACTGGCATTGGCCTTTCGTTGGAGGGATCTTACCAAGGTCGTGGCTTTATCACACACGTATTTAATGTGTTTTTGCAGGGTCAGTCTCCGATCGACCCACACACCTAGGTATTTAAATTCCTCCTCTACTTGGATCTTTCTGCCATTTAGGAAAACCCTAATGTCATTATCGTGAATCCTGTCCGGGTAAAAACTGATGATTTTGGTCTTGCTTTCCAAAAGGGAAAGCTTGACTTCTTTGCACCATTTGTCTAGATTGTCGACATTGGTTTGGAGCCTCCTAATTAGCTCCTCTGCATAGGCGTCCACCTCAACTCCCTCCTCTTGGGGGGATTCGAGGTAGTCGTCCAAAAGGGTGTTCCATAGGAGCGGTCCGAGGACCGAACCCTGGGGACACCCCTTCGAGCAGACTTTTCCCATGGTCGTGACTCCTGAGGTCAAGGTTACTAGCCTTCTCCTAAGATAGCTCTTGATGATTAGGAGCAGCCTGTGAAGAAGACCCTTATTCCGCAATGCGGAAAACAGGGCCGGCCACCACAAGTTGTCGAAAGCGCCAGAGATGTCGTAGAAGATGACTGCTTTGAAAGTGTCCGCCCTGTGAGCTCCCCTCGGTTTATTCTTCCTCAGCTCATCCAGGTTGAGCTGATTCATGAATTGCCTTAGGGAGCTCACAGTGGATTTTCCTTCTACAAAGCCAGCCTGCCGCGGGGAGTGATACGGAATTTTTGCTTCGTTGATTCTAATTTTAATTATCTTTTCTAATGATTTGCCAAAAACGCTTAATAAAGTGACGGGTCTGTAATTTTTGGGACAGCCTGCGTCCCCGCTTGGGTTTTTAAGGAGCACTATAAGTATCCTTTTTGCCACAATTCGGGGAAGTAGGCCACCCTTAAACATGCATTGAAGATATTCCGTAGCACTCCCCTAATGACTGCGTATACCTTCTTTAGGAACGACCCTTGGATATTGCCGAACCCCGGAGCTCTTTTTGCCTGCGTATTGTATATAACTAGTGGGTCAATTTCCCTTAAGAAAGTCGCAGACCGCTCCAAGACTTTTGAAGTCCGAACGCATGGTTTGGTGATCCACACATGTGTCCGTCGTTCTGTCATCATCCGGTAGCAGCCTGTTGAGGAGGAAATTCAACGTCCTCTCTGGATTCATTGTGTCGTTTCCGCACTCTTCATTAAAGGACGTTAGAACTCCTTTACTTCTTAACTTGCCAGCTGCAAGTCTATATGTAACTCCCCACGGGTCCTTCGTTAGGTCACCCTCAACGAATTCCCTCCAACTCCGTTCCCTGGCCTCCCTGAGTGAGGATTTAAATGTGCCACGGGCCGCATCCATCTCATCGTACAGGGCCTGCCTCCCCTCTTCCGTCCTGCACCGGTAGAGGAGTTTTTTCTTTTCTAGATATTTCTTCCTGAGTCTCTCTACGTTGTCAAACCACCAGTGTGGTCTTCCAACGTAGGTCTTCTTGAAGTTGGTTTTGGTCTGTATGAGATTTTGAATTTGGTTATGAAGGTCAGTTACGATGTTTTCGATGTCTTCAGCAGTGGATAGGGTTTTGGAGTGAGGCTCCATTTCCTCTACTCATTGCTCAAGCCATCTACTCACAGTTTTTAAAGAAATGGTGTCTGGATTATGTCGTTTGATAACTGTAACCCCCCCCCCTTGTGGCTTGGACTCTAAAGGTGATGACCCTGTGGTCAGATTCGGCCACCTGGTCACCCACGTTCCAGTCCCTGGTTTCCGGAATAGTCTCAATTGACCCCAAGGTGAGGTCAATGTTACTCTTCCGCCCCAGTGTGCCGTTGAAGGTGGGGAGTTGCCCTGGTTCATTGTAGATGTGGAGGTTTTTCATGACTATGAATTTCTCCAGAGCTTGCGCCCTTTCATTGGAATCCACAGTATCATGCCAAACCCTCGATCTACAATTGAAGTCCCCACCAATATATGTGTGTCTACCCACCCCAATTGCTTGAAGAGCTCTGTCTAGTTCTGAAATCAACCCATCGATATTTCCCTCTGATGGAGGGAAATATGCCTCTATGAAAAAAATTGGATCCCTATTGCTGAATGTGATGGAAGTTACTGTGATGAACTCACTAGAGGCTTGCTGATGGAAGGTAAACGTTGGGTGGTTGGGTGCAAGTTGGGTGGTTAATGTTCTTGTATTTAGCTCTAATGCAGTTGATGCATTTGTGCTTGGTTGGTTTTGTCGTGGCGTTACAAGTGCCAGTGGTGTGCTCGCTAGAGGCGCAGTAGAAGCAAACCTCCGCAGATTTGCAGAATTTGGTCGTGTGTCCAAACCGCTGACACTTGTAACATCGCGTCAGTTTGATGTATTCATATATCCGGTAGCTTCTCCAGCTAAGGTTTAGCTTACCTTTTTTAAGGGCAGCGATTTTGACCACGGGGTGAAGCTCCATGATCCATTTATTGTGGATCTTATCCTTGGTGTAGATCGGGTTGATTGATCTACACCAGTTCTTCCCTGCCAATTTTATGACTTCCGGGTGGGACCTATTTCTTCTCCTAGAGTGAGGATGAGTCCCTTCTTTTCGCTTTTCTCCTTGCTTTTGGACATAAATAAATTTAGTTCTAGCTGGAATCTGCTCATTTTTTTGACTCGTTCTTCCAATTTCGTTTTTTCCTCATTTGGTGCTTCGATAGTTACTTCTACCTCTTGCGTTTGTTGGGTGTCCATAGGTATTATCTCTGGGCTTTGGTTTTGGGGCTGAGAAAGGTTGTTGTTAGCTTCATTTTCTCTAGCTGCTCTTTCTTTTCTTCTTTGCACTTTGGTTTTTTTAGATTTCTTTACGGTGAATTCTCCTTCGTTGTTAGATTCGTCTGAAAGTCTGTTCTTGGATCCACACATCCCTATGTGTTCCTCCTCAGATTCGGAACTCTCCATTCTTGGCAGGTCTTCTTTCGATTTCTTGACTTCAAGGTTTTTCCTTTCTTCGTCTGTACCGCTATCGATTCTGATCCGTTTCTTTGGGGTTGGGTTCACATTTTCTTTTTTCCGAGCTTTCTTTTCTTTTTTTTCCACCAGTTCCACTAACGCAATCTTTCTTGCTTCAAATTCTTGTCTGGACTTTTTGTACTTTTCTAATTTTTCTTCCATAACTTATTTTGTTGTTCTATGGTTTCTTCCTTAGATTCGTCAGGCGGTTTTATCTGCTTGTTCTTAATTATTTTTGCTGCCATTATTCTCAGAGTTTGGTTAATTTTCTATCTAATCTGTTTTGAATTAATTCGGAACGTATCACTAAATTTCTCTTACTACTTTTCTACACACTCAACTTTTCTACGCACTCCGTATCTCCGTAGCTACCGTATCAGGGCATAATGAGCGGGTATTATGATTTATAGGCCCTAGAGCGTTATAGCCTATTTAATATACTATCTCGTTGTCGAGGTATAAAAAGCAAATAATGATTCAGTGTAATATAAACAAGGTTATGATTCCAAAAAGAACAAAACTTATGAATGGCTTTGGCAGCGAACAATTCTAGCGCCTAAATATAGAAACACCAATCATGCAAATAGGGAGTTACTCTCTAGAGACAGTAATTCTACTTTTGCATCCGCATGCGCAGTTGTGTACCATTTTGCATGTAAAATTTTTACCATATATTCATATTATATTTTAAGTGTATATTAATAATATACCATAAAAATTTTGTCTAAAATATCAAAATAAACTGTCTAAAATCTGTATAAAAATTAAAATTATATGATAATAATATACTAAATGTAAATTTAACAGATGTAAAAATTAATTTAGTATTTCAATTTTACAAAATAGACACAACTGCGCATGCGGATGCAAAAGTAGAATTACTCTCTCTAGACTCTAGTCATCTAGTGTTATTGCCACACCACGGTAAACTCTCCACCAACGCTAAAAGTCACCTGACGAGATACGGTATTTTACAATAACGGGAATACAGTTTTACAGTTATCGCAAATCCCGCTAATTTTGTGACGTTATATTATAGTTATAGTAAATTCCTATAGATTGGTACCCCCTCAAATTTTAAGTTTTTGTCTTGTTATTGTATTTGAAATTGACACAACATATTATTATAATACACGTTAGAATACACATTAAAAACTGTAGTTATCGATGGAAAATTTTTTTAGAATTGGCAGTATTAAACGAGGTTAGCGATGATGAAATTGAATATTTAATTTTGTAAAATATTCTGCAAACTTATTTAGAGCAAGAAGAAGAGTCGATGTGTATGAACAGTTTTATTAAGATCGGTTGACAAACGAAGAACGTTAGGTCTAAATCGTCTTCAGGTGTAAAACTCAAACCTGCTTTTTTACAACTCATATATGATGTTACAAGCTATAGCTTGTAACATGCTGTAACCTACTTAATACAATCTCAGAAAATATAAACTAAATTTTAACTTTGCTTAAAACATAACAAGGTACCCTGGTTCTCCCCTAACTCCCTAACATTAAAATACAGAATCGGCTACCCGGTTATGCCACAACATATAAATGTGTTCATACAGTTATAGACAATACGGAGGCTGTATATTAACAGTAAAAATTATACAATCTCAAAATTAATCATTTTATTTATTTTAACATTTAAAAATAAAAAAATATACAAGCACAAATTCATAGACGCAAAAACTATTTTAATTTACATCAAACGCAGCTAATAAAATATAAAATATAAAAGTGCCGACGGTTATGCGGTGTCTACTACATAGCATTTTTTTTAAATTAGTTACTCTAATTACATAATATGTAGTATTGAAAACGTAAAACAATACTGGTTATTTCGAAAATATAATTACATTTTTTTAAATATTACTAAACTCAAATGCTTGTCTGTCACTTTCACATATGAATAGACATTGCTACGTGCCAGTTACCTGATTTTTAATTACCTTTAACAGCCACCAATATTAATTTGTAGTTTTTGATTTGATTGATTACCATCCCCATTGGCGTGTTGATTCAAATTGAGATTTACATGTTGATTACCTTGGGGTATGCAGCGCTTGTATCTATCTCCGCTTGTTTCTACGATCAAATTGGATAGACAGGAATGGACTTGATTGAAGACTACGGTAGGAATTCCATCAAAATTGCAATTCTAAGGTAAAAAATTAAAATAATCGATTGATATGTGGTTTGTAAACTCGATAGTAACCATATCAATAATTTAGAACACCCAAAATATGCGCACACACTTTTAAGAACTAAAATGTGTCATTCATTCAAACGTTTCATAAAATTCATCGCCTGATGATGCCATAGTAATATGGTGAAAACGTTTGCGATATTTTATACTTATACAGTGTATTTTATTTGTGATAACACTGATAACTTAAAAACATTTTAGTTCAAAAAGTGTGTGTGCATTTTGTGGGTTTTCTAAAATATTGATAATATGGATAAAAAATCACAAGTTAGAAAACTTAAAACTTTCAATGTAATAATTTATTATTTCTTACCATTGCTCCAAATTGTTCGGTATAACTTTTGATAGCATTTAAAATGCAATTCTTGTTTTTCTCAGTTGGGTCATTTTTCCAAAAAGCAAGAGTTATCAATCTAGGACCACACAGGTCGATATCTCACTGTCCAGTTTTTGCGTAGCACACACAATTTATGCATTGTTCTATTGTCGTTTCTGGTAAACTAGGATCCAGTACTGAAAAACAGCATACATTATTAATAGTACTTAATTTTGAGACATGCGGACAGACGGACGGACGTTGTATAGAAGCCTAAGGGGTATGCTAAGAAATTTTGAAAACAATAAATTCAAAACAAAAATAACAAATAGAGATAACTTCAAAATTTTCAGTCTTAAACTTACTTTTTATTTCACCACATGAAACCGCACATACCGTTATAACGGATAATAAAAAAATGTATTTATGCATAGTTTTCTTTTCAATTTTTATTTTATTTTTGTAACACAAAACTTTTTATACTAAACATATTATCGATAGATATGAATTTGATTAACAGGTCAAGTGATACAGTTTTTGCAGTTCAATTTGGAATTTCCGTAATAACATCTAGATATACATGTTTTTTCCGTAATTTAAATTACAATTAATGTTGCAACTAATTGCAACCTCAGTCTTTCCGTAATTAAAGTAAGAGCTACAAACCTTGCCATGTAACTTAAATATTATTGATACTCTTCTTTTTCCTCTTAATTAGGATTCTCTTATTATTAAGCAATTTTAATTTTCTTTTTACTTTTTTATTTTTATAATTTTACCCTTAAAACTATTTATACGCTAGTTGGATATCCCAAAAGGCGTACGTTGCGCCGTCTTCTGGTCAATTATGGCAAAAGTTAGGTGAGAAATCGTGAATGCTTATATGCATTCTATGCGAATAAATGTTAAAATATTAATGTAATTTCTCGATATTTTTGTAATTAACTAATTTTAAGCTGGAAATTATTGAGTTTTAATATTTAAAATTGATAATAATCCGATAAAAAAACTATACCTATAAGAAAAAATGCTTTGTAAAGATTGCATGAAATATAGATACAAAGTTTACAATTATTTATTTAAAAATTACAGTTTTACAATTATGAGTTCAATTATTATCCAGTGTGGTTACAAAAATATTAATCTTGGCATTGTTTTGTGGTAAAATAGAAAAATACGAAAAATTTTTAATAGAATTTATTCCAAAAATGGAATGGTTTTTTTCACATATTTTTTACCACTTCTTCCGCAATTAAACAAATCTCAATATAACTAATTAACTAAAGCAAAGTTAATTATAACAATAAATAACATTTTGTTATTCGTTTGACAAATTTTTGATTAACGGAGGTTACTTTTCTTTTATTGTGGATACTTTTGGGAATATCAACAATTTTCTTCTTCTTTTTATGTGACTGCACAACGCAAATATTTGCCTGGGTGTAAGTTTCATTATTTTCGCCATTCCAACAAAATAGTACATTTTTATGTCTGTCTGATTGTCTTCTTCGTATGGGTCCGTTTGGCAACTAATATCCACTTCATTCTCGATTTCAATTGGGTCTATAAGAAGTTATATTAATTTAAATAATTGAATGTAAGAACTTCAGTTAATTATTACCTATTTCAATATTTTCAATTTCACCAATTTTATCAAAGATTTCTATACACTAGTAAAAATGCGGCCTCAAATAGACCCCGATTGGTGTCTATTTGAGGCCACCGCTTTTTGGTAGAAAATTTACCACATACGAATTTGGTAAAATTTACTATAAAAACTATTAACACCACCGATACATTTTTTATTTGTTTATCTAGCATTCTTCCCACGTCTAGTCCTGGGAAAAATATCGATATATCGAAATATCGATAAACGATATTGAAATTTTTTGATATCGATATATCGGTATATCAAAATATATTTCGATATATCGATATTTTGATATTTATATTATATTATATTATATTTATATTTATTATATTTATATTTATTATATTTATATTTTGATACCACCATCTTCTTGTGCATGCAGAGTTCCAAAACAAAAAAACTAAATTGCTTGAGGAAAGCAGGTAAGCTAATTTTTTGAAAAACATTGACCGTATTATATAATAAATAGTTACCGTAAAATTAAACCGAAATCCTCATTCCCCTTTCTTCCCATTTTTGCAAACTAGATAGTGCTGAATGCTGAGTGCTGACTGATATATTATGCTATGAAAATCATACTTAATTAATGATACGGGACTACGGAAGATATTAAGTGAGTCAAAATAAAACGAAAACTAGAAGCTCATCACTGCGAAAATATATACAGAATATTGTAGTGTGAGTATTGAAAAGTACCTAATGCAAATGCAGTGCATTGCTACTAGCCAAATCTAGATATTTTTGAAAAACTAACGCTCTAAAATTTTTGCCGTCCTCGTGCGAGGCACTCTCAGCCTCAGCAGTCAGCAGTCCTAGCACGCCACTCAGAAACAGTTATTTCAATTTTAGGATGTCGAAGTTATATTTTTTCTTGATCAATTTTTCATGGGGAATCTCCCCTAGAAGTTTGTAACCGTAATTGCAAAATCCTTTTATATTTTTATTTCTTCTCATCTTTGATTTTATGGTTGTCAGATTTCTCGAAGAACAAGAGGCCGACGCCGAGGTCCAGAGTGAGGATGAGGAGGATTCCACTTCTCTTGATATCTCCTTATCTTCACAACGTGAACCCGAAGTCATATTACAAGAGGACACAGGAGGATTGTCAGTAACGACCCAAAGTTCTCAGATAGATCCAGTAGCAGAACCCTCGAGGTCTACTTCGCTGGAATCACTTGGTTCTTCAACTTTGCGGGGCATACGAGCTGTGCTTGAAAAGAAAATGAAGCAACCTACGCTAGAACATTATCGGGTGAGTGATACACAAAAAAAGAAGATTGATAATGCGATCGTGTATTTTATTGCTGTTGAAATGCAGCCATATAGCTTGGTTGAAAAGGATGGCTTCAAACATCTACTTAAGACATTACAACCAAGTTATCAGGTACTGTCGCAAAAGACACTAACGGAAAACAAGATCCCAAACTTGTTTAACAAAATGGTAAAAGCAATACATTCAGATTTGCAAGATGCAATATGTTTCTCTTACAACTGACGGATGGTCTGCGGTTAATAAAAAGCAGTTTATATCTTTGACAGCACATTTCTTTTTGAATTGGGAATTGAAGTCGGTCTGCGTTAACTGCAAAGAAGTCGCCGAGGATCACACCGGAGAAAATTTGGCAGAAGTGCTCGGTTTCATGATGGAGGACATTCCATTTAACAAAAGAGCTGTCTTCACAACCGACAGTGGCTCAAATATGGTGAAATGCATCAAATTGTTGGGACTGCCTCGAATAAGCTGCTTCGGACATACCATCAACTCGGCCGTCACAGACGCATTCAAGATTTATGATATAGGGCCCACTATCGATAAAATTAAACAAATTCAAAATGTTTTCGCTCACAGCTGGCAGCTGTCACGAGAGCTGGAAACCTGCCAAAGAAATCGGAACACTCCAGTGAAGAGAATCCCATCGTTTACTTAAACTCGATGGTGGTCGCTCCTGACTCTGATGCAGGTCGTCGTGGAGCAATCATCGGTGTTGTTCGAACTTTTTCAAACTTTCAAAAGAGGAAAATATAGAGATTATACTCTGACAGTTCTTGAATTGGACTTGATGAAATGTGTTATCGAAATTCTTTTTCAAATCAAAAATATGTTGATGTTATGGCCGGGGAGAAGTATGTAACTGCGTCAGCCATTTTACCGATCTCGAAACAAATTATGACATCATTGAGGGAACTTGATACAGATGAAGCCCAAGTCGATCCATCGGTGAATGCCATCAAGATTCACTTCGTTTAATCCATTGTTAAGTATTTGGAGGATAGATACTACAAAGATGAAGAAACTCTGACTTTTTTAAGAAAAAGCACTTTCCTTGATCCTCGTTTTAAAATACACATTTTTGAAGAGGAAGAAATTCTTAAAATTAAAAATTTAATTGAGTTTGAAGGTATAGACTTGGATGTGCCAAGAGAGCCACCTCGGAAAAGAATTTCGGGGGGACTGAGTTCAATTTTAAAGATTGGAGGGCCACAAGGAAGTTCCGACCACCAGGGTGACATTTCCAATGAAATAGATACCTATGTAAGAAATCCTTCTATAGGGTTAGAAGAAGATCCTCTGATGTGGTGGGCTGACAACGCAAAAATATACCCAACTCTGAACATTTTGGCGAAAAAATATTTTAGCAATCTTACAATATTATTATACAATTATTATACAGTTATACAATTAAGTTTTTGTTTTACCTACACAAATTATGTATTGAATATTAAGAGTTTTGCTTTTTTTTGTTGTTATCCTTATATTGTTTAACTCGATCTTGTATCCTTTATTAAAAGACGGCCTATTCTTTCCTAGTCCTGGGAAATATATCGATATTATCGATACTTTTTTGATATCGATATTCGATATTGGAATTTCAATATCGCCCAGCACTACCCACGACTAAGGACGTCATAAAGTTGTTAGTTTTCTGCATCTATACAATAACATTGCTGATAAGTGACAACGATTTCTATTTGTAAAATCGACAATTTTACAAAAATCGACAAATTAATTGAAAAATGTGTATTCTAGAATTATTTATCATATTATTTGTCAAATAAATTTCGACGAAGAAGTTGTTATACGCTGTTCTGACACGGACATTTTAATTATAGTACTTCTTGGCAATATGGATCATTTGAACGCATCTCTAAAACTTCGGATAAGTATGGGTGTGGGAAATTATCAGCGATATATTGACGTTAATGAATTATACCAAATTCTCGGTAGTTCTTTATCTCAAGCTCTACCGTGTTTCCACGCAATCACAGAGTGCGATTATACATCGGCTTTCTTTCGGAAAGGTAAAGTTAGGCCTTTCCAATTCAAATTCAAAGAGTATCAGTTAGCTTTTCAAAATATAATTACGGATGACAAGAATTACTGGTGAGTACATTCGTAACTATGGAAAAATTTATTTGTCACATGTATGGGGTCCGTGATTCCTCGAATGTCAATGACGTCCGATTTAATTTATTTTCGAATACTTACCAATCTAAAAAAACTGAGGATAATTTTAAAAAAAATTCCGGAATTTCGATTCATCAAGTTTACCGCCCTCTAAAGCTGAATTGCAAAAAAACTTTGGAGAAACGCTCACTTAAAACATCCGACCTTTTTATCACCACTGGCATCCGGTTGGACCATCAGCGATGATAAATACGATTTTGTTTGGTTTAGTGGAGAACAATTACCATCATCAATAGCTCATCCCAACTAGCACCAAAGTGACGGCAACTAAGACGGAAACTTTACATAAGTGACTATTACGTAATAACCACTAAATATACGACTTTGAAGTATTTATAACTTAATTGAGTTATTTCTAGTCGCTGCTACTTTATTTTGTCACCAATCGTGGTTACTATGAAGTTACTTTACTACTAAGTAGCTTAACTGGTAGTAGGGACGTCGTAGCTACCTGTGCGACGACCTTTAAGTTTTGGAAACTTAGCGGTGGCAAAATGTAGTAACAGTGACTAGTTTAGATTACCAAAATGCTACTTCAAAGTTTCCAGCTCTTTTAAGTAGCATTGGTAGTCGCTGCGACGTTATAGGGACCTTGGCCAATCCTTTAAAGTCGTGGAACTTATAAGTAACATTTATTAGTGTTAATACATTCCCGCTACTCACGAATGGCTACTACAAAGTAGTAAGTGAATATCACCTTTTAAATTCACCAATAAGTCAATTTTACTTTGTAGTCCCGGCTAGTCCCATAGCTGTTAATATTGGTAATGATTAAACAAACTAAATTTAGTTACCTTCAAGTTACGTCTTGATTGTGTCTTGATGTTTAACCTTCAGATTACCCCGTAAATAAAAATTACGCAAAGTACAACATGGTATACCATGTAAATGGTATAATTATGGGTATAGGTACCTATAGGTTAAAGTCAAAATCTGATTTAGCTATCTCGCTATCGCTCGTTCTGATATATTGCTAATTCTGAAATGGATTACTTTCTAACGCTTATACGTTAATAGCTATAGCCATCTTGTATCGAAAGTAGACGACGTTTATTTAACAGTAATTAACTTGTAGAATTAACACAGCTTTGTAGATTTTAATTTAATGCTTGTATTGACAATTATTCGGAGCGACTTATAGCCGATCGGCGCAGCGGCTGCGATCGGGAGATCGCCTCTACCAAAGCTTTAGCAACATTAGATGATCGGTAGAAAACTTTTTTTGGTTATATTATAAACTAAAGTATTTGAGAAAAAATTTGCAGCTTTGTAGAAATAAGTCGAAAAAGTGATTTTTTAAACATATTTCGTGGGTGGTAGAACCTTGATGGCAACACTCCCGAAGCGGTAGAATGTCATATACTGTATTTTTGGGTATTCTTGGTCACTCTAGAAAGTTTCAGCCTTGTAGGAATAAAACATTTTTATATTATTTATTTACATATTTCAAAAATTATTACTCATGTCCGCAACAACCTTGTCGCGGTAGAGTACCATTTTATTTACTTACAATATCAAAACAACAAAATGAGAACAAATCAGCTTTGTAGGAATATGTGCATGAAAAATGTCGCTGCCTCCCGTACTACAACGAAATTATTCCAAATTTTAAATTTAAGCTTTGATCTGTTGTGGCACGAAGCCCAGTGAAGATGAATAAAATCGAATGGGAAGAACGGGAGGTTTACTTGAAGCTATAAGACATAATCCATCATAACTTCTAAACGCAATGAAATAGGTAAAAGTTTATTAAGACAAAAAATAATCACTATCAAATTACCTACAACTATAATTCTATAAATATTTTAAAATTCTTTTTTAAATTTCTTTTATTAAATTTTTTGTCAAAATTTTTTGGAAACTTTTTTATCTACCGATTTGCTTCAAACTTTGTGGAAACATTGCCCTAAATTCGAGAAACACTCTCAAAAATTTTATAAAAGTTTTTTCATCCAGAGAAGCGCTAGGAGCATTTGAAGTTTCAAAAACACGTGGTTTTACCAAATCTCAATTTGCTTGCATTATCTTATTTCGGATTATAAATGGTCCAAATTTGCATTGCGTCTCTTCTTGACGTTCTGCTTAACGTTTACATATTTTTCCTTTAACTCAAAAATTGTTTTGCACACACATAAACTGTTACGAAATTTTGACATAAAAAATTTGAAATTTTCATTATTATTGCTCCCCTGATTAGATTTAATATTGTAGTTTTTTCTCTCCGATGTAAATTGGGAGTTTGTGAAAAACGAACTCCCAATTCTATAACCAATCGTATAACCTCGGAAAGTTATACGATGGCCACATCCGATTTTTTTTCTTTATCTTACAATAATTAGCCAAGAATATAATTATATCCGGTATAACTCAAAAGCAAATGTGGTACAACTAAAAATAAGAAAGGTACATACAGGTACAAACCATTAAAACTATTTTATATCAAAATTTGAAATCCGGGAGGAATGGGGGGATTTACCAAAATGTCATTGTTAGAAATATTGAAATATTTTGAAAACAAAATTGGTACAAATGAAAATAAAGAAGGTACAAACAGGTACAAACGAGGTACAAACAAATAAAACTATTTTGAATCCAAAATTTGGAATGAGAACCTCAAAACAATGGACAGAAGATAATTAAATCTGATTGGCTCTTGCCAGTTTCTACCTAAGCAAGGCATACATACTGTTGTGTTCATATCATACGACAAAGATGGGTTGCTAATAAAGATATAAAGAACTGACTAGCAACCTGAGGAACAATAATGGCAGGGCTGTACAATCCATTTTATTTACTTTGCCATTTTATTTCATTTTGTTCCATATTTATTTGTTCGTTTGTGTTATATTGTTACTTTGTTTAATTTAAGTTATTTGTATTTTTAATAGTTATGTTTATATTTAGAAAGTTTAATTTGTATCATTTTTTTATTACTGCTATATTTTGGGACTCACTAAATGATGTCGGTCAAGGCAGGCAGACATGCAACATGCAGCAAAGATTTTAATTAAAAAACAAATAATAACAAATCTAGATAAAATAAAAAATAAACGAAGGAAGACCAGGACCAATAAAGAAGGGACACCTTGATAAAAGAAACCAAGGCGAGAAAAATAACATTAGAGATAAATAAGATTAGAGTTACACTCGTATCTCTCTATAGTCGATCTCCCTATAATCACTATCGCTTTATAATCACGACCACTATCTCGTTTTAGTAACGCGAGTCACTTCTCCTCCACTCCCTCCACTGAATTGTTATTAAGAATGAGTACTACATACAATTCCTACGCGCGTGTTCTAATACGCCTATAAAAACATAACCTAATTAAAATTACCGGCAAATAATATGAACGAGTGGGGAACTATCCCCACTAGCCTTGGTACCCCGTCCGTCGTTACTATAAAGAGAAGGTCAAGTCCCGACTTCGCAATTATAGAGAGATACGAGTGTAGTTGAATTTCGAGAGCCGACGAAACAAGTCAAATTTGCGAATTGAAGTTAGAGAGCTGACAACGAGGTCGTCTCGAGTCAGGTTATTGTAAACGGTATCGAGAGTTATTGTGAAGGTGTGAAGAAGATTGGGGAGATTTCCCAACCAGAATAAATTGGACAACCAACTGCGTTGAAGTAGGTGACCACATTCTTCGAAGTGTTTGAAGAATTACGTGTTTGGCCGACGAGTTTACGTGAGTCCTGCCATCAGTGCCGGATTAACCCATAAGCAAATTAAGCAATTGCTTAGAGCACCACGTCTTGAGGGGGCACCGCGCACCAGAAACAGCACAAAGAAATATTTGTTAACACATAAAAAGTAAGACTGTTTGAAAATCCATGCGTTTTAAATTGACTAGAACTATTGCTCGAACGTTGACGTTCGGAGTCACAAGTCATAACCCCGCTCCCGCTTTACTTTCAAATGCTTCAGATTTATGATTGGCCGATCACCACCTCTGCCCCCCCCCAACGCTGTGCTGTTTTTTTTAAACCGATACTAGCTTACTTATGGATAAGGGGGCCCACAGGCGTGGATTGCTTAGGGCATTAAGTAGTCTTAATCCGGCCCTGCCTGCCATTTGTTTATTTTATTGTTGTGTACAGGTTGCAAATAACTCTTTATTCTATTAGTCAGTTTTTTATTGTTTTGAATGCGACAATTTTTATTCGAGAACAAACGATCCATATTTCAGAATAAGATACTCAACAATATAAATAGGCATAAGAGCACTACAATACATACATACATAATACATCAGTTACATGGCAAGGACTGTAGCTGCTAAATTAAATTAGGGAAGACCTAATTGCAACATTAATGTAGTTATTTCGATTTTTTTTATTTCCGAATTACGGAAAAAACATGAATGTAAATATTATTATGGAAATTCCTAATTAAATTGCAAAAAATATATCACTTGACCTGTTAATCAAATTCTTATCTATCGATAATTTGTTTAGTATAAAAAGCCTTGTGTAGCAATAATAAAATATACATTCAAAAGAAAGCTATGCATAAATACATTTTTTTATTTTCCGTTCTAACGGTCTGTGCTGTTTCTTGTGGTGAAATAGAAGGTAAGTTTAAAATTTAAAAATAAAAAATAAAAGTTAAAAATTTTGAAATTATCTCTATTTGTTATTTTTGTTTTCAATTTATTGTTTTCAACATTTCTTGGAATACCTATCAGGCTTATATACAACGTCCGTCCGTCCGCATGTCTCAAAATTAAGAACTGGAATTTGAAGCATGCGGACGAACGGGCGGACGGACACGTACGAGCGTTTTCTATACTATTGAAGTGTTTTATGCGATTTACAATAATTTCACTCCAATAGTACAAAAAATATAAGCACGTTATAATTAACATAGATTTACCAATTTACAAAGTAATTATCCGACAATCTGATATTTTAAGGCGGCTTGTTCTGGAAGTTTTCTATATTATCAATATTATAATCTATATTTTTCAAGTTTAACCAGCAAATAGCAGTATAAAAGCCTAAGAATTGCAGTAGTCCGAGTTCCGTCTTGTTCTTTTATTTTTACTATCTGTAATAATTGTTGCGGTACTATAGCAAACAAGATTTTAAACGTGAATTTCTTGATCAATTCCTTGTCGAGAACTCTGTTATTATCAACACTTGAACATATACCAAGGGGGTAATCACTTAAAATTTTGCGTTCCACAGACTTCATGAAGTTAAAAGATTTCACAAGACTTCATGAAGATTTCATAAGACTTCATGAGATTTTAGAGACTTCATAAAATTTTATAGACTTCATGAGATTTCATAAAGATTGCACAAGACTTCAGAGATTTCATAAAGATTTCGCGAGACTTCACAAAGATTGCATGAGTTTTCACGAGACTTCATCGATACTTGACGGGACTTCACAAGATTTCATAGACTTCATGAAATTTTATAGACTTCATGAGATTGCATAAAGATTGCATAAGACTTCATAAGATTTCATAAATATTGCACAAGATTGCAGACTTCATAAAATTTGCTAAAGATTTCATGAGATTTCGCAAGACTTCAGTAGATTTTACAAGGAGTCATGAGATTTCATAAAGATTCCATAATACCGTAGACTTCTTACTGTCTGACTCTTACTTTGTTTTCGCTGCGTATTAAGAAATTATAGACGTTTGTTGAAGTTTCTATTACATATTGTGTACAATGACGGTCGGCACCTATCCGAGATCAATTATTCGATGGTGTGCGAGCACTTTTGAATGTACGAGTACATATAAATTATGTATACATTTCTTATATTTGTTATTTTTGATTTTAGATATTCTTGTGTATTTTTGTTTGATCTAAATATTTTATTGAAGCCATGTTGTCAATTATTTGTTTTAAAATTATATGACGGTATTGACGATTATTTAAATTTTTGTATAAATCTGAAATTAATTACTTAGGTCAATGTTTCCCAAATAGTGGTCCGCGGCATGTTTCATTTTGACGATCCGCAAACCCACGACATAAGAAAAAAACAAATAGGTGCATAGGCAAAAATACGTTAACAATCAAGTTTTTCTGAAGTTTTAAGAATTAATTTGTATTTTATTTAAGTCTTATTAATCATTAATTACAATAATTACATATTTAAGAAACACCATAGTTACTTTATTTTTTTTGTAACGAAAACAAAATTTCCGGATGTTTCCTTGATACTGTTGTCTAATTTTGGGGGTTGGCAATTTCGGGACATTTGGGAAACACCGACTTAGGTACTCAAAATGTGCTCGGTTCTTGATGTTTATTTAAAAATTAGCACAGTTTACTAAAGCATATTATGGCACTGCTGATGTATCAGTTACAGTAGAGACGTGTCAGAATTTCAACAAAACTGTGCAGGATTGCGTAAACACTAAAAACAATCTTTTTTTTTATTTTTTATGCAATCTTGTACTTTTGAAATTAATTTTCGAATTACGACGGAATGCTATGATATTCTCATCGAAAACTTATTCTATGCATTTAATCAGTGGCGGATTTACCAGCAGGCTGAGTAGGGTGGAGGCTATAGCGGCACATTTCAGAGACGGCAAATTTAGGGCAAAATTTTTTGAAGTTATACTTTTAATGCCGCAGTAGAGTGAATTCAAAATACATGTAAAAGAGAGGTAATATGTATTTTATGTCAAAGTGAGAGGTAATATTTTTTACCTGAATTTAAACAGAATTTGCAAAATCTTTATCCAAACTAAATACTTTGCCAAAATCTTTATTATATTAACTTTTTAAATCGAAGTTTTATAAAAGTTTATAATAGTTTTTCTAGCCAGACAGTGTGACGCGACACTGTTTATAATTTATAACAGGTCAGTCCAAGTTGTTCAAACATAATGACAATGCGGCCAGTGGCGGATTTAGGTGGGAGGGGGGGGACTATAGAAGCTGTAGCACAGGGCGGCAAAATTTAGGGACAGCAAATTTTTGCAAAAATACCAAAAGCACATGTGAAAAACCTAAGGGATAAGTACTAATTTAATTAATTGATTCAAATAGAATACATTATTTATAAACGTTTTTTTATTATATACGACTTTTCCATTTTTGTCGTTTTAATATTGTCAGTTACCAGGAGCTTTATTCTAAAATTAATTAAAGTAAAATAAAATTATAGAACAACTCTTTACTGATACTGGCTTAGTACGTAGGATACATTAGATCAGGGATGGGCAAAGTACGGCCCGCGGGCCATCTCCGGCCCTCAAAGAGTTTTAATCCGGCCCGCCAATGTCCATTCTAAAGTAGCAGTGTATGGCCCTCGGGAATATATTTTAACAGCTTCGTTGGCACAAACAGCTGTAAAAAATTATCTACGAAAATAAACAAGTTGTTATTTTTTGTTTTGGAATTCTGGCCCCCCGTAAAATTTTTTAGTTTTTTTTTGGCCCCTAATGAAAAAAGTTTGCCCACCTCTGCATTAGATAGTAATTTTCGTTCTTATTGGTCAAATTATTATTAAAAACTTGAAAAATGAGACAAATTTTGTGAAATAAAAATTATATTTTATTATAAAAAAAATAATTCTATTAAATGAATTGCATAAGCTTAAGGTTATGGAGAAGAAACAGATTTAACAAAAAAAGATGTTTTTATTTGCCAAAAAAATTTTTTTGTTTTTGTTATTAAAATTTTGTCGAAATATTGCAAAAAAGTTTTATAAAAAATTACAAGAATTATTACAATACATTACAATTACAATACAGAATCTTTAAAACTGTTGTACTGTAAGATTTACAAAAGTGGAACTAGAAACCCTGATTCTCAGGCGACGATATGCCGGGACGTCATCGAAATTGGTTGAATATACCGCACTATCGCATTTCATTCTCGTAATAAATAATCTTGTCGTAGTAAACAATGTATAAAGAAAAACAAAATTTCGCATACTTGACCCTTTCTTTAATTGTACGGTGTTTGCGGTTTTAAAACGCAAACACCAATATCAAATATCACAAACTAATATCAAACATTCGTTGAATATTACAATTAGAATGCCATATGACGCCACGTTATAAGATTTCGTCTCTTCATAAGACTGCAAAGATTTCATAGAGACTGCAAAAGATTTCATCAAACTTGCAAAGATTTCATCAAGATTGCAAAGATTTCATAAAGACTGCAAAGATTTCATAAAGACTGCAAAGATTTCATAAAGACTGCAAAGATTTCATAAAGACTGCAAAGATTTCATAAAGACTGCAAAGATTTCATCAGGACTGCAAAGATTTCATCAGGACTGCAAAGATTTCATCAAGACTGCAAAGATTTCATAAAGACTGCAAAGATTTCATAAAGACTGCAAAGATTTCATCAGGACTGCAAAGATTTCATCAAGACTGCAAAGATTTCATCAAGACTGCAAAGATTTCATAAAGACTGCAAAGATTTCATAAAGATTGTACAAGACTTCATAAAGATTGCACCAGATTTCATGAGACTTCATGAGATTTCAAAGACTTCACAAGACTGCACAAAACTTCATAAGACTTCATGAAACTTCATGAGACTTCATTATGACTTATTGTCCCCGTTCCACAGACTTCATTAAGTGATTACCCCCTTGACATATACACATATTATAATGTGCTGTTTTTCAGTACTGGATCCTAGTTTACCGGAAACGACAATAGAACAATGCATAAATTGTGTATGCTACGCAAAAACTGGACAGTGGGATATCGACCTGTGTGGTCCACAATTCATAACACTTACTTTTTGGAAAAATGTCCCAACTGAAAAAAACAAGAATTGCATTTTGAATGCCATCAAAAGTTATACCGAACAATTTGGTGCAATGGTAAGAAATAATAAAATTTTTTTAAAAATGTTCAGTCTTCTAACTTCTTATTTTTTACCTTAGAATTGCAATTTTGATGGAATCCCTACCGTAGTCTTCAATCAAGTCCATTCCTGTCTATCCAATGTGATCCAAGAAACAAGCGGAGGTAGATACAAGCGCAGCATACCTTATGGTAATCAAAATGTAAATCTCAATCTGAATCAACACGCAAATGGGGAAGGTAATCGATCAAATCAAAAACTACAAATTAATATTAAACGCCGTTAAAGTTAATGAAAAATCAGGTAACTAGCACGTGGCAATGTCAATTAATATGTAAAAGTGACAAGCACTTAAGTTTAGTAATATTTAAAGAAATGTAACTATATATATTCGAAATAAGTAATATTGTTTAAAGTTTGTAATACTATACAATTATTAAAGTAACTAATTCAAAAAATCGGTTATGTAAAAATAATTTGTATTTGTTTATTTTTTTATTTTTAAAATCATAATCATAATTATTTATTTGCCGTCAAGAAAAACTACACAGCAAGTCAGGCAAATACAGTACCGTGCAATCGAATTAGGGCCAATCATTAAAATTTGATTTTTTTATATTTACCTTTCCATTTTCGCAATTTCACGATTGCTGTAATTCCCAGATCTTAAAAAACCTTCAATTTTAACTTTTTTGTCCCATTTAAGGTCCATATTTTTACCCATTTCGTAATAGCTATTTACAGTCGTGCTGCAGAAAGTGGAACATTGCGGTTGAGTAAGCAATATATCTGATAGCTTACGAAACCGCAATGGAACTTTCTAAGCGAGTTTTTGGGGTAATCTAGCTTTACGTTCAAGACAGGTCCTTTCCAAAATAAAAACATAAACTGATAACAAAAATTACACTTTTAAAATAAACATTAACTTTGTTAGAACAGGTTGGAATATAATATAATATAATAATAAGTCCCAGCATCTTATCTTATCAACATCCGCCGTAGCAAGATTGTAGTTCCCGATTCCTATAAATTGTTTCCTTTATATGCAATATCACGTAACGTTTATATTGTGATGACCCGCTTGTCTCAAATTATAAAATTTATAAATTAAATAAAATTTTAAATAAAAACTTAAATTTTCTCCGGGCCATCCATTTCTTATTTAACATGAGACTCTTGAATTAAATAAAACACTCTTTTAAAACTTAAACTCAAACTTTAATTAAATTAACTTAAAAAAACTTAAATCGAATTAGAACGGACAAACACAGGTCCGCTCGCTCGGCCGTCGGCCATCATCCTCTCTCCACATTTTTCAATTTACAAACTTAACAATAAATAATACCAACTTAAAATAATTAACAATTAAAAATATGATACAGGACGATTAAAATTATTTACATACAACACAAAATATTTACAAAAATTAAACAATTATTTTTATCAACTAATAAATCAATTTTGAACATGACAATATATACATACTATCATAACCGCTTATATGCAAGTTTATTACAAACATTGCTGCAAAGTGTCATTTTCCAGCGATAAAATCTACCCGATATGCTATACTTTCGATAGTCTTGTACGTAAAAATAGTTCTATTTGATAAATACTCTCTTTCTAAAACTACACTATAAATTAGACAAAACAATGAAGCGTCAAGTTTGCGCATCCTTCGCTATCAGCACTACGTACTTTCCCATTTGCTTTCTAAAAATTCCTGTATGGAATAACATGGTGCCTCCTCTAATGTACCTGAACCTTGACGTGGTGAGGGGGCTTGAGTGTTTCAATGAAGCGGAGGGCGTGTACCTGCTAGGATTCGGACCAGGGACATAAAACTTTCTTGTGTCTGATCTGCTTTGGCTTAATGGGTTCGGGTCGAGGTCTAAAATCTTCTGTGTTAGGACTCTGAGTCAATGAATCGGGATGACGGTCATCATGGAGGAATGAGACTAATTACAGGTACCCGCGTGTTTTTGCCGTTCGTGGAAACCGCGTGGGATGAAAGGATCCTGGAGGCTGAGCCGACTTGGGGGCGGATGTAGTTCTGCTGGGTTTGGCAACACTCCTCTTTGGCCTCGATTTCTACTTTAACGGGCGGTCTGGACTAGTCCACCCAGATCAATCGGCTGTGCTGTTCTCCATCAGAGAACGTGCATGCTCCGGTTCGGACCAGGGTTCTCAGGGAGGGAGACAGGCCGTGGATCACATGGACGATCAGACAGGTGGCTAAGTTGAAGGCGTCGGCGTACAATAAATACAGACGTACGCGATCTGCAGTAGATTTTGAGTGCTATCGGGATCTCAGGAATTACTTGTCGGGCGCGGTTAAAAGGGAAAAGGCAAGCTATATTAAATATCAGCTTTCTGTAAATCGCTCAAATCCCAAAAAACTATGGCGATATCTGTTATCTTGGAGCGTACATGCTCGCCCTAATGGTCAGATTTCTGGACATCTATGTGAGGATCCTGACTATGTATATAAATTCCTATTTTCTCAGCTCTGTGCCGAATGTTTCTGGTCAGGTACAGTTGGATTTCGATGACGCTTTGTTTCCCGGAGTTGGATCACTCTCTATTCCGAGGGCTACGCCTGCGGCATTGTGTGAGATTGTCGCGACTCTTCGCTCCGATGCCGTTGGGCTGGATGGTATTAGTCTTCGGATACTGAGGCTCGTTCTTCCGTTCTGCAGTGAGGTGCTCTGCAACATTCTTAATTTCTCTTTCGAAACAGGCGAGGTGCCAGCCATTTGGAAGATGTCACGTGTGAGACCTCTTTCCAAAGTTCCGTTAGCTTTAGAGCCTGCCCATCTTCGTCCGATTAGTATATTGTCACCTTGTGCAAAAATTGTTGAGTCGTTTATTAAAAATGCGTTAGACGATCATTTGGCACTTTACAAAGTTCTGTCGCCGTCGCAGTCTGGTTTTAGGCCCCACCACGGTACTGTGACCTCCTTGTTGAAGCTCACTTCGGATGTTGCATCAGCAACCGATCGTTCCGAGGTAACTTTATTGGTTCTTCTCGATTATTCCAAGGCTTTCGATTCCGTATTGCACCAACGCCTTTTGGCTAAGCTTCGTTACTATGGATGCAATGAGTCACTGTGCAACTGGTTCGCGAGTTACCTGCGTGATAGGTCTCAGGTGGTTGATTTTTCTGGGAATGTATCTCAGCCATTAGTGGTTTCTCGGGGTGTTCCACAAGGAAGTATCCTTGCCCCGCTATTGTTTATAGTATACACATCTGATCTGGAAAAAGCAGTGGATCCAGACTGCTCTTTGGATCTGTATGCGGACGATTCCCGAATCCGTATATCCTGTCCTCCCTCAGACTTGGATGCTGCAATAACTCGGTTAAATCGTAACCTTGAATCACTGCGTGTGTGGTCCTTAGTAAATGGTCTGACATTGAATCCGGCGAAGTCGGAACTAATCATTTTGGGTAGTCCCCTGCTGGTGCGTAGAGCGCTCGATGGCTCAACTCTTCGAGTGAGGATTGGTGATGAGATTGTGAGGATGGTCGACTCTGCACGTAGCCTGGGTTTTGTTCTGGATGGAGAACTTAATTTTCGTCTACATGTTAACCGCAAAATGATGGGATGTTACTATAAGCTGAGATCACTGTACCAATTCAAGACCATATTGCCTGGGTTACTGTCAGTTAATTACACCCACGAATTGGGCTTTGATTTTTTTTCTATTAGAAAGAGGACAATTTTCTGAGCATTTTGAGACCGCACTTCGATGAGGATTATCCAGTAGTTTTCGAGAAAACGGCATTTGAAAATCAAATTTTTACATGCATTTTACATAGCGAATTGATCCGCTCCCGTGTTTTACTGACCGTGCGTGCGTTCTGATATACTCCTAATGGTGGGCGCAGCACTTGTATTCAGTTGTTGTTGACCACCGGTCGGGAGCACATCGACCGTTGCTAACGAGTTTCACACCTTACGAGTTTCACCCCTTTCGAGTTGCACCTTTGGCGAGGTGGAGCGACCTAGAGGGATGTTTTTAGCGAGTCAGCGGAGCGGAGGGTAGCGAAGCGTCAGTTTTGACGAACGCAACCAAGGCACTCGAGATTCTAACCTAAAAACGAGTTCTGCGTTTATTTTTTTAATTATTGCATAATGTTGCGTAATACACCCGATGTACATCGGACAATGTCACAATCGCGTCTGACTGCCACCACCAAGACTATATCAGAACGCACGCACCGTCAATAGAACTTTTATGTTAATGAATTTCCCTATCTAAAATGCATGTAAAATTTTGATTTTCAAAAGCCGTTTTCTCGAAAACTAATGGATAATCCGCAAAATTTCTTTTTTTATTATACACAGAAAATTGTCCTCTTTCCAATAGTGTAGGTGTCGAGGCTCAATTCTTGGGTGTAATTCCCAGACAGATCCCATTGCCTGCTCATGTGAAGTGGTCGATTGTCAGCAGCACAATTCTGTCCAACATCGAATATGGTGCAGCGGTCTATTACGATTTCCTAACTCAGGAGTACAAACGCAAGCTGCAGCTTCTGCAGAATTCATGCCTGCGTTATTCATTCAACATATGCAGGTATGATCACATTACACCATATTATCGTGATCTGCATGTCCTGAAAATTGACCAGCGCTTTCTGTTACTTGCTGGAATTCTTCTTTTTAAAATATTCAGAAGTGGTGAACCGACACATCTTCGAGATATGATTAGGCCTCGCTCTATTTGTCATTCTCGGGCTCTGCGTGATCTGGGAAATTTTGACGTCCCTTCTCATGCTACAGCCAAGTTTGAGCACTGCTTTGCATGTTGGGCACCGAGACTTGTAGAAAGGCATCGACGACTATTTTTGGAATCTCCAAGTCTTACAGCTCTCCGCCGTGGTTTAACCGACGCACTGCAATTGGAGCAGTAGGTACTGATTTGAATTTTAATTTTGTGAAATTTTGTTAGGTATGCATTATATGTCGTTGTAAATAATACATTGTAAAAAGGGGTGATTTGAAAATCTAACTAGTTAGAAATCATCCTTTTAAGAGACCTTTTTTTTTTCTTTCTGTAGCTCTCTTAATAAACGCCTATTATTATTATTATTATTATTAAAATGTCCTAGACCGCCACGCCAGAGGTGCAACTCGAAAAGGGTGAAACTCGTAAGGTGTGAAACTCGTTAGCAACGGTCGGTGTGCTCCCGACCGGTGGTCGACAACAACTGAATACAAGTGCTCCGCCCATCACTAAGACTATATCAGAACGCACGCACCGTCAATAGAACTTTTATGTTAATGAATATCCCTATGTAAAATGCATGTAAAATTTTGATTTTCAAATGCCGTTTTCTCGAAAACTACTGGATAATCCAGGTCGAAGTGCGGTCTTAAAATGCTCAGAAAATTGTCCTCTTTCCAATAGAATATTTTTCGCGGCCCGATTCGTGGTACCGATTAACTGACAGTAACCGGAGTAATATGCTAAAAGTGGTAGCGAAATCAGGTATCGAAATGTCCTGGTAGAGAAGTGTCCGGCCACCCTGGAAAGACTGTGCGACAGAGAAATTGCAGTTGGTGCAGAACCCACTACATCCGAATCAACATGCATACACTCCAGGGAGATCTACTGAGTCTGCGCTTCATAAAGTCGTGGAATGTATAGAGAAATCTATACATACCCCATGTACCCCCAGGAGCGTTTATAGATATCGAAGAGGCTTTTGATAAGGCAACTTTTGGCTCTCTGGCAACTCTGGCTCTACACGGCCGTAATAAGACCTGTGTTGTGCTATGGTGCACTCGTTTGGTGGCCCAAAACCAAATTGACAACAACAGCATCCTCTCTATATCGGCTCCAGAGATCAGTCTGCTTGGCAGTAACGGGAGTGATGCGAATGACACCCACTACGGCCTTGGAGACTCTCCTATGCCTTCCTCCGCCGGATCTCTATGTGAAGGAGCAGGCGGTGAGAGCTGCTCTTAGGATGCGAGCATGGGGCCTTTGGACCATAGGCAGGGAGGAAGTGAGCATGCACGGATCCTTGAGGCCTGCTCGAAAAGAGTGCTTCTTCTAGATCTAGATGCCGACCGAATCTCTCCCAAATACGTGTTTGACAGGAAGTTTAACATCTTGCCAAACGCTACAGGAGCAAACGAATCAGACATAAGTTTGTATACGGATGGTTCCAAAAAAAATACCGGCTCAGGCTCAGGAATTTTCTCTTCTGAACTACAGCTGGATATAAGTTTAACGCTGGGTAGATATGTTTCCGTCTTCCAAACGGAACTTATGGGTATACTACACTGTGTGGAGATAATCCAGGAAGAGGGTATCCGGTGCAAAACAATTCAAATACTCACAGACAGCAGAGCTGCTCTTGTGGCACTTGGCCGCCATAGGCTCTAGTTTTTATGTTATTGTAATATACGAGGTATGTTCAAAATATATTGGAAATTTTTGCATTTCGCACGGTGTAAGTTACCAAATAAGATACAAATTTTTTTCTAAGTTGATACAACTATGAGTATTGATCTTGATCTTGCAAATTTTATAGGCGTTCCACGTTGCAGGATCATTTTTAACTTTGCAGGCCGTGTACAAAGCGTCTAAGGGGTTTTTAAAATCCCAAAGTTCCATGCTCTTTCTGTATAATATATTTTACAGGGTGGGCCACTTATCGTAACCAAAAGTAAAAGGCCGTCAGTTTTGAAGGGAAAAGAATTTTTTATTTATTTTTGGATCAAAAGTTTATAAATTTACTAAATTTTTGTTATCAATTCACTTCTTGAAGGTAATGCTGCTGAGATGCTGGCCATTGGCTTGGATGCAAACTTTGTACCAAATAATCATGTTATTGAAAATGTTAATTAAGAGCGACTGCGAATAGATTGAATTACTCTGGTTATTTCTGCCTTCAGATTTGCAATATTTTGTGGCCTGGCTTCGTACATCTTGGCCTTACAATACCCTCACAAAAAGAAGTCCGGTGGCGTCAAGTCTGGCGACCGTCGTGACCATATCATGGGGTCTATCGGCTAATGATTTTTTCATTCAATTTGGACTTTAAGAAGTCCATGACCATCGTAGCGATATGTGGTGGTGCCTCATCTTGTTGAAACCAAGTATCCTTCAATACGATTTGCTTAGTACGCAATTTAGGCAAAAAATTATCTCTGATAATCGCCAAATACCGCTGACTATTGACGGTCACGGCACGGTCCCGACACTCAAAAAAGAAAAGTCAGACAATGGACTTTGACGACACCACACACCAAACTGTCACACGTTCCGGAAGCAAATTGACTTCCTGGATGGTATTCGGGTTCGAGGCAGATCAAATACGACAATTTTGTTTATTTACATTTTCATTCAAGTCGAAATAGGCCTCGTCAGACATGAAGATGTGATTGAAAAGTGTTTCATCTGTTTCAAACATTTAAAGCATCTTTTTGCAAAATGCCAAGCGAACCGGTGAGTCGGAAGAGTTCAGTTTGCTTACTAATTGAATTTTATACGGAAATAAATTCAAATCTTCAATAAGCATGCGCCCAACTGATCGTCTACTGATTGACAATCCAGCAGAAAGTTTTCTTGTTGAAACCGTTGAATTCTGGCTGATCGCCTGACCCACTGCTGCGATGTTTTCTGCCACTCTAACCATGTTTTTTTGCTGACGCGTCTTTGGCAACACTGTACTCTCTTTCTCGAAACGCGAAATAACCGTTCTTATCTGCATAATTAATGGTACATCGGATTGATGTTCATGAACCACCGCACGTCTGATCAAAATTGGAGACCCAAACTGATACCAATATTTAATCATTTTCTTTCTCATTTCCAAATCCATTTTTAACACTAGACAAAAATATAGATTACTATCTGTCAAATAAACCCAAGAACTGTGAAAAATTCCGCTTTGAAGAGAAGTTATCGCCGGTTACTTATTGTGGTTAAGATAAATGCGCCACCCTGTATATAGTCATGTTCCAAACTTCCTCATAAGTTTTGAATTTGTATTGTAAATTAATTTTGTTATATTTTTTGGAAATTAGTTATATTTTTGATTTTTGTAAAATTTTGTATTTGCTGGTTTTCCCGCCAATTAGTTAAGGTGGTAGAAGTGAGCGAAAAAAACCAGGCTTTTTGCCAAGATGGCCGTAGGTGACGGCAAGTAAGAATTTGTATTACTGAATTTTATTTAAAATGTTAAAAATGGAAATGATTATTTGATAATTAAAATTGATTATACTGGATAAAGTTTTTGATTGCTTTGTAAATTGGAAAAGTTGTCCCAAATTTGGATAAAGTAAAACTGGAAGATTTTTTTTGGATTGAGATTGGAAATCGATGTAAATGGGAATAAAAAAGTTTCTATGGAGATAATTCGTTTCCTGATTTCTAAATTTTGGAATTAGAAAAAAAAATAACAAATTTGCCACAAAATTGAACGAACAAGAAGAAAATTTCAACCAACAGATGGAGATGATTTCTAAACAATTGACTGGAAACATAGAAGGAATAAATAAACGAACAAATATTAATAAAGCGGACATAGAAAAAATGAGATCCACGTGTCAAGAAAAATGTACATGCATCGAGAGAAAAATCGTTGATGTTAAATTCAAAGAATATCCTCCACTCGTCGAAAAAGAAGATATTATTAAAGTAATAGAAGCAGACATTAAAACACAAAAAGTAGACGTAGATGAAATGTTAAATAAAGAATTATCCGTTTTAAAAAATAAACAAGCGAAGGAGCTAAGAGTTTTACATCACATAAAGTTGCTAGAAATACAAGAAAAACAAACAAAAATCGAAAATAAATTAAAGGATGTGAAGAGCATGGTTCCATTCAAGAAAAATGTGGTAGTTTTAAAACACACATCGAAAGAAAAATGATCGGATGGAAACACGTTCGATGGAAAAATTTTGTTTTAAAATTTTGGATCATGACCGGTAGATGATTTTTGTTGTAAAACCCTGGTTATACAATAAAAATCAGGATGGTAATGTCAGGTTCCAAAATTCCTCATAAATATTGAATTTGTATTTTTTAAATTAATTTGTTAATTTGTAGAAATATATTTGAAAATTTGTATTTTGCTAGTTTTCCCGCCAACTATATAAGGTGGTAGGAGTGAGCGGTGAAAACTAGGCTTTTTGCCAAAATGGCCGCTGGAGGCGGAACGTAGAAGTTCAGTCTCTTAAGTTTATTTGAGAATAAATTAATTAATATTTTTTGAGTAAGTGATTTTTAATTATTTGGAATTTAGTTATCCCAGTTTTGGACAAAGTTTGGATAAATAGGAGAAAGAATGATATGTTTTGGTAATTGGAAATTGAATTTGGAAATAAAAGAAAATAATTTGAACAATTGAAATTAAGCATTAATATTGGTATTTTATGGTGAAATTGGAAAAGTAAAGATTAAATTTAAAGGCAGCGTAAATTAAATTGATATCGTTCGCATATGGTCAGGTTATCTATTTGAGAATTGTGTTCCCGTTTTAATACAAAAAAATTTTATTTAAAATAACTTAAAATTTTTGATTTGGATTTCTAAAATTAAACAAAAATATTTTTATTACATAGCAATATATATAAGTAGGCTTATTTGTGGTCCTTATTCTCTTTCATACAGCAGACATAAAATTTTCATAGTTTTCTATTAATATTTTGTGGAAGATCGTGTAGGCATCATAAGCTTTTCCGTCTTGCAGCACCAAATTCCAATTAACACCATCGAGTGCATCGATTATATAACTGGCGTTGCGTTCATTTACATTTATAGTTCTTACACTGGTGTATTTATTTGTGTTTAATTCGTCATCCGTTATCGTAGCCACTTTGCCCATGTGGTCAGAAAAATACGTATTGATTACTTGTGTGGTGAGACTGAATGTAGAACATGTAGAAGTTGTTTCAGTTACCCTTAAAGCCTCTTGCATTATCATTCGTAAGGGAACGTTCACAAACCACGTAGTTTGATTTTGACCTCTTTAGAGCCCCTCCCTCTCGTCATGTAGCTTAACGTAGCTTTTACCATGATACCCCTACACCCCCCCTTAGACAGAACGTAGTTTTTTTCCTACAAAGTCCAGAAGACAGTTTGTGCTTTCTGTTAACAAAACTATTAAAAAATTATTTGGTATAAAAAATTAATAAGACCGATATTTGTATTAGTTTGTATTTTTTATAGTTATAATTTTAAATATACATATTATCTTGTCAGTTATTCTGCAAATCGCTTTTATTGTGCCGAAATAAAATAAATGAAGAAAAATACGTAGCTTGACTCTAATTTCCCCTACCCTCATGTAGTCCTGCGTAGCTTTCTACCTAACCCCTCCCGCCCTTGACCAAACCACGTAGTTTATGAACGCTTCCTAAATCATGTAGTTTAAAAATATTTGTTGCTTCTAATTTATCTTTAATATTTCCTAGAAAGTTGATATTAAAATCTCCTATTATAAAGATATCTCTGCGTTGATAGGTATTTGCTATTATGTTCAGATATTTCGTAACTCTTTCAAAAAAGACTTCAAGATCACCGGAAGGCGATCTGTATAGAGCATCGATTATTAAGTTCTTATTTTTAATATATATTGCACATGACAATGACAAGTGTTTATCTATTGCCAAAGCCTTCACCTCTGCAATTTCTTTAAATTGCATGTCTTGCCTGACCGCTAACAAGGCCCCGCCGTTAAAGGTATTTCTGCAATAACAACTCGCAATGTCAAAACCTGCCAAACCTACAGTATGCACCTGATCCTCCACCAGCCAATGCCCAGTTATTCCCAATATATCCACACAATTGTTTATCTTCTGTCAAAGTTGCGCAATTCAATTGCTTTCTATTTCTTATACATTATTTTTATCGTTCCCTTTTTTGATGATATTAGAATTGTACATTTATTTGTTGTCTATTGGAAATTTAACTAACTTGATATACTTTATTTTATAAGAAATACAGAAAAAATAACAAACAAACACCATCTATCCAGCGTTATCTTTGCGCTTACAAACCTTTCGTTTGCGACTGAAAATGAGTATAAATATCAGCCGCTATATTCTAGAACTCACTTCAAACCCAACCTTACCACAACACCCAGACCCACGTACCCAGATTCACTCGGTGAATCACGCACTTTCCACTGGAAAGTGGCTAACGTCAAAATAATTAAATAATCTAACCAAAATCCTAAAAACCTCACCTTCTACCGAGCAATCAGCCTTTTGCTGATTCCTACTTGGGCAAATTAGTAGAACTAACATTTCGCTCCCGACTAAATCAAGCTCTGAGTGAAACCCAAATTATGCCCGAGGAATAATTCGAATTCCAACCAGGGCACTCAACCATGCACCAAATTCTCTGCCTCACGGAACACATTACAGAGCACTGGAACAGGCATCCACAATCATACAAAACGTGATTGTCAGACATTTACTAAAAGCCCTGCTCTTCTCTGTTACAGACGCCCGGATGCAGGAAGACTCCAACATCGAGTACATCGAATAATTTATCCGCCACTCCGAATTCTCCGACAACTCCTTAATCCGCTGGATTAAAAATATCAATTGTAACAATTTATTGTTAAAAATTGTTCAACCGCCCACTTGCTCCTTGTTTCGTGCCGCTAATGGAAGGATCGTTTCGACGCACCACTTCTATTGCTGTGGGCACTCGCTAGAATTAAACTAGTTTTGAGTTGGAGTTGTAAGAAGGTAGTTGTAAATTTGCAAGTCCATGTACGGAGTACAACTACGCGGCCGTTATTGTTAAAGTAAGCCGAGTTGAGAATTTAGAATCCAGAGAGGATTATTGAGTGAAACCAGTTTCTTTAGGTGCCTAATTGTGGATTTTTTTTAACCTGTTGACGCCATTGAGTCAATATTCCATCAAACACGATCGATAAATTTTCCATCCGATTCAATAATTACGAGTGTAAGAATCGCAAGATATTGTCTCTTAAGTTCTGCTACCGTCTTCGACGTACACCAAGTGTTAGTGCTCATTGTGTGCTGAGATTTGTGCCAGCATCTTTTGTTCAGTTCATCAGGTGCCGAGTGGTCTGTTCCCGACAACGTTTAACGAGATTCTTCATTCTTCAAGCAGCTGGAATCGTCACGTCGTTCTTTGGATTCTTGGAGAATCGAAGCAGGGGTAGTAAAGTAAGCTACTATTGTTGTTAATTACTATCTGTAAACTGATCAGGCGCTTGGTAAGTAAAATTTTGCTTTACTAGTTCTTGTTGTCGATTGGAATCATTCGCGGCGTGAATGCAAGGTATAATCTTTTAGGGTTATACCTAACATCTGTCTTTCCATTGCTCTTTGTGTCACTTTGAGCTTCTTTGCATTGGACTTTGTTAAGCTCCAAGTTTCTGAGCCGTATGTTATAACAGGGAAGATGCATTGCTTGTATACTCGTCGTCTATGCGACATTTGTATCTTGGACTTTAGTATATATATTTCAATCCTCCAAAAGCTCTCTATCCTAGCATGTATTATTCTGGTTATTTCAGGTATCATAAAATATTGTCTTTGTTCATTGTTATACACTGCCCCAGATGCACAAACTCCTCCACCACCTCCAATGTGTTGCCATCAAGCGTAATGTGGATTCCGTCGTGGTTGTTTACGTTCGACATCACTTTTGTTTTTGCTTTATTTATTTGTAATCCTACCAATTTAGATGCTCTTTGGAGTTCGTTGAGCGTTATCAGCTATTAAAATGATGTCACCTGCGAATCTTAGATGGTTAACGCACTCCCCATCTATACATGACCCGTTGAAAACCATAGTAGTCTAAGTCAAAAACTGATGTTTTGAGATACGGAGACCTAAAGTTTACAACGCTAACAGTACTTAGTCGAAGACATTGTAACAACGTCTAGCAATGCATTTGCACTATTTATGTAGAAAACGATGATTTATATTTTTTAAATTTCGCCAGCAAGTAGAGGTGTATAATATGAAATGATTTCAGCTATTAGCTCAAAAACGTGATTTTTGACTTAGATCACTATGGTTTTCAACGGCTCACATATTCCTTTATCTTGCCAATCAAGATCTTTGAAAACGTCTTCCATTGCTGTTATAAATACTTTTGGCGAAATTGTATCCCCTTGTCGTATCCCTCTATTAATCGAAATACTTCTTATTGGTATATTTGCATTTATTTTCATTTTTGAATGTTCATATATGTTTTTAATTAGACCACTTCTCCTCCTTCTTTTACCATTTCGGCGATGACTCCATCACTTCCTAGTTCTTTTTGGTATTTAGAGCTTCTTAAAGCGTTTTCTATTTCTTCTTTTGTGATATCGAACATTTCCTCTGATTCAACATTTAACACCTTAATTCTGTTGTATTGTTGTTGTTTGATTGGACTCGGGTGTGCTTTGCTGCTATACAACTGCTTGTAATACTTCTCTACTTCCGCACCAATCCTTATTCGATCGGTTATTATATCGCCATCACTGTTTCTTATCTTGATTATTTCTCTTCTTTCCACTGACATGTTCTTCCTTATGGCTTCAAGGCCCTTTCTTTGTGTTATTAACTCTTCTATTATTATCGTTGTGTTATAAGTTCTGATATCTTTTCTAATTTCTCTATGCGATTATTTAGTTCTGCCAGTTCTATCAGATTATGATCTTCCTTTGATTTCAATTTTCTTCTCTTCTCCATCAAATCCTCAGTTGCTTTGGTTATTTTATTACCACGCGATTTATTATTTTTATCCGCTATTAGTTTAATAGACCTGATCAAGCATTCAGTGATCATTTCTGCTTTTTCGCTCAGCGATGATAGGTTTCCTGGACATCCTTCAGCTTTTCTGCGTCTCAGTTATTTTTCCAACTCTAACTGATATTCTTTCTTATGCATTATCTTATGCATTATCCTCGTAGCTTATTCGACACGTTGTACCTTAAATGCTGTTTTGTCGTTCCCATGTCTCGTTTATGTAGATTTTAGAGCGTACCATTCTGTGATCGCTGCCACTCGTGATGTTATTCAGCAATGTTGTGTCATGTATTATGTCGGTATTTGTGAGGTGATAAGATGTAGCTTATTTCATTTTTCGTCAGTCCATTTGGACTTCTCCACGTCCACTTCCTCTTACTTCTCGTTTTTAAGAATGTATTCATCGCATATAAGCTATTTTGTTCCAAATATTCCATCATCCTATCTCCTCTCTCGTTTCTAAGCCCAATGCCATATTCACCAATATTATCTTATATTGCCTTTTGTTTTGTTTAAGTTTGGCATTGAAGTTTCCCATTACGATTGTATACTGTAGTCATGATAATAATTTCTAAATACATAAGTAAGCTAGATTTGTAAATTAAGTAATTAAGAAGTAATGCAAACGTTCAATAAAAGTTTATAAGCACAATATAGGACTATTTTATATATGTAGTCACAAGTTTTTAAAATATGTTGTATTTACTATTTACCAACTATTATATAACCAGATTTTGTTGCTTGGGGCCTCCATTGAAACAACTATTCTATCACGGCAACATGTGTTTCAAAATATCCCATCTGCATAACTGTTAACTTAACAAAAGTTCTCAAGATCGCCACATGACCTCACGAAAAAGCAGGGACGTTACACACAAATGCTGAAAATAACCAAAACTACACCAACAAAACTTTCAATTTTACTTATCATCCGCTTAAAAATTAAAAAAACCATCATTTCAACTTTGACTGAACAATTTTATTCAGAGGTGCCAATGTCACTAGGTAAAAGTGTGTACAGAGTGCAACACACAAAGTGTACCGAACAAAATCAAACAACATTTTGTTTCAGTACAATTGCATTGATATGAAAGTCAGCCGATGTGCAAGTCGTTACAGGGAGATAGAGAGAACAGGGTTCACTGTTTACTGGTGGTTTGATATATTTTTTGGTTGGTGAAGAAAATCGACCTATCAGAGATTTTCTTTGTAGGTTGGTAAAACGATACTAAAACTGACGTGCTGAAGCGGTTTCATGGCATTTTATATTTATGATGAAGATGATTAGTTAACAGTTACTAACTTTCTGATGAACTAGGAACTTGACATATGAATACATACATAAAGCAAACAAATTTTTGAAATTTTTTTTTTTTAATAATAAATTCATTTTGATTGATGGAAATAATTTTATTAGGATCAGAACAAAATTTGTTTTTGTCCAGTAAAATTACTTACACAAGTTTGTTTTAGTCCAGTCAAAGCGGAGTTTGCATATAGAGTAAGCCTAAAATTGCGATTCAGGGAATGAAAGTTATACCAATCGGTAGCTAACATATTAAAATGTATCCGTTTAATTTTTCCGGCTTAATTTGTAATTAATAAAAAACTTTCGAAGATTTACGACTAATCGACTTTAACTCTCCATTTCTGCCAAGTTACTTACTCAATCCAAAAAATAAAATTACCAAGCTATAGTACGGAAATTTTACTATCAAATTCAATCGGAAAACATTGTGAGAAATGTACCATTAATTTATTTATAATTTTTTAAGATAGTTCGTAAACATTATTGATATTGATCAGGCGCAGGTGCAGAGGCTACGCGATGTGATTATTTGACAGCTTAGCAACAAATATTTTCAAACCACTTTAAAGAATTATAATACATTAATAGTACATTTCTAACAATGTTTTCCGATTGAATTTGATAGTAAATTTACCGTACTATAAATTGGTAATTTTATTTTTTGGATTGAGCGAGTAACTTGGCAGAAATGGAGAGTCAAAGTCGATTAGTTTTTTATAAATTACAAATTAAGCCGGAGAAATTAAGCGGATACATTTTAATATGTTCATGATGGAACCTTAAGCTATCGATTAGTATAACTTTCATTTCCTAAAGCCCAACTTTTGGGTTCAAGTCTGATTTCATTGGATTATTTAGCCAACGCAATATTTTTAAGGGTAAAATTATAAAAATAAAAAAGTAAAAAAAAAATTAGACTTGCTTAATAATAAGTGAATCCTAATTAAGAGGAAGAAGAAGAGTATCATAATATTTAAGTTACATGGCAAGGTTTGTAGCCCTAAATTAATTAGGGAAGACTTAGGTTGCAATTAGTTGCAACATTAATTGTAAATTAAATTAAGGAAAAAAATTATGTAGATATTATTACGGAAATTCCAAATTGAACTGCAAAAAGTATATCACTTGACCTAATAATCAAATTCTTATCTATCGATAATATGTTTAGTATAAAAAGCCTTGTCTTGAAATTATGTCTTAAATAAAATAAAAATTCAAACTATGCATAAATACAGTTTTTTATTATCCGTTTTAACGGTCTGTGCTGTTTCATGTGGTAAAATAAAAAGTAAGTTTAAAATTGAATATTTTGAAATTATCTCTATTTGTTATTTCTTGGCATACCTTTGTACGTGCCAAATACAAATAGAACCGTCAGTCATTGCGAGCCATACCCCCAAGATATATCCAACCAGTTAAAGAACGCGAAATCTTTCAGTAGCGCACCATAGTTTTCTTGCAATACATATGTTAATTTAAAATTGTTTTAGTTTTGCATTTTCTTTCAAATCTGCAAGTCGTAAAAATTGTTTCACATTTGTTATTTTTTGTTACCGTTTGTTAGTTAGTTATAGTTTGTTAGCTTGTTAGTTTGTTAGATTTTTTTAAATTTTACTACGCCAATGATGTTGTAAACATTGCATCTTTTGAAAGCAATTGACCTTATGAATTTAAAACATATATGTATCACATATTCGCGACTAACGAACAGGTCGACTTTATGGGTGGTTCTTTGCATACTTCGCACCCTGGTATTTTAAGCGGAAATGCTACTCTCTCGCTTACTTATGTATGCATTCAGAGAAATGCCTATCTCACCTTTTAAAAATAACGTTACCAACTATTATGATTAACGGTTCTATTTCTATTTGGCACAAACTCTAGGCTTCTATACAACGTCCGTCCGTCCGCATGTCTCAAAATTAAGAACTATTATCAGCTTAACGAACTAGAATTTGAAGCAAGCGGATGAACGGACGGTCAAACACGTACTAATATTCTCTATACTATTGAACTGTTTTATGTGTTTTGCAATAATTTCACTTTAATATTATAAAAAACATAAGCATGTTACATTTAACATCAATTTACCCACCTACAAAATAATTATCCGACAAGTCGACATTTTAATACGAGCTTCATTTGGAATTTTTTTGTATTATCAATATTCTGATTTATATTTTTCAAGTTTAACCGGAAAATGGCAATACAAAAGCCTAAGAATTGCAGTCCTCCAAGTTCCATCTTGTTCTTATTTTGACTATCTGTAATAATTGATACCGTACTACAGTAAACAAGAATTTTAAACAGGAACTTTGTGATCAATTCCTTGTTGGGAACTCTGTTGATGTAAACGCCCGAACACATATAATTATAATGTATGCTGTTTTTCAGTACTGGATCCTAGTTTACCAGAAACGACAATAGAACAATGCATAAATTATGTGTGCTTCGCAAAAACTGGACAGTGGGATATCGACCTGTGTGGTCCTAGATTGATAACTCTTTCTTTTTGGAACAATGACCCAACGGATAAAAACAACAATTGCATTTTAAATGCCATCAAAAGTTATACCGAACAATTTGGAGCAATGGTAGGAAAAATTAAATTATTATGTTGAAGGTGTTCAGTTTTCTAACTTCTGATTTTTTACCTCAGAATTGCAATTTTGATGGAATCCGTACCGTATTCTTCAATCAAGTCCATTCCTGTCTATACAATGTGATCGAAGAAACAAGCGGAGGTAGATACAAGCGCAGCATACCTCAAGATATAAATCTCGATCTGAATACACACGCAAATGGGGATGGTAATCGATCAAATCAAAAACTACAAATTAATATTCGTGGCGGTTAAAAGTAATAAGTAATTAAAAAGCAAGTAAATAGCACTTGGTAATGTAAATTAATATGTAAAAGTGACAGACAACACTTAAGTTCAGTAGTATATTTAAAAATATGTAATTATATTTCCGAAATAACCAATATTGTTTTAAGTTTGTAATAGTACATAATTAGAGTAACAAATTTAAAAAAATTGTTATGTAGACACCGCATAAGTAGCGGCACTGTTCTATTTTATTTTTTACTAGCTATAGAATTTGTATTTGTGTATTTTTTTATTTTTAAAATAATAAATAAAAAAATTAATAAATGATTATTTTTGAGTTTGTATAATTTTTACTGTTAATATTCAGCCTACGTTTTGTCTATAACAGTATGAATACATTTATATTGCTATGCCTCCAGCGGTATAATTGTGAAAAATTAACCTACCGCGGAAAACGCCTCGCTGGAGTGTAACAAATTTTATTGAATTTGTTTTTACGGGTGCGCCTATGTATTCCTTTTGCATTTCACAATGCGGCGCTCCAGTTATCTGGGCTGGGCTAAAAGACGAAAGTGAATGTGTTTCTTGGTTCAAGAAAAGTTTTGGGTTAGTGTTGGTCCAGTGGACTGATTTTTAGGAGGCATCTTTTCTCTCACCTTATTTATATTTCGCTTTCGTTACTCGCAGCAGTTAAAAAGAATTATTTGTAAAATTCAATTTACATTGATTTTATTTTCCATCGACTGACCGTATTATCAAGCGCTTCAACGATAGCATTTTATCTTGCTCGATGCATTTCAAACGTGGTCTTTTAAATTAATTTAATAAAGTAAATTATTTTTATATACCGATATTCTATTTTGCGATTTTTTTCAGCTCAGGCGGTTTCTCGCATCCTAAGCGCCATTCTTTTTTATTTAACCACTCGTTCTCACTCAATTTTCTTCTTCTCATGGCTTCTTGCACCTCTTCATTCCATTCCCTTGCCGGTCGCCCTCTGTTTCTCCTCTGTGGTGGAATCCCCTGCCAAATCTTTAGAGGCCACCTGTGAGTGGCCACCTATCATCTATTATTGTTTTATGGACATTAATTCTACTTCTAATTTCTTCATTTCGTATGTGCTCTAATTTTGACACTCGACAGCTTCTTCTCAGTGCATCCATTTCAATTACTTTTAGTTTTTCTTTATATTTTTTTGTTATTTCCCACGTTTCTGACCCATAAGTCAATATAGGTTTTATTATCGAATTGTAAATTCTCCTTTTCGTAGTTTTGTGAATTTGCTCTGACCACCAAATTGCGTTTAGTTGTCTTACAGCCTTTTACCATTCTATTTTCGATATCTTTTCTACTGATGGCTTCTTGTGATATTACAGATCCCAGGTATTTATACTCTTGACAGTTTTCAATCGTTTCACTCTCAATATCCAAATTGTTTGCTTTACCTTCTTCAACTATGTATTTAGTTTGATAGATATTTATTTTAAGACCGCAGCTGTTATAGATAGCTGTTAGTTTTCTCATCATGTAAGAGATATCTTTCTCATCTTCTGCAATAACTACTTGATCATCGGCAAAAAGAAGAGTATGTATTGGATTGCATTTTGCGTGCCATTCTTTAAGTACTCTGTTAATATATATTTTGAATAATGATGGCGATAAAGTACATCTCTGACGCAAACCTTTTGTTGTTAGAAATCCATCTGAAACTTTATTTATTTTATTTTATTATTAGCTTTCCATTCTAAGTAGAATATTGCTATCCCGAAGGATTTACAAATCCATTTGATGGGGTGGATTAGTCCCCTTAATCGTACATGTTATTATCAAGTGTGTATTTGTTTTCTTCCCTTGCTTTACCATCGTCGATTTTATTGATTCGTTTTCTTGAATGTTCACAACCTGGGGTGGTTCACAGCCTCCATAACTATGCTTCTCCATCTTTGCCTGTCATCAGTCATTCCGGTCCAACCATTGATCTTTATTTCTTTTAAATCATTCGCCACCTGGTCCCACCATCTAATTCTCGGCCTTCGCCGAGGTCTGCTCTTACTGGGCTTCCATACTGTGATTGCCTTGATTGCAGATGTGTTGTTGGCTCTCATTATGTGACCTAACCATCTTAACCGCTGTGATTTTATATACTTCACAATGTCTTCGCCGTCATTATTCTTGTGATTTCGTGGTTCATGAGTGCTCTTTGTTCTTCATCGTATTCCTTTTTTGGTCCTAGTATGCTTCTCATAATTCTGCGTTCGTAGATTCTAAGTTGTTCTTCCTCATCTGACGACATACACAGCGTTTCCGATGCATAGGATACCACAGGTCTAACCAATGTTTTGTAGATTTTCATCTTGGTATTTTTTGTTAATTCTTTACTCATTAACATGTTCTTATTAGCGTAGTAGGCTCTATTTCCTGCATTTATTCTTCGCCTGATATCCTCCTGTCTTTCGCCTTTTCTGTGTATAGTACCCCTAAGTAATTAAAGCTTTCCACACTCTCCACCTTGTATTCATCAATAATCAAATTTTGTCCAATTTGGTTATCAATTCATGCAAATTTCATGTATTTGGTCTTCGCTTCACTTACTTCTAGTCCCATCGTGCACGCTGCTCTCCTGATAGCTCTAAATAGTTCGTTTAACTTTTTAATTGATCTTGTCATTATTACCACATCGTCCGCATATGCCAGTATTTGTCCTTCCTTGTTTGTTATTAGCCCTTCGGTGTTGGCTTTCTTTATTATTTTATTTATGACTATATTAAAAAGTGACGCCGACAGCGCATCGCCCTGTCTTACTCCACTGTTTGTTTCAAAATTTTCGGTTGTTCCTGTCGCCGTTCTGACACGTGCAGTTGTGTTCTTCATTGTCATTTTGATCAATCGTATCAGCTTTGGTGGTATCTCGCCTTCGATTAGTGCTTTATATAGCTCTTGTCTGTCCACCTGATCAAAAGCTTGTTGGAAATCCACAAAAAGCAGGTGCAGGGTTATATCGTGTTCGTAAAATTTCTCGATCGTTTGTTTCACTATGTGTATTGCGTCAACCGTAGATCGTCCCGAAACAAATCCATATTGGTAGTCTCCTATCAGCCCCACTGCATGTGCATTTAGTTGATTATGAATTAATGTTGTTAGTATCTTATATGCTGCGTTGAGCAATGTGATGCCTCGGTAGTTTTTACATTCGTCAGATTTGCCCTTCTTCTTCAGTACAACTATTTCTCCTTCAGACCATTCCATGGGCATTCTCTCTTGCTCCCAGATCTGACTCATAAGCTCACACATTCTTTCCCATAGTAACTCTCCTCCGTACTTCACCAATTCTATACAGATTCCATCCGGTCCCGAAGCTTTTCCATTTTTTACTTTATTTATTGCTTTTAAGATTTCGTTATGAGATGGTCCTGGGGTGGTGGAATGGCAGTTGAGTTAGAGACTCGAGCTCGAAAAGACGAGAGTGATTGAGTAGTGTTCAAGAGAAATTTTGGGTAAGTGTTGGTCCAGTGGACTGATTTTTAAAAGACATCTTATCTTTTTTGGACACCTTATTTTTTTATTTTCTTTTTCGTTACTCGCGGCAGTTAATAAGAATTATTTGTAATAATTCAATTCATTTTAATTTTATTTCCATCGACTGACAGTATTATCAGGGCTTCAACGATAGCATTTTATCTGCTTATACATTTGAACGTGGTCTTTTAAATTAATTTAATAAAGTAAATTATTTTTACTTTTATTTTAATTATACTTTGGGCGTAGACTATTTGTTATCTGTATGTTACTCCATTACGGATAATATAGAGACAAGTATCTACAATTTCTTTTTTTCCATCTCCGTGCTGGACTTCCTTTGTTGGTGAATTTTTCCTGTAGTGGTTGATTAATACCTTTAAAACCATCCCCTCTCTACCGGCACAATACAGCTAGTCGTAACATCTTGGGCTTCTACACTAAATTTTAAAGCTGGTTCTTCTTCCAGCGTGTAGAGAAAAATTCTGTTTGCCCGCAAGGGTAGGTAGCAATTTTTTATTACAATTTCCTGCTCGACTTCAATATTTAATACTTCATTGGCATTCTCATATTCTCTATTTAACAATCTACTGAAATGTCTCATCCATACTTGTCCAATTCTTTCTTTGTTGTGTTCAACAAATCATCGGCAAAAAGAAGAGTATGTAGACAGTCATCATGTATGCCTACACCCATTGGATTGCATTTTGCGTGCCAATCTTTAAGTACTCTGTTAATATATATTTTGAATAATGATGGCGATAAAGTACATCTCTGACGCAAACCTTTTGTTGTTAGAAATCCATCTGAAACTTTATTGCCAATTTTAATAACATTGTTTTGTGCCGTATATAAATGTCTAATGGCGTTAATATATTTTTTTATTGGTATCCTATTTTGCTTATAAAGTACGCAATAGCGTGTTTAAATTCAACAAGAAACGTGAAGTTAAAAAATGTCAACTTTTCAATTATTGATTTGACAGAAGTACCTTTTAACGTCAAATTATACTAATATTCAAATATTTAACAATATTATATTTTTAAACAAATATTAAAAGTACAGCTGGAATTGTTTGAAATATTAATACTTCCGTTTTTTAATTCAGAGGAAATGCTGCTAATATTCTCGCAAGTCAATGAGGTTGCACTTCCATTAATGGCACTCCCAATAATTAGGAACAGTTCTCACCCAAGCTTTAAGTATTAAAAGGAAAATTTCAGGTTGGCTGGGTTAGCAAGTCAAACACTATATTTGTTCGTCGACGTTTCGAGCCGTTTTATTTGCTCATTCTCAAGACTAGGGAAAAAGGCGTAATAAGTCCAGAGTATTAAGGAAAATCAGAAAATACCACTCACCGAGATACAAATTTGATGAAATGTTGTCAGACAATTGCATTTATCAAGATGGCATGTACAGGTCACTAAATTCGTTGCATTCAACGAAGTCAAGGTTACTGTCAGTTAACTGCCCGCACGAATTGGGCTTTGATTTTTTTTCTATTAGAAAGAGGACAATTTTCTGAGCATTTTGAGACCGCACTTCGATGCGGATTATCCAGTAGTTTTCGAGAAAACGGCATTTGAAAATCAAAATTTTACATGCATTTTACATAGGGAATTGATCCGCTCCCGTGTTTTAGTGACGGTGCGTGCGTTCTGATATAGTCTAAGCGAGTGAACAGTCGATGTGACAAGACGTGTTTTTCAGTGCTCCTCAAATTTATTAACATGCCAAAAAACCGGCCTCTTTCGAGGCCACCGCCCACTTCGGCCAAGAATGACTTCTTGAAACAACCAGCAGACGAAATTGAGGAGTTTAAATGTCCTGCGCCAGCAAATATCACAGGAGAATTGAAGGAGACAACCAAATACTTCCTAAACGACCCCGTCTCTTCCGACATCAAGAAAATTTGGAACCGCATCAAGATTGATGCTGAAGACTTCGACAACAGCGAAAAATTGTTATTCAGCAGGATTGACAAATTCAACAAAATTCTCCGCGCCTCTAAAGGCAAACAATTGGACCCAGACAAGGATAAAAGCATCCGAGGCAAACTAACCACGGACCTGGCTACACAATCAGTAGCCCTCTGCTCACTCAACATGCGAACCCACGCTCTCTGGAAGCTACTATCAAAAAATGCTGCAGTGCAGCAACCTTCGAGTTTCTCATGTATTGCAAACCCAAACTCAACCTTATTAACAAACGTCAAAGGTCAGAAGCGAACCCGCCACACCAGTACCGAGCCCGCCCCTTCATCACCCACCAAAGATGATGGCCCCCCTAAGACCAAACTTAGGGCAGAAGAAGAGGATACGACCGGCCTTCCTGGCCCCAGCGGAGTCAAAATTCAAGCAGGCGAACAGGACAAGGGCGATCGCGCCGAGGACACCATGGAAACGGAAACCCACCAAGTGGCCCCCCCTCCGGACGCAAGAATGGAGGGAGAAATCGAGGTAGAAATCGATGAAGTGGAAGCCAACACGCAGGCCCCCCCTAGTCGCCACTCCTATCGTTGTAAACAAAGGACAATGGACAAACACAAACAACTTGATAAAAACCAACGAAATCAAGTTTGATCGCATCGAAAATGAAGCCAGGGGCATAGTAATATACCCCTCCACCGCACAAGAGCAACAAAGGCTCCAAAAACTAATCGAGGAAAACGCTCCAACAGCAAAAATTCCTCAACCTCACGACACCCCCCTGAAAGTGATCATCAGGGGCCTTCCTGGCAACATCAAGCCAGCTGTCATACTGAACGATCTAAAGGACCAAGGACATCACCCGCTCAAAGTGCAACAAATGAGGCACGGAAGAGACCGCCGCACAATGCCCCTCTACCTTGTCACAGTCGACAAATCGGAGCATGGAAGGAAGATCTTCAGCCTCACCGCTGTACTAAACATCACCATACAAATAGAGCCACCCTTTAGAAAATCAACCGCCGGACAATGCCACCGATGCCAGGAGTTCGGTCACCAGCAACGAGACTGCAGCGCACCAGCAAAATGCGTGAAATGCGCTGGCAGTCACTTCACGGCATCGTGTGGAAAGGTCACCACCGAACCTGCAAAATGTGTGAACTGCGGGGGAGGACATCCGGCAAATTTTCGAGGCTGCGTCACCTTCATGGAAAAGGCGACCCCAGCTCCGCAACGAGCAGCCAAAGTCGAAAACTCACCGCAAACATCGAACCGGGGCACCGAAAATGCACCAAGGCACCATCAAGCCACAACCAAGGGACCCTCGACTGCACACCGGGTTCCCCCACCAAGCAACCGTACAAAATCCAACGTCAAGCCACGCCCATAAAACCGAGAGGGGAAGCGAACTACCGGGACCATCACTCCCTGCGCCGTCAACACGGACATCGCTAACCTGATCGCCCAGATGATGCAAACCTTTGTAAAGGTGCTCACCGACGCAAAAATCGACGTCAACGTGATCAACAAAATCACAACGGAAGTGGCGAAAATAACAACAATCGCCACCCACGCCGCACACCCAGGCAACTAAAAATATTTCTACCACATCACCACCGATGAAGAGGAGCCGTCCCCTTCAACACCGAAGTTTTTACTTTACAAGCCACCACCAACGAGAACTGCAACTCCCTATGTTTTGGCTAGCGCAAATATAGGGGGACAAAACCGAAGCGTGACTGCCAAAAACCAATATCCGACAACGTAATTATGCGTCGCCAAGGGGGCTAACAACCCCCAAAAACATCCAACCAGTGAAGTACCAAAACGAGATGAAGGAGCAGAGGGGCTTGCCCCTGTACTCCGTAAAAGTGAGAAGATGAATGAATGAATGGGGTATTTGACACTAAAAACGGGACAAAACTCTGAAACACACCAAATGAGTTCAAAATATGCTTGGAATTTTAGAAAAAATAATCAAAAAAAAATATATTGATAAATAGGGTGGTTTTCTGGGGGTGCAAAGCAAAATAACAGAATAAAGTTATAAAACTTTCGATATGTTGAGAATTTGACCTAAGAATTCGTGGAAAAATAATGAAAAAAATTACATTGATAAATAGGGTGGTTTTCTGGGGGGTGCAAATCAAAATAACAGAAGAAACTTTTGAAATTTTTTATATGTCGAGAATTTGACTTACAAACTTATGGAAAAATAATAAAAAAATTATTATCGATGTATTGTGGTTATTTTCGAAGGGATGAAATCAAAATAAAAAAAAATAAAATCCAGTTTTTCATCCAGTTTTCGTTTATTGCTGTTCTTGAAAATCATGTACAATGATCTTCTAGACATTTGGAAGTAATTTGGGTCAGAACCTAAAATAAAAAACAGCCTCTAAAGTAAATGTGTTAAATTATGATAAAATACCAATAAAATATAAACTGCCTTTTTTTTAAAAGGTGGGTAGATGGGTGAGATATTTTTGATTGGTTAGCATTAATAAGGTGTACAGTTAACTATAAAAAAAAATCTTAGCCCGATCATGCCCGGAAGTAGTACAAAAACACCTTTTTTCTAAATTATTAATCAAAAATATTAATATTTTAGTATAAGCCATTTTCATCTCAAAAATATACTAAATATCAAGAAAAACAAACATATTGTGATATCAAAATGAAGTGCATACCTTGATCTTCAGTATCCATTGAAATATTTTTCAAAAATCACTACCAACAGCTCAAAACACAAACTGCACAGTTATTGTAATTGAAGGTGTATCGAGAATAAAGACGTGTGCATTTAACATCAACTAGATTTCAACTATCTATGCGCCTCCAGCGCGGTTCCCAAGCCTTTTTTGAAGCCGGTTTAAGTTAGCTTGATTTATGAGGTGTGCAAAAAATGATATATGGGTGTCTTTCGTTAAAATTTTTATTTTACATTTTTGTCCGGATTTTTAGGTTGAATACTCCACCGTGCGTTGGCAGTCAGACGCGATTGTGACCCGCTCGAGACAACATCGAGCGCCGCTTACGAGTTTCACCCCTTTCGAGTTGCACCTTTGGCGAGGTGGTGCGACCTAGAGGGATGTTTTTAGCGAGTCAGCGACGCTCCGCTACCCTACGCTCCGGTCCCCTCCGCTCCGGGCGCTACGCCCCGTTTTGACGAACGCAACCAAGGCACTCGAGATTCTAACCTAAAAACGAGTTCTGCGTTTATTTTTTAAATTATTGCATAATGTTGCGTAATACACCCGATGTACACCCGGGTATGTCACAATCGCGTCTGCCTGCGAACATTAAGACTATATCAGAACGCACGCACCGTCAATAGAACTTTTATTTCCCTATCTAAAATGCATGTAAAATTTTGATTTTCAAAAGCCGTTTTCTCGAAAACTAATGGATAATCCGCAAAATTTCTTTTTTTATTATACACAGAAAATTGTCCTCTTTCCTATAGTGTAGGTGTCGAGGCCCAATTCGTGCGGGCAGTTCTCTGACAGATCCCGAAAACTTAACAAACATGTAAAATATATGAAATTATATGTATATGAATTGTTGCACTTTACCTTATCATACCGTAAGAAAACTCTGTCGGTACTTACATTTTTCGGGCGCAATGATAAATACTCCTTCACCAAATGCACATATCTAATTCCATCACTGTCGGCAATAGTAAAACATCGAGTCTTTACGGTCTTAGATAGTCGAATAGTAATAATCAATACACTTCCTTCTTCCTTGATGTCATGTAAGCGGAAATCGCACAATTCACATCTTCTACAAGAGCCAAAGATACCACAAATGAATACCACCTTCAAAAATAAATATGTAATGTTCGGTGCATCTATAAAAAACTTTCGCAGATCATCTTTCTTGAATACATAAGACTTCTTAGCTACGTCATTCTTACTAATTGCCTTCATAAATGTATGCACTTTTATAAATGATTTTATATCCACCTCTTTATTTATCCTCAGCATAGTTTGCAATTTCGAATGGATAGCCCACATGGGCAATTTCACTTTCCACCGATGGTCAAGGGTTCCTATAATCCCATATGCATATTCCACCGCTGCCGTGGGCAGGTAGACTGGTCATAAATTTAATCTTTTAATTGTTAAGTCTATAAGTCTATAAGCCGTTATAAATCAGACCAGTTCCAAATATCGCAGATGCAATTAAGGTGGAACAAAATTATTTTTAGTACCAATTACAATATATTTACTATATATAAACAAAATAACAAACATAGAAATACAATATAAATTATAAGAATACGAATAAACAACACCTACAGAAATTATGGCAGCGCTTCGAGAAATCTACGGTAAGCGCGGAAATATATTATTAGTGCGTAACGACTTCAAATTTTACAAGCAGGCAGAATTGCAAGATGGGCGGGTTAAGTGGCGATGTTCCAACAAAACATGTTCAGCTAATATCTATACCATAGGAAGCGGAGAACAGAGGAAAATTGAGAGTGAAAATCCGCGACATAGCCACGAAGAAGATGTGCAAAAAATTAAACGGCAATCGGTTGCCGGTGTTGCCAAAAGAAAAGCTGTTGAAGATTTTTCGAAAAGACCATTGGACATTCTTGAAAACGCCATCGCTACCACTAAAGTTGATCGAGTGGACATTACTTACCAGGATGCTAAATCAATTGCTACAAGTATTTATAATGCGAGGCGAAAAGAACTACCACCTTTACCGACTTCAATGTTGGACGTTCATTCCGCGTTAGATTCCATTGTCGTTGAAACAGAGAATAATGAAAATTTTTTTCCAAGTTCTTTAAGCAGCTGTTTACAATTCATGGTTACGCAAATGGACATTATATAGCACTGGTGTTTTGTCTTTTAAAAGACAAATCTCAGGAAACTTACCGGCATTGCCTCCAATCATTAATAGATATTTGTGCTCAAAATCAATTACTTTTTCAACCGAAAACGGTTACTGTTGACTTTGAATTGGCTGTTCATGCTAGCCTTAAACATATCTGGCAAGATGTGGAACTAATTGGATGTCGGTTTCATTTAAGCCAAGCCTGGTATAGAAAAATTCAGAAACTAGGTTTGGTTACAGAATACAAAGACCAGACTTCCCAAATTGGCCAATGGTTGCGCTACATGTTTGGGTATTTAAATCCAAATGAAATTGATGCCATGCCGCTTATAGCGAAGATTTAATATCGATACTGCCTAACGATACAAGGCTAGATCAGTTTTCCGATTATATATTTCGAACCTATATCGATGCCAATTCGATATTTCCGCCTCAGCTCTGGGCATCACAATCAGCAAGTATGTGCCGTACGACGAATGCTTGCGAATCTTTTCATAATCTATTTAATTCGAAAATATATAGCATCCATCCATCGCTATATTTATTTTTAGACAAATTGAAAGGGATGCAAATTTACACTTATATCAAGATTAATAGTAAGATTAATAGCTACCTAACGCGGACAATAGCGATACCATCAGAAAACAACAAAGTTTGCAACACTATATTACCTCGTACTCTACTAACGCAATGAGTAGATTAGAGTTTTTGAAAAACATTTCCCATCATTTTACTCATATTAATGATCATTAATAATAATATTTGCCCCCCCCCTCTCAAAAACCCTATTTTTTGTTACATTTTTGCTTTTTTTTTAATAAAAATTTTAATTAATACCTATTGCATAATTTTGTAGAATGTATATAGATCGGCGTTAAAAAAGTACATTTTTTTAATACCAACGATCCGTCCGCAGGTTACTGTTAGAAAATTTATATTTTTAATTAGTTTAATCTTTGGCAAAACAGAATTTGACAAAGACAACCATGGCAATACACGGATCCACCATAAAAAATAATTCTGCAGTTTTTAAAATTAAATGCTAAACAGTAAGCTTTTAACTTATTAAATCGCCCCATTGTACTCCTACTAATTCTCTATAAGCTGACCCCGACCTTCATCGGTGGAATATGCTAGTGCTCTACGTTGACCATTTTGGGGTAGGGGATTAACTTTCAACCATCGGTGGAAAGTGGTGTCGTCCTCGATGCCTTGTACTGCTCCGACATTTTCTGAAGTTAAGCAAGCACAACTCGTTCATCTGTATCTGTTATATTTTCCTCTTCCATCCATTTAATGAACTTGTCGTATTCTTTTTTATAAGCGGCTTCCGTTTTTTGCGGTATTAACCGCGATTCTGCTTTACTATTTAAGTAATCAATGATAACACTCATTTTCTTAAACAATATACCACAACAACAACTGTGGTGACAATAATAATCAATAATAATCAATGTGACAGATTGTAAAATTAATTTTTGTTTTTCTTACTTCTATGGCAACGACAGTGGTATACTGATGTCACATCACAAATTCGATCATTTCACTTACTGTAAGATATTATTTTCATTATTTGTAGTATCAATACCAGAAATTAATGATTTCAAAGTGTACCAATAACAAAAATTATGTAAAGTATTCGTGGAAACATGATCTTTAAAGCACGCGCGATTTTGCGAGCACGACGGCGCAGCGTGTTTTAAAGATCTTCATATCTACTTATACTTTAATATACTATATTATGATGTATGTCAGATTATGTTTTGTTTTTATATTTTTACTTTTTATTTTTATTTTTACTGTAGGCGCAGACTACTTGTTCTCTGTATATTTCTCCACTACGGATAATATAGAGACAAGTATCTACAATTTCCCTTCTCCCATCTCAGTGTTGGCCTTCTTTGGCCCTTCTTCAAACTTTGTTGGTGAATTTTTTTCTACAGTGGTTGTTTATACCTTTGAAAACACACCCTCGCCACCGGCAAAATCAGCTAGTCGTAACATCTTGGGCATCTACACTAAATTTAAAGCTGGTTCTTTTTCCAGCGTGTAGAGAAAAATTCTGTTTGCCCGCAAGGGCAGGTAGCAATTTTTTATTACAGGAGTACATGCACTTTTCATGAGACTCTTATTTTCACAATTTTTCTTAGTTTCGCTTTTAAATTTTTCTCGATGCAGTTTAAACTTTCTTAAAACCAGATCAATATCCTCTATCCAAATTACTATTACTAATTATCCAAGCAATTAATAAAATTCAAAATACTTAATATAAAACTATCCAAAAATCTTCAAAAACTTCCAATATCATTCAAATACGGAAAAGTCAATCCAATCAATTAATAAAATTTCACTTACGTTAAGTCAATCTATCAAGTTTAACCAGAAAATAACAGTATAAAAGCCTAAGGTTGTTCAAGTTCCATCTTGTTCTTATTTTTACTACAATTTTTACTATCTGCAGCAATTGATACCGTACTACATATAGTAAACAGGAAGTTTTTGATCAATTCCTTGTCGGAAACTCTGTTAGTGTAAATATCTGAACACATATAAATATGCTGTTTTTCAGTACTGGATCCTAGTTTACCAGAAACGACAATAGAACAATGCAAAATTGTGTGTGCTACGCAAAAACTGGACAGTGGAATATCGACCTGTGTGGTCGTAAAAAAACAAGAATTGCATTTCAAATGTCATCAAAAGTTATACCGAACAATTTGGAGCAATGGTAAAAAAAAATAAATTATTATGTTGAAGGTGTTCAGCTTTCTAACTACTGATTTTTTACCTCAGAGTTGCAATTTTGATGGAATTCCTACCGTAGTCTTCAATCAAGTCCATTTCTGTCTATCTAATGTGATCCAAGGAAGAAGCGAAGAAACGTGTGAATAAAAAGAAAATCAAAATGTAAATCTCAATTTGAATCAACACGCGAATGGGGAAGGTAATCGATCAAATCAAAAACTGCAAATTAATATTCGCGGCGGTTAAAGTTAATCAAAAACCAGGTAACTAGCAACGTGGCAATGTCAATTAATATGTAAAAGTGACAGACAACACTTAAGTTTAGTAATATTTAAAAAAATGTAATTATATTTCTGAGGTAAGGTAAATTTTAAATAATTGTGTTTATTTTTATAAATTTAAATGAAATTTTTCCAAGAGAGTACATCTTCGTTTTTTAAGGCAGTGCTCTAGCCAAGAATTTTGAAAAAATCGAGGTTTCGTTTTCTGCATATTCTTAAAGTTTAGACATTGAAGAATATATCCTCAAAAGAAAATTTTAAAATTCCGGGAACTGTCAGTCAAAACACACCACGAGTCGAGCTTTGACTTTTGCGCTATTGGAAAGAGGACAATTTTCTAAGCATTTTTTGTAATCACATATTTGCGGATTATCTATTAGTTTTCGATAAAACGGCATTTGAAAATCAAAATTTTAATTTTAATTATTTATTAATAATTTAATTTGTTTAATTTTAATTAAATTTAATTTTTTAATTTGTTGCGAAACTGAAACTAAAGCGTGACAATTGTAGTATGCGACTGCTGTCCTAATCTGCTACATTTGATGAATGAAAAAATGACGTGGGCAATTTTAGGGGATTGCTGAACCTGGAAGTGGCATCGAGCCATGTCTGAATGGATAATTATAAAGGGAAATAAAAATGAGAGGTAAGAGGTAAAACAATTATATAAATAAAATAAAAGAGCTATCCTGAAAAATAAAAGCTGCAATAAAACAAAAGAAAAATAAAAATAAGAAAATAAAAGGGAGGTCTGACTTTTGAATATAAGTTACGTGTCTGATAAAATGGAAAAAAACGTTTACTTGAGGGAGAACACTTGAATCCGAATTCCTCCTTGAATCCTCCGGGCCGTACTTTCCAAATACTATCTGACGGCTGTACTCAGCAAATATCTGTCTCGGGTACCATTCGACTGCACTCATCAGATACACAAGTCTCAAAACAAAGTACAATATATAGTAAAATATTTTATAACATTTATCTAAACAAGAACGTTACACATATCTACCATTAGAGCTGGGATGGGCTTTGGAGAAAGGGGGACTGGATCCGTCTTTGACCGCTTCTCGTTGTCTGGTGCTCTGGTTGGGTAGAGCTGACTTTAAACCAGATGTTGGCACTGGGACACTTGCTACTGGCACGGTTATTGGTTGTGCTGGCACTGAGGTGCACGGATCTGGCACTGACACTTTCACTGGTGTAGGAGGGGGGGGCTGGATCCGTCCGTGGTCCCCTCTTGTTGGCTGGTGTTCTGATTGGTTAGAGCTGCTGTTGATTCTGAAAACGGCACTGGGTCACAAATCACTGACACGGTCACTAATTCTTGATGATCGGGATCTTCTTCTGTGGTTTCGAGTGTAATCGTGTGGAGGAACTCGAAAGCTTTTCGATACTCCGTTTTGTCCTTTGCGGTATCTAGCTTTTGTTTAGCTTCTTTTATTATCTGAACCATATCTTTTTTAGTTTCTTTCTTTTGTAACAATTATTTTTGACTCGCTTGGTAGATTATTATTATTGGACTTATTAAACTGTGTTTTGAACAAGCGCATGAACGAGCGATAGCGGGTAGGAAGTAGACTTCACTTTCTGTCAAACTTTTGTAGAGTCAACTTATTCACGAATTATTGGAAAACTTTAGTTGCTTTAATTTCATTTCCAGAGAACCGAACATCAGGTAAAGCCCGCCTCAGACGATGCTTGTTTTGCTGTTGATAAAGTGATAAAGCAATGTAGGAAAAAAAAATTATTGTCGTTGTATTTCTAAGGCGCCACTGACTTAACTTGACAAAAAAAACTGAGTGATGGAATATGTCCTTAAGCCAGAAAGGATTTATCATATATTAAGTAACAAAAAATTAAGTTTATTCCAACTAAAAAAAAAGGTAAAATGGTTGCCAAAAACAGAAATTTGGTCTAATCAAAAATAACAGTAAAAGTTACCCAATTCGCTAATAGCTATTCGCCTATGGTTTCCATTTCTCATTTGACAAAAAAATTAAATGTAGGCAAACAAAAATGCAAGTTAGGTCGAATTTTATAGATGAAAAACAATTTCAGTTTAGTATAAACTTTGATTTAATGAGAGTAGTAAATATTATGTTGTCCTTTTTTTTCCTACAGATGACCTGACAACTTGATAATCACGTGTATTGGAACCAACTAGTTCTCTTGTAAAAATAATAATTTCAAGTATACGACCTGTTAAAAATTCTTGAATTGGTATAATTGAACTGTTGTGGATCTTCAATATTGACAAATTAGAAACCTGGTTGTGAAAATAATGTAACTCCAAAAGTATCAATGGTTGCTCCAACAAAAACCATCAAACAAAAGTAAGACGAATAAGGACTTTCCACTAGTTATGAGTCACTCCAATTTTATGTATTTAAGCTGAATATAATAACTAAATGATGATTCGCATTTCCATAAAATAAAAACTCAATCGAGAACCTGAAAGGGAAGCAAGTGACTAACCAGCAAAACAAGGCACAGAGTGATAAATTACCTGATGTTCGGTTCTCTGGAATATATCTAAAGTTAACTATAGTTTTCCAAAAATTAGTGCTGGTTAACTCAACGAAGAATAGACGGAAAGTGAAGTCTACGACTTCCCTGCTATCGCTAAGTCGCGCGCTTGCTCAATTGACACCAAGATAGTTATTAAAACAATTTATATACAAGGCGGTGTAAAAAAAATTGTTACAGCACATTGAAACCATAAAACACGTGTGAAGCCAACCCAGCACAGAAACCAGCACCTGACCAAGCAGGTAGAAAACCAGCAGAGAAACCAGCAAGCAATCCAGCAGCAAAACAAGCATCGTCTGAGGCGGGCTTAATTCAGTTGCTAGTTTTGATAGTTAGTGGTCTACTTCTCAATTTTTTTAGGTTCTCGTTGTTACGGTTACGAGTTTAATTTTAAATTTTCTTTAAATTCCCGCGCCCTTCTCAAACTATCGACACGCTCCAACCTTTAAAATGCAGAATGCATCGAGTGCTTTACTCAAGGCCGGGAGATAAGCTTGACCTTTTTGGGTAAGCAAGTCTATGCCTGAACATTCCAGAGCGAACAATTTAAGAGAGGGTAGGACAACTTGTAGTTTTGGGGAGGGATTCTAGCCGTGCACGCTGATCGAAACGTTCGAGCGAGCGAATAATTCCGCCGAATAATTTGAATTCCGATTCATGCGTATCGTATTGTGAATTACCGTAATTGTGGCTTATTTCCGATTTTTGTGTAGATCACGTGAGTGATTACCGCGCTGCGTATAGTGATTACGCAATTCCGCTTTTTTGTTGTGACTACTTTGGTAGTATAGTAAATCCAGGAAGTGATTTAATCCTGGTGCAAGTATAAGTATTTCTTATTGTGGTGACGTGCTGAAATACCGTCATCGTTACCGTAGTGACGTCATAACTTGATGACGAATATTTGTAAGGACGCTTACGTCCATTTTATTTGAATGAGCATCTGCTATACGACGACTGTGCGCAGGGTCGAAACTCCCGCGTTTCTGCAGGACCACATTCCGCTTCCAGCTTTATTTAATTACCGTCTGCCGTTCGAGGAATTACTTCAGTTGTTCGCTTTTTGCTGTGTCTTGAATCCAACAGACTAATGTGAGTAATTCTTAATTATTAAAGTGCATCGAAACCGTACTTATCGCAATTTTAGGCCGCTGTCTTCGACAGCATCAACCCTCCAGATTGTTGGAGTGGCCAAACTGTATTTTTGTGTATTTGTTTAGCATTAAATTCATGCATGCCGAGGTCGACCCCTTTATTAGCTTAAGAAATCTGCGTTGTATGACAACATATTTTCCGACTATTATACGTACCGTTACAAACCCTCACTGGCAGTTTTCTTGTGTACTTCTTTTTCAGGGTAATTTTGTAAGGATTCGAGCTACCAGCAATAAGCAAATAATAACCTGGGCTACATCTCGTAGATGCCCCAGCTGCCGTGATTTTACTAGTACGACCCTGGAGGTCCGACTACGCTACGCCGGGCCACGTAATTTATGTTAGCTTCCGTATCAATGGCGCCCAACGTGGGGCGCCATTGATACGTAGGTCTTTTCTTGAAAAGCAAATTAAATAAAAAATTAATTGAAAAAATAAAATAGCTTTAAAAAAACTTGAATTTAGAAAAAGGGATTTCCGGCTGCTCAGCTTGCATCAAAACTTCCTCAGGGTCGTGAGGCGGGAAACTAAACCGTAATTGGATAAATCACTACGAGTATCAATCCAATCTCATATGACGGTCAAGTGTGTCGGTAAGCTCACTTTACAAATAAATACCTCTGAAAAGAAATACATAAGACAATTAAACACAATGTAAAACAAAATATAAAATTTAATGATGACTCGATGTTCGGCGAAATCGGCAGTTACAGTAAAATACTTAAATGCTACGAGATAGTGTCGACACCTTGCATGCATTATGACTTAAAGTTAAAAATGTTCGGTACAAAAATTAATAACAGAAAACGGTATAATTTTCATAGTTCGTAAATATAAAATACGGCATCGATATTTGGATCGCTACAGGCGAATTGGTAGCCGCTGATAAAACCTGGTATAAACGCTGTGGTAATTATCCGGCCCAAATTCTAGGATCCTTCGATATGCAATTGACGTACACTAATGACGCACTACTATATCTAAGTCACTTTAAAAGGTAAGACAGTACTCACTAATTAGCTGGCTTGACGACACCTTGACCTGATGGTATTCTGATGAAGATGCTCGTCAAATAAGATATTAGAGACGGAAGTATTGCAAAGATGTAGGCAGAATCGGCATTAATCGAAAAGGCGATACCTTGACTTGAATTTAACTCATCAAATGTGCGTACTTATAAAACCGGAAATAAGCATTCGAAAACATAATTCGCACTTTCTTCATAGGGAAGAAATTATGCGTAACTCGAACTTGGCTTCACAAGCCTAAATTGCGTCACTAAACGTAACACTAAATACGTCATCCAACGCATCGGTCAGATAACTGACAATCAAAAATAATCGTGACTTACGACAAAATCTCCCTCGAGACAAATAGGCATCACAATTACTCGCGACATTAATCATAATCGCGATACTGACGCATTCTTGCACATTCCACAATATTTACATAATTGTGCATAACCCAAACTCGCGCATAAAACATAAACGCAAAACTCACGCGTAACTTAAAATCTCGCACAACAGCGAGTTCGACCGAACTTGGCGTAATTCTCTAATTACGCATTCACAAAATTTAAACTATTTCGTAAACCCTTTATTACACGCCTCTTTGCGGATTAACGGTATTTGCGGTATTCTACATATGTAACACTTGATTCAAAATGTTGCGCAGTTGGCGGTATTCGGTAGTCGCGCAGGTAAACCTCACCCACGCAATCTCCATAGTTGCGTAATTTACGCACATTGCGCGTTAAACTACAATGCGACAACGGCGCATGTCACTCGGCACAAGACATAATTTCGGTAATTACGCATAACGGTAACTCAAAGTCACAAGGAGTCTACCCTGGGAGCGCGGGCGGACCAGTGTGGTCGCAACATTTTGAATCAAGTGTTACATATGTAGAATACCGCAAATATTCCAAAATTCGCGAATGCTGTCCAAAATTAGTCCAAAATTAGTCCATAATTATAGTATAAATATTTCTAATTTTTGAGAAGGTGGGGGTGCTAGCTTGACGTGGGTCAGAAACACTCAAGTTTCTTACCGCCAACTCTGTTTCCGATTTCATTTCAACCTTGTCAGAATTAAAATAATTTTTCATTACTTCAAATAAAATTTAATTAGTATGACAGCTGTCAGATTAATTCGATATTGTTGTTTATAAGTAATTTTTTTTAGCGCGCGATCGATCTAAATTTTTGCATATGGCTTCCTACCGATAATTCACCGGGGGGTGAGTACGAGACGAGTTATTGCTGATTCAAAAAATTTTCGAATTATAATATTTATTTTACAAGTTTCAATGCAAAAAAATTTTCTGTTTCAATGCAGGTAATATGAAAAATAGTATGTGTGGCGCGGAGTGAAACGCGATTTCAGACGAAGGTGATGCCAGCCCTCGCTTCACTCGGGCAGGCAAATTTCACCCTCGTCTGAAATCGCTTTGTTTCACCCCTTGACAAACAATATACTATTGTTAACACAAATTAATTAGATGGAAATATTATATTTACCCATTATACGGCAGAACTAAATTAAACTAAATACATAATGAAATTAAAATTGAACATACAACGATTACCCTTCAATCTCCGAAGAAATCTACGGCATAATCCTGTCCATATCAAAAGTAACCAAAAATATGCGCAAAACACAAAGGCATTACAGTGGCGTAGCTTGAAGATGAATTGTAACTGACAAAACGCATTTTGTCATGTTACAGTAAGTTGTGCTATCGGATTTGCCATTGAGTTTCAGTTACAAGTTCTTTCCCGATTTCGGTTTTGTGCTTAATATATTGAGGAATAGAAACATGGCCCTTAAACAAGGAAATATCTATTTTTTCAATTTTAGTTTCCGGGTTTTTGCGCTTTTCTATTCTTATCCTACCTTCTTTGTAGTCAATGGGCGAGTTCTCTGGGCATTCCAACTTTGATAAAATTTAGTATTTTGTTACTCATATAATAACTATGAAGTATTTTGTTGCTACTCGTATTATAAAATATACCCAATATTGTCGCAAGGGTTTTTTTAGGAGATTATTATTTGAATGCGACCTCCTGGGGTTCGCTCGCTTGGCATACTTTGAGGTTCCAGGATTTAACCGACGCGTTCAACATACTTCATTAAAAATCCAGTAATTAAGTTAATATTAAATTTATTCATAAGCCCAATTAAAAATATTCGATAACAAGTCATTAAGTAAAGTTATTTAGTAAAATTATTAAGTACCCAATAAATGGGACTTACCTTCCAACCAGGAAGATCTGGATTGGGGACGCTGGAGCAAGGCACTTCATCTTTAGTAACTAGTTGTCACTTTTAGATTCCCCGTAAGACTAATTAATTCTTTTTCATTGTCCATCCATTATTGATTAATTGCTCCAACCTCCCCACTACCATTTTTACATGAACTTTTTGAACTTAAGTTAAGTTCAAAGTATTTGCACTTTATTCCAATGCAAGTCATTTCCTTTTTTCCAATTTTCGTGTAAACCCTTTGCTCAACAGGAAATATCAATTTATGCCTTTTCTAGTCTACATAAATTTATTAGTAAGCGTCTATATGTATATTATTACCATTGAATTATATTTATGTAGAGTGACATTTTTATTTGATTAATTAGTAATTTTTTTTGGATGTGACAATATAGTACCCGTAGATTACAAACAAGAAACATACATTTATTGTTGTATAATGACTACATTAATGTATAATAAAGAGCATTTTATATTGTATGTGTAGAATGAACAAAATCATGTACAAAAGTAAAATACATAAAAAAATACATAAAGTAAAATAGTTGTATTTATAATAATCTACATTTCCAATAGGTTTACACCCAATAACAGGAAAGACTACTGTCTACTATTGTCTACTTTTAGTCTAAGAGCTAGAGCCGAGATTTTAACGTTATCTTAAATTTGGACAAACTTTGCGGTAACATGTTCCGATACTACTAAGGGTGCTTACGTTCCTGTGGACAGACCATAAAGGCCAAAAAAAAAGTTATAAGGAACCAAAGTAACAGGTGTTTCTGGAAACTAACACCATCCTAAATATATCCGCAAATTGAACTTCCTTGATTGTCAACATTTAAGAAACAAAATGACAAAGTTGATGACAGCAAAGTAGAGGCGATAAGTTGTAAAAGGGTGTAAAAGGTAAAAAATGTTTAATTTATACTATATACTCTTTAAAGTTGCACCGACGTGTTTACGGAATAAATTTAATAATAGCCGAAAATATGAAGCTTATAGAATATGCTAACGCAGGGTTGCCTAATTAAGAAGTAAAAAACTAGAATTTTTGTAAGCTATGAAAATTAATAAATTAAAATATTCATCATTATTATTAAATAGTCAATCGGATTTAAACAACTCGTCTCTATTAAAAATAATTATAAAATACCCCCCCCCCCCTCTTATTCTACCTCTTCGAGAGCTTATTTTATTTACATACCTTCCCTTTTGAAAAAACGCTTCCTTTTTCAAAAATTACCCACTTCCACCCACCACCCCGAACATAATTGAAACGGATTCTCTTTAAATTTTCTTTCTAATTCATCACCTGATGATGCCATAGTATAGTGAAAATGTTTGCAATATTATATACTTACAGTGTATTTTATTTATGATATGTGATAACTTAAAAATATTTTAGTTCTTAAAAGTGTGTGTGCATTTTTTGGGTTTTCTAAAATATTGATATGATTATTAATTAAAATTAAGTTATTATATTATTATTATTATTTTGTTAATCTACACAAGAATCGTTCAAATAACTATAAATTTACATTTGTCACATTTGAATTGGAAGGCGGGATAAAATGAAGATGGCGTCGGTTGTTCAATATACCCGCGAAGTGAACCAAAACACGTCCACAAAACGAATATAGTACCTAGTAATAATAGTACCATATAAGTATACAAAGTAAACAACTTTTTGAATATATTTTTTTAGACATAAGAAATTCATTTTAATTGACCGAAGTAATTTTATTAAGATTAAAACAAAATTGGTTTTCGTCCAGTAATAGTATGTTACTGGGCTGCAAGCCCAGTAGCGGATCATATTTCGAGGAGAGGCGGGTATACTTTTTTATCGGAAAACATAAAATTATCTATTAAGTATATCAAAAATATAAAAAATATTGTTTAAATTACAAATCGTGACAGATAAGACGAATTAAAACAATGCCATTAGAGCAACCCTTTCTGGCGAAATGTATTTAAGTGCTTGAATCATAATTGCATCGTTTGGAGATCGTGAGTTCAAACCCTACGTCGCACAGTGTGGAAGAGGCGGACAAAAGGTGACTTTTAAAGAAATTCATTTGGTCTGTTAAAAAATAGTTACTTGCTAGGAATATTCCAAAGATGCATGAACACTAAAAAAATTATAAAAAATGTGCCCGGTAGGTGTCGAAAAAAAAAAATGGCAAAGCGGACCTTGTTTTATTATTGCAAAAAATCGTGATATACATAGGTACTTTAACTTTGCTGAAATCGGAAATACATTAACGTTTTTTAAGTTTTCAAGTTGAAATGTTGTTTCTGTATTTCTTTACTAACATACTAGTGCGAAAACAGAACAAAGAATTACATTTTAATGGTTTGTATAGAACCTAATTTGTAAAAAAGTCATTTTTTTAATGTTGACTTCTCTTAAACTTTCAGTTGTATAATGACGCACATGACTCAACGAAATTTTTTTGTGGTATTGTGGATATCTCCAGTACTTGCCCTCCAAACTTCAGCTGCAGATACTTGCAGACCACACGAGCGTTTTTACTGAGACTTGTCCTATGGATTATCGAAAATAAATTTTTTGAAATTTATAGAATTGTTGGAACACCAGAATTTGGATCCAGATAAAGAAGAATAATATTGTGATACAATATTTTGAAGAATTTTACGCCATCTGCTGACTGCATTTTAGTCTCTTAAAACAGGATCTTTTAATAAAAATTTTTTTTTTTAAATTCTTGCGTTAGTTTTTAATTATTTTTTTGTTCTATTCTATTAAGGATATAGTACATCTTCCAGATTTTTTTCAGACTTTTTGCTTTAAAATTAAACGCTCAGCAACCGTTTGTCCACAAAAACACCATTTTTCCACACTGTGCGTTGGTAAAATTTTTTATAATATCATTTTTTTATAATAAAAATGACTTGACATGCAGAAGTAACAAAATCGACCATTAATGAAAACACATTACCAGTCGATTTTACATTACTAGTCGATTTCTGAGCTGACTAGGAATGCTTTGCTTTGGCTGCCGAGCGGACACTCGGAAAGCATCGCTTTCGCTATGTTTTCCAATAAAATTATTTATACAATAAGATTGTTTATTAAATTTAAACAAATTGTTTTTACTGTGTAAGTCAGAACCGGAAGACAATACAATATCTGTTGTTGATAAAATAGCGTAAAAGAATATGTTTATAATCGACTTCAAAACATTAGAATTGTTTAATAATATGTGAATTCTAATTAATATGAAGAAGAAGAGTATCATAATACTTAAGTTACATGGCAAGGATTGTAGCTGCTAAATTAAATTAGGGAAGACCTAATTGCAACATTAAAGTATATTTAAATTACGGAAAAAACATGTATCTATGTAACATAGATATTATTATGGAAATTCTTAATTTAACTGCAAAACATATATCACTTGACCTGTTAATCAAATTCTTATCTATCGATAATATGTTTAGTATAAAAAGCCTTGTGTTGTAAAGATAAAATAAAAATTCAACAGAAAACCATGCATAAATCCATTTTTTTATTATCCGTTATAACGGTCTGCGCTGTTTCATGTGGTGAAATAAAAAGTAAGTTTAAAATTAAAATTTTAAAGTTATCTCTAATAATTCGTTATTTTTGTTTTCAATTTTCAACATTTCTTGGTACACCTTTCAGGGTGTACAACGTCGGTCCATCCGTCCGTCCGCATGTCTCAAAATTAAGAAACATTATCAATTTAACAAATTTAACAATTTAACAAAAATATTTTTATTTATTTATTTATATTTTATTTATTTATATTCCATCTTGTTCTTATTTTTACTACCCTTAGTAATTCATGCCGTACTAGTAAATAGAAACATTTTGATCAATTCCTTGTTGGGAACTCTGTTGATGTTACACCTGAACACATCTACAATGTAGGTATGCTTTCTTTCAGTACTGGATCCTAGTTTACCGGAAACGACAATAGAACAATGCATAAATTGTGTCTGCTACGCAAAAACTGGACAGTGGGATATCGACCTGTGTGGTCCTCGATTCATAACACTTGCTTTTTGGAAAAATGCCCCAACTGAAAAAAACAAGAATTGCATATTAAATGCCATCAGAAGTTATACCGAACAATTTGGAGCAATGGTAAGAAATAATAAATTATTATATTGAAAGTGTTAAGTTTTCTAACTTCTGATTGTTTTACCTTAGAATTGCAGTTTTGATGGAATTCCTACCGGAGTCTTCAATCAAGTCCATTCCTGTCTATCCAGTGTGGTCCAAGAAACAAGCGGAGGTAGATATAAGCGTAGTAATCAACATATAAATCTCAATCTTAATCAACACGCGAATGGGAACGGTAATAATGCAGATCAAAAACTACAAATTAATATTAATGGCCGTTAAAGTTAATCAAACATCAGGTAACTAGCACGTGGCAATGTCAATTAATATGTAAAAGTGACAGACAAGCACTTAAGTTTAGTAATATTTAAAAAAATGTAATTATCTTTCCGAAATAAACAGAATTTTTTAAAGTTTGTTATACTAGTATATATACTATATATATAATTATTATCGCAAATGTTATCACAAAACTGATCTCACCAAATTAATATTTTCCTATAGAGTATTGGAAAGAAGAGAATTTTCTAAACTTATAAAAAATTCAATCTAGATTATCCATTAGTTTTCGAAAAAACGTCATTTAAAAACCGAAATCTTATATGCATTTAAAACATTTTTCGTTTTCTACATGGATAATCTGTTACCGGTACGTGTGCTCAGATATAATCTTTTTTTTTATTTCTTAAAAACGCAACCATTCATTTCGAATTATGAGAAATATGTACCTCTCCAAAAATCAACGATGTTGTGTCACGGTACAAAACGAGGCCAAGGGGCACACGCACGAAACCTACCTTTTGTACTACCCTAGCTAGCTCGTGGCGATGGGTCGCGGGGGTGTATCGGAAGGATACCGCGGAAATACAAAAGATAGGGGGGGGTCGAAATACTTGCTGAGTCGTCACAATCAGGAAAGGTCAAGTTTATGGGCGCCACTCGAACTAAATGAGACTTACCACCAATAACAAGCTCCGCTATACTTGTTCGAGAAATCGTTACGGAACCTTTCTTTTCCAGAAGTTGCTTGGTGGTCGTAAGGTACAGAAATTTTATATACAATAAAAACACTAAATATATACACATATAATATATAAATGCCTGATAAATAAACAACAATTACGCCTAACTTAGGCAACACATCAATCAAACACAAGTATGATCGAAAAGAGGGGTTCTTCTCGATTAAAAAATATCGATACGATAATGTAACCAATACACGACAATCCTTAGTCAAGAAGATGACAAAATGGCCAAAGGAACGAAAAATCAACGGTACCTTCTTGACTTCAGTTGCGGTAAAAATATGGTTAGTAAAATCTAAATAACTACTACAATACAAATATTGATATTGACTTAGCTCAATAGCTAAGAAATGAAGCATAAGTTTTGGGCGGTAAATACAAACAATAATATGATTTCGATAATCTTTAAAGGTGATCCGTTATAAAAGTTTCGTAGCATATAACGATACGTTGAATGTTGAAGTCGATTCCAATAATGTAGATAATACGTAGACACAAAATTCACACACAGTTAGTTTAAATAAACAGTACAATATTACCTTACAGGTGTCTTGCGACCAAACAGAATCCAAGAAGTAATCGTAACGAGCTCTCGAACTGCAATGCCGAATGGGGTACCATGAACGAAATGATGGGGCACTCATAAGATTGACCCTACCAAGGTGGACGTAAAGGCACTCTGTCGACTCGACTTCGCACAATAATCTTCTGGTACGGAATAACGGTAATGATGCGTGATTTTGCAAAGGATTGTTGGAGCGATACGTAAACTGTCTACAGGCATGAAAGGTTAATCGAACTTCACTAAAATTATGGCGGTAAACTGGAGCATTTGAGGTTATGTTGATTGACCGAAGAAACTCTTAAGAAGACGGGAGCCGGTAAAAGTAATAACATGAAAAACGTACTCTTTAAGTTTCTTCAAGGTGTTAAATGAAATGATGATATGAGGTGTTCGTGAAATCTTAAAAAAATATGCACATCGGTGCAAAATTGCTATAACAGCAAAAGCAATTGTTAGCAACCCGGAAGTAATTAAATTCGCACAACGCGATAAATAACCAAACGGTAATAACTGCACATAAAAAGTCCAGGCGCTATCAGCTTTATTTTACGGAAGATCACTTTTCACATCGTTTCTTAATGGCGGTCAAAAATCAACTCTCCCGTCTGCTTGCGAACCTGCCCGCGCAGGACTCGTTTAACCAGCAAAATTCCGCTCTCAGTTCGCGAAAGAAACGCTAGGTGACGCCACGTGACGGTAAACAATTAAAAATTAAACTAAAGGTACGGTTAAACTTAACTAATTCGATAAAATATAATAAAAAAATACGAAGATGTCAAAATGACATCACAGTTGCGATTATTGTAATCCATAGTGAGTTTCTTGATTCTGTAAACAGCATCAACGTACTTTTAGTGCTTTCGTAGAGGTTCCTGCCCAGCAATCAATTATTCTAGATATACATCCCTACCATGTTGTATTTTTTTGAACGTCAATAAATTTCCAAATTACTGGATTATCCATCCTCAATTCCGTTTCTTGCCGTCTATATGTGCTGCATCGGCGTGATTATTAGTTATGTCTACATCATTTATTACGCGGTGACATACAGACCAAAGTTGAGGCGTAAACAAATCGTAAATCGTAAAGGCGTAAATCGCAGGACGTCTACCATTTCCATGCGGTTTTCTCTCCCTATATAATAATCTTCAAACTATTGCAAAGTGGGTTCTAATTCTATTGGAAATTCGTTAGATAACTGCTCTACCGTTTCATTTAAATCGTCAATTGGAACAAAAGCAAAAGATGTTATCATCCGAGCTGATAAGGCAAAATCGGGTTCTTTATTATAACGTCTTAAAAGGTGGAGAGTTCCGACATCATACATCCCAATTAACTATTAATATTCGATTTGGAAGTGGTCCGCTGTTGTAAAGCAAGAACTTTTCTGAAACACCATTTGATTTGAACATTTTATATTCTTCCGGAATATTAAATCCTCTAAACATCTTGGTGCCGGAGGTATTTTACCAATTTGGTTTCTTTTCGTTCTAATCATTATCTTCTCGAGTGCTTGGTGTTTAGGTAGAGCTACTTTATCACTTGCTGATAAATCAATTACACACTCAATAATTATTATTTGTGAAGGCTGCTCTACTGTCTTTGCAGCTCTCTTTTCTTTATTGCGGTTCGAGTCATATTTGCTTCTATTTGCATTGAAGCACTATCGTGACAATGGTCACTTAATTTTCTTACGATTACACCTTCACAAACATGAATTCGTTTATACAGCGTGATAAGGTCTAACGCGTCGATATTTATTTAATAAAGACAAAAAATATTTCTCACCCAATGCTGATAATAGAGGAAAAGGATATCGGGTTGTCTGGGTAGCAAATCAAACAACTATAACTTGAGTGTCGACGTTTCGGATGCGTCTATGCATCCATTTTCAAGACTGTAATGTAAGACGACCTATATATAATCAATATTACAAATTTATAATTTCACACTCACCGATGACAAGTTAGGGTGTAAAACGTTTGATATGCACTTGCTGATGGATACTGGCGTAGGTTTACGGACGTAGTTGCAGTTTAACAAAGTCAAAAAGGGGTGGTAAAAACTGATGTAAAACATATAAAATTTAAATATAAACTTTTGAAAACACGTAATAAATTTCTCAAATATAAAATCAATTGACAAATGATATCTATTTAATAGATAGCAATTAAAATATCCCCAACGGTAGGGTATGCAACCCTTCATACTATTTAAAATAAATTTAAAAATTTTTACCCGCCATAAAATCCAAACGGACAGGCTTACAATTAAAGTGAAAAAAGAGAGGGGTTCAAAAACCAAAAAAACAGCGCCCCTATAATAGTGACGCTTTACAACCCTGTGAACGTGTGACCAATTACAGCTGTAAAAAATTATTATTGGTAAGAAAAGCCGAATAGTGCAAACAGTAAAGTTATTAAAAATTCAACTAACAAATGTAAAAAAAACCTAAGAGAAATTTCTCCACGAAAGGTAGTCAAAAGGACCACAAAAGTCAAAGGCAAGCACACTTGAATTAATTCAGATTGCGATCGAACTTTCGTTTAAACCTATTAAGAAGGTTTTTTGTATGCGCTATCTAAAAACTGGCAATCAAGTTGTATGTTGACATTATTCTCAGTTGTATTGATGTATGCTGCTTCTAAAAAGGTTCGTTTAATATAGTTCTTCTCAGATATCAAAATTTTCACGTCTTCCTGGTTAAAACTGTGGGATGTCTTGGTGGCATGTTCCGATAGGCCCGTTTTAGTGAACTTCTATTTAATGTCCTGTAAGTGTTGATGAATCCGAGCAGATAATCTCTGCTTGGTCTGCCCGATGTAGCAAAGTTGGCATTCATATTCGATCTTGTAAACCACATTAGAACGGTCCAAGGTAGGAACCTTGTTCTTGGTCCTCGAGTATATTAATCTGTTTAAGTTGTGGTTGTTATAGAATGCCAACTTCAACTCCCCCCCCTTCACAGGTTCCCTAAAGGCGTGCTTGATCCTGTGTTCAACCCACGGATGATATGTGATTTTGCTATATTTGCAGTTGTTTTCTAAGTCATCCGGATTGTGAAGTGTTTTAACGGGAGTAGTTGGTCTCCTCCCAAAGAGGGTCCAGTCAATCAAGCGAGCAGGGTAGCCATTTTTTCGGAGCTGCAGTTTTAGGTGGTGTAGTCTAATTCCTGCGGAGTGCTGTGTTACGCAGGTCAATATTCTATTCTTAAGAGTGTTTATGACGTTAATTCTATGTTTGATAGGGTGGCTGGAGTTGTAGTTCAGCAACCTATCAGTGGACTCGGGTTTTCTGTAAACGTCAGTTGTGAGAGTTCCGTTATCTTCTCTAGTCACCCTTAGGTCTAAGAAGGGTATAGAGCCCTCCGATTCCAGCTCATAGGTGAAAGAGTGTAACACCCAGAAATTTAAGGGTTAAATTTCTAGTTGTTACTGTCGATAAGTAAAAACTTTTGAAAACCTCTGTTCCTTTCATAATTTCACGTAATGCGATTTATACAAATAAATTTTCGGATGGGTAAGAAAAATTTCATCAGATTACGGGATCTGTCAGACTTTCATCACCAAGAATTGAGCCTCGACACCTACACTATAGGAAAGAGGACAATTTTCTGTGTATAATAAAAAAAGAAATTTTGCGGATTATCCATTAGTTTTCGAGAAAACGGCTTTTGAAAATCAAAATTTTACATGCATTTTAGATAGGGAAATTCATTAACATAAAAGTTGTATTGACGGTGCGTGCGTTCTGATATAGTCTTAGTGTTGGCAGGCAGTCGCGATTGTGACATAGCCGGGTGTATTACGCAACATTAAGCAATGACCGGAGCGGAGGGTAGCGGAGCGTCGGTTTTGACGAACGCAACCAAGGCACTCGAGATTCTAACCTAAAAACGAGTTCTGCGTTTATTTTTTAAATTATTGCATAATATTGCGTAATACACCCGATGTACATCCCACAATGTCACAATCGCGTGTGACTGCTAACACTTCGACTATATCAGAACGCACGCACCGTCAATAGAACTTTTATGTTAATGATTTCCCTATCTAAAATGCATGTAAAATTTTGATTTTCAAAAGCCGTTTTCTCGAAAACTAATGGATAATCCGCAAAATTTCTTTTTTTATTATACACAGAAAATTGTCCTCTTTCCAATAGTGCAGCTCTCGAGGCGATTCTCGTGGGGTTGATTAACTGACAGATCCCAATTATAATTATTCGTTATTGGAAATTTAAATATGGTCGTCGCAGATATCATGTTATCAAAAGTGGAAATCTTTTCTGTATTCGACATTTGTTGTTAAGGTTGCGATGGCTTAAGTTTTGAATAACCATCTGTTGGAAGATGTGAAGTGGATGAATTAAGTGGTAGCAATTTCCCGAGGAATGATTAGCTTTATTATTTTGGTTTCGATGCCGATGGTTGGATTTTTGTAAAATTTGTAAGAGGCTTTTCCTTATGAATTCGTTTGCGCCTAAGGGGTCGGGATTGTTATGGAATTGGAGAGTCAGACTTCGTGGACTTTGGTTGTTGCGTGTACGTTCGATCCTGGACACGGATTTATGTTTTGTTGGGATGCGAGGCTTCGACTTTCAGCAGATGTTTGATTTATGAAGATGCGACAGTAGAAATTAATTTGAATTTGCAGTCACACTTTCTCTATTGATGAGTTTTGAAATGGCAAACATGTTGATTTTATAATAAGTATTTTGTGTGCTCTATTTGTAGATTTTTTTCCTGGATGGTGGACCAACGTAATGATGAAGTAAGGATATTGAATTCGAAGGAGAGACACTTGCCTAGTCGTGAAATTGGTAGCATTGCATTCAGGGTAAGTCTCTTAGAGATACATTTACTTATTTATTAATGATGCTGAATGCCAGGTTCTATTTTTAATATCAATTAAAACCAATATAATGAATTCCGGTGTGCAATTAATTTCTGCTAGCGCATAACTTCGTTTTGTTGATTTATCCTCCTCAAGGATGATCAATTGTATTTTTGCTACATAACTGAATTTACCCCTCAAGTGGATGTCAGTATTTTACCTTGCCTTTTATATTTTATTTTGTTTACTGTTATTATAATCTTCAATTAAATAGCAGCTTATCTTGATCATTATGTGTACGTTTTATGTAAGAGTAGTGAATTAATTAAACATTGTCGCCAACATCTTTCTTTCTATTTGTGTTTCTACGATAAGACGACCCTTCGTTTCTTCAGGTTTTATTAGTATTGACTGGCGTCCACATAACATCAGGTTTTTCATTTAGCTGATATCTGAGTACTTGGTTACGAATCCACGAGGTTTTTCGAAACACCCCGCTTCTCGAGAACTGCGTTTTAAGTAACACAGCTAGCTAACACGTGTAATTACATCTACGGTTAAGCAAGTGGCATTGTGGCAATAATTTGAGAGCAATTGTTGGTACAACCTAACAAAAATTAATAATAAATAAACAAATTAAGACGACACGTGGAAACGAATCTTTTCTGTCTAATCTTCGTCTAAAATCACGTACGCATCTTAAGTGGAGTGGATTTTCACCCACACGGGAGAAAATCCAAAATTGCATATAAACCGTTGCACTAATTAAATTGAATCAATTAGTTGTCAGAATTGATAATAATTCATAGAGTCCAAAAAGGACCGGCCACGGTGGTCGGTCCATCTTAATTTCGGGCCATTTTGGGACCATTATTGTGGGACATTGTGCGGTCCATTTGTCTTAATTAAAAATTGAGATTGATTTTAAATTTGTTGTTAAATTGATATGTGTAACGAGTTCAAATATCATGAAAATGATGAATTTTGGTAAGAGAAATGTTTTTTATAACTAAATTGAATTAATTAAATCTATGGGTGTAAGATTTAACGTATACAAAAGTCAAAGGTATTTGATGTTCGAACATTTCTATATTCTCACTTATAATAATAATATTTTATTTATTTTTATTTTATTTTATTTTATTTTATTTTATTTTATTTTATTTTATTTTATTTTATTTTTATTTTATAATTTTATTTAGAGAATTATGTGCCTTGTGCATAATTCTCATTCTTAGGAATTTTGTATGTTTATTAAAGATTAATAGATTGATTTAAATATTATCAAAGTATTTCAATTATAAGCAATAAATCATCAACACGATTAAACGGTGCAGACAGTCTTTAAAGGCGAACGTGAGCCACTGCGCCCTGTTTCCGGCGGGATTTGGGGACTTAAATCCAGAATTCGGACAGCTACCAGGATGTTCTAACAATGTTGATTAAAGTGAGTTCTACACATGTAATTTCAAGAGTGGTGGCAGTTTAAAAAATAAATATTCTCTTATAATTACAAGAACTAATTTTGTCATCATTGAGTTTCTAAGCCGTGAAGCATCTCAAAACTTCACTTGGGACATCGTTCCAGGAACAACATATTAATAATTATTTAAAAAGCAAACACAGGGTTGTGAATTAATTTAGAAAAACCCAACGATAGGGGTGTGTTTTGCTACAATGGTGGCAGCGGTGGGATGTATAGATAATGATTGATTGATTTATTGAAAATATTGGTTTTATTTTTAGATTATTTATTTTTTTTTTATTTTTAGCCACTTTAGATTATTCTAGTGGGAAAGACGTTTTCAGATATTTTGACAAGTTAGAGCAGCGTAGTCGCTTAGATAATTGGGCGGAAATCGCTACATAAAAAAAAGTATTAAAGTATCGACTTATAGGGGTCACTTATGATTTTTTTAAATCAAACGGGAGTGACATGGAAGATATTAATACTGACGATGATGTCAGATGTTGAGGTAGAACCACTAGTATGTAGGTCAATGCGAATAAAGCGAATTCCAAATAAATAAATTAGATTAGATCATTAAAATATTTTCTAATTCGAAGAGATTTTCTTTTTGAGTTTGACTATGGATCAACATTAGTACAGGGGTACATTATTTGAAAAATTTTGTGCATTTGAATTTAGTCCGGATTGTGTTCGGCATTTGTGTATTTGGAGAATTGAATCTGTGAGACAGCTCACGGAATTTTGTGTAGATAGCTACACTGTAGTAATATTGTTGGTTTGGGATATCAAACCGAAAATTCTTTTGGCCAGAGGTCAACATTTTGAGAGATTTGTCGCAGCAAGTAGCATGGATGGTTAATATTAACCACATTTAAACTTGTTTAGTCTTTTAATTTAAAAAGTTCCTAAAGTTATTGTTCTAGGTTATAACGCTAGGTATTCAGAGCCTTGCGTATGCTACTAGATCATGGTTTCTTACGATTTTTTTTTAAACATTATAGCTTGATGGATGAGGAAGTAGTTGGTGGACAATTTAGGTTTCTTTGGTTGTATGAGCACTATTGCCTGCGGATCTCGGAAGCGAGGAGTAGCATCCTTCCTTTGGAATTTTGAATTTGTGTAACCCTTTCTTCTTTAGTCGCCCGGCTTTGATTGTAAGGATTTGAACATCCAGGGGAAATCAAAAATTTAGTTAGCATAGCTTAAAATTGTGCTAGGTCAGTAAGTTTACTTGACCTAGGCATGTCGGTAAACTGCACTACAAAATTAAATTAAATTTTTTTTAATTGTTTAGACATTTGAAATTTTTTTTTGGAAATGGGAATAATTCAAAATGCTTCCCTGTGTAGGCGTCGGGGTTAGAATAGCGCTACAGCTTACATTATAGCTTGCAGGTAAAAGTCCAGCTAAACATTTTGTTGAAGATTTTGAAATAATGGTGAATTAAAATTAAAATTAGGTTTGAAAGAAAACAATTTCTTTTCAAAATTGTGAATATTTCAAAATGATTCTCTATGTAGCCGCCGGGGGTAGAATAGCGCTACAGCCTTCACTATAGCTTGTGAGTAAGAGTCACTAAAAATAGAAATGATTATGAATTTAACTTGAGGGAAATGGTCCTTCAGAATGATTCCCTGTGTAGCCGCCGGGGGTAGAATAGCGCTACAGCGACGCCCGCTTGGGGTAGGAGCCCCCAAAGTGAACCTTTCCTGATTTTATTCAAAATAAAAATTTTGAAATAGTCCCTGTGTAGGCGCCGGGGTTCGAATAGCGCTACAGCGACGCCCGCTTGGGGTAAGAGCCCCCAAAGAGAGCTTTTACAACTGGTATTTTATTGTAGATCGGCAAATCTAAAACGTCGAGAACCATAACGTAAACAAAAATAGTCCCTGTGTAGCCGCCGGGGTAGAATAGGGCTACAGCGACGCCCGCTTGGGGTAGGAGCCCCCAAAGTGAGCCTTTCCTGGTTATATTTAAATATATAAATCTTTTTTTTTCTTTATTTCTCTTTCTTTTTTTTCTTTTTCTTTCTTTTCTTTTTCTTTCTTTCATCCTAGGCGAGAGGGAATAATACTTGGCAAAAATCCCTCCTCACGTACCTAGGGATGTTCCAAATCCTCTTGGGATATAAGAGTCAATGCTTTATTAGCTTTGATGTTTAGGGAGAGAATGAGGAGTGAATGATTGAATGACCCACGTCAAGCTAGCACCCCCACCTTCTCAAAAATTAGAAATATTTATACTATAATTATGAACTAATTATGGACTAATTTTGGACAGCATTCGCGAATTTTGGACTACAACGGTTTGGCAATAAAAGATAAATCTTTGGTGGGGGTGCTGAGTTGACGTCATGCTAGCACCCCCACCTCGAAAAAATTACATTTTAAAAAAATTAATTATACCATAATTATGGACTAATTATGGACTCATTTTGGACAGCATTCGCGAATTTGGAACAATAACGGTTTCGCGATAAAAGATAAATCTTTGGTGGGGGTGCTGAGTTGACGTCAAGCTAGCACCCCCACATCGAAAAAATTACTTTTTTTTTTAATTAAGTATACCATAATTATGGACTAATTATGGACTCATTTTGGACAGCATTCGCGAATTTGGAACAATAACGGTTTCGCGATAAGAGATAAATCTTTGGTGGGGCTAAATTTTAAATTTGACTCTGACTTACATGTTGCTGCCCCCCCACCCAATCGAATTTTTTATTTTAATTGGTGTTAAACGTTTGAGCTTTAGTTGAGCTTTCATTTTCGTCGTTTGAGCCTCCCAAATTCCTAAAACTGGTTGAAGAAAAGAGGGGGGGATATGAAAGAGTATAGAGAATTTATAGTAACTTTTTCTTTATGCAATCGAGATCAATCGATAAAGTTTTGTTTAAGATTCATTGAGCTTTTACTGCTATTGTTCGAGTTGACAAGACTTTATATTCCTATGCTCCTTTTCTACAGGGAGGTAATCGTTTTTATTGGTTCGAATGCTAAGAAACTTGAATTGCGGTATTTAATTGAAAGACCAGCAGCCATCAGTCAGGGGACCCAAAATTGATGATAATTTATTGTTCATTACTTCAAATAAATATTTAATTTTAAATCAAAATAAAATCAAATCCAAATGAAAAGTTGTTTACCAAATTAAAATTTAAAATTTTCACGCGCAACTTGCTTGGAGGTACATAAAATTTAAAACACCAATAACTTTGAAAAAAATTACATTATAATGATGAATATAGAAGCTCGTTGAAGTTCAAACGAAGCTCTATAGATTGACACCAAAATTACTGAAAAATGTTGAAAAGTACCAAAAATAGAAAAACATATCTACAGCTTTCCTCTCCCAAAGATTTCGCAAATAACTCCGCGACCGTTGAAGTTCAAACAACGGGAACGGAAGCTCATTGAAGCTCTAAGGAAGCTCAAACGTTTGACACCAATTTTAATAATAAATTCATTTGGGGGGGGGGTAGTGACATGTATCTTTGACTCTGAGCATTTTCTGATACACCCTGTGCATGGAAAACGAAATTTTAATAAGAACACAGTGTCCTTGTCGAAGCAAATGCTCAGGCACTGAAATTATTACAGTTTCAGAAATTGGTAAGTGATTAATCTAGTCAGATTTTTTTCCTAATTTTTCGTTTTTATTTATTTATTTTTATTATAGGATACTTTCTTGCTTTTGAGATTTATGATTCTAATAATCTATCAAAACTTCCATTTATCGAATTAAATAGAATTCCTCAAAAGATAAAATATTCCTTTATGGAAAAGGAATATAAAATGATGGGATTAGTTCATTTTGAACCACCACTGGATGATGATTTGACATCCGTTGGCCACTATTATGCGCTTTGTTTGCGAAACCAGCAAGTATGGGTGCAATTAGACGATTGTAAAGATGCCCAAAACACCGTAAGAAAAGAAAAACAAATTTATCCCGCCTTACTGTTATATTCAGAATAAGTACTATTTGTTTTAATAAATGCATCTATTAAATTGTTAGTATTTAAATTGTTGTTAAATATTTAAAAACATTTGTCCCGCCAAAGATTTATCTTTTATCGCAAAACCGTTATTGTTCAAAATTCGCGAATGCTGTCCAAAATGAGTCCATAATTATGGTATATTTAATTAAAAAAAAAAAGTAATTTTTTCGAGGTGGGGGTGCTAGCTTGACGTCAACTCAGCACCCTCCCCAAAGATATATCTTTTATTGCGAAACCGTTGTAGTCCAAAATTCGCGAATGCTGTCCAAAATGAGTCCATAATTAGTCCATAATTATGGTATACTTAATTTAAAAAAAAAAGTAATTTTTTCGAGGTGGGGGTGCTAACGGGGCGCGAAACCGTTATTGTTCCAAATTCGCGAATGCTGTCCAAAATGAGTCCATAATTAGTCCATAATTATGGTATAATTAATTTTTTAAAAATGTAATTTTTTCGAGGTGGGGGTGCTAGCTTGACGTCAACTCAGCACCCCCACCAAAGATTTATCTTTTATTGCCAAACCGTTGTAGTCCAAAATTCGCGAATGCTGTCCAAAATTAGTCCATAATTAGTCCATAATTATAGTATAAATATTTCTAATTTTTGAGAAGGTGGGGGTGCTAGCTTGACGTGGGTGATTGAATGCCGATACTTTTAGAGCACGGGGTGCCTTCTCAAAAAAGTGTAATTCAAAAATTTAAATAAACGGAGATAATTGCCCCAATGATATATTAAAAGATTAATTACCCTTAAATTTTCAGTTATGGTGATTATTTCAATCAGTAAGTAAGTAATTATTGAATAAATTCTATTCAAGAATTACTTACTTTGAAAATTTCTCGAAATTGTTATTCGAATAGGGTACTTGGTAAAATTCGAGTGCGAATTAATTATCAATATTTGGTTATTAATAAAATTTTATTGATATTTTCTTTTAAAGACTATTGAAAAAAAAAATTTTTTTTTTTAATTCGATTGATTACTTTTTTTTATATCACAATATAGGACGAGATCCTCGAATTACAAGTGAGTAATTCAGTGATATAAAAGGAACTATTAACATTGTAATTATTGTGTAAGTATTTACAATGACTTTGATTTGAGAACTTTATTTAAATTTTTTTAATAAGATAAAACTTTAAAATAGAACTAGTTAAATAAACTTGTTTAATAAAAATAAAATTATTTAACTTGTTCTATTTTAAAGTTTTTTCTTATTATTATTCTCACAAGTTAATAATTTATATTTAAATTAAATTTTTTTATTACAATATTTTTAAATTGTTTATAAATTTTTTTTTTATTGATTGATTCTTGTTTTATTTTCAGAATTTCTTATCACGATGAAGGACTTAGTCCTCGATTTACGACTGAGTAGATCAGTGATATAAAAGCATTGTTAAATTTTTTTTTGTTTTCCAGTTTGTTTTAGGAAATAAATAAACTTAGTGCCTCAATAAAAAGAAAGTGTGCGACAATAAACATATAGTTTATTAAATAAAGTGCAAGTGCGTCGCCATGTTAGCTAATCGAAGACAATACGCCAAATGGGCATTAATAATGTTAATTTCCTTGTGGGTATGTCAAGTTTCGACTCTTATCGCCTACGATTGTGAAGACAAAGGAAGTGACATTTCGGCCATATCCATTCGCGATGTAGCGGAGTGTCCCGAGCCAGAACGAGAGTATACTAGTACGGAAATTGGTATCCAAGTTATTCAGAAGAATGACATCAAACTACAAAAAGTTTTAACATGTTTGGTGGAAGTAATCCGAGTTATGAGCTACTGTGGGATGCATAGTCATAGCTCCCTTGTAGCCGGTGGTATAGCTAATTTTGTGTACCAAATTGGAACTGAAGAATGTAAAAATGTACATAGATACAAAACATTAACAGCCTTATGCATAGTCAACTCAGTAGCTACTAACGCGCTACTAGTATTAATTTAGTATGTTACTTAGTAACCAAGCATACAATTTGTATGCATAGTCGAGTTAGAATGGTACTACCCTTAGTAGGACTACTAAAATCGTTGGGTGGCTACTAAATATTACTGACAGTTTTGGGCATGTTTAAGACCATTTTAAGGTGACGTTTTAAAATAATGGACAATTTTGAAAATTATACTGTCATAAAAATAGTCATTAAAATAATGGAAGATTATATAGGGTCTACCAATAAGAACGATAGAACTTGTTTTTTTAATTATAACTCATCCGTGTAAGATACAATGGATTTGTTGGTATTTATTTGAAGCTCAGTTCATACCATTTATGTTTTAAAAAAAATATTCTTTAAATGTCCACCTCTTGATTGTTTGCACACACGCATTCTATGGGTCCAATTTTTGATGACTTTTCCAAGTAAGGCTGGCTGAATACCAAGAATTACTCGCTCGATGTTGGCTTTCTTTGCGGTTTATTAGCGTAAACTAATGACTTTAGGTAGCCCCAAAGAAAGAAGTCCAGCGGAGTTAAGTTACACGATCGCGGTGACCAGTTGACAATAGTCTAATTTTACGAACTTTTTGAGATGATCGACTTCCCGAACTTTTCTTTCAATAAGTCGATTGTTTCGTTCGAAATGCGGCATGTTGTGCTGTGCTGTTGAAACCACATCTCTTTCAGATCCATTTCATCCCATTGTGACCACACAGAGTTTGTTAACATCTGACAGCTTCTCACTGCTCATTTTCAAAGAAGTAAAGTCCAATGATGGTTTCGGACCACAAATCGCACCAAACAGTAACGGTTTTTGGATGCAAGTCACTCTCATGGACCATCTATTGATTTGTTTCAGTCCAGTAACGGAATCTGCTTATTAACGAAGTTTATTAAAATTCGTGTAATGCTCTGAACGTGACTCGAACAGAGCTCCTACTTTGGAAATATAATTTTACGATTTGCAAATCGTTCTTGCAAATCGGTCTTGCGGAGTCAGTCTTGCATAGTGATGAAATAGTGAGCCTTACTGAATAAAATACACTATGAGAGACATCAATGTCATTTATAACATGGCGGCAATATCTATCTAAAGTTCTATCACTCTTATTGGTAGACCCTATATTAACGTTGATGAAGAAATGGAAGAAGTTCAAGCTATTTAAGATGTTCTTAATATAAATAAGAGGCCAATAGTATATTTACATCATATAAATCCTTTAATTTATTATAATAATGCAAAGTTTCGCAAATATTATCGATTAAATAAAGAAGTAGTTCGTGTTGTGATAGATCTAATGAGAGATCGACTAAATAATTTTAACAATCGTTGCCGTCCTGTATCTCCCGAAATTCAAGTTTTGGCGTTTATTAGGTACTTTGCCAAATATTAAAATTTAAATACCCTTTTATTATAAAATTGCCATTTTGCTAGTTAAATTTTGTAATGTAACTTGCCGACATATTTTTGACATTGACATTGACCTTGTAAACTGTCAATGCTTTTAGATTATCAGCTGAAAATTTGCAATGTTTCCTAATAAATATTTTGAAAATCATACTTTAGTATCCTACCAACTAAAATGATACTAACGTTCTTTTTAAAACAACTATGCATAACAAAATTTTATAAGCTACTAGAATGCTATTAATTAGTAGCTACTTAATTCATTTTAAAACCATTTTAAAAATACGACTATGCATAAGGCTGTAAGTATCTATCATCAAAAAATCGGACAAATAGTGATGAATGGAACAACATCAGCATCTTTAACCATCATGGGTCAAGTAGATTCAACAGGAAAATGTACAGGAGTTACCTATCACGAAGGAGGTCAAAGTTGGGAAAATGTTTATGTATTGGCTACTGTCAAAATTCAAGTTCAAGACTACCATGCCAAAGTAAAATTGGAAGAAAATATTTTAAGTCTGTTGGGTGGAGTCACCTGTCCATTTACTGGGGGACATTGCTTCGATACTGTTTTAGGAGAAACGGTTTGGGAAGAAAGTGCGTCGTCTCAATGTGATGACAATCTCAGTTTGTTGTATCGTGGTCCCGCGACACAAGTGGAGAACAATAATAATCATGAAAAAATCATGGTGGTCGAGGGTAACGAGAAAATTTTTGCATTATCTTTAAAGAAACAATTAATGTTATGTAATCAAGCGGTGTGGCAAACCGAACATCCGCGGCTGGTAGTAGTGATAGGGTTGACGAACAACTATTTACAACAAAAATGCAAGTGTTAGCGCAAAATACGGACCTTACAAGTTATGTGAACAGTAAATTTCTATATATTGAACAATCATATAAAAGAAATATAAATCAGCTATATACGGACACTGTGCATAGACGATGTTTAGTTCAGCGCGAAGTATTATTAAATCGGTTATTAATGGCACCTTTTGCGCCTCATGCAATTAGCCAAACGTTAAAATTAGATAGAGGTTACGTAGGAAGAGTGTTGAGGGAGGTTCTCTATATAATGAGATGCATTCCTAAATTAGTAAAAATCAGGCGATCAAACAAATGTTTCTATGAACTTTCTATAGAAGTTAATAATAAAACTATGTATATGGCACCTGTAACTAGAATTATCCAAGGACATGCAGAAGAAGTGGAGTGTAACGGATTAACTTCACTTTTATATTATATCGATAACGAGTGGGTTGGGTTAATGCCCTACCCCACTATAAAGAAAAGTCCTCAACAATTAACTGTGGAGGCAGACCCTCAACTAAAATTTAGTCCGATTCAACCAGTGGGTCAATACGGACTCTACACTCAAGAAGAAGTTAGTAAAGTACAACAAGTATTAACTTTTGGTGTAGAGAGAAAAGCGGTGGAAAATATTATAGCCCGCCGTGTTGCTGGATTGGAAGCAGGAAATCAAGGATTTTCCACGCTTAAAATGTTTAACCCGGACGACATGAAGGAGTTGGCCCATTCTACCATGAAACTGATATGGGGATGGTTCACCGATATTGGGTATTGTCGTACAAAATACGACCACAGATGGTAATCAAATGGAACCTCAATTGTATCCAGCGTTGCCTACAGTTCAACAGTGGACGGATCAACCAGTCAATCGTGTAAACAATGAAAACAACAATGCTACTGCTCCACCTGGCATGGCCCACATCTAAAACTTTTTAGTGTTCCCAAAATAAATAACAGTGCGTAAAGTTAAAAACTTGGTTCGAAAAGAAAACTATGCAATGTATATCGCGGAAATGGAATATCTCGTTTTGTTTTATTATTTGGTTTAATTTACTTAATTTGCTTAATTCTGTTCAATTTTGTTTTATTTGTTAATATTTTAGTTATGGTATATATATATATCTTTGTTCCTGTTTGAAGGATGAGGGTTAGATAAAAGAATGTGGCTCTGGTGAGCTCACATCTTTTCTTGAGGGGGAGTAATGTAACACCCAGAAATTTAAGGGTTAAATTTCTAGTTTTTATGCAGTAGGTCGATAAGTAAAACTTTTGAAAACCTCTGTTCCTTTCATAATTTCACGTAATGCGATTTATATAAATAAATTTTCGGATGGGTAAGAAAAATTTCATGAGATTACTTATCGAAATGCCGCAATAATAACACTTCTCGCGTTTGCAAATCCTAAGTGTCCAGACAAGAAATAAACACCTAACAAAAATTAATAATAAATAAACAAATTAAGACGACACGTGGAGACGATAAACAAATTAAGACTACAAGTGGAGACGAATCTTTTCTGTTTAATCTTCGTCTAAAATCACGTACGCATCTTAAATGGAGTGGATTTTCACCCACACGGGAGAAAAAAAAAATTGCATATAAACCGTTGCACTAATTAAATTGAATCAATTGGTTATCAGTTCGATAATAATTCATGGAGCCGGTAGTGGTGTCCCGACAGTGGAACCTCTGCTCCGATTTTAAATTCAGTGATTAAATTGATGGGTGCAACGAGTTCAAATATCATGAAAATGATGAATTTTTGGTAAGCGAAACAATTTTTATATTAAATGGAATTAATTAAATCTATAGTGTAAGTTTTAAAGTGTAACAAAAATCATAGGTATTTATGTGTTATTTTATAATTTTATTAGGGAATGTTGTGCATTGGGCATTAATTTTCATTTTAGGGATTTTTTTTATGTAATTCAAAATAGGGTATTATTAAATATCAACAATTTATGGTGATTACAATTTTATTTTAACTTTATAATAGGTTGTAATTATAAAGCTGAAAAATATTATTTGCCATGTTGTATGTTAATTAAACTTTAATAGATTGACTTAAATATTATCAAAAGTATTTCAATTATAAGCAATAAATCATCAACACGATTAAACGGTGCAGACAGTCTTTTAAGGCAAACGTGAGCCACTGCGCCCTGTTTCCGGCGGGATTTGGGGACTTAAATCCAGAATTCGGACAGCTACCAGGACGTTCTAACAATGTTGATTAAAGTGAGTTCTACACATGTAATTTCAAGAGTGGTGGCAGTTTAAAAAATAAATATTCTCTTTTAATTACAAGAACTAATTTTGTCAGCATTGGGTTTCTAAGCCGTAAAGCATCTCAAAACTTCACTTGGGACATCGTTCAAGGAACAACATTTAATAATTATTTAAAAAAGCAAACACGGGGTTGTGAATTAATTTAGAAAATCCACGATAGGGGCGTGAATTGCTACACCACTACAAGAAAATAACACAAAACCTGACCATAAGCGTTTTGAATAGCAATAACGTGGAATGTTATTAACATCGCTTCTCCAAATCAAGGAATCCTAGTTTTAATAAATTCGGTGCATCAGTCAAAATCCTGGGATCCGACCGATCGACAATTACAACGTGGTAGACAAGAATCGCTACCAACGAAGTACAAATCGTTCGAACAACGTAGCAGTAAGAAATCAACAAAATCAAAGAATGATGAAAATAATTATCATAGCGTAAGTGCAAAATAAATTCTTATCCATTATACCTGATCCTAATAAATAGTTATAACTTAGAATTTTTAATTAATCGAAAACGCGAAGTAATTAGTTGTATAAATAGAAATAGAATTTAATCTTTAAGTAAAAATAAATTTAATATAATACGTAGCATTTTTTTTAAACAATTTAATTCAAAAACAATTTAACCATTTTATGATTCGCGAAATCACGAATCAATTAGAAAACCTTAATATAACCGTTGATATAACCAAATTGAACATGACTCCACCACTTCAAGAAACAACGGTTCGAACAATTAATTATCAATTCATTAAATTGTATTTAGACGCTATAACGGCTTATGACGGAAATTCATGCACACTCAATATTTTCCTAAATTCGTGCACACAATTTTTGATTAACTTTTACAATACAGAAAATTTAGATGCTCCCATAAATTCATTCTTGTTAAGAGCAATTTTAGGCAAACTCACTGGCCGAGCATTAATGTTAATTGGCAACAGATCAGAAATTAATGATTGGGAATCTTTGAAGAACGCATTAAAATAAAACTTTAGCGATCAGCGCGATATTGATTGTTTAGTACAGGATTTAATTTTATTAGAACCAGTCAAAACAGAAAGTCCATATGACTTTGGCACCCGTTGTCAAGACGCTAGAAGTCTAATTTTAACTAAAATTGATTGTAGCGAATTAAGCGACACGGAAAAACGTTTACAGATTAAAAATTATGAGGATTTAGCGTTAAAAACTTTTATTAGAGGACTAAACGGTCATATTCAAAATAACGTAAGATTGAGAAACCCAGACACATTAGAAAAGGCAATGACTTTAGTCATCGAAGAAGAAAACTTTTTATATTTTACGCAACAAGGCAATGGTTTGCATGTAAAAAATTTTGACATGCCAACACAAAATTTTAGATTCACCAAACCCAATTTTCAAAACGCAAGTGCTAACAGCCCACAAATTAAAACCTATGCAAAATTCTTACCCAAATTTCCAATCTCGAACGAATTTCCAAAACTTTAAACACAATCAAACATCTAATAATTACAATAATTTTCAACCTAGATCAAATTTTCAAAATCATAACGCGAACTTTCAAAACATTAATAGTAACCCTCAGTTTAGACCAAATTATCAAAACCCGAATTCAAACTTTAGACCGGTGAATAATTTTCAAGCATTTAGACCAAACTTTCAAAACCCCAATTCAAACTTTCAACAACCCAGACAAAATTTTCAAAACATGAACCAAAATTTTAATCCGAGATCTCAAATGAGACAAGATTCAATGAGGTCAGCGATAAAACCTACACCTATGGATGTAGATAGTTGCAGAACAAATTTTAGTAAATCAGCAAACTTAAACCTTCATTTAAACTTTGATCTAAACTTTGAGCATGAAAATTCATGCGAACAATCTTTTGAATTTCTTGAACCAAATTTCGAACAAAATTTCGAGAACTATGAACAAACTTATTATGACAACCCGACAGGTCAAAATTTTGAAATATATGAAATGATCGAACATTTCGAACAATCCGTTACTAGTAACCAAATTTCAAATCAATTAACCAACAATTTTGAAGACGAACAAGCAGCTGTAAATTTTCAATATGGAAGACAACCAAACAACCGAAACGTAACAATAGAAGTGAATAATATTCAAAAGTCAAATTTACCTTATATTTTTATTCCCGAACTGAATGCTAAATTTTTAATCGACACCGGAAGTACTAGGAGTTTAATGAACCCGGAACTTGTAAATAAACATTTGAAAAATTTCATAACATCAGAATCTAAGTTTGACGGCCTCATAGGCATCGATTTGGTAAATCAACTCCAAGCAAAAATCGATATGGAAAATAAAATATTAACAACCCCGCGAACAACCATTCCAATTATTTTTCAACCAAAGGGCAACGAAAATTCTGTAAATACTAATTGTAAAAAGGATCACACTTTTGAAAAAAGGAAAAAGAATTCAAATGCAGATGCTCTTTCTAGGATAAAAATTAATGCTTTAGAAACCCTTGATGCTGAATCTATTGTTAACAATCCCGGAGATGTTGACGAAAACGTCTTAGAAATGTTAAGGGAATTTAGTTTAAAACCCGTTCAACCAATTCCAAGTACCTCAAATTCAAATAAAGAAAACAAAATCAAAATTTTATCCAATATACAAGTTAGACCCCCAAACTTACCTACCCAAAATACACCCCATTCAAATATTAATGAAACTACTAATAACGGCAACCCAATTTTAGAAGAACTAATAGATAATAAACCTAACCAAATAATCGTTCTACCACACTTCGATGATGTGTGATGTGTAACAGATGAATGTTACCAATCATGATTATGAAAATTTTAAGATTCGAGTCTTGAAAATCCCAAAAGAACTTAACAAGTATCTAATCCTAAAATTTCTACAAACTTACACCACAATCTGAAATACGTATCACATTTATTTTCATAAGGAAAAATTGTACCATGATTTCTGCCAAGTGTATTTGAAAAGCTTTTCTGAAAGGGGCCCGAAATTAATACGTTGTACAAAAAAATTACACCTAATAAGAGAACATGACGAGCAATTGCTGATGATAAAATACCATCACGAAGGAAAGACGAATCATCGTGGAATTACCGAAACCTTAGAGTATCTAAAACGAAATTACTATTGGAAAAATATGAAAATCAAAAATCAAAAAAAAAAGTAGATGTGTTCGAAAAACTAATGCTTATGTATGAAAAGGAAAATCTACTATATTGTTTATTTCAATTCATTGTGTTATTTTTAAAGCACTTTCTTTCAACGTCGGGCGGTATGTTGACGCATTTTGTACATCGTTGGTCTAGCGCACAAAGGTGTTAAGTGATTTTTTTGACAAAATGAGTTAATTCATTACATAATGAAGCAAATTGAAGATTTTCGTATGCACAAAGGTGCTAAGTAATAGCTATAATTTTAACCCAGCTAACGCCACCTAACGAAAGTCATAAGTACAACTTAACTGTGGAATTGTAGCACAAACAGAGCAAAAGCACTTAGTACTTTTGTGCTTCTTGTGGAAAAGATCCCAATGAGTATGAGCGCTTACCTCGGTTGTGTTTTATTTTGTGAGGTTATTGTAACAATTGTTACTGTTGTGAATTTGTAAAAGTTGTCAAGTTGTAAAAGTAAAAGAAAAAAATGGCATCAAGATGTAAGAAAATTGTGCAATTGGCGTTAGATACTGTAAAAAAGGAGCATAAAGGTAAGTTGGAAAGTCATAGCAAGAGCAGCTTATTTTATTTAAAATAATACTTTTCAGTTGCTTTAAAAAATCAGCCGTTGAAAGAAAACATAGAAGGGTTGCCAGATAATGTAGAAATAGGTATGATTTCGTATAAGTGAAATCATTTTTCCGGATCAAGAACAGAAAACTGATGAACCAAACGAAACTGTGTGTGATATGAACAATAGTGGAAGCTTTATTAATCAAAATGATGAAATTGACTCCCATGATGCTAGTCTTTCAGTTGATTCTGACCCTTACGTTTCTTCAGAAAGTTCTTACCATCCTTCAGAATAATCTAGCGAATCTGAAGAGGTTGATAAAAATGAGCCAAGGGACGAAGAACCAAATGAAATAACAAAAAAACGTCGGAGGAGAAAAGCGAACAAGAAGGAATGGAAAAGATCAATTGTAAAAAAGTTAAGGCTTAGTGGTAAAAATTACATTAATCGACTATTAACGCCTTAATAGTCCGGGAGCCCGCGTGCATGGGAACTAAACCATAAAGTAAAAATTTTTTGACCATACAGGCTAAAAGGACATTAAAAATTAGTAATAAAACCGCCCGTCTGCCACTCGAGAGTGGGAGCGGCGCGAGAAAAAAGGCATTTTTGAGGTTGAACTAAACCATAGGGTACATAGACAATTTTTATATCAAAAGATTCCTATTTTTGTGTATTTTTCAAATATACTATGACAGACGGTTTTAAGTGCAGCCTTCATGACGGCAGACGCGTTTGAAAATATCGTGCGAGCGAGAGTAATGCGCGGAATAGCATAACAAACAGAGATAGACTTTTGCCTTGCTTGCAAATGAGATTCGGTAAATGTAATTCACTTTAATAAGTATATAAAATCATTATAAGTGATTATTTTCTTTATTATAACATAAGTCATATACCATAAAAAAATTATTGGTAATATTATAAATTTTATTGTTCATTCATTGAATTCTTAATAAAATGGTTTTGAATGGTCAAGAATGGTTAAGAACTAAAGGCTTAAAACAAATTGAAGTGAAGTGATTTCAATCAGAATACGTAGAAGTGAAAAAACCAAAACTAATTATAGCATAAATTTGAAAATCGTATAAGAATTGTCTTTGTCACAGGAAAATCAACTTTTTACTTTTAGCTTATAAAAATATATAAAACCTTAACTTCTGAAATATAATAATATCAAAACTTTAATATAAAGATTAATAATCATCACTGAAAGCTCGAAAATAAAATTAATTTTTAGTAATGTTGAATTAACTTGTTTAATTATTTAAAATTAAATTTTTGATTTCATGAACTTGTAAGGGCAGACAGACAGTCGAAAAACTGTAGAATTTGGTAAAAAAGCATTAGTTGTGTACATTAAAGGCTACAAAAGTTTATCACCCTTTGGTAATTACGGGGGTAATTATATTGATTGCAAAAATTCATCTATTATAATTGTCTTTGTGACTTTATAGAAGATAAACATAGTAATTAATATAATATTTTTAAAAATTGCAAATTCAATAAAGGTTATCTATTTTCGATAACTTGAACAAGTACTTTATGGCCTATACCTTACGACTATACCGGCCGACTGGGAAGTGGGTAATCGTGGTTCAAATCTTGGTCTTGAATACATTGCTGTGATCTAAAGCCTAATAGTTTTGTGGACTATCGGGAACGTGACGGGAAACCACTACAACCATACATTAATTAAATTTTCTAGTATGTGATTTTGGCTTCGACAAAATAAGACTACGCTCTGCATATAGTGTATGGCAAAGCTTCCGATGATTGGCTGAACTTCTTCAGACCACATTACACTGCTATGGTAATAAGAATCATCATTTATTTATGTTTGTTCAAATTTTAGAAAATAAACGATTTTTATTAAATTTAAAAAATCCGTTTGAATTCTTTAAAGAAAGCAAGCAGCAGATTCAACTTTTTGATTCAATGCGAGTAACGGCATAGAGCGTGGAATTGTCTTCGATTATCTGGTATTAAAAAATTTGTTATCGACTTTAAAAATATGATGTTTGTAATTTGGTCAGTAGGCAAGTAAGTACAATTTTTACCGTATTTTTAGTCTACAGACCAAAAATTAACAATGAAGATTCAACTACAATTGAAATGAACGTTGTGGTTTGAATTCCTTATAACTTTTTAATTTATTATTTTTGTAAAATTTCATTTCAGTATTTTGTGAAAAAGACTTAGGTCCAGTTTTTCAATCGTAAGTTAACCTTAGGTTAACCCAAATTTAAAGGTTAACTTAGATTTCCGACCAATCAGGTAGTCATAAACGTAGGTTAACCCTAAAATTTAGATTAACTTACAATTAAAAAACTGGGCCTTAGGGTATTTAAAATGCAACAATACACAATCGAACAACCGCTCCTGACTATTTTCTTTAGGTATATTTGAAAGAAAGAGTGCGTTAATAAGCCAAGGACCATCCTGCCACTAAAAAACTATATTCGCGGTGAATTCGAGGATATAACACCTGAAATTTTGGGGCAGGTTATGGAAAGAGCGAGATATAAGGCGAGATATAATTTTTCATAATTAAACCAAAAAAATTCTCCATTAAAATACTGTAATTAAAAAAGAAACAATTGTCGCTTAAATTAAATCATAATAAATAATTCAAACTACAACGTTCATTTTGCGCTACTCTGTGTATTTAAAAAGTAATTAATTTTAATTTTAACTTCCTCAGTTCTAGTGTTGCCTGCGGGAGACACCAAATAGGACTTGAAAAGAATATTGCCTGAATTTCTTTTTTTTTTGTAAATAAGAGCTCAAACAATAAATTATCACAAAATTAAAAAACCCTAATTTTCAAAATTGGCCTTGGGAAAAAGGATGTTAATACGAGCCTTTTCAAAAAACAAAAAAATAATCACTTACAATGATTTTTTGTAAGTAGTACTTATTAAAGTGAATTACATCTACCGAATCTCATTTGCAAGCAAGGCGAAAGTCTATCTCTGTTTGTTATGCTATTCCGCGCATTACTCTCACTCGCTCGATATTTTCAAACTTTCCATCAAACAATTTTCACCAAACATTCCATTTGCAGCAAACCATTGTTCTACCCTTGCAAAAAATTCACTTGATGAACTTACCACTTCGGGCCATGTCTCTCCTCTTATTAATAGATTTAAATCATCAGCGTAGTTGGTAAGATACTGTAATGCAGTTTTATTTATTGTACTTGGTAATTCGTTTATATATTGCAGTGTTATTAACACATGACACTCAGGGGAGACTCGACGCCACATTAAGTTGTTTGCACATTAGTTTATGTTGATAGTTGAGCCATGATTTATATGAAATTGATTCAGATACCATTCCGAAATGAGGAAAACCATATTTGTCAGCTCGGGATACTTTGTTTCACCTAAAACTCAAAATAGAATTAGTTAGTTTGTAATAAAATATTATTATGATGACAATTGGTCAAGCTTACCTTCAATAAAGTCATATTTAAATGGGTTTGTCGATCTGGCTTGGATTGTGATGCTTCGTTTGATTGAGAATCGGGGATTTCGGGTGTCATTGCTCGTTGTCACTTTTTGATTGCAATTTTTGGAAATTTGACTAGAAATTATTGATGCACATTAGTAAACAGGCATATAGCCTAAATTTAAAAGCTTACTTGTTGATTTGGGTGAAGGTGTGGAAGATGTAGGACTTTAACTATCAATTTTGAATTTGAGAACCAATTTTGTAAATTAAAAAAATCTTTTGTTATATAATTATGTAATAGCTTGTAAGAAGTGTGTGGACAAAAATTCGAACAAATTGTTGCATAAATGCAGGAGAAATCTGCATATGTTGACATTCCGTAAAGTGTCAAAAATAGGTAAATTTCAAAATGGACTTAAGTTTGTGAAAAACAATTTCTGGCAGTAAAAGTGGACATAGAAATGATCAGGAGGACCTCATGAAGAAGTACATTTAAGAATCAAATCTTTTTAAAGAAAATTTAGACAAGAAAGTAGAAAGTAAAGTTTGGTCGAAACGGTGACATTTGAAACTTCAATTGCTCCTAGGACACACATTAATGGATAGAATTTTACGAAAGTTTGTAATAATTTCAAGGGAAAAATAAGGAAGCTTTCCTGAAAGTTTGAAAGAAATCGGAGAGATAAAAATTTCCTTTAAAATATCAAATATTCCATGAAATTTATAAAATGTAGCATTTTAATGTTTTTTGAAAGATCAAGATTGCCAGTTAAGAAAAATGCATAAATAGAAGCGCAAAAAAAAGCGAAAGGCAGTGTAATTTCGACCGGCACCAAATTCTCGTCGAAATTTGGTTAAAATTTTGTCATCGGAAAACATATTATTGTTCGTAATTGGGAAAGTGCGGTTAACGGAATATAATTTCGAACTTACATTAATAAATTTGAATTTTCAAATTAATTTCGATTAAGTGTGTTGTGAAGCGAATGTTATTTGGAATTCGATTAATTTTCAAAACCATCTACAAATATTTGGATGATAATGGATTCGAGTTGTTCCTGTCACGTTGGAGAACGTCATACCGATGTTGGAATTTAAAGCTTTCTTATTTGATTTAAATTATAAAGGTATTTATCTCGAGATAATAATTAAAGGTGCACCCCATTTCATAACAAATATTCTTTCCGTAATTCTAAAATAAGGAAAGGTTAAATTGTAATAAATTTGAATGTTATGTTTACTCACCGTAATATTTTAATGCTATGTTTTGATTGTCACAAACAATATAATAAAATTCAATGTTGTAATTTAACAAAATTAAACCTTTTATATTGCAATTACTTCTTATTGGTAGTTAATTTCATCAAAGTGAATCAAAAAGTAAGTTGTTCAAATCTTTAAGCAAGCAGCTGTCAAAATCTTAGGTTGCATTCAACAGTCCAAGCTGATATACAGGGTGAAGGAGAGAACATCTCAAGCCGGCAATTTATTAATGTTCATTTTCTCCCTTAAAAATCATAATTCATCGTTCAATATTAAATTTAACGTGGCTTACCACTAACCACGACTTAGTCCAGATAGCGGAACGCTTATCACTACAAGTGACAACCAACCCAAGGGGCTTATCACTACAATATATTATAAAATACAATGGTGCTGCAATACTTCCTTGCGGTGCACCCATATTTAAAGTTTTGCTTTCCGATTTATATTCCACTCCTTCGCTAAATATGGAAACAATTTGTTTTCTTTCTGTAAAATAAGATTTAATTAATTTCAATGCCATTCCAGTTATTCCATATTTTTCCATTTTTTTAAAAAGTATTTCAGGATTTAAGCAATCGTACGCCTTTGTTAGGTCCAAAAACATTCCAAGGGCCAGTTCTCCATTTTCGTACGCCTTTAGTACGTTTTCTACGAATTGGAATATTGCCGTTTGTGTGGATCGGCCTTTTTGGTATCCATGCTGCATTTTCGTGATAATTTTGTTTTCATCTAGAAATTGTACGACTTGCTTACATATAGCCAATTCGAAAATTTTTGAGAAAGCTGTCAGCAAACTGATTGGTCTATAATTATCATAGTTTGACGGGTTGCCTTTCTTATATATGGGCTTTACTATTACTATTTTGAGTTGATCCGGAAATTTCCCATACTTAATCGAGCCATTTATAATATAACAAATTGGATCCAGTACTTCAGTTATGCTATATTTGACAATACTAGTTGGTATTTCATCTATTCCACTGCTGTTTTTGTTCTTCAGTCCTTTGACAATTTCTAAAATTTCATTTTTTGTTACTTGCCGCATTTCCAATTTTTTCTCACTGTTATTTTTGGTTACTTCACTTTTTTCCATAAGATTTGTTTGCTTTGCTTATACAATGTTTATAGACGCTGCTTGTATCATATGTTGATTCATTTAATTTGCAATCACTGACAAATTCCCTTGTATTTGGAAACTTTTGTGTTTTTCATTATTTTTAATAGAGTTTACCGTAGTCCATAAAGCTTTATTTTTGTTATCAGAGTTTTTAATTATCTCATCATAAAATTTCAACTTACACTGCACTAAATAATTGTTATATTCTCGCTTAGTGTCATTGCAGTTTTTTTTGTAATCGCCATTTACTCTACTAACTACCATTAGTATGTCTAGTTTTTTTTTGTATTCTGCTAGTTTTGGGTCATTCATATTTACTGAGAATTTTGGTTTGTATTTTTTGATTTTTTTTATGGGAAAGTTTTCTCTGAAACATGTTTGGTAGATGCTTAGAAAACATGCAAACTGCTCATCGATGTCCTGTTTTTTAATGCAGTAAACTGAGTTCCATGATGTTGTTTTTAAACATTTTAAAAACTTTTCTTTATTTTTCGTCGAAAAATTTCTTCTTTTGCATGTGTCAATAACTTTATCGTTGTTTTTTATTATAATTGTTAATTTCTGTGCGTAGTGATCGGAAATATGCGTTTTTAAAACTTCTTCATAAGGGCCTTGCATATTTATAAATATGTTGTCTATGCACGTCGATGTGGTATCAGTTTCTCGAGTAACTTCGAATATTGTTCGGTGCATGTTGAATGAATTCAATAATGCCATCATCTCCTCAGCTTCGTTACTGTCACTTAACATATTTATATTGAAGTCGCCTGCAATTATAATCAATTTGTTTTCTTTTGTTACATTATTCAATATTTTGTCCATTTCTTCTAAAAAAATTTTTAAGTTTTCATTTCTGTACACCGACATACATATCAACTTCGTGCCGTCTACCTCACATTCCACTCCCGAACACTCAAATTATCTTAATTTTGAGCAGTTTGTAATGTCCTTTCTGTCTTTGCATATGATATCATTTTTTGCATATACCGCAGTTTCTCCATGTTGATTTTCCTCCCTGCAATAATACGCTATTAAGTTGAAACCATGTACTCCATAATTCTTCAATTGCTGAGCCGTCTTCCAATGCTCCGTAATGCATAATATATTACAGTCTTTGTTTTCCTGCAGCATAACTTCCAATTCTGACAATGAGTTACCTATGGATTGCACATTCTGATGGATGACGGTAAGATTTCTCGGTTGCACATTTTGGTCATTAATATCAATGTTGTTTGGTTGTATGTTATTAATAGTCCTGCCTGTTCCGTTTTTACCTAAACACTCCCTCGTTTGTTACGAGGATATGTCATAATTGACATTTTTTTTCATTTGAGTCACCATCCCATCATAATAAGGACACAATATGCTTTTTGCCGAGTGGTTTATGTCATAATTAGTTTTGAAAATTTTATTACTTCTAATACAATTTGCGCATTTAATTTCTTCATTTTTACATACGCAAAGATTAGTTTCATGAGAACCCGCACATAGTGCGCATACTACGGTTGCACTCTTACATTCTTTTGCCAGATGGTAGTACTGAGAGCATCTCCAGCACCTCTTAATGTGTAAAGAATCCTGCACTGCACAACTTTTCCAACCAACAAAAATTTTTCCCTTTCTTGTTGTTGGATCTACTGCAACAATTAAATGAGTTTAATTGTTTAATAAATAAATAATAGTACCTACTATTTATGTGAAATAATTAATAATAATTTGAGTTTACTTTACTGCTCACAATCAACTTAAAATTACGTAAAATTTGATCAATTTTTACACATGGGATGAAAATTGCTACTGCAATGTAATTTTACCTCATTTGCTATACAATATTTATCTCGTAGATTAATATTACCCGCAATTTTTAACCGTTTGTTGAAAGTTACACCTAATAGTTAAATATTACTCTGTTAAATTGGTTAAACTACCCAATTTTAACGAAATTTAAATAATTATGGGCAAAATTACCTATAAAATGTAAGTAACCTGTAAAACTTACCGTATTTCGGTGTATTTCCAAAATTACCTAAAATACTAGGTATTGTTACCGTTGTTAGTAAGCGTAATTTTACATTTTTACCTTGTCAAATTACCCCTATTTTTTACAGTGTACTATCGTGTTTTAACTTTTATTTGCCGTGTTATTGCGTTCATTATATTTCGTCTCTTAAATTATTTAAATTTTTCGGCTAATTTAACTTCAGAACATACAAAAGTAAACTTAAACCGCAATGTTATTACCGAATTCATTAATTATTTTGTTGGCTTACAATACAAAGTTTTTAATAATCACTCAAATATTCTGATTATAGAAATATCGAACTATCATATGCAATATCCCAAGTGCATTCAAATTGTCGACAACTTTTTTGAGCTCACGAATGCGTTTGTTGCTTGTGCAATTTTCCCGACTCGAAGAGGAGAGAAAATTGCCCTAAAAGCAACAAACGCATAAGTGAAAAGCGAAAAAAAAATTGTGTACTAATTTGAAATGCACGAGAGGATATTTATTTAGACTATTTTACGAATAAAATATGGGAGGTTAATAAAAATAATAATTAATTAAAAGTAAAAATTAATCAATATTTTATGTATTATTTAAATGTTGCAGTTAATATACAAAATTGCCGCTGCAATTCGATTGCTATTGGCTGAATGTTTCGTTGTTTTTTCATTCCATTGGTCTAATGACAGCTTAGTGAAACAGTCAATAATATTGATTTTGAGGTGAATTTTAATTTTATGCAAAGTGGTTTATGAATAATACCAATAAAAAACAATAAAGGAAATGTAACGTTGAAGGCACCTAGTTTAATTGTAAAAAATGCTTTAAACCCTTTAAACTACAATGGTTTGCAGGCTATACTCGGTGAAATGAACAGCCTAGCTATGAGTTCTCTGTCTCGTGCCCTCTCTTTCCACAAACCGTGCGTTAGTGGCCAAGCGATAGCCGGCCGCGAGATACTACTGCATTCTCCTAACAGTCCAGTGGCGTAACCAGGCAGCCATAGGCCTGTGTCCTGGGCTCCCAAATTATTTTTAAATAGCAGTTTCACGCTTAACATTATATTATGTAGATAAAATATTTTATTTTTTTGGTCGTGATAGAACCGGGCCCTTGTTCGATCGAGCACAAGGAACACCGCTAGTTACGCCACTGTAACAGCCCTAACTAATTTATATTACTCCGTGCACGGCAGTATGTAAATAAATAACATATTAAAAATAGAACATTAATTATTATAGTAAATCATAACAAATATTAATGAACCGTAACAATGATAATAATAATCATAATATTAAGAACAACAATAATATTAATTTATAATAAATAAATAAATCAAGATGAGTTAACTCACGCTGTTGGTGATGGGTGTAACCCGCAAACGGCGTTGTCAATAAATTGGCATGTTTGTTTTGCATGGACATGTTCCCTTAAGGCAGTATTCTAGTCCAGAATTTTGAAAAATATCGATTTTTTGTTTTCTGTACCAAAATTATTTTGCAAACTATTTTTAAAAATTAAAAATTATGAAAAAAAACGGGTGAAAAACTGTTTTTTTCTTTTCAAACAGCTGCCGTTTCGCAAATAAAACTTTTATCAGTTTTCTTTTTGGTAGGGGCTATAACGAATTCTTACTAATAATAAATCTTATTTGTAATTCTATTTCAGATGTCCAGAAGGGTTGCAATCGTGTCAACCTTCACACCCCACTTTTATTTTATACTTAACTTTGCTAGCTTATAAGCCGCTTAATTTTAATTTTTTTGTTCATAATTTTTTTGAGTACCTAATTTCAATAAATTGTTGATTGTTAAAATTATCACTTTGTTATTGACTTTATTATTAAATTAAAAGTTAAAGAAAGGAAAAACATTATTTTAATAAAACATGTATTACTGGTTACAAAAACATAAATTTCAAAAAAACTTTACTGGATGACTCGATTTCAAATTTGCTTAAGACCTTCGGCATGCATTGCTCTCCTTCCACCTGGACTGGCAATCTGTAAATATTAATTAAATTTGTTGTGTTTCTAAATCTATGCAAAATTTCAAACGATGTATATTTTCACCCTTTGGTGTATTTTCCCCTCAAAAAATGAAAATTTGAAATCTTCTACTTTTAATATTATAATACTAACTGAAGGCAATACATTTCCATTAACAATTATTAAATAATTGGTTAGTAGCAAAAGTAAGGAAGAACGTCATTCGTAGTTATCAAGAATTGAACAAAATAAAAAATTGATGAAATATAGGTCGATAGGGTATCGGGTGTAGTTAATGCCAGTTTTAAATATTTTCTCAAAATAAAGGTGTAAAATATATAAATTAATACTGACGGAGGTCCGGAAAATTTACGAGTATAATCATGTTATAAGATAACAAACATGAATTTAAAAATAAATTTCAAGTAAATTTCTGTGTTTTATCTGTTACAATTAACGATAAATTTAAAAATAATAATATATTTGCGTATGCTTCCATTGAAATCTTTTATCAACCTATTGCCTGCAGTTGAACACTTTCAAAACATCGAGTGCAGTTCAAGCATCAAATCATTAGTAATCCATTCGAAGTGTTTTATTTGTGGTATGTAGCTAAAGAAAATAAACTTTTATTTGTTCATATTTATAATATATGATTACTTAGGTACAATTAGTAAATGCTCAATATGTTTTATTTTTCATAATTATAAAATAACAAATATTATGTCGCCAAAACACAAAATGCATTACCAAGTGACTAAATTTTTTCAAATTATAACTTTGTGTTCTAAAGGCTGTTTCAACAAACGAATTTATTACTCTTTCAGGTCAAAATGAGGTACCCCACATCAAAATTAATTTTATTACTTTCTTGGTACTTCCTATTGACAATTGACGCCAGCCCAAAATGCAATTACAGATTTTGGAATGTAATCGCTTGCGAAAACATTTCTTCGGTAAAGGTTTTAATAAATGAAGTGGACAAATGCATAGCAAATGACAAGGATAAAATGGAAGATATTAAAGAATTGGATATCAGAAATAGTGAAATAAATTACTTAACACCCGAATTGTTCGATATGATTGGCCACTTCAAAATTATCAGGATGTATCGTAACAATATTACAGAAATTCCTGCAAATCTATTTGAAAAACTAACATCTTTAGAAGAAATAACTATGGGACAAAACACAATTGAAAACATTGATGGAAAAGCATTTTCTAAACTAGGAGCATTAGAGAGGTTTATGTTTTATAGTAACCAAATACCAGAGTTTCCCGAAGGAATTTTTAACGATTTAAAAAATCTTTCCTACATGGCTTTACATAGTAACAAATTAAAGAGTCTTAAACCTGACGTATTCAAAAATTTAAAAAGTTTAAGATCACTCCTTTTATTCGATAACGAACTAGAAGACTTACCAGCCTTTGTTTTCAAATTTAACCAAGAATTAACCGATATAAATTTAGGCTTTAATCAAATTACTAGCCTTCCAGATAACATATTTGAAAATGTTCCTGGTTTAAGAATTCTCAACTTAGAACGCAACTTATTTGAATCTATAAAGAGTAATTTATTTAAAGGATTGGTACAATTAACAGAATTGCGGCTAAATAATAACAACATTTCGAATGTCGAAATTGGAGCGTTTAATGACTTGAAGGAATTAAGAACATTGGAATTGCAAAATAATCTTTTACAGACAATCGAAGTAACTACATTTTGGGAACTTAGTAAGTTAAAAAGTTTACATTTAGAAGAGAATGTACTTCAAAATTTACCCGGTGACGTATTTAAAGGACTCAAAGACTTGAATTCCCTAAATTTGGCACAAAACAAACTGACTTCTGTGGATGAAAACATATTTAAAGACGTCGTTTCGTTAACCGAATTACAGCTGTATAACAACAATATCGAAGAAATTGCTCCAGGTAGTTTTATTAATCTTAAAAACATCGATAGGCTCGATATCAACAACAATAGCATAAAAAGCATTCAGAATGGAACATTTGAAGGTCTAGAAGCGTTAAGCTATTTATTACTTAACGAAAATAAAATTTCGACAATCGAAAGTGAAGGTTTCAAAGGTTTATCAACTCTAACAGTTTTATATCTCACTGATAATGATTTAGCAGAACTACAGCCATATACCTTTAAAGATCTTGGCAATACTGAGTATCTCCATCTAAATAATAATAAAAAACTAAAAACTTTAAGAAGCCATGTATTTTCTGGTTTGAAGAATTTGGGACAACTGCTTTTACAAGCTTGTGCGATTAATAAAATTGAACCAAGCGCTCTTGAAGGTCTCGACAGTGTCGGCTTCATTGTTCTAAGTGATAACGAAATCGACACTCTTACAGACGAAACATTTTTGGGTTTATCATCTCTTAACTTATTATTTCTAGATGCAAACAAAATAAACACTCTAACTTCGGATTGCCTGAAACCACTTGCAGATCTTCGAACTATTTCTTTATCTGGCAATGAATTGGAAAATTTACCAAATGACGTATTCTGCAATAATCCTAAACTTGTTGATGTTAGTTTGCCTTACAACAAATTTGGAGAATTCCCTTCAGATATTTTTAAGTCGGTGCCATTGATACAAACGATCAACTATGAAGGAAATAATATACCGGTACTGAAGAAGAAATTCTTTGAGAATTTATCAAATCTATTGCATTTATCTTTAAAGAACAACGAGATCGAGTCAATCGAAGAAAATGCCTTTGAAAATATTAATAAATTGAAAACTTTAGATTTATCTGACAATAATATAAAGGTGCTTGCTGCTGCTCATCTTATTGGACTGGAACAAGTTCAAAATTTAAATCTCCGTAATAACAGCATCAGTGATTTAAATCCCCGCATTTTTGATACTATGAAATCACTAACAATGATTAACTTAGATGAAAATAAATTGAGTGAAGCAATAATCGACGAGGTTCATAACAAAATATGGAAAAGTTGATAATACTGTGTATTATTGAGTACCTAATTTCAAAAAATTGTTGATTGGAGAGTTATCACATTGTTATTGATTTTATCATTGATAAATTAAATGTTAAAGAAAGGAAGAACCTAATTTTAATAAAACTTATATTATTGACAAAAAACATAAATTTTAAAAAACCTTGCCGGATGATTTGATTTCAAATTTGCTTAAGACCTTCGGCATGCATTGTTCTCCTTCTATCTGAACTGGCAATCTGTAAATATTAATCAAATTTGTCGTGTTTCTAAATCTACTCAAAATTTCAAACGATATACATTTTCACCCTTTGGTGTAGTTTTACCACAAAAAATGAAAGTTTGAAATATTTTCCACTGATTTCGAATGGCGCACGCAGATTTCTCGTAAGTATGATAGTTTTCAGTTTACTAACCAGTCAGCCAAGGAGTATAGGAACCCACATGAGAGACACGGGCGATCACCTTAAAGAGAAAAACTCTATCACTACAATAAAAGCTAGTACCATAGCTAAAAAATCGATTATCTTTCAAAACTTTCAAAAACGACTAGAAAAAATTCTAACCAAATCGAATCTTCCTACTAGGGCGCAGACAATGGCCACGAATACCCAATCCAACGCGATGCAGTGGTAAAACCACCTGCAGTCACTGTATCGGCGGATGCAAGAAACCCAATCAAGCAAAGTATAATTGCGGGTGATTTCAACGCGAAACACCCGAACTGGAACAACACTAACGGCTCCACTTTACACGCTTACGTGAACGCACACTCAATCCAACTCGCACACCCGGAAGATTACACCCAACATCCCTACGTTCTGAACCATGTCTCATCCACAATCGACCTCGTAATTGCCAGTAACGTCATAATTCGCGACATCACCGCGCTAAACAAGCTCAGATCCGATCATCACGCACCCGTTTTAACCGAAGTAGGTAGTCTTCAACTACCAATCTTCCTGCTCGGACTAAAACGAAAAACCAATTGGCAAAAATTGGGTCGCGACGCGCTCGCGATTCCGCTAAACGCCAAAATAAACTCTAACTCCGACATTGACGACGCGATAAACACACTCAATAACAACATCACGGAAACTTTTTCGCGTAACACTAAATCAAATCCTTAAATCAACAGTGTCCCGTGAGCAGCTGTGTCAGCTCATACGTGGTCTCTCCATGGCTTCTAGTATACCATGGCTCTATGCTGTGCAACAGCTTATAGGTCAATCTGCCTTTCTCGCATGTGTCCCATCGGCTCTGCCATTTGCGCAATGACTCGCTGCGCCTCTCCTTGTATGTAAGTGGGGATTTACAGTAGGCGAGTCTTCTCTCTTCTGCCAACAGATCAATTGGCACCATTGAAGCAATCACACGCAGTGCCTCCGTTGAGGTTGTCCTGTACGCTCTTGTAACTTTCAGTGCCATTCTTCTTTGCACTCTGCTGTATTTGTCTGCGTATGTGATCTTTTTGCATAGTTCTTCTGCCCAGATTGGTGCACCATACAGATGAACGGATTCTGCTACCGAAGCAAGAACCCGTCTTTTCGGTTCGGCTGGTCCACCAATGTTCGGGAGAAGCCTAGAGATGGTCGCCGTCATCTTTAAGGCTTTGTCTGTCGTCCTCCAAGGGTGTTCTCGAAAGCTGATGTTTTTGTCTACGTAAACCTTTACCTTTACCTTTACCTTTTCGGTGGGGCTGACGATGGTAACGTCCACTTCGATGTTTATCGGGGCGTGCTTTCTTCTCCCGGACACCAGCACCATTTCGGTCTTTTCCGGCACAATTTCCAATTCCCTGTTTCTCATCCATGTGCAGATGTCGCGAATCATTGTTTCTGCGTTGGCCATGAGCTCTGCTTCTGTCTTTGCAACCACTTCCACAGTCAAGTCGTCTGCAAAGCCTGTCAATTCCACACCGGGCGGGGTCGGCAGCCGCAGTACCCCGTCGTAGCTAATGTTCCACAGCTCTGGCGCCACTACTGAGCCCTGTGGTACCCCGGCAGTCATTTTGAATCTAGTCTTGTTTCCTTCCTCCCCTGCGTTTAGCCAGCGGTTGGAAAAGTAGGACACCACCAGTCTTCGGAGATAGGGGCTCACTTTCCTACGCTTTAGTTCGTTTATCACATTCTCCCAACGCACGGTGTTAAAAGCGTTTTTTACATCGAGTGCTATTATTAGCGTATACCTCTTGGTGTGTCTTGTCCCACTCTTCGCCTTCTTTGCGATGTCCACTATTTTTTCGATGGCATTAATTTATTGTGGATCTGCCCTTTCTAAACCCGAACTGGGAGTCTGAGAGGCCCTCTCCCTCTTCCTTCTCCGCCTGGAGTCTTTCTAGAAGGACCCGTTCAAACAATTTTCCCAAATGGTTCAAAAGGCAGTGGTCTGTAGGACGGTTTTCTTCTTTGGCTGCTACCCTTTGGTATCAGCACCAAGTTGGCCTCTTTCCATCCGTTGGGGTACTTTCCGTTTTCCAGTATGGAATTGAATGTCCGTAGGTAAATCTGTGGCCGTAACTCACCCACCTTCTTCACCAGCACAGCCGGTGTAGTCCGTCCGGGCCCGGCGCTTTGTCTACTTTTATCATTTTCAGTAACGCTATAAGTTCTTCTTCGCTGATTGGAGGAATGTTGTTTGCTTCTGTCTCTTCAGTGACCTTGCTTCCCGAAACCTTGGGAACAGCTTATGTAGGATTGTCTCTAGTTTGTCATCGGCGATGTTCGTTAGGGTCCTGAGCCCCAGCCTCTTGTTTACCAGTTTGTAGGCCTTTCCCCAGATGTCCTTGTTTAGCTCTAGCAGTAAACTTTCCCACTTTCGGCGTTTGCTTTTTTGGATTTCCAAGGCAAGGGCTTTCCTGGTCTCGTCGCGTCTGACCCGCAAGCCAAAGGCCTCTTGTTCTTGGTGCCTTGCTCTCGCCCAGTAGTACAACCTTCTCGTCGACGTACATTCACGTCGAAGAGACGCGATTTCCTTCGTCCACCAATAAACCAAAGGCCGCCCCCGACGCTCTTAGGTATGCAGGCCCGGCAAGCTTCTTGTAAATAATCGTCGAGTGTCGCACTCGTGTGATCGACCGGATCATTGTTGTTGAGGAACTCTATCAGTCTATCCGGGTTTAGTTTCCTCCAGGCCCATCTAGTTCTTGCGGCTCTTAAAACTTCGTTGCACCCGACCACAAACCGGATGTATCGATGGTCACTTCCGGTTTCCTGGTCCGACACCATCCATCTGTCAGTCAATTTTTCTCGCCATTGTTTGAGTGGTGAAAGTGACGTCCAGAATGGACCTCGACGAACCCCTCTTGGATGTAGGCTTCGTTCGCGAAGACCATCTCTAGTTCTGCCACCAGTTCTGCAAGTAGAGTCCCCCTTTTATCCTCACGTTGGCTACCCCATTCGGAAGACTTCGCGTTGAAATCACCTCCCACTACTTCGGGTCATTTCCTTGCCCTTATTTACTCGAAGAGCATCCTCAGCTTTGCCTCAACAATGGTTTCTTCTTCGTTCGGCGAGTAGTAGCACGAGTACATGTCAAACTCTCCCAGGTCCACCCAGGCGAAGGAATCTTCCGTTCCGCTATCCTTTACTCTGACGTCATCCGCCACAGCAATAGCCGCTTTTTCGTTAGTACTAGCTGTCCAGTTTTCTGCCCACTGCTTATTTGGTTCACTTACTAGTGCAACGTTGATGTTATGGTTGTTAAAGGTTCTGTATAGCAGTTCTTGGGCGGCCCTTGCACGGTTCAGGTTAATTTGTATTACTTCGATCTGTTCCATATGGGATGGCGCAGTCTCGGCTTTTGGTCCGATGGGCACCGCCGTAGTCGTAACATTTGGTTCGCTCGCCAATACTATCTTCACTTGTCTTTCTTTTACTGTTTGATGCAGTAAACTGTGTGCCAGTTTCGCCGTATGGAGGTTTGTTTGTAGCACCCTCCTCTTTTGGGATTCTCCGACATCTATTAGCTTCGTGCGGCCCCCCGCACTCACAACACTTTGGTTTGTTTGCGCATTGGGCCGCTTTATGCCCATCTGCTCCACATCTAAGGCAGATGTTCCCCCTTCTTCCGCTGCAGGTGGACGCAGGGTGTCCCGCTCCCCAACATCCTGGGCAGAAGCCAAGAAAAAACCTCTGTCTAATTCTGCAACCACTGACCATTCCTATCGTGATTCGGGCTTTAAGGATTTCTTCCACGGCCGTCGGTTCTACTTCGACAGTTGCCTTTTTTGTGCCTCGGTACGCTGTCCTCAGGTCTTTAATGTGCAGGTATGCTACGGGGCCTATTACTTCCCGTATACCCTTCTCAAGCTAGTTTTTTGTTGTCGACTCCGCTAGATGCAGTCCGCTCCCTCTTTCTGCCTCCAGTATGATATCCCCACTTCTAGTATTTCTGACTCTGGAGATTATAAGGACGGGGTCGATCTGATCTTGTATTTTTTGCATGACTTCTTGGGATTTTTCCTGTGGTTTCAACTTTATAATTACCGCTTCTGGTGGATTTATGTTCTTTTGTCCTCGTTTGGTTTCATTTTTTCTCCTTCTGCCCCGGGGTACCTCCTGGTAGTTCTCTGGATTCCTTCCAAATTCGCCATGCGGAGTGTTGGGAACCTCGAGTAACTTCTCGAGGTGAACTAAATCAAATCCAACTAAATGCAACCTCGCCCTCCCACCCGAAATCCAACAAAAAATTCAAAGTATAAATAAACTCTGCCAAATTTTCCAACGCACCAAATTCCCATCCCTCAAAACCCAAATTAACCGTCTAACCAACGAAATCAACTCCTCAATCCAGAAAATAAAAGACGCCAATTAGAATGAAGCCCTCTCTGAAATTAACTCCCAAAATTCCAAAAAATTATGGATCATCGCGAAAGCGCTGAAAAATAAAAACTCCACATCCCCCATCCGTCCTCTTCAAACTCTGACGGGCTAAAAACCCTAAACCTGGACAAATCCAATGCAATTGCCAGCCCATACGAGCAAAATCACAAACTCACGGCGCACCTCTCGGATACCCAAACCAAATCTATGGTCCAACAATCGCTTCTTATATTTCAAAACTCCGAATATCCCACCCCGCCCGACGCTTTCACCTTAGCGTCAGAAATCAAAGCCATTATCAAATCGCTCACAGCCAACAAAGCTCCTGGCCAAGACAACATTTTAGCCGATATCCTAGAACATCTTTCCAAAAACCTTATCCTCCAAAAACATAAAAAATCAATATTTCCCATCCGCTTGGAAAAATGCAATTGTCATCCCCATTCCAAAACCAGGAAAACCAAAAGACATCCCATCAAGTTACCGTCACATCAGCCTCCTACTCACCCTCTCAAAAATCCTCGAAAGAATCATCATAAACCGCCTTCAGCAACACGAATTTGACCACCCATTCCTCATACCTGAACAATTCGGCTTCAGGGCAAACCATAGTACCACCTTTTAACTCGTGAAACTTGCAAATATAATTACGGTAAATTGCAATCTCAACAAAAAAGCTTCAGTAGTTACTCTCGATATCGAAAAAGCCTTCGTTGCCGTCTGGCACCAAGGCCTCATCCACAAACTTCTTACGGCGAATATCCCTCCCTACCTAATAAAAATCATCTCCAGCTTCCTAAATAACCGCACATTCCAAATAAAAGTCGATCACTCTCTTTCAAATCACCACCACATCTCGGCCGGACTCCGCCAAGGATCCGTCCTAGCTCCAACCCCATTTTCATATTACATAAATGATATCCCCTAACATCCCAACAGTAGACTCGCGCTTTTTGCGGATGACACCGCGGTCATCACCAAATTTTACACGAAAAATCAATCGCTAACATACCTCCAACGACACCTAAGCGCGCTCAAAGAATACTACAACAAGTCGAAAATCAAACTAAACGCTAATTTCTCACAAACTAGAGAAACTCACCCGACAAATAACACTCGATCTTTCATTCCCACTACCCGCTCCTCTACCAAAAGTCCTACATCCAAACCAAATTGAAAATCTATCTGTACAAAACGTCTGTACGTCCCGTAATCCTCTACGCCGCTCCAGTTTGCAGCAAACCTTTCAGATCAAATACCGATCCCATCCAACGGCTCCAAAATAAATTCCTCCGACTAATTAATTAATTAATTAATTTACAATTATATATAAATTAATTATTTAATTTACAATTATTACATTCTAATAATTAAACAAATTGCTGAAATAAATACATTTCCATTAACAATTATTAAAAAATTGGTTAGTAACAAAATTAAAGAGGAACGTCTACTCGTAGTTATCAAGAATTGAACAAAACAGAAATTTAAGAAATACAGGTCGATAGGGTATCGGGTGTAGTTAATGACAGTTTTAAATATTTTCAAACAATAAAAGGTGAATTTGGTTAACCTTAAGATGATAATTTATTCTGAGTGGGGTACCTAATATAAATAATAGTGCCCGCAGCAGTTGACCACTCAAATCATCGAGTACAGATAAAGCATCAAATAATTAGTGATCCCTTCGAGGTGTTTTATTGGTGGTACGTACCTAACCAAAGCAAATAAAGTTTTTATTTGTTCATCTTTACAATATAATATGATAATTCAATATGTTTAATCTTCCATAATTATACAAATTGCATTACTAAGTGACTATATTTTTTCAAAATATTAATTTGTGTTTTAAAGGCTGTTTTAACAAAAGAATTTATTACTGTTACAGGTCAAGATGAGGTACCCCACATCAAAATTAATTTTATTACTGTCTTGGTACTTCCTATTGCCAACTGAAGCCAGCCCAAAATGCAATTACACATTTTGGAATGCAATCGCTTGCGAAAACATTACTTCGGTAAAGGAATTAATAAATGAATTGGACAAATGCATAGCAAATGATCAGGTCAAAATGGAAGATTTTAAAGGATTGGAAATCGGAAACAGCGAAATAAATTACTTAACACCCGAATTGTTCGATACGATTGGCCACTTAAAAATGGTCAGGATGTTTCGTAACAATATTACAGAAATTCCTGCAAATCTATTCGAAAAACTAACATCTTTAGAAGAAATAACTATGGGACAAAACACAATTGAAAACATTGATGGAAAAGCATTTTCTAAACTAGGAGCATTAAAGACGTTTATGTTTGATAGTAATCAAATGCCAGAATTTCCCGAAGGAATTTTTAACGATTTAGAAAATCTTTCTAAAATGTCTATACATGGTTACAAATTAAAGAGTCTTAAACCTGACATATTCAAAAATTTAAAAAGTTTGAAAACACTCCTTTTATTGGACAACGAACTTGAAGACTTACCAGCTGACGTTTTAAAATTTAACCGAGAGTTAACCGACATACATTTAGGCTTTAATCAAATTACTAGCCTTCCAGATAACATATTTGAAAATGTTCCTGGTTTAAAAACTCTCGACTTAGAACACAACCAATTGAAATCTATAAAGAGTAATTTATTTAAAGGATTGGTACAATTAACAGAATTGCGGCTAAATAATAATAACATTGCGAATATCGAAATTGGAGCATTCAATGACTTGAAGGAATTAATAACATTATATTTGCAATACAATCTTTTACAGACAATCGAAGTAGGTACATTTTGGGAACTTAGTAAGTTAAAAAGTTTACATTTAGAAGAGAATGTCCTTCAAAATTTACCTGGTGACGTATTTAAAGGACTCAAAGATTTGAATTCACTATATTTGGCACAAAACAAATTGACTTCGGTGGATGAAAACATATTTAAAGATGTCGTTTCGTTAACCGAATTACAGCTGTATAACAACAATATCGAAGAAATCGCTCCAGGTAGTTTTATTAATCTTAAAAACATCGATAGGCTCGATATCAACAACAATAGCATAAAAAGCATTCAGAATGGAACATTTGAAGGTCTAGAAGCGTTAAGCTATTTATCACTTAACGAAAATAAAATTTCGAAAATCGAAAGTGAAGGTTTCAAAGGTTTATCATCTCTAACAAATTTACATCTCACTGGTAATGATTTAGCAGAACTGCAGCCGTATACCTTTAAAGATCTTGGCAGTATTCAGTACGTCCATCTTTACAATAGTAAACTAAAAACTTTAAGAAGCCATGCATTTTCTGGTTTGAAGAAATTGCGAGAACTATTTTTACCAACTTGTGCTATTAATAAAATTGAACCAAACGCTTTTGAAGGTCTCGAAAGTGTCACCTTAATTATTCTAAGTGATAACGAAATCGACACCCTTACAGACGAAACATTTTTGGGTTTATCATCTCTTAAATTATTATTTTTAGATGAAAACAAAATAAACACTGTAACTTCGGATTGCCTGAAACCACTTACAAAACTTCGAACTATTTCTTTATCTGGCAATGAATTGGAAAATTTACCAAATGACGTATTTGCCAATAATCCTGAACTTGATTTTGTTAGTTTGCGTTATAACAAATTTAGAGAATTCCCTTCAGATATTTTTAAGTCGGTGCCATTGATACAAACGATCAACTATGAAGGAAATAATATACCGGTACTGAAGAAAAAATTCTTTGACAATTTATCAAATCTGTGGTATTTGTCATTAAACAACAACGACATCGAATCAATCGAAGAAAATGCCTTTGAAAATATTAATAAATTGAAAACTTTAGATTTATCTGACAATAATATTAAGGTGCTTGCTGCTGCTCATCTTATTGGACTGGAACAAGTTCACTATTTAAATCTCCGTAATAACAGCATCAGTGATTTAAATCCCCGCATTTTTGATACTATGACATCACTAACAATGATCAACTTAGATGAAAATAATCTGAGTGAAGCAATAATCGACGAGGTATATGACAAAAAATCGAAAAGTGGATAACACTATATACATATTATTGAGTACCTAATTTCAAAAATGGTTAATTGTTAACATTGTCACATTGTTATTGATTTTATTATTGATAAATTAATATTTAAAGAAAGGAAGAACATTATTTCAATAAAACCATTACTATTGATAAAAAAACAAAAATTTTAATAACCCTTACCGGATCTCTCGTTTTCAAATTCGCTTAAGGCCTTCTGCATACACTGTTGTGCTTCCATCTGGACTGGTAATCAGAAGATATTAATTATTAAATTTTCGTGTTTCTAAATCTATTCAAAATTTCAAACTATATTATAAATTCACCTTTGGTGTTTTTTCACCTCAAAAAATGAAACTTTGAAATCCACAGTTTCTTATAATTTTGACGTGACGATTCGAATGACGCTCGCATATTTCTCCTAAGTATGATAGTTTTCATTGTATAAGCTTTAAAGTGTAAAAATTGGATTCTCACTTGAGAATTTTATTTCACTTTTTTGACTCGGTTTTAAGCTTTTCCGCCAGCCCTATCTACATTTTCAAAACCCTGCGGGTGCAGATACGTAGATTAAAGTAATGAAAAGACCATTATGAAAATTTTTTAAGATTTTTGAAAAAAATGTAACACCCTTTGGTGTTTTAATGCTATATATACAGTAGAATCGGCTTAATGTGATCACGTTGAGCCAAGAACATTTTGATAACATTAACCGACTGATAACAATAAGCATATTTTAGAAAAAAACGTATTTTAAAAACGAAAAATTAGAGAATCTTAATTGACAGTTATTTTCGATAATTTCCACCTTCTGTTTTATCAAGAGATCTTTCAATTTTTCGTCAACATCGTAAGAAAAGCAAGAATAAACTAAACTTATAAATTAAAATACATAAAGCATTGTCCTTTTTTAGCAAAATATAATAGAAACTTCCATGAAACGAGAAACTTCATTAGTTTTTATATAGAAATTAAAACGAGTGATGTGTTTTGTAAAAATATATAACATTTCACAAATCAGAAAAAGATACTTAAAAAAAGAGATTATTGTGTTGGTAATTCCTTGAAAGTAATAATAATAAATTTTTGATCACATTATCCGGTGGTTTTTGTATGTAAACTAATTAAAGCGGCCGGTTACCAGTCAAAATGATCACAATAACCGACTGATAACATTGTCCGTGATCACATTAAACGGATTCTACTGTGTATTACTAGTAGTATAAGAATGGGGAAGCCGCCATCTTGGTTTTGATCCCCCCACCACTTTTTCTCATGCCACACCCACTTTTCAAGGTCAAGCATCCTATTGGTCATAGCCACGCCCAATTTTCAAGGTCGAGCATTGTATTGGTCATAGCCACGCCCAATTTTCAAGGTCGAGCATTGTATTGGTCATAGCCACGCCCAATTTTCAAGGTCGAGCATTGTATTGGTCATAGCCACAGCCACTTTTCAAGGTCAAGCATCTTATTGGTCATAAGCCACGCTTACTTTTCAAGGTCAAGGATTCCATTGGCCGTAAGCCATACCCACGTTTCAAGGACGGTAAGCCATCTCTCTTTCTTTCTTTCTCACACGCACCTCAGGGTCACCTCAAGGCTATACAGGAAGACCACATTGTAAAATCACCTGTCAAGGTTATCCAAATAAATTGATAGATAATCATTTTTATCACAAATATAGATAATACAAATCATTTTTATATAGTACGAATTTAAAATTGTGTAAAGACCCACCATATTTTGGTACATATTTAAAATTTAAATTAATTATTTTATTAGGATTGCAGGAGCTTAAGAAACAATATTATTATAAATATACAATTATAGCATTTTAAATCTCACGTAGTAATATTATCTTAAAAGTAGTATAAAAATTATACCTTGATAGTAAAATCTATTTATAGATTATTATTTTATTAATATAAATTAACATAATGATTAAAAGAAAAATGTCAAGTTGACTAATGTCTATAAGTGTCTACATATAATTTTGGAAAAGATTATTTTATGTAAAAAATTATCAGGTTCTGAAATTTAGACAATCAGCTTGGCTGACATCATATATTTTAAATACTAACTCCTCGCTAATATCCAGATATTGAATGCAAGTCATGGCGTTTTTAGATTTCTAGGACATGTTAATGTAATTGTGTTGTTCCATATCGCTGCTATGAAATAAATTAGTGTGATGTCCATTTTAACTACCTACCACCACCAACAACAAACACATCTATTTCGTTTAAGATATTGACAATTAATAATTAGTTTTGTAATACCCAATCACTATATTACAATGGGTTTAACATTAAATACACACACGTGTTCTTTTTTATAATTTTTATTATATTTCACCATTAATACATTCTACTAATTTATGTTCTATTACAAGACCATATGGTAGAAAATCTATTATTCCACATATAATATTGGTAAACTTTTTATTATTTAATATTCTACAAAATGTTTCCAATGTAATTACATTTTTTAAAAATTTATCACATATCTCCTCTTGGGCTCCATACTTCGCTACCACATCTTCAACCTCCTGCAAGTTTGGATACCCTGATTTCATATATAGAGCACCATGTTGAATATCGATTGCCATATCTGATAAAGTACACTTCATTCGCTCGATAGCTGAATGTAGATCAACAGCTTTCGGATAATGTTGTTCCGCATATGCCATCCACATTCTATAATTTAATTACATTAGCAATTTCCAGATCAACGATAATTATTTTAGTAAAGAATGCAACATCTCCATAAGTGTATATGCATTGAATCCACCAGTTTCCATGCTGATAATATTAGATAATATATTAGATGGGTTTTCTAGTAGGTTTAAATTATTTTTTATGGTGTTGAAGTAAAATACATCAAACGAATGTTTATGTAATACTGATAAATAACCGTTTATCAAATCAATCAATTCCCATAATCCAGTAATAGTTTCAAACCCCAAATAAACCCAATTTTCACTATCTCGACATAATTTTATAATTTTTTATTTTTCTAACTTACTTGTTTCAAGTTGATTTGATATGTACGTTGAGTTGATTATGTATGTATGTTGTATAAACTTAATATTACAAGCAATGTGAAGTCAATATATAGCAACTGTGAAGGTCAACAATAGACCTTGAGTCTGTCATCAGCCTATAGCTGGAATTTGTCCTTGAGTAATAACCTTATTCGATGACATTGGATTACCGCGGGGGTGTGGATGATATTTTTTTTGTGATAGAGAAATTATGCGCGTACCACCCCTTTTATGTAAAATAACGTGGTAGGAAATTAGATAATATTATAAAGTTCGTTAACAACTGAGGTAATTTTACACTTAAGATAACTTGTCTAGACTGATGTTAATGAATTACTAGAAAATAATTCGAATGGTCAGGATTTTGTTTTGTTTTAAGGAGGCTTTCATGTGTGCTTATTAGTTTTAATCTAATTAACGACTTTTAGTTATAACCTCTTCTGATATATAAACTGCGTATGTTTGCAATATGAGCTACCCCTGTGTTTCGATTATGAGCTAGCAGCCCATATATAGAATTATGTATCTAAATCAAGAATATTTTCAATATGTCTGGTAAAACTCAAAAAGTAGTTAAGAAAAGAAAAAAATGGGGCCAAAGCGACATGCAACACGTAATAACAGCAGTAAGGCAGCTCGATATGGGTACTCTCAAAGCTTCAAGAATGAAAGACGCTTATGCTTGTGATTTTTGTAAATAGTAGACCTAAGTTATTGGATTTATTTCAATTTTAGATATTATTTTGATTAATTTAGAGCACTATGACAAATAAAATTGTTTGCCACTTCGCATTTTATATTTATTACACATTTATATGGGTAGCCCATATTTAGGGTCAACTTTTAATTGAAACAAAATTGCATCTTCTCACTGTTTTCAAAATAATGAACTTATTTTTGTTTTAATCAACGTGAAATTATGACAGGTTGTAACTAACTAATGTAGCTATCGTTGAGTATGTTTGGTATTGATATTGAATGTGTGATTTTTTTATTTTACATGTAAAAATATAATAGGTAGTCCATATTTGCTTCCATTCCTATATAAATAAAATCTTTTTGCAATTTAATAAATATTTTAATATTGTCGTTGTCTATAAAATATAGTAGGTAAGCAAGTTATAATCTAGTTCATACTGTATGAAATGTCAAATCAAAATTATGGAAATCATTATAAAAAATCTTAAGTGATAAAAGAAATAAGAATGCACTATTGTCGTCTATAAAATATAGTAAGTAATGTAAACGCAATCACCAGTAGCAAGAATCATATTTTAATATCGCGATTTTCTTTCGATGTCAATGAACACACAAATTGTGTGTGAATTGCTGAATCAAAATTATGAAAATGGTTACTCAAAACTACCGTCAAAGGATGTAAGCACAATCATAAATAGCAGATATCATATTTTAATATCGCGATTTTCTTTCAATGTCAATGAACATATATTATTATGTGAAATGCTGAATCGAAATTATGGAAATTATTATAAAAAGCTTAAGTGTAGAAGAAAATAAGTTAGTCTTGATAATATTTATACACGTTCAGTGGTGACCGTAATACATATGTAGTATTTACAACAATGGCTAAAATATTGCAACACTTTAGAATTAAAGACGGTATATTGGAAAATTTACTAACAAATCGTTTAACATATGATGGTAAGAAAAGAAAAAGCTTGTAATTTTTTTATTGTTACTATTTTTTTTGTTTTTGTTTTAGAATATAGATCAGTTATGGTGGAGAGTGATAAGGTCGATGAATTTGATTTAGAAAATTTCGTTAATGATGAGATGGAAAAGCTACTTGTGGTGGAGGAAATAGTCGATAATAATATATTCGTCAATGGACTCGATGACATCTTTAAAAATATTGATTTGGATGAAGCTAATCGAATTGAGAAAATAAAAAAGAGAATTAAAGATAGTATATTGGAAAATTTACTAACAAATCGTTTAACATATGATGGTAAGAAAAGAAAAAAGTTTGTGATTTTTTATTGTTACTATTTTTTTGTTTTTGTTTTAGAATATAGATCAGTTATGGTGGAGAGTGACAAGATCGATGAATTTGATTTAGAAAATTTCGTTAATGATGAGATGGAAAAGCTACTTGTGGTGGAGGAAATAGTCGATAATAATATATTCGACGATGGACTCGATGACATCTTTAAAAATATTGATTTGGATGAAGCTAATCGAATTGAGAAAATAAAAAAGAAAACTATCAGCTATATTGATGAAAAAATTATTCAGCATCAAAAGGAATTACAATCATATAGGGAAACAGCTTTAAGTTTGTGTCAGCGAATTAAACGAAAAGAAAATATAATTTTACAAATGAAGAATTTAATGGAATTTACATTAAAAAATGGGGATCTGTCAGAATACTGTCAACACGAATTGAGCCTTGACACCTACACTATAGGAAAGAGGACCATTTTCTGTGTATAATACAAAAAGAAAAAATGCGGATTATCCACTAGTTTTCGAGAAAACGGCTTTTGAAAATCAAAATTTTACATGCATTTTAGATAGGGAAATTCATTAACATAAAAGTTCTATTGACGGTGCGTGCGTTCTGATATAGTCTTAATGTTTGCAGGCAGACGCGATTGTGACATACCCGGATGTACATCGGGTGTATTACGCAACATTATGCAATAATTTAAAAAATAAACGCTGAACTCGTTTTTAGGTTAGAACCTCGAGTGCCTTGGTTGCGTTCGTCAAAAACGACGCTCCGCTACCCTACGCTCCGGTCCCCTCCGCTCCGGGCGCTACGCCCCGTTTTGACGAACGTTGACTCGCTAAAAACATCCCTCTAGGTCGCACCACCTCGCCAAAGGTGCAACTCGAAAGGGGTGAAACTCGTAAGGTGTGAAACTCGTTAGCAACGGTCGGTGTGCTCCCGGCCGGTGGTCGACAACAACTGAATACAAGTGCCCCGCCCATCATTAAGACTATATCAGAACGCACGCACCGTCACTAAAACACGGGAGCGGATCAATTCCCTATGTAAAATGCATGTAAAATTTTGATTTTCAAATGCCGTTTTCTCGAAAACTACTGGATAATCCGCATCGAAGTGCGGTCTCAAAATGCTCAGAAAATTGTCCTCTTTCTAATAGAAAAAAAATCAAAGCCCAACGAGTGTTGACAGTTTTCTGACAGTAACCCGTCGTTTGTATTCTCTTAACAAGAATTTCAATATTCGTCTGACCGACAGGAATGGTCATATCGGTATCATATCCATATGGTCACACATACGCGCAAATTTACCCTCCGATAATAAACTTCGATTAGACAAATTTGGTAATAATATTCCTTCAAATATTTTAAAATTTGAAAATATCCAAAATCAACTTTCAAGTCCTTTTGTTATATATGTAGATTTTGAAAGTTTATTGGAAAATATAGAAAAGTGTTAAGATATTAAATTACTCACTCATTGGAGTAGCAATAATAGTTGGAGTTAATTATTTATAGAATCACAATCTACGAGTAATTATCAAACAAATACAAAAAAAGGATTAAACTAGACAGTAAGTTGCATTGCCATCACTGCAATAGCTTTTAAAAGTCGAATACAATCTTATCGCATTTTCTCAAAACATAAATATATATCAATCTAAAAGATTTTTTTTGATGACAAATTATTACCATTAATCGATTTAATTAAAAAAATACACTTAAAAAATTTGAATGTCTTAAAATAAATTTACGACTATTTGGACAATATACACAACAAGCAAATATTAAATGTAATTTCGATGATTCTTTCTCGACATATAAAACATATCGAGGGGTAAATTGTGCTTCCGTATTTATGGAAATTGTGATTCTTGAGACTGAAAAAAGCGGACGTTGCATTTTGCAAAAAAACATCAAAAAAAAATTAACTTTCTGGAAACCATTTTAGGGAATAAAATTTTTCAAGAACTTGAAGACGAAGATGAAATTAAATATAATTTTGAGACAGAGTTCCTTTACGTAAATAATCATAAATTATCAATATGTAAATGTGTTAAAAATAATTGTATAAAACTCGATAACACTATTGTTTATTCAATCTGATTGGCTCTTGCCAGTTTCTAGCTAAGGAAGGCAAGACAAGAATCTCTATCTGAATCCCACGCTTTAATATATTTCGGTAATTTTAGGGGTTTTCCTAAATTTTAACTGCTATTTTGTGCGCTGTCGGTAAGATACCGTTCTTACAAAATTTCCGAATTTAGACACTAAATGTATTTTGGGATGTAGCGTATAAATGCTTTTTTTTTTTAAACTTAGGCATATACTTTCTTCTTAGCACACATGCATTGTTTTCATAAGCCGGCTACTTATTCATAATATTATAATGATACTATACTCTACATGCAATTATAATAATAATTTTAATTTTGGTTTTTTTTTGGAAAAAAATTCAAGCGCTATCATATGCGGTCACACTAAATTGACAACCCCACAAAATTTTAACTTTTTACTAGTGGAACCCTATTTATGGAGAATTAATTTAATTTTTATAATATAATGTCCTAATGTACGAGGGTGGTCTGAAAAGTTTCCGACCTCAACATGAAGATGGCAGCACTTGTCAACAAAAGCTAGGGAATTTGTTTGCGCATCCTTTGACAGGTACTCATCAAAATTTCCGCCATTTTGTATCCGCAGTTTTTGTTTGACAATCGCTTGAGTGAGTTTATACGAGTATTTTTGTGAAAATGGATAAAGTCGAGTATCGTGCTGTTATCAAATATTTGGTTTTGAAAGGCAATACGCCTACAAAAATCAAAAATGAGTTGGACACTGTGTACGGAGATTCTGCACCATCATTTACCACTGTAAAATTTTGGGCAGCTGAATTTAAACGTGGCCGTACTAGCTTGGGAGACGATGAACGTTCGGGACGTCCAAAATCTGCAACCACTGGTGATAACATCGCCCAAGTTCATCAAATGGTGCTAGAAAATCGACGAATTAAAGTTAGAGAGATAGCAGAGGCTTTCAATATTTCTAAAGAACGTGTTTGTCACATTTTAAACCAAGATTTAGGTATGAGAAAGCTGTCTGCGCGTTGGGTGCCGCGTTTACTCACTTTGGACCAAAAACGTGTTCGAATCAACATTTCTACTGCTTTGTTGGCGCAGTTTAGGCGCAATAAATCAGAGTTTTGGCGCCGATTAATTACTATGGATGAAACTTGGATACACCACTATACTCCAGAAACAAAAATGCAATCAAAACAGTGGACTGCGAAGGGTGAATCGGCTCCAAAAAAGGCTAAAACTGTTCCTTCGGCTGGGAAAGGCTGGGATGGCGACTGTTTTTTGGGATAGTCATGGGGTTATCTTCATTGATTATCTTCAAAAGGGAACATCCATTACAGGAGCATACTACGCAAAATTACTTGACAAGCTGAAAGAAGAAATATTGGAAAAACGGCCACATTTGAAGAGAAAAAAAAATCTTGCTTCATCAAGACAATGCGCCGCCTCACACTTCCAAGGTTGCTATGGCTAAAATCCATGAATTAGGATTTGAACTGCTTGACCATCCTCTCCATACTCACCAGATCTAGCACCAAGCGACTTTTTTTTGTTCCCTAAGCTAAAAGTTGCCCTCGGAGGACAGAGATTTTCATCAAATGAAGAGTCTATTGCCTTCGTAAATAATTATTTCGCAGAGAAAGACGTCAAGTACTATTTGGACGGGTTAACGAGATGGGAGCATCGCTGGAATAAGTGTATAGACTTGCAAGGAGATTATGTAGAAAAATAAAAAAAAAGTTTGTGAAAAAATTTGTTCTTTCTATGTTAGGTCGGAAACTTTTCAGACCACCCTCGTATAATGTATTATAACAATAGCAAATATAGCAAATTTATCGGAAATATGTGATTATAAGTCGAACTAAAATCGAAAAAAATTTCAAAATTTTGTAAGACTATTATTTTAACGACAACGCACAAAATAGCAATTAAATTTTCTTTTGAAATCCGAAATTATTTTTGCGCAAAGTTACACGATAGTGTAACGATGAATCCTTTGAAATCGCCCTAAGTATAGCTTTATCGGCTAATATTTTATCTGCTTTATGTCGGTAGACACGGTATATAACGGTACGGTATGATATGGTGGTATATACCGTATACAGGGTGACACGGTGTTTAACATACCAAAATGAATTAAATAAAGAGCATCACCGTATACCGTGTTATATGTACCATACCATACCGTACCGTTATATACCGTGTCTACCGCTATACCGCTATACGTGCCAAATTTGTCTAATCGAAGTTTATTATCGGAGGGTAAATTTGCGCGTATGTGTGACCATATGGATATGATACCGATATGACCATTCCTGTCGGTCAGACGAATATTGAAATTCTTGTTAAGAGAATACAAACGACGTTAGAAGGTAGTGATGCTATTTCAATTTAAATAAATCAATTTTCACAGATGGGCAAAGTATAAACATTCACAATAAAATTCGATACTAATTAATGTTTTATTTATAATTACTTTTTTATTTTAACAAAATTTTATAATCATTTTTTAATATCACGATTTTCTCTCGATGTTGAATCCTGCAGTTTCCATGCTGATAATATTAGATAATATATTAGATGGGTTTTCTAGTAGGTTTAAATTATTTTTTATGGTGTTGAAGTAAAATACATCAAACGAATGTTTATGTAATACTGATAAATAACCGTTTATCAAATCAATCAATTCCCATAATCCAGTAATAGTTTCAAACCCCAAATAAACCCAATTTTCACTATCTCGACATAATTTTATAATTTTTTATTTTTAAAGTTATGAAATTCAATAGTGGATGAATCAACTATTGGAGACAATTTAGAACCACTATCAGTAAAATATGATGTTAGCATAGTTTTGTAATTAAAGAAACGTTTCCATTCTTCTTCATTTAATATCACTTTCTGTTTTACACCGCTAATTGTAATATTAGGTTGTAAATAATAATTTACTCTCTTTCTTTCTTTCTCACACAAACTTCAGGGTCACCCCATGACTATACAGTAAGAACACATTTTAAAATCACCTCTCAAGATTATCCAAATAAATTGATAGATATCATTTTATCACAAATATAGATAATACAAATCATTTTTATATTATACGAATTTAAAATTGTGTAAAGACCCATCATATTTTTGCACATATTTAAAATTTAAATTAATTATTTTATTAGGATAGTAGGAGCTTAAGAAACAATATTAAAAATATACATACAATTATAGCATTTTAAATCTCACGTAGTAATATTATCTTATGACGCAGTATAAAATTATACTTTGATAGTAAAACCTATTTATAATAGATTATTATAAAACGCTGAAACTTACATTGCTAAACAATATTTTTAAAGGAATAGAAATACAAGTGCAAATACATACAATAAACCAATTTATACTGGATTTTTTTCATTTTATTATACGCTACGCGATGGGGTGGAAACCGAGGTGTTAATTGATGTTAAAAGTAAAAGCGTTGCACAATTTTTATTAGAAAAATTATTTGTAGGTATGGGTCCTCAAAAAAAAATTTTTAGTTAGTGACCGCGGAATGGTATTTTTATCCCAAACAATAACCAAACTAGTAAAAATCATGCATGGAAGGAACGAGTAGGTTTACGACCACCTACCACCCCCAATGTAACGGATTAAACGAAAGGTTTAATTCCACAGTAATAAACATGATTTCTAATTATGTAACCCCAAATCAGGAAAATTGGTCTGAATTTTTACCGCATGTTACTTTCGCGTACAACGTTTCATATCAAGAAACAACTAAATTTTCACCTTTTATGCTTGTGTACAGTAGGGATCCTTTATTACCTACAGATGCTAGTTTAGACCTTCCTATTGTAGGAATAACCAATGAGGTTCTAAACGTATGCACAAGGATTAATGAATTACTAGAAAATAATTCGAATGGTCAGGATTTTCTTTTTTGTTTTAATGGGAATAATGGGGCTAACGTTAAAAATACGTAATAGGCATTTCCTAAGCGGACATCCAATAAATAAAAAACAAACAGGGCTTACTTTGTAATTAGGTTAAGATTTCAAGTTGACTAATGTCTATAAGTGCCTACATATAATTTGGAAAAGATTATTTTATGTAAAATTCATCATTAGCAGTCTTATAAAATTTTAACTTTTTTTTTTTTACAATCGGATATCTACTATTGTAAAACGTTGTAGAAAATAAACAAAGCAAGTTATGTGAGATGACTACTTTATTTTTTGTTATTACATTTAATAAAGTGCTAGTTATATTTTTTGGTGATTAACAACCAAATTTTATGAAACAAATTTATTAATTATATTAAACTAATAATAAAGGGTTTTCCATTAAGGACGCCTAGATTTTAACAAATCAATGCGGCTATATTTTTGAAGCTGCATGTGTCAAACTTGGTGTTTTTATTCAATGATAATTGACAAATCATCATGCCAAGTTACAGCGTGGAGGAACGCATGCAAATCATAAAATTTTATTATCAAAATAGATGTTCTATTTCCCCGATTTCGGAAAAAAAATCTTGTTTAGCGACGAGGCCCATTTTTGGATGAACGGGTACGTCAATAAGCAAAATTGCCGGATTTGAAGCCGTGCCAATCCACACAAGGTCCACCAAATGGCAATGCAACCGCAGAAAGTCACTGTCTGTTGTGGATTTTGGGCTGGCGGCATCATCGGTCCGTACTTCTTTGAAAACGACGATAGCGTTGCCATCACTATCAACAGAGAGCGCTACCGATCGATGTTAACCGATTTTTTTTTGTCCAAATTGGAAGATATGGATGTGCATGACATGTGGTTTCAACAGGACGGTGCTACGTGCCACACAGCTAATGCCACAATAGAACTTCTGACGCAGCGGTTTAGTGACAAGGTTATCTCACGCAGAGGCGACGTGAATTGGCCACCGAGATCTTGCGATTTGACCCCGTTAGACATTTTCTTGTGGGGTTTTATTAAGTCCCAGGTCTATGCCAATAAGCCGCAAACCACCGATGCCCTAAAAACCAACATCAGCCATGCCATCGCCCAAATTCAGCCTGATTTGTGCGCAAGAGTAATCGAAAATTGGACCTCTCGGGTGCGGGCCATCAAGCGGAGCCGCGGCGCCCATTTTAACGACGTTATTTTTCACACATAATGTCATTGATAGGCCTTTCGAATAAAAATAAAAATTCGTAGATATCTCACATACAACTTGCTTTATTCAATTTTAAAATCTAGGCGTCCTTAATGGAAAACCCTTTACTAAGATCTAAGAACTGTATTTCTATAAATAAAATCTTTTTGCAATTTAATAAATATTTTAATATTATCGTTGTCTATAAAAATATAGTAGGTAGCAAGTTATAATCTAGTTCAGACTGTATGAAATGTCGAATCAAAATTATGGAAATCATTATAAAAATCTTAAGTGATAAAAGAAATAAGAATACACTATTGTCGTCTATAAAATATAGTAAGCAAGCAAGTAATGTAAACGCAATCACCAGTAGCAAGAATCATATTTTAATATCACGATTTTTTTCGATGTCAATGAACATACATTTATTGTTGTCTATAAAATATAGTATAAGCAAGCAAGTTATAATCTCAAATAAAAAATAAAATTCTTGAAGTAATGTAAACGCAATCAACAGTAGCAAGAATAATATTTTGATATCACGATTTTCTTTCGATGTCAATGAACATACATTATTGTGTGAAATGCTGAATCAAAATTATGAAAAATGGTATATATACGAACACATTTTAAAATTTGTAATTGTACAGTAAACATGATTTGCCCCATCTGCATAGACGAGATGTGTGATAGCATGGTAAACCTACCATGCTATCACAAGTTTTGTGAGTTGTGTTTAACCACATGGTTAAACACAACTAAAAGGTGTCCTATATGCAGAAGGCAAATTGTGAGATACTGTGTAATTGATGGTGAAGGGGTGGTTCGAAAAGTTAAACTACCTAAAAAACTGCAGCCACCACCACCACCTTCATCGACAACACCATCACCAGCACCATCATCGCCATCAGGATCATCATCGCCATCAGGACCATCAACATCAGCAGCAGCATCATCATCTACCAGGTCACAACAACTTCTTCCCCCAAGTCATGGTAGATATTTAGATGTTTTGTATGACTTGGGGGAGTTGGACGATGATGATGATGATTATGATAGTGGATTTGAGTGTGATTTTTAGTGAATAAATGTGAGTAAAATAAAAATAATTTAATATGAGGTAGAAAATAATATTATATTTAAGTACCTAGTTAAAAAATCATTATTTTAAAATAATAATTTTTTTCCTTATTTTTCAGATTTCGCTACAGATTCAACTATCCCACGGCATACCACCACCACCACACCAAAAATGCGCATCTTTTAGTTAACGAATTGATTTGGATGAAGCATTTCACACAATAATGTATGTTCATTGACATCGAAAGAAAATCGTGATATTAAAAAATGATTATAAAATTTTGTTAAAATAAAAAAGTAATTATAAATAAAACATTAATTAGTATCGAATTTTATTGTGAATGTTTATACTTTGCCCATCTGTGAAAATTGATTTATTTAAATTGAAATAGCATCACTACCTTCTAACGTCGTTTGTATTCTCTTAAAAAGAATTTCAATATTCGTCTGACCGACAGGAATGGTCATATCGGTATCATATCCATATGGTCACACATACGCGCAAATTTACCCTCCGATAATAAATTTCGATTAGACAAATTTGGTAATAATATTCCTTCAAATATTTTAAAATTTGAAAATATCCAAAATCAACTTTCAAGTCCTTTTGTTATATACTACAGGGTTTACCAATACGACGTTTGTTTTTAAATTTTAAATGAAACACATATTTTGGATGAAAATGCTATGGATTTTTATTTATATATAAAGTAGATGGCAATTTATTGCTGAATTACGCAAAATTATTCGATCTGGAAATTTGTTTTGCAATAAAGCCATTGTTTCTCTGGCTGTGTGACAAGTGGCGCCATCCTGTTAAAACCACAGATCACTCACATCCATATCATCGATAATAGGCCAAAAATAATTTGTCAACATGCCCCCAAATGTGGAGAATGTCGTGGAATCAATAAATTTGGACGTTCTTCGACACTTTCACTTACAGCAGCGATATTTTCGCTGGATCGACCCAAACGAATATGTGTTGTTGTTGGTATGTTATATACCAAACCAGTAAACTTAAATTTATCCATCAAATTCTCGATAGCGGTTTCAGAAGACCGATCATGACGACAAAAAATATCGCGAATTTTACGAAATGTGGTTTTCACACATCGACTATTTTCGTAATAGGCTTCAATGATTTTAATACAATTTTCAATTGAAATTGAAAACATTTTCACAAATGGCACAGCTTCTGCTGTACATAAGTCAAAAAACTAAATGCAAGAACTGTCAAAATATCCGAATATGCCCCTATTGAAAAACAAACGTCTTATTGGTAAACCCTGTATGTAGATTTTGAAAGTTTATTGGAAAATATAGAAAAGTGTTAAGATATTAAATTACTCACTCATTGGAGTAGCAATAATAGTTGGGGTTAATTATTTATAGAATCACAATCTACGAGTAATTATCAAATAAATACAAAAAAAGATATAATTACATATTACAAATATTATATTTTACTACAGCATTGTTATCATTAATCGTTTCATACAATTTAATACAATTATTTATCGAACAAATACATATTTTACGTTTACTATGGTTATTACATAAAGGTGCTTCTGAATAAAATTTGTATTCCATTTCTTCTTCATCTTCAAGCTGATCAAAAACTCTATTACCCAAAATTGGTTTAAGAAATTTAATTTTTTGAGCCCCCTTGCAAAATAGTACATCTGCTTTTTCGGTCTCCCGAATTACAATTTCATTAAAGCATTTTAAATCCGTTGAGCCTGAATTAAAAGGCAATCCATGATGATTGTTTTCTAACCAGCGTACCTGTTGTTGACATTTGGTATCAAGTTCACGAAAAAGACACTTTGATTTAAAAATATAATGTTTAATAGTTTCACCATCACAAATCGCCAGTTCCTTGGGTGTAAATTCAGGTACATTAAATCCTTGTATGTCGATAGTAAAAAACGTATGATGTAATTCAGCCATTTTAATAAAATAATTTATGCACAACTTCAGTTATAATATTTGGATGGATACACAAAATTTCGTTAAGACAATACAAATTTTCAGAACTGAGCTCGGTATCGGTTGGTCGCGCTATATATCGAATATTATCCAACATATCCCCGCCTATTTGCATGCATGAATATACAGTTTCTTCCAAATATTTTTAAAATTTAAATTTTTTAAATTTATCATTCGTACTTGAATTAGTTGAACCATTCTAAATAGATGTGTAAAACTAACTTAGGTGCATGTGAGAAAGAAAGAAAGAGATATGGCTTACCGTCCTTGAAACGTGGGTATGGCTTACGGCCAATGGAATCCTTGACCTTGAAAAGTAAGCGTGGCTTATGACCAATAAGATGCTTGACCTTGAAAAGTGGCTATGGCTATGACCAATACAATGCTCGACCTTGAAAATTGGGCGTGGCTATGACCAATACAATGCTCGACCTTGAAAATTGGGCGTGGCTATGACCAATAGGATGCTTGACCTTGAAAAGTGGGTGTGGCATGAGAAAAAGTAGTGGGGGGATCAAAACCAAGATGGCGGCTTCCCCATTCTTATACTACTATTACTGAATATTTAAAATTGTGTTGTAATATGTTGTTCCTCCGGTGGACTCGGTTCAACTGGTCTGCTCCAGCTAACAACAAAAAACCCTAACAACGCTCAGCATTTGCTTTTTTGTTGTTAATTGGAAACATTATCCTTAAGGTTGGCGTCACGCCTATGTTAAATATATGGACGATATGGTGTCATTGTATTTGCTTAGGAAGAAAAGTAAGAACTTTTAGAAACCAAACCCCTAGCTAGTTTTTATTACGATCAGAACATCGCAAATATTAAAAATTTTGCTGTTAAATTTGCAATTTTTTAACCACAAATGTAGCCATTTAATAATTTTTATAAACATTACTTTAATAAATAGAAGTATAAATAGTAGATCACATCCAGCACACATGTTCCATCTAACTTGAAAAAAACTTTGGTAGCATTATATGCATTTTTGTAAAAACTAGAGCTAATATAAATTGATAGTACAATATTTCTTCTTATGGCGAATTTACAAGTACTTGAAATATTTGATAGAAATCTGCCGTATTACAAGAAAAAAAATTAAATTTTATTGTGTAATAGTTTGTCTATTTCTTCAGCAACGGCGCTGATTATAAATGCTACCAATGGTTTTAAACTTTGCTAATTGCATAATACTAGCAGGTAAAATAAGAATCGTTCATAATATATGTGTGTGGGAAGGATATGCTGATTGGGCGTTATCACACGACTATATACGTTATCAAAGGTCAACCGTATACTATTTTTATAATATTAAATATTATGCTATACATGATGCTATATAAAAAATAGTAGAGTGCTTTCTTGAAATTATTTTGACTTCTGTGGACACGTCAGGCTTAAAGGCTGAAACTTTCAAAAATGAAAGGTTAGATGCCATATATTCATAATCCGAAGGTAATCAAAAATTAGAACCCATAGAAGGGCGCTATTAAAAAAAAAGAGATAACAGCATTAACAGAAAGCTAATAAAATGTGATATGATAAACCCTGGTCTTGTAAGGGTTACCGGTGTTCCTTCTCTTGGTGGTTGTTGGTAATAATACTCAGTATTGCTTTTAATGATTATATTCAATACTATTTACATTTATGTCATCGACTAATGATACTAAGTAGCTATTAATTAACAAATAACAATACGGTGCCTGAAGGGCACGATATCCGTACACTCGGACATAGTGACGGTAAACCTCAAATACAACTCCTCCTATATTATTATTAACATTATTTATATTTAGTAATTCGGCTTATTGCAGCATAATTGCATAGAGTCTTTGAACTTATCATCCTGTTTAAAAGTATCGACTTGCAATTATGTTGTAATATTTTGCTCGAATACTTTAATTAATATATCACTAATTCAACAAGTTCAACTTACAACGTGTGTTGAAATTTCATAAGAATATCGTCAAGTTACATTACAGTGAATTATTTTGATATTATAATTTGAAATAATTTTTGTACGAAATCCATTTCTTTTTATGTTTGAAAACTATAAATTGTTAAATCGCTTATGGAGAATAAAACTTTTTTAACCACCACCAATCACTCACAAACGTTTATTTGTCCCTGATATACCGGACAAAAAATCAGCCGCCAAAAAGAGGACCTGTCCGGAAAAAACCGGACGTTTGGTAACCCTATATATAGTATAAATAAAAATTGTACAATATTATTAAATTTTTGCGAAGTTCGATTCAAGCTCTTATGCTAAGTCAGTAAATTTAATGGAGGAGTTTCCTATTTTTTTTTATTTTTTTATTCGAAACTAGAGATCAAACGGAGTCTTAGGTTTTTTTTCAGATTTTTTGGAACGAAGTTCCATAACGCGGCTTATGAACTTTTACGGTAGGACTAAAATGACAGAAATCGTCACGCATTTTTATACCCAGTGGCCGCCATATTGGTTTATTGTTTTGCTTACATCTGTGAAAAATCGTAAGCATTATTTGATTATGCACTTTTGCATGTCAAATCATTTGCTCTATTAAAATAAAAAATGTATTATAAAAATTTGACCGACGACGTGAGGTTCGAACCACGATCTCAAAACGATTTATTTTTTATGCAAGCACTTAATACATTTCCTTATAGAGGGTTGCTCTAATGACATTGTTTTAATTCGTCTTATCTGTTACGATTTGTGATTTAAACAATATATTTTAGATTTGATATAATAGACAATTTCGAGAGCTTACAAGAAAAAGGCACTAAGTCAAAATTTTACTTTTTTTTTTAGTGCATTATAGATCTCAATTTCAATGATCTTCCTACACTGCAAGAATACAGTAAGTCATATCCGATTCATTTTGTGAAATATAGCAATGTAAGAAAGCACTAAAGCATTGATGCAAATGCAAATGCAAACTTTAAAATACAGATTGCTAAAAACTATCATTTTTGACTTAGTGCATTTTTCTTGTAAGCCCACGATTTTATGTTTTCCGATAAAAAAGTATACTCACCTCTCTTCGATATATAATCGAAAAAATGATTTTAAATTATGAAAATAATATAGCGTATAAGGACTTCGTTCCAACCGAGTGTCCCACGACACCTCTTTCGATTTTTTGAGTGCGTTTAGTATAAGAAAAAAATTATTGAAATTTGAAATCGTTAGGGCTTTGACGTCACAGCCCTAACCTGAGCGGGAACGCATAAACCAATGAGATTTTAGACGAAGCAACCTTGTTGCCTATGTTATTTCATTTAAATGTTCGTAATAGTTGGTAATGTAGAAAATTATTATATAAGTATGGCGGTCGGGTGTTAAATGAATTGACATTTGATTACAAATTTTTATTGTGTGAACAAACAAAGGAAATATTGCGTTATTTAAGAAGTGGAAACTGGATATGTGAAAGGTGACTTAGATAATCTACCAAATATCGATTATGACACACAACTTTTATGTAGAAAATACGAATGAAAAACCAAAAGGTATGTCGACAATTTGTTGATTTAAATAAACTATAAACTCATTCAATCTACTTACTAATTAATAATTACGATATTTTATTACAATGTTATAAATTTTAGATCAGCGGAGCGTCAAAACCGACGCTCCGCTACCCTCCGCTCCGGGCGCTACGCGCCGTTTGGACGAACGCTGACTCGCTAAACACATCCCTCTAGGTAGCCCAACCACGCCAAAGGTGCAACTCGAAAGGGGTGAAACTCGTAAGAGGTGAAACTCGTTAGCAATGCTCGATGTACTCCCGACCGGGTCACAATCGCGTTTGACTGCCAACACTAAGACTATATCAAAATGCACGCACCGTCAATAGAACTCGAGAGCGGATCAATTCCCTATGTAAAATGCATGTAAAATTTTGATTTTCAAATGCCGTTTTCTCGAAAACTACTGGATAATCCGCATTGAAGTGCGGTCTCAAAATGCTCAGAAAATTGTCCTCTTTCTAATAGAAAAAAAAAATCAAAGCCGAACTCTTGGTGGCGAAAGTCTGACAGTAACCGAAAAATGTGTATGAACAAAACTGTAGAGAATGAAATTTACAAGAAAAAATTGTATATTCATTTTTTTATTATGATTGAGGTAAATATTCCCGGTTACACCGGGTATCCGCTAGTAAAAAATAAAATATAAAAGTGCCGCAAGTTATGCGGTGTCTACATAACCAATTTTTTTAAATTGGTTCCTCTAATTTTTATAGAGTATTACAGACTTAACAAAATACTGGTTGTTTCGGAAATATAATTACATTTTTTTAAATACCACTAAACTTAAGTGTTCCTGTCACTTTTACATATTAATTGGCATTGCCACGTGCTATTTACCTAATTTTTTATTAACTTTAACGGCGTTTAATATTAATTTGTAGTTTTTGAGTTGCATTATTACCATCTCCATTCCCGTGTTGATTAATATTGAAATTTATATGTTGATTACTACGCTTAGATCTACCTCCGCTTGTTTCTTGGATCACATTGGATAGACAAGAATGGACTTGATTGAAGACTGTGGTAGGAATTCCATCAAAATTGCATTTCTAAGGTAAACAGTCAGAAGTTAAAAACTGAACACTTCCAATATAATTTATTATTTCCTACCATTGCTCCAAATTGTTCGGTATAACTTTTGATGGCATTCAAAATGCAATTCTTGTTTTTTTCAGTTAGGACATTTTTCCAAAATGTAAGTGTTATGAATCGAGGACCACACAGGTCGACATCCCACCGTCCAGTTTTTGCGTAGCATACACAATTTATGCATTGTTCTATTGTCGTTTCCGGTAAACTAGGATCCAGTACTGAAAAACAGCATATTATAATAATGTTCTTGTTCAGGTGTTGACAACAACACAGTTCCCGACAAGGAATTCATCGAGAAGTTCACCTATAAGATATTGTTTACTATAGTAACGCAACAATTATTATTACAGATAATAAAATTAAGTAAAATTAAGACCAAGATGGAACTTGGACGACAGCAATTTCTAGTCGGGTTATACCATGACACTATAACTTTACAAGATATGATATTGCGCAGGTAGACGCTCATATTTGTGACGTCAGTGGATTGCTCTGGTACGTTAACAAATGCAGTTTTAGTTAAGAATAGTTTAGTTAAAAAATTAATAATGTATTTCTTATGGAGAAAGACCAGTGACGTCATGCGCGGAGACGGACGACTTTGAGAACAAATAGTATCATATCTTTTAAAGTTATAGTATCATGGGGTTATACTGCTATGTTCCGGTTAAACTTGAAAAATATAGATTATAATATTGATAATATATAAAAATTCCATATCAAGCCCGCCTTAAAATATCAGGTTGTCGGATAATTACTTGGTAATTTTGTAAATTTATGTTAATGATAACGTGCTTATGTTTTTGGAGTGAAATTATTGCAAAACACCTAAAACACTTCTATAATATAGAAAACGCTCGTACGTGTCCGTCCGTCCGTTCGTCCTCATGTTTCAAATTCTAGTTCGTTAAGCTGATAATAGTTCTTAATTTTGAGACATGCGGACGGACGGACGTTGTATATAAGCCTGAAGGGTATTCCAAGAAATGTTGAAAACAATAAATTGAAAACAAAAATAACAAGTAGAGATAATTTCAAAATTTTCAATCTTTAACTTACTTTTTATTTCACCACATGAAACTGCACAGACCGTTATAACAGATAATAAAAAAATGTATTTATGCATAGCTCTCTTTTCAATGTATATTATTGTATTTTTTCAACACAAGGCTTATTATACTAAACGAATTATCGATAGATAAGAATTTCATTAACAGGTCAAGTGATATATTTTTTGCAATTTCATTAGGAATGTCCACATTAATATTTACATTCATGTTTTTCCGTAATTTAAATTAAATTTAATGTTGCAATTAGGTCTTTCCTAATATAATTCAGCATCTACGGTCGTTGCCATGTAACTTAAATATTATGATACTCTTCTTCCTCTTAATTAGGATTCACTTACCATGAAACAAATCTGATTTTTTCAAATCGATATTAAACAATTTTGTTTAATTGATTTTATTCAATGAAAACAATTTTGTTTTGATTTTAATAAAATTATTAAATACTGAATATACTCGTACATGGGTATATTCTGCTAATTCATACAGAAACATCAACGAATAGCTATTTAAACAATAATAGCATAATAACAATGTATTGAAGTGATATTTTTTATTACTAAATTTTATATCCTCAATTATTGAAAACTCTCCAATTTTAATAAGTTGCATGCACGCGTTGCGCATTTATCTCTTCTAACTTTTTAACCATTCCAATTTTTCCATTTAAAATTAATTTCAGTTTTCTTATTCTAATTATATTTTCGTCTTCTAACCAATTCAATTATTATTGCTTTCAAAATTACTTTTTTTTAAATATCCAAAAATCTCTTCTTAAGCATCCAAATGCTGATTAAAATTATCCAAACTGTCAATAAAATATAATTTTTTATTTATATATCAACTCATTTAAAAAAACATTTATTCACAAATCCTCAAAATATCTATACTACTAGAGACTCAATTTTATCAAAAATTAACGGAAACGTTATAAGCCATAAAATATTTAATTTTTTAAATATTATAACAAAAAAATATAAAATTTCGCAATATTCCAGTTCGAAATATAAAAATTCCAGTACTCATGAAAATTTATGACACAAAGGTAGGTTAGCAAACACAAAATTAAATGTTAATACCCGCAATGTCCTCCCTCTCGTGGTGACAAAGTTGCCAATCTAGATGGTAATTATAATAAGTATACCAAATTTACTTATTACACTCAGTTGGAGTAACATTAAACCATATTGTTATATTTTATTAATTTATTTAAATAGGTTATCCAAGTCTTTACGTTGGTTGTCTAAATCTAAGTATTGTTTTACTTATATAGATAAATATATAAATAGATTAAAGGATTATTATTAGGCCTAATCCGAGAAAGTAAATCGTCTAGGCAGTTTTATCTGTCTTCCATATCTTGTTCTTCTTGGAGTTTGTTTATTCCCCGCATCACTGGTATTGTTTATTATTGATCTGTTTATAGGGCTTTCCTGATTATCTGTTTCTTCTTTCTTTTCTTCCTTAATCTCATTTTTGTCTTCACTTTTACTTTCATATTCTTTATTTACTTGGTCTGTTTTGTTTGTTTTCTTCAAAGTTAAAAAATTAATTTTTCGTTTGCACCTGCTGATGCATCATTATTGATGATGCAAAAATTGCATGCAGAACGACGACGTTGTTGAGTTCTACAATTAGGTTGAAAGGATGCTAAGTATTCTCTTAGATACGCAAAATTCCAACTTTGCCTCGCAATTTCTCTCGTCTTCTTCGGGGCGCATCCGAAACCGCATTACACTTGACGAGAGAAATTGCGAGGCAAAGTTGGAATTTTGCGCATCTAAGAGAATACTTAGCATCCTTTCATCTTAATTGTAGAACTGCCTAGACGATTTACTTTCATATTCTTTATTTACTTGGTCCTGTTTATAGTATAGTCTCCAAGTCTTTACGTTGGTTATCTAAATCTAAGTATTGTTTTACTTATATAGATAAATATATACATAGATTGAAGGATTATCTCTATAACACATATTATTTCTTCTATTAAATTTTTGGGATATCTTTCTGAGAGTCGGAGTTTAAGCAGAGCGCAGAGGTTTTCTATAGGAGAAAGGTCCGGGCTCTGGGATGGCCACTCTATAACATTAATATTGGCATCTTTAAGGTAATTGGTACGGTGATTGATTTTGGTTTTTTGGAATTGACGGTGGTAATTGGTAATTTTGACACGGTGTATAGGAGCATTGTCCTGCTGCAGTATAAATTATTCACCAATTAGGCGTTTACCTTCTGGTATAATCGTATAATCACTTCTTTTAAAAGATTTAAATATACAGCAGCTTTGACTCTATTCCTTCTAATACCAAAATTTTTTCTGCCTCTGTTGAACATATACACCCCCAAATTATTAATCCTCTTTCTAATGATTTTAGTGTAAGTTTAGTACACTAATATGAGTATAATACTTCTGCTGTTTTCCTCCAAACGTACATACATCCTACCATGGCTGTATTTCAGACCAATGATAGATTTGTCAATCTATACGATTTTACGCCAATATAATTTGATGGTTTTAAAACATAATCTGAATAGAACTTTCATTTCTTTTAAATATTAATCTTACTAACAAAGAGTACTCTGCGAGCAACTCGACCATTTTTATTTACTTCGCGCAGACGATGTCTTACCGTTTCAGTCGATATTTGATGTATGGTGTAATTTTCAACCTTTGCACGAATTTTTGGAGCGGATATGGTAGGATCTGAACACGAGATGGTTTGTATTTTAAGATCCTCCTGTTTAGTTGTGATTCTTGGTCGTTTTTATCCTTTAATTGCCACTGCTACTTCGGTTTTAAATGCTATTATAACTTTAAAAACCGAAGTTGGTGATTTATCGAATAATTTTGATATCTCGCGAATATTTTTGTCACGTCCGTACATTTTTAAAGTTAATTTACGTTCTTCTAACGTTAAATATTTAAATTTGACCATACTAGTAGTGCTTTAACTTTTGATAATTCTATAATAATAAATATTAATGTTCAGCAAAATAATTTGAAATTAAATTACCTTGTTTCACTTCTAACTCTTTTGAGTTTTTCGTTCGGTCAAGATAGGTCTAAAAATCGCTCAACCTGGAAAAAATTAGCGGGTGCAATTTTTTTTCTAATTTATGGACGGTGTTTGGTAGTGTAAATCTCGATTTTCAGGAAAATCCGCCCATTGCGTTTGCCGCAATCTTGATTTAAAGGGTGATTTTTTGTTTTTTAAATTACATATGTGGTAACCTGGACTTCGTGGTTGGAAAGGCGGACCTGACGGTGTTGCTAAAAAATAGCTTTAACCTACCTTTCTTCCCTTTTGTTCCAGATCACTTTTCTTTAATCGCTGCCACCAGATCTAGTTTAAAGATGTAACGAGATAGTAGATCAGCTCGTTTTGATTGGGTTGTAGTAGCGTGAACTTTTAGGAGACGTAGGGATAAGATAAACAATACTTTTGCAACACCAAAATTAAATAGTTTGAAATTATAATTAAATTTATTAAAATCAAAAATATAGGGGGAGATACAAAAGAAAAATAATATAACAAAATAATGCAATACTAAAGATTAAGACACATGAACATGGGTAAAAAAAATAATAATAAAATCGATCGCGAATATACAGAGTGAAATAAAATGTTTTATTACTAACCTTTTTCCTATAATAATTCGAGCAACGGCTTTGGCTGGTTGTTGTAGAAATTGTCACTTTAATTTAATATAATTTAATTAATTGAATTTAAAAACAAAATATCACTTTGTGATTGAAATTATAAAAGCAAAAATGAAAATCAAAACTTCGAGTGACCTCCACCGAATTTATAACATTTTTACGTCTTTGTCTTTAGGTTCTCATAAAGTTCGTTAAACCAAAATTAATTTGTTTTGCCTCTTAGCTCTGCTAATTGCATTTCGATGTAATCATTGCTCGAATTATTGGAAGATCTTGTGAGAGCGAACTCATAATTTTACTATTCTAAACAATTTTGAGTGGCTTGAGCCCTTAGATACCTAAGTTTTCCCACTTAACGCTCTTGTAAAGCTAATTTAGACGTCCGATTTCTCGTCAAGTGTAACTTTTAGTATCTGAGCGCTCTTAAAAATGATAATAACTTATCAGCCCCTTGGTTTCTAAATTAATAAAAATATAAACAATTTACTTAAAATTTATGTGTGACCAAATTGCAATATTCACCTTTTGAATTTACAAAGTTTAGTTTAAAACAAAATTATAAAATTGGCTTTAGAATTAAAAATATACTAACAACTAAAATGAATATGATTTCGCGAATATATCAATAAAAGAAATGTTGCAATTTGTCAATTTGCAATAATATAATTGGTTTTTATTTTAAATGTAATTAAATTTAGTGTAAAAGAAATTATATATTTAGGGATAAAAAAAATAGGGGTGGAGTACTACACATACTCGCTTATTTTCAACTTGAGAGTAAAAATGAAGATAACTTGATCTTGAAAATAATTAAAAGTTAGGTTCTTATAATTTTTACGATAAGAGTGATATTTATCGAGTTTAGGGTGAAAAACGTGTTTTTTGTCAATTATGTAGTTTATTATTAATGTTTAATCCTACCTAACTAGCTCGTAGTTAGGTAGGGAATTTTCTTTCCCACACTTTGCACTGTACGGGTGCAATTTTGACGTGAATACGTCTTTAAAATCGGTAACACATTCAAAAATTTAAAAAAATATGTAACGAAAAATGTGTGTGTACAAAAAGTTCACCCTACATGTTCAAAAATTAAAAAAATATATGTAAAGCCCGTGTCTCACTATAAAAATTTCATAAATATTTGTATAAAAGTTTGTATACAAACGATTTGGATAGTGTGACAGAGCACTAGTTTTATAAAAACGACGGACGTCAAAATTATTTATGGTGCTTGTATTTTCACGATGTGAAAAAAAGGTTTTTATACAAACTAACAGTTGAACAAATTACGCACGTCAAAATTATTCTATGGTGTTTGTAGTTTCACGATGTCATGAAAACGTTTTTATACAAACTAAAAATTTAGAATAGTTTCTATAATTTTTATGAAAGCAGGCATCCTATTGGCTGTTGACACCCCACTAAATTTGAATTTAGGTTTAAAAAAATTCTAGAATTGGTATCCTGAGCATCTGTAATTTGTTGGTTGGTAATACCCACAATTTATGGCAAATAAAAATATTGGAAACTGAAATACTGGCTCTTAATCAATATTAACAGATTTTATAATTATAAAATAATCTTGATCTTAATATTTTTTTGCATCAAAAAAAAAAGTCAAAACAAGAAAAAAAGAAAATTCTATTAAAACGTCTCTTCATTATTAATATCGTTTTTAAAAATTTCTATTTCTGCAGATTCTTCTTTTTTCAATTTTTGACGTGAATACGTCTACAAAATCGGTAGCATGTTCAAAAATTGAATGAAAATATGTAACGAAATGTGTGTTTAAGGTGTAACGCTGTTTGTGTGAGTCTAATATGGATTATAGTATTATTAGTATCATTCGAATATCCTTTAAATACTTAATAATTATAATACTCTTGTAATATGTAGGTACATATTATATCACAAACTTTATACATATAAGAACAAAAAGCAACAGAGAACACTTACGAAAACAACTTGATATCACTATTAAACCATTATTATGTCATTTTGATATCAGTTGAATAAATTGCCAATATTCAGCAAAATCTTGGAAGTTGTTTTCATGTTTTCAAATCGATGTTATCCGATCGGTAGACCTGGGCAAAAGCGGGTATCCATGGACGACGTATTCACGTAAAACCTAACGGCTATGTCACCGAACATAGCCTCGAAGCCTAGGCTTCCATTTTTTTAAATTTAATTTAAATGTCCTTTAAAATCTATTAAATAGTACTATTGTTCAAAAATAAACTCAGTCACTGATTTTTTTTACTTTTTCGACTTGACTGAAAAATTATTCAAGTTATATATATTGTGATGACCCGCTTGTAAAAATTGTAAAATAAATAGAACTTTAAAATAAAACTTAAATCTTCTTCGTCGGGCCACCCATTTTTTTATCACATGAGACTCTTCTTTAATTTACTTAGCACTTTTAAAAAAATTAAAAATCAAACACTTTATTTAAAAACTTAAACTCAAAAAAAACTTTAATTAACGTAACTTAAAAACTTAAATACAATTGGAACGGACAAAAACACGTCCGCTCGCTTGGCTGTCCGCCATCATAAGCTCCCTCTCCACCTTTTGTATTTCACAAACTTAACAATAAATAATACCAACTTAAATTATTAACAATTAAAAATTATACATGATGATTAAAATTATTTACAACACAAAATATTTACAAAAATTAAACAATTATTTTTATCAAATTAATTAATCAATTTTGAACATGACAATATATATAATGTTTATTTACGGAATGCTATTCCTTATAACTATATAATACAATAATTAAAATAAATAAAATTAACAAACAAGTTTAAACATTATGGACTACATATGTAAAGTGTGTCGAAGCTGCGTTTTAAACTTCTGCAGAGAATTCGAGAAGAGGTCAACGTCGAGTCTGTCGGCACGGTTTTGTATCCTTGAAAGCGGTGAGTGAATCCCATAATTTGTTCTGTGAAAATCGGCCAGGAACAGATCTGGGTTGCAAACTACGAGCGAGTGAACCGAAAAATTAATCCTTATCAGGAGCGCTGGACAATTGATTCTGTTGTTCAATAAATTGAAGAGGAAGCATATATCTAGGTACTTCCGCCTATTTTACAAACGAGACAAACCCAAGTAACTTAGTAGCAAATCGTAATCCAGGTCGAAGCAGATATGGAACTTAAAACAAACGAACTTTGCGAATCTTCTTTGAATTTTTTCAAATCTGGTGATGTGCGTCGACTGGTATGGATGCCAAACAGTTGAACAGTATTCAAGTTGCGACCTAACAGAGGTAATAAACAGCAAGTTTAAGACTCTCATGCAGGTGAATTCTTGAGCGTGTCGTATTATAAAACCCAACATACTATTGCTTTTATTAATAATATTATTTAGATGTGATGTAAAGCTAAAATTTGATTCCACCGTCACACCTAAATCTTTGAAATTCGTAACAGTTTCAATCGTACTTCCTAACAATTCGTATGTATGATATATACGGTTGATCTTCCTCGAAAAACAAAGAAACTTGCATTTAGAAATATTTAACTCAATATAATTGGCGCTGCACCACGATTCAAATGACCGTAGATCATTGAAGATCAGACGGTAGTCATGATTGGAATTAGCGTATTTGAAGATTATTTAATCGTCAGCATATAGCAAGAATTTACAAAACTTGAAGACCTGTTTGATGTCGTTGATGTACAGGAAGAATAACAACGAACCCAGATGAGAACCTTGGGGAATTCCGGATTTTACCAGTATGTCACGAGAGTACGAATTGCTGATCTTTACCCTTTGGTGTCGATTGGTCAGGTAGGACAAAAGCCAGTTGAGTATGTTAACCCCCAAACCAAGTGATAAGTGATAAACTGAATCTCGTTATTACATTCATGCGCGTCGATGACGTAACGTATAAGATCTAATCGAGGAATTCCATGTCAAAACGTCGAAAATCAAGACATACGGTAAAGTCCTCGATGTTCTCAAAAACCCGATGCCTGTGCTAACTCCTGAGAGCATCATGACAGATTTTGAAGTCGCCCGGACAAGGCATTAATAACAGCGGATGTTTTTTTCCATTTAAGTCAAAAAACCATATGATTCGAGTCCAGTGCGAGAACATTCAGTTCTAAGTTAATATTCGAAAGTTGGCTGCTTTGGGTTTTGTTCCCGTCGCCGAAATGATTTCTCAATCTCTTAAGAAACTCATTCAAACCGAGTTTTTTCAGGCCCGTAGCCAAGGGGGGGCACGTACCCCTCCCCCCGAAATGTTAAAAAAAACAACGTTTGTTTGTAATAATAAAAAATCCCGGAAGGGGATCCCCCGAAAATGTTAGTTTTTTACAAAAGACCTTTTATGGGTGCCCCCGTCCGAAATGTCCGAAATGAAATCCTGGCTACGGACCTGAGTTCTTTATTACTAACGGCGTTGCCGCCAGCATTAAGTCCATAGCACTGTCGTATGGTAAGCGTAACCTGGATGACCATCTGACTGGTATCGTCTATAACTTTGAATTCCAGGATAGTTGATACAATTGTGTTTAAAACACCTTTTGCTTTTTATTTTGTGAAATAAATAAAAAAAGGTTTAATTTTCGCAGTGGCGTATTTAGAAACTGTTTTTTGGGGGGGACAGACTAAATATTTTCCGGAATCTCTTTAATCCGTTCATGCGCGTCAATGGTAAAACCTTTGACAACTTCCAGAAATCAAAAAAATTCAGGCTAAAGTATATTCAATCAAAATTTTATTAAAAAATAAAACATTATTTTTATCAAAGAGGGCTTCTGGGATACAATCCGAGTCATCCTTGGGGGGGGGGCAATTGCCCTTTGCCCCCTCTAAATACGCCACTGAATTTTTGACGCTTTGACTTCAACCTCTTTGATTTCAACCTTTTTATTTTTCGACATTATTGCTTTTCTGATTATTTTTCCATCAATTTGTAGGTGAAATTCTCGACATATAAAAAATTTAAAAACTTTATATTTTTTATATTTATAAATAACTGTTAGTTTGATTTGCACCCCCAGAGAACTACCCTATTTATCAATGTAACTCTTTTTATAATTTTTTCTGAAATTCAGAGCATATTTTGAACTCATTTGGTGTTTCAGAATTTTGCCTAGTTTTTAGTGTCAAATACCCCAATGTGCGCCGCTTAACATGTTACATGGCAAGGACTGTAGCTGTTAAATTAAATTAGGAAAGACCTAATTGCAACATTAATGTAGTTATGTCGAAAAACATGTATATTGACATTATTACGGAAATTCCTAATTACACTGCAAAAAATATATCACTTGACCTGTTAATCAAATTCTTATCTATCGATAATTTGTTTAGTATAAAAAGCTTTGTGTTGCCAAAACAAAATAAAACTTTAACAGAAAACAATGCATAAATACATTTTTTTATTATCCGTTATAACGGTCTGTGCGGTTTCATGTGGTGAAATACAAAGTAAGTTTAAGATTGAAAATTTTAAAATTATTTCTATTTTTTTGTTACTTTTGTTTTAAATTTATTGTTTTGAACATTTCTTTGCATACCTTTTAAGGCTTCTATATAACGTCCGTCTATTATATATTTTATATTTTATATATTTTTTTTTTTCGTATATTTTCAGCTTGACGAACTAGAATTTGAAGCATGCGGACGAACAGACGGACGGACATGTACGAATGTTTTCTATACTATTGAAGTGTTTTATGCAATTTACAATAAAAAAGCATAGGCACGTTATACCTAAATATTAACATAGATTTACCCACCTACAAAAATAATTATCCGACAATCCGATATTTTAATGCGGGCTTCATTTGGAATTTTTCTATATTATCAATATTCTAATCTATATTTTTAATTGCGGTCGTCCGAGTTCCGTCTTTTTACTATCTGTAATAATTGATGCCGTACTATAGTATACGAGAATTTTAAAGGGGAACTTTTTGATCAATTCCTTGTCGGGAACTCGGTTGCTGTCAACACCTAAAGATATATAATGTTGATTTTTAGAACTGGATTTAGTACTGGATCCTAGTTTACCGGAAACGACAATAGAACAATGCATAAATTGTATATGCTACGCAAAAACTGGACAGTGGGATATCGACCTGTGTGGTCCTCGATTCATAACACTTGCTTTTTGGAAAAATGCCCCAACTGAAAAAAACCAGAATTGCATTTTAAATGCTATCAAAAGTTATACAGAACAATTTGGAGCAATGGTAAGAAATAATAAATTGTTATATTGTATAAGTGTTCAGTTTTCTAACTTCTGATTTTTTACCCTAAGAATTGCAATTTTGATGGAATTCCTACCGCAGTCTTCAATCAAGTCCATTCTTGTCTATCCAATGTGATCCAAGAAACAAGCGGAGGTAGATATAAGCGTAGTAATCAACATATAAATTTCAATATTAATCAACACGGGAATGGAGATGGTAATAATGCAACTCAAAAACTACAAATTAATATTAAACGCCGTTAAAGTTAATAAAAAATTAGGTAAATAGCACGTGGCAATGCCAATTAATATGTAAAAGTGACAGGAACACTTAAGTTTAGTGGTATTTAAAAAAATGTAATTATATTTCCGAAACAACCAGTATTTTTTTAAGTTTGTAATACTATGTAATTAGGGTAATCAAGTAAAAAAATTATATAAAAAGTTAAAAAAAGTGCACTAAAAAGTAAAAAATAAAATGTTTAAAATAACAAAAAAGCTTGTTCTCGTTCTCGTATGAACAATATGTTCTCGTAGAATTTTTTATGAGGTTTCTATTACCCAAAGGTTTGGCAGCATTTGCGACAATTTCACTAATTCCAGGTTTATTTGTGTCAAGTGTAATCGATGAAATGCGATGCACATTTACCAGTAAATCAATCTTTGTGCTAGCATCGAATTTCATAAATTTTGATTGTGTGAATGTGTTGGTGTTATAAATAATTAAAAGAATGTTCAAATATGACAATGATAAAAGTTCACTGATTAAAATTAAATTTTATTGTACCTTGTGGTTACGCCACTGTTTCGCTCTAATACGGGTGCTCCTCGTTGAATACAGGACGGTATTCATCTAATGGCATAAATGGCATCTGCCATTGTACCGATGGCTTTTCGAAGAAACTCGCTTCGATCGATAATTATCTATATCCAAATTCTTGCAATTGGCGGTTGCTGTAGATAATATTTTCTAAATGCTTTCTGTCCAATTTCCAAAATGGCTCATCAACTGCGTCGTAACGGAATTCGCAGATGGCGAAATTATTTGGAATTAATTAATCGTTATTGGTGAAAATCTCTCCAAAAGCACAAAATTTGCAGACCCTGCAAAAGTTTTACTCTATGCTCTTTCACGATCACCAGGAGAATCCCGTCTTCCAATTGTTCCCAACCTAACTATACGAATACCCCAGGTATGTAAATTTTTATCCACACTCACGAACAACTTAAATTTGGATAACCGATGGAAATGGCGTTTTGTGTTAAAAGTTAGTGTTTACAGTTTTATAATTAACCTACTGCTATTACCTTTGAGCAATCGGTGTTGCTCAACGAAACTATTTTAAATAAAAACAATGAAAAATAAAACTTTACCCGTTACACGACAGTATTTATGCATAGTTTTCTTTTGAATTTACATTTAGTTTTGCAACACAAGGCTATTTATACTAAACATATTATCGATAGATAAGAATTTGATTCAAGTTCAATGTCAAGTTATATATTTTATGCAATTTAAGTAGGAATTTCCAAAATAGTATTTAATCAAGGTGATTCCCAGGAAAGTTGATGATTACGACACAACAAAATCGTATGAACTAAGCCAAGAAATCCTAGTCAAATGAAGTGTCTCTTTTTGCGTCGGGAGTTAAAAACAAAGGTAACCAATGTATTCTTATTTTAAATTAAAATACACTTTATTTGACTAGAAATTCTTGGCTTAGTTCATATGATTTTGTTGTGTCGTAATCGTCATCTTTCCTGGGAATCACTATATTAAATGATTTTCGTACTGTAATGTCAAAACGTAAACTCAAATTTCCCACCAAATCCCCAACCTTCGAAACCCTACTCTAACCTCCTAAGCGCTATAATAATGGTGGCCACCACACGCGAAATGCCGTATCGTCTAAAATGCTAGGACCCCACGTCGTAACCTACACTCGAGACATTACCCCCACGTCGTAGTATTTCCTTCGTAGTGATGAATGAACTTTAGCAGTAGCAAATTGAGTTAGGAGAAACGTAAAGTGAACACATATAAAACACAGAGCAGTTTAAATAGTTATAATTTGTAAATCATTGTCGTATAATTTCAGTTTACACATTGTAGTTAGCTTTTTGTCATTTTGTTTGTCATTTCAATATTCATAATTGTGATCGGGCAAATTACATATATTGTCATACTCATATGTGGTCAAAATGCATAATTCGTTATTAATCAAATATACAGGGCAAGTCAGCACATGAATCAACTGATACCTTTAGTATCATCATGTACTGGATAAACATAACAATTTAATCCCAAACATAAAAGCAAAACACACGAGCCTCGAAAGTGACCTACACAAAATGGCCTCCGTACAAAATAACCCAAACTTTAATCTCATTCATAGAATCTAGGAGTATCTGCAGTTTTTGTGTTGTCAGTATTGAGCTTTTTAGCTAGTCATAGGTGATAATAATCTACCATATGTGGTTCTAACATTAGCCTGTGAGCACGCCTGCACATGAGTTCTTGTGATGATTAAAGTTTATAAATTATAAAACACATGTTCATTTAATTCGATTGCTCCAAACTCGTGCCTTTTGAATTTAATTATATTACATTAATATTTACCTCTAGATTTGCCGAACCACAATAATTAAAATAATATAACACAATAGTACAACAAATAAATTTAGGTCGCGTGTAAACACGTCTCGTCTGCTGGACCACCCCAATCTAACCGGTCGCCATTAACGGTCCCTTCCTCCCCGTTGTAGCTCTTCTTCTCCCACCTTTTTTGGTTGTGTCTCAACTCACGTCCTTTCGTTAGATGGTTGGCAATATTTTACGTTCAGCACTTCCAATGTAATATATGTGTATTTGACAGTATGTTTTAATCCTTTAAATCGTTCATTAAGCGCCAAATATAAATTACGTAAATATCATTACAGTACTTTAAAATCAGTGGCGGCTCGTCGATTTCTTATTTTAATTGTCAAGTTACTATAAAACAAAGACATACCTATGTGAGGTAGAGAGAAATCCCCATCCCGAATATTTTCAGCAGTTTGCAAAATTTGACAAATCCACCGAAAATCCACAGAGCAGGATTATCAATGTATACACCCCTAGGCACAAGCTTTTTAGCGCTCCCCAAAAAAATGTTTCTAGAAAATTTTGAGCTCAGACTCACTGTTCCTAAAATTTGGAAATTAACCTGAAATTTTTGTACTAGAAAAATAATTATACAATACAATACAATATATAGTCTTACATTCCCGAAAGGAATATGACTGTCCATTTTGGACTTAACAAATCCGTTTGTTGAGGTGGATTAATCCTCATTGACTTTACATTTTACATCCATATATTTACAACTTAACACTTGTTCTTGCGTCCATTGTCATTGCCTTCCAAAAAGTCCTATCCTTCACTTTCTCTCTCCAGTTCACGACCCCCATACTTTGCAGATCCCCTATCACTTGGTCATACCATCTTAAGTCCGGTCGTCCTCTCCCGCGCTCCTGCATCGGTTTACACTCCGTGATCCGCCTTATCACATCATTCTCCTTCTTCCGCAGGATGTGACCAAACCATTGCAATCTATGCGATTTGATTACTTTGACGATGTCTTCATTTCCAACTGCTCTCAGTATCTCATGATTCATCTTGGGTCTGGTTTCTTGTTCAGCAATTTTTATTGGTCCCAGTATTTTACGCATTATCTTTATTTCAAAAACTTTCATCGTTTCTTCCTCTCTTCTACTATAGCACATCGCTTCTGTCGCGTACGTAGCCACCGGTCTAATTATTGTCTTATATATCTTGATCTTTGTTTTTTTTGACAGCTTCTTATCGTTCAGAAAGTTTTTGTTCGCGTAGTAGGCTCTATTTGCTTGTTGCAATCTTCTTTCTAATTCTTGTTCTCTTTTGTTTCTATTATTTAATTGTGTTCCCAGGTATACGAAGTCGTTTACCTCCTCGTATGTGTGGTCTCCGATTTTCAGTTCACCTAGGTCTTGTATTTCTCCTCGTTGACATCTCATATATTTTGTTTTCTGTTCATTTATTTCCAAGCCCATTTGCTTCGCTGTTTCTCTTATATCTTGAGTTCTGCTTGTTAATTCACTTTTCGATCTTGATACAATAACTACATCGTCCGCATATGCTATCAACTGCGTTTCCTTGTTGATTATTGTGCCGTTTACTTGTATCTTCCTCATGATCTTTTCTAGAAGTATGTTGAACAGGGTTGCCGACATAGCATCTCCCTGTCTCACTCCACAATTTATCAAGAAATCTTCAGTCTCTCCACTTGAGGTTCTAACACAAGCTGCTGTTTCTTTTAATATCATGCGTGTAAGTCTTATTAGTTTGCCGGGTATTTCTATTTCTTGCATTGTTGCCATCAGCTTACCTCTCTTAACCTTATCAAAAGCTTGTCTAAAATCGATAAAAATCATATACATGCTTATATTATATTCACGGCTCTTCTCCATAATCTGTCTCATTACATATATCGCATCTACCGTCGATTTACCTTCGACAAAACCGCACTGGTAATCTTCTATTTTATTTTTCATCGCAAGCTTTATTCTTTTGTTTAATATCGTTGACAGCACCTTGTATGTTACATTCAACAGTGTAATTCCTCTGTAATTCTCACACTTGTCCGTGTCTCCTTTTTTCTTTATTGTAACAATTATTCCTTCTCTCCATTTTTGTGGCATTACTTCTTCTGTCCATATTTGTTTTACAAGTTCATAGACCCTTCGATATAATAATTCTCCGCCATATTTTAGCAATTCTGCTGCAATACTGTCTTTGCCAGGGGACTTTCCATTTTTCATGTTCTTAATTGTCTCCGCTATTTCTTCATATGTTGGTTCATCTATTTGTTGTTCTTCACTTATTATTGTTTCTTGTTCTTCCTCTGGTACGTCATTCAGTAGTTCTTGAAAGTATGTCATCCATATCTGTTTTATTTTTTCTGTGTCGTCTTCTATTTTATTGTACTTATCTCTCATTCCCCTCGTTTTGATTCTGTGTCCTGCTTTCTGTTTCTTCAGTTTTTCATAAAACACCTTACTATTATTTTGTCTGTTATTCTTCTCTATATCTTCCATTATGGCTTCCACCCATTTATTTTTTTTCTTCTTGTATAACTTGTATGCTTCACTTCTTTTTCTTTTGTAATTCTCTTTATCTCTTTCTTCATTTGTGTTAAGGTATGCCAATCTTGCTTCTCTCTTCTTTTTTTCCATCTTCTCACAATCCTCGTCAAACCAACTCTTATCTCTCTGTACTTGTCTATATCCTATCACTTTCTTTGCTGCTGTTGTTATACATTCCGTGATATTCTCAAATTCTTCATCTACATCGTTACTTTTTTTTACTGTTTTTTATATATATTTGTATCGTATTTTCATAATTTTCCCTTATTTTGGCATCTCTTAGTTTTTCTGTTGCAAAAAGTTTACTTTTGTTCTTCTTTATGTTGTTTATCGCTTTCTTCATTTTTATTTTTGTCACTACTAAGTAATGATCCGTTTCAGCATTTGCTCCTCTATATGATCTTACATCATTAATCAATGATTTTCGCTTCCTTGTAATTAAAACATGGTCTATTTGGTTCCCTTCATCTTGTTCTCCTCCGGGCCAGACCCAGGTTATTTTATGGATCTTTTTGTGTTTATATCTGGTACTGCAAATATCCATATCTAAAGCTGCTGCCATGTTGCAAAGTCTGTTTCCATTATCACTTGTTTTGCTATGTATCGTATGCTCTCCCGCCACATCGCTTACATACTCTTCTTTCCCAATTTTTGCATTAAAATCTCCCATCAATACCAATGCATCTTTCCTTTCGCTTCTCTCACATAATTCTTCTAGTTCTTCGTAGAATTTTTCTTTTTCTATATTATTGGCTTCTTCCGTTGGTGCATAAGCACAGATTATTGTCATATTTGTGGATTTCTTTCTTATTCTCAAGTATGCTATTCTTCCGTTTACTGGTTGGAACTGCATTATGCTGTTTTTTTCATCATTTCTTACCATAAAGCCTACTCCGCTTCTTCCCTGCTCTTTCTCTCCCGAGTATAACATAGTATATTCCTTGCCAGTTACCTCTCCTTGACTCTTCCATCACTTAGGTGTGTGGGTCGATCGGCGACTGACCCTGCAAAAACACATTAATTACGTGTGCGATAAAGCCACGACCTTAGTAAGATCTCTTCAGCGAAAGGCCAAGGCAAGCTGGAACATTCCACACTATGACTCTATCAGAAGGATCTACCAGGGGGCAGTAGTCCCCATCGTGGCTTACGGAAGCGAGATCTGGATTCATAGAGTCACGGATAGGTATATAAAAGCAAAACTCCTGTCGACCTACGGTCTGTGCGGCCGCCTGATTAGCAAATGCTACAGGACTGTTTCATCAGAGGCGGCAGGAGTCTTGGCAGGGCTTCACCCACTTGACATAGAACTTCAAAGGAGAATTGCTTGGGGTGAACTTAAAAAAGGGCGATCTGTAAAATTTTTGGATCAACTTTTCGATCCAAAACAATACAGATATAAGACCCGGCTCAAAACTGCATTAGAAGAAAGGATAAAAAGTACTTGGCAGGAAAGGTGGGACCATGGAATCGAAGTAATCAAGGCGCGAAACTTGATGAAAAGAAGAAAGGGGAACAGTACTGTGAGCAAAGAAACAAAAAGTGGAAACCCAGCGAATAATGGAAAATCGAAAATTCGTAGAAGTAAGATTGATATGAAAGCCAGGACCGACTCGAGTATTATTTGGACACAAAATCGCATTAAAAGCGACGAAAGGGTGAAAGGCCCTTACCAGAAACGATGGCAGAAAAATCACGCTTGGAAGACCTGCTAAAACAGGCATTTTTGTAAAATATAAAAGTTTGAAATTTTCTGACCCGACCAATTTGTCGGGTGGTAAATAATTTTGTATTTATTTTTATATATAAATAAAGACTTAATCTGACTCTTCCATCTATCATCAGGGCAAGATACAGTGATGACAAGCACCAAGCATCCAGCAGTCTTTGTAGAGTCTACAAAAATCGACTAATGGAGCATGTCAATTCGATTTCCTCAACTTCCGATTCTAATCATGCGTAATCTTAAAATCCTTCAACAAAACCTCAGAAACTGCGAAACCGCAACAGCCGATGCCCTAAGGCTGTTGACGGAAGAAAACTTCAATATTGCCATCTTTCAAGAACCATACAGCTATCATACCAACAACAATATTTTCTCACTTCCATACCATCCAAATATCTTCTCAGCCGCCATCTCTAGTCAAAAATTCAACTCTTGCAATGTAATAAACAGAAAACTTCAGGACAACTCTACCTTCACATTTCATAAAAATCTTTCAAACCAATTCTTCACAATCATTTCTGTTTCCACAAACAAAAACAAACCTCCAATATTCATTATAGGAATCTATCTTCCACCTTCCCTATCAGATATTGACTCTTCCTTGAAACTTCTAGATAGAGCGTACGTACCTGCGGGAGTAGCCAAGTCTACCTATGCGGAGATTTCAACTGCAGATCAAAGCTATGATATGACGAAGTTAATTCCAACGACCGTGCACTCGCCCTAGAAGAATTCATAACTCAAAACAATCTAACTATACACAATAAACCAGGCAAACCTTTCACTTACGAAAACACTAGGGGAGGAAGAAGCAACATCGATCTAACCCTGGGAACCTCCAATACATTCAACTCAGTCTCTAACTGGGACATCTCCGAAAAAGTCATTTTAACCGATCATAAAACTATTACCTTCAATATAAAACACCCAGACCCTCCTAAAGTTACAATAGTCAAAAACAAAAATCCGAACACAATTTTGCCCCAAACAATTTCAGAATTCCTCACACCCTGGGTAGAACTTTCCACCCCAATTTCAGAACAACTTGACACCCCTACCAAAATTGACAATTTTACCCGCTCCCTTCATGACATCATCCAGGAATTAATAAACACTCATGCTCATTACAAGAAAATCTACGTTGGCCGGCCAGATTGGTGGACGGACAACGTAGAAAAAGCTAGGAAAAATTACCTAAAAAAGAAATCTCTTCTCTACAAAAACAAAAACGAAAACTTAAAACAATCCCTGTATGATGCCATGATGGGAAAAAAGGAATTATTCCAGAATGCCCTTAAAAATTCCAGAAATAACAGCTGGAAGAAATTCGTAGAAAACGACTTACTCAGCGACCCCTGGGGAATAACCTACAAATTAGCAGCGGGAAAATTCAGGAAGCAGGCCTTACTGACGTCTTTCCGCAAGGAGGACGGCATGGAGACCCTGCATCCAGAAGAAACCCTAAACTACCTCATGGGAAAGCTACTGCCAGACGATGACCAAAACTCAGATCTCATTGTGGATCACCAAACAATGAGAGCTGATTTTGAGAGTCTGGAGACAGCAGCCAACCCTAAGGATCATCAAGAAGTCACCCTAAATGAATTAAACCAACTTATCCGCACCACCCAATCTAAAAAAGCTCCAGGGTTTGACCTGATACAGGGATCATTCCTAAAACTCATTTACTGCACCATCCAAATCCCGCTACTAAACCTATATAATGCCTGCCTAAAATATTCTCATTTCCCAACACTCTGGCAAAATGGGATCCTGAAAGTTATCCTCAAAGATGCTTCAGGAGACCATGGCGCTGTTAAAAACTACAGACCGATCACCCTACTCCCTGTATTCGGAAAAATCCTGGAGAAATTAATAAAAACCAGACTCTTCAATTCCAAAGTTCCCTTCCACTCTCCCTTCCAATATGGATTTGTCAATAACAAATCCACCATTTCCGCAGTCACCAAACTAATCAATACCATCCAAGCCGATAACAAAAATTAGGGGTGCACGGCAGCCCTGTTCTTTGATATCTCCGGGGCCTTCGACAATCTCTGGTGGCCCGCTCTCTTTCACATCTTGTGTAAGAGGAATACGCCCCAGGGACTCGTTGGAATCCTCAGAAGCTACTTGAGGAGCAGACACGTCACCCTTCAATCCGGATCTACTTTTGTTGGAAAGAGAATCACCAAGGGGTGTCCCCAGGGATCGGTCCTTGGGCCGGTCCTATGGAACATCCTATTGGATGATTACCTTTCTGACGAAGAAGAACTAAATTTACCTGACGAGACAACCCAAGCTTACGCGGATGACCTTGGTAAAATTATCAAGGCCAAAAACCGTAAAGACCTGATACTGAAACTCCAAAACGCTGTGGACAGACTGGACCGCTGGTGTAGGCGCATGAAAGTCTCTCGGCAACGAAGACAAGAATCATGTGCTTTCGCCCGGTAAGGTCGTCCAATACAGACATCAAAATCTTGCTAAACCATTCCACAATCAAAGTTGTCAAGGAGTTCAAATACCTTGGCATGCTTCTTGATGAAAAACTGACCTTTCAACCACATATCAACATGGTATGCTCAAAAGCGAACAACCTGATCATTGGACTACAACGCAGGGCAAGAGCCAGCTGGGAGACGGATCTTCGAGAGACCATGACCAAGATTTATAAAGGGGCGGTTGTCCCCATCGTGGCTTACGGAAGCGAAATCTGGTCATGGAGGATCGAGGAACGATACACGAAAGCCAGGCTCTTGTCTTGCTATGGCCTAGCCTGTAGACTAATGATCAAAGGTTACAGAACAATCTCCTCCCTGGCGGCTGGGGTCATTGCGGGGATCCATCCCCTGGACCTAGAATTAAGACGACTACATGCAATGAAATCAATCCAGAATAGACGAATCACTCAGTTTTTGGGACAAGAAATTGTCCCACAATACTTCTGATCAATAACAGAAATTAAAAATGAACTAATCCTAATCATCCAGGCCATATGGCAGGACAGATGGGACAACTTCGAATATGGCCGCATAACCCACCAGATAATCCCAAATATACACCCTAGACTACAAATAGAAACCAACTTCGAAACCACTCAACTTCTGACCGGGCATGACGAATTCGGGAGACACCTCAAGAGATTGGGGAAGAACCCGGATGGATTGTGCCCGGCCTGCAACATTCTGGATGAACCCTTGCATAGGATCCTGGACTGCGTTCAATACAGGGAGGAAAGGAAGGAGGTGGAATCTTTCTTCACCGAAAACCCACCCCTAAACCTACCGGAACTGTTTGAACGCACTCCCCGGGACCTACTGCATGGGTACCTACGAATCAAAACAGAACTACAAGATGAACCCACCGATAGTGAATAACGACGCCTAGCATACCAAACCCAAATTTTGACAAAACAAGAGTACTCCATGACCCTGACAAAGAGAAAACTAACACGACAAGAATATTAATCAAATGAATAAAAATTGATAGGAGTACTCTACAATTAATATACACACCTATTAAAACAAGAAAATTGAAATCATTAGATATGCATGTTTGATAAAAATTGGAAATATGTTACAGGGATGGCCCCAAAATTTGAACAAAAATTGAAATTTAAAACTATATTTTATGTGTAATGTTAAATTTTGACCAATGACAGCACCCGACCAATTTGTCGGGTTATTAAGTTGGTACTTATTTTGTGTAAATTTTTACTATAAATAAAGAACTTAAGTTGACTCTTCCATCTGATTTCCTGCAGCGCTGCTATTTCGATCTTATATCTCTTTAGCTCATTCTCGACTTCCTCCATTTTTCCCGGTCTCAACAGTGTTCACACATTCCATGTTGCAATTCTAATTATATCATCCTTTTTACCATTTGCCTTTCTCTTATTTCTATTCTTTCTTTTTTTCTGTATTAGCTCATCTTTTTCCGTTTCATGCCTTATTCGATTATCTTCCCCAGCCTTTATTATTGGAGCACCTGTCTGCCCAAGCAACATTTCAATCCTGGTAATTGCCTGTAAAATCAAAATGTACCTGGCAACCCTGAGGTAGGCCTGGCTGACACAAAATAAATAATAATTGACAGGTTATTTGCGAAAGTCCTGCGCTTGGCCTGGCTCAAGGCAACTGTAGGTTATTTTCCGTGCCTGAGAATCACCTGCGCTTATTGCTGCGATTTGCCTGCGCTTGGCCTGTCTCAAGTAAAATGCAGGTTAATATTTGTACCTGAGAATTACTTGTATTTATTGCTACTTTTTTTCTGCGCTTGGCCTGACTGAAGTAAAATGCAGGATATTATTTTTACCTGAAAATTACCTGCGCTTATTGCTGCGTTTCGCCTGCGCTTGCCCTGGGTATATTAAATTGCAGGTTTAAAAAATTGTCAAAACACGTGACAAATCCTGAATCTTTTTTTTATCAACAACGATTAAATTGAACAGTATTATTTAATGAAAGATATACAGTTTTTCAAATTTTAAGTATGATAATAAATTTTTTTTATTTAAGCAATTTGGAATTAAAATATTTTAAACTAATTTTTTGTCAGACATGATCGATAAGTAATTATAGTAGAATTAAATATTAATAAACAAATGTAATTATCAAAGATTAGCTAAGAAAACTATTAAAACAATAATATAATAATCGACGGCCTCAGCAACATTTATGTCCGTTTTCACCAACAATTCCTAACGTTAAGAATTCCCTAACTTTGAGATAAGAAACTCTTATGTCAAATCTGGTTTTCACCAAGCGCTAAAAGTTCCTAAAGAGCATTAAGAAATCCCTAACCTTAGGTATCCGATTTACCGACCCCTAACGTGTTAGGGATTCCTTAGCGGTTGTATTACAGGTATAAATTAGTGTTTATTCTTATTTTTCTCTCGCCATGGCTATTGTTAGATTTTTGGATTGTTTAGAGAGATTTGAAAATGAAAATTTTAATGTGGAATTTGTCGTAAGATTTAAAATTGAGGTTTTAAAATTAATAGTAGGATCTCTAGAGTTTATTAATGATAAATAAATATATTATTCATAAATGTGCATATTATTTATGACAATTATTTTGGATATTATTATTTTAGAAATCAATCAGTATCGCCCATAAATCAATTATTACTGGCATTACGGTTTTATGCTACCGTAATAAATATGTGGTTTTCCAAATGTGTTAGCAACAATTGGCTGTACACACATTAAATTGCAATCTCCAGGTAACTACTTATATTCATTTTGATACAAAATGTTTGTTTGACTGAAGGAAATTTAGTTGATCCAAACAAAATATTCTGTTATATATACGCAACTAAAGTATTTGTTTAACCCTAATAAAAATTTTGTTTGAGGTTTTTTAGTTGCCTAAAAGAAAAATTTTATTTAATTTGATTTTATTTTGATTTAAAATAAATGTTTTATTTAAAGTAATAAACAATTATTAAATTTAAACAGAACAAATTTAAACAATTTGTTTAATCTAAACAAATTTTAAAAAAAATATTTTTTTGAAATAACAAATTCAGTTTGTTTGATAGAAATAATTTTGTTTAAATCGAAACAAAATTTCTTTCTATTGAATAAAATAAATTAAAACAAAATTATTTATTAAATTCAAACAAAACGTTTTTACTGTGTATAAATTCAAATATGACATTTACAACCCGTATTAGTTCATTTGTCCGCTGTAAAGAATACCTAGCAAGGGAGCTGCTCGTTAAGAAATTCTTATGTTGGTGAAATGCAAATTTTCCTAAGTATTATTTTAGGGAATACCTAGCGTAAAGAATTCTTTGCTAGGGAATTCTTAAATAAATATTGGTGAAAACGGGCACTACAGCCCTCTTCTTAATTAAGTCTATTTTAGTATTGGGATTAAGTTTTTCACCATTGGTTTTTTCTTAATTCACGATAGCTTATTATGATTTTTTAAAAATTTCTTGTTATAAAAAGTTATAATCAAGCTATCGGACAAATGTCAATACTGCATCTTTCCTGTAACTATGTAGGTATTTTATTTTATGACATTAATAAATATTCTTGACAAAGGGAACATTCGTTCCCGAAAGCCCGAAATTATTTTATTGTTTTAATAGTTTTCTTAGCTAATCTTTGATAATTACATTTGTTTATAACTATATAGCTAATAATTTTAATCATATTAAATATTAATAAAAAGAACATTTCAATAATAGGTAATATATTAATTAGTAGGTATTGTACATTGTAAAATTGTAAATGTAACTTAGCGCCAAATTATAATTTTGTTTAATAAACTCTTAAAATTTTTTTTTTTCTTTTGTAACAGGGAACAGGGTAGAACCAGGTATATTTTAAAAATATATTAGAAATTAAAGAACGGGGGGGGGGGTGTTACGAAAAATGTTTTAAAGAAAAAATTGCAGAAATATACTAATTAATAATAAGTTATTAGAGAATCTATCATGATTAAGCTTGAAATAAAGTTATATCGCATTATCACGATAGAAATAATTTGACTATATTTCTTGCAACTTTTTATTCAAACCCTAACGGTTTTTTGTACCCCCCCTCTCTTTTTTAATGAAATTATTATCTGTTAATAATTGTCACGGACGTATATAAGGGGGTTGTTTAGGGGTCTGGACACCCACCTTAGCCTAAGCAACAACGCGAATATTAGTCGAATACCCAGTCTAACCGGTAAGTAGACCGTGAGATTCACGTCCGTGAAGTTGGCCTCCCCTCTGAAAGATTTTGATATAAAAAAATATGGAATCGTTAGGTCATCGTTAGGTCACGAAAGGTCACTCGGTTTCATCGTTAGGTCACTTCTAGTTTTTCCAAAAAAAAATATTTAAGTTTTGAAAAATTTTCTTGGTAAGTTAGCCTCCCATTTATTCGTTTTTGATGAAATAAAAATGGAAACCGATAGGAAATCGACCGAAAAGGTTAGGTCATCCGGTTATATCGTTAGGTCATCCTTAGTTTGTTCATAATTAATTAATTAAAACTCGATTGTTCTATTGCGCATGCGCGGAACAAAAATATTGTGTCATACTTTGGTCATACTGGTGAAAATTTCTGAGAAGCTATCGGTGAGAAACCATTTCTAACCTCAAAATACTGATGATGAAAAATTAGATTTTATAGAAGTGTGGGATTTTTCCTATGTTTTTGGAATATGGAATCGTTAGGTCATCGTTAGGTCGTGATAGGTCATCCGGTTATATCGTTAGGTCACTTCTAGTTTAAAAAAAAAAAAACAATATTCAAATTGTAAAATTTGAAAAAAAGTCTTGGTAAGTTAGCCTCCCATTTACACGCTTTCGCTGAAATAAAAATACAAACCGCTAGGAAATCAACTAAAAAGGATTGGTCACGCATGCATATTGTTAGGTCGTCCGTAATTTGTACATAATTAATAAAATACGCTCGCAATCGGTGAGAAACCATTTGAAAGCTCAATATAATGATGAAAAAACTACTTCATTAGTCGATCTGAAGGTATAGTTTTTCTGTTAAAGTTATTGTAATGTTTGAAATTACATTGAACTTTTATTTTAGTCAGTATCCACTTTATTCGAATAAAAATGCCGAAAGTTGCAAAGGTATTTTTGCAGTATTTTGAAAACCCTGTATCTTGAAAACAAATTAAAATTTTCAATTTGAAACTTACTGTGCCAATCTAATATAATTTTCTCTATAAAAGAAAATTCGTGTTAGGATTAATAACGCTTATAAACGCTACTGCAAAATTAACAAAATCTTACGCATATCGGTGGATGGTACTGGAAGCATCGTAACATCAATCAAATATTCCCACGATGGAAAAACATCAGGGAATATATTTCATATGCAATTGTAATTCATCACAACAATACAACCCTTTCTGTTTACCACATGATTACCGAATGTCAGAACACCAACATAATCCAATTCTGATTGCGACAATGGCTCTCAATAGGAGCACCAAAACCAGTTGAGGCTTGATGCGATAGCTCTCGTGCATTAATAAATGCGTTGTCACTTGCGCTGAATGACCAAACAATTCAAGTGTATATGGACACATTATTTTTGTGTGCTTCAAAACATGCAAGTTACTATGAGAGACCACAAATTTTCACCTATGTACGATTGGACTTTGCACATTTAATCAAAATGATTACACGTTGGACATGTATGAATAATATGCAACTTAAGTGAAGCAATTTTATTTTTATTGTATTGGCTTGCTCATTATCAGTCAAACTTTATTACAATTCCGTGAAGTTTATTTCGTGATGTGTGTAGTAGCCTTAAATGATTTTCAAAATACAATAATTGTAAGCGTAAATTTTAATGTAATCGAAGCCTGCTTAAAATTGAAAGAATTGATTGCAACACGACAATTAAATTTTATACCACAGGAGTTTGAATTTCCCGAGCAACAGTTCGATGATGAAGCGGAAGACATCACTTGCGCTGAACGTGACAAAAGTAATCCGCGAATGCAATGGATTGATGATATTCAAAGTATGGCAGAAACTTCAGACGAAAACCAAAGTGGTGATCCAAATGCTTTTTTCTCGAGGCAGTTTATTGATAGATTAAAGAAACTTATATACGAATTTCCCTTATGGACAGCTGCATGTCTTCCATACCATGCGGAACATGCTACAACTAGCTTTGTGGAAGGTTTTTTTAACGATAAAAGAAATAGGGTGTTACGTAAAATACCAGGTCGCATTCGAGCGGATGTTGTTTTCAAACTTGAGTATCAGGACTACGTTGGTAATTCCGCCATATTTCAATCGAAAATTATTCTCAACATAAATAAACCCGATTTGGACAATTCTAAAGAAATGAAAACAATTGAGATAAATGAAACATCTTTGAGTCTTCCGCCATCTACAGGGTCAATTATTAGCAATACTGAACGCCCTTTAAGTTTACAAAACATACATACACAAATGCCATCAAATTCTCTCGATGTAAATACTTTATTTATAAAAAAACCAACTCCGGATCCTGATACACGTGCAGTCGACAATTGGCGAAATAAAGCCAAAGTTTATCGTAATGATAGAGAGAATAGCCTAGAAGAACCATTACAGGACAAAATAATTACAACAAAACCTAATGAGAAGAAACGAAAAGGCATGTATTTTACGCAGCAGCCAGATATTTCACACCGCAACAATTTTACATCCGTTACACGTGCTCCAATTTTACAAAACGGTAGCCTGCGAAATGCAGTTCTGATAGATAAACATTATTTAATTCAAAATACATGCCCTTTTGATCCAATAATACAGATTTTGGTTACCACTGGAATGGACAACTCCCATTATCACAGTTATGTGCGAGATTCAGAAAATGTTACTTTTAAATTTATTAAAAACATTATTAAGAATGGTGTCAATAGTGCGATGTATAGTTTAAAATATCCGTTTTGCCCAAAGCTTGAAATAGAAAATTAATCTATTTCTTATTGTTATTAATAGTAGTTATGTGTTAGATATGGACAATGAGTATATAATATTTTATTATTTATGTAAAATAATACACACGTTTTGTGCCCAAAGTTCGAAATAAAAAGTGAATTTATTTTGAAAATTAATACTTAGTTTCTATTTACTTATTTTACAAGTCCAGATAATGGGAAAAGTCATAACCAGCAAGGTTCACAAATCAATTTCACATGCAAATTCTTCCATACTAGGAACAGTCCATGAAAGTTCTCCGATTTCAAAATCTATGCTTCCGCTTCGGGTTTTATTAAGTTTCAAATCAAGTACCATTGTTGAGACTTCATGCAGGCCTTCAGGGTTAAAATGCTTCCGATACCTATGCAGAAAAATAATCATTACCAGTCAAATAAAAGCATCATGTGAGAGAAAAGCCGTGCAAATCTAGAAGGTTTCTAAGCTATGGTTCTGATTAGTCATTGATATGGCCTATTATGTATCACAAACGTTATTATAACAGTGACCGTTATGAACCGTTATGAACCGCGTTTTGATCCGAAAATAGAAATATTACTTTCTCTTCCTGACACATGTTAGCTATAATAATGTATAATAATGTTTCTCGCTTTACGCTATTTTAAAACTTTATTATAATATAAAGGTTGACCGTTATTTTTAAAGGTTGTGATACATAATAGACCTGATTATCTGATTATATTATCTGATTTTGATTAATCATAATCAGTTATTATTTTTTTTAACCACAAGAAATGAGTAGCACAATAAAGGAAATTTTAAAACCAAGCGCGATGGCTCAGTGGTCAACGTACAAATACTACGAAAGTGAGGTCCCGGGTTCGAACCCCATTGAGGTAAGATTTTAAAAATTTATATTTTCAGACTCCATCTATATGCACCCCAAGGAGAATACAAGATGACCGAAATCAAACAAATAGTAGAAAAAATCGTTAAATATTCTTAGAATAGAAACTATACAGGGTTAATAATAATTAATTAATAAAAAAATTAGTAAAAATATGAATAGAAAAATTTAAAAATAATAAGTTAAAAATTAAAGAAATTAAATTTTTTCATTTAGTGAAAATTATTTAATTATTTTAATTAAATAATCAATAAATTTTTTGACACGTGGAAATTAAAACTGATTCAGGCTTTTCTCGGGTTTACGGCGGGCTTGGTACAGGTTCTATTTTACTCAGATACCACCTGTAGCAAGCTTTCCTTATACCTGCCTCGGGGTTCTCCCAAGCAATTACCTGACTTACGGAGGGCGCTTAGTGCAGGTATGCGCCAGCACCTGCTTGCTTTCAACCGAGTATGTCACAGCGTTCTCACAGGGTAAATCCAAGGGCCATTTTCCTCAGACAGCACCTGTGGCAGACTTTTCTAACCCCTGCCGCAGAAACAAGTCCTGTCTGAGTTTTCACTGCCAGGAAATTGTCAGGGATTTCCCAGGTTAAAATGTTGCTTGGGTGGGAAGGTACAGATGCTCCATTATGCAACCTTATTAGTTTTTTGTTCGTTGAGTTTTATTGGTGTCGCGCTTAAGGTCATTGTATTTGTTATCCCACACATACAATCCATCCTGCTTAATCATTCTTCGGTAACCTACTTTAACTCTTTCTCCCTTTTCCATTTCCTTCTTTGCTATTGCCCATATTTGGTTCTGTATTTCCTTTTCTGCATTGGTTAGGTCGCTTTCGATATAAGTTCTTGTACCTTTAAGTTTGTACTTATTCTCCATTACCACTCTTTTTTGGTTGAAATCCTTCAATCTTGCCACAATTACTTGCTTTTCCACATTTCTTCCTATTTTAAATGTGTCCACGACCTCAATCTGTATTTGCATATTTTCTTTCAAAAATTTTTCAACATTTTCTCGGGTTACCTCTTCAGTTATTGGCAGGTTCTTAATAATTATGTTTTCTCTTCTCTTTTCTTTTTCCCCCCGCTCCAATTGTTTCTCAAATTCTGCTAATTTTTCCTCTTGTTTATCTGTTTTTTCTTGCAGTTTTGCAATTGTATTTTCCAACTCTTGAACTCGATTATTCCAGGAGGTATCCATTGCATTTAGCTTCTCCTTGATTTCTCTACTTTCTTTTTTGCTTTCTTCAATACCATCCTTTACCGTTTTTGCAAGATTTTTCATCATTTCTTTTTGTTCCTCCATGTCTTCCGTCTGGTTCTCTACTTCGGTTGTTTTGATTGGGGATTTGACTGTTAGTTTGCTTCGCTGAAAAATCTTTTCTTCTTCGCTACTTATATTTGTTTCCTCTCCTTTTCTCTTAATATAATCCCTTATTGATGGTACAGTATTGGCTTTTGGTCTATTATGTTTGTCACCACTCATTTGCTTTTGATTGATTTAGTTATAAATACTCGTATAAATATTTATACTTATACTTAGGTACCCAACTTACTGCTTAGAATGTCTTGTTAATTCGGCACTTAATTTTTAACAGGTTTTTGTTCCTATTTCGGTAGCGTCAATACGAACACTCGAGTCGACCCCTTGGAAGTGCTCGCACTACTACTTTTCTAACCTTAAGATTTTATTGCTGCCTAACCTCAAATACCTGCAGTTCCTCGGCGATCTTAAAAATCTTCCGCCTCGTTGATATTCCGTGTCACCAACACTTCTACCACTTTTCCAAGTTCAGGCAATACAGATAGTAGCCTTTTCGCAATTTTTAATCTTAATTTTCTCTCTCAATTCACAACTATTTAATTCACTAATTATAAACACGATACAGGACCGGCCTTTCAAGTTAATACTAGAAAAATAATTATATTTATCTTAAAATCAGATCTCGTGGTGGCATCAATTTTTTGTAAAGTGATTTACCTATTTTGTGATAGTTTTATACTCAAAAGTCGATTTCACTTTAGTTAAATTTTTTTCTAAATCTAACTAATGTCAAATCGACTCAGGAGTTAAAACTATCACGAAATTAAAAAAATAATTTTTTAAGAATAAGCGTTAGACTAATCAAAAACAAGCTAAAATTACAATTTTTTAAAATAATTTAAGCCCCCCTATTATGCTACTTGGCGCCTCTAGGTAGTTGCCTAGTTTGCCTATTGGATAATCCGATTCTGCAAAATGATATTAGCTGTATTCTTTCTACCTATTTTAAGTGAGATTGCACTGAAATACTCAGGTACTCAGTTAAATGGGTATTCTTTTCACCGTTTCAACGTGGTTTCAACAGATGTGCTGTGCCGTGCCGAACTGAGATTGGGACATGTGTGTCTGGGACTGGAGTAGATGATTTTCTCACTGGAAGGAGGTATTAATCAAATTCTCAAAACCACATATAACTTTCCAGTTTTCCGCGTGTTTTAATAATCCGGATCTTTCCTATACTTTCTGTGAGGTCATCTAGGAAAACTTGCCTTCAAACCTGGTTTATTCTCAGAGATGTAAATTACTGAGTAATGATCAGAGTCCAGTGGGCCGTTCTCACTCAACTGCTGATGAGACTTATAATGTTCTTTAGCAAGACGATGCCCAGTACATCGCACAGTGGAACAAAAGCCCTAAATCTCGGCCAAATCTAGAAGGCGTTGTTCAATCTTAACGAAATTTAGTACGCGGGGGGGTTTTTGAGGTCGCTGATTACGAATCCAACGTCAAAATTTTAGAAAACAAGATGGCCGCCTAAAAATAACGGACCACTATTTTCAAAACTAAATAAATTTTAACGAAATTTAGTACCCGGGGGTTTTCAAGGTCGCTGATTACGTATCTAAGGTCAAAATTAAAAAAAAGGCAGATCCAATAAGGACCACATGTGTGGAAAAAACGTTTTATTTATACAAAAATAGATATAGATGCTCTAAAAAGTACCATTAAATTTTAAAGTAAGTACCTATAAAATATGGAAGTACTAGGCATCAATTAAAATTATAAAATGTTTATTTAATAAATAATCTAGTTGGTTACATACAATTTCAGTAGTCGTCAATACAAGAATCACTTGATTCACAGTCAGTGGATTCAACTGGAAAATAGCTTGAGCTTTCCTCGCTTGTTGAAATACTTTGCGCAGTTAATAACTGTACCGCTTCTGGCAGCAATGATTTGAGCTTTTTGCCAGGTAATATATGGGTCGGATGCTAATAAAAGCCGCGAAAAAAGGTCTTCCATAGTTTTTTCTCGGGAACGTTTTCTGGTAAAATCTGTTCTATACTTCTTAATGTACTTGTTACTGGACTCTTAAGAGTCTACGGACATTTGTCCGATTGGTAATAGAGCAGAATTTATTATTTCTGCATCATGAATCAAAATTTTATGGACTGAAGTTGGCATATGAAACCACGGATACAACTGCACAAAGTTGCGAGCTGTTTACAAGGAAAAATCTTGAAATTTAATCTTATCAATTTCGTGGCCGCTTGAAAGTTCCTGAATATAACATGAAAACGTTTAATTAAATCTTCTCTCAGTCCGGTGATTTTCCCGAGTTTTTAAAGAATCGTCACCGTCGTGCGGTATTTCCGTCATTCGAGCTACCAAACCCAGGCTTTGGTTGATCGACTACCAGTCCCAATCGTAAACGGAAACCTTTTTGTATTTCTTCCTTTCGTTGTTTTACACTTTCTTTATCATCTGAATTACGCGATTGCCACTTCTTGATATCAAGTTTGTACCCTACATGCAAACAACACTCGAACAATCGAATCAATGCATGCAAAATTGGCAAGCCAAACTCTAAATGATCTTCATTAATTTCCTTTTCCAATATCAGATCAATATCGTTAAATTCTTTTATTTTGCTATTTTGACACAAATAGCAACGTTGAGCAGATGCAGTAAGCGTGATTGCATTGCAAACTTTACCGTCTATCATAGTGAATGCAAGTTGGAAAGAAACGCTTATGGTATGGGACAAGGTTAGTCCCTTGCTGTTTAATGTATTCCATTTCGTTAACAGTGGCTTCCGTATTTTCGTGCAAAGATTGAATTCTGATTGGTCGACAAAAACGAGGAGATCAAAAAAGCATTGAAGCTTCGCCTGACGTCCTTTATTGTACGACGGATATAAGGTGCAGCAATTTTCTCTGCATACATTACGAATTTTATGGTACTGTGATTTTGATAAACTAGTTTCAACTATAACCGACAGAGCAGCATCAGGAGAAAGAGGGGTTTCTGAAATCGATCTGATAGATTTTATATAAGTGAGGTTCAGTATCATTGTTATTGTTTGTTTTATCGTAATAAAATGGCACAAAAGCGCACTAAAGGATTTTTAGTAATTATTTGTATTTGAAGATCGAACTTTATTTTACTTAAAAAAAAATAAATTAATGTTGAAATTTGCATCGCATAAACAATTCCTCAAGAAGTAGATACTTGGGGTGCTCATTAAACAACATAAATTAAAAAAAAAATTTATTTATAAAACAACTTAAAAGTGACTGCGGATCAATGCAGTACGTGTACTTGTATTGTTTTGTCCGTTTTGAGCCAGTGCAATATTAATTTCTGCTTCTTCTATGTAATTCTATGTAAAATGTTCTATTAGCTCGATCAGACTTTCTTTGCGGAACCTTAAAAATTGCAAAATAAAATAAATAATGTGAAACTCGTAATGAATATTATATAAAGATTATAACTTAGCTGTAACGCAGTTTAAATTCCCTGTCAGCGTACAATGTGGAAGGAACCACTGGTCAACCAGTAATTAAATATTTTGGATATTTAACCTGTGTTAGCACAAATTAACGTTGCTGCAACCCAAATCGGACTTAATCTATGATTAAATATTTAATCTATGATTAAATACCTAAATTAACGTTGCTGAAACTGGGCATTAGTGTCACATCTTGGACAACTTTTGCAGCATCCAATTGCCCTGAAGAGCAAAGGCTCATTGGAGCAGCATATGACAACTCTCTCGTAGTCATCTTTGTACGGATTTCTTCGATTTTCCTCTGTTTCGATCATTCACTTGAAAACTCGAACTTCTTGGAAGGGCGACCACCTTTATTGGTCGGTGTATTCTGAGAAGTGGCAGTTACGGAAAAGGATACGTTTACATTAAGCAATTTCTTATATTTTGTGAAAAAGATTTTGTCAGTCCTCTTTACCGACCGCCACATTGTTCTCATTTTGTTAAATAACTTTGACAACGATTGCTTCATATCGTCCTGTATAAAAACCGAACGTCCACTCTTCTCGGAAATTTGCGATACAAGGTGTTCCAATAAAGCGGAACTTCCGTTCCTTACGAATCGTGTATACAGTAATACTTAGCTCTGTGGGACATTGAAGGAGCGGTTACTTTTCATCTATTTGAAAATAGAACTGTTGAGATATGGAATTTTAAAGTTCATTGTTTTTGTTCACCGTTCACAAAGGCCAACTTTAAACTGAAGTATCGAGCCAGGTATAAAGGATATCACCTTGCACTTCGACGCTTTAATGTACCAATCTTTACTCTACCCAACCCACTAGTCAAAATTCCCCGAATCGAAAATTCATTTTGGAGGTTTTGGCCGAGATTTAGAGCTTTTGTCCCACTGTGCATCGTCTTGATATACTGGGATAATAACTAATACTTGATAATAACCGGGATATTAAAACGGGAGAAGAAATCAAGGAGTGTTCTACATATTATCGCCAGCGAAGATCTTTGGAGTGTTACCTTGGAGAAGTGTTTCAGAAGTCTGGAGTTGGAAAAGTCTTCAAAAGTAGAGAGGCGTCTTTTGTGGGTTATAAACTGCCGATATCTGTAATAAACTGGAGTTACTAAGTGCCTTAAGCGCTAGATAAACGATCAACTTGGTTGTCAAATTAAGTTGTCAACTTGCAATGTTGACGACCAAATTGAATGTATGTAGGTTAGTTGAAGTTGACGATTGGGATTTATGGTGGGCGGATCTCAAGGTAGGCGATCGAGTTTATCCGTTTTCACAAATTAAAGTAACGCCAACACAACCGGAACACCCCGAGATAAGTAAATAGTGAATTGATGACAAGGTTGTCAACGAAGTTGAAAAGTGTGTGGTGAACACGGTAAACAGGTTAACTATATACTTATGTTGTCAACTATGTAAGTTGACCGTTTATCTAGCGCTTTCTGTACATTCATACTTATTATAGTCTCTTCTAGCCCCTTGAGGTTTTAAGTGGACATCTCGTTGTGTTGTATTTTCTTCTTTACGTATATGACTGACCCCCCTCCTTCTGCTTTGTGGCCTATTATTCCGATGGATGGATCTAATCACACGTACCGGTAACAGATTAGCTTTACAGAAAACGTGGTTTAAACTCTATTTAAATGCATGTAAAATTTTAACTACAAACAACAATGTAGAAGGTTCCCACAGTGCTTTAAAAAGTTCAGTTACAAATGTTAATCCAAACCTGTGGTCTCTAATAACAGCTACAAAAAAGAAGAGAGTTTAAGTAGCGCAAAAATTGTTTAACATAACCACGGAGTTGTCCCAAAGAGAAGTGATACCGAGATATGAATCAACGCATCGAAACGTTGCTTCAAACTTATGATGCAGAAGATAAGATTTATTTCGTTTACGAAGCTTTACTTCGTGGAATTGCTCTTAATTTAAAACATTTTTAGTTATTTTTGTCGCCAATTATTAGGTGTTCGCCCTGAAAAGTGCAAAAAGCTCAAGTGTAGATAGCACAGCGCACTATAGGAACGCTTAATACCGCGAATTATGAAATAAAACTCATGCAGAGTCACACAATCAAATTTATTAATATGAATAAATTAAAAGAAACATAAAGTTGTCGATCAAAAGAAATATACGTAAAAGTCAGGCGCAGCTGAATCAAAATATATGATACCCACTCAGATCTGATTGGTTTACACTAATCGTACAACCAAGGCTATGACCTCGATTATTGGCAAACAGGTAAAATAAGTTAAGTTGATAAAAAGAAGTAATCTTCGCAACCACACTACTACTTTACCCGAACTCTTTAAAAATAAGCGCAATATCGTCACACTATTTGTGACGAATCAAACAACAAAAAAGTTACTAATTATCAAAATATGGTGCTCACCCTTTTTCACTCAGTGCACCACTGGATAGCACGACCCTGGACTGATATCCAGGGTCCTTTAATATATGATGAGTCCCAACTGGATCATGGTCAGTATGGTTAAATGAAATCATCTTAATTCTTAAGCTGCATAAATGTTTAAAATGTTTTGGTAATTTTACAGTACAGGGTGTTACAACTTCTATTATTAAATTGTTTTTCTTTAATATATTTTTACGAACGCGGGAGATCCACTCCCTTCTTGGTAGCACACTTTGCCGAGTAGGACCGGTCTAGAGGGATATATTTTAGTAAGTGTGGCGTTTGTTAAAACGGCCCGTAGCGTCTGGAGCGGAGAGGACCGGAGGAGAGGGTGCGGAGAGTTTTTTTGAAATTTTTAACCTAGACGTTCTGTCAATTAGTCAGACTTATGTAAATATAAAACCAATTCTTAAATCCACAACGTATCGATGCACACCGGAAGGCCGAGGTACGAAATTCTGTCAATGCCGAAATTGAGATTCGAATCGAGAATTTCCGCTCTGTAACTTAACCAGCGATCACACCAAGCCACCGCTGTGGTTGAGGCGGAGGGATGATTAACAGTTAAATAATAAAAATAATTCAAATAATTAATGATATGCTAACAGTGGCGGCAAAATGTCCTGGTAGCGAAATGTCTGGGTGCGAAATGTCCAGCAACGATGTGTCCGGTCACCATATAAATTAGTCATACTGTCATAGACAAAACGAAAACTCAAAAATAATTTTTTTATTTATTTTATTATTTCATATTTTTTAATTCAAGGATTAATATTAACTTGTAGTTTTTGATTTGCTAGATTACCGGCCCCATTCGCGTGTTGATTAAGATGGAGATTTATATGTCTATTGCTACGCTTATATCTAGCTCCGCTTGTTTCTTGGATCACATTGGATAGACAGGAATGGACTTGATTGAAGACTATGGTAGGAATTCCATCAAAATTGCAAGTCTAAGGTAAAAAATCAGAAGTTAGAAAACCGAACACTTTCAATATAATAATTTATTATTTCTTACCATTGCTCCAAATTTTTGGGTATAACTTTTGATAGCATTTAAAATGCAATTCTTGTTTTCTCCAGTTGAGACATTTTTCCAAAAAGCCAGAGTTATGAATCGAGGACCACACAGGTCTATATCCCACTCTCCAGTTTTAGCGTAGCACACACAATTTAAGCATTGTTCTATTGTCGTTTCGGGTAAACTAGGATCCAGTACTGAAAAACAGCGTACATTAATATGTGTTCCGGTGTTTACATCATCAGAGTTCCCAACAAGGAATTGATCAAAAAGTTCCTGTTTAAAATTCTTGTTTACTATAGTACGGTATCAATTAATACAAATAGTAACAGTAAAAACAAGATGGAACTCGGGCGACCACAATTCTTAGGCTTTTATACTGTTATTTTCTGGTTAAACTTGAAAAATATACCTAGATTAGAATATTGATAATACAGAAAACTTCCAAATAAATCCCGCATTAAAATATCGGATTGTTGAATAATTATTTTGTAGGTTGGTAAATCAATGTTAATTATAACGTGCTTATGATTCTTATAATATAGCATTGGAGTAAAATTATTGTAAAACACATAAAAACTTTAATAGAATAGAAAACATTAGTAAGTGTCCGTCCGTTCGTCCGCATCATTCAAATTCTAGTTCGTTAAACCGATAATAGTTATTAACTTTAAGACATGCAGACGGACGGACTTTTAGAGGCCTAAAAGGTACACCAAGAAAATTTGAAAACAATAAATTGAAAACAAAAATAAAAAATAGAAATAATTTCAAAATTTTCAATCTTAAACTTACTTTTTATATCACCACATGAAACCGCACAGACCGTTAAAACGGATAATAAAAAAATGTATTTATGCATAGTAGTTGTCTTTTGAATTTCTACTTTAGTTTTGCAACACAAGGCTTTTTATACTAAACATATTATCGATAGATAAGAATTTGATTAACAGGTCAAGTGATATATTTTTTGCAGTTAAATTAGGAATTTCCATAATAATATTTACATACATGTTTTTTCCGTAATTTAAATTAAATTTAATGTTGCAATTAGGTCTTTCCGAATTTAATTAATAATAGAATAATCTCTTTTAGTCTAGAAAATGCAAAAATATGTGACAATCGGGGAACCCATATTACAGTCTAGATATCGGAAAAAGTTGTTGAATTTCATTAAATTTTAAGAAATTGACAATTAACTGTCTAATGCCTGATTTGTTCACCTTGAGATATGTAGCTATCGGATAATGAATCCGGCCGACAAATAAATCAAGTAACCAATCAAATTGTTTATTTGTTATTTTGAGTTTGAATTGCGGTTGTCTGATTGGTAAGCTGTGATGCCAGCTTCTGAGTTTGAATTTCGCGCCCCCAAATTTTCAAACTTCAAATCGTCTGCACCAAATACCTAGCCGTACGCTCGTGATCGTCAAATTAAACATCCAAACGTTGTGATCGAAACCTCCATTTCGTAGTAACCTATTCTCCAGATTCGGACAAGCAGTTCGTGAGACAGACATAACCTTCACTAATGTTTAATAGTTGGCATGAATCAGGATGCAACCCAACTTACACTATTTTGTCGTTTGCTTTACCCAGTGCAGTACTCAAATCTATTTGATGTAGGGTTAGTAACAATTAGTTCAAACTAACTGTCAAAGTACTGGTCTACTGGCTACTGGTCAAAGTACTGGTCAAAGTACTGCTTTGACCAGTAGCCGTTTGGTGCACACAATTAAGTGTTTTTCAACGAAGTATGCGGCACTGATGACGACTAATAAGTCAGAAACACATACGTGGTATGATGGCTTGATAGTCGAAGAAAGCAGTGTGTGTCTGCCGCTTTTTCCTTAATTGTGTTTTAATTTTTAAATTATGTTATATTATTATCTATCATTTCTGTAGAATATCTTGAAGATGCATGCAAGACATGCGAAACTAGTCAGATTGTTTTAATAAATAAAACATATATTTTGCGAAGACGTACTCTTATTATTAATATATTGAAAATTATATGTTAATTATAAATAAGAACTTCAGGGACACAATGATTACAAAGAAAATAATAATATTAGTAAATAATAATAATATGAAAATAAATATTAAATATAAACGAAAATACAGAAAGCTTACCAATATGTAATATAAAAATGTAAAGCATTATTATATTCAATTGTTTATGATATTAATGAATTATCGAGTTGCCGATTTGACTGTTGTTCGAATTCCCCGTGTTTTTTTTATTTTTTGAATACTAATAAATACAAATATACCTCAATCTGTGTTTTATTATGTCTATTTTAGTGTCAATTCAAATGTAGTGTGTTATCATTTGAATCTGGGAATCGATTCTCTTGATTGAATCAACTATCAAGAATTTATTGTTACTAACCTTACATCAAATAGATTTGAGTACTGCACTGGATAAAACAAACGACAAAATAGCACAAGTTGGGTTGCATCATGATTCATGTCAAGTACTAAACATTTAATGAAGGTTATGTCTGTCTCAAGAACTGCTTCTCCGTTCTTTAAAAGAATCTGAATACTAGGTTACTACGAAATGGAAGTTTTCATCACATTTGGGTGTTTAAATTTGTGATCACGAGCGTACGGCTAGGTATTTGGTGCGGACGATTTGAAGTTTGAAAATTTTGGGCGCGAAATTCAAACTCAGAAGCTGATGTAATAATCTTAAAAATGTTAATTTGGTGGTTGGATCGCCATGTAATAATCTTAAAAATGTTTGTTGATTATTTACATTTTTGTTGGTATCGATTGATGGGTTTCTGGTGGTTGTTTGAATTTAAAGATGGGTTGTCTCAATTTAGATATATTTAATCTTTACACTTAATTATATGTACACTTAAACTACATTGTTAAACCTACTTTGTCTACATCCTAAGTACTACTCTACTACTCTCAATTCATCTACATTTTACTTATTAATATAATATTGTAATAATTATACTTATTCATCACATACCAAGGGGTCATCATACGTTGGCTTCGTTGATATATGAATATTGAATGTGCAGCAAAATACCAATATTGCTACGTTACCACACTGACATCACAATCTATATTTGAAATATTGAGTACTACTAGTTTAGTTATCTGGGATCTAACATATACTACACCCGTATTTGATTGTCGTTCCTACTGAATAGTGACTACCTAAAGTAAAGACTACCTGCTTTGAAAAGGAAAATTTACACAATACCAAACTATTGGATGAAAACTTGAACAGGCAATTTTTATGGTAGAATCCTCTGTCGCTACCAGCAGTTACTTATTATACTAATAAATTAAATTTCAGGAAATTGTAAAAGTTAAAGAGGTATCTTTTCCAAATGCAAAGAAACGATCATTAGATACTTGTAATCAATTTTTAGTTTGGATGATTTGCCTAATTCTTTTAACTTTATAATTTTCAAAATGGATTTAAATTTTGAAATAAATATTACTACAAATGATTGTTTCGTTACATTAATTCTCAACTTGTTACCATTTAACTAGTTGACTAATTTTTCTAGCTCACGATTAAGCTCCTAAAAAATGCTTTGACCATATTCCCCTGTCACGTATATAATAATAATAATAATGTTTATTAAGCAAAAATATATATATACACATGAGTAATAAAGATTGCTTAAAAGGCAAAAGTTCAGCAAAGCTGATTTTCAACCATTGCCCATCAAAGAGACCCTTGAATTTGTTTCGCCATCAGCAGTTCCTTAATACGTGCTTTGAACGATAGCTTCGAATTGGCATTCAGGTAGTGTGAAGCAAACTTATTAAACGTGTGGGCAGTTCTGTACTGGAAGGATCCCTCAAACTTCACAGTCCTGTGTGTAGGCACCGACAGAGCTCCATTATTGCGTAGGTTTAATTCATGACATGACGATCTTTGATTAATGAATTCATGCAAGTAACCTGGGCGACCAGACTTGTAGACACTATAAAGAAGAAGAGCAAACTGTAGTTCACAGCGTGCCTCAATCTTCAATATTTGCTGTGAGTTGTAGGTTGGAGTGACATGGTCCCATCGATCAACGTAGTAGGTGTAACGAAGACATGCATTCTGGAGCACTTGCAATTTATTCTTCAAATAACCAGTTAGGCATCCATAATATACTGCGGAACAATAGTCGACGTGACACAATACTAGACTTTGAATCAAGTTCCATTTTACTTCTGAAGGTAGAAGATGCTTATATCTATACAACGCTTTTAGTTTAAAATATCCCATGCTGCAAATTTTATTTACATGGTTTTCGAAAGTCAAACCACAATCCCAAATGACGCCAAGATTTTTTGTCTTTTCGTTGAAGTCGATCACATTGTTGTCTAGGAGAATATCTGTACATTTTACATTATTAGCCACTGCTCGACAGCGTGAGCTGCCGACACAGAGACATACAGTTTTGCTGGGGTTGAGGAATAAGCCATTCAAAGAGGACCAGCGGAGCACCAGTTCAAGACAAACATTTACGTCTCGGACAATTTCATTAATAGACGATGGTTCGCCTGAAATATTCAATTGAGTGTCATCCACATACTCATGAGAATTTGTGCCTTCTGGTAACACCTTGGGAAGGTCAGCCGTAAAAATAATAAAAAGAAGTGGTCCTAGTACACTACCTTGGGGAACACCACGAGTAATTTGGTGATACTCGGATAAGGTCGAGTTCAGCTTCACACATTGTAATCTTCCTTTAAGGTAGTTGATGAGTAATTTCAGTGCAGACTCACCACATCCATAGTGTACCAATTTAGCGATTAGAAGATCATGATCGATTACATCAAAAGCCTTGCTGAAATCAAGAAGTGCCATTACAGTGACTTTGGAGTTATCCATGTGGCTAATCACATCATTTAACACCTTAGATAGAGCAGTCGTAGTGCTAAATCCAGAGCGAAATCCCGATTGGGTGTTAGGAAGAACGTCAAATTTTTCAATATGCTCAAGCAGTTGAAGATGGATGAAGGACTCAAGTACCTTCGAGAGAGCTGGTAAAATGCTGATAGGTCGGAGATCCTCAAATCTACAAGCAGTACTGATCTTCGGAAGAGGTACAATGATCGATTTTTTCCACACTTCAGGAAAAGTTGATGTCTCCAGGCAGTAGTTGATCAGGTGAGTAAACGTGTCCACACAAAACGGCAGGACAAGTTTTAGCATTCTAGATGAAATGTTATCGATACCCACAGCATTCGACTTAAGTTTAGATATAGATCTAACAACGTCGTCCGGGCTGACCAAGCAGAATGTCAATTTTTCAGTGATCCGAGAGTGGCAACTATTTCTAAATTCATCGATAGTTTTCAGGTTGATGGTGGTCTTAGGTGCGGAATTGGCAAAGAACCCATTCAGCAGGTCGGGATCAGCGTTCTCCAAATCCATTTCGTTTTTGGATCTAGCATGTATGTTTGCACGATCAAAAAACTTCCACAGCTTCCCAGGACTATTTGAACGGATATCGACTTGATGTTGAAAGTAGGCTTTCTTTTCATTAGATATGGCTTGTGTGACGTAGTTACGAATGTCTTGATAGCACTTCCAGTCAGAGGACTTCTTAGTTTTGACATATCTCTTAAAAGCTTTTTGACGAAGCTTAATCATGCACCGTAAGGTATATGTTAGCCAAGCCGGCTTTTTAGTATTGATTCTAACCATACAAACAGGAGCGTGCATATCAAAAAGGTATGTAATGGCAGAGTTGACATAGGTGAGCTTATCGTTGATATTATCATAGTTTACAACATTAGTCCAGCTAATGTTACTAGCATCGAAAGCAAACTCTTCCGTGTTGATATTTTTGAGATTTCTGAATGTTGCATATTGAGGCTCAGAATTTTTGCTACTGACATCTAGCCTGCAGCTCACTAAGCAATGATCCGTCATGTGGGACATGTCGTGTGTAGTGGCATGGGAAAATGCAATGTCATTGCTCAGGCAGATAACGTCAATTAACGATTCCGAGTTAGCAGTGACTCGTGTAGGCTGGTTGATAACTTGCACCAGATTAAATGAGTCAAACAGCGACTTCAAAGATGCACCAAGAGTTGAGTCAGAGAGCAGGTTCACATTAAGGTCTCCCAAAAGGATAATGCCATCATATTCAACAACCAGCATAGACAATATACGTTCAAGTTCATCGATAAAGGCAGCTGAAACATGTGGTGGACGATAAATCGTACCCACTGCATATGATTTATTGTTAATGCAGATACGAACCCATAGCTGCTCCAGAAGATGAGTTCTACTATCATTCAAGTTAATGATTTGGTTTTTGATGCCTTTCCGAACATAGCAGCACACCCCGCCGCCTCTGCTCAAACGATCACATCGATGTAGAGAATAGCCAGGAATTGCAATTAACGTTGAAGGAAACGATGGCGGCAACCAACTTTCTGTGACAGATATAATTTGTAATTTTAAGTTTGTCACTTCATTGACAAAATCGTCGAAACATTTCACAAGCGATCTAATATTTAAGTGAGCAATTATAAAATCATTGCAGTCACGCTTGACAGGCTGACAGCTGTTCGCTTTAGCATGTATTCCTGCCCGGTTGAATATTTCGTGGTCCACGAAAAAAATTAAAGCGCCTTACGTTAATGTTCTTAGGCCAGAATTCAGGTTTGGTTAACGTATCATGAAGCGAAATGTCAGCACCTACCTTAAACGACGTGGAATTATTAAATGTGTTTAATTTAGTACACTCGAATGCATGATTACTATTAGCTTACTATTCAGAAAATTTCGAAGAGAATCTTCGGTGGCGGTAGTGCTAACTCTACTGATGTAGAGCCAACACCTACTGTTAGTCCCAACAAAATCGGCGGAGGATTCGGTAGCCAGGCCGACAATAGCTTTCTTCGGTTTACGTGACCTTTTACGTGAAACAGTTTGGTAAGGGCCCTCGGTGTCCTCAGCAGCAATAATTCCGACATCCTCACTTGCTTTCGATGCGACATACTTGTTACCATTAATAATTCTCTTTAGCTCAGGTTCTTTCAAACAGTTAGCAACATCCGACACCGAAATATTTTGTTGTTTATTCAGTTTAACACTTGGTAATTTTGAGGTTGTATTTGCAGAATTGACAGGCGCTGTGGCGAGGTTCAACATTTTCTTGTTAGCTGCGTTCACTTGAGCGGTTTTGATTTGGTTATTTACTGTTGCATTGGTTGCATAACATGCATGCGAATCTATCTCTTCGTTCAACAATTTGATAATTTTGTTTTTATCACTTACCAATTCGTTTAAGTTTTCAATTTGTTGCTTCAAGCAGCAGAGCAGTTCACCCGCCAGGCCACGTGTTTCGCCATTGATCTCCAATGTGTCATCTTTGTTATTCAATTTCATTGATACATCATAACTGTGAAGCACGTTACCATCTTTCAGCTTTCCTATAGGTAGCTTTCCTTGTGTGATTAATGCCCAGTTTCTTCACTAAAATGACCCTATAGATATCCGATAGATAGGAAATAAGTATAGAGAAATATGACAGAACTACAATAAAACAACAATGCGTTTTGTCATGTTTATCTATACTTATTTCCTATCTATCAGATATCTATAGGATCATTTTAGTGAAGAAACTGGGGCTAAATCAATTAAATCACTTTTGGTAAGTTTATTCAACTCGGTCACGATGGCCGATAAATTATTGATGTTATCCATCGTAATTAATATAAGTAATTATATTATACACTTAACCTCAAAAAACTTTAATTCCAGTATAATAGAAGTACTGAAGTACTAACTTCTTACATACCCTCAAACACGTCCGTTCACTTTGAAGGTTCAACTAGTCATAGTATCATAGTATATCATAGTATCATCTGCGAACAGGTGGAACTTTGCCTTCTTGAATATTCTACCCATGTCGTATAAAAATAGTATGAATAGCAAAGGACCCAGCTCACTTCCTTCTGGTATTCCATCTAACACAAGTCACCCTGTCAGGTAACTTTCCATTCATTTTAAGACATTCAGGTTAATTCCATAAGGCCTCTTCAATTTCTTTACTAAATCTCTACTATTTATCGTCTCAAATGCTCTATTTAGATCCAGAAAAACTACACACGTAATTAAGCCTTCATCAATAGCTGTGTCTAAAACCAGACGGTACTGCGTTAGTAGATTGGTTACTTTCTATATATCCTCTTATTTCCGTACAAACAACTTGCTCTATAATTTTGCTCATTGTACTGATTTGTTCATTTTTGGTATTGAAACAATATTAGTTATTTTCATTAGGGAACGTTCGTAAACCATGTAGTGTGATTTTGACCTCTTTAGAGCTCCTCCCTCCCATCATGTAGCTTAACGTAGCTTTTACCATGATACCCCTACACCCCCCGCTTAGATGCAACGTAGTTTTTTTTATACAAAGTCCGGAAGACAGTTTGTGCTTTCTGTTAACAAAACTATTACAAAAATTATTTGGTATAAAAAATTAATAAGACCGATATTTGTATTAGTTTAAATTTTTTTATAGTTATAATTTTAAATATCCATATTATGATGTCAGTTTTTCTGCAAATTGCTTTTATTGTGCCGAAATAAAATAAATGAAAAAAAATTCCGTAGCTTGACTCTAACTTCCCCCTACCCTCATGTAGTCCTGCGTAGCTTTCTACCTAACCCCTTCCCCCCCTTGACCAAACCACGTAGTTTATGAACGCTCCCTTACCTTTGGTATTGTTTAATATAATAATAATAATAATAATAATAATAAAATACTCTTTATTTTATATAACTATTTACAAATTATTTTAGCTTATCACAACTACAATAATTAACTGTACATGTTGTTTTCTTTTTCCGCACCTATGTTTCCATTTATCGGAAAAATTTGTGAAGTTGATGTGGTTGGTGGCTATGTCCTTGATGTGATCTTTAGCTGGGCAAAATGAGTAGAAAACCCAGCGCCATGTAGTTAAGTGAAGAAGAAGGGGGGGAGGAAAGGAGGAAACAAATATAAATAAAACAAAACGAAAATGGGTAAACAAAAATTTAATTAAAATAAGAATAAAACGAAATTAGGTGAGTGCGTGAATTTAGATGAGTGCGTGACTGTCGGGGTGCTGCATAATTTTAGTTTGGTTGTCCGTCTGGTCATAGTATTGTGTGGTGTAGAAATTTGTGTTTGTTTTTCGGTCTTCGTGTTTGTCGGGCTATGTTTTTTGTTGAAGGGTTTTGTCTAGTTTGGATATTGAAGAAATTGTAGGCTGTATTGTAAATGTAGTTTTGTAGCGTCGGGATGTTGACTAACTCATGCAGCGCCAGCGGCCAGATTGGAGTAGCTCTGGGCGCTCCGGTGATAATGCGAAGCGCTTTGTTTTAAATAGTTTGTACCAGTTGTACATTAATTTTTGCAGAGTTACTCCAAATTGGCGCTGCATAAGTTATAATAGGTCTTATCATCATCTTGTATAGTCTAGTCCGTAAGTTAATGTCCAGTTTGTTTTTACAGTTAATTAGCGGATACAGTGCGTGAAGCGCAGAGTTCGCTTTTTTGGCAGTGATTTGGAGGTGTGTCCTGTACGTCAGTCGGTTGTCAAGGGTGAGTCCGAGGTATTTAACTGTGTCATTCATTCATTCGCATCACTTAATGGAGTACCGGGGCAAGCCCCTCTGCTCCTTCGTCGCATAAGTGGTTCATTGCATTTTGGATTTTTAGGAGGCTGTTAGCCTCCGATTTTAGCGCGAAACTAAAAACGTGCCGGATCGGGGATCCTGAAACATAAAGGGTTAATGCGTTGAACAATAAAATAAGAAACCTGATTCCGAATCACGAGTCCTAAGGGACTCGTGATGCCACTAGTGGTGGTTGCTGTACAAGTGTAGCCCCTGCTCGAACTAGGGGCGTGGCTTGCAGAGCGGGTGTCTTGTGAGTCCCTGTGGTGGTGTGGGGTGCCGTGTAAAGTGTAGCCCCTGCTACGCGCTGCGCTAAATTTGGAAAGAAAGCTGCGAACTAAATTTAATTAAATAAATTAATGGTTAGGAAAAAATTTTTTATCGGGTGTTGATGGGTGGCTACGGTCAGGAGTTTCTTGCGGTTGCAAGATGGTGTTGTTGTCCAAGATTGCGAATCAACGGATTTTCCGAAAAAGAACAGTTTTTATAAAGATTATCTGACAACTTACTGATATGCTCGGAGATGAGTTCGAGTTTTCCCTCAGCATGAAGTCTTTTGTTGGTGACATAGTATGGAGCGTTGAAAGCGAGTCGGAGTGCTTTATTTTGGACGACTTGAAGTTTGTAGAGCTGTCTTGCGGACGCCGAGGACCATACTGGCGCCGCGTAGGTCATGGTTGGCCTGATGATGGTCTTGTAGATGCGAATCTTGTTGGCGGGTGACATCTTGCTGTGACGACCTATAAGTGGCAGGAGACTGGAGGTTACTCCTTTGGCTCGGGCGGTGACCGTTTGGATGTGGGTGGTCCAGGAGAGGCGACTGTCGAGGGTGACCCCCAGGTATTTCGACGACTTCTTCCAGGGGATGGGTTCTCCAAACATGAAGACGTTGGTCCTTGGAACCCTAAAACGTTGTTGAAACAAGGTTGTGCTGCTCTTGCTCGAGTTGACCTCAATGCGCCAAGTTGCGAACCATGTTTCCAAATCGTTTATGGCTTCCTGAAGATAGGTGGTGGCGGTGTCCGGGTTCATGGAGGAAGAATAAACCGCGGTGTCATCAGCATAAAAAGAAATCTTCGTCCTTGAATTTCTTGGGGTCGGAATGTCGCTCATGAAGACGTTGAATAGCGACGGGGATAAGAGCGAACCTTGGGGTACCCCGGAGAGGATTTTCCGTTCCGTGGATCGGATGCCGTTCAGTTTGATGCAGAAACGGCGGTTTTCGAGGTAGGAGGCGATGAGTTTGACGAGTCGGGGGTTTATGTTGGCCTGAAACAATTTAAAAATTAATCCTTCGTGCCAGACTTTATCGAAAGCTTTCGATACGTCCAGCAGTACTAAACCTGTGAATTCCTTTTTGAAAAAACCTGCATTAATATGTTCAACTAGGCGGAGAATTTGCTGGGTGGTGCTGTGTCCCCCGCGGAATCCAAATTGGTCATCTTGTGGGAGGTTTGTGTCGAACATGGCTTGCTGGAGGCGGGATAAGATGACCCGCTCCGCGACTTTTCCTATTGTCGGAAGGAGGCTGATGGGGCGGTAGCTTTCGGGGCGTTTGAGGTCCTGACCGTGCTTGTGGATGACCACCACGTCGGCGAGTTTCCATTTCTGTGGGAAATAATTTAATCTTAATGCACAATTTATTATACTTACCAGAGCCGTGATGGCTTTCCTGGGTAGGTGCTTGAGGGCGATGTTCGGGATGTCGTCGGGGCCTGGTGCTTTCTTGATTTTTAGTCGCCTGATGATTTGGGCGACCTCACTGTAGGTTGTCGGATCGGTGTGTGGGTGGGCGGAGTCATCGGATAGGAGGGGCGAGTGGACGTAGTCGTGGACCGTGTCGATGTGTGCCTGGTTTTTCCTGCTTGTGTTTGGTTGACACTGCTTTTCCAGGTTGTCGGCAAAGGTTTCGGACTTTTCCACGTCACTTTTGGCGAGGGTGTTGTCTTGTCTGCAGATGGCGGGGGTGTCACGTCGTTTGTTGCTGCGTTGGAGCGCTCGTGCCATTTTCCAGGCGGAGTTGTCTTGGAAGTTGAGGGATTCGATTTTTGCTGTCCATTGTTGGTTGTGGTGGTCGTTGACCTCGTCGGTTACGTTCTGCTTGAGGGCGTTGTAAACTCGTCGGTCGTCGGGGTGGAGTGTGCGTTGTGCCAGTTGCCTGGCGCGGCGCTTTTCATTGATGCGGGCTCTTAGAAGTGGTGTTAGCCGGTCTCGAAAATCTGGGGTTTGTCTCTCGGATGTTGCGTGCTGGATAGAGCTGGAAATTAAATTGTGAAATTTATTTACATACTTATCCAGTTTGTCCGTGGTGTTGAGGATGGGGATGTCGCCTAGGATGGTGAGTAGGTAGTCGTGGTACGTCTTCCAGTTGGTCTTTTGTCGTGATGGGATGTCCCGCGCCCTGAAGTTGTCCCCCAGGTGTAACAGGACCGGTAGGTGGTCGGATGTCAGGTCCGTGGTCGTCGTCAGTTGGTGTTGGAAGGGCATGTCCTTGAAGAGGGCGATGTCCAGGTAAGCCGGGGTCCCTGCGTAAGAGTAATGGGTAGGAGCGTCAGGTTCGTGGATGGAGTAGTGGAGTTGGCTGGCGAATTCGGCGATGGCCAGACCCGCAGCGTTGTGGTGGCGGCATTTCCAGTCCTGGTGTTTGGCGTTTAGGTCACCTGCGATGATCTTTGCGCCTGGGGGATCTGTCAGAATACTGTCAACACGAATTGAGCCTTGACACCTACACTATAGGAAAGAGGACCATTTTCTGTGTATAATACAAAAAGAAAAAATGCGGATTATCCACTAGTTTTCGAGAAAACGGCTTTTGAAAATCAAAATTTTACATGCATTTTAGATAGGGAAATTCATTAACATAAAAGTTCTATTGACGGTGCGTGCGTTCTGATATAGTCTTAATGTTTGCAGGCAGACGCGATTGTGACATACCCGGATGTACATCGGGTGTATTACGCAACATTATGCAATAATTTAAAAAATAAACGCTGAACTCGTTTTTAGGTTAGAATCTCGAGTGCCTTGGTTGCGTTCGTCAAAAACGACGCTCCGCTACCCTACGCTCCGGTCCCCTCCGCTCCGGGCGCTACGCCCCGTTTTGACGAACGTTGACTCGCTAAAAACATCCCTCTAGGTCGCACCACCTCGCCAAAGGTGCAACTCGAAAGGGGTGAAACTCGTAAGGTGTGAAACTCGTTAGCAACGGTCGGTGTGCTCCCGGCCGGTGGTCGACAACAACTGAATACAAGTGCCCCGCCCATCATTAAGACTATATCAGAACGCACGCACCGTCACTAAAACACGGGAGCGGATCAATTCCCTATGTAAAATGCATGTAAAATTTTAATTTTCAAATGCCGTTTTCTCGAAAACTACTGGATAATCCGCATCGAAGTGCGGTCTCAAAATGCTCAGAAAATTGTCCTCTTTCTAATAGAAAAAAAATCAAAGCCCAACGAGTGTTGACAGTTTTCTGACAGTAACCCTGTAACCAACCGTGATTATTTGTTTTTATACTTATCGTGGTGGCCTCCAGGTGTTGTATAGGTCCGGGGTGGGCACTTCGTGGTGTTCGATCGATGACTTCACGTAGATGGCGGTGCCGCAGCCCCTGGCGGGGCGGTCTTTTCGGTAGAGGGAGTAGGTAGGGAGGTTAGCTGAGTCTCCGGCTCGGAGGTGGGTTTCGTTAACCAGGATAACGTCTAGGTCGTGGGTGTGTGCGAATTCCAGGAGTAAGTTCTTTTTGGATCGGATACCATTTGCGTTCCAGAATGCTATCTGTAAGGAAGTGGGTTGGGTACGGTTGTTAGGCATTAATTGTTGATGTTTGAGTGGCGGAGATTCCTGCGGCAGGGGAAAGATTATTTATTGTCGATTCGCTAAAATTAGCGTCTCGTAGGATTTTTGTAAACATATTAAAGAGGTTAAAAATAAGTCCGTCAGTGGTTTGGGCCACATCGGGGGTACCTGCGTGTCGGGTCTCCTGGTGAGGTGCGTAGAGACGCGCCGTTTCAACAAACGTGCGCCCCGGTCGTTCACTTGATCCTATTGGTCGAGGGGCGTGGCTTTGGTAGCGGAGCGGGTTGTTGTACGTTGGACGTGCCGGTTGCCAACGGGGTTTGGGGTACTTCGTGCACCCCTTGTAATTTGCCGTGTGAGTGCCTTGGCAATTTGCACATTTGGCTGGTTCTTGTCGGGGTTTGGCACATTCTGCGGATTTGTGGTCTTCCCCACATTTGACGCACTTCGGAATGGCGTTGCATGAGCGTTGTGCATGTCCGAAACGTTGGCAGCGGTGGCATTGGCCGACTTCGGATTTCGGGTGCGGGTTTTCAACTGAAAAAGGAACTCCCCATGAGGTGGGGGTGTCAAAGATTTTCTTACCCTCGGTGGATCGCTCGAGTTGTACTAGGAAGAGCGGCATGGGGATTTTTTCTCGGCCCCTGGTCATTTGGTGGGCGGATATCACCGGCAGTCCCTGGGCCTTGAGGTCGACCATGACGTCTTCCCCGGTGAGGGTGATCGGGAGTCCCCTGAGGACGACTTTGATTGGCTTATCCTGCTGCAAATTGAAGGAGTGATTTGGTATTTTGTGGTGCTCTAGCAGCCTGCTGAGAGCCCTGTAGTCGGATTCGGTGGAGGGCGAGATTTCCATCCCGTCGGCCACCGGCTTGAGTTTCTTGTAGCTGATTCTATTTTCTTGTATCAGGCGGTAGGTGGGGGGCCATTTTGCTTCGGATCGAACAATGATTGGTGGAATCCTGTAATTTGTAGAATCGTTAGTTGGGTCGGTGTCGGTCTCCATGTCGGGATCGACTTGGGTATCAGGTGGAGATTGGGACAGTTGGTCGGATTGGGAGGCGGGGGGGTGGTCGGGGTATTGGAGGTGCTGGGGGTTGGCTTTGTGTTGTTTTTTGAGTCCTTAGTAAGGACTTTTTTGGTCTTATGGGTGTTGTCGTCCTCGGAGACTTCTGAGGAGGTGGAGGCACGACGCTTCCTTAGATTTTCTTCATTCCTTAGTTTTTTGGCCTGCTTCTTTGATACTACGGGGATGAAGGGTTGTTCGGGGTGACCTGCTGGTGGCTCCATTGCGGTGTCCATCAAACCTGGGATGGTGGAGGTGTCGATGATCTTCTTGATGGTTGGTGGGGTAGGGATGGGTTGGGTGGTCGAGCTTCTGACGGCTAGGAGCTCGGCCTTCAAGGCTGCGTTCTCGGCGCGTTGCTGGGCCAACTCGGCGCGTAGCTGCGACAACTCGGCGATTAGCTGGGACATCCGCTCGTTCATTTGTTCGTTCATCTTTGCGAGTTGCGTTGCAATGTGGCTGTCCTGGGCGTTGGATTCTGCCATTTTTACCGATGTAAAAATACTAGGCGTTGTTTGCGGGGGTGGGGTGTAGAATTTAAAAATTCCGGTTGTGTGAGAAACTCGAGAAATAAAAATTTCTGTTTGTTTTCGAAACTCTAGAATTTAAAAATTCTATTGGATTTGCTAAGTGGAGAAAATTTAATTAGTTAGTTTTTGAAACTCTGTTTGTGAGTTATAATTTGGGTAGGAGAGCCGGTGTTTGTTACGTTGCAATAACTACAAATCGGCTCAATCTAACACAGATTATAAATCAGTAATGTCGGATTGTCAGTATGGTCGAGTTTAGTGCGTTAGTTTGGCAGTGTTCTAAAAAGAACATGAACGTGTGTGCAGCTTGGTGGTTCGATCACTCTCTGTTTGACTGTGTCTGTTGGTTGTATGGTGATATTGTTGAGCCTGAGGGGCGTGGTCAGTTTGTCTCGTCGGTGGGCAAAGGTTGTCAGTGTGGTCTTGTTTTCATTAATTTTTAATTTCCAGGTTTTGAAGTATATTAGTAGGTCATCAGCGTGTCTTTGTAAATATTTAACTGCAAGGTTTTTTAGTCGGGAGGTTGCAATGACAGCGGTATCGTCAGCATAAAGCGAAATTGTCGTGTCAGAATTTCGTGGTAAGTCATTTATAAAATAGGTAAAAAGTGTCGGGGCGAGTATGGAGCCTTGCGGTACTCCGGCTGGGATGAGTTGGGGGTCAGAAAGTGTGTCTTTAATTTTTACTTGAAATGTTCGGTCTTGTAGGTAGCTGGAAATAATTTTTGTCAAGTAGGGTGGAAAATTTGTTTTAATGAGTTTGTGTAATAGGCCGTTATGCCAGATGGTGTCAAAAGCCTTTTCTAGATCTAATGTCATAACGGCCGTGTTTCTGTTAATGTTGAAGTTGGATGTAATTTTGTCTGTGAGCAAGGCTAATTGCAGCACGGTACTGTGTTTAGCCCTGAACCCAAATTGTTCAGGGATGATGGTGTTGTGCGTGGTTGTGTGTTCTTGGAGTCGGGTTAGGATTATTTTTTCAAGGATTTTGGATAAGGTTGGGAGCAAGCTTATCGGTCGATAACTTGCGGGAAGGGTGTTCGGTTTCCCGGATTTTAGGATGGGGATGACGATTGCCTTTTTCCAGGAGTTGGGGAAGTATTGGATTTTAAGGCAAGCGTTAAGGATGTAGGAGATTTGGACAATGATTTTTCTGGGGAATTTTTTGGTTAGCATGGCTCCAATACTGTCGTTGCCGGCAGCTTTGTTTTTTAATTTACTGATAATGTTGCGGATTTCAATAGGAGAGGTGAGGCCTTCAGGAGGTGTGGGATGAGAGGTTAGTTTAAAGTTTTCTGTGGTGTAGTTTACCATGTTTTCAGTGTAATTGTCAGTTGGTTGTGTTGTTAAATTGTGATGTTGTAGATATGTTTTTGCTATTGCGTTTGCTTTATCCGTGCTGCTGCTTTTGATGCCTTGCTCTGTGTGTAATGCTGGTATGGAAAATTTATTGTTTTTGTTTTTAAGCGCTTTGGAGATTCTCCAAAGCGTCTTAATGTTTTTGTTTGTTATGTTTTCGAGTGTAGTGTTCCAGTTTTGATTTTTGATGTCGTTGATTTCTTTATTGATGTCGGTGGTTAATTTATTGATTTGTGTTTTGAGTGTTGGATAATTGTGTTTCTGTAATATTTTGCGTAGTTTGTTTTTGTTTTTAATTTTCTGAAGGAGTGGAAGCGGTAGTATGAGTTTACGTGTGGGTTGTGGGGTGTCTATTGTATTTGCGTTGAAAATTTGTGTGATTTTGGTGGTTAAGTCTGTAATGGCGTTGTCTATTTCATCGATTGTGTTTATGTTTGGGTTTATTTTTATGTCGTGTAATTGAGTAGAGAATGTTTTCCAATCCGTCGTCCTGAGGGGGCGCGGTGGATAAAAGGGAATTTTTAGTGAAGTGATTGTAAATTGTATTGGGAGATGGTCTGAGTTTAATTTTGTCAGTGCTTCGGTGTTACAAACATTCAAATTTTTCGTTAGGATTAGGTCGAATGTGGAAGGGTTCTGGGCGGGGCAGTAGCTATGGTGTGTGTGGTTATTGGTTGGGAAGGAAATTTGTACGTTGGATCGGGTAGCGTAGTCGTGTAGATCCGTGCCCGCTCTGTTCGGCTCATTGTTGTCCCAAGTGCTATGGGGATCTGTCAGGGAATTACACCCAAGAATTGAGCCTCGACACCTACACTATTGGAAAGAGGACAATTTTCTGTGTATAATAAGAAAAGAAATTTTGCGGATTATCCATTAGTTTTCGAGAAAACGGCATTTGAAAATCAAAATTTTACATGCATTTTAGATAGGGAAATCATTAACACGAAAGTTCTATTGACGGTGCGTGCGTTCTGATATAGTCTTAGTGTTGGCAGTCAGACGCGAATGTGACCCGGTCGGGAGCACACCGACCGTTGCTAACGAGTTTCACACTTTACGAGTTTCACCCCTTTCGAGTTGCACCTTTGGCGTGGTGGTGCGACCTAGAGGGATGTTTTTAGCGAACCAAGGCAATCGAGATTCTAACCTAAAAACTAGTTCTGCGTTTATTTTATAAATTATTGCATAATGTTGCGTAATACACCCGATGTACACCCGGCTATGTCACAATCGCGACTGCCTGCCAACACTAAGACTATATCAGAAAGCACGCACCGTCAATAGAACTTTTATGTTAATGAATTTCCCTATGTAAAATGCATGTAAAAATTTTGATTTTCAAATGGCGCTTTCTCGAAAACTAATGGATAATCCGCAAAATTTCTTTTTTTAATATACTCAGAAAATTGTCCTCTTTCCAATAGTGCAGCTGTCGAGGCGATTCTCGTGGGGACGATTACGTGACAGATCCCCGAGAAGATCCAATACATCGCAAAATAGGAGTGGACGCAAGAAAACCAAGAATTCTCATCTTATTTAAAATTATTAGATTGCAAAAAAGTTAAACAAAATAAAGAGTATATTTATCCTTATCGTTATCCTTAATATGTAGATATTGTTACGGAAATTCCTAATTGAACTGCAAAAAATATATCACTTGACCTGTTAATCAAATTCTTATCTATTAATAATATGTTTAGTATAAAAAGCCTTGTGTGGCAAAAATAAAATGAAGATTCAAAATAAAACTATGCATAAATACATATTTTTATTATCCGTTATAACGGTTTGTGCGGTTTCGTGTGGTGATATAAAAAGTAAGTTTAAGACTGATAATTTTGAAATTACCTGTATTTGTTATTTTTGTTTTCAATTTCTTGTTTTCAACATTTCTTTGCACACCTTTCAGGTTTCTATACAACGTCGGTCCATCCGTCCGTTTGCAAGTTTCAAAATTAAGAACTATTATGATCAACTTAACTATTAGAATTTGAAGGATGCGGACGGATCGACACGTACTCATGTTATCAGTATTATTGAATGTTTTATGTGATTTACAATAATTTCACTCCAATAGTATAAAAAACATAAGCACGTTATAAGTTATTCAAGAGGGCGCATTTATGTGCGCTAAAAACGTGTCAACAAAGTATTACTTAATGAGACTTTACAAAAACCTGCTAAGATTTTCATTTATTGGATTAAATTAATTAAGTAAAGCTTTGTTTAACGGTTTTAGCCCATATAACCGCCCTCTCTTATAATTAACCCATAGCTTTACCAACCTACAAAATAATTATCCAACAATCCGATATTTTAATCCGGGCTATATTAGGTATATTTTTCAAGTTTAATCAGAAAAGAGCAGTATAAAAGCCTAAGGTCGTCCGAGTTCCATATTGTTCTTATTTTTACTTTCTGTAGTAATTGATACCGTAGGTACTACAGTAAACAGGAATTTTAAACAGGAAGATTTTGATTAATTCCTTGTCTGGAACTCGGTTGTGTAAACACCTGAACAAATACATAGATATAGATATGCTGTTTTTCAGTACTGGATCCTAGTTTACCGGAAACGACAATAGATCAATGCATAAATTGTGTCTGTTACGCAAAAACTGGAAAATGGGATTTCGACCTATGTGGTCCTCGAATCATAACACTTGCTTTTTGGAAAAATGTCCCAACTGAAGAAAACAAAAATTGCATTCTAAATGCCATCAAAAGTTATACAGGCCAATTTGGAACAATGGTAAGAAATAATAAATTATTATATTGAAAGTGTTCAGTTTTCTAACTTCTGATTTTTTACCTTAGAATTGCAATTTTGATGGAATTCCTACCAAAGTCTTCAATCAAGTCCATTCCTGTCTATCGAATGTCATCCAAAAAACAAGTGGTGGTAGATATAAGCGCAGCATTCAAGGTAATCCACGTATAAAGATCCATGTTAGTCAACAAGCGAATGGGCGGTAATCGGGCAAATGCAAAACTACAAGTTAATATTTAATACCCCGTTAAAGTTTATCAAAAATCAGGTAACTAGCACGCGGCAATGTCAATTAATACGTAAAAGTGACAGACGAGCATACTACTAAGTTTAGTAATATTTAAAAATATGTTATTATATTTCCGAAATAACCAGTATTGTTTAAAGTTTGTAATACTGTATAATTAAAGTAACCAATTCAAAAAATCGGTTATGTAGAAAGAATTTGTATTTGTTTATTTTTTATATTTTAAATAATAATAAAATTAAATTTTAAAAGTCAACTTTAATAGGGATTTTTTTTTTAAATCAAATAATTATGGACGTGAATGAAAATCAAAATAAAATTAAATAATAAACTAAATAAAAAAATTATTTTTGCGTTTTTTTATACTGTTAATATATTTTTTTCATTTCCCAATAAGGAAAGAAATCCAAAATTACACAGCAAGTGGTTGAATAGAATTAAAAGAAAAACTTCGTTGCTACCAAATCAAGTTCGGCGCGACCGATTCGGTGAGACCGATTTGACGCAGCCGATTCGGCGCGAAGACGGTTTGGAGCAAAGACGGTTCGGCGTGAAGCCGGGTTCAGCGGGACCCGATTTGGCGCAAAGACTTTTCGGCGCGAGAATAAAATTTTGAAAAAATAAAAGAAACATAATTTGGAAAAATTAAAAAATTAAAATCAAAATTTTACATGCATTTTAGATAGGGAAATTCATTAACATATAAGTTCTATTGACGGTGCGTGCGTTCTGATATAGTCTTAGTGTTGGCAGTCAGACGCGATTGTCATTCCAGTGTTGACTTCCATAGTGACAAGACGTGTTATAAGTGAGGTTATGTGTAGTACCAACCACGAGGGTGAAATCGTTTATATCGTCAATTCTACCATTCCCGATCCGACTTTCGAGCGAGAAGGAACCCATGAGTGAACAGAGCGATCGTCTTCGTTTAGCCACTAAATCTAAAGATAAAAACTTAGTGCACTCAGCAAAAACCACCACCACGGTAAAAAGTGGAATTACCAAATCCAAATATGAATTGGCAGCTGCGTCCGAGGACGCCGCTTTTTAAAAACGACTGAAAGAAATTCTGGTCAAGGCGAACCTTCCAACCAGGACGAAACCATCAACCAGCCAACCGGCAAACAATAATCAACCTCAACCGGACACCATGACGGACAGTAATATGGAGGTTACTGAGACGACACAAGGCCTAGCAGACCTAAACTTTACTCCAACCACGGTGTTCAACAAATATGAACTCCTAGTCACCCTCCCGGAGAACGAAACTAACCAATGGACGGAAGTAAGAATGTAAAACCCCCCGCAGCCAAAGTATCGGTGGCTGCGAGGAGACCAGTCCCAGACAAAATTTTACATGCATTTTAGATAGGTAAATTCATTAACATAAAAGTTCTATTGACGGTGCGTGCGTTCTGATATAGTCTTAGTGTTGGCAGTCAGACGCGATCGTGACCCGGTCGGAGCACACCCACCGTTGCTAACGAGTTTCACACCTTACGAGTTTCACCCCTTTCGAGTTGCACCTTTGGCGTGGTGATGCGACCTAGAGGGATGTTTTCGGAGCGTCGGTTTTGACGAACGCAACCAAGGCACTCGAGATTCTAACCTAAAAACGAGTTCTGCGTTTATTTTTTAAATTATTGCATAATGTTGCGTAATACACCCGATGTACATCCCACAATGTCACAATCGCGTCTGACTGCCAACACTAAGACTATATCAGAACGCACGCACCGTTAATAGAACTTTTATGTTAATGATTTCCCTATCTAAAATGCATGTAAAATTTTGATTTTCAAAAGCCGTTTGCTCGAAAACTAACGGATAATCCGCATTTTTTCTTTTTTTATTATACACAGAAAATTGTCCTCTTTCCTATAGTGTAGGTGTCGACGCTCAATTCTTGGTGATGAAAGTCTGACAGTTCCCCAAAATCTTACTCTTGCCGGCACTTTCAAGCAGAATTACCATTGACAACACGACTGTTCTGATAAATCCTCCCTTCTTTTCCAGCTCATCTGTATTTCCAAGCAATCGGATCAAGATCTGCAGTATTGTTTCACGTATGAGCTTTCGCCGTACCCTCTTTTGTTATTCTATGAAGAAGGAATGCGAAAGAGTGCAAAGTCTGTACATCTGTACTATATAGGTGTTTTGAACCTCTACAACATTCTCCGTCCCTAGGGGGAAGACGCCTTGAAGTTATTGACGGAGGATATTTATTGCACAAAGTTATTTGGTCTCGCACAAATGCAACGTTCGATATAATTTGTAATACATACATGGCATATATGTCAAGACATTTAAAAAATAACGGGGATCCCAGAAAACGTAATAATTTTTTTTGGATGGGTATCCGGAAGTTTCACAACTGGCTGTTCTTAAAATGTGGAAACGCAGAAAACGAGATTGTTGAAGAAGATCACGTCAAAGATCGTCGTCAAGGCGACTTCCGTTCCTCCTATAACGCAAGAGAAATTTTTGGAAAATGATAAAAATGAGGTTCAGTTTATCGACATGCTTAAAAATGTTCTGCAAAATTCCGATATCAGAGTTCAGCAGGCACCAGCAGACGCTGATCCGTTCATTGTAAGAACGATGATTTTTGAAGCTCCGCAGATGTTGAAGTGAGGATCGTTGGCGAAGACATCTATCTTCTGGTTTTACTCACTGGCATCGGACGTGTAAGAAATAGCTATTCTAAATATTGGTGTTTGTTTGGTTGCATTATATTTTACTTAGGCATCTATACTTTCAATCATCTATGATTGAATAAGAGGGGGAGATTTTAACGCACTAAAAATATAATAGTACAATGGGGTGTCAAAACAGGTGTCAGAATCTTTGAATATTATTTTATCAGTGTTGTGAACAATTGATTAATTGAAGTTAGGTAAGAGAGCTTACATGTAGACATAGTTTTGTTATTGGGTATATTTGAGTCATGTCAGATAATAGTTTAGTAATTTTGGTAACTTAAATTCGTGTTTTAAAAAAAAGTAACTTTCAAACTTGCTAGAATATTAACGGTTGTTGGTATAAATTTAATTAATACGTATGGATGTTTTTATGTTTGAATTATTTAATTTAATTAGATTTTGGTAGTAATGTTTTGGTAAATAGTAATTATTTGATTTAAAGAAACAAACATAAGTAATTGTAATTTAACAAGTGGTTAGTTTTATGAATAGTTCGAAGGGTGTAATCCAATACGCGACGACGAAGGGCAGCATTCTTTTCTCGCCGAACAAGTTTTCAGCTATATTAAACAGGGTGTTCCTTTGTTCGATATTTTTTACCTCCAATCAATTTTTAAAAAAAATTGGAGGTATGGTAATCGAAAAAAAATTTCAACTTTTTTTTTTTGCATTTTCGAGATCACCGTGTTCAGAAACGTAAAGATCTGCAAAAAGTAAAATAAAAATTTCTGTGTCGGTCTGTCTGTCTGTCTGTCGGTCTGTCGGTCTGTCGGTCGTCAAATTTTGTCGATCGATTTGTTTCCGAGCCATCCAACCAATTACGACCAAATTTGGTATGGTGGTAGGGTTCACGGTGGAAAGGTGAAAATAAGGTTTTCGTCGCGATCTATCAATCAGGAGTGCCACCACAAGAAAATAATACGGGATTTAAAAAAAATATTTTGTCTTGCGATATGTTATTTTAAAGGCCTTAAAAGGCTTTATCCAGAATAGGTAAAATTAATCTTCTATCTGTCGTCTGTCAAAAGTCACAAGTTGTCAAAGTTGAAACTTTAAGAGTGAATAACTCAAGAAATGCTGAAGGGATCTTACCCAAATTTGGTACGTAGGTACATTGATCCTAATGGATATGAGAGCATATGTAATCCTTCGATAGAAATCAGTAATGCAACAATAAAATAATAAAATTAACTTTTGTGGCAAAAACATGAAAAAAGTTTTTGTCGATCGATTTTCTCCGGCATTTCTGCGTCGATTGCAATCAAACTTATTGGACGTATGCCTCGTGGGCTGGAATGGTGCAAATAAGGTTTTGCCAGAGAAATCTTCACCAGGGCCACCACAATAAAATAAATAAAAAAAAATGAAAATGTCGTAGTATCTCCGGAAATGTTTAACCGATTCAGCTAAAATTTGGTGTGTCGATGGAGCTTTGAAAGTATAAGTATTGGTGAGAAAACAAACCGAGCCAATTGTAACAGGGCGGGGCAGGTCAGAAAAATTATAGAAAATATTAACTGAAATCTTAATTTATATATTTTTTGTGAGAATTTGTCAGATGGCTGGCAAAAATAAAACAATATATTCAAAATTTAATAAACGTCATAATTTTGTGACATATGTGTCAAAATTAGGATAATGTTGATTTGTATACCGAGTGTAGCATAAGAATTGAGTTTAGGGCTTGTAACAATTAATTTTAGAATACAAAAATAGGTGGTTCGGTGGGAAATATTTTATAATATCGTCGTACGGACTGACGGAACGTTACTTTATAAGTAAAAGGTTCTGCCACTAGGTAGCGACCAAGTTTAGGCTGTTTGTTAAATTTTTTCGCAAATGTTTTCAGAATCAGTAAATCGGCAGTCACTAATTTACAAAAATTTATTTTCGAAAAATCCGCTAGATGACCGAAAAAATTTGTTGTACCAATCTTGGAGAAATTTTATTTGTGACTTCTTACGGTATTATGTGACGTATATAAAAATTTTGGAAAAAATTCAGTGGCTTACAAAAATAAAAAAATTTTTTCATTTTGGATTTTGTTAAATAAACTTTTATAGGTAGATTTAGGGTAGGGGGTGATACATATAGATATCTTTGCCAGGGCTACCGATATCTTTGTTAAGGCTACCACAATAGTAAACAAAAATGAACATTATGTCATTGTATCTCCGGACAAAATTTGGTGTGCTGGTGATTGGAGGTATTGCGGCAGAGAGTGACGACATTTTTTTATTTAACGTAATGGGTTTTGACGCTATTTAGTTGGATGGAAATTTAGTTACAATGGTATTTCTTTATTATACTAATGATCACAAGTTATATTTTATTTAAAGTCCATTGTAATTGAAATACATACAAGTATTGATGATATTAAATCCACTGTGATTGTAATTTCTAATTGACATGTCAGAATGTGACATGAAAGTGACGTGAATGAATCTTGAAGCAAATCTAGAAGTTGCCCCCCCTCCCGGCAAGCACTCAGAAGGTGTTACGCCAAATTCAGCTTTAATCCGTGAAACTAGTTCCAATTTGAAATTACGATTATCAGCTTGGTTTAATTGCGTTACAAAAACTCATATAACACTTTGCAGGTGTATTTTAATTTAAGGGTGGTTTATTACTTTGCCTACGAACTTTATGTAACCTTGACCCAATCTGCTACACAACATTCATCTATAATATAAAAACAAATATACCCTTGACCCAATTCCCCACACAGCAGTCAGTTTTATAATAAATCAAATCTTACCCTGAATTATTATATTTTAGAAATTTTACAGTATAAAGTTACACCAATCAGTTTCCTGCTCTAATCAATTTCAATGTTATTTATCTACGGGGTGTTAGAAAATGTACTCTTCGTTTAATCTTTGCTTTGGGCTTTTCCCTTTAAAACAGAAATAATCTGATAAATAAAGATTTGACATAACCCAAATATATGTGTTTTATTTTGTTGTGAGTTATGATCGTTTCTCTTTTCGGAGCGATTATCTGTTTGTTTACGAGAGTCTACGAGTCTACGTCTTCGCGTTGCTACGCTTCAAGCGGTACCAAGTGAATGCCTTGAAAACCAACCATCGCGCTTACCCTTTCCTTTCCTAGTCGACCAGGAATGCTGCAAGCATATTCCTGTCGAGGAAAAGGTCGAACTTATTTTCCTGACCTTGCAACTCGACCAATTTGCATTTCCTAAATGGAAAGGTGAAATCGCAGCTACTGGGTAGCTTCGGAAGTTTAGGTCAAGGGGTGGACTAACTTGTTGAGTTTTCTTGCTATCACATACTATTCTTTTTACGGAAACCCGGTACATGGGCGCCAATTCGAATAAGTCAAATATAATGACTGGATCGGGGGGTGGGGTTAAATAAACAATTGATTCGAAAACAATAACAAAAATATTTATTAATAAAGGAAAAAAATATATGTATATATTATTTACAACTTAAATTGAATTATAAAATTAAAACGAAATAGTACTGCGTACGGCACTGGTGGTTTATTTACAAGTTAATAAAATGGCGGGTGTGTAGTTTTTTTTTCGATTTTTTAGTCGATTTTTGTTTCTGCACTTTAGTTTCAATAGCTACTAGTTTCAATAATGCGAAATTACAGGTAAGTACGGGGAATCTAATTTTAATGTTCTTCCTGAAATATCACACTACAAGTTCCTTTCTTAGATGTTAGAAGAACTACTGGTACCTAACGGAACTGCTGGTTAATTCAAAGTTACTACTAATACTATTACAGGAGCTGGATTACGAGTATCTAAATTTGAAATGTCGAGTACTACTGGTTTGGTTATCTGGGCTCTAACATAAACTACACCCACATCTGACTATCATTGCTACTGGTAAACTAATAATGACTACTTAGATGGTTTTTCGCAGGTGTGAATATGTTATAACAACAGGAAAGATGACAGGAAGTTTTTATGGGATAAATCTTGTCTCGCCAGGCTATAAACAAGATCTTTCAGGCTGGAGAAGATGAAGTTGTCATGCCAGGCTTTAACAATTTCCAGAAAAATAATCAGGACAGGTATTATGAATTGTTTTTAGGAATCTTGTCTCGCCAGGCTACAAACAAGATATTTTCAGGCTGGATATAATGATGTCGTCACGCCAGGCAGCAACGACTCACTGGAAAACAGGATAAATAGAAACGATCGCCAAGCAGACACGTTTCCGAAGTATTGAATGCAACACTCTTTGAAATGATCGCTAAGCAGACCTATTTCGGAAGTATCGACGGAACAATACCTCCCTTGGAAAGGAAAATTTAGACCAAACCAAACTATTGGATGAAAACTTAACCGGTTAGTTTTTCTAGTAGAATCCTCTATCATCTTTACCAGCAGCCAATGTATTACAGGCAATTGCAAACATCTAACTGGTTTCTTTTAATCCACTAAGTTTGATAAAACTAATCAGCAACATGGGTTGCCTATCATTTAAATTTTAAATAGTTGATTCACAATTTTAAATAAAATTTCATCCAAAAATGGTAGTTTCACTACAGCTTCTACTTCTATGTTTTATATTGGCATAGCATAACATGGGCTATGTGGCGAGGCCTTAAGTTTATAATAAACATATAATGTGATTTAATAAATGAAAAATAGCGAGTAAGTGAAATATATATTTTTTGTAAACGATTGAACTACAGTTTAAATTTTTTATTATCTAATTTAAATTAGATATATTTACTAAACTGATTGTCTAAAACAACTAAATACTGTAATTGAAAGATAGAAAATATTATATAAACCATAGAATTTCAATTTATCTAATTTAGATTAGATGAAAACACGAATTTATTTTTTTCTGTGTAGGAAAAACTACAATTCATGGGATCAATTACGTGACTATAACCAAAGTATATAGATATAATACCATATTTATATGACCCCCTAATAAGTAAATACTGTGGAACTCGATTGATGTGCAACTCGATTAGTTGGAAACTCGATTGATGTACCCACAACTCGATTGATATGGAACTCAACTGATGTGCAACTCAATTGGTAGGGAATTCGATTGATGTGAAACTCGACTGATGTACTAAATTGTAAATCTACTACCTTTCCGTGCCTACCATAGGCAATCCAAAAAGTATATTATCTGTTTACGAAGTGCAGACTCATTTTTTTTAAAAAAACTTAAAAGCGTATTGTTTTCGCAAACCGTTATCTTAACATGATTGTTATAATAACGGTTAAGGTTGACTTAAGCCATCTGTACAAAATGTTTAAGATAGATATATTAAAAAAGAAAAGAAATCGAAAATTAATATATTACTATCTCTTTCCGACACATGTGAGCTACAATAAATGTTTCTCACTTTAAAAGTACTCAAAACCTACTATCATTTTAACGATTTTTAAAATTTGGCGCCCTGGCCCAAAAGGTTTGCTGCCTCATAAATTAATTTAAAAAAAAGCTAAAATTAATTTTTTTAATTCATTCAGATTATTATAAAAGACGCCCCAAGCAGAGCGCGAATAACGGCTTGCGCCGCCCCTTAAAGACTTCCGCCCCGGGCCAAAGCCTTCATGGCCCTTAGGTAAATACATTTCTGGGTAGAGGGTAAATTTCCTTTAGTTTTTGAAGTTCAAGAGCTACCCTTACTGATAAGCCGGATATTTGCCTCTTTCTTCAAAGTTGCTAAAATCGTGTAATTTTACTTTTGGCCAGAAATGTATGAATCTATCCAGTGCACAGTGTCAATAAAACAATTTGTAATTTGTAATAAAACAATTTGAACTTACATCATATTTATGTATGTGTAAAATATGGTATACTAGGGTTTGAAAATCAAAAACCGATACACGTCAGAGGTATGACGTCTGTCATTGCCACCACCAAAAAATAAAATTCCAATTTATCACATATGCGAAATACGATTGTACAGTGATTTCTATTTTTATAAGTTTTTTATATTAACTTGTATGTACAGTGTTGTGTGTTGCGATGACAGTTCAGTATATGTCTCACTTTATCATTGCATGGTATTTAAAAATTTGACAACGCTGAAAGTGAAATAATATTCTTATTCTTAATATTTTTGTGATTCTTAATATGACGTCGTCAATGTGAATGACGTGTATTGGCAAATCCACTTTATAAGCCATAATACTGTATTCATAATGATTATTCAGAGATTAATTCCACTCATAAAATGCATCAAACGCATCTTAAATACAAATTTTTATGAATTGGGTGGAAACAGGGCCGATTTATCCATTAGGCAAGAAAGGCAGCTGCCTAGGGCGGCAGTTTTATAGGGGGCGGCAAAAATACTAATTAATTCTAATAAAATATGCAACATAAATAGAAACTTGATTGTAAATTGTACTTATTTAAAAATCATAATTACATTATGTAGAAAACCTAAACAATTTTCAAGTGCCGCATAGTAATACGAGAGAGTAAAGAATAAAAATAAACGAAGAACGAAAAACTGTCTACTGTTTAAGTAAATAAATTTGTTATTTTTGCTAATAAATATTATGCTGTTTATAATAAGTTCAAATTTTAATTTTAAGGGGGCGGCATAAAAGAATATGCTAGCCATTTGAACTTTTTTTACTGTGTTTATCATTTCCGTAATTTTCAACCGATCTTAACCATTGTTTGGTGAACACCATTGTTTGGTAGCCTCCAAGTTTAGTTATTATGCCAAATTTCATGACATTTGGTTGCGCCGTTCTATCAGTACGATTGATAATATTTATTTTATATGTACCACAACCACATACTGGCTAACATACAGACATACATACAGACGAACATCTAATTAAAATTTATCCCAATTTTATCAGAGAATCATAAGGAACATTTTAATACCAAAATTTCGAATTTTGATTTTTGGTAGATTACAATGTAACACCCAGAAATTTAAGGGTTAAATTTCTAGTTGTTATGCAGTAGGTCGATAAGTAAAAACTTTTGAAAACCTCTGTTCCTTTCATAATTTCACGTAATGCGATTTATATAAATAAATTTTCAGATGGGTAAGAAAAATTTCATCAGATTACTTATCGAAATGCCGCAATAATAACACTTCTCGCGTCTGCAAATCCTAAGTGTCCAGACAAGAAATAAACACCTAACAAAAATTAATAATAAATAAACAAATTAAGACGACACGTGGAGACGATAAACAAATTAATACTACACGTGGAGACGCATCTTTTCTGTCTAGCTGACCTAAAGGTCTAGCTAAATCACGTACGCATCTTAAGGGGAGTGGATTTTCACCCACACGGGAGAAAATCCAAAATTGCATATAAACCGTTGCACTAATTAAAAAAAAAATTAGTTGTCAGAATTGATAATAATTCATAGAGTCCAAAAAGGACCGAGCACGGTGGTCGGTCCATCTTAATTTCGGGCCATTTTGGGGCCATTATTTTGGGACATTGTTCGGTCCATTTGTTTTAATTAAAAATTGGGATTGATTTTAAATTTGTTGTTAAATTGATATGTGCAACGAGTTCAAATATCCTTAACAATAATTTTGGTAAGAGAAATGCTTTTTATAACTAAATTGAATTAATTAAATCTATGGGTGTAAGATTTAACGTATAGAAAAGTCAAAGGTATGTATTTGATGTTCGAATATTTCTATATTCTCACTTAGGGAACTTGTATTTTATTTTATAATTTTATTTAGAGAATTATGTGCCTTGTGCATAATTCTCATTTTTAGGAATTTTGTATGTTTATTAAAATTTAATAGATTGATTTAAATATTATCAAAAGTATTTCAATTATAAGCAATAAATCATCAACACGATTAAACGGTGCAGACAGTCTTTTAAGGCGAACGTGAGCCACTGCGCCCTGTTTCCGGCGGGATTTGGGGCCTTAAATCCAGAATTCGGACAGCTACCAGGATGTTCTAAGAATTGTGATTAAAGTGAGTTCTACACATGTAATTTCAAGAGTGGTGGCAGTTTAAAAAATAGATATTCTTTTTTAATTACAAGAACTAATTTTGTCAGCATTGGGTTTCTAAGCCGTGAAGCATCTCAAAACTTCACTTGGGACATCGTTCAAGGAACAACATTTAATAATTATTTAAAAAGCAAACACGAGGTTGTGAATTAATTTAGAAAACCCAACGATAGGGGTGTGTTTTGCTACAACAATACTTTCCCTTAACATACGTTAATACGTATTTTGGAAAGTAAAAATATATAAAAAATGATAACATACTAGTTCAATGGCAACTATTATTACACCTACGCGGGTAAACAGAACACCCGAGTGGAAATTGCAGTTTGACCCTTATGGAAAAATACATATAAAATTTTGATTTTTAAATGCCGTTTTCTCGAAAACTAATGGATATTCCTCAAACTTTTTTTTAAATACGCAGAAAATTCTCCTATTTTTTGTTTTTTTTTTGTCCTCAAAATTTTGTTAAAAACGATTTTGTATAACCAAGAGATGCTATTTAATTGCATTTAAACTATCAAAACGGTTTTTTAATAGTTTAATTTCATTTTAAACATTTGTCAACAACTGTCTTCTTCTTCTTCTTATTCTAGGACTACGTCCTGTATTTCCCAATTTTGTGCCTGGGTCTGTCGTTCCTGGGATATCGATGTCCAGCTTTCATGCCATAGTTTTGGCGGTCTTCCTTGTGGTCTTTTGGTGTTAGGCTTTCCCAACATAGCCACTTTTGGCAGTCGGTCCTCCGTCATCCTTCTGACATGATCTCTCCACTGCCTTCTCCTACCCCTCGTCCATCTCACTACATCATCTATCTCGCACATATCTCTTATTTCTTTGCTTCTCTTTCTGTCGAACAATGTGTAGCCAGTTATTGCACGTGGACTCTTCATCTCCACTATTCTCATAAGTTGTTTGGTTTTCGTTGTCTCCGCCCTTGTCTCCGCACTGTATCAAAGAAGATATACCTATAGGAACAAGAAGCGTCACTCTCGGCAATTCCTTTGTTGTTTGACAGGACAAACTCGTTGACCTTGAAACTTGTCGCCATGTTGCTGGGGTACCAAAAAAGCGGCAATTCAAACTTACATAAAAAAATTCTTAATAATGAAGATAAAACGTTATCGTTTTAAAATTTTAAAATTAAACACAATTAAGTAAGAGCGGCAGACACACACTGCTTATCGACTATCAAGCCATCATACCACGTATGTGTTTCTGACTCATTAGTCGTCATCAGTGCCGCATACTTTGTTGAAAAACACTTAATTGTGTGCACTTAAATTAATAGTTGAACATTTAAGTGCACACAATTAAGTGTTTTTCAACAAAGTATGCGGCACTGATGACGACTAATGAGTCAGAAACACATACGTGGTATGATGGCTTGATAGTCGATAAGCAGTGTGTGTCTGCCGCTCTTACTTAATTGTGTTTAATTCTTAATAATTTTCAATACTGATGTACAAAATTGTAAAGTTTTAAAAAGAATTATATAATAATTTTTAGATTATTGTTGACCTTTTATTTTATACTTTTTTAACGTATAACTTTTTTTTTATACGAATCATATTGTCCAAATAATAAAAAATAAACGTCCTATTAAAAAGCGAAGAAGTACTCCCTTAAAAAAATTTTTTAAATAAAATTATTAAATTTGTGTATTGAGCAAATTATTGTTAACAAAGTTTTTACAAAATTTTTAAGAACTGCAAAAATTATTAATAGCTTTGCCAGCGAACAATTCTAGCGCTAGGTATAGAAACACCGAGATCTATCAGGGAACTAACAACACGAATCGAGGCTCTACTTGTGCACTATAGGAAAGAGAACAATTTTCTGAGTATATAAAAGAAAAAATTTTTGCGGATTATCCATTAGTTTTTGAGAAAACGGCATTTGAAAAATCAAAATTTTACATGCATTTTAGATGGGGATATCATTAAGTCGGGAGTTCTATTGACGGTACGTGTGGATTAATATACTCTTACTGATAGCCGTAGCGCTTGCATTCAGTTGTCGACAAACATTGAACTCGTTTTTAGGTTAGATTCTCGATTGTTTGATTCTCTTTCCAATAGTAAAAAAGTCGAGGCTCGATTCGTGTTTGTAGTTATCTGTGACAGTAACCGTATTTTGGATGTAAACCAAAAAAACTAACAAAACCAATTAGAATTCCGCCGTGTGGCGTGGTGAGATGAACAATCAACCTACGGGTCGTGTGGTTGAAGCAAATCTGAAGAACACAGATTGCACAACGCCGGAGAGAAGGTTTTGAAACGTAGCAACAAATTTTCTATTGGCTAATGAGAAAGAAGGTTCAAAAGTTGCCTATGGTTAGGGGTTTTGTAACTTAACAATTGAATAAATAATAATTCAAGCGAAGTCAAGGTTTCTGCGGCATCCCACGTTCAGAAATGCAAGCTGGTAAATTCCGTAGAATGTCCTCGAACTATTATAAGTTGCAAAGGTTTGCGTCTTGTTTTCTATTATTATTAGCTTAAAGAAAATTTCCAGCAACCTTAACATAAAATTATGAACATAATGAAATGAAATATTTCCAGCACGATTTGAATTATTGAATTTAATTTTGAAATTGTTATGTTATTGCGTTTGTACCTTGTATATTACATTTGTAAATATTTTAGTGGATTTATCATTTTATGTTGGTAACAAAATTATTATCGTAAATTACGTTAAACGACGCACATGTTAAAATACATTTTCTAAATTCATTTTTCAATAAAGAAGTTTATTTTCAAGTGGCTTTAATTTCAAAACCCACGATACAACAAGTGGCGACGAGGATTATAATAACAAATACAAGAAGAAATTCAATTCAAGTTAAATAATTCGGAAGAAGTTTAGTTCAATTATTTCAGCCACAACAAAATTCAAGAAAATTCAGTTCAAGAAAATTCAAGAAAATTCAAAAACTTCAAGAAATTCAATTCATAACTTACTTTCAAGAAAATTTGTCGCACCAAGTGGCGACGAGGTAGTGGAAAATTCAAGAAATTTGATTCATAATTTACTTTCAAGAAAAAAATTTGTCGTGAAGTGGCTACGTAGTGGAAGAAATTCAGTTAATTAAAAAGTGTCGTACATGTGGTAATAATGCCTAAAACAGATTCTACCGAACAAAAAAGTGAAGTCAAGGACATCAGTATTGATAAAATGGCTGAAAGAAAATTTATAATGTTTGCAGCTTTCGATAATGATAAGGAAAATATCGAGTGTTATTTGGAAAGATTCGATTGCTTTTGTTCGCTAAATGATGTTCGAGGTAAGGAGATGGCATATTTATTTATCAGCAGTGTTGGCCCACAAATTTATAAGAAATTAAAATCAGTAGCGTTCCCTACAAATCTTAAAGACCTATCCTTTTCTGATATAAAGAAGAAACTGGTCGCACATTTTCTTCCTGAACCTTTACCTTGTGTTGAAAGACAAAAATTTCGAGCTCGAAGACAAGGTCCCACAGAATCATTTAATGCATTTCTATCATCTTTGAAATCTTTATCAGTACATTGTGGATTTGCAACTGATGAACGGTTACAAGAAGAAATTGTTGACCAGATAATAACAAAGTTACTTTTTAACTACGCCTAAGTTAAATCTTCAAAAGGTAATTCAAAGAGCTAATGCGGATGAATTAGCTGAAAAAAGTTTAATGCAATGTTTAATGCAACAAATTCTCAAGTTTGTAAATTAACTACAGATAAAGATTCAATTAAAACGTTTCAAAATAACAAAAGAAACTACAAAAAAAAATTTGGTAAATGTGATAATAGCCATTCACAAGACAAAATTCAAAAGAAGGGAGTTGAAATTGTATGTTTTCGCTGTGGAAAGGAAAATCATAAAGCATCCACATGTCTTCTTCTTCTTCAACCTGCAACAAATGTGGAAAACTTGGACATTTAGCTCGTGTATGTGGAAAATTTCCTCCAAAGAATAGATTTCAAAAGGGTTTCAGTAAATGTATCACAGAAATGGCTCAAGATTCTAATCAAATTGATGAATCTATTGATGTTTTTCAAATTCGTACACATTCATCCCATTCCAAAATATTGAAAACTGTTCTTATCAACAATAAACAAGTGTCAATGGAAATCAATACTGGAAGTACTTATACTTTGATATCCTTAGAAAATTTTCGTAAATTACAAATCAATGCTAAAATTCGTTTTTGCGATATTGTTCTTTCCAAGTTATAATAGAATTAAAATTCCAGTTTTAGGAGTAGCCAAAGTAAATGTTAATATTGATGGTAATGTATGCTTTAAATTTATACATCATTAAGGAAAATTTTGATACGATTATGGGAAGAGATTGGATTTTCAAAATCAAAACAAAATTGCACGATGTTTATGGTATTAAGATTGACATTGAAGATAAAGTAAATAAATTAGTTTCAGAGTTTTCCGACATCTTTTCAAATAAAATTGGGTGCCTCAAAGACTTCGAAGTTGACCTTCATTTAAAAGAAAACACTTCACCAATATTTTGCAGAGCAAGAACAATTCCTCTACCACTGCAATCTCGTGTGGAAGAAGAAATAAATAGATTGGTTTCTATTGGGGTGCTTTCAAAGGTGACTCATTCAGAGTATGCGACTCCTGTAATTCCCATTATCAAGCACGATGGTACTTTGAGGTTAGTATCAGATTATAGAATTTCAGTTAATAAAAATATTATTCCGGATGACCACCCAATTCCAACTATCGAAAACATTTTACCTAAGATGAATAACGGAAAATATTTTTCTAAATTTGATATCCGAGAAGCGTACATGCATATGAAGATAACAGAGAGAACAGCCAAGATGTTAACAATAAATACACCCTTAGGATTATTTCAAGTAAATCGTTTAAATTATGGAATTTCAAGTGCACCAGCCTTATCGCAAAGAGCAATGGAAAACATTTTTTCCGAAATTGAAGGTTTACAAATATTTTATGATGATTTTAGTTTATCGGGAACTGTCAGGGAATTACACCCACGAATTGGGCCTCGACACATACACTATAGGAAAGAGGACAATTTTCTGAGTATATTAAAAAAAGAAATTTGGTGGATTATCCATTAGTTTTCGAAAAAACGGCATTTGAAAATCAAAATTTTACATGCATTTTAGATAGGGAAATTCATTAACATAAAAGTTCTATTGACGGTGCGTGCGTTCTGATATAGTCTTAGTGTTGGCAGTCAGATGCGATTGTGACATTGTGGGATGTACATCGGGTGTATTGCGCAACATTATGCAATAATTTAAACAATAAACGCAGAACTCGTTTTTAGGTTAGAATCTCGAGTGCCAAAATTTTCAAACTTCAAATCGTCTGCACCAAATACCTAGCCGTACGCTCGTGATCACAAATTCTAACACCCAAATGTGATGGAAACTTCCATTTCGTAGTAACCTAGTATTCAGATTCTTTTAAAGAACGGAGAAGCAGTTCTTGAGACAGACATAACCTTCATTAAATGTTTAGTACTTGACATGAATCATGATGCAACCCAACTTGTGCTATTTTGTCGTTTGTTTTATCCAGTGCAGTACTCAAATCTATTTGATGTAAGGTTAGTAACAATAAATTCTTGATAGTTGATTCAATCAAGAGAATCGATTCCCAGATTCAAATGATAACACACTACATTTGAATTGACACTAAAATAGACATAATAAAACACAGATTGAGGTATATTTGTATTTATTAGTAAACAAAAAATAAAAAAACACGGGGAATTCGAACAACAGTCAAATCGGCAACTCGATGATAATTCATTAATATCATAAACAATTGAATATTATGCTTTACATTTTTATATTACATATTGGTAAGCTTTCTGTATTTTCGTTTATATTTAATATTTATTTTCATATTATTATTATTTACTAATATTATTATTTTCTTTGTAATCATTGTGTCCCTGAACTTCTTATTTATAATTAACATATAATTTTCAATATATTAATAATAAGAGTACGTCTTCGCAAAATATATGTTTTATTTATTAAAACAATCTGACTAGTTTCGCATGTCTTGCATGCATCTTCACGATATTCTGCAGAAATGATAGATAATAATATAACATAATTTAAAAATTAAAACACAATTAAGGAAAGAGCGGCAGACACACACTGCTTTCTTCGAGTACTGTCAAAGTACTGCTTTGACCAGTAGCCGTTTGGTGCACACAATTAAGTGTTTTTCAACGAAGTATGCGGCACTGATGACGACTAATAAGTCAGAAACACATACGTGGTATGATGGCTTGATAGTCGAAGAAAGCAGTGTGTGTCTGCCGCTCTTTCCTTAGTTGTGTTTTAATTTTTAAATTTTGAAATTTATACTAGCAATAGATTGCGAGAACTTTTATCTTTATATAACATAATTATAAATATAAGAATGATTTACATACCAGTTTTTTAATATTTAAAAAAAAAATTAATTAGTAACAAAAATTTTTTGAAATTGTTTTATGAAGTTGAAGTATAGATGTCAGGATGGGTATATCGATTATGAAAAAATAATAAAAAGGGAGTGTGATAGAATATTAAATTTTAAGGAAGAAAGGCTAGAGAAATATGTTGTAAAGGGGTAAAACGTTTAATAGTTCATGTTTGTTTAATAAAGGGTCATTACGTTTTGTAGCTTTTTGGAATCGTATGATTTTCATATTATTCTTTTCAAGTACTTGTCTTCTTTATGAAGAATTATTGTTTTGTCATGATTAATTTTATGTTTTTTTAATTTAATATGTTTGCAAACGTGGGAGATGGAATGTGTTCTTTCGTGTTCTTGTATTCTGGTTTCTTAACGTCGTCTTGTCTGTCCTATATATGTATATTCACAATCATTGCAAAAGATTTTATAAACGCCATTAGAATTACTTTTTTTTGAAAATTACTAAATATTTCAAAATTTCTAATATTGACATATCGCTCAATTTTAAAACAAACACATCAATTGCAAGGTTTAATTAGTATTATATCTCCGATATGAACACAAATATTATCTGCAATCATTGTGTGGCGTTTTATTGGACAAGCCAAGAAAACAATAAAAGAAATGCGAAATAAGAGATGCCTTAACATCCAAAAGCTAAAACAATGCTACTATTCTATGCGACTTATGCCCGATTTCTTCACCTTGAGATAGCTATCGGATAATGAATCTGGCCGACAAATTAATCAAGTTGTAATTTTAGCATTACATTTGAATTGCCGCTATTATTAAAGTCAAAGGCACGGCACTGATTAGATTTCAAAGCGCCATCTGTGGGAGGGTAAAGAAACTGAGATGTGTTAAGAGTAAGGGAAAACTGGAATGTAGAGGGACGATGGTCGGTCAGTTTAGGTCGACAAGGTCTTATTCAAGTGATATGGAAAGCGAGTAGTGCGGCTCTAATAAGAAGCTGTTAAATAAACATTTGAAATTGTATTTAATTGATTATAAATCAAAGAGAAATCTGAAACTGATATCAGGTATTAGCTATTAAATTGCAATTCTCACGTAAGTGCATTTATGTTATTATAAAAACTAACAAAAGTTGATTTAAACACGAGGTGCTTAAGTAAAGTCAGAGGACGCTAACATGGCGGACAAATGGTTTTCTATTTATGATATTTAATTTTTACTCTATTTAAGTATCAGGGACAGGGGTTTTGCTTATTGGTAACTGTAAATTGGTTTTGCTTTATAATGCTTGGTGATTTATTTAAATATTTGGTTTTTGGTTTTCTGTATTTATTTATTGGTGTGTTTTTGGTTTAATTATTATAAAGTGTGGTAATTAGGTATGTTAATTTATATTGGTATCTTAGATTGGTTAATAATTACATATTGGGTTGAATATTGGTTACACCACATGGTTGTTTAATAAAAAGGGTTTTGTTTGGTAAAATGGCGGGCGTTTATGGTTTTTTGCAAATGGCGTAGGTGCCGCTTGTATACAATGAAGTGACGGCTTGGTTTAATAATGCAACTATTTTGAACCAGTAGTTTGTATGTGATTTAGGGCCAATTTCATAATAAAAGTTAACAGGTCTTTTAAAGTTAAAAGGCGACTTAAAACGAAAATGAATTTCATAATCAATTTTAACGACGACTTAATAGTTAATGGAGTTTCAAGTTAAGCCGTCGATTTTGGCGCATTAAATACTTAAGAGGCCTGTTAAACATAACCAACGTTTACCATAACCAACGTTTTTAGTTCAATTATGTCATCTGTAGTTCTAACAGCACAATTACTTAACAGTAGTTTTAAAATCATTATGAAATGCAATATTTTAACAGAGATTTTAAGTCTCTCGTTAATCAAAGCGATCTTTTAGTTAAGCGGAGATTAACGTTTTTATTTAGGCCCCCTAAGGGCCAATTTCATAATAAAAGTTAACAGGGCTCTTAAAGTTAAAAGGCGACTTAAAACGAAAATGAATTTCATAGTCAATTTTAACGACGACTTAGGGCCAATTTCATTATAAAAGTTAACAGGGCTCTTAAAGTTAAAAGGCGACTTAAAACAACAATGAATTTCATAATCAATTTTAACGACGACCTAATAGTTAATGGAGTTTCAACTTAAGTCGTCGATTCTGGCGCATTAAATACTTAAGCGGCCTGTTAAACATAACCAACGTTTATTTGAAGTTTGTGTGTTATACTGCGTGTTTTAACCTAAAATGACACAAGCGCATTGATTTTGACGTTATTCCACAGACCTCTTAGTTAATATTTATTCATTCGTTTGTTCATTTAAAGGGTCCATGGGTTACATTTTATAGTTTTTAGTTCAATTATATCATCTGTAGTTCTAACAGCACAATTACTTAACAGTAGTTTTAAAATCATTTTGAAATTCAATATTTTAACAGAGATTTTAAGTCTCTCGTTACACAAAGCGATCTTTTAGTTAAGCGGGCATTAACGTTTTTATTATGAAATTGGCCCTTAGAGGTATTTTGATATAAGATTTGCACCGAGAGTTGATGCATCCCAGTCCTTTCATTAGCGTCTAGTCACGTGATTACCAGGAGGTAATTACATCATATCAGTTAGGGCCAGGTGTGTGTGATTCAAAGGTTTTACTCCCCCCCCATTTTAATTATGTTAATCTTGGTATGTGGTTTTTCAAGTAGTAGCATTATTTAACTGAATGAGTTCCTTTGTTTGACAAGTAACAATAGGGGTTTCATGATAGTATATCGTTTATTTTATATGTTATCTTTGTCTTTAGGTTCTAAAACAAAACATCGTAGACTAAAAGAGTCAAAACTAAACGATATAAAATCTCCCAAAGGGAATAAGAATCCAAGACAACTATAATTAATTATTATAAATGTTAGTTTGATCATGATTATAATCAAAATCTGAATATTACATGTTAATGAGAAATGAGAAGTTTAAAGATAAAATGATTACAAAGAAATAATAATATGTATCTAATTAAGGAATAATAAATTGAGTCAGAAAAATGAATATTTTAATAACTTAAACGAAAATACAGAAAGCTTGCCAATTAAGTAATAGAAATGTAAAGCATTATATTCAATTGTTTATGATATTAATGAATGATAGAGGCGCCGATTTGGCTGTTGTTCGAATTCTCCGTGTTTTTTTTTTTTTTTTTTTCTAATAAATACAAACATATCTCAATCTGTGCTTTATTATGTCTATTGTTGTTAATTTAAGCTTAGAGTCGAGGCTCTTGATTGAATCAACTTTTAAGAACTAATTGTTACTAACCCTACATCAAATAGATTTGAGTACTGCACTGGGTAAAGCAAACGACAAAATAGTGTAAGTTGGGTTGCATTTTGATTCATGCCAACTATTAAACATTAGTGAAGGTTATGTCTGTCTCACGAACTGCTTGTCCGAATCTGGAGAATAGGTTACTACGAAATGGAGGTTTCGATCACAACGTTTGGATGTTTAATTTGACGATCACGAGCGTACGGCTAGGTATTTGGTGCAGACGATTTGAAGTTTGAAAATTTGGGGGCGCGAAATTCAAACTCAGAAGCTGGCATCACAGCTTACCAATCAGACAACCGCAATTCAAACTCAAAATAACAAATAAACAATTTGATTGGTTACTTGATTTATTTGTCGGCCGGATTCATTATCCGATAGCTACATATCTCAAGGTGAACAAATCAGGCATTAGACAGTTAATTGTCAATTTCTTAAAATTTAATGAAATTCAACAACTTTTTCCGATATCTAGACTGTAATATGGGTTCCCCGATTGTCACATATTTTTGCATTTTCTAGACTAAAAGAGATTATTCTATTATTAATTAAATTCGGAAAGACCTAATTGCAACATTAAATTTAATTTAAATTACGGAAAAAACATGTATGTAAATATTATTATGGAAATTCCTAATTTAACTGCAAAAAATATATCACTTGACCTGTTAATCAAATTCTTATCTATCGATAATATGTTTAGTATAAAAAGCCTTGTGTTGCAAAACTAAAGTAGAAATTCAAAAGACAACTACTATGCATAAATACATTTTTTTATTATCCGTTTTAACGGTCTGTGCGGTTTCATGTGGTGATATAAAAAGTAAGTTTAAGATTGAAAATTTTGAAATTATTTCTATTTTTTATTTTTGTTTTCAATTTATTGTTTTCAAATTTTCTTGGTGTACCTTTTAGGCCTCTAACAGTCCGTCCGTCTGCATGTCTTAAAGTTAATAACTATTATCGGTTTAACGAACTAGAATTTGAATGATGCGGACGAACGGACGGACACTTACTAATGTTTTCTATTCTATTAAAGTTTTTATGTGTTTTACAATAATTTTACTCCAATGTTATATTATAAGAACCATAGGCACGTTATAATTACCATTGATTTACCAACCTTCAATATAATTATTCAACAATCCGATATTTTAATGCGGGATTTTTTTGGAAGTTTTCTGTATTATCAATATTCTAATCTAGGCATATTTTTCAAGTTTAACCAGATAATAACAGTATAAAAGCCTAAGAATTGCGGTCGCAATTCCATCTTGTTTCCATCTTGTTTTTACTGTTACTATTTGTAATAATTGATACCGTACTATAGTAAACAGGCATTTTAAACAGGAACTTTTTGATCAATTTCTTGTTGGGAACTCTGTTGATGTAAACACCTGAACACATATTAATGTACACTGTTTTTTAGTACTGGATCCTAGTTTACCCGAAACGACAATAGAACAATGCTTAAATTGTGTGTGCTACGCAAAAACAGGAGAGTGGGATATCGACCTGTGTGGTCCTCGATTCATAACTCTTGCTTTTTGGAAAAATGTCCCTACTGGAAAAAACAAGAATTGCATTTTAAATGCTATCAAAAGTTATACCCAAAAATTTGGAGCAATGGTAAGAAATAATAAATTATTATATTGAAAGTGTTCGGTTTTCTAACTTCTGATTTTTTACCTTAGACTTGCAATTTTGATGGAATTCCTACTATAGTCTTCAATCAAGTCCATTCCTGTCTATCCAATGTGATCCAAGAAACAAGCGGAGCTAGATATAAGCGTAGCAATAGACATATAAATCTCCATCTTAATCAACACGCGAATGGGGCCGGTAATCTAGCAAATCAAAAACTACAAGTTAATATTAATCCTTGAATTAAAAAATATGAAATAATAAAATAAATAAAAAAATTATTTTTGAGTTTTCGTTTTGTCTATGACAGTATGACTAATTTATATGGTGACCGGACACATCGTTGCTGGACATTTCGCACCCAGACATTTCGCTACCAGGACATTTTGCCGCCACTGTTAGCATATCATTAATTATTTGAATTATTTTTATTATTTAACTGTTAATCATCCCTCCGCCTCAACCACAGCGGTGGCTTGGTGTGATCGCTGGTTAAGTTACAGAGCGGAAATTCTCGATTCGAATCTCAATTTCGGCATTGACAGAATTTCGTACCTCGGCCTTCCGGTGTGCATCGATACGTTGTGGATTTAAGAATTGGTTTTATATTTACATAAGTCTGACTAATTGACAGAACGTCTAGGTTAAAAATTTCAAAAAAACTCTCCGCACCCTCTCCTCCGGTCCTCTCCGCTCCAGACGCTACGGGCCGTTTTAACAAACGCCACACTTACTAAAATATATCCCTCTAGACCGGTCCTACTCGGCAAAGTGTGCTACCAAGAAGGGAGTGGATCTCCCGCGTTCGTAAAAATATATTAAAGAAAAACAATTTAATAATAGAAGTTGTAACACCCTGTACTGTAAAATTACCAAAACATTTTAAACATTTATGCAGCTTAAGAATTAAGATGATTTCATTTAACCATACTGACCATGATCCAGTTGGGACTCATCATATATTAAAGGACCCTGGATATCAGTCCAGGGTCGTGCTATCCAGTGGTGCACTGAGTGAAAAAGGGTGAGCACCATATTTTGATAATTAGTAACTTTTTTGTTGTTTGATTCGTCACAAATAGTGTGACGATATTGCGCTTATTTTTAAAGAGTTCGGGTAAAGTAGTAGTGTGGTTGCGAAGATTACTTCTTTTTATCAACTTAACTTATTTTACCTGTTTGCCAATAATCGAGGTCATAGCCTTGGTTGTACGATTAGTGTAAACCAATCAGATCTGAGTGGGTATCATATATTTTGATTCAGCTGCGCCTGACTTTTACGTATATTTCTTTTGATCGACAACTTTATGTTTCTTTTAATTTATTCATATTAATAAATTTGATTGTGTGACTCTGCATGAGTTTTATTTCATAATTCGCGGTATTAAGCGTTCCTATAGTGCGCTGTGCTATCTACACTTGAGCTTTTTGCACTTTTCAGGGCGAACACCTAATAATTGGCGACAAAAATAACTAAAAATGTTTTAAATTAAGAGCAATTCCACGAAGTAAAGCTTCGTAAACGAAATAAATCTTATCTTCTGCATCATAAGTTTGAAACAACGTTTTGATGCGTTGATTCATATCTCGGTATCACTTCTCTTTGGGACAACTCCGTGGTTATGTTAAACAATTTTTGCGCTACTTAAACTCTCTTCTTTTTTGTAGCTGTTATTAGAGACCACAGGTTTGGATTAACATTTGTAACTGAACTTTTTAAAACACTGTGGGAACCTTCTACATTGTTGTTTGTAGTTAAAATTTTACATGCATTTAAATAGAGTTTAAACCACGTTTTCTGTAAAGCTAATCTGTTACCGGTACGTGTGATTAGATCCATCCATCGGAATAATAGGCCACAAAGCAGAAGGAGGGGGGTCAGTCATATACGTAAAGAAGAAAATACAACACAACGAGATGTCCACTTAAAACCTCAAGGGGCTAGAAGAGACTATAATAAGTATGAATGTACAGAAAGCACTAGATAAACGGTCAACTTACATAGTTGACAACATAAGTAGTCAACCTGTTTACCGTGTTCACCACACACTTTTCAACTTCGTTGACAACCTTGTCATCAATTCACTATTTACTTATCTCGGGGTGTTCCGGTTGTGTTGGCGTTACTATAATTTGTGAAAACGGATAAACTCGATTGCCTACCTTGAGATCCGCCCACCATAAATCCAAATCGTCAACTTCAACTAACCTACATACATTCAATTTGGTCGTCAACATTGCAAGTTGACAACTTAAGTTGACAACCAAGTTGATCGTTTATCTAGCGCTTAAGGCACTTAGTAACTCCAGTTTATTACAGATATCGGCAGTTTATAACCCACAAAAGATCCCTCTCTACTTTTGAAGACTTCTCCAACTACAGACTTCTGAAACACTTCTCCAAGGTAACACTCCAAAGATCTTCGCTGGCGATAATATGTAGAACACTCCTTGATTTCTTCTCCCGTTTTAATATCCCGGTTATTATCAAGTATTAGTTATTATCCCAGTATATCAAGACGATGCACAGTGGGACAAAAGCTCTAAATCTCGGCCAAAACCTCCAACATGAATTTTCGATTCGGGGAATTTTGACTAGTGGGTTGGGTAGAGAAATGATTGGTGCATTAAAGCGTCGAAGTGCAAGGTGATATCCTTTATACCTGGCTCGATACTTCAGTTCAAAGTTGGCCTTTGTGAACGGTGAACAAAAACAATGAACTTTAAAATTCCATATCTCAACAGTTCTATTTTCAAATAGATGAAAAGTAACCGCTTCTTCAATATCCCACAGAGCTAAGTATTACTGTATACACGATTCGTAAGGAACGGAAGTTCCGCTTTATTGGAACACCTTGTATCGCAAATTTCCGAGAAGAGTGGACGTTCGGTTTTTATACAGGACGATATGAAGCAATCGTTGTCAAAGTTATTTAACAAAATGAGAACAATGTGGCAGTCGGTAAAGAGGACTGACAAAATCTTTTTCACAAAATATAAGAAATTGCTTAATGTAAATGTATTCTTTTCCGTAAAACTGCCACTTCTCAGATGACACCGACCAATAATGGTGGTCGCCCTTCCAAGAAGTTCGAGTTTTCAAGTGAATGATCGAAACAGAGGAAAATCGAAGAAATCCGTGCAAAGATGACTACGAGGGAGTTGTCATATGCTGCTCCAATGAGCCTTCGCTCTTCAGGGCAATTGGATGCTGCAAAAGTTGTCCAAGATGTGACAAGAACCCCAATAAAAGCTAAACGGTATATAAAATCTATCAGATCGATTTCAGAAACCCCTCTTTCTCCTGATGCTACTCTGTTGGTTATAGTTAAAACTAATTTATCAAAATCACAGTACCATAAAATTCGTAATGTAAGCAGAGAAAATTACTGCACCATATATCCGTCGTACAATAAAGGATGTCAGGCGAAGCTTTAATGCTTTTTTGATCTCCTCGATTTTGTCGACCAATCAGGATTAAATTTTTGCACGAAAATACGGAAGCCACTGTTAACGAAATGGAATACATTAAACAGCAAGAGACTAACCTTGTCCCATACCATAAGCGTTTCTTTCAAACTTGCATTCACTATGACAGACGGTAAAGTTTGCAATGCAATCACGCATACTGCATCTGCTCAACGTTGCTATTTGTGTCAAAATAGCAAAGTAAAAGAGTTTAACAATATTGATCTGATCTTGGAAAAGGAAATTAATGAAGATCATTTAGAGTTTGGCTTGTCAATTTTACATGCATGGATTCGATTCTTCGAGTGTTGTTTGCACGTAGGGTGCAAACTTGATATCAAGAAGTGGCAATCGCGTAATTCAGATGATAAAGAAGGTGTTAAACAACGAAAGGAAGAAATACAAAAAGGTTTCCGTTTACGATTGGGACTGGTAGTCGATTAACCAAAGCCTGGGTTTGGTAGCTCGAATGACGGAAATACCGCACGACGGTGACGATTCTTTAAAGACTCGGGCACTTCTGCTTCCATCACGGGACTGAATGAAGATTTAATTAAACGTTTTAATGTTATATTCAGGAACTTTCAAGTAGCCACGAAATTGATAAGATTAAATTTCAAGATTTTTCCTTGTAAACATATGATACCATATATATATATATATATATCATATATTGATGCCACCACGAGATCTGATTTTAAGATAAATATAATTATTTTTCTAGTACAAAAATTTCAGGTTAATTTCCAAATTTTAGGAACAGTGAGTCTGAGCTCAAAATTTTCTAGAAACATTTTTTTGGGGAGCGCTAAAAACCTTGTGCCTAGGGGTGCATACATTGATAATCCTGCTCTGTGGATTTTCGGTGGATTTGTCAAATTTTGCAAACTGCTGAAAATATTCGGAATGGGGATTTCTCTCTACCTCACATAGGTATGTCTTTGTTTTATAGTAACTTGACAATTAAAATAAGAAATCGACGAGCCGCCACTGATTTTAAAGTACGAAAATCATTTAATATAGTGATTCCCAGGAAAGATGACGATTACGACACAACAAAATCATATGAACTAAGCCAAGAATTTCTAGTCAAATAAAGTGTATTTTAATTTAAAATAAGAATACATTGGTTACCTTTGTTTTTAACTCCCGACGCAAAAAGAGACACTTCATTTGACTAGGATTTCTTGGCTTAGTTCATACGATTTTGTTGTGTCGTAATCATCATCTTTCCTGGGAATCACCTTGATTAAATACTATTTTGGAAATTCCTACTTAAATTGCATAAAATATATAACTTGACATTGAACTTGAATCAAATTCTTATCTATCGATAATATGTTTAGTATAAATAGCCTTGTGTTGCAAAACTAAATGTAAATTCAAAAGAAAACTATGCATAAATACTGTCGTGTAACGGGTAAAGTTTTATTTTTCATTGTTTTTATTTAAAATAGTTTCGTTGAGAAACACCGATTGCTCAAAGGTAATAGCAGCAGGTTAATTATAAAACTGTAAACACCAACTTTTAACACAAAACGCCATTTCCATCGGTTATCCAAATTTAAGTTGTTCGTGAGTGTGGATAAAAATTTACATACCTGGGGTATTCGTATAGTTAGGTTGGGAACAATTGGAAGACGGGATTCTCCTGGTGATCGTGAAAGAGCATAGAGTAAAACTTTTGCAGGGTCTCCAAATTTTGTGCTTTTGGAGAGATTTTCACCGTTAACGATTAATTAATTCCAAATAATTTCGCCATCTGCGAATTCCGTTACGACGCAGTTGATGAGCCATATTGGAAATTGGACAGGAAGCATTTAGAAAATATTATCTTCAGCAACCGCCAATTGGAAGAATTTGGATATTGATAATTATCGATCGAAGCGAGTTTCTTCGAAAAGCCATCTGTACAATGGCAGATGCCATGTATGCCATTATATGAATACCCCCATGAAGACCACCCGTATTAGAGCGAAACAGTGGCGTAACCACAAGGTACAATAAAATTTAATTTTAATCAGTGAACTTTTATCTTTGTCATTTTTGAACATTCTTTTAAATTTTTATAAAACCAACACATTCACACAATCTAAATTTATGAAATTCGATGCTCGTACAAAGAATGATTTACTGGTAAATATGCATCGAATTTCATCGATTACACTTGACACAAATAAACCTGGAATTTGTGAAATTGTCGCAAATACTGCCAAAGCTTTGGGTAATAAAACCCTCATAAAAATTCTACGAGAACATATTGTTCATACGAGAACGAGAACAAGCTTTTTCTTTATTTTTTACTTTTTAGTGCACTTTTTTTTAATTTTAAATAAAAAAATTTTAATTTTTTATATAATTTTTTTTACTTGATTACCCAAATTACATAGTATTACAAACTTAAAAAATTCTGATCATTTCGGAAATATAATTACATTTTTTTAAATATTACTAAACTTAAGTGTTTGTCTATCACTTTTACATATTAATTGACACTGCCACGTGCTATTTATTTACCTAATTTTTTATTAACTTTAACGGGGATTAATATTAATTTGTAGTTTTTGATCTGCTTGATTACCGGCTCCATTCGCGTGTTGATTCAAATGGAGATTTATATGTCTATTACTACGCTTATATCTACCTCCGCTTGTTTCTTGGATCACATTGGATAGACAGGAATGAACTTGATTGAAGACTACGGTAGGAATTCCATCAAAATTGCAATTCTAAGGTAAAAAATCAGAAGTTAGAAAATTGAACACTTATACAATATAATAATTTATTATTTCTTACCATTGCTCCAAATAGTTCTGTATAACTTTTGATAGCATTTAAAATGCAATTCTTGTTTTTTTCAGTTGGGACATTTTTCCAAAACGCAAGAGTTATGAATTGAGGACCACACAGGTCGATATCCCACTGTCCAGTTTTTGCATAGCATATACAATTTATGCATTGTTCTATTGTCGTTTCCGGTAAACTAGGATCCAGTTCTGAAAATAAACAACATTATAATATTTGTTCAGGTGTTGACAGCAACCGAGTTCCCGACAAGGAATTGATCAAAAAGTTAACCTTTAAAATTCCCGTGTACTATAGTACGGCATCAATTATTACAGATAGTAAAAATTAGAACAAGACGGAACTCGGACGACCGCAATTAAAGATATAGATTAGAATATTGATAATATAGAAAAATTCCAAATGAAGCCCGCATTAAAATATCGGATTGTCGGATAATTATTTTGTAGGTGGGTAAATCTATGTTTATATTTAGGCATAACGTGCCTATGGTTTTTATACTATTGCAGTGAAATTATTGTAAATCACATAAAACACTTCAATAGCATAGAAAACATTCGTACATGTCCGTCCGTCTGTTCGGTCGCATTCTTTAAATTCTAGTTCGTCAAGCTGAAAATAGTTCTTAATTTTGAGACATAACCGACAGACTAGCGGTAAAACAGACGGACGTTGTATAGAAGCCTAAAAGGTATGCAAAGAAATGTTCAAACCAATAAATTGAAAACAAAAGTAACAATTAGAAATAATTTTAAAATTTTCAATCTTAAACAAACTTACTTTTTATTTCACCACATGAAACCGCACAGACCGTTATAACGGATAATAAAAAAATGTATTTATGCATTGTTTTCTGTTGAAGTTTTATTTTGTTTTTGCAACACAAAGCTTTTTATACTAAGCAAATTATCGATAGATAAGAATTTGATTAACAGGTCAAGTGATATATTTTTTGCAGTATAATTAGGAATTTCCGTAATAATGTCAATATACATGTTTTTTCCGTAATTTAAAATCGACATATCTACATTATTGTTGCAATTAGGTCTTTCCTAATTTAATTTAGCATCTACAGTCCTTGCCATGTAACTGAAGTATTAAGCGGGGCACAGTGAGGTATTTGACACTAAAAACTAGGCAAAATTCTGAAACACACCAAATGAGTTCCAAATATGCTCTGAATTTCAGAAAAAATAATGAAAAACATTACATTGATAAATAGGGTAGTTCTCTGGGGGTGCAAACCAAATAACAGAATAAAGTTTTGAAATTTTTTATATGTCGAGAATTTGACCTACAAATTGATGGAAAAATAATAAAGAAATTATTATCGATGTATTGGGATTATTTATACACTGAGACAAAAATTTATTGCTATTTTTCCTATAATTCTAGAGAAATTCACGATAATTTCTTAACAGAATAGGAATGTTACACAGTTGTTATTAAGCAGCGAGGAGCTAAACAATCTTATATTTTTTGTAGTAAATGCTTTCACTTTTCTTTTGTAGAATAAGTGCTACAATCAAATTCTGTAAATTTTTAGTAAATTGTTCAACTCCTTTTTAAAACTTTAAAGAAATGTCAAAGAAATTGTTAAAGAAAGAAAGAAATTACTACAAAATATTTACTGGAAATATGCAGAATTCGTTTTTCAATGTATGACTTTCATCCGATCTTGAAATTATATGAATTGATTTTTAAAAAGAAATTAAATATAAAAGTTATACAGGACAAGATCAAAAATTGACACAGTTAATAATAATAAATTTTAGCTGTGTAAATTTTTAGGTTTTACCCTGTATAACTTGCATATTTCATTTATTTTTGAAAAACAATTCACAAAATTTAAATTTCAATTCAAATGTCGTATGTGACCGAAATTAATCACTAATAATAATAATACCAAGTACGAGAGAGTGCAATTTAATTAAATTAAATTAGATGGGAATTGTAAGTAATAAAAAGAAAATTAATTTAAAGCAATTAAATTTGTAATGTTTAGGGCCAATTTCTATATGTCTAAATGTTAACAGGGCATTAAAATTTAAAAGGCAACTTTAACCCTCCAGTACTACAAACCGACGATTTCTATTTATAACTGTAAATTTAACACGATAACACGATAGTTCTCAGTACCTTCAGATCAACTACTTTATAAAGAATATAAACACTACGTTAAAAAAATTAAAAACTAGAATCGGTCTCATAGACCGACGTTAGTAGGTACTCGTGTTATAAAAAATATGTTAGTACAGTAGAACCCCTCTATAACGAGAACTAAAACGTATACAAAACGGCAAGGGGCCAACCGATTTACTCGTTATAGCCGATTTTTCGAAATGACGGGACTCGTTATACAGAGGTTCAACTGTACTGGCAGGTTAACAAAACTGATGATTTTTATTTGTCTGTTTTGTCTAAAGTCGCCTTTTAAATTTTAATGCCCTGTTAATACTGTTATTATGAAATTGGCCCTTAGTAATTTGTCAACTACTTATTTTGCTTTTGCTTACATGTGCTAAAATTTATAAAAGTTATTTATATTTTTTTTTATCAACTCCAAGAATACAGCAATTTGCCTGATAGGCATTAGGCGTCTCAACTGACAATGAACAATAACATGAAAGAAAATTATTCCAATGAACAATATCTATTTAATACTTTCAGTTTTTATGTTTCACTTGCACTTCACTTATATCTGTTTGTTAGGTCCGTAGGTTGGTATCTTTTTAATCTGCGAACTTCACTTGTGCTCACCAGTAGTTTGTTTGCGCATACGTTAGGATGATGTAGCAGTCTTTCACTATATTTAGCACTGAATGTTTTAATTGTTTCCCTAACGGAAGATAATGGTATATCGCGCTGTATCACTTCATTTGTTATGTATCTAGGTGCATCGACCATCACTCTTATGACCTTGTTCTGAAATCTCTGCAGAATCTCGATGTTTGAATTGGCTGATGAGCCCCATAGTTGTATGCCGTAGGTCCATATTGGCTTCAGAATTGCTTTGTAGAGTATTAATTTGTTTTCTAGAGTAAGTTGTGATTTTCTGCCAATCAGCCAGTACATTTGGCTTAATTTGATGCCGAGCTGCTTCCGTTTAGTGAGTATGTGTTTTTTCCACGTCAGACGCCTATCCAGGTGAATGCCAAGATATTTGACATCCTTAGCCTGGGGAAGTTGTTGGTTGTTTAACTTAACTGGTGGGCATGTTGGCCTGTTTAAGGTGAAGGTGTTACGCCGATGGTTTTCTGAACCCCAGTGACCGCGCAATCGTCTGCGCATAGCGCAACGGTCGGGGTAAGCCACGTTCGATCTTGACTTTACTTCTGACGTCGAAGGAAGTAGGTCACTCGCTATGAAGAATAGCTAAATTTGAATGTAAAATTTAGTTTGGGTGAAATTATTGTGGAAAGTTATGTTTCCTGGTGGAATTATTTAGAAGGTTTATGTTTTCCTGGTGGAAATTCTGTTTTCGCGAAAGAGTGAATTTTTTTGAAGAAATTTGAGATAATTATTTAGTGACGCGCGCCAGGCGATTCTCGACTCTAGTAAACGCGGGAAATGGTTACGGCGTTGCAATTCGCGCATGGAATGTGGCGACTCGAACCCATGTTGCCGGTATTTTCCTAGAAATTTGTTCAAGAAATACGACAGTGCGATTTGTTGTCGAAATATTCAAATTTATTATTGACGTTATAATAAAATGCAAACATATTGAACTCTTATGGTTTTATAATACTGCGCGTTACGAACTTATTAAATTTATGAAGTTTCATAGTTGGTTGTCGTTATGCCAAATTGTTGTCATTTGCTGTTATTGCGGTTAGTTTTGAACTTTCGAGTTGATAACGTTCCATTTTGATGGTAATAATTTTGCTGCTGAACCCTTCGGGCTTGGCTGTCGGGTACGATCAATTGAACGCAGGATAGCTTCTGGTAATTGGAACTTCGAAGTGCCTGATGCCGACCTGTCTATTTATCCTCTCCAGGACATCTGCTTTGTTGGCTGGAAATTATTATAATAAGGTATCGTTATATTTGTCTGACTTAGTTAGTACCTTCTTGGTGCGGTATGCACGTCCTATTGACCTTTCAGGTCAGCTCAAGAATTATTGTCGTAGTGTTGTTTACGGTAAATTAATATTGCAGAGTTTTTTCTATAAATTCATGTCGGTTATCATCCGTCGATGCTAAACCGAATTGTTTTACCCTGTAAAGGGATTTCATGTCCTCCTTCAGTGGACAATTACGTCACCGTAATTTTGTAAAGCTTGGTCAATAGGGGATTTTGCTGCCCCATTGACCCAGCTGTTAACACTTTTTAAGTGGTTTAGAGGACCTTCAATTTCCGGTCAGGCTGGAGCCGTACCTGTAGACTTTAATCTGTCATGTGTACAACTATTAAAGTCGGTGTTGTAGTGATGTAGTCATCATTAATATTTACTTGTATTTACGGGCACTGTTGCCAATCACTACCTTTTGTGTTGACTTATGTTTAAGAAAGTAAGAATTTTGTTGTCTAATTATGAGTTTGTGGATTTCACGTAAAAAGGGAGAAATTAAATGATCTATTATTTATGTGTGTTTTAATTGTGTTACCATCCCAGAGTAGACCACGCCCTAATATTAGATCCACTGAGCCAGCCGTCGGCAACAAAAAAGTTATAGGTAGGTACCATAGTAACAAAGGTAATATGGACTGATTTGGTTTCATTTGCCTTGATCCGCCATTTTCGCAACCATCTTTGTATTTTGTCCAGGTTGGATTGGAGATTTCTGGACGCCTTGTTTGGATCCGAGTGTGATGCCAATATTGCTGCATCATCCGCGAATGTGGCTACCGTTGTTACACGGGTAGTTGGTAGATCGAATGTGTAGATTAGATAAAGTACTGGCCCCAATACGCTACCCTGAGGTACTCCTGATGTGATGGGATATAGATCTGTGTACTCGTTCTGCTGCTTTACCAGGAAGTGCCTATTATTCAAGTAAGATTTTAATATTTGAAGGTGATGGTGTGGCAAATTTTTTTAAATTTTGTAATATAGACCCTCATGCCAGACCTTGTCATTATTCTTTATTCCTCTATTATTCTTAGTTTCAAAATTTTAACTTCAATAACAAAAAGTCGTGACTGAAAGGGTTAAAGAGAAAAAGCAATAAGATTTGAAAATCTTTCTAGATTCTAAGTTGGGATTCTATGCTACAATAAATGGTAATTTTAATTTGAATAAATAAATATTACATATAAAAATAACCAAACTAATGCGAGAATAATGCAAATATTTCATTTTTGTAATTATTCATAATTTCAAAATAATCGGCACATATTTAGGGGGCGGAAAAATAATGCTAGAGCATGTTAAATGCTTGATTACGAACACCTCGATGACCTTTTTTTTTTATTTTGCTTTTTTTTTTAATTTAAGTAGAATTCTTTTGGTAGGGGGCGGCAAAATATCAGACCGCCCCGGGCGGCAAAAGCTCTAGCTACGCCACTGCAACGCTGTTTCTTTAAGTTTAAATAATAGCAATTCTGTGAAAGTAGTGCGTCTAGAAACTTTTGTGAGGGGAAAGCTTGAGCAAACGCTAAGCATATTGTATTGTGTGGAAAAACGCTTATAGTAACGACGAATTCTACTACATTAATTTATAGAGGTCCATGTCCCCAGCACCCCCACCTCAAAATATTTAAATCGGACTTGGTGTAATCGTTTGTACTTCGTTTGTACCTGTTTGTACCGCAAAATTTTTCGTTTGTACCAAAAAGATAAAAAGTTACAGCACTTTCAAAATGGGGGTGCCAGGGACATGCCAACACCCCCACCTCAAAGTAATGAAATCGGACTTGGTGCAATCGTTTGTACCTGTTTGTACCGCAAAAATTTTCGTTTGTACCAAAAGTACAAAAAAGAAAAGCTGAAAACAAGCTAAATAGAAAAGTTAGAGATCGACGCGCATGCGCATATTGTACAGGGGTGGCTTCATCCTAAACATCAAATTTTCAATGTAGCAAATAATTTTATAAATAAAGTAGTCTCCCTTTCTCATCCGAAATTTCATTCTGAAAATTACACCACTATAAATTTGATCCTTTCGGCTAATAACTTTCCAAATTTCATTATAAATTCATTTATAAATTCATTTTTAAAGACAAAAAATATTAACTCTGTAAAAAATACTATAACTACTTCATCAATATTAGATCCCCCTTCAATTCCAATTTTCCATAGCTTAACTTATATTAAAGGCCTTTCTGACAAATTAATTTCTATATTTAAACCTATCTGCAACATTAAATTTGGTCTAAAATGCCCTAATAAAAATTTAAAATTCTTCTCCAAAATTAAAGATCCGACCCCCATAGATGATGAAAGCGGGTTAGTCTATCTTATCCCTTGCAAGGATTGTGATTCTGTTTACGTAGGTGAGAGTTCGAGAAAGTTAGGTGTTCGCATAAAGGAACATATTAGAGATGTTAAGAAAGCTCGCGTTTTCTTACGAGAAGAAGACGAAAACACCTATACTGCCTTATGCAAACACATGACAGAGAACTCTCATTCCATAAAACGTGAAGATATCACAATACTGGCTAGGGAGAAAATAGACAAAAAACGAAAAATTAAAGAGGCCATCAATATTCATTTAAATGACAAAACAATGAATGACAAAAGAGATGTCCTTTATTTTCATGGAGGGTATAAACATATTCTTAATTTAATGAAACGTATAACATAAGACATTCTTTTTGGTTAAATTATTTATTTGTAAAAAATTTTTAAAAGGTGTTTTATTTATGATGGCTATATTGTCAATTATTTATGTTGCTTGTTAACAATTTGACATTATTTGTCATTTTAGGTAAAATATTTTTTAAAATTTTAAATTTAATATATTATTAATAGTTTATTTTGTAGCCTTGAAAATGAGTCAGTAACGACTCGAAACGTTGGACAACAAAGATTGTTAAAATAAAGACCTAAACCTCAACAAAAATCTAATAATTTTAATTTTAATAAAGGTCAACAATAATTTATAATTTAATGTTTACCAATGTTTACTGTCAACATAATCTCAACGTAACATAAACATGACAATGTTTACTATAACCATAACCTCCATAAAACCAAATAAGGCGTTAACCATTTTTATCCGACCAATCCGGGTTATTTCCCAGTTTAGCTCACTTTGTGCTTAATTGTCACTTCGAAAAGCAAGATCAGTTGAGTTAGGGAGAGAGGTAATTAACTCAGTTAAATCTCAGTTCGGCACGGCACAGCACATCTGTTGAAACGGTAAAATGAACACCCATTTAACTGAGTACCTGAGTATATCAGTATCTTATAACCGGACTAGTCAGGGAAATTCAATTTCCCTGCGCGTATGCCCATTTTCGGTAACATCACCTATAGACACATACTTCTATAGTTTTAGATTGTGCAAGACACACACAAACGCGACTAATCACGTATTCCAAGCGTCGCAAATTGCTGGTTTTCGTCACACGGTTCCTATTTACGTTTGCTTATTTTTTATATGCAGACACAACTTTTCTAGCAAACGTGGTGTGCTTTGTTTTCATTTTAAAATTTATTACCCTGGAACTGCCACTTATTTTTTTTTGTAGAATGTGCTGCACATTGGGTTTAGAGACAGCATCATTGGGTGTGTTTTTAAACTACTCGAGCAGCTGTTCGAGCACCCAAACAAAAAAAGTGCTTTTTTAAACTACTCCATCTACTGTCATCGGTAGTTTTAAAACTCCTCCACTCGGTTCGAACGCATTACTCGAGCAAATTTTCATCCACCGGATCGTAATGCTCCTGTGCTAAGCAGTTCTAACCTGCTCAACTTTGGTTTGAGCAATTATTGCTCGAGCAACCGGTACAGTTTAAAAACACACCCATTGTATTAATTTATGATATTTTAGTAAACAATCAATTTAAACAAAATTTTTTTTAGTTACAACTTAATTTTTCGTCCTCTTTGATCAAATTATTACTAAAAACTTGAAAATATGACAAATTTTGTGAATTAAACTCAACACTTTATTATAAAAAAAGTAAATTAAATGAATTGTAATTAATTTGTCAAGCTTCTCAACATCGCTGCGCTGTTGACATACTATACATAGTACATACGTAGCACAGCTTCCTTATGCTTGCGACACTTGACGCCAAAGAAAATAGTTTTTCTGTCTTTTCCGTTTTGGCAGAAACTGCATCTAATCTTCTTAGGTATAAATTAGAATCGGAAAACAAATAATATAATGCCTATACAAATATTATACCCCTTCGTTGTAGTAACGACTAACTTGATACTTGAAGTTTATTTATTTTACTATTCATATTTACGACGAACTACTGATGAAGTGCGATTGATTTATTAGGAAACGTAAAAAAGAGCATAGTAATTTATCTTTATAAAATTTTGTTAAATTTTTGTTGGTAAAAATTATTTGTCAAAATAACATTCAGTATCTCTTCTCTCGTTTATACATGGAATGGAATAAAAATTTATTTAAAAACATTTTATTTTTCGTTTAATTCTTTTGTATTATTAATTCATATTTATATTAGAAAAAATTTGCGCCCCCCGTTGAGAGGGGGGGGGCGCAAATTTTGGTTCAGCTTGGGACGCAACATCCCCTTGATCCGCCTCTGGCTACGATTCGGTCTAAATTCCAGTAATCTCATTGGTAAATTCTAGGATCATTTTGAGTCTCGGATTGATCTGTGACTATTATGCCCGTACTAATAGTCATAGCGGTTACTGTCAGAGAATCACCACCACTCGTTGGGCTTTGATTTTTTTTTCTACTAGAAAGAAGACAATTTTCTGAGCACTTTGAGACGGCACTTCGATGCGGATTATCCAGTAGTTTTCGAAAAAACGGCATTTGAAAATCAAAATTTTACATGCATTTTACATAGGGAATTGATTCGCTCCCGAGTTCTATTGACGGTGCGTGCGTTCTGATATATTCTTAGTGTTGGCAGTCAGACGCGATTGTGACCAGGTCTGGTACACATCGAGCTTTCGAGTTGCACCTTTGGCGAGTTTGTGCTAAATAGGGGGATGTTTTTAGCGAGTCAGCGGAGCGTCGGTTTTGACGAACGCAACCAAGGCAATCGAGATTCTAACCTAAAAACGAGTTCTGCGTTTATTTTTTTAAATTATTTCATAATGTTGCGTAATACACCCGATGTACACCCGGCTATGTCACAATCGCGTCTGCCTGCCAACACTAAGACTATATCAGAACGCACGCACCGTCAATAGAACTTTTATGTTAATGAATTTCCCTATCTAAAATGCATGTAAAATTTTGATTTTCAAAAGCCGTTTTCTCGAAAACTAATGGGTAATCCGCATTTTTTATTTTTTTATTATACACAGAAAATTGTCCTCTTTCCTATAGTGTAGGTGTCGAAGCTCAATTCGTGGTGGCGGTTCTCTGACAGATCCCCATTTTTTTACTCATAACTCGAAAGCCGTTAATTTTAGCCAATAAAATAAAATGAAATGAATCCCTAACACAGTAGCTACCTTAACCAATTTTTTATACATGTGTATTAGCTTTAATAAATTTATTATTTATATTGTAGCAATTTCGATATTTTTGTAAAAAAATATCTTGCTCACCACACCTGGGATAGGTAATCCCCAGTAATAATATCTGTGGTGAAGCCCAGATAGAAAACCAACTCTTAATAGCGAAGGCAAAGCGTAGGTTCTGAAAAAATTAGAATTTGCTTCCTCGAAACAAAATAAAACTCTCTTAACAAGTAACAGTATAATGAAAATTACTAAGAATACGACTTCCAATATCAATTTCAATGACTCGTTAGCCACAAAATAAGAAACATCCAAGTCGCCAGCTGATGTAAAACTCGACTTTTCCACAATTGCAATAAAAATTAGTAAAGCAAAAAAACACTTACCAAGGCCTGGCTCTTTTACAAGAAAGTAATACGACAATACTTGTCTACCAATTTTGTACTGCAATTCCAACCCACACAAGCTCTTGACTCGATGAATTCCCCTTGCTACTGCAGATGAAAAAAAAACCACGGCTCGATTGCGAAGCTGCTTGAAGAATTCTGCGTTGCACAAACAAGAAATTCGCTACCAAAAACTTTATCGTAGCACAAAACCGAACAATTCCAGTAGTCGTCGAGGTAAGTAAAACCAGAAAGATTTAACATACGGCCACAACCGTATTCCAATCGAACATTCAATGTTGCAAGCAAATTAAGGCAGCTTGAGATATGGCGCCACGGTACAAATCCCAAATTAAGGTTTCCAATGATAATTATATTACAAAGTTTTACGGTTTCGTAATTCCAACATCCGCTGACAGATCTCTTCCTCAGGCGTACTCTTTAATAATTATTCTGCCCTATCTGAATAATCTTCAGCCACCAACGAAACTTAACACGTCATTCCTATCACACCGTGCGTTTAAGAATTCTGCTCCCAGCTCAGCGCGCGCCTTACTACGATCCCTTGCGCATGCCTTACTAAGCATAGGCGTACTAAAAATCGTCATCAAGGGATCGCGCAACAATTAACAAAAAATTGTTACAATATTACTTATCTAGGGTACGTTCCACTTACAGCCCACGACGACCGCGGCGTGCTCGTGTCATTTAGCGTTCCACTTATACGTTTTTGCCCACGGTAACCACGGTCGTTTAGTGTAGTGGAACGGATTTTGTGAGCTTTGTGGGCGTGCTAATGTCATTCTGAATTTTAAAAAGTAAATCTTAACCTTACAAATTTCGGTACATATGTAAGTTCATCCTATGGTCAAACGAGAATAATTTATTGTTGTAAGTATAACGTTACATTTTTATTATTTTTTGTACGTTCGTTTATTGTTCGTTTGTTTATAGTAACCTAACCTAAGTTTAATAAATCAACATGTCAAACGTTTCGATAACACAAGCTATTTCATTGGTTATGAGTAGAAGAATGTATTCCTCTGATAGTGATTCAAGCTCCGATGATGATTGGGAAGAAATTTTGCAAGAAAGAGGAAAACGACAAATGCGTCCACGTATAGAAAACTACATAGAAGTTGTTGGTCGATACATGGACCATGAATTTAAAAGCCATTTTAGGTTAGTACTCTCATTGTTTTTAATTATGTCTTATTACCATTTATTTTATTAAACTATATATTTTTTATTTCAGAATGTCACGGGCTACTTTTGAATTCGTTCTTGAAACCATCGGGCATGATTTAATTCGAAATATGAGAGGTTGCCCAACTATCCCTTCTTCTCAGCAATTAATGATAGCTATTTGGAAAATGGCTACTCCAGACTCGTACAGGTAAAAAATCTATAATGATACTATGAATACCAAAATTATGCATTTTATTGACAAATAATATTTACAGATCTGTCTGTGATCGATTCGACGTTGGAAAAGCTACTGCTCTTAGAGCTGTGCGTCGAGTTACAAGAGCTCTGTTCAGAGTAGCACCACGATTTATTCAATGGCCTATTGGTGATAAAGCACTTGCAATAATGCGTGGATTTGAGGAATCGAGCGGATTTCCTCAAGTCATTGGTGCTATCGATGGCACACATATTCGCATAGATGCTCCGAAGCAGAGTCATGTAGATTATATAAATCGCAAAGGTTACCATTCCATTCAATTACAGGTTTGTGTTTAGAATCTGTATTTACTTATCATTAAGATTCCAGTTACTTTGTTTTTGGTTTACTACAAAAATTACCCACTAAACATTTTTAACTTTTGTATTGAGCCCATGATAATAATAATAATCTTTCCTTGTATTTACAGTTGGTATGTGACCATAGAACTGCAATCACGCATTGTTATACAGGACACCCAGGGTCAGTTCATGATCAACGAGTGTTTTGTCAATCTGAAGTGGCCAGTTATTTAGGAGATGTGGAAAAGTTCCCAGCAGACAGCCATCTACTTGGAGATGCAGCATATGAGTTGCACCAAAATCTTCTCACTCCCTTTCGAGATTATGGCAATTTGAATGAGACACAGAAAAATTATAATTATCGACAATCTTCAGCCAGGATGGCTGTTGAAAGATGTATTGGACTATTAAAAACACGTTGGCGAAGCTTATTGCATTGTTTACCAATGACGAGAGTTGATTTGATGGCTCAATATATGGTTGCATGTTGTGTGTTGCACAACATTTGCACTTTACATCTAGATGAAATGGAAATAATTACAATATCTTCACTTCCAGATGCAAATGTAAGAGAAGCAATAATTCCGCAGGTTAACAGTCAACATGCAGGAATTCAGAAGAGGAATGTAATAATGAACACCCTTACTGTAAACTAAATAAACTAAAATTTAATTTCTATTATTTTATTGTAAATATGAAAATTGTTTGGATTTTTGGAAAATATTAATTTAATTTGTTGTAAATAATTGTTTTTAAAATTGTTAATTGCGCCAGCAAAATTTTATGTTGGCACGATAATTGTTATGAACTAAGCATTTGCCGGCTCTGTCAAAGTAGACACGGACGCGTTTTGCGGACTACGTTATTTGTAAATTTGCGTCTTTGTATGAGTAATAATAACATCGATGGTGAATTTGCAATACGTCTTAAACCACAAAAGTCAAATTGTTCAGTAATTTTAATAACTCTTAAACAATTTAGGTACTACCTCGCTAATAAAACAAATATACTATTCGCAACCGGTTTCGCAAATTTTATTGCATCTTCAGGCGATTAACTACAAGAAAACATAAAAATTAAGATCCAATAAAAAATTCTTTTACATCACATCAACTCACTAGGCATTTAGCCATTCAGATATTCATTGTAATTACTTCGAGGATACATATGATCGATTAATTAAATATTTAAAACAAGTTTTCCTAAATTTAAAAATTAAAATTTGTCAATTATTAAAATGTCTTACAGGTAGATAAGTTAAAATTTGTTGATATAAATAGGTGTTTTATATCAGTTCAAACAGCGGCGTGTTGTAGGTTTGTTCTTGCAGGTTTAATAGGATTATATTTTGGTTTTTGGATGTTTTTTGGATGAAAAATTAATATCATAACCTCGCCGCAGCAAGAAATAATACAAATTGTTCAGGATCACAAATATTTTGTGTTTTAAATATGCTGAGGTTCACGAAATTCACGAAATTTGATCAGACAATGCAGAAGACATTTTTTTACAAAATGTGGGTTACGACGTATTGCAAATTCACCATTGACATGCTGTTATTACTCTGTAATAATTATTACAACTGTTATAACATTTGAGTCTCATTTTGGAAAAAAATGGATGACCCGCAATAAAAGAAAATTTTCAATAAAATAATTTAATAATAAATAATTGTTATAATAAAGCAGACAATATTTATATAACAATATTTATATCACAATATTTATATTACTACAAAAATATCAAAATTATTTTTTTCTATTTTGCGTCTAAAACAAAGTTATTTCGAAACCCAGTCGCGTATCGAAATGGACAATATTTCGAAACGCAATTTTTTGTTTTAAAGGGTTGGTAACTAAACGTCAGTGAAAATTAAAACTAATGTTGTCACTATATTATAATATTATAAACCTATAAATTGATGTAAAGTAATGTTAATTGTCAATAAAATAATTAATAATAATAAAGAAAATTGTAAACTGCAAGTATAATTTCGTTTATTTAAACTTTTATGCGATCTCCTAACCTGAAAATTTTTTGTTACCAACTATCACAAAAATACAAAAAAAATTCAAATTTACTATTATTTAATAAAATGCACATTTTAAATATTTTTAGGGCTTATAAAGTTCAAAATAGAAAAAATAGTATAAGAAACTCGTTTTATAAGACGTTTTATCGCACTTATCCTTTAGAAAACTCCCCGCTACGCGGCTCGTTTTCTAAACGGATTGCGTGCGTTAAAAACGCCACTTATAAAACTAGTTTCTTAATATACTATTTTTTTACAAGTTCTTTGAGGACATCGAGAATTTCTTGATTCATCTTCATTCTGTCATCGTGCCTGGCTTGCTTGGCTTTCTCATGCTCCTCCTTCTGCTCTAATCTCCTTTTGAGAAGGAGTTTCCCTGGGGAACATCTCGATGTTGAAGGAACTGTAGTAACAATAAGATATAGCGAACATAATATTTTTATAATAATTTATATATTAATAGTATCTTTGTAACTGTTTAATAATAAGAGTACATTTGCTGCAGACCATCTGAATAAAGAGCCTGAAATATATTTACAATAAAAACTGATCATATACAAATACGTAGAATTTAAAATGTAGATTATTTGAACATCTTAAAACATACCAGTTTCATCCACACCCGTTTCTTCACCAAATTCTAAATTTTCTCCTCGATCTGTCTCGCCAGCTTCGGCTAATAAATCTTCCGAATTATTTCTGGAATTCTGCATTTCAGTGGGCTCCGGAGTGGAATTCTGCAACTCTATCGCAGCGTTCATTAATCTCGTGGCAAACATCACATCTGAAAAACATTTTGTACAAATTATTATGATGATTCCAAGTTAGAATAGAGCAAGTACATGTTTACTTTTGCATATTGCTATGAAAATGAAAACATTTTTATGAAAAAAAATCAACATTATTTTATAACAATTTATGGGCAATAAGTTCAGAACTTAACTAAAGAATAATATAATATATTTATATAATATTTTAATTTGATAAACAATTTATGATAATTGGATAATTTACCTGTTTGTGCACGATTTGCATCCGCTTTTGACACTTCCACTTCGATAATTTGTCCAATATCGGCATTATAAATTGTGATTTTCTCGGAATCCATTTACACTTTGAAATTTGCGCTTGTTTTATAAACATACATAAGAGAGATACAGTTGTTATATAGGAAACTAATATACAAAATACCAACTTTACCAAAAATAATAATACGGTAAATTTAAAAACTAAATTTAAATTTAAAAGAAAGTCTACTAGTGCCAGATACGGCGTCTCCATTTTTAAACTTTCAAATTTGCGCGCGAAAAAACTTTCACGATCACGGCAACCCACCTTTTATAGTGGTGCTTCGTGGTTGTGGTGGGCTAGCAATCGGTGACGTCATTGATGATGTTTTGAGCTCGACCGCAAGGACCGCGGCTTTAGGTGGAACGCTTAAAAGTCGCCCGTGGTCGACCGTGGGCGTCGTGGGCTGTAAGTGGAACGTACCCCTATTAATGTTTTAATTTTTCCAAATTATGTTTCTTTTATTTTTTCAAAATTTTATTCTCGCGCCGAAAAGTCTTTGCGCCAAATCGGGTCCCGCTGAACCCGGCTTCACGCCAAACCGTCTTTGCTCCAAACCGTCTTCGCGCCGAATCGGCTGCGTCAAATCGGTCGCGCCGAACTTGATTTGGTAGCAACGAAGTTCTTTCTTTTAATTCTATTCAAACACTTGCTGTGTAATTTTGGATTTCTTTCCTTATTGGGAAATGAAAAAAACAATTACTGCCCTGTCACAATAATGTTAACGTAACTAAACGTAAAGTTGACATAGCCTTGACTTAAATTTAGTCGTTAACCTTGAAAATAAGCTTGACATAAGAAAAAGTATTGAACAGACTGCGCGGTCAATGTAGACGCTACGGTACTCTAACCCTACAAATACAAATAACGATGTTTGACATATTGACACACATATAAGTTTTATTCACGTTTGTTTTTAATTTTTGTTCCCGTTTGTTTTATTCGAAATGCCGAGAAGCAAAAATTTCCGTAAGAATTTATTAATTGTGGAATTGTTGGTTTTATTGAAAACAAAAAAGCGACGATGAGGTATTCGCCCCGTATTGAAGACCAGAAAAGTGTTTGGTGAATATTATTCCTCATTTTTAAGATACAAGGTAAAACTATTATGGCAAATATGTGGCTATTACTTAATTCATAAGTTTCTTAATTTTTAGATAATTGATCATGATTCATGAATGGTTCTTTCTGTATATTTACAAGAATGACTCCAAGTCAATTTGACGACTGTCTTGCGATTGTGGGTCCTCGACTACAGAAATATAGCCGTCGAGAACCACTATCTCCGAGTCAAAGATTAGCCATGACGTTAAGGTAAGACGATGCTGTACCTATATTTATTTAAGTTTTTCTAATTATGTTATTGTAGATATTTGTCTCGAGGCGACTCCATTTTTAGTATCGCCTCCGGCTACTACATTAAATGAATTTAATGAAACCCTATAAAGGACTGAACCTTACAAAAGAGCAAGCCATTCTCAATTACAGGCTTCGTGCTAGAAGGGTTATCGAGAATGCTTTCGGCATTTTTGTTAAGAGATGGAGAATTTTTACAAGGACAATATCTGCCAGTGTAATTTGTTAATTTCCGTATTATGTCTGCAGACGAAGATAAAATGGTATATTAAGCTCGAGTTTAAACTGCTTATTAAACATGTGTGGATAAGCTCGTGTGGATTGGATACGATTACGCCTTGTGTAACGAAAACTAGCGAAAACAGGAGTCGGAAATCGTCTAGTAGCCATAAACGATGTACAGGACGGTAGCAAGATAAAGACCTTGTGTAACGAAAATCTGTACCTCCGGACAGACGGTAGCGAGATGAATACCTTGTGTAACGAAAGTATTCACTCTTCGGAAAGGAAATCGGAAAGTGAGATAAACACATTGTGTAACGAAAATGTTTATCTCCGGAAAGATTTTAGTGAAATAAACACCTTGTATAACGAAAGTGTTCATCTCCGGAAAGATTGTAGTGAAATAAACACCTTGTATAGCGAAAGTGTTCATCTCCGGAAAGATGGTAGTGAAATAAACACCTTGCATAACGAAAGTGTTCATCTGCCGTTGGAGCAAACTTTTGCAGCTCAAGCTGGCATCTGCTGAAAACTTAGATGAAGATATTTTCAACTACCAACATCTATAGTAACCTTTTATAAATTGGTTACTGTCAGTTAATCGGTACCACGAATCGGGCCGCGAAAAATATTCTATTGGAAAGAGAACAATTTTCTAAGCAATTTTTGTAATTACATTTTTTTGGATATCCAGTAGTTTTCGAGAAAACGGCATTTGAAAATCAAAATTTTACATGCATTTTACATAGGGAATTGATCCGCTCCCGAGTTCTACTGACGGTGCGTGCGTTCTGATATAGTCTTAGTGATGGGCAGAGCACTTGTATTCAGTTGTTGTCGACCACCGGTCGGGAGCACACCGACCGTTGCTAACGAGTTTCACCCTATTCGAGTTGCACCTTTGGCGTGGTGGTGCGACCTAGAGGGATGTTTTTAGCGAGTCAGCGTTCGTCAAAACGGCGAGTAGCGCCCGGAGCGGAGGAGACCGGAACGGAGGGTAGCGGAGCGTCGGTTTTGACGAACGCAACCAAGGCACTCGAGATTCTAACCTAAAAACGAGTTCTGCGTTTATTTTTTAAATTATTGCATAATGTTGAGTAATACACCCGATGTACATCCGACAATGTCACAATCGCGTCTGACTGTCAACACTAAGACTATATCAGAACGTACGCACCGTCAATAGAAATTTTATGTTAATGAATTTCCTATCTAAAATGCATGTAAAATTTTGATTTTCAAATGCCGTTTTCTCGAAAACTAATGGATAATCCGCAAAATTTCTTTTTTTATTATACACAGAAAATTGTCCTCTTTCCAATAGAATATTTTTCGCGGCCGAATTCGTGGTACCGATTGCCTGACAGATCCCGTTGTTTTCATTCACATTTTTCTCTTTGCCTTCATTATTGCCAATGTCACCCACAATGTCTTCTGTGTTTTCAGTATCTTGTCCATTATCGTCTGGTCTGTTATCATTTACAGCTACTGGCAAATTAACACTTCTGGTGTCGTGTCTATAATTACTGTTATTAATAATGCTATGCTTGCTAGATCTTTTTCGTAAGTATTTTCTATTTCTTCGCAATATTATTATAAACCTCCTTTACGACTCCTTGTACCCACGCTTTTCCTTTTTGTATTAGTACTTGATCTCCTCTTTCAAGCTTGTCCAACTCCTTGGAGTGCCGATCGTAATAGAATTTCTGCTTTACTTGTTTTTCGTTTAGCTTCTTCTTCACTTTCGTTGGGCTAATGGTACGATTCTGTAAATAATTTAGAGAACTTGGCAACTTAGTTTTCATATTTCTGTTCAGTAATAATTGCGCAGGCGAGTATCCTAGTGCTGGTCATGGTGAGTTTCGATATTCCATTAACGAGGCCTCCAAATTTTCTCCATTTTTTCTTAACATTTTTTTGATTATATCAACAGACTTTTCAGCTAGTCCATTGGATTGATGGTGATGAGGACTCGAGAAGAAGAGAAGAAGTTCCAGCATTGTGCAAAATCCTTCAGCTTGTGGCTGTTAAATGGAACATTGTCACCATAGAATATGTCTGATACTCCAAATAGCGAAAAAATGTTTTTTAGGAATTTTATTACTTCATCCACAGTTTTATATTGTGTTTGTGTAACTTCTATCCAGTTAGAGTAAGCATCTACTACGGCTATGTAATTTTTTGAATCGTGTTCCAAGAAATCCGAATGTAGGTATTGCCATGGTCGATCGGGTATTTGGTAGTTCTTCATTGGTTCCTTTTGGTTGATCCTCTGAAATTTCTGACACACCGAGCAATTTCGTACCAACTCCTCAATTTCTTGTGACATATGCGGCCAATACAGTATTTGTCGAGCTCGTAACTTCGTTTTCACTATACCAATGTGTGACTCGTGGATCAAATTTAGCATTTCTTCTCGTAACGATTTTGGTTCCCCGATCCCCAAGAAACATCAGACCATTCGACAAGTATATGTTGTCCTTCAACGTGTAGTTTTTGGCCACTCTGTTTGACAAAATCGCCTAACTTCATTAAGCACTTGGTCTTTTTCCACCTCTTGCGCAAATATCACCTTTTTGTGATTGGACATTAGAATGTTGTTTGAAAGTGCATGCACAATATATTCCATTTCGGGATCATCTGGTACGTGCTCCTTCATAAATGATCTGGATAGTGTGTCTGCCACATACATTTGCGAACCTGGTAAATATGTTACCGTTGTAACAAACCATCCTCAATATTTTAATCAAATATTTTATAATAGTAATAATAATTTAGTTGGTAAGAATTGAAATTAACCTCGTATATTTCTAGCACAAAAGTACAGTACCTTTTTTTTATATAACATTGTGGGGGTCTGGAAATCATCCCAATCAAATAAATATTTAAGGGTTGCACGAGGCAAACGGATGTATACATTTTAAACTTAAACAGTATCATTTTTTTTTGGACTATAGAAATAATTATCAATTTTGACCCTTAAGGAAAATAACTTCGCTAAAATAAGTACTATTAAAGTCAAATTAAATACATTATAACGCCAGAATTAATTAACATAAATTATATAGCTTTCGTTGAAAACCAATAGATAGTTTCATCAGAATAATTAATTAAAATTCGTAAAACAAAAGTAAATTGTTAACGTAACGCGTCCTAGAAAGATAAATATACCATAAAGCAGTTGCAATACGGGACACTTCAACCCTCTTGTTTAACTTATTGTTATCTAAAAGAAAACCATCTGGCTCTTGTACTAATATATACCATAAATAAACGAAAAGGAATAACGGGTTGAATGGGCATGCAAATCAAACCACTATATTATGATTGTCGACGTTTCGGAGTCTTTATTGCTCCATCTTCAGGACTAGATGGAGAAAAGGCAAACAATTAATTCTAAGATCATGTCAACAATTCCTAACAACACTCACCGATATCAAAATAAGATGTAAATTGTTTGATGTAAGCATCAAAAACGAGAACAAAAACGCAAAGGCAATGTGGCAGTCACTTTCAAACGAAGTCAAAAAATTTTAAATGTAGAAAAACCTGTACAACATATAAAACTTTACAATTAAAACAGTAATTAAAATGTATAAATATAAATAGCATCTGTTTAAAACTAAGTGAAAATATTAAAAACAATCTATCAGTTGATAAGTGATGTACAGATAGGAAAACATTTGAAATTTGCCACGCTTTACGTAAAATAGAAAACAAAGAAGCGTCCTTTCGTAGAGGTATCTAAAAGTAGGTGAGCGTTGTGTATAAAAATCTGCAGGTATTCAATAAACAAACTAGAAACCTGTGAACGCAAGAATATACAAATATCTAAAAGCATAACTAAACAGTTAATTGTGAAAAAGAATAGAAATTCCAGAAAGTGGTCGTTACCGTGTAGTGGACCCAGATGATCAGGTACCAGAGAATTTCTCTTTAAATTTTACCAATAGACCCTTCCATCCGTTGTTCAAGTAGTTATAGTCCGTTTGTTTGTTGACATTGTTGGTATTGGTAGATATATAAGCGGCTTCGAGGAAGGTTCTTTTCGCAATTTTTTTTTTCCGTAGCAAGAATACTGATGTCGTCCTTACTGAAAACGTGTGCAGTCTGGATGGCATGCTCTGATAGTCCAGTTTTAGTTGCTCCCGCTTTGACATCGTACATGTGTTGTTGTATACGGGAGGTCAATCGTTGTTTGGTTTGACCAATGTAATATTTATTACATTGGCATTTCACACAATACACCACGTTGGCCCTATCTAGAATGGGGACTTTATCTTTTGTCCTGGAAAACAATATTCTGTTGAAGCTGTGACTGTTATGGAAAGCCAGGCGTAGTTCACCACTCCTCACAACATCCTTGAAGGTATGTTTCACTTTGCTCTCAATCCATGGGTGGAAAGTAATTTTACTAAACTTAGTAATAACATCTAGATCAGTCAATTGTGGTTGTGAAGTACCCTCATCATTATGGATATTATTATGTTGATCGGTCCCTTGCAAAGTAGGAATAATCTTATTTTTATGGAACAGTAGTCGATCGATCAAACGAGCTGGATATCCGTTCTTCAACAATTGCTGCTTAAGTTCATGTAATTTAACACCTATGGATTCATGAGGTACGCAAGTATGAATTCTATGTTTCATAGTATTTATCACACTTGTTTTTTGATTAAGGGGGTGGGATGAACTATAGTTAAGAAACCTGTCTGTAGACGAGGGCTTTCTGTAAATATTGGTTGTAAGGGTGCCATCTTCTTTTCGTTGAACTAGCAGGTCTAAAAAAGGGATGGAACCGTCCCTCTCTAGTTCATATGTAAAAGTGAGTAATTTATTGTAGCTATTGAGCAACCCTAAACAACTTTCCACTTCAGTGGAGTGGTTCTTCACTTTGGTGAGTGTTGTTAGGAATTGTTGACATGATCTTAGAACTAATTGTTTGCCTTTTCTCCATCTAGTCCTGAAGATGGAGCAATAAAGACTCCGAAACGACGACAATCATAATATAGTGGTTTGATTTGCATGCCCATTCAACCCGTTATTCCTTTTCGTTTATCATATAGCTTGGGTGAGAACTCTGGTTTATTCTACATATACCATAAATGTTTAAAACTCAAAATATACAAGGACTAGAAGGGATCTGTCACGTAATCGTCCCCACGAGAATCGCCTCGACAGCTGAACTATTGGAAAGAGGACAATTTTCTGAGTATATTAAAAAAATAAATTTTGCGGATTATCCATTAGTTTTCGAGGAAACGGCATTTAAAAATTAAAACTTTACATGCATTTTAGATAGGGAATTTATTTACACAAAAGTTCTATTGACGGTGCGTGCGTTCTGACATAGTCTTAGTGTTAGCAGGCAGACGCCATTGTGACATAGCCGGGTGTACATCGGGATTATTACGCAGCATCATGCAATAATTTAAAAAATAAACGCAGAACTCGTTTTTAGGTTAGAATCTCGATTGCCTTGTCTCCTTGAATCTCCGCTACCCTCCGCTCCGGGTGCTACGCGCCGTTTTGACGAACTCGCTAAAAACATCCCCCTAGGTAGCACAAACTCGCCAAAGGTGCAACTCGAAAGGGATGAAACTCGTAAGGGGTGAAACTCGTTAGCAACGCTCGATGTGTACCGTACGGTATCACAATCGCATCTGGCTGTCAACACTAAGACTATATCAGAAAGCACTCACCGTCATCGTCAATAGAACTCAGGAGCGAATCAATTTCCTATGTAAAATGCATGTAAAGTTTTGATTTTCAAATGCCGTTTTCTCGAAAACTACTGGATAATCCGTAGCAATGTGCAGTCTCAAAATGCTCAGAAAAATATCCTCTTTCTAATAGTAAAAAATTCAAATTGAAACGCGTGGGGACGATTAAGTGACAGTAACCTGAAATACATATTCCATTGTAAGTAAATTTATAGATTCTATTGTTAGTAATTAAAGAGAGGTAAGATTGTAACACACAAAGGTCAGTTACAGCTTCCAATATTATTGATAATGAAAGTTAATAGTTGGAAGCGATAACTAATTATTGAATTTCAAAGTTTGTGGCTTCTAATACAATGTTTACATGTGATTAATGATATAAGGTTTAAATAATAGTATTAATTACTACTCAGGTCTACAAAAAAAAACATTTTTTTTGTTGCCCTGATTTTTTTCATTGAATTTCAAAGATTAAGAACGTAAAAGTTATGAATATAACAAATAGTTTTTATGTTATTGTAATATACGAGGTATGTTCAAAATATATTGGAAATTTTTGCATTTCGCACGGTGCAAGATACCAAATAAGATAAAAAAATTTTTCTAAGTTGATACAACTATAAGTTATGCACATGTCAATTTTTAGCCATATTCGTTGTTCAGTTTTAGTTTAGAAAAATATTATTTATTGCATAATTTTAAAAATCCGCGATTTTCAGAATTTATTTTTGTTTTAAAAACGTTATTTGCATTAAATTCTGTGTTAAAAATTGATTTAAAAGTTTAATGAAGTATAAGAAATGTTGACTAAATTTTTGGTGAAGAAACTAGGTTAAAAAATACAAATGCTTACAAACATTTTCAAGAAATCGGTGCAGACTTGAGCATATATGGGCATGCAAACACATCAATTTGCAATAAAAACGTTAGAAAATCAAAGACACGTTTTTTTTGTAAATTGCCGAAGCACACTATTAGAGAGGTCGCAAAAGAAGTTAGAATCTCAATTAGGTCATGTGATGCAATTTTTAAGGCCAATTTGGATTTGAAACAAGTAGCAACCAAACATGTTAAAGTTTATACAAAAACTGAATTGCAAAATCATTTCTCAAGAATTGTTAACCAAAGTTCTTGAAGATCCACACTTTTTCAAACGCGTAAGTGAGTATAGATCGTATCATGGTTTTGTACAGTTGCAGTCGTATTGTCGGTTGAAGTTTATTTTTGTACATTATGAGGGGGTATATTGAGTGAAACGCTTTGTGGGATGCAGTCAGTTTCATTTGATGTTTGTATGATAGTCCTTCGTTAATGGTGAGTCCACGGTACTTGACTATCGTGGTTCGGTTTACGTCTGTGTTGTTTATTTTTAATGTTTGGGTTAGTGGGTCCCGTCGTTTAGTAAAAGTTGTCAGAGTGGTCTTGTCTTCGTTTAATTTTAGTCTCCAGTCGCAAAAGTAAGTACACAATATTTGTAAATGTCGTTCTAGGTAAGTTAATGTTTGATTTTTTCTGAAGGAGGTGGCCATGACTGCTGTATCATCAGCATAAAGTTTGATTGTCGTGTCCTTATGTTTAGGTATATTATTTACGTAATGTATAAATCAGATGGAGCCTTGAGGGACTCCAGCTGGGATTCGAAGTGGATCAGAGAAGGGTTTTTTGATTTTCACTCTGAAGGAGCGGTTTGTTAGGTAGTTTTGCATGATCTTAATTAGGTGAGGAGGAATACCGCTCGTGATTAGTTTGTGTATTAGTCCGTGGTGCCAAATTGTGTCGAATGCTTTTTCTAAGTCCAATGTAAGTAATGTCGATGTTTTGTTTATGTGAAAATTTGTCGTGATTTGATTTGTGAGTATGGCCAGCTGTAGTACGGTGCTGCGTTTTGCCCTGAAACCGAATTGTTCAGTGATGATGGTGCTGTGCTGGTTTGTGTGCTCTAGGAGGCGGTGCAGGATGAGTTTTTCTAGGATTTTGGATAGGGTCGGTAACTGGAAAAGGATGTTTTAGGTTTTCCTGGATTTGGGATTGGAATGACTATGGCTTGCTTCCAGGAATTAGGAAAATACTGATTTTTGAAGTATGCGTTTAATATGTAATAAATTTGAATGACTACTTTTTTTGTGCATTTTTTGATGAGTGAAGTTATGCTGTCGTTTCCGGCAGCTTTGTTTTTTTGTTTGCGGATGATTAATTTAATTTCAATTGGAGAGGTTAGGTCTTCAGGAGGGGTAGGGTGTGTTTCGTTTTTGAATTGATTTATGGTGTGATTAACTTGATTTTCTATGTTTGTGATTGTGAATTGAGTTGTGAGGTTGTGGTATTGTAGATAGGTATTGGCGACGACATTAGCTTTATCCGTGCTGCTGGCTTTGAGGCCACTGGCATGGCGGTTTGTAGTGTTAGTATTGTTGATGTTGTAGTCGCATTTAAAGCTTTGGTTAGACGCCAAAGTTTTGTGGTCTCTTTTGCTGTAATTTTGCTTAGCATGTCGGTCCAATTTTTGTTTTTTATGTCATTAATTTCATTGTTAATAGTTTTTATCAGTTTATTTATTTGCGTTTTTAGTGTGGAGTATTTGTTCATTTTTTTTAAATTGTCGGTGGTAGTTTAAGTTTGAAGTTGTCTGGTGTTTTTATTTTGGTGTTGTCTTGTAGTATTCTAGTATTTCTTATGTATATGGAGAAATTGGATCAATGAATGGTTTGCTGCACACGATCCTGGTGTTTCTCAACTAACTTCTATTAGCACGGGATTTTTCGGCACTACAAATATTAATTGTCATCTAGCTTATGAAGAAAAACTGTTGAAGAAAATGATCGGTTCAACTTACGATTCGGTGACATTTAAACGAAGGACAAAATCTTACTCTTGCCTGCACTTTCAAGCAGAATTACCATTCAAGATTTAACAGAACTAAACAAAACGTTAAAATAATAAATTTTAACAGTAAAGTAAAGAAATACAATACGTAGAAAAATCGTTACTATAAAACCAAAAAGACATTAATTATCACTTGACAAGATTAAAAAAAAAAAAAAATATTTAAAAAATGAAATATTACCATAAAAAGATTAAACATTAAAAAAAAAAAATAATGAGTAATTACGTTATAAGGCCTTATTTCACTGTTTTTGCAGATCTTCAGACGTACCTAACTCTAAATTGAATGAAAAATTTTAAAAAATATTTAAAAAACAAGATAATATTGGAACCAAATTTAACAATTAATGCCTAAAATATTCAAAATAATGACGATGACTTACCAATAACCAAAAATAAAATAAAGTAAAGCCACGTGCTAACATGAATCTTGAAGATTAAATAATAACAGAAAATTCTAAAAGACAGTACTACTGCCATGTTGAAATCAGAAGAGGCACTGCCCCCTATGTTTGATTTCTAAAATTTGAAAAAATTCAAATTTACCACTTTTAACCGTAAGGCGTAAAACTAGAAAATAAACTCAAAAAGAATTTCAAGTAGATTTTGTGGTATATTAGTATGTATTTGTAAAATGCAAGATTTAACAGAACTAAACAAAACGTTAAAATAATAAATTTTAACAGTAAAGTAAAGAAAATTTCTTTTAGAATTTTCTGTTATTATTTAATCTTCAAGATTCATGTTAGCACGTGGCTTCACTTTATTTTATTTTTGGTTATTGGTAAGTCATCGTCATTATTTTGAATATTTTAGTCATTAATTGTTAAATTTGGTTCAAATATTATCTTGTTTTTTAAATATTTTTTAAAATTTTTCATTCAATTTAGAGTTAGGTACGTCTGAAGATCTGCAAAAACAGTGAAATAAGGCCTTATAACGTAATTACTCATTATTTTTTTTTTAATGTTTAATCTTTTTATGGTAATATTTCATTTTTTAAATATTTTTTTTTTTTTAATCTTGTCAAGTGATAATTAATGTCTTTTTGGTTTTATAGTAACGATTTTTCTACGTATTGTATTTCTTTACTTTACTGTTAAAATTTATTATTTTAACGTTTTGTTTAGTTCTGTTAAATCTTGCATTTTACAAATACATACTAATATACCACAAAATCTACTTGAAATTCTTTTTGAGTTTATTTTCTAGTTTTACGCCTTACAGTTTAAAGTGGTAAATTTGAATCTTTTCAAATTTTAGAAATCAAACATAGGGGGCGGTGCTTCTTTTGATTTCAACATGGCAGTTGTACTGTCTTTTAGAATTTTCTGTTATTATTCAAACTTCAAGATTCATGTTAGCACGTGGCTTCACTTATTTTTATTTTTGGTTATTGGTAAGTCATCGTCATTATTTTGAATATTTTAGTCATTAATTGTTAAATTTGGTTCAAATATTATCTTGTTTTTTATATATTTTTTAAAATTTTTCATTCAATTTAGAGTTAGGTACGTCTGAAGATCTGCAAAAACAGTGAAATAAGGCCTTATAACGTAATTACTCATTATTTTTTTTTTTCATGTTTAATCTTTTTATGGTAATATTTCATTTTTTAAATATTTTTTTTTTTTTAATCTTGTCGGGATCTGTCAGGGAACTACAAACTCGAATCGAGCTCCGAAAAAAATTCTATAGGAAAGAGGACTATTTTCTTAGTATATAAAACGAAAAAATTTTGCGGATTATCCATTAGTTTTCCAGAAAACGGCATTTGAAAAATCAAAATTTAACATGCATTTTAGATAGGGAAATTCATTAACATAAAAGTTCTATTGACGGTGCGTGCGTTCTGATATAGTCTTAATGTTAGCAGTCACACGCGATTGTGACATTGTGGGATGTACATCGGGTGTATTACGCAATATTATGCAATAATCTCCTTATACTAAAGCTCGAAGCCTAAAATCGAAAAAACCGACTGAAAAAGCTAAAGGCATTTGAAAGGGGCGGCGTAGCCGCCCGTCCAATGTCTCAAAAAATCGACAAAAAAATCCCGCTCGGTGTGGGCTAGGTTAAGTTATGTTAAATTACCGATCGATCCCACAATTTTGATTTTAAAATATTGCTTTTTGTGCGATTTTTGATAACCCACGTTCAACTTTTGAATCGTAGCCTATCGCATTTCTTTCTCGCACACGTAAACCGAGTTAGACGGAAAACGAGTCGTGTCCACGTCGCGTCGTAGTGGGCTTCGAAATTGCCAGCAAACTGACTTAGCCACGCCTACTTATTATTCGAAATAATTAATTTGACATTTCCGACGATTTTTAAAGTTTTAAATAAAATCTATTTGATTTTTCCAAAATTCTAACGTTTTTGCATTTTCGAGACGATTACGGACCACCGATGGATTTATTTATAACTACTTTAAAATTTATATCCTTTTAAAATGTATCCATTCGATACAAACTTGAAGGTTAGGTAAGCTAATTATAAATTTTTATTAAATTTCTTCGTTTGTATCGTTTATTTGTTTTAGGTCGCCAGGTTCTTTACAAGTTTGAATATTATTTTATTGTGGTGCAATTACTTAATCTAATAAATTTACTAGATAAGTGTAACAGTTCACCGCAGCAATCTCAAAAGTCATCGAAAGGCAAGTTTTGTATTCGAGTTTCATACCAAAGCAAAGTACCAAAGCCGAGAATATTTCGCATAATTCACGTTCCACATCAAATAGATCTAGATAGATGCAAACCAAGTTTTTTCGAAAAACACTGATGTTATGATATATAAATCTACATGCAAAAGGTTTTTCGCCTGTTCGAATGTCTCCAAAATGTAAAACAGATATTGTGTGTGTGTGTTTACGAATCAATTTTAAACTGTTTATAATCGTGCAAGGTGTGTTCTTGGTATCCAAAAGATTTACGTTTTTGAAAATCCATTTTTACTGCCGAGCATTCAAATTTGCTTTATTATTATAAAGCAAATTGTGAAATTGCTATTGCAATCGTTATCGAAGTTACATTTTAGGTGATTCTAAATGATGTCAGATTGTTGGGTTTGGTGCAACGCTTCGAGGCATTTTATCCTGTTTTACCAAATTGCAGCAATTTGTGTTCGACTCTCAGATATAACAGTTTATTGCAACTGATCGAAGCTGCAGTGTTTATGAAATTTGTATTTAATTTTTTAAGATTTGTAATTAATTGTTTGACTCCGAGATTGTGCCTAACTTAAACGCCAGTAAGAAATTTTAGCTATTAAATAACGATGATGTGAAGTCCAGTATAATTTCAACACCAAAGAAAATTAAACCGAAGAAAATCTCTTTACGTGTGAAATTTTTAGTTTGTATTTTTGATTTGGTTTGAATAAAGATGTTTTTAACAAATTTGCAAAGTTTCAATTATAAAATTTTATTATTAATTTAAGCAAAGGTGTTTCGAGTGTTTTCGTAAACTCCAAAGATGGTATGAAAGTTAAAGAATCGAAGAAAAGTTTGCATCGAAATGGACCAAGAAATATTATTATAAGAATATTTTTGGCATTGTAAATAATGCCTGCATCGAATAGAACAATAAGTTAAATTTTGTGACGATATTGTCATCAAATAATATTGTCCATGTATTTCAAAAATCAAATAATAATTAAACTATAAAATCGAATTTATTCCCAACTAAGATTTTATACATGTCCTACTGTTGCTCTGAGACGAGGATATGGTCGGTGGTGACCTTTTTGTGAGAAATTTATATTAAAATTTTTTATTTAAATGGTTTCTCACAGAAAGGAATTCCAAAATGTGTAAGAAATTAATCCTATAAAAACATTCAGGTCTATTATGTATCACAACCTCTAAAAATAACAGTCAACCTTTATTTTATAATAAAGTTTCAAAATAGCGTAAAGCGAGAAACATTATTATAGCTAACATGTGTCAGAAAGAGAAAGTAATATTTCTATTTTCGGATCAAAACGCGGTTCATCAATTTTTTATTTCATAACTGTCACTGTTATAATAACGATTGTGATACGTAATAGGCCTGAATGAGTACTTGAAATGGTATTTTCCTTTTGAGAATGAATTATCGAATACCTTTTTGAGAACAGCTATAAACTATACTTTTACGTTCGAAACATATCTCGCCGGTGTATTTGGAAATATACAGTTAATTCTAAATTTATTCCAAAATGGCTCTACATGGCAGGCTCTTTCGTTTTCAAATTTTTACGCCAAAGAAAAATTGTTTTATAAAAATTTTACCACTCAAAGTGCTTCTGTGACGACTGCGACTCGGTTTTGTCGTTAAATTAAAAAAAAAATGTATCAAATTTTTCCGAAATATTTTCCAAGGCATACCTTGACATTATTCTTTCTAAATTTTGTTTCTATTTTACGGCTTTCCTGATTGAGACGAGGCAAATATTTATCCCATCGATTTTGTGGTAAAGCTCCGGACTCAAGCGATATCGTTTAAGATTTAAAAATCAGTCCATAAATATGGCCGCTACGGGGCTACGGCCGTATAAAGAAATTTTCAAATTTTGCGATTGTTGCGCCGGTAGCGCGGAAACCATGCAACTTTTGGAAATTTTTTTGCTGCTATGCGATTTCATTTTAAAAGAAGCGTTTTTTCGTATCTTAAACATTTTGTCGAAAATCGCTTAATAGCAGAATAAATCGCGAAATTAAATTTTCGTTTAAAATCTCCAGCCAATTTGCCGTACACAAATAATGCGTGTTTTAGGCATAACCTAACGTTTTTTCTAAAAAACTCCAAATCAAATATTCTTTTTACGAATTATACTATTATACTATAAACATTTTAAAAATCAAATTCTGAAAATTTTACAAATATTGGTAAATGCGGTAATAAATGTTTGTTTGTGTTTATACGTCAGTCGACGTTGGTTTGGCAAAATTCAAATATTTTTCTCATTTTTGAAACATATACGGACCATCGTTGAATTTATTTATTACACGTATATTTCGTTTTATTATTAAAGAGCTAAGTCGTTTTTAACGTTTCACTTTTAAGTTTTCTCAAACCGATCCGACACTGCTGGAGAAACGCAACCAACAACTTATGTTGTTGGTTTTTTACAATTAATGCAATTAATGCATATAAATTTATTTATTTATATTATTTAATAGTTAAAATTATTGTTGGCATAAGTTATTTGCTTTGATCACGTTAGTTGGTAAACTGCTCTTCATCGATAAAAAATAATTATTTAATCCATTATTTTTTTGTAATTTACAGAACCATCGATATCTCACCAAGCAACTACTATTAATTCAAATTATTTCTTAGAATTAGAATTTTTCCGAAAACGTCACAAATAAATCGTCCATATTATCCAGTCTAAGCTCTGTTATTTAACTGCCAACTCGAAAAGGTCTGGAATAATGGTTTTGTTTTCGAGCCAATACCCATTTACACGACGTCGGGAGTAAACTGTCGGTTATCCAATCAAAGTTACAATACTGACCGCCGACTCGCGAAGGTCAGATATATTAATTGTTTTGTTATTCGAGTGGAGTCTCATTCCTACATCGTCGTGAAGAAACCGTGGGTTATCCAATCAAAGTTACAATATTTACCTCCCACTAGCAAAGGTCAGGAATAATTGTTTTGTCATTCAAGCCTTTCAAAAGTCGTTAAGAATAAGCCGTCGTTAATACGAGCAAAGTCCCCACCTAAATGCCGACTCGCAAACGTCTACAACTGTCGTTGTTATATAATATTGAAATTTATTCAAAGATCTACCTGGTTAACCACTAGTTTAAAGAATAAACGCAGAACTCGTTTTTAGGTTAGAATCTCGAGTGCCTTGGTTGCGTTCGTCAAAACGGCGCGTAGCGCCCGGAGCGGAGGGGACCGGAGCGGAGGGTAGCGGAGATTCTCGCGAGAACTTCTCGCGAGATTCTCGCGATAGTCTGGAGCGCCCATTAGAAATTTTACAGTATAAAGTTACACCAATCAGTTTCCTGCTCTAATCAATTTCAATGTTATTTATCTACGGGGTGTTAGAAAATGTACTCTTCGTTTAATCTTTGCTTTAGGCTTTTCCCTTTAAAACAGAAATAATCTGATAAATAAAGATTTGACATAACCCAAATATATGTGTTTTATTTTGTTGTGAGTTATGATCGTTTCTCTTTTCGGAGCGATTATCTGTTTGTTTACGAGAGTCTACGAGTCTACGTCTTCGCGTTGCTACGCTTCAAGCGGTACCAAGTGAATGCTATGAAAACCAACCATCGCGCTTACCCTTTCCTTTCCTAGTCAACCAGGAATGCTGCAAGCATATTCCTGTCGAGGAAAAGGTCAAGCTTATCTTCCTGACCTTGTAACTCGACCAATTTGCCTTTCCTAAATGGAAAGGTGAAATCGCAGCTACTGGGTACACTGTTAAAAATTTCTATGGTAATTTTACTAAACATGTGTAGGAAGTTTTTACGCACCCCGATATAGTAGTATTAAAACTCGGTATTGTAATTTTACTACACGACTTATCCCAACTCAGTTTGAGAAAATTACAAAGTATTTGTTGCAAAACCACTAAACATTGATACGAAATTTGTTTAGTAAAATCACAGCACAGATATTGTAATTTTACTAAGCAAATCATACGTTTAGTATAAATCGTACGTTTAGTAATTCAACAATGATGTGTTGTAATTTTACTACACAGCTTATCTCATCTCAGTATAGTAATTTTACTAAACAATTGTAGGAAGTTTTTACGCACCACGATATGGTAGTATTAAAACTCGGTATTGTAATTTTACTACACGACTTATCCCAACTCAGTCTGAGAAAATTACAAAGTATTTATTGCAAACTTACTAAGCATTGATAGAAAATTTGTTTAGTAAAAGTACAATACAGATATTATAATTTTGCTAAGCAAATCATATTATGACCCGTTGAGGATAAATTAAAATTAAATAGTACACTTTTCTCAATTAAAATATTTATTTCTATTATATGGACTAGTTGAAAAAGACGAATAGTCGAAACTAGTCCATTATAGAAATAAATATTTTAATTGAGGAAAGTGTACTATTTAATTTCAAATCATATCAAGTCCTTTTAGTAATTTAACCCTTAATCTGCAAACCTGGGTATTTCGTGTCCGAGTGAAAACAACTTTTGTTAATAAATTTCTGAGAAAGGAAAGGTGGGCGCTACTACCCCTACCTAAAAAAAGTTATATAGGTAGAGAAACCCACCACCAAATTTTAAGGCCCTAGATCGCTTTAAACAGTAGTTGTACACAATTGAAATTCAAAAAGGACACGAAATACCCAGGTTTGCAGACGACGTATACTAAACGTGTAGGTAAGTGAAATTTATTTTTTACCTTTAACATGTTTTTTTGTGTCATTATCATGTATTATGAGTAAAAATATTAAAACAAAAATTAATTTTGCTTAGTATTTGAACAAAATGGAGCAACGGTCGGCCGAACATGTATCGCGCATAATTCGCCAACGTGAAACTTTATCACATAAGATAAAGATAAGAAATGTTTTATTATAATAAAATGTGTTATACTATAATTTTTTTACCTTTTTTACCTGTCCAAACTTAAGCATTTCGTAATAAACAAATAAAACCAAATATTTTTTTCTTAAAGCTTTACTAATAACCTTTAATTTGCCGCTTTATATGTAAAATTATCTTAATTTTTCTTAAAGTTACAATTTTTTCAAAAAATTTCGATTTTCTGACAACTTGCTTCAATTATTTAAAAAAAGTATAAGAAAAAATTTTATTTTTTACAACTTTATGATAGATATGTCAACTAGAATGTTTCGAACATCAGCACGAATTTTTTCGAAATTTTTTGAGCTCATTAACACGGCGTAATAACGGCCGGACGCGAATGACCCAGGTTTGCAGATGGAAGGTGGGCGAAAAACGTTTGCAAGAGAAGGGTTAAAAATGTTGTGTTATAATTTTACGACACAACTTATCCCATCTCAGTTTGATGATACAATATGACATCTAAGCGCGTGTGTTTTATCTCTATTGTGTCATCTTCCATCTTGTTTTAGCAGTAATTACATTCCACAACACTGTTGGAGTACTTCACGGCGTTTTAATATATAATTTATACAAATTGTGTCCATAAGGTCGTACCGATATACCATATACGGAGATAAAAACCTAATGTCGCTATACCAATTATCTGTATCATAAAATACGAAAATTCCTTTCCCCTCTTCGGTTGCTGCCGGAGTTTGAATTGTCTAATATACTTACCATATATACATTTTAAACTGTAGTCTGGCTATTAAATATTTAAAAAAAATATTTTAATAGTTTTATAGAAAACAATGGAATTTAGATAATGCACATTTTTTAACGAGTGATTATTCTTTAATAGATTTTAAGTCAAAATAAAAGTTACAATTGAATTATTTTAAACGTATTATTGATATAAAAATAAAATAAAATACAGTAACATAATAAAATTAAAGTAAAATAATAAAAATGAAATAATAAAAATAAAATAATAAAAATAAAATAATGAAAATAAAATATGTATATTATTTTTACAAGGTAAATTAAACTTTTAGAAGACGTATTTTCTTATATAAAAATCGCTATTATAGCAATATTTATTAGACATTTTTTATTGAAAATTTTATTCTCTTCATTTGTTTATATACATTTTTCTATTTCGTCAAGCCGTTTTCGGGATACAGGAACATAAAAAAATTTTTGGCAAAAATTTTAATAAAAATAGCATTGCTCTTATGGGTGTTTCATTAAGAATTTTACAGAGATATATTTAAATTTTCAATAAAATAAGTCAAATAAAATTTGCTATACAGGCGATTTTTATGTGAGAAAATATATCTTCAATAGGTTTTTTCACATGCGTTGCTAGCATAGCTATATTTTAAATATAGCCCACTATATCAATTTTTCAATATATTTTACTTATATAGCAAATTATTTGTATATAATGTGAATTTCATTATTCATCCTCAACGTAAGGTTCAAGTTCCTTGCTTAAACTTATAATTTTAGGATGTATATTGGTGGCTTTTCTTTTTACTCCTCGTTTTGTCCCTTTAGTAGGACAAATTTTCAAGAACAACCTGAAAAATATAATTAAATTATAAATTAATACTAAGAATTCATTTAATGGTTCCATATAAAACTATAATGATACTAGGAAAATTAAATTTATGGACATGAATTTATGAATTTGAATTTCTGTCAATTTGAACGTTGAATAATTTAACCCTATAATATTAAACTTGTAAAATTGAACTCTTGCGAAATCAGGGATCTGTCGGGCAATTAGCCCATCGAATTTAAAAATTTCAATTACACTATTAGAAAGAGGACACTTTTCTGAGCATTTTAAAAATAGCGTTTTCCATTAAAAGCGTCCCAACTTTTTTTTTAAATAAAATAAGAATTTTATTAGAAATTCAAGGTGAGATGTATTTTTTCTGAAGGTACATTAATACCATTAATGATGGAACACAAAATCATTTTAGTGCCCTCCACGAAAACGTTTGCAGGAATGAATCCATTGAACCCAATTTTCCATGACTTTTTTACACAAATCGGCTCGAATGTCAGCAATAAAAATTTAAATTATTTACTTCCATTACACAAGTTTAGTAATTTAAGTACTTACCAACAATTTCTGTTGTTTTAGTCCTCAATAAACGGCCTTTGATTATGACTAATTACTTCTTCCAGTTATTATAAAGTCTACCACGTATTATTAACTTTTCACTAACAAAAAGATTATTTGTTTAACACCAGTTTAAACAAAAAGAATTTTAAAATATATAATTCTGTAAATGTTGCTTGCTTCTCATTTACTCAAAACCAAACGTTTTACTGATCCAAGTGCCAATAATAAACAGTAATTCTTCGTAATTAAAACGCATTGTCAGCGGTGCTTAGTTGGTGTCGTAGGCGTGTGGACGGTTGTTTTGCAAAAAGACGCCAACTAGCAACATTCGAGGCTTTTTTTATTGAATCTACACTTGCTTGTAACTTTACACTTTTTTCAACAATTTAAAATCTATAAAAAGTTGAATATTAAAATATTACAGATGATACTTACTACTTAACCCTCCGCGGTAGTCGCGCTATTTTAAACTATAAAAAATGTTTTTTGTTTTACATCAAACAAACAAAAAATAGTTAACATTATGATTTATGACACACAACGAACACAAGCACTTACATATAATAATTTTATTATTGCACGATGAGATATTTTGCGCGAAAATTTTTTGAACGGTTTTTAATAATATAATGGTAGTATATTGCATATTAATAACAGAATCTTTTATCATTGCAATAAAATTATGATGGGATGAAGTGTTACTAAAAATGTGTAATAATATTACTTTACGCAACACTACTTTGTAATTTTACTATGCAATTGTTTTGTAAAGTTATAGTAAATTTACAAAAAAATTTAACAGTGTGCGACACAGTGTTGTAAAATCACAAAATTTATTCGATTAACACAAAGAATAGCGGAAGTGCAAGCAGAAGTTGTATAAAGAGGATGATGATTTGTACATTTGGCAACATTTCATGTAATTCAATTTACAAAGATTTTTTTGTAATTTTACCAATAGTTGTGGGAATCTAAATTTCAAATATGTTTAGTAAATCTACATAATTTTTCTATGAAGCTTACGATATAGTACTGCAAAATTATGATTAGTTTCTGAAAAATACAAAAGTGTAGTAAAACTACAAGCACGTTAGTACTTTTACCATAATGGTATGCAAGGTTACTAAAAATGTGTATTAATATTACTTTACGAAACACTAGTTTGTAATTTCACTATGCAATTGTTTTGTAAAGTTGTAGTAAATTTACTAAAATTTTTAACAGTGTAGCTTCGAAAGCTTAGGTCAAGGGGTGGACTAACTTGTCGAGTTTTCTTGCTATCACATACTATTCTTTTTACGGAAACCCGGTACGTGGGCGCCAATTCGAATAAGTCGAATATAATGACTGGAACGGGGGGTGGGGTTAAATAAACAATTGATTCGAAAACAATAACAAAAATATTTATCAATAAAGGAAAAAAATATATATATTTACAACTTAAATTGAATTATAAAATTAAAACAAAATAGTACTGCGTACGGCACTGGTGGTTTATTTACAAGTTAATAAAATGGCGGGTGTGTAGTTGTGTCGATTTTTGTTTCTGCACTTTAGTTTCAATAGCTACTAGTTTCAATAATGCGAAATTACAGGTAAGTACGGGGAATCTAATTTTAATGGTCTTACTGAAATATCACACTACAAGTTCCTTTCTTAGATGTTAGAAGAACTACTGGTACCTAACGGAACTGCTGGTTAATTCAAAGTTACTACTAATACTATTACAGGAGCTGGATTACGAGTATCTAAATTTGAAATGTCGAGTACTACTGGTTTGGTTATCTGGGATCTAACATGAACTACACCCACATCTGACTATCATTGCTACTGGTAAACTAATAATGACTACTTAGATGGTTTTTCGCCGGTGTGAATATTTTATAACAACAGGAAAGATGACGGGAAGTTTTTATGGGATAAATCTTGTCTCGCCAGGCTATAAACAAGATCTTTCAGGCTGGAGAAGATGAAGTTGTCATGCCAGGCTTTAACAACTTCCAGATAAATAATCAGGACAGGTATTATGAATTGATTTTAGGAATCTTGTCTCGCCAGGCTACAAACAAGATATTTTCAGGCTGGATATGATGATGTCGTCACGCCAGGCAGCAACGACTCACTGGAAAACAGGATAAATAGAAACGATCGCCAAGCAGACACGTTTCCGAAGTATTGAATGCAACACTCTTTGAAATGATCGCTAAGCAGACCTATTTCGGAAGTATCGACGGAACAATACCTCCCTTGGAAAGGAAAATTTAGACCAAACCAAACTATTGGATGAAAACTTAACCGGTTAGTTTTTCTAGTAGAATCCTCTATCATCTTTACCAGCAGCCAATGTATTACAATACAGGCAATTGCAAACATCTAACAGGTTTCTTTTAATCCACTAAGTTTGATAAAACTAATCAGCAACATGGGTTGCCTATCATTTAAATTTTAAATAGTTGATTCACAATTTTAAATAAAATTTCATCCAAAAATGGTAGTTTCACTACAGCTTCTACTTCTATGTTTTACATTGGCATAGCATAAAATGGGCTATGTGGCGAGGCCTTAAGTTTATAATAAACATATAATGTAATTTAATGAATGAAAAATAGCGAGTAAGTAAAATATATATTTTTTGTAAACGATTGAACTACAGTTTAAATTATTTATTATCTAATTTAAATTAGATATATTTACTAAACTGTATGTCTAAAACAACTAAATACTGTAATTGAAAGATAGAAAATAGTATATAAACCATAGAATTTCAATTTATCTAATTTAGATTAGATGAAAACACGAATTTATTTTTTTCTGTGTAGGAAAAACTACAATTCATGGGATCAATTACGTGACTATAACCAAAGTATATAGATATAATACCATATTTATATGACCCCCTAATAAGTAAATACTGTGGAACTCGATTGATGTACCCACAACTCGATTGATGTGAAACTCGACTGATGTACTAAATTTTAAATCTACTACCTTTCGATGCCTACCATAGGCAGTCCAAAAAGTATATTATCTGTTTACGAAGTGCAGACTCATTTTTTTCAAAAAACTTAAAAGCGTATTGTTTTCGCAAACCGTTATCTTAACATGATTGTTATAATAACGGTTAAGGTTGACTTAAGCCATCTGTACAAAATGTTTAAGATAGATATATTAAAAAAGAAAAAGAAAATGAAAATTAATATATTGCTATCTCTTTCCGACACATGTGAGCTACAATAAATGTTTCTCACTTTAAAAGTACTCAAAACCTACTATCATTTTAACGATTTTTAAAATTTGGCGCCCTGGCCCAAAAGGTTTGCTGCCTCATAAATTAATTTAAAAAAAGCTAAAATTAATTTTTTTAATTCATTCAGATTATTATAAAAGACGCCCCAAGCAGAGCGCGAATAACGGCTTGCGCCGCCCCTTAAAAACTTCCGCCCCGCGCCAAAGCCTTCATGGTCCTTAGGTATATACATTTCTGGGTAGAGGGTAAATTTCCTTTAGTTTTTGAAGTTCAAGAGCTACCCTTACTGATAAGCCGGATATTTGCCTCTTTCTAAATAAGCGTTGTCAAAATTTGACAACGCTGAAAGTGAAATAATATTCTTATTCTCAATATTTTTGTGATTCTTAATATGACGTCGTCAATGTGAATGACGTGTATTGGCAAATCCATTTTATAAGCCATAATACTGTATTCATAATGATTATTCAGAGATTAATTCCACTCATAAAATGCATCAAACGCATCTTAAAATACAAATTTTTATGAGTTGGGTAGAAACAGGGCCGATTTATCCATTAGGCAAGAAAGGCAGCTGCCTAGGGCGGCAGTCTTATAGGGGGCGGCAAAAATACTAATTAATTCTAATAAAAAATGCAACATAAATAGAAACTTGATTGTAAATTGTACTTATTTAAAAATCATAATAATTACATTATGTAGAAAACCTAAACAATTTTCAAGTGCCGCATAGTAATACGAGAGAGTAAAGAATAAAAATAAACGAAGAACAAAAAACTGTCTACTGTTTAAGTAAATAAATTTGTTATTTTGCTAATAAATATTATGCTGTTTATAATAAGTTCAAATTTTAATTTTAAGGGGGCGGCATAAAAGAATATGCTAGCCATTTGAACTTTTTTTACTGTGTTTATCATTTCCGTAATTTTCAACCGATCTTAACCATTGTTTGGTGAACACCATTGTTTGGTAGCCTCCAAGTTTAGTTATTATGCCAAATTTCATGACATTTGGTTGCGCCGTTCTATCAGTACGATTGATAATATTTATTTTATATGTACCACAACCACATACTGGCTAACATACAGACATACAGACGAACATCTAATTAAAATTTATCCCAATTTTATCAGAGAATCATAAGGAACATTTTAATACCAAAATTTCGATTTTTGATTTTTGATTTTTGGTAGATTACAATGTAACACCCAGAAATTTAAGGGTTAAATTTCTAGTTGTTATGCAGTAGGTCGATAAGTAAAAACTTTTGAAAACCTCTGTTCCTTTCATAATTTCACGTAATGCGATTTATATAAATAAATTTTCAGATGGGTAAGAAAAATTTCATCAGATTACTTATCGAAATGCCGCAATAATAACACTTCTCGCGTCTGCAAATCCTAAGTGTCCAGACAAGAAATAAACACCTAACAAAAATTAATAATAAATAAACAAATTAAGACGACACGTGGAGACGATAAACAAATTAAGACTACACGTGGAGACGAATCTTTTCTGTCTAATCTTCGTCTAAAATCACGTACGCATCTTAAGGGGAGTGGATTTTCACCCACACGGGAGAAAATCCAAAATTGCATATAAACCGTTGCACTAATTAAAAAAAAAAATAGTTGTCAGAATTGATAATAACTCATAGAGTCCAAAAAGGACCGAGCACGGTGGTCGGTCCATCTTAATTTCGGGCCATTTTGGGGCCATTATTTTGGGACATTGTTCGGTCCATTTGTTTTAATTAAAAATTGGGATTGATTTTAAATTTGTTGTTAAATTGATATGTGTAACGAGTTCAAATATCCTTAACAATAATTTTGGTAAGAGAAATGTTTTTTATAACTAAATTGAATTAATTAAATCTATGGGTGTAAGATTTAACGTATACAAAAGTCAAAGGTATGTATTTGATGTTCGAATATTTCTATATTAGTCGCGTCAACCCTTGCCAACAGTTCCTAAAATGGCTCCACAGGTCGGATCGGGATGCGGTTTTCTGCATTCTCTTCCAAAACGATTATCTCGGAATGTGCCTGGAAAAATTTTTCCCGGAGACCGAAAATTGTATCGCTGCAGGCCAAAGTGCACGCGAAAAATGCATTATCTGGGAGGCCTTTTGGAAGATTTTCAAATTTGATAAATAAGGGTCACCAGGTGCCATTGGGGTGCTCGCCGATGCCAGATTTGGATTCAGCGGGCCAAAAAACCCCCCAGAATGATTTTTGATTGACCTTGTTTGATTGTATCAGGAAAACTCCCGGAGATGACGTTTATCGTCAGGTTCAGGTGCACCGGGTGTTCGGGGAGTTGCTTTCGACGTGAAATTCGGAACCACCGCCCCACAGAACCGCCCTCTTATGATTTTCGGGTGGGTTTTGGCAGTCTTCTCAAGAAAACTCTCGGAGACGACGTTCTAGCCCGGGTTTTGGTGCACCAGGTGCCAGTGGGGTGCTCGCCGATGCCAGATTTGGATTCAGCGGGCCAAAAAACCCCCCGAAATTATTTTTGGTTGCCCTTGTTTGATTGTATCAGGAAAACTCCCGGAGATGACGTTTAGGGTCAGGTTCAGGTGCACCAGGTGTTCGGAGGTCAATTTGAACATTATATTCGTGATCAGCGGCCTCGAAAACCCCCGAGTTGAAAATCTTCCAAAAGGCCTCCCAGATAATGCATTTTTCGCGTGCACTTTGGCCTGCAGCGATACAATTTTCGGTCTCCGGGAAAAATTTTTCCAGGCACATTCCGAGATAATCGTTTTGGAAGAGAATGCAGAAAACCGCATCCCGATCCGACCTGTGGAGCCATTTTAGGAACTTGGTATCCATTTCCGCAAGGGTTGACGCGACTAATATTCTCACTTAGGGAACTCGTATTTTATTTTATAATTTTATTTAGAGAATTATGTGCCTTGTGCATAATTCTCATTTTTAGGAATTTTGTATGTTTATTAAAATTTAATAGATTGATTTAAATATTATCAAAAGTATTTCAATTATAAGCAATAAATCATCAACACGATTAAACGGTGCAAACAGTCTTTTAAGGCGAACGTGAGCCACTGCGCCCTGTTTCCGGCGGGATTTGGGGCCTTAAATCCAGAATTCGGACAGCTACCAGGATGTTCTAACAATGTTGATTAAAGTGAGTTCTACACATGTAATTTCAAGAGTGGTGGCAGTTTAAAAAATAAATATTCTCTTTTAATTACAAGAACTAATTTTGTCAGCATTGGGTTTCTAAGCCGAGAAGCATCTCAAAACTTCACTTGGGACATCGTTCAAGGAACAACATTTAATAATTATTTAAAAAGCAAACACGGGGTTGTGAATTAATTTAGAAAACCCAACGATAGGGGTGTGTTTTGCTACAACAATACTTTCCCTTAACATACGTTAATACGCATTTTGGAAAGTAAAAATATATAAAAAATGATAACATAATACTAGTTCAATGGCAACTATTATTACACCTACGTAGGTGTAATAGAACACCGGTAAACAGAACACCCGTGTGGAAATTGCAGTTTGACCCTTATGGAAAAATACATATAAAATTTTGATTTTTAAATGCCGTTTTCTCGAAAACTAATGGATATTCCTCAAACTTTTTTTTAAATACGCAGAAAATTCTCCTATTTTTTGTTTTTTTTTGTCCTCAAAATTTTGTTAAAAAACGATTTTGTATAACCAAGAGATGCTATTTAATTGCATTTAAACTATTCAAAACGGTTTGTTAATAGTTTAAATTCATTTTAAACATTTGTCAACAACTGTCAAATCAATAAAACAAAACAAATCAAAAGTGTCATATATTGTGATGACCCGCTTGTGAAAATTGAAAAATAAATGGAACTTTAAAATAAAACTTAAATCTTCTTCGTCGGGCCACCCATTTTTTATATCACATGAGACTCTTCTTTAATTTACTTAGCACTTTTAAAAAAATTAAAAATCAAACACTCTATTTAAAAACTTAAACTCAAAAAAAACTTTAATTAACGTAACTTAAAACTTAAATACAATTGGAACAGACAAAAACACGTCCGCTCGCTTGGCTGTCCGCCATCATCAGCCCCTCTACACATTTTTCAATTTACAAACTTAACAATAAATAATACCAACTTAAAATTATTAACAATTAAAAATATAATATTAAATTATATAAATTCTTAACTTGTGAAAATTAATAAAATTAGAATTTATTTAAAAATTAGTTTCCTTCGTGCACGTATTGGAGTTAAGTTTTTCCTACTTTGACGGAAACTCACTGTAGGTTGTTCCTTAACTCGCGATCATATTTCAAGACTATAGTGATTTCTTTGATCGTATCAAATGACAATACGTTTGTTTCGGTTTCCATATAAACTTGTAATTTTATTGAAATATAATTTCTGATGATAGCGATAACCTTCGCTGAAAGCTCAAATATAATTATTGCATTTTATTCGTTTTAACTAACTTGTTATATTGAAGTTCTAATTTTATTAAAAATATAATACAGGACGATTAAAATTATTTACAATACAAAGTTTATTTACAAAAATTAAACAATTATTTTTATCAACCTAATAAATCACTTTTGAACATGACAATATATAAAAAAGGAGGTAATAAATCTAGTAGTGGATAAAATCGTATATAAACTACTACGGGTTGTGTAAGTAAAAAAAAGTATTGATGAAGGCTTAATTACGTGTGTAGTTTTTCTGGATCTAAATAGGGCATTTGAGACGATAAATAGTAGAGATTTAGTAAAGAAATTGAAGAGGCCTTATGGAATTAACCTGAATGTCTTAAAATGAATGGAAAGTTACCTGACAGGGTGACTTGTGTTAGATGGAATACCACAAGGAAGTGTGCTGGGTCCTTTGCTATTCATACTATTTATAAACGACATGGGTAGAATATTCAAGAAGGCAAAGTTCCACCTGTTCCCAGATGATACTATGATATACGTGACAGGGGAATATGGTCAAAGCATTTATGAGGAGCTTAATCGTGAGCTAGAAAAATTAGTCAACTAGTTAAATGGTAACAAGTTGAGAATTAATGTAACGAAACAATCATTTGTAGTAATATTTATTTAAAAATTTAAATCCATTTTGAAAATTATAAAGTTAAAAGAATTAGGCAAATCATCCAAACTAAAAATTGATTACAAGTATCTAATGATCGTTTCTTTGCATTTGGAAAAGATACCTGTTTAACTTTTACAATTACCTGAAATTTAATTTATTAGTATAATAAGTAACTGCTGGTAGCGACAGAGGATTCTACCATAAAAATTGCCTGTTCAAGTTTTCATCCAATAGTTTGGTATTGTGTAAATTTTCCTTTTCAAAGCAGGTAGTCTTTACTTTAGGTAGTCACTATTCAGTAGGAACGACAATAAAATACGGGTGTAGTATATGTTAGATCCCAGATAACTAAACTAGTAGTACTCAATATTTCAAATATAGATTGTGATGTCAGCTTCTGAGTTTGAATTTCGCGCCCCAAATTTTCAAACTTCAAATCGTCCGCACCAAATACCTAGCCGTACGCTCGTGATCACAAATTTAAACACCCAAATGTGATGGAAACTTCCATTTCGTAGTAACCTAGTATTCAGATTCTTTTAAAGAACGGAGAAGCAGTTCTTGAGACAGACATAACCTTCATTAAATGTTTAGTACTTGACATGAATCATGATGCAACCCAACTTGTGCTATTTTGTCGTTTGTTTTATCCAGTGCAGTACTCAAATCCATTTGATGTAAGGTTAGTAAAAATTAATTCTTAATAGTTGATTCAATCAAGAGAATCGATTCCCAGATTCAAATGATAGCACACTACATTTGAATTGACACTAAAATAGACATAATAAAACACAGATTGAGGTATATTTGTATTTATTATTATTCAAAAAATAAAAAAAACACGGGGAATTCGAACAACAGTCAAATCGGCAACTCGATAATTCATTAATATCATAAACAATTGAATATAATAATGCTTTACATTTTTATATTACATATTATTGGTAAGCTTTCTGTATTTTCGTTTATATTTAATATTTATTTTCATATTATTATTATTTTCATATATTATTATTTTCTTTGTAATCATTTTGTCCCTGAACTTCTTATTTATAATTAACATATAATTTTCAATATATTAATAATAAGAGTACGTCTTCGTAAAATATATGTATTATTTATTAAAACAATCTGACTAGTTTCGCATGTCTTGCATGCATCTTCAAGATATTCTACAGAAATGATGGATAATAATATAACATAATTATAAATATCAGAATGATTTACATACCAGTTTTTTAATATTTAAAAAAAAATTAATTAGTAACAAAAATTTTTTGAAATTGTTTTATGAAGTTGAAGTATAGATGTCAGGATGGGTATATCGATTATGAAAAAATACTAAAGAGGGAGTGTGATAGAATATTAAATTTTAAGGAAAAGAGGTTAGAGAAATATGTTGTAAAGGGGAAGAACGTTTAATAGTAGTTCATGTTTGTTTAATAAAGGGTCATTACGTTTTGTAGCTTTTTGGAATCGTATGATTTTCATATTATTCTTTTCAAGTACTTGTCTTCTATATGAATAATTATTGTTTTGTCATGATTAATTTTATGTTTTTTTAATTTAATATCTTTGGAAACTTGGGAGATGGAATGTGTTCTTTCATGTTCTTGTATTCTGGTTTCTTAACGTCGTCCTGTCTGTCCAATATATGTATTGTCGTGAAACGAAGGTAGATCTTATTTAAAATTAGAACGCGGCCATTTGATTTGTTTATGTGATACAAATTAGGTAAAATTATTCAAAGGTAAATATAACAGCTGATTTTGTATTGTTACTTAAACACATTTTTCCACACATATTTTACCATTTTATTTGTAACCATCAGTGTTTGTTTCGTGCTACGAAGAACTAAAAATAATAACAGTGAATTTCGAAGAATCGTGTATGTTTTTAAAGAACGTACGAAATTTTGGTTTTCTTAAGGTTGAAGCAGGTTCTCTCTCCGCATACGCCGAGGAGTACAAAGACGTGTTTTACAAGCCGGGCTTTATGGAAGCCGACCAAAGTGCAGTTTTTCACTAATTTCTGGGTGATGAAATTGGTGAAACCATCAACGAGTGTGATATTTTTGAGACGACGACCAAATTTGGGGTTGAATGACCTTTCTAGAAAGATACAAGCGTATAATTGTAAAATTTGTCAAAGGACGCCTTGAGGACGCCATTTTGAAAATAACGAAAAAATTTTCTGATTTATTTTAATATTACTTACTTCGATGAAATTTGAGGACGAGGAACTTTAAGTATTGATAAAGTGCATTAACAACAACCGTTTGAATAATCGTGGCTGCGATTTGAAAGGAGATTTTATGAAAAACCAAGTTTTGTACGGCAGGAACTGTGAACAATTGCGAGTACACCTTCGAAATACAGTAGCTTTAGGCAGCTTAATAACTACTGGAGGGGACGATTACGTCATCGACAACAGAGGCGTGCAAGGTATCGTTTACTTAAGTTTAAAAGATAGTGAAAATAAAAAAACATTTAATTTAATTTTTATGAACATTCAATTTTTATTTTGTATAAATGTAAAACACATAATCACACTAGAGTGGCAAATGATCACAAAATTAAGCGATCCGAAGTTAATAGTAAATGTAATTTTGATATCAATTGCCATCGACACTTTACACCTGATTTTATCTAGCTACGAGTTTGTTCGACATTATTATTTGCCTTTGAATAAACCATTGTTTTCGTTGTCAATAAGAGTTTTACTTACGACTCAGGGGATAAATAAGATCGACAAGAACCTACAAACTGAGAGTCTCATCTCCCGACGAAAATCTGACAAGCCGGAGCATAATTTAGAGTTTGTATGTGAATTCAACAAAAATACATAACAGTATATTCACAATCATTACAAAAGATTTTATAAACGCCATTAGAATTACCTTTCTTTGAAAATTACTAAATATTTCAAAATTTTTAATATTAACATATTTGATTAATTTGTCGGCCGGATTCATTATCGGATAGCTATCTCAAGGTGAACAAATCAGGCATTAGACAGTTAATTGTCAATTTCTTAAAATTATATAAAATTCAACAACTTTTTCCGATATCTAGACTGTAATATGGGTTCCCCCATTGTCACATATTTTTGCATTTTCTAGACTAAAAGAGATTATTCTATTATTAATTAAATTCGGAAAGATCTAATTGCAACATTAAATTTAATTTAAATTACGGAAAAAACATGTATGTAAATATTATTATGGAAATTCCTAATTTAACTGCAAAAAATATATCACTTGACCTGTTAATCAAATTCTTATCTATCGATAATATGTTTAGTATAAAAAGCCTTGTGTTGCAAAACTAAAGTAGAAATTCAAAAGACAACTACTATGCATAAATACATTTTTTTATTATCCGTTATAACGGTCTGTGCGGTTTCATGTGGTGATATAAAAAGTAAGTTTAAGATTGAAAATTTTGAAATTATTTCTATTTGTTATTTTTGTTTTCAATTTATTGTTTTCAAATTTTCTTGGTGTACCTTTTAGGCTTCTAAAAGTACGTCCGTTCGCATGTCTTAAAATTAATAACTATTATCGGTTTAACGAACTAGAATTTGAATGATGCGGACGAACGGACGGACACCTACTAATGTTTTCTATTCTATTAAAGTTTTTATGTGTTTTGCAATAATTTTACTCCAATGTTATATTATAAGAACCATAGGCATCTTGTTTTTCAATTCCTTGTTGGGAACTCTGTTGATATAAACACCGGAACACATATTAATGTACACTGTTTTTTAGTACTGGATCCTAGTTTACCCGAAACGACAATAGAACAATGCTTAAATTGTGTGTGCTACGCAAAAACAGGAGAGTGGGATATCGACCTGTGTGGTCCTCGATTCATAACTCTTGCTTTTTGGAAAAATGTCCCTACTGGAAAAAACAAGAATTGCATTTTAAATGCTATCAAAAGTTATACCCAAAAATTTGGAGCAATGGTAAGAAATAATAAATTATTATATTGAAAGTGTTCAGTTTTCTAACTTCTGATTTTTTACCTTAGAATTGCAATTTTGATGGAATTCCTACCATAGTCTTCAATCAAGTCCATTCCTGTCTATCCAATGTGATCAAAGAAACAAGCGGAGCTAGATATAAGCGTAGTAATACACATATAAATCAACACGCGAATGGGGCCGCCCAAGCAACAAAATATAGTCTTATAATAGTTGGTAAATAGTTATTACAACTTATTTTTAAAACTTGTGACTATGTATAACAGTCGTATATTGTGCTTATAAACTTTTATTTGACGTTTGTATCGCATAATTGGGGAATCTATACACCTACAAATTAACGTTTTACAGAATCCTTTACAACCGTCACAATCCCCCTTAAGAAACCATAATACGACGTTGTAACAACTGCGTATCTAGCCTGGTGACATATTATGTAGAAGCTACACTAATTATTCTAGTAAATCGTTAATACAACTAGTATTATTATGTTTTTACAGGCGCTATAAAACTAGTGATATAGTGAACATTGCTATAACTTATAAACAGTATATATAGAAGCGTTTCAAAATAAGTAAATCATACTTAAAGTAGTTACAAAATATACTCTCTTTATTTAGTGGTGGTGACTATTATAATATCTACAACACTGGAATGGAAGATGGTCGTATAATAAATAATACCAAAATAATTCCATGATTCAATTTTGTGACTCTGAGATTATTAATTCTTTAAACGAACGTATGTTTTGTGTCAAACATTTCTATTCTACTTCTGAAAAATTAATGCGCTTCAGTTTTAGAATAAAATGGGCATTTTAATTAATTATTGTAGTTTAAAATTTTAGCAAAATTCATTGTTTTTTGCGACACACTTCCGGTAAATGATCACTTTACTAATAAGATTTCCATAAAAGTGACTTTAATCGTTCCCAATTGAACTTATCTAACATTAATAAATTTTGTAAAATAATGTCCGCCAAAGACAGATCTTTAAGTTCAAGAAAATGCATGGCGTCGTTATTTTGTGGTTGTATAATGATATACAGCAACTCTTTTAAAACTAAAGAATATAGAGGCGGAACATTACTTCTCAATGTTTGGTAAAATACATTTAAAAATCCTGCTTTTTTCTATTTTATTCTGTACCAAATTTTTTTATATGTACATAACCATGTCTGCAAACGGTGCCTTTGCACAGGGCGGCAGATTTCTGATGCGGTAAATTTTTTTTTGCATTTTAAATTTTAGATATTTTTATTATTAAAAAAAAAGTGGTACTTTTCCCGTTACTTCGGCCGTTAAGGGCGGCGGCATAGTCTTAAGCTGAGCTACATGCACATGCGATTTGCGGAATGCGATTTTTGTTTTGATTGGTTAAAATTGAATGTAAATTTAAAATTTGGTTAAAAGGTCTGTTCGTTTGCTTGCACTAACTTGAACCGAGCAAGAAAAGAACCAATCAACTAACGTTTTAAGTACTTATCCAAATATTTTAAAATATATACAGGGTGTTCCATTTAGAAAAATGTAATATTGTGGTTTTGTATCATTTAAAATGTATCACTCGATATAATATAATGAAAAAATATTTTTAAGACATTTGTTACAGAAGTAGCTTCACGATATGATCGCGTCACCCGAATGTATCCTCCTGTATCTATATTAGGTATTTGAAATGTGCCCCTAGATGCTTTCCTGTGCTTACAATATACTACCTCTACCAATTTAAACAAAAATACTAATGACTGGATTTAGTAATTCTAAGTAATTACTACATTTAATATGCCCGTAAAATAACAGACATATGCCTAGGTTTTTTTAATTTTATAACCCCCCCCCCATGGAAAATGTCTAACTACGGCCCTGCTTGAAATTAACTTCCTCTATCTGTTATGTATTGAATTTTGCAAAGATGTGTTCAAAAGTTCCTAATTTTATTACCGTCTTTACACTCTTAAAAAATTTTGTTAGAAATAAATTCTTCAAAATGCATCCGAATTTAATGCGATTTTTAATTAAAATATGTGTACCTATAATGGGGTAGTTATAGATATACCATTGCTATAAGCCTACCAATTTAGGTTTAATTTTATTCTTCATATTCATATTGTGGTAACGTAGCAATATTGGTATTTTGCTGCACATTCAATATTCATATATCAAGGAAGCCAACGTATGATGACCCCTTGGTATGTGATGAATAAGTATAATTATTACAATATTATATTAATAAGTAAAATGTAGATTAGTTGAGTAGTAGTACAGTAGCAGTTAAGATGTAGACAAAGTAGGTTTAACAATGTAGTTTAAGTGTACATATAATTAAGTGTAAACATTAAATATATCTAAATTGAGAAAACCCATCTTATTAATATCAAACCCCTCACCAATCTGCAACAACCACCAAAGTCACCAAAACAACACATAGAATATCACATGGCGATCCTGATAAAACATTAGATTATTACAATATAAATATTAGAGAAAAATCAAAAAATGCACCCACACTTTTTAGAACTGAAGTGTTTTTAAGTTATCACAAATAAAATACACTGCAAGTACAAAATATTTAAAAACATTTTAGATTTAAAAAGTGTGTGCATTTGTTGGTTTTTCTAAAATATTGCCTCATTTCTTAAATTTTGTTCGATAATTTAAATATACCTAATGCTGCAATATAAAATTTCAATGCTTTCAACAACTTGTGTAATAAGTCTTTCCGCATGTTCCAGGTTCTACATGTTACGCCACTGGGTTTCTCTTACTAAACAGTTTTGCTGAGTTTTATATTAGTTATATAATGGTCATAAAGACTTTATTAACACTGTAATTGTAACCGTCTTATATCTTTCCTTATACAACCATTTACAACTACTATGCGTAGTAAACACTGCAAAAGTGTTATCTCTTTGAAAGCAATTGACCTTATGAATTAAAAACATATGTGTATCACATATTCGCAACTAACGAACCGGTCGCTTTTATGGGTGGTTCTTTGCATACTTCGCACTCTGGTATTCTAAGCGGAAATGCAACTCTCTCGCTTACTTATGTGCGGTAATCGAGCAAATCAAAAACTACAAGTTAATATTAATCCTTGAAATAAAAAATATGAAATAATAAAATAAATAAAAAAATTATTTTGGAGTTTTCGTTTTGTCTATGACAGTATGACTAATATATATGGTGACCGGACACATCGTTCCTGGACATTTCGCACCCGGACATTTCGCTACCAGGACATTTCGCGACCACTGTTAGCATATCATTAATTATTTGAATTATTTTTATTATTTAACTGTTAATCATCCCTCCGCCCCAACCACAGCGGTGGCTTGGTGTGATCGCTGGTTAAGTTACAGAGCGGAAATTCTCGATTCGAATCTCAATCTCGGACTTGACAGAATTTCTTACCTTGGCATTCCGGTGTGCATCGATGCGTTGTGGATTTAAGAATTGGTTCTATATTTACATAAGTCGGACTAATTGACAGAACGTCTAGGTTAAAAATTTCAAAAAAACTCTTCGCACCCTCTGCTCCGGTCCTCTCCGCTCCAGACGCTACGGGCCGTTTTAACAAACGCCACACTTACTAAAATATATCCCTCTAGACCGGTCCTACTCGGCAAAGTGTGCTACCAAGAAGGGAGTGGATCTCCCTCGTTCGTAAAAATATATTAAAGAAAAACAATTTAATAATAGTAGTTGTAACACCCGGTACTGTAAAATTACCAAAACATTTTAAACAATTATGCAGCTTAAGAAATAAGATGATTTCATTTAACCATTCTGACCATGATCCAGTTGGGACTCATCATATCATATAGGACCCTGGATATCGGTCCAGGGTCGTGCTATCCAGTGGTGCACTGAGTGAAAAAGGGTGAGCACCATATTTCGATAATTAGTAATTTTGTTGTTGTTTGGTTCGTCACAAAGCGTGTGACGATAGTGCGCTTATTTTTCAAGAGTTAGGGTAGTGTAGTAGCGTGGCTACTAAGATTACTTTTTTTTATCAACCTAACTTATTTTGCCTGCTTTCCAATAATCGAGGTCATAGCCTTAGTTGTATTATTAGTGTAAACCAATCAGATCTGAGTGGGTAGCATATATTTTGATTCAGCTGCGCCTGACCTTTACGTACTTCTTTTGATCGACAACTTTATGATTCTATTAATTTATTCATATTAATAAATTTGATTGTGTGCCTCTGCATGAGTTTTATTTCATAATTCGCGGTATTAAGCGTTCCTATAGTGCGCTGTGCTATCTGCACTTGAGCTTTTTGCTATTTTCAGGGCGAACACCTATTCATTGGCGACAAAAATAACTAAAAATGTTTTAAATTAAGAGCAATTCCACGAAGTAAAGCTTCGTAAACGAAATAAATCTTATCTTCTGCATCATAAGTTTGAAGCAATTTTTGCGCTACTTAAACTCTCTTCTTTTTTTGTAGCTGTTATTAGAGACCATAGGTTTGGATTAACATTTTTAACTGAACTTTTTAAAGCACTGTGGGAACCTTCTACATTGTTGTTTGTTGTTGAAATTTTACATGCATTTAAATAGAGTTTAAACCACGTTTTCTATAAAGCTTTTTATAATTGTTTTTTTTTACTTTTTAAGATTGTTACCGGTACATGTGATTAGATCCATCCATCGGAATAATAAGGCACAAAGCAGAAGGAGGGGGGTCAGTCACATACGTAAAGAAGGAAATACAACACAACGAAATGTCCACTTTAAAAAAAGAGAAGATATAAACGGTCAACTTACATAGTTGACAACATAAGTAGTCAATAATCGATTGATACGTGGTTTAGGTAGTGTAACTCGATATTAACCATATCACTATTTTAGAAAACCTAAAAAATGCACACACACTTTTCAGAACTAAAATGTTTTTAAGTTATCACAATTAAAATACACTGTAAGTATACAATATCGCAAACGTTTTCACCATACTATGGCATCATCAGGCGATGTACATCATCATCGATGTACATGTATCATCAGGCGATACATCGCCTGATGATGCCATAGTATGGTGAAAACGTTTGCGATATTGTATACTTACAGTGTATTTTAATTGTGATAACTTAAAAACATTTTAGTTCTGAAAAGTGTGTGTGCATTTTTTAGGTTTTCTAAAATAGTGATATGATAAGTAGTCAACCTGTTTACCGTGTTCACCACACACTTTTCAACTTCGTTCACAACCTTGTCATCAATTCACTATTTACTTATCTCCGGTTGTTCCGGTTGTGTTGGCGTTACTTTAATTTGTGAAAACGGATAAACTCGGTCACCTACCTTGAGATCCGCCCACCATAAATCCAAATCATCAACTTCAAGTAACCTACATACATTCAATTTGGTCGTCAACATTGCAAGTTGACAACTTAAGTTGACAACTTAAGTTGACAACTTAAGTTGACAACCAAGTTGATCGTTTATCTAGCGCTTAAGGCACTTATTCCCGTACTTATAGTCATGGATTGAACCGAGAATCGAGATCAATTCTCGAAATAACAGCTGTTGCTACGTGTAACGTAAATTGCTCAAAAATTCGTCACATCTGCCACTTGCTCAACCGTAGATGTTATTACACGCGTTAGCTAGCTGTGTTATTTAAAACGCAGTTCTTGAGAGCGGGGCATTTCGAAAAACCTCGTGGATTCTTAACAAATATGGGATCAACACTCAGGTTTCTTCTCAGCTAAATGGAAAAATGCTGGTAATGTGGACGCCAGTTAATGCAAATCAAACGAATAGAAATCAAGAGGCGGCTAATTGCATCAACACAAATAGAAAAAAAAACGAAGTTGGCGACAATGTTTAATTAATTCACTAATCAAAATAATACATAAAACATACACATAACGCTCAAGATAAGCTGCTAATTGTCTTTAATTGAAGATTATAATACCAGTAAACAAAATAAAATATAAAAAGCAAGGTGACATCCACCTGAGGGGTAAATTCAGTTATGTAGCAAGAATACAATTGATCATCCCTGAGGAGGATAAATCAACAACACGAAGTTATGCTCTAGCAGAAATTAATTGCACACCGGAATTCATTATCTCGGTTATAATTGATATTAAAAATAGAACCTGGCATACAGCATCATTAATAAATAAGTAAATGTATCTCTAAGAGACTTACCCTGAATGCAATGCTACCAATTTCACGACTAGGCAAGTGTCTCTCCTTCGAATTCAATATCCTTACTTAATCATTACGTTGGTCCACCACCCAGGAATAAAACTCTACAAAATAGAGAACACCAAACACTTATCAAAAAATCAACATGCCTGCCATTTTCAAAACTCATCAATAGAGAAAGTGTGACTGCAAATTCAAATTAATTTCTACTATCGCATCTTCATAAACCAAACATCTGCTTGAAAGTTGAAGTGTAATATCCCAAATAAAAATGTAATCGCACGTCTGAGATTGAAACGATGATGGTGAGACAACAAAACATAAATCCTCGAAGGTTCTCCAACTTCAAATAAAATAATGACCCACTAGGTGCAAACACACTCACAAGGCAAATCCTCTTGTGATTCAAAAAAAGCAACCATAGTGAATCAACAATTATTGGGCAAAATAAACCATTCTTGAGATTATTGATGTCAAATAATGCTTCTGTCCACTCCAAATCTTCCAACAGATGACCAACCAAATGTAACTTCGTCGTAAAACCAAACAATCAAACCCTGGATACCATCTGGGTAAAAGATTTCCAACATGGATAAGGGACTCCATTTTACAACGACCATATTAAATTTATAATATTCAAAACGAAAATTAAATGAAAACGAATAATCCGTAACCTGGGTGCTAAAATATAATTTGTTACTACAAATTAATTAATTAGGAAACCATAATTACCCATTATCCGGCAAAAACAAATGAGATTAAAACATAAGAAACTAAAAATGAATACACATCGACCACACGTCAATCTCCTACGAAATTTGACGTGCAATGGTGCATATCGAAAATAAACGCATAGCCTGAAAAACGATAGCGTTCCAGTGGCGTAGCTTGTGGAAGATTAGTAACGTCCAAAACGCATTTTGGCACGTTACATACGATACTGTCTAAATTCCAGTAATCTCATTGGTAAATTCTAGGATCATTTTGAGTCTCGGATTGATCCGTGACTATAAGTACGGGCATTAGTAACTCCAGTTTATTACAGTTCCTATTGAGCAGTGAGCGAGTGCGGACGTATTTAATTAATTGTTCTTTTTAGATCTTTTATTTATTTTACGTTTTTCATTAGCGAGCGACAAGGTCCACAATCAATATATGCCTGCAAATTAAGCTACTTAATAAGCATTAGCAAATATTTTTTAAAAATTCAAGTAGTTAGTAACAGTAGTTAGTAGTATTTCAGAACCATTCTTAAACAAAAATCAAGACATACCGCAAAATGCGGCAATCGCATTTACAGACGTCAGTTTCCAAACTTGACTTGCCAAAAGGGCAAATAGTTTGAGCCCTCACAGGTTCAAGTCAAAAGTGAAATTAAGCCGTAGCGCAATGCTACGAAATAGTGAAAATGCAAATAGTATACAATTAAAAAATCTCAATATTCAAGACGCAGAACCAAATTGCAGCCAACCACCTACCAGTATGGAGCTAGCACACGTCTCCAACGTGCCCACCTACAATAGTTTCGGTATTTTATTAAATGCACCCGAAAAATCAAACATCCAAGCAACCAAAGAAGACCAAAACTGGAATTTAGTGCAACGTACCCCAGTGCACAAATCAATCCCCAAAGACAATAGACCTAAGCAGTCGAAACCACCCCCGGTGATCTTAACAACCCCCATTGGGCAGATCCACACATTCATGGCTAAACTTAAACCATTAATTAAAGGAAAATTAATGGTCCAATACGTACGTGGGCAAACATGGATCCATACTGAAACCCCCGAAAACCACCGTGCCGTAAAATCCAACATATTTGCTGATAGCAATGTACAAGGTTACAGTTATCAGCTGAAAGAAGACCGACATACCAAATTGGTCATGAAAGGCTCTCCTTACATGACCGAAGACGAAGTGAAAACCCAAATAAGTGCCGAACACCAAATTGTACCTGTCACAGTAACCAAAATGAAAAACAAATTCGGAGACCTCACGGGCTCTTTTCCAATTGCTTTTTCGTCGACCACCACAGTGCAAAGCATCAAGAAAATCCGATCCCTTGGACAAATTATAGTACACTTCGAAGAATATTCAAGACGTAACACCCGTACCCAATGTTACCGGTGCCAAAGTTTTGGCCACGGGTCGTCCAACTGCCATATGAAGCCAAGATGTGTAAAGTGCTTGTAGCACCACCATACAACTGAATGCCCACGCAAAACCCAAGATTCCGAAGTAAAATGCTGCAACTGCGGTGAGAATCATCCCGCAAACTACATGCAGTGTCCATCATACCTGAAGTACGCCGAGCGTGTAAGTAGAACTCAGCGCCAAAGCCAGCCCAAACGACCTCAAACTTTAAATTTAAACAGCTACAGCAACTACAATTTACCACAAAACAACCAACTGAACTTCCCCCTACTGCCGACTCCAACTCAGCAAATACGAAACTTTACTACCAACGAACAACAAAGACAATCTTATGCTCAAAATTTAATTGCAAACACTACAAACGAACCAACTGACCACGCTGACAGCCCCGGCAACCTGACAAACCTCTTCAAGGAGCTAAAGGATCTAAAAAACGCCATCAATATTTCACAGATGATCCAAATCATCCGCGAAATTAAATTCAGGTTGGTCGGGGTCACCGACGCACTCACTAAAATTCATATTCTCTCTGAAATAGCAGACAAATTTAATGTATAACGCCACCCAAGACAACCTTAAAATCATAACATGGAATGCAAACGGACTACGGACAAAAATGAACGAACTTCAGCAACTAGTACAGCGAATAAACCCCGACATAATACTTATTCAAGAAACACGACTCAACAAACTACAACCTACGAAAATGCCAAACTACACGATCATCAACAAACCCCACACACAACACGGAGGACTTCTAACGTATCACCTAAACACACTTGAATTAATCCCAATTGACAACACAACCACACACGCCGACACGCAAGTGCTCCAAATTGATGACCTAACTATCATCAACTACTACCTTTCACCCACGACACCTTCAAAAACCCACGACACCGACAAACTCGACGAATTTATACAAATGTCCGACAAAGTCCTCATCGCAGGCGACATGAACTCGAAGCACCCCACCTGGAACAACAACACCACAAACAAAGAAGGCACCGACCTATATAATTACATCACGCAATCAAATCTCCTATTAACCTACCCAACCAACACCCACACCCACTACGACTTTTGTCCAACCCGCAATCCATCCACAATCGATCTCATAATTACAGAAAACCTAAACGTACACACCGCAGAAACACTTAATAACCTAAACTCAGACCACTTGCCTATACTATTTGAATTAACTTCACTCAAAATACCTTTTTACCCCCCCAGACCTCTCAGGAAAACAAACTGGGAAAACGTTGTCGAGTAATTGCTCAAGCTACCAATAAATACCAACATAAATACAACAGAGGAAATTGATGCAGCAATTTCAGATTTAACAACCAAAGTGACAAACATTTACACACAAAACACCACCGAAAAACACCACCGAAAAACACCACCGAAAAACATCCACCCACACGTAAACTAATATTGCCTGACTCGATATTGCAGAAAATCAAAAACAAAAACAAAATTAGAAAGATTTACCAACAGCATCACTACCCTACATTAAAAACTCAACTAAACAAATTAACTCATGACATAAATGCAGAAATTAACAAACGTAAAAACACCAATTGGAACAACACACTTGCTAACATCAACACAAAAAACACCAAAATACTCTGGCGCATCACAAAAGCGCTCAAAAATAAAAACAAGTCAAAAACCATGCGACCACTCCACACCGCCCAAGGGATAAAAACTGCCAGCACGGACAAAGCAAACGCCATTGCAAACACTTACCTCAGTCACCATAATTTAACAAATCATCCTTCAGATAACGAAACAGAAAACACAGTCAAAACAACAACAGAAAACTTCAAACTAGCCACTCATCCCCCCCCCCCGAAGACCTTACATCTCCTAAAAAAATTTCCCAAAAAGCTTGTAGTCCAGCTTTACTACATCCTAAATGCATGCTTAAAAAATCAATATTTCCCTAACGCCTGGAAAAAAGCAATAGTAATCCCCATCCTCAAACCTAATAAACCCATCCACCAACCATCCAGTTACCGACCAATCAGCCTCCTCCCAACTTTATCCAAAATCCTTGAAAAACTAATCCTTTACCACCTCCGAACACATACCGAAACGCACAACACGCTCATCTCTGAACAATTTGGGTTCAGAGCAAAACATAGTACCGTGCTGCAGTTATCCCTGCTCATCAATAAAATCACTACAAACTACAACATTAATAAAACAACAACACTCATGACACTAGACCTCGAAAAGGCATTCGACACCATATGGCACGATGGCCTAATATATAAACTCATCACAACTGACATGCCCCTTCACATAATTAAAATACTCATAAACTACCTACAAAACAGATCATTCCAAGTAAAAATTAATAACATCCTATCAGATCCTCACCCCATCCCTTCCGGAGTCCCCCAAGGCTCCATCCTCGCACCTATCCTGTTCATTCACTACATTAACGACATAGCACGACATGAAAACACCGACACGACACTTTATGCCGATGACACGGCCGTCAGTGCAACCTCATACCAGAAAAACCAAACCATTGTATACCTCCAACGACACACTAACCTACTGACGGCTTACTACAACAAATGGAAACTCAAGGTTAATGAGGATAAGACCACTCTAACCACTTTCTCACATCGACACGACACACTCACCAAAAAACTTAACATAAACAACATCGACATCCCAACAACAAACACCGTCAAATACCTAGGTGTAACACTTGACACACGACTCACATATAAAACCCACCTCCAGCAAACGGCCAAAAAAGCCAATGCAGCGCTTCACACCCTTTATCCATTAATCACTTTTAAAAACAAACTTGACATCAAAATCAGACAACTGATTTACAAGACCATGATCCGACCCATATTATTATACGCATCCCCAATTTGGAGCAATGCAGCACCCACACATATCAAAATCATACAACGAATACAAAACAAAGCGCTCCGTATCATCACCGGGGCGCCCAAACACACAGAAACATTTGAACTACATGACTCTCTAAACATTCCCACATTGAAAAACGTAATTTACAATACTGCTTTTGACTTTTTCCACACTACAGTAAGACAAAACCCAACAACAAACCACCTGGCCAGACAGCGACTCACAAACCTACCATACAAACTAAAATTCAAACTATTTCACCAGACAATCTTGTAAACTACATGACCGACAAACCGACAAATACATTACAAATTAATTCATAACTTAACCTTTTTGTTCTATTAATTATAGTTAGCTGTAGTTGTAAATACTCTCTTGTTATTTAGTTTATAATTATTGTTATTAGTTATTTAATCCCCCCCCCCCCCAGAAATGGCACATGGCGCTGGGTTTTACTACTCCTTTTTACCCAGCATAAATACAAACTCAACAGAGACTCATACCGAATTGCAAACAAATCTACCCGACAAATGTTTATAGGAGCGGGTTTGAATCTCATGTAAAATTATTTAAATTTACTAAATTTAATGTAGATAGTTAAATCAAATAAAGAGTTTTTTTTATCGTTATATCGTATCCAGTTTATTACAGATATCGGCAGTTTATAACCCACAAAAGATGCCTCTCTACTTTTGAAGACTTTTCCAACTCCAGACTTCTGAAACACTTCTCCAAGGTAACACTCCAAAGATCTTCGCTAGCGATAATATGTAGAACACTCCTTGATTTCTCCTCCCGTTTTAATATCCCGGTTATTTTCAAGTATTAGTTATTATCCCAGTATATCAAGACGTTGCACAGTGGGACAAAAGCTCTAAATCTTGGCCAAAACCTCCAAAATGAATTTTCGATTCGGGGAATTTTGACTAGTGGGTTGGGTAGAAAAATGATTGGTACATTAAAGCGTCGAAGTGCAAGGTGATATCCGTTATACCTGGCTCGATACTTCAGTTCAAAGTTGGCCTTTGTGTACGGTGCACAAAAACAGTGAACTTTAAAATTCCAGATCTCAAGGGTTCTATTTTCAAATAGATGAAAAGTAACCGCTTCCTCAATATCCCACAGAGCGAAGTATTACTGTATACGCGATTCATAAGAAACGGAAGTTCCGCTTTATTGGAACACCTTGTATCGCAAATTTCCGAGAAGAGTGGACGTTCGGTTTTTATACAGGACGATATGAAGCAATCGTTGTCAAAGTTAGTATTTAACAAAATGAGAACAATGTGGCAGTCGGTAAAGAGGACTGACAAAATATTTTTCACAAAATATAAGAAATTGCTTAATGTAAACGTATCCTTTTCCGTAACTGCCACTTCTCAGAATACACCGACCAATAAAGGTGGTCGCCCTTCCAAGAAGTTCGAGTTTTCAAGTGAATGATCGAAACAGAGGAAAATCGAAGAAATCCGTGCAAAGATGACTACGAGGGAGTTGTCATATGCTGCTCCAATGAGCCTTCGCTCTTCAGGGCAATTGGATGCTGCAAAAGTTGTCCAAGATGTGACACTAATGCCCGGTTTCAGCAACGTTAATTTAGGTATTTAATCATAGATTAAATATTTAATCATAGATTAAGTCCGATTTGGGTTGCTGCAATATAATTTTTAACACAGGTTAAGTTTAATCTATGATTAGCATAACCATAGATTTAATCTATAGAACCCCAATAAAAACTAAACGTTATATAAAATCTATCAGATCGATTTCAGAAACCCCTCTTTCTTCTGATGCTGCTCTGTCGGTTATAATTGAAACTAATTTATCAAAATCACAGTACCATAAAATTCGTAATGTAAGCAGAGAAAATTACTGCACCTTATATCCGTCGTACAATAAAGGACGTCAGGCGAAGCTTTAATGCTTTTTTGATCTCCTCGTTTTTGTCGATCAATCAGGATTAAATTTTTGCACGAAAATACGGAAGCCACTGTTAACGAAATGGAATACATTAAACAGCAAGAGACTAACCTTGTCCCATACCATAAGCGTTTCTTTCAAACTTGCATTCACTATGACAGACGGTAAAGTTTGCAATGCAATCACGCATACTGCATCTGCTCAACGTTGCTATTTGTGTCAAAATAGCAAAATAAAAGAGTTTAACAATATTGATTTGATATTGGAAAAGGAAATTAATGAAGATCATTTAGAGTTTGGCTTGCCAATTTTGCATGCATTGATTCGATTGTTTGAGTGTTGTTTGCATGTAGGGTACAAACTTGATATCAAGAAGTGGCAATCGCGTAATTCAGATGATAAAGAAAGTGTAAAACAACGAAAGGAAGAAATACAAAAAGGTTTCCGTTTACGATTGGGACTGGTAGTCGATCAACCAAAGCCTGGGTTTGGTAGCTCGAATGACGGAAATACCGCACGACGGTGACGATTCTTTAAAGACTCGGGCACTTCTGCTTCCATCACGGGACTGAATAAAGATTTAATTAAACGTTTTCATGTTATATTCAGGAACTTTCAAGCGGCCACGAAATTGATAAGATTAAATTTCAAGATTTTTCCTTGTAAACAGCTCGCAACATTGTGCAGTTGTATCTGTGGTTTCATATGCCAACTTCAGTCCATAAAATTTTGATTCATGATGCAGAAATAATAAATTCTGCTCTATTACCAATCGGACAAATGTCCGAAGACTCTTAAGAGTCCAGTAACAAGTACATTAAGAAGTATAGAACAGATTTTACCAGAAAATGTTCCCGAGAAAAAACTATGGAAGACCTTTTTTCGCGGCTTTTATTAGCATCCGACCCATATATTACCTGGCAAAAAGCTCAAATCATTGCTGCCAGAAGCGGTACAGTTATTAACTGCGCAAAGTATTTCAACAAGCGAGGAAAGCTCAAGCTATTTTCCAGTTGAATCCACTGACTGTGAATCAAGTGATTCATGTATTGACGACTACTGAAATTGTATGTAACCAACTAGATTATTTATTAAATAAACATTTTATAATTTTAATTGATGCCTAGTACTTCCATATTTTATAGGTATTTACTTTAAAATTTAATGGTACTTTTTAGAGCATCTATATCTATTTTTGTATAAATAAAACGTTTTTTCCATACATGTGGTCCTTATTGGATCTGCCATTATTTTTTTAAATTTTGACCTTGGATACGTAATCAGCGACCTTAAAAACCCCCGGGTACTAAATTTCGTTAAAATTTATTTAGTTTTGAAAATGGTGGTCCGTTATTTTTAGGCGGCCATCTTGTTTTCGAAAATTTTGACGTTGGATTCGTAATCAGCGACCTCAAAAACCTCCCCGCGTACTAAATTTCGTTAAGATTGAACAACGCCTTCTAGATTTGGCCGAGATTTAGGGCTTTTGTCCCACTGTGCGATGTACTAGGCATCGTCTTGCTAAAGAACATTATAAGTCTCATCAGCAGTTGAGTGAGAACGGCCCACTGGACTCTGATCATTACCCAGTAATTTACATCTCGGAGAATAAACCAGGTTTGAAGGCAAGTTTTCCTAGATGACCTCACAGAAAGTATAGGAAAGATTATTAAAACATTGCGGAAAACTGGAAAGTTATATGTGGTTTTGAGAATTTGATTAATACCTCCTTCCAGTGAGAAAATCATCTACTCCAGTCCCAGACACGCATGTCCCAATCTCAGTTCGGCACGGCACAGCACATCTGTTGAAACCACGTTGAAACGGTGAAAAGAATACCCATTTAATTGAGTACCTGAGTATTTCAGTGCAATCTCACTTAAAATAGGTAGAAAGAATACAGCTAATATCATTTTGCAGAATCGGATTATCCAATAGGCAAACTAGGTAACTACCTAGAGGCGCCAAGTAGCATAATAGGGGGGCTTAAATTATTTTAAAAAATTGTAATTTTAGCTTGTTTTTGATTAGTCTAACGCTTACTCTTAAAAAATTATTTTTTTAAATGTGATAGTTTTAACTCCTGAGTCGATTTGACATTAGTTAGATTTAGAAAAAAATCTAACTAAAGTGTAATCGACCTTTGAGTATAAAACTATCACAAAATAGGTAAATCACTTTACAAAAAATTGATGCCACCACGAGATCTGATTTTAAGATAAATATAATTATTTTTCTAGTACAAAAATTTCAGGTTAAATCCAAATTTTAGGAACAGTGAGTCTGAGCTCAAAATTTTCTAGAAACATTTTTTTGGGGAACGCTACGCTAAAAAGCTTGTGCCTAGGGGTGCATATACATTGATAATCCTGCCCTGTGGATTTTCGGTGGATTTGTCAAATTTTGCAAACTGCTGAAAATATTCGGGATGGGGATTTCTCTCTACCTCACGTATAGGTATGTCTTTGTTTTATAGTAACTTGACAATTAAAATAAGAAATCGACGAGCCGCCACTGATTTTAAAGTACGAAAATCATTTAATATAGTGATTCCCAGGAAAGATGACGATCAAAACAGTGGCGTAACCACAAGGTGCAATAAAATTTAATTTTAATCAGTGAACTTTTATCTTTGTCATTTTTGAACATTCTTTTAAATTTTTATAAAACCAACACATTCACACAATCAAAATTTATGAAATTCGATGCTAGCACAAAGATTGATTTACTGGTAAATGTGCATCGAATTTCATCGATTACACTTGACACAAATAAACCTGGAATTAGTGAAATTGTCGCAAATACTGCCAAACCTTTGGGTAATAAAAACCTCATAAAAAATTCTACGAGAACATATTGTTCATACTTTTTATTTATTTTTTACTTTTTAGTGCACTTTTTTTAATTTTAAATAAAAAAATTTTAATTTTTTATATAATTTTTTTTTACTTGATTACCCTAATTACATAGTATTACAAACTTAAAAAAATTCTGGTCATTTCGGAAATATAATTACATTTTTTTAAATATTACTAAACTTAAGTGTTTGTCTATCACTTTTACATATTAATTGGCACTGCCACGTGCTATTTATTTACCTAATTTTTTATTAACTTTAACGGCGTTTAATATTAATTCGTAGTTTTTGATTTGCTACTTTACTGTCCCAATTCTCGCGTGGATCCAGATGGACTTTTAAACGTTGATTACCTTGAGATATGCTGCGCTTGTATCTACCTCCGTTTGTTTCTTGGATCACATTGGATAGACAAGAATGGACTTGATTGAAGACTACGGTAGGAATTCCATCAAAATTGCAATTCTAAGGTAAAAAATCAGAAGTTCGAAAACTGAACACTTATACAATATAATAATTTATTATTTCTTACCATTGCTCCAAATAGTTCTGTATAACTTTTGATAGCATTTAAAATGCAATTCTTGTTTTTTTCAGTTGGGACATTTTTCCAAAACGCAAGAGTTATGAATTGAGGACCACACAGGTCGATATCCCACTGTCCAGTTTTTGCATAGCATATACAATTTATGCATTGTTCTATTGTCGTTTCCGGTAAACTAGGATCCAGTTCTGAAAATAAACAACATTATAATATTTGTTCAGGTGTTGACAGCAACCGAGTTCCCGACAAGGAATTGATCAAAAAGTTAAACTTTAAAATTCCCGTATACTATAGTACGGCATCAATTATTACAGATAGTAAAAATTAGAACAAGACGGAACTCGGACGACCGCAATTAAAGATATAGATTAGAATATTGATAATATAGAAAAATTCCAAATGAAGCCCGCATTAAAATATCGGATTGTCGGATAATTATTTTGTAGGTGGGTAAATCTATGTTTATATTTAGGCATAACGTGTCTATGGTTTTTATACTATTGCAGTGAAATTATTGTAAATCACATAAAACACTTCAATAGCATAGAAAACATTCGTACATGTCCGTCCGTCTGTTCGGTCGCATTCTTTAAATTCTAGTTCGTCAAGCTGAAAATAGTTCTTAATTTTGAGACATAACCGACAGACTAGCGGTAAAACAGACGGACGTTGTATAGAAGCCTAAAAGGTATGCAAAGAAATGTTCAAACCAATAAATTGAAAACAAAAGTAACAATTAGAAATAATTTTAAAATTTTCAATCTTAAACAAACTTACTTTTTATTTCACCACATGAAACCGCACAGACCGTTATAACGGATAATAAAAAAATGTATTTATGCATTGTTTTCTGTTGAAGTTTTATTTTGTTTTTGCAACACAAAGCTTTTTATACTAAGCAAATTATCGATAGATAAGAATTTGATTAACAGGTCAAGTGATATATTTTTTGCAGTGTAATTAGGAATTTCCGTAATAATGTCAATATACATGTTTTTTCCGTAATTTAAAATCGACATATCTACATTATTGTTGCAATTAGGTCTTTCCTAATTTAATTTTGCATCTACAGTCCTTGCCATGTAACTGAAGTATTAAGCGGGGCACAGTGAGGTATTTGACACTAAAAACTAGGCAAAATTCTGAAACACACCAAATGAGTTCCAAATATGCTCTGAATTTCAGAAAAAATAATGAAAAACATTAGATTGATAAATAGGGTAGTTCTCTGGGGGTGCAAACCAAATAACAGAATAAAGTTTTGAAATTTTTTATGTCGAGAATTTGACCTACAAATTGATGGAAAAATAATAAAGGAATTATTATCGATGTATTGGGATTATTTTCGAAAGGTTGAAATAAAAATAATTTAGCAAAATTCTAAAACTTTGAATTCGAATTCGAGAAAATTTACGAGGTGTTATTTTATAATTGTAATTCAAATTAATTGCACTATTTTTGTACCTTTTATTGTTACTATCGGGAACTAGTTTCGATCACATACACTGACAAAAATTTATTGCTATTTTTCCTATAATTCTAGAGAAATTCACGATAATTTCTTAACAGAATAGGGATGTTACACAGTTGTTATTAAGCAGCGAGGAGCTAAACAATCTTATATTTTTTGTAGTAAATGCTTTCACTTTTCTTTTGTAAGATAAGTGCTACAATCAAATTCTGTAAATTTTTAGTAAATTGTTCGACTCCTTTTTAAAACTTTAAAGAAATGTCAAAGAAATTGTTAAAGAAAGAAAGAAATTACTACAAAATATTTACTGGAAATATGCAGAATTCGTTTTTCAATGTATGACTTTCATCCGATCTTGAAATTATATGAATTGATTTTTAAAGAGAAATTAAATATAAAAGTTATACAGGACAAGATCAAAAATTGACACAGTTAAGGTGCAAGATCAATGGGCGCTGAACTGGTGTCAAGTTCAATTCAAAAACGAATAGTCATAGAAAGTTGAAATTTTCAGTACGTACATAAAATATTGTTCTGCTTAACACCTGCTATTTTTTATTTTAAAAAAATTAATAAAAAAATAATTTTTTTTGAGTTTTCCATAAAATACACTTTTGTTATAAATATAAAATAGGAGATGTAAAGCAATATCCATCATACTAATCAACCAAAAAAAAAAGTAAGATTAACTTTCTTGGTTTGACTTGTGAACTTGACACAAGAATTCAAGCAATCTAGGCGAAATTTCAAATTGGTGCCATGATATTCACCAATCAGAGAATACATGCAGTTCAAGCATTTTCAAAAAGATGTCGGCACTTAAATTTGAAGCAAAGACACAAACCTACCCATTGTATTGGTAAAATGGTTACCTGGTAACCTGGTCATAATCCACCGCCCGGAGATATCGTAATTTATAAGCTGTTCTCTACCTGGTTCTAATACTTTATCTAATTTTGTATACAGTTAAGTAATTGCATCAGGTATAATCTTTTAAAATTAAATTTAATATAACAATTGCAGATTTTTTTTCTATATTATAAAGAGCAGTTTAAAAATTTTGTTCATCAAAGAAATAACTAAGTCCCGTTAAATAAATAACGAAGAGACTTTAGATAAAGAAAGTAGTTCAAGAATTGTAAAAAGAAGATCGCGATTACCCAGAGTCTCTTCAAAAAGTAAAAGAATCTATCGTTCAGCTCAGAAAAATAAACCTTTATTAACCTTTCAGCAGCCGCGCCACTATAGAGCAGGCGCGTGTTGTACCGCGTACGTCACGATGTCTTTTTATAAATATTTTACTATTAAGGCCGAGGGGGTTGAATCAAATCAGCGCGGCGCCAGGGGGGGGCACGTGCCCACCCTGATGATTGGAGTGCCCACTCAATTTGTAGGAATTTGATATCAATAATGTAATTTTTTTAGTTTATTTATAAATTTTATGTGATCGTACCCACCTTAAATATATGGGGCCCAATTTGTACCCATCCATCCATAATATTCAATTCATAAAAAGATAGGAAATTCATATATTAAAAATTACCCTGTAAATTATCCAAAAAATTCGGCTGTGAAAAGCCTACCTCCTGCTATGGCAAAAATTTATCAGTTTCAATTGTCTACGGAATTGCCCATTTCTTCAGAAAATTATACGGCGACTAATAAACCTGTAAAACGCAAATTAGTGTTTCCCGGTTTAGATAACTTGACAAAAACTTGTTCAAGTTCGGAAACAGACGAAGAATATGAAAACATAATGCAACATAAGTTATGCATAGAACCTGATCTTGACTCGACATTTGATTTTTGTAATGTTATAAAAGGAAATAGAATTGTTCAACTGGGCTATTTATTGAATTGGGAAATAAGGATACAATATAATCATGCAAAATCTTGTACAGGAGGTTTATTATACCCTTCTCGTGAAATTACTCGCGGTTTAGGATTAATTAGTCATATTGAGTTTAAATGTAATGTGTTAGAGCGTATATGCATTATTTGTTATTTAACCCCCTTTCTTAAATATGTATGGACGCCACCAATGTGTGCATATGTTACTGCGCTGCCTCTTGAGCGCACCACACCGTCGTCTAATGTATTCTGTATTCTTTTATTAGCGAACATGGGATCTGTCAGGCAACCACAACCACGAATCGAGCCTCGACACCTGCACTATAGGAAAGAGAACAATTTTCTGTGTATAATAAAAAAAGAAAATTTGTGGATTATCCATTAGTTTTCGAAAAAACTCGTTTTTAGGTTAGAATCTCGAGTGCCTTGGTTGCGTTCGTCAAAAACGACGCTCCGCTACCCTACGCTCCGGTCCCCTCCGCTCCGGGCGCTACGCCCCGTTTTGACGAACGCTGACTCGCTAAAAACATCCCTCTAGGTCGCACCACCTCGCCAAAGGTGCAACTCGAAAGGGGTGAAACATGAAATGCATGTAAAATTTTGATTTTCAAATGCCGTTTTCTCGAAAACTACTGGATAATCCACATCGAAGTGCGGTCTCAAAATGCTCAGAAAATTGTCCTCTTTCTAATAGAGAAAAAATCGCGGCTCGATTCGTGGTTGTGGTTAACTGACAGTAACCAACGTTTTTTATAACCAAACGGAGTTTGATTCTGTACCATCACAGCGTACAATTAGTCCTTCGAGCAAAATTCACTACCAAAGTGCCCATTTATGGACATTTGGTACAACAATAAACAACAACAAAAAGTGGTTTGGATGCAACAAAAAGTGCATTCCATTCAAGAATTTGAAATTACCAAAGGGTATTTAATTCGTCGAAAATTCAACAAATTGGAAATTCCGATCAAGGAAAGCGACAACGTAACAAGGAGCAAGCGAGAAACTACACTGGACAACAAGGGACCTATTAAAGCGGTTCGGCGTTCAATTTCAAACCCATCTGGTGAGACATTCCTTTGTTCTTTTATCTTTCTATCTTGCAGGTTTGTGCAGGGTTTTTCAAACGTAACAATAATAATAATTTATAATTTACGATTGTTTTATAAACAAAAAAGATTCGCAATTTCTTCATTCGTATTTTATTTAATAATTATTATTAATCACAATTTCATTATTCATAATTCTGAAACAATTATAAAAATGGAAGAATTAATTCAAGATAAGGGTTTAATTAAAGCTAAGCTAACAAGATTTAATAGTTTTTTAGTCAAAATACAACCTAAAACATCTGACGAATTAATAACTAATAAAGTAAAAATCTAAATCCAAAAACGATTGGATGTCATCACGACAATATTAGCTGAGTATGAAAATTTACATGTTCGAATATGTAGATTAAGCAATGACATAACAAAATATGAGGAAGAATTTATAAACTTTGAAAATTCTTATTTTAACGCGGTAGCTGAAGCCGAAGGGCTCATAGAGACCAAAATTATTTTGTGTAATTCACATAAAAGCATTAGTGAAAATTCGAAGGCTCCTAGCCTCAGCCCTCCGAGCGTTAAATCCAACGGTTCAAGCGCGAATTCAAACGCTCCAAGCATTAATTCAAACGCGAACAATTCTGTTGTAATGTTAACCCAGCAGTCAACAAAAATGAAATATTTAAAGTTGCCAAAAATCAGTTTAACTAAATTTAGCGGTAATATTGAAAATTGGAGTGTATTCAAATCTACATTTTCTGATATGGTACACGAAAATAATGCTATAGGTAATGTTCAAAAATTACATTATTTAAAAAACAGCTTAGTCGGTGAAGCTGCTGACGTAATTAGCGCTTTGGAATTTACATCCGATAATTATATAATTGCATGGGAAACGGTCCTAAGCAGATTTGACCAACCAAAGCTACTTATCAAAAATCATTTGCACGCGATAATTGAAATGGAGAATATGACCAAAGAGTCCTCCGCAAAAATACGAAAAATTGGTGATAAATTATCAAAACATATTAATGCACTGAAATCTTTTGGCACCGTCGAACAGCTGTTCGAAGCATTAATAATAAATTTAGTTACACCACGGCTGGATAACAATACATTACGTGAATGGGAATCCACATTTAATAAAATTGGTACTAATTTGCCAACAATTAAAGATCTTCAGTCATTCCTTCAGAATCATGCTGCATTTTTAGAAAATATAGAGTTAAAAAAGATTAAGGTGCAACCTGAAAAAACCAAATATCATTCAAAATCATTGGTTACAAACGGTCCTTTTTGTTACGTTTGCAAAAAAGACCACTTTAAATCTATTAGATGCGACGTGTTAATTAATTTAAACGTAAATCAAAGATTAGCCAAGGTTAAGGAATTAGGGCTTTGTCTCAATTGCCTGAACAAAGGGCATCCGCCCACTAAATGCAATTCGCGATATACTTGTAAGACATGCAACGCAAAGCATCATACGTTATTGCATTTGGAAACAAAACCTGCTAGCTCCATGGTTCAAGTCGGTATTACAGAGCCGTCGGCGCCTCATGCTGAACCAACAAGCACAACTTCAGCGTTTTGTTCAACAACTAGTAAGGTACTCCTTCCTACCGCGCTAGCAAGGATTATTGATTCAAACGGAATCTATCGACCTGTTCGAATCCTACTTGATTCAGGATCTCAGTCACATTTTATAAATTCTAATTATGTAAGAAAATTAGCTTTGCCAACCCAAGATGTGTGTGTTGCAGTTTCTGGTCTAAATAATTCAAATTCGCAGATTAAATCTAAATGCGAAATACAGTTAATATCAAATGAATCAAATTACATGGTAAAACTTTCTTGTCTTGTAATCAATCAAATCACGGGAACAACTCCAGGTTTCACCATAGAACAATCCAAATTTAAAATACCAGATAACGTGCGGTTATCTGACCCATCATATAATCAACCGGGTGAAATTGATCTATTGATCGGGTCACCACTATTTTTTGAATTGCTGTGTATCGGGCAAATACGTTTAGGTCTAAATTTACCTATTCTTCAGAAAACTCGTCTGGGATGGGTAATAGCTGGTCCTACTAACATATGTATGGCTACACAAGTTGAATGTTTTCACAGTACGATCGATATTCAAGATCAAATAGCTAAATTTTGGGAGCTTGAAAGTTTTCCAACAGATAAGGTATTATCAGCTGAAGAGCATGCATGTGAAGTACACTATGCTCAAAACACTACAAGAAATACGGACGGTCGATTCATCGTATCAATACCATTCAAACAAGCGCCGGAATCATTAAGCGATTCGCTGACGACAGCAAAATCCAGATTTCTAAAGTTAGAGAAACGTCTTCTAGCTAATCCAAATCTTCGCAACCAATATTCTAAATTCATGCGAGAATACGAAGAGTTGGGTCATATAACTCAAGTAAAAAAGGCTTTAAAAATGCAATCTACAAAATGTTACTTATGGTCAGATTCGACGGTCGTGTTAGGTTGGATTAAAACGAGTCCTAATCTTTTAAAGACTTTTTGTTGCAATCGGGTTGCAGAAATCCAGCAACTTACGCAAGATGCAAGTTGGCGGCATGTTTCTACAAAGGTTAATCCCGCGGACCTTTTGTCCAGAGGAGTAACGCCACAAGTATTAATAGATTCGAGTCTTTGGTGGAATTAACGGACCACCTTGGCTTACTAAGGAGGAAGCACTTTGGCCAACTCCCAAGTTTTATCAATCAGTACTTCCTGAACTAAAATCAGAAGTAAAAACTTTAGCAATTACTCAACCGGAAATTCTTTCACTCACAAACTTTTCTAATTTGTCAAGATTAGAAAGAATATTAGCATATGCTTTAAGATTTATTAAAAATTGTAAACTCATTAAGGACGAAAGAGCACTTGGTCCTTTAAATTCGACAGAACTTTATTCCTCGTTATTTGCACTAACAAAAATTGCTCAACGTGATTCATTCGCGGCTGACATCATGCAACTCAAAATTAACAAGTCGTTGAAATCAAAATCCTCATTAATCGGTTTAAATCCTTTCATCGATTGTGATGGCTTACTACGGGTTGGAGGTAGACTACGAAACTCACCATTTTCATACGATAAAAAACATCCGGTGTTATTATCGGGAAGCCATCATCTCACTAAACTTTTAGTCTTACGTGAGCATTTAAGAATGCTTCACGCAGGTCCGCAATTATTGTTGACATCCATTCGTGATAGATTTTGGATTATTTCTGGTCGGAATCTGGTAAAGCACATTGTTCACCAATGCGTCAGATTTTGTCGGTTGTCACCTAAAATCACTGAGCCAATTATGGGCGACTTACCTTGTGAAAGGGCGCGGTGCCAAAACTTCAAGGGTTTATATTTGCCTGTATATTTGTTTTGCGACTAAGGCGATTCATATCGAATTAGTCAGTGATTTATCTACTGAATCGTTTTTACTGTCATTTAGGAGGTTTGTAGCTCGCAGAGGGAAACCTTCACAAGTATTTTCCGACAACGGAACCAATTTCGTTGGTGCCAATTCACATTTGCGTGAATTAGGAAATTTTATAATCAAACACAAAACTTCAATTGTAGAAGCAGGAGCAAATGAAGGAATTGCTTGGCATTTCATCCCAGCCCGAAGCCCACATTTTGGTGATCTTTGGGAGGCAGGCATTAAGGCTTGCAAATTTCATTTGAAAAGGGTCATAGGTCTTTCAGTACTTACGTTTGAGGAATACTGCACTTTGCTTGCACAGGTAGAATCACTCCTAAATTCACGTCCCTTATCCCCTTTTTCCACTGATCCAAATGACCTACAGCCACTTACACCAGCTCACTTCCTAGTTGGAAAATCTCCTATATCTTTGCCAGACACAGATGTGACACATCTAAAAGAAAATCGTTTGTCATCGTTTCAACGAATCCAGTTATTCTACCAACACATTTGGAAAAGATGGAACAAAGAGTACATCTCCGAGTTGCAACAAAGGCAAAAATGGAAAACGCAAAGGTCCGATTTGCAGCTTGGAACTTTGGTACTAGTCAAAGAGGACAACTTGCCTCCACTTAAATGGAAATTAGCACGTGTGATCGAACTTCATCCTGGTGCTGACAAGATTAATCGGGTTGCTACAATTCGCACTTCTAGTGGTATGTGTCGTCGATCGTTTGCAAAACTTTGTCCTCTCCCAGTGAACATTTAACAACAGTGCAGTTATTCGTTTATTTTATTTGTATTCAGTGAATTTATGCTTAAATTAATTTTTCAAACAAAATGTTTTTCTGTTTAATTAATTTAATGATGTTTAATAACTATTTTATACACATAATAATTATGTTTGTATTGACTTATTTGTTTGTGTTTATTCTTATGTATTTATATAATATGTTCTACATCTATGTATTTATCTTCGTTTCCATGTTTATTTCTTTTTGAAAATTGCCATTTCAAGGCCGGGGGTATGTTAGAGCGTATATGCATTATTTGTTATTTAACCCCCTTTCTTAAATATGTATGGACGCCACCAATGTGTGCATATGTTACTGCGCTGCCTCTTGAGCGCACCACACCGTCGTCTAATGTATTCAGTATTCTTTTATTAGCGAACATTTGCAGTCGCTATTACTAAGAGCTCAATTTTCTGTAACATTTTAATAATTAAACCTTCGTGAGAATATAGTATATTAAGAAACTAGTTTTATAAGTGGCGTTTTTAACGCACGCAATCCGTTTAGAAAACGAGCCGCGTAGCGGGAAGTTTTCTAAAGGATAAGTGCGATAAAACGTCTTATAAAAAGAGTTTCTTATACTATTTTTTCTATTTTGAACTTTATAAGCCCTAAAAATATTTAAAATGTGCATTTTATTAAATAATAGTAAATTTGAATTTTTTTTGTATTTTTGTGATAGTTGGTAACAAAAAGTTTTCAGGTTAGGAGATCGCATAAAAGTTTAAATAAACGAAATTATACTTGCAGTTTACAATTTTCTTTATTATTATTAATTATTTTATTGACAATTAACATTACTTTGCATCAATTTATAGGTTTATAATATTATAATATAGTGACAACATTAGTTTTAATTTTCACTGACGTTTAGTTACCAACCCTTTAAAACAAAAAATTGCGTTTCGAAAAATTGTCCATTTCGATACGCGACTGGGTTTCGAAATAACTTTGTTTTAGACGCAAAATAGAAAAAAAGGTTTTTTATAACCAAACGGAGTTTGAATCTGTACCATCACAGCGTACATAATGCATGTGATATTGAAATTGTAAAAGCTACCGAAGATCCAAATTTCAAACAATCGGTAATTAATACAGGCGCGGTATGGGGTACTTTAGCCACAGGAAGCACATTTGGTCATTTAGAAGAATTATTAAATTGTATGAACGTTCCCTGCTTAAATAAGTATACCTACAGTACAAAAAGTCACTACAAAAATTATGGCACGAAGAACTCGCAACAGAAATGGCTAAAGCTGGTAAAGAGGAATATGATGAAGCTATACGTAAAGGCGACATTGATAAGGATGGGGTCCCTTTCATTACTGTATATGTGGATGGTGGATGGTCAAAACGATCGTATGGTCATAATTACAACGCAACATCTGGAGGGGCAGTTATAATTGGAAAATATACTAAAAAAGTTTTGTTTATGGGCGTACGGAACAAATACTGTACTATTTGTGCCAGGGCAGCCAATAAGGATGAAGAACCTAAAAATCACGTTTGCTTTCGTAATTGGTCTGGCAGCTCTTCCGCTATGGAGCAAGATATAATAGCTCAAGGTTTTTGCTTTAGCGAAGAACAACATGGCCTTAGATACAAAAAATTTATAGCAGATGGAGATTCTAATGTCTTTTGTGCCATCAGAAAGAAATGCAGCTATGGCGAATCTGTTACAAAAATAGAATGTGCAAACTATGCTATAAAAAATCACGGTAAAAAACTACATAATTTAAAAAAAGATAGGCATTGTCCGATGTTGCTCGAAAACAACTTACCGTAAAAATAATTGACGATCTTCAAAGCATTGCACAGTCATCTATTTATAACTGCAGTTTCGAAGAAAACCCACTGGAATCACTGATGCCCGTACTTATAGTCACGGATCAATTCGAGACTCAAAATGATCCTAGAATTTACCAATGACATTACTGGAATTTAGACCGTATCGTAGCAACGGCTGTTATTTCGAGAATTGATCTCGATTCTCGGTTCAATCCTTGACTATAAGTACGGGCATTAGAGAAGATTTTCAAATTGGCCTTAATCATACATTTGGGGATCATTCAAAATGTTAGCCTTACTTTGGTTGTGAAAATGAAGATACATCAAATAGTAACATTGAAGCAATAAAAAAATCGGGCTTGTATCATCATATAGACGAAGCCATAGAAAATTTGTAAAAAAAAAATCGCAAATGATCATTGATAATGAAACTAATAATCGAGCAGAATTATTTATGAGCATTCTGGCCCGGTTTAATTGTGGTAAACGCCTGAATTTGAGTGGACGAGGTTCCTTTGATATGAGGTGCGATTTAACGGCACTGAGATATAATTTGGGACCAGAGTGGCATGTAAATTCATACAAGCGCGAACTGGGAATGAGCCCCGGAAATATTTTCAAAGTTATATCGACAGATCAGTGCGAAGTAGAACTTTGAGTGCGATGAAATCCCAAAATAGTAGTCGTAGCGTAACTAAGTTGCCGGCCGTAGAAAAAAATATGGATTACGGAGTAGAACCTACGCCAGAAGAAATAGAAATATCAAAGAAGCGTACTATGGAAAAACTACATGTAACCGAAGAACAACGTAACGATACTGCTATGTCAACAATAAATCAATTTGAAAATGGTCGTTACAGAGCAAAAACGAAAAATCGTCTTACGGCATCAAAATTTGGCGCCGTGATGGCTAGAAGAAATACGACCAGATGTCATGGACTTGTAAAAGAAATACTCTATCCATCCGAGTTTCAATCAGAATCCACATCATTTGGAAAGAGGTACGAAGCAGTTGCTCTTACTATACTAGCAGAAAAGCTTGATATTGAAAAGGTGACAAAAGCTGGTTTGTATATTGACACAAATAATTGTTTTCTAGGTGCATCTCCAGACGGGCTAGTTGGTAATACACATTGTGTCGAGGTAAAATGCATACCAAAATTCATTAAAAAGAATCTTACTCTAACCCCCATGGGGTTACTGTCAGTTAATCGGTACCACGAATCGGGCCGCGAAAAATTTTCTATTGGAAAGAGGACAATTTTCTAAGCAATTTTTGTAATTACATTTTTGCGGATTATCCAGTAGATTTCGAGAAAACGGCATTTGAAAATCAAAATTTTACATGCATTTTACATAGGGAATTGATCCGCTCCCGAGTTCTATTGACGGTGCGTGCGTTTTCGCGGCCCGATTCGTGGTACCGATTAACTGACAGTAACCCCATTACGTGGGAATGAAGGTAAAAATTACAAAAATCGTCTTTAAGTAATTAATGTACGCCCAATTTAAAAAAAATGTTTCTGGCATTGGTACTGTGTAAAGGAAAACCCCATTCTGCGCAAGCGAGCAGTGCCTCTTGCAGTCTGTCATCATTTTCTATTTTAATTTAACGACTAGTTGACCTCCGTATGATTTCCCAGATCCCTTTATTACTACCCTTCTCAATTTTGAGTTAGGAATTCTGTAGAATTCTGCAGCTTTGGGAATTGCTATTCTTTTTCCTTTACCGCTTTATCAGCGTCGTCGAGGAATTTTTGAGAAAACTTTCTTTTTCCTTCAGGGCTACCTTTTTTTTAAACACGCCGCATCTCTAGAATAAAAATTAAAAACGGTAAACACGTAGGGATGAGTATTTCTTATAACAAAACCGTGATTCACTTCACCCCACGGTTTTGCGAAAAACATTTTGAAAAATTACTGCGCTGTGCATATGCAATATTTTGAATATTTTTTAAGGGGATCTTTTATATGAATGTTATGGTTGTCAAAAAAAAATATTGCATTGCTGCATCACTATTATAAGTGTATGTAGCACAAGTGTTTCATTTTTTACTTTTTAAATTTAGACAAATTCAACAATTTAATAAAAAATTAATTTTACTCACCATTAACTACTTTCAAACACTTTAAAACATAAATAAAGCTTGCAGTAGTAGCTAAACTATTGATATGTATCAACAAAAGTGTTAGAAATTTTGACCAACCTAAAAAAAACCAAAATTCAAAATATTGCGGCTGTGATACGAGTACGCTTCACCCCACCTGATTCACTTCACCCCATTCTAGGTAAGACATAAATCTCTATCTGAAAGCCGCTTAATACTTTAATTACATGGCAAGGACTGTAGCTACTAAATTAAATTAGGAAAGACCTAATTGCAATATTAATATAGTTATGTCGATTTCAAATTACGCAAAAAACATGTATGTAAATATTATTAAAGAAATTCCTAATTAAACTGCAAAAAATATAACACTTGACCTGTTAATCAAATTCTTATCTATCGATAATTTGTTTAGTATAAGAAGCCTTGTGTTGCAAAAATAAAATATAGTAGATTCAAAAGAAAGCTATGCATAAATACATTTTTTTATTATCCGTTCTAACGGTCGGTGCTGTTTCGTGTGGTGAAATACAAAGTAAGTGTAAAATTCAAAATTTTGAAATTATTTCTATTTATTATTTTTGTTTTCAATTATTTGTTTTCAACATTTCTTGGAATACCTTTAGGCTTATATACAACGCCCGTTCGTCCGTCCGCATGTCTCAAAATTAGGAACTATTATCAGCTTAACGAACTACTAGAATTTGAAGCATGCGGACGGACACGAACGAGCGTTTTCTTACTATTGAAGTGTTTTATCTGATTTACAATTATTTCATTCCAATGGTATAAAAAAACTAAGCATGTTATAATTAAAATAGATTTACCAATTTACAAAGTAATTATCCGACAATCAGATATTTTAAGGCGAGCTTGATTTGAAATTTTGTTGTAAACACCTGACAAATATATGTTTTTTCAGTACTGGATCCTAGTTTACCGGAAACGACTATAGAACAATGCATAAATTGTGTATGCTACGCAAGAACAGGACAATGGGATATCAACCTGTGTGGTCCTCGATTCATAACACTTACTTTTTGGAAAAATGTCCCAACTGAAAAAAACAAGAATTGCATTTTGAATGCCATCAAAAGTTATACGGAACAATTTGGAGCAATGGTAAGAAATAATAAATTATATTGGAAATGTTCAGTCTTCTAACTTCAGATTTTTACCTCAGAATTGCAATTTTGATGGAATTCCTACCGCAGTCTTCAATCAAGTCCATTCCTGTCTATCCAATGTGATCCAAGAAACAAGCGGAGGTAGATATAAGCGCAACATACTCCCAGGTAATACCCATATAAATCTCAATATTAATCAACATGCGAATGGGAACGGTAATAATGCAAATCAAAATCTACAAATTAATATTAAAGGCCGTTAAAGTTAATAAAAAATTAGGCAAATAAAACGTGATAATGCCAATTCATATGTAAAAGTGACAGACGAACACTTAAGTTTAGTGGTATTAAAAATATTTAATTATATTTCTGAAATAACCAGTATTTTTTTGAGTTTGTAATACTATATAATTAGAGTAGCCAATTAAAATAATTGGTTATGTAGACACCGCATAACTTGCTGCACTTTTATATTTTATTTTTTACTAGTGGATACCCGGCTTTGCGCGGGTTTGATATATGTATGTACATTAAAATACTTATTTCATGTTTATATATGTAGAAAGAATTTGTATTTATTTATTTATTTTTTTTAAATTTATTTTTATTTTTTTTTATTTTTATTTTAATAGCTTTACATTCTTTTTTTTTAAATAGTAAGTATAAATAATAAAAAATATTAAGTAATAAAATAAATAAAAAAATAATTTTTGAGTTTGTATAATATTTACTGTTAATATGCAGCCTCCGTTTTGTCTAATACTACATCATGGACTTCTCCATCTAAGTCCATGGACTAGATTTATATGTGGTGCCGTACCCGGGAGGGGGGGCGTAGCCGCCTACCCCCGAAATTATCAGTTAACAATCAATCTAACTTTCTATTAAGCGTTTGACCTCGTAAATTTGAAACATTTTCGTCTGCGACGCTATTACAAGACTCGCTTCGGCGGCCCCCCCCCAAACTAAATTCCTGGCTACGCCACTGGAAACCAATATATTTAGATCTTAAAAATATTTGTAAAAATAATTGTTAACAATAATTTGTTCAATATACTGATTAAATGAATTTATTTAAAATTGTTATGATTAAAAAAAAATTTAATTCTAAGCAATATAATAGTAGAGCATTACAATGAAAGTATAATTAAAAAGTCATTTAAACTTTCAGCTATCTCGACCCTCTAGTACAGTGGTTTTCAAATGTATTTGTCTAGCGCCACTCTAAAGTCATTTAAAAATATTCACGGATCATTCCCTAGATTCTCTGGATGAAAACATATTTGAAAAAAATAATATTACAATTGATAAACACATAGACTATTTCGTTTATCACCACACCACGTAAATCCTATAATTATGTTAAAGTAACTCTTTTGATATAAACGCGTTTTTACATTCTATTTTAATGTTACCCTTATCTGAAAACTTATTGGTTCTATTTCTGATGTTTCATTGGTATTTGTATGTTGCTGAATGTTACTAAATGTCAAAGCTTTACTCTGTGAACTTTTAGTTTCTGTTAATTTCCTAGTCACATCTTATAATGAAAATTATCTTTCTGAATAAAACTGGAAGTGACAATTTCTCACCACACCTGGGATAGGTGTTCCCCAGTAATACAAATTTCAGTGGTGATGCCCTTGATGTAACAACTAGTTCTATAGTAATAGGAGAAGCAAAGAGCGTGAATCTGATAATAAGAATGAGTTTGCTTCTGCACCAAATAAAACAACAGCCAATGAATAGATACTCGTATGTATTCAATCTAATATGAAAATTATTATTAAGCAATACAACAACAACAACTTCCAATGCACAAATTCTGAATACGGCATCAAAAACATAAAAACTAATCACGCCGCGAATAATTCAAATAATCGACAACAAGAAGTAGCAAAGCAAAATATTACTCACCAAGCGCCCGATCAGTTCACAAGATATTAACGACAATGGTAGTTTACTACCCCTGCTTCGATTCTCTATAAATCCGAGGAACGACGTGAGGATTCCAGCTGCTTGAAAGATGATGATCTTCACTTGAAACTGTCAGAAACGACCGCTCGGCAGATGACTGAACAGAAGAGACTGGACAAAACACAGCACACGATGAACACTAGTACTTGGTGTACGTCGAAAACGGTAGCAGGGCTCAAGAAACAATAACTTGCGATTCTTATACTCGAAAATAATGACTCGGATGGTAAAATTCTCGATCGTGTTGATGGAATATTGACTAATCGAATGTCGCAACAGGTTAAACATATATCCCCCAATTAGGCACCTGTAGAAGCTGGTTTCGAGTCACATTAATAATTCGCACAAATAATCCTCTCCGGATTCGAACTACTTAACTCGGTTACTTAACAGCAAAAAGCTGCGCAGTTGCATTCCCACTTGAACTTGCAAATTCACATCCGCGTCCTTCAAACTTTAACCCAAAACTGCCCTAAATCACGCGTATGCCCACGGCATATTCTTTGGCGCGTCGATCTTTCCATTAGCGGCACGGAGCAGAGGGCTAATGGGACGCTCGAATTATTAAACAATAAATTGCTACAATCTTCTTCATCAGAATCTGCACTTTTGTTTTTAATAACAAATATATCCATAATATCAAATTATTTTCTCAGAAATAATATATTATTATTATACCTTTATAAGCTATAATTACCAATTTTGTTTAGTTTAGTTAGTAAATACAGCTGCAGGAGTAATCCTAAATGCTGATAACGTGATAACAAAAGAAAACAATATACAAAAAATATATATATAGCATTAGAAAAGAAAACACTCACACAAAATAAAATCAACAGCAATTGATGTAAAAAAAAGATGGTCTCGCAGATCATTCTCGTAGACATCTCTGCAATTAGGTAAGCATACACAAACGTTTATTTCTGCAGAAAAGCCAAATCTCGAAGGAATGAATGCTTGTTAGTAGATAAATATGTATGTAGATAAAAATGTAGTAGTATATTATGTATTACATTGATGTCTTTCCTTTGGAGACAAATGTTAAATGAAAGCGTTAGAGGAATGAATTCTCGTGTATGCTTACCTAATATATTTTGCTAAAATGAATGTCTAAGCAGTCACAACAATCATTATACATCAGTTATAACATGGCACTGTTATTTAGAAGTTTGTTAGAAATTCCCCAAGTTAGAGAGAGAGGAACTGCCTCTGCCTCTCCCAACGCCAGCACACGAAAAATGTATGTTCTGCGTTGTCGGCCTCTGCAAATTACCGGCAAGTGTCTTGTGTGATTATGTGCAAGCGGCGCAGGTAAGCGTTAAGCGTGAGGTGATAGGTCAACTCTCCGTGGCTTCTACTGACCCATTCTCTAATGTCCGGAATGAGCAGGTGTAGCCGGAAATTTTAACCCCCTTTTATTTTACCCTTTTATTTAAAAAAAATTTTTTTACCTCCCCGGTAAATATTCCCAAATAGTCCCAGTAAAAAATGATTAGGGGGTAAAATTTCACTAGAGAATTTTTACCGGGGGGTAAAAAAGCTCAAAATATTCTGAGTGAATATTTACCCCCTTAAGAAATTTTATAGGTAAATAAAAAATTCCATAATATTTTACTGCAAAATTTTACTTTTCTTTTTTTTACTCAGATGTTTGAAGATTAAAATAGGATAATTTAAAAGTTTAACACAAAATTTATTTAAAAATTACATTTTCTTATACACTTCTTTTTACCGAAACTACTACTTCGAAATGATTTGAATTTTTATGGTTCAAATTAATATATTGCCAGATTTTTGTAATTGTAGGTTCATCGGAAAGGTGCATTGAACTTGGAAACCTTAGCCATGCAGGTTTTTTGAAATTTGAGTAAACGAATATATATCGGCTTCTATGAGTGCTGCATCTCAACATAATATGTTGACAGCAGACATTTTGACAACAGATATCTGTTGCCCAAATTGCATTTTAGTCCATTTTCGTGATATTCAATTCTAAACACCAGAAAACAGATTCAACTTCTTGTTTCTGAGTTTTCATAATTTCAGTAATTAGCTTTCGTACTTCTTTGTGCTGATCTTCACTTCCGGTAATGCATAAAGATATACATCTATAAAAACAGTTACCATCTGCCTTAGCGTCTATGAAAGTGTGAGGCGAATAGAGCTACGAATTTTTTGTTTTTGCTAAAGTCGGAATTCTTGTCAAATGAAAGTCCAAGCTTCTCACAAAGTCGTTTTTGCCAAATATTATTTATGGTACAGAAACGAAATTTTGATTTTTCCGTAATGCAATTAATTTCTTCCACAGATACATGTTCTTCTTTTTGGCCATTTTTTTCTTCAGATCCGTTGTCGTGGTAATGTTTTAAGTTACTGATAAGATATCCTTTTTTCAAAGATTTTCCCACTTGCGACCGTAAAATGCAATTGCCATTGCTCAGAATTTTCTCAAATGCGTACGGTTCTGTATAGGGTGCTTTTGCCCAATCACCTTTGCGATCATTTCGTCTACAATTTCGTACCAGTACCGATTCTCCAACTTTAAATTTCACTGCATTTTCTCCACTGCGAATTTTTGAAATGTGAGAGGTTCTCGCGCCCCACCCTGTATTAGTATTAATTTTACTTAATTTTATTTTTTATTTAATTTATTTTTATATTTCCAAAATCTCATGGAGATATTTTAACATCTCAAAATAAAATAAAATCGAATTTGATATATAAACAGTTGTTTAGAATTGCAATATGTTTATTTATTATGTTTACACTTTTTCAAAATTGCCGCCAACAATTCTTTCTTTACTTAGTACGCCCCTGTCATATTTGTTCATCCCTGCAATTTGTATTGCACGCATGACCACCTCAGTAGTAGCAACCAAGTACTCGAGCTATTCATACCGCTGTACCGTATCGCATACTCCCTTTGTAACGAAGCTCAAACCTTCTTATAATTGTAACAGTTATTTGTGTGTAAACCCTGCAGTCATTCGAATTACACGTATCGATGACAATAAGATTCATTGATTGCAGCAATACTAAAACAACCATTCTTTCGGTCAATAAATATAGTGCAACCATACAAGTGTTTTATTTTAGAGACCACCCCCACATTTTCGCCTACACAAAGGTCGTTCAAAGTTGATGGTACGACTACCATTCCAACACTCTAGTCTAGTTGCGTTTCGAAAGCAGCTTTTCGAACTTTCAAACCAACGAAGCTAACTTTTGGTCCTTCGAGCCGGATTTCCAGCAACCAAGGAAATCAACAGTTCATGGTAATATTCTCGATTACCGAAAAATCAGCATCACAGGTATTTTAATTACGAGATCGAGCAATTAGCAAATTGATTCCCAAGTGAACGTTTGTGAAAACGGTCGACTAATTAAAATTAAAAATCCTATTGCCGCCAAAACCATACTGACGCCGCCGCCATTTAAAGCCTCCAAACAGGGTAATATCCACAACGGCAGCCGTCCATTTTGCTAGCCTCTCACAGGGTTCGTACCACAACCGAAGCCAACGACGGGTAAAAATTGCATCCCTACTTACATTCCTTTACAGGTTCCTGCTTGGTTTAGCAAAGTGCACGCAATTTATCGGCATTACAGTTGCCTTTTATTTTATCGATCTAAAATCAATATTACAGTTTCCTATTTACAAATCAAATTTAAAATTAATTGTTTACATTTAAAAATTGACATTTTTCAAGTCAATATTTGCATTTATTTACATTATCGATCCAATTATCAATCATTTTTATAACCATGGATCAATTAAAGAAAATCAGAACTCAATTGAAAAGAGACTTAACTCGATTCGAAACTTTTATAACAAAAAATAAAGATTTAATTGAATCTTCACCTATCGCTCCTGATCAGCTCATCGAGTCATTAAAAATGAGACTAGAAAACATTGTGCCGTTATTAAGAGAATATAAAATTATTCATGCTCAAATTACCGAAACGCTGGACGAAAGTAATGAATCTGAGGAATTGCATTTGGAAAAATTCGAAGACACTTACTACGAACAAATTAGTATCGCAAAAAGCTTAATTAATATTCATACACAAAAAATTAATATGTCAGGGCGAAGTTCCCCAAGTGGTTCCGTCCACAGTTCAGCTCACTCAAATGTAGGTTCGAACCATCACAATTCTATTCATTCAAATGCTTTAACAGTACCGCACTCTAGTGCAATAATTAATCAGTTAAATAATTACAATCAGAATCGATTAAACCAAAATCATAATTTACAAAAATCATTCATAAGTTTACCGAAAATAAACCTAACTAAGTTCAACGGAGAATCACAATCTTGGTTAGAATTCAAAAACATTTTCTTAAGCTTAATTCATGAAAATGATCAATTAAATGAGGTACAAAAACTCCACTACCTTAAAGCGAGTTTAACGGGCGCAGCCACAGATGTGATAACTTCTCTGAGTTTCACGGCCGAAAATTACAGCATAGCTTGGGACACATTGATTGCACGATTTGATCAACCCAGATTAATTATAAAAAATCACTTAAATTCGATTATCGAACTTGAAGTTCAACAGAAAGAATCATCTCGCGATTTAAGAAAAATTAATGATACTTTATCCAAACATGTCTCTGCCCTGAAATCTCTCTCGACTACCGACAAACTTTTCGACACTCTTATTGTGTATCTTATCTCGAACAAATTGCATTTTTCAACAATAAAGCAGTGGGAATACAGCTTAAATAAAAGCACCACAGAAATGCCTACCCTACAAGAGTTTAAAGATTTTCTCACTAATCACTCTAATTTATTAGAAAATATCGAACGAAGACAAATAGTGAAACCAACTCACGATAAACATAAATATCACTCAAAATCATTTGTAACTACCAATCCGTCTTGCATACTTTGCAACGGCGAGCATAGTATTAGCCGATGTGAACAATTCACGGACCTCACAGCAGATCAAAGATCTGAAAAGGTAAAAGAACTAAAAGCTTGTTTTAATTGTTTGTCACGTAATCACTTTCAACCGCAGTGTACCTCCAAGTATACATGTAGATTATGCAATTCAAAGCATCACACCTTGCTCCACATATCGTCTCGTAAACTAAATTCTGCCGAACCAGTTACCGCAGTTCCTGCAGTAATTCCAGATCCTCATATCGATGTAATAACACAAGTTGTATCTGCATTCTGTTCAACAACCACACAAGTTTTGCTACCTACAGCTACCGCTAAGCTACAGGACTCTTTAGGAAATTACCATACTGTGAGAATATTATTAGATTCAGGTTCACAATCTAATTTCATAAAAACAAATATTTGTAATAAATTCAATTTGAGCACTACAAGTGCTAACGTGTCAGTCTCTGGTTTGAACAGCTCCAATACTCAAATAAAATCCAAATGCGATTTAGAACTGCACGCAAACCATTCAAACTTTAGAATCAAATTATCGTGTCTCGTTTTAGATCAGATAACAGGTAGCGTTCCTAGCTTTAGTATGAAGCTGAACAATTTCGAAATACCGCAAGACATTTATTTATCCGATCCCAACTTTGAGAAATCCGGAGAAATTAACATCCTCATAGGTTCTCCATTATTTTTTGAACTACTTTGTATTGGTCAAATAAAATTAGGTATCGGCTTACCAATTTTACAGAAAACTTATCTTGGTTGGATTATTTCAGGTCCTACCGGCTCGCATTTGAACAACCAAGTTCAATGCCACCTCAGCATTTCCAATGATCTACAAAATCAGTTAACGCGATTTTGGGAAATTGACAATTACCCTACTGAAAAGGTATTATCGTCGGAAGAAAATGCTTGCGAAGCTCACTACATTGCTAACACTCATCGCGACGGCAACGGGCGATTTATTGTATCGATTCCCTTTAAAGAACCTCCCACGGTTTTGGGAGATTCCTTTTCTACCGCTCAAAAAAGATTCCTTTCTCTGGAACGGCGATTACAAACCAATCCCGACTTACAAATAAGTTATTCTAACTTTATACAGGAATATTTAGACTTGGGTCACATGTCTTTGGACAACAGTAAAATCAATCCCGCTTATTATCTTCCGCATCACGGAGTACAAAAATTAGATAGTTTAACTACTAAACTTCGCGTAGTTTTCAATGGGTCCTCTTCCACCACTACAGGACATTCATTAAACAGTTTACAAATGATTGGCCCTACGATCCAATCCGATTTATTTACCGTTCTCATGCGTTTTCGTCAACACACTTACGCAATAGCAGCCGACATTGAGAAAATGTATAGGCAAATTCTTATCGAACCCAAACAACGTGTTTTGCAAAGAATTTTATGGAGATTTGCACCTACCGATCCCATACAAATATACAACTTAAACACCGTTACTTATGGCACCGCATCGGCTTCATATCTCGCTATACGTTCCTTAATACAGGTAGGCATCGATTGCGAACGCTCTTTGCCAGAAATATCTGAAATCATTAAAAAGGATTTTTATGTTGACGATCTGCTTAGCGGTGCAGATAGCATTGATGATGCTAAAAATCTTTGCATAAAATTATCTAACACATTAAAATCTGGATGTTTCAAACTTCGCAAATGGATTTCCAACAATCCTGAAGTATTGGTTGATATTCCAGACGTCGACGTTCATCCAGGCATTCTTGAATTTGGAGACCGCGAATCCTCACGCACTTTAGGATTAACTTGGTTTTTCCAAACCGACCATTTCATGTTTTCAATTTCCGATCTTTCTAATGAAAAAATCACTAAGCGCCAAATGTTGTCCGAAATAGCTCAAATCTTTGATCCACTCGGCCTACTTACGCCTTGCACCTTTGTGGCAAAGACTTTTATGCAAAAATTGTGGCTAGAAAAACTTGGTTGGGATGATGTCGTTCCAAACGAAATTGAAACGAAATGGCTCTCTTATCGTACCGAAATTTCCAACTTAAATGAGCTCAAAATTCCAAGGCACGTTACTTGCGCAAGTCCTACGGATGTTCAAATCCATGGCTTTTGCGACGCCTCTATTAACGGTTATGGCGCCTGCGTATATCTTCGTTCAGTTAGCAACAACAACGAGATTTTTGTCAACCTATTATGTGCCAAGTCTAAAGTTGCACCCTTAAGGCCAACTACGATACCGAAATTGGAACTTTGTGGAGCTTTGCTTTTAAGCAAACTGTTAGTTCAAGTTAAAAAATCTCTAATTTTGAAAACATCCTCATGCTTTTTATGGTCAGATTCCACTATCGTGCTAGGATGGCTAAAAACCAGCCCTAATTTACTTAAAACCTTTGTTTGTAATCGTGTTGCTGACATCCAAGATCTCACTTTGGATGCAGTATGGCGCCATGTTCCGACAAAATTCAATCCTGCCGATCTCCTTTCAAGAGGAACTACTCCTCAAGTACTAAAGGATTCCGTCTTATGGTGGAACGGTCCATCGTGGCTTCTTGAGAATGAAAATTTATGGCCAAATCCCAAATTTTGCCCTACCGAACTACCGGAATTTAAAAAGGAATCTCAAACATTCGCTACCACTGTGCAAGACTCACTCAAATTTGAAAACTACTCCAACTTGACAAAGCTTGAAAGAATTGCAGCTTATTGTCTGCGTTTTAGGAAAAATTGTTCTATGCACAGGGAAGAACGTATTTGCGGTCCTTTAACAGCTATGGAAATTAAAACTTCTTTTAACTTGTTGATAAAAATTTCACAATTCGAGTCGTTCCGCACAGAAGTTAAACTAATCAAGAAGGGATTACCTTTGAAATCATCTTCATCGTTAATCAGTTTCAATCCTTTTATCGACTCTGATGGTTTAATGCGTGTAGGCGGACGACTTAGCAATTCTTTTTACTCACATGATAAAATCCATCCGCTTATATTATCTGGAAAGCACCACTTATCTAAACTTTTAGTGGCGCGTGAACATCTTAGAATGCTTCACGCAGGTCCTCAGCTCTTACTGTCTACTTTACGTGACAGATTTTGGATCACTTCCGGTAGAAACTTAGTCAAACAAACTGTGCATCAATGTGTCACTTGCTTTCGCGTTTCACCTAAGGTAACTCAACCTATTATGGGAAACTTACCTGCAGCTCGCATTCAATCTACCTTTCCTTTCTTTCACACTGGTATTGACTATGCTGGTCCTATACTTATTAAGGATCGTAAAGATCGTGGCTCAAAGATCACCAAATCATATCTTTGTTTGTATGTTTGTTTTGCTACCAAGGCTGTGCATCTCGAACTAGTTACCGGTTTGTCAACTGAACTATTTATGCTATCGTTGAAACGATTTATCGCTAGACGTGGAAAACCACTACAAATTTACTCCGATAACGGCACAAATTTTGTAGGAGCTAACCATCAGTTGCTCGAACTAGGTAAATTTTTAAAGATAAACGAATCAAATATTTCTGAACTTGTGGCCAATCAAGGAATAAACTGGAACTTCATTCCTGCCCACAGCCCCCATTTTGGCGGACTCTGGGAAGCTGGCATTAAGTCGTGTAAATCACACTTAAAAAGAGTCATTGGTAATCATGTTTTCACGTATGAAGAATTTTGTACTTTGCTTTACCAAGTAGAATCCGTCCTTAATTCTCGTCCCATTTCCCCACTGTCTTCTGATCCCAACGACTTGCAACCGTTAACCCCAGGACACTTTTTGGTTGGACGCTCCCTATCTGCACTTCCGGATCCAGATGTCACGCTCATAGCGGAAAACCGTTTGGATCAATTTCAGACAATCCAAAGGCACTTACAACATCTATGGAAACGCTGGAGCAAGGAATACATTTCTGAGTTACAGCAACGGGTTAAATGGAAGGCACATCATTCCGACTTAACCAACGATTCTCTAGTCCTCATTAAGGAAGACAACTTACCGCCGCTCAAGTGGAAACTTGGTCGAGTCATCAAGGTACATCCTGGTGTCGATGGCATCAATCGAGTCGCTACACTTCAAACAACTGCCGGCATCTTGAAGAGAGCTTTTTCAAAGCTTTGCCCACTACCTAGTGCGGAAGTGTTGTGAATTTCATAGAGCCTTTTTGTGATAAGCTTTCCTAAAAGCTGCAGTGATTGTCGCTTTCGTTTTAGAACATTACTTGTTTTTACTTTATCGAATTTCTATTTATGTTACATGTTTTTTTTTTTCTTAGGTCTTAGTTTAGAATTCATATTTATGTTACATGCCTTTTCTTAGGTCTTAGTTTAGAATTCATGTTTTGTGTTTCATTTTTTTTATAATCTTGTACAATTCTAATTTTTTGCACTTATTTTGAATCATTTAACCCATTTGATATTAGTTTTAAGTATTTTTGAAATATGCTATTTCAACCCGCGGGCTATGTTTAGAATTGCAATATGTTTATTTATTATGTTTACACTTTTTCAAAATTGCCGCCAACAATTCTTTCTTTACTTAGTACGCCCCTGTCATATTTGTTCATCCCTGCAATTTGTATTGCACGCATGACCACCTCAGTAGTAGCAACCAAGTACTCGAGCTATTCATACCGCTGTACCGTATCGCATACTCCCTTTGTAACGAAGCTCAAACCTTCTTATAATTGTAACAGTTATTTGTGTGTAAACCCTGCAGTCATTCGAATTACACGTATCGATGACAATAAGATTCATTGATTGCAGCAATACTAAAACAACCATTCTTTCGGTCAATAAATATAGTGCAACCATACAAGTGTTTTATTTTAGAGACCACCCCCACATTTTCGCCTACACAAAGGTCGTTCAAAGTTGATGGTACGACTACCATTCCAACACTCTAGTCTAGTTGCGTTTCGAAAGCAGCTTTTCGAACTTTCAAACCAACGAAGCTAACAACAGTAATAAAAATTCTGATTTACCTATAAAATTCTAAAGGGGGTAAAAATTCACTGAGGTTATTTTGAACTTTTTTACCCCCCAGTAAAAATTCTCTAGGGAAATTTTACCCCCAGTAAAAATTGATTAAGGAGTAAAATTTCACTAGGGACATTTTACCGGGGGGTGAAATTTCGCTGGAGTAAATATTCCCGGATACACCGGTACGTCTACCTACAACTCTCAGATGCACTCCACCTGGAATGCCACTCCGCTATCCTCAAACTCGCGTCAGCTGCGTGCCCCTCAAACTTTCCCGCCCTACCGGCGCCACTAGGTCCATAGGAGGCAAAGAAGCAAAAACCAGAGAGGCATCATTATTTAATATGTTTTTTAAAATAAAAAAATACAACAACACAAATTCTTTCCATATAACGCAAAAAAAGTATTTTAATTTATATCAAACCCCTGGCGAAGCCGGGTATCCAGATAGTAAAAAATAAAATATAACAGTGCCGCAATTTATGCGATGTCTACATTTTAATATTTTTTTAATAGGTTACAGTGACGACGCCGGGGGTGGGCACGTACCCACCCTATTGATTGGAGTGCCTAACCAAGTGCCCACCCAAAACTTTTAGAATATACGTTTTATTTTTTAGGTTTTAATTTCAATAATGTATTTTATTGAGTTTATTTGTAAATTTAATGCGCCCCTGCGCACCTCAAATATGTATATTGGGCCCAATTTGTGCCTATCCACTTCAAAAATTCTGGCGCCGCTACTAATTACGACTAATTTTAATTTGTAGGTCCTGATCTACTCGATTACCCTGAGCAACATTCGCGTGTTTATTACTATTGATATCTATACCTTGATTACTATGGTGTACGATATACTGCGCTTGTATCTACCTCCGCTATTTTCTGGAATCATATGCGTTATACAGGAATGGACTTGATTGAAGACTATGGTAGGAATTCCATCAGAATTGCAATTCTAAGGTAAAAAATCAGGTAACAAAATTATAAAACTGAACACTTTCAATATAATAATTTAGTATTTCTTACCATTGCTCCAAATTGTTCGGTGTAACTTTTGATGGCATTTAAAATGCAATTCTTATGTTTTTCAGTTGAGAAACTTTTCCAAAAAGCAGGTGTTATGAATCGTCGACCACACAAGTCGACATCCTACTTGCCAGTTTTTGCGTAGCATACACAATTTATGCATTGTTCTATTGTCGTTTTCGGTAAACTAGGGTCCAGTACTGAAAAACAGCATAATATATTTCTTTTTACTTCATTTTTTCAAAAAATAAAAATTTGTTAAGCCCGGTGCTTCTTTCCATTAATGCGGATAGAAATGAAATTAGTATCAGTTGAAACAGAATTTCTTAACTCTGCCGATGGTGTCTAATACTTGACATTTATTTTTAATTCTTGTTAAAATAAAATTATAAACATAGAAATGTTAAAATCTCATTTAAAATTGGTTATTTATTTTAACCCTTGTAAAAATAGGAAAGTTATGTGTTGCCACATCAGATTTTTTTAACAATAAATTAAAAACAAAAATAGCAAATAGAGATAATTTCAAAATTTTCAATTTTAATCTTTAGTTTTATTTCACCACATGAAACAGCACAGACCGCTATAACGGATAATAAAAAGATGTATTTAAGCATAGTTTATGTTGAATTTTTATTTTACTTTTGCAACACCAGGCTTTTTATACTAAACTTATTATCGATAGATAAGAATTTGATTACAGGTCAAGTGATATATTTTTTTTAGTTTAATTGGGAATTTCTATAATAATATCTGCGTGCGACATATAAATTGGGCATATCATTATACATAATATTATGATTATGTTGACTTCGAATAATTTCACTGGACGGAGCGGGAGGTGTTTTCAGCAAAATAAAAATAATACGAAAATAATTTTAAATAAATAATTATTTATTATCAAAAAAATAAAATATGAAGTCCTTCTATTTTTTTAAGCATTATTTTTTTTATTTTTATTTTTAAAAAATTTAATTTTGATAGGTAATTAATTTTGTGTCTACACAAACACATAAAATGGAATAATCGGGGGTTAATCCACAAGAGGTTCACTTTTTATCGGATAAAATTGTTTTTGGACGAAAACATGATAGCCTTGGAAAAAACTCGAGAATTAAGGGGATTTTAAAAATTACGAAAGAGTAGCTTGAGCAATCTTTGTAGATCCCTTTATTCGAGAGTTTTTACCTTAGGGCTATCATATTTGAGTCAAGCAAAAACAATTTTATCCAAATAAAAAGTGAACCTCGAGTAGATTATAGAGAGTTAATACATGACTCATTTTGCCTGTCAACGTTAATTTTTTTTGCGCGCAATTGATCTGGATTTTTGCATATGCCTTTCTACCGATAATTCATGAAAGGGTGAGTACGAAGCGAGAGAGGAGAATTTTTTGGTCAGTTTTTTGATATCTATAGCGCCGTTATCGAGATATTGCTAATTTAAATAATAATTATGACAAACATTAATTCTGAGTTATGACAGTTGTTACCAAAGGCTACTACGCGCAAAAAGCTACATCAAGTTTAATCGAATTTAATCGCATGTTGATATATATATATATATATATTGTAGTGCTCTTTTGCCTACCTTAAAATATGAGTCTTATACTCTGAATGTGGGTCGTTGGTTCTCGAATAAAATTGTCGCATTCAAAACAATAAAAAACTGACAAATAGAACAATAATTTATTTGCAACCAGTTTAACAATAAAATAAATAAACAAATGGCAGGACTTACATAAATTCGTCGGCCAAACAAGTTATTGTTAAAACACTTTGTACTTGGTCACCTTCTTCAATAATATTCAAATGATTGATTGTTTGTCTAATTTTCTTGGTTGGAAAATCTCTTCTATATTTCTTTAAAACTTTTGACTTCTCTCGTTAGCTCTCGAATTTCAATTTGTTATTTAAATTTATTTGATTTGTCAGCTCTCCAAAATTTAACTAGTTATTATTTTTCTTACTTAATTTTTCGCTTTCGAAAAATTCCATAACTCTTGTTATTATATTGCCTTGGTTTCCACACCTTTTATTTTCTTTTATAAATCAAATTTGCTGCAGGTCTGCATGTCTGCTTGTTTTGACCGACATCATTTATGTAAGTCCCAAAATATAACATTAAATAAAAATGGTACAATGAAACTTTCTAAAATCAAACATAACTATTAAAAATACAAACAACTTAAACTAATCAAATCAACAATATAACACATAACGAACAAATAAAATATGGAACAAAATGAATTAAAATGGCAAAGTAAATTAAAATGGATTGTAAAGCCCTGCCATTATTGTTTCTCAGGTTGCAAGTCAGTTCTTTAGATCTTTAATTAGCAACCCATCTTTGTCGTATGATATAAACACAACAATATATATATATATACGCGTAGATTAACGAACAAGCACCAAAAATTAAAAAGACGTTGAGGCACATACGTATAAATATCCTTTGAGACCCCGTATATATACAACGCTATATAAGGTGTTGTGGCACCTTGGCTATATATAAAATGGCATAAAGACGCGATTCGGCACCTACTTAATTTTTAGCGAGTTATCATCTTGACCTTGATGTGGTTTGCATTTTTTACCTTTATAATGTCTTGTTTGCATTCATTGTTGAAATAAATACATTACAACTTTGCATCTACAAAATTAAAGAGGAAAAGGAAATAAATAAGAACGTAGTCTTTCTTTATTCACAATACGTTAACTATTCTTCTAATATCTTTTATAATTCATAGGGAAATAAATTTAAATATCTCTTATCGAAATTATTTAACCAGGTAAAAGTATCAATTGTTTGCATCTTATGTATAAAAAACACACATTTTGGAAGATGGCGTTTGTACCGTGTTTTTCTAGCTAATACAATCCAAAATTACTGAGTTACTTTAATGAAATTTTTACCTATTATTTCTTAAAAAATCAATCCACTAACAAAAAGAAACTAACAACAAGAAAGTAGAAATTAAATTATTCGCTCGAGTTTATTTTACTTCAGCAATTCAGCAACTTTTGTTGCTAATTTAAGGTCGTAACTCATATATCGTCACAGCATAGGAACAGCGACTGATCATCACAAGCAAATTTTATTTCTTATGTGTATTTAAATGTAAGTGCGCCCACCTAACAGCATCAGCACAACACCCGACGTTTGCATTTAACTACATGTAAAGAAAATTGATGATCAGTTGCTGATCCTATGCTGTGCTGTTATATGAGTTACGATCTTTATAATTATAACTTTTACAAAGTTATGAGCGGTTAAAATTTTTTTACACCTCCGAACAAGCTGCGTGTGGGAACAATTCGCACGTTGGCCGGAATAATGGCACAAGTCAGCATAGCTGATTTCGACTAAACAGCGTACAAACATTTTAACATTATACTAAACTTCAAAAAAGTATTGTCAAAAATTTAATAAGTATTAAATTACCGATAATAAAGCTAAAGTGATGTAGTATTTTAAAAACAATAAAATATGCATATTTCATTATAAAAAAATTTCTATTCATTTTAGAGATATGCCACTATTTTAGTTAAATAAAGTGAAAATTCTAACTGAAATTTTTACGAATTAAAATTAAAATTAAAAGTAAGGTGTACGTCGCATACGCAACTTGCTCGGTGGTGTACAAAAAGATATTTACACTAACGTAAACAAAAGTTGCTGAGTCGACTGAAGTAAAATAAACTTAAGTGAATAATTTAATTTCTAGCCGTTGTTATACTCCAATGATTTGAAGAAATAATCGATACAATTTTCTTCAAATTCTTCAAAAAAATACAAACAATTGATACCTTGCTGGTTGAACAATTTCATCAAGAAATATTCCCCATATTGGTGAAATAACAAATAAATAAAATCAGATATCCGGCGGTTAGTCTGTAAATTTGCCGTGAACATTTTTAACAATAATAAACGAAATTTTAAAATGTAGTTCTGTACGACGCAAAATCCATTTATCAAATTCTAATTGTAGACTATTCTTATCTACTATGAATAAATTCTTGTAACGTTGTTTTCGAAATATAGAAATAATTATTTTAGGTAAATTTTTGTTTTGTTGAGGTAAAATATTTTGTATATCGGATATTTTGGATTAAACCGTGTGTTATTATATTATTATCATGTATAATTTAAAATTGCCAAATTATTAATTATAAAATAAAACAAAATTTTTTCAATAAATTAATGGTTGGTCAAGTTTTTTCAGAATTCAGTTTGTTTAATTACCCATTAGAGCATATTGACCGTCATAAGGGACGCGAACGCCTATATTTTATTTTAACTAACATTTTTAATTTGCTGATATAAAATTTTCAAAAAGACTAGATAAATATTGCATTCTATTATTCTTAAAAAAGTTGAAGTGGTTTTTCTCAAAAACGCCACATTTATTCTTCTTAAAATATAATATTGTTTTGGAAGAATACTTATACTCTTTATATTTTATAATGTAAAATAAATTATTATTTTTACTAATAATTTTTTAATATTAAAATTATGTAGCTGCGTAAGGTATTGAAGTACAAATGCTGTAATGTCACGTGATTATAAATTGTTGCAATTGCTGAAGATCAGCATTTTTACGCAATTACATCACTATCACTTTACGCGGGAATTATGCACCTACTAATATGTGGCACTTTTTCCTATTCGAAAATTTGATAACAGCTCCCGTTTCATATTGCACAAATTTGTTTAAAAACACAAAAATGCGATTTGTTGACATTCAACGTCAAAGAAACACAAAAATATTATTGCGAAACTTAGTTAAAAGAAATTCGTTTTTTTTTTCTACTAATAAATAAATCCAATTTATGGTTCCAACGGCACCCACAGACAATAATTAGATGTAATCTAAAGAACTGTTTGAAGTAATTTTGTTATTTGAGCGCTATATAGAGAGAAATTGCTTTGTAAAATTTTGATAACATATTTTATTATTTTGAAAAAATAATCATTACAACTTAGCCAAGTCGCACGTGAAGTGCCATACTTGGCATGCCCTTCCAAAAAAATCCAAAAATAATCTTTTTTTTAACCCCGACGCAAAAAAGAGAGGTGTTCTTATAAATTTAACGTGTGTATGTGCGTCTGTGGCATCATAGCTCCGGAACGGATGAACCGATTTTGATTTTGTTTTTTTTTTGTTTGAAAGATAACTTGATCGAGAGTGTTCTTAGCTATTTTGCACAAAAATCTGTTCAGCCATTCAAAAAAATCGTAAATATTTTTGAAAATTTATAATCTTGAGAGATCGTGTTACAAGTATGACAGCATTATTATCATTATGTGGGCGATACTACTGCAATACATGTTGCTTTAACAAGTGTTTGTTTACATTGTTACAATCAATTACTGAATTTACTAGTATTCCTTTCTTTCTCATAATAAATTTAATTCTAATATAAAATTTGATTTAAAATTGTTCTCTAACAAAATATTATATTTGAAGTTCTTGTATTGTGGTCTTGCTATTTAAAAAGAAAAATTGGATTTATTTAACTTCCATGCTCCGTTATCACGTTTACTTACATAAATATAATAAATAGTTTAAAAAGCATGAAATAAAACTTAAATTAAAAATTTTAAAAACCCCCTACACAAAAAAAAACATCTAAAAAGTACAAAAATAATACTTATTGGCCATTTCATTTTAATATAAGTATAGTAATATTTTGATCTAAGCGTCGAGTCGTCGCGTCGGGGAAACCCCACGTACGGACTGACAAAATATTAATCAAGAATTTTCCCTGTTATCGCTGCGGTGTCGATCGACTATAAGTATAAATTAGATCATTTAATTTTTTATTGTTTTTTTTTTCATTGTACAATTTTTCATTTTTACAATTTTCTCCCTACACCCCCCTGTACAGGACGAATTCTTGACGACCAAAAGGATTTTGTTATTTAGGGATTAAGGAACAAATTGAAATAGGTTCCAGCTTTTAACTACGATGTGCGAACAAAAATCGTTTCTAGACAACTTTAGGCAGGCCTCCTGTGAATTTTAAAACCCTATTGGGGCTAAAAAGTACTTCTTATTAACAAACTCTAGGTCAAGCGGAAGCGCGCAACTCTCAAAAAGAACAAAGTTAAAATTTAAATTTTATTTATTCATTTTTTTATTCATTTATTTATTAATTCATACCATGCTCGGTTGCATTAACTTTTTACAGAGTTTTGAGCGGTTAAAATTTTGTACACCTCCGAGCAAGTTGCGTGTGGGAATGCTTGCTTCATGCAAAATTTCAGTAAGAAATTTTCAGATCAGATTTGTATTCTAGTCGGTCAAAAAAATGAATTTTTTTTATATAATGTACTACATTTTGTACATCGTTTTCGAGATACAGGGACTTATTTTAGTAAAAATTTGTACTAAACCGATGACCGCGAAACATTAACCAATAAAATTGGTTTGAAATTAAACGTTAAACAACGTGTTTTCTAGTATAAACTGCCTAATATTAAACCAATTTAATTGCTTAATAATTCGATTTCATTTGTTTAGGACACATTTTTACTTGATTCTCAAAATATTCAATTCTAATGTTAATTTTATTATGATTTTTATATGAAATAAAATTTCAAATATAATTTATATTACTAACAAACGGCTGCATGTCCATTTTTGTGAGTGACATGTTTTACAAAGACATATTTCTTACAAAGTGTGCTTACTAGTATAATTTTACAGAATTTTACAGCATTTATAATTAAGTTTACAGTAATTTGTGTTACGTATTTTTATATTTACATTACGGAAGAAATGAAAAGATACGTAACAATATCTTGTGTGAACTGAAACCGTCTTGGCAACTGAATAGAAAACTGCTGTACACCTACGCTATGTCCAGAAACGTCTATTTTAATTTTGCAAAGTATTTATAAGGTCAAACGTATCCTATACTAAAAACCGTAGTAAGGTTTTTTTTCAAATTTTTTTTAGATAAACTATTCACAAATTTGAACTGTCAGGAAAACTTCAATACAGACCAAAGTGGGTCACTTTTAGTTCTGCAAGTCCAAATTTTGTTGTAATATGCATAGTTTATATTTTTAGATAAAAATAGGATGGGATAGGATAGAAAACTATACTGTGTATTTATTATTATACTATACTATACTGTGTAATTATTAGTAACCACAAAAACTCCCTATTATCAATTTACTGTGCACCGGTGAAAAATGCCTGGATCCGCCACTGTACAACACCTACAAAATGCTTTACAATAAAAACCTTCTCTAATTTTGTTATGACGAAGTTTAGGAGTTCTGATATTTTCACATAATAAAACAGTTGCGGGAATATGATATGTATACAATTTAAAATAAATTTTGGGAATCCCCTTGTAGAAGTAAGAAGTAACTAGTAGGTAATTTGACCTAAATTAAAATTTATAATTTGTAGTAAGTACATAAAAATTGTTTAAGAAGTGTTCTGTAATTAATCAATGTCAGAGAAAGGATGCGAATCATAATATGATTTAAAAATGATTTAAATTATGATTTAAAATATATTTTGAATTAGTGGAATTCATAATAAAGTTGAAATCGCTAATTATTATAAAACCACTATAAAATCTTTATTCAAAGAAAAAAACACGAATACTTGGTAATTATCAGTATTTTCTCAAAAATGATCAAAAATCTACCGAGTTGACTAGTCCGTCAAATTCGGCATTAACCTCAACGATAAATACTTTAATTGCCAAAAATAACTGGCACTGGAAAGTCTTGATCGATTCGTCCACAAACCGTATTACATTAAAGGCGAAAACAGCATGGTAATGCAAGTTATTCTCGCCTTTAATGGATTTTTGTCATTAGAGTTTAGAATCGCAAACACTAGTTACCTATGCATTTGTAATATCATAAACTATAATAATGATAGCTAATGAAACGCCCAGTGTGCCTAAACGTCAAAATACTGTATACAAAAAATGCGGTGCCTAAACGCGTGGATAAGTCAACCTCAAGTCGATGCGACGAACTCATAACTACAATGGCGCCCTCTGAACTTATATGATTTTATAAGAGGGAACTAAACGTCTATATTTACAGTGTATATAGTCCAACTGGCACCTTTCACAAACTTCATTAATAGGCTTACTGGCCCTTCCAGATGACATATATAATTGTAAAACCATCCGGCACCATAAAATGGTGCCACAACGTAAATATAGGTGCCACAACGTCGGTTTATATGCTTATATGGGGTCAGAACGTCGACTTACAAATATATATATATATAGAGTTTATTCACTTGCAAAACTTCAAAATGACATGTGATATATTGGTCGAAACAAAGCACATTTATGAATGTTGATTGGTTATTGATATTGGAACGAATTAATCAAAGTAAAATATCCTAAACATGTTTTACTGTTAAAGATTTTCAATAATTTTTAACTTATAAAATGTTTAGGATATTTTACTTTGATTATATAATTTATAATTATAAAAATTATAATTACAAATTTTGTAGTTACGCCTTTAAGATGGCCTTCCATAGACGCAATTGGTACAACAGAACCAAATTGGAACTCCTTAGTATCATTATATCTTTAAATTAATTAATGTATCATGCAGTTTTGTATGTTTTTATCAACCTCGAGAGAAATCGTATGTTTTCGCTTATGAGAAATGTTACAATATTTAAATGTTACAATAAGGGAATCTGTCACTTAAATGAGCCCACAAATTTAACTTTTTCCTACAGACCACAGGAAAGAGGACAATTTTCTGAGCATTAAAAAAAGTATTGCGGATTATTCATTAGTTTTCGAGAAAAGGAGATTTAAAACCACGATTTCTACACGGGTATTCTGTTACCGGCACGTGTAACAGTATTTGCCGTTGAACTAGTATTTTATAAACAGTTTTTATTTAGACAAACGTAAAACTAATTTTAAGGGTGAATCCGTGATTTGTCGTGGTTACGGTCGCTCACTCTCGGGGCGCTACGTGCCATTTTGATGAACGCTTACTCGCTAAAAACATGCCTGAAGGGTGCCCAAACCATTTCCGAAGGTTTTCAAAACCTTTATGCAGAAGGCACATCTGACGAAGAGGAAATTGGTCCTTTACCATACATCGAATCTGAACGTAAAAATAAATAAAATAAAAATTAAAAATAAGAAAAAATTATTTTGTCAAAAATGCATTTTTCCTGTTATAATTTAATAAATAAAATATAATGTTTGCCTTTAAGTTTTTTACTTTTTCTCATTACATATTATTTTTAAGTCGTGAAAAATCATAATTATTAAATGTTAAAAATCACTTTTTGAACCTTCAATTTATGAAAATATATTGTCGTGTTTCAAAATCCATGTTTTTGGATTTTGAAGTTTTTTGTATCTGATTTTTGCTTTGTTGAATATTTTAATTTTTACATTTGGAAATTGAATTTTGATTTTATCAATAATGTATTATAGTAGTGAATATTATGAATAATTGTTCGCGCCAACAAATTGTAAGTTGGCACGAAAATTTTGATTTAAGAATGTTTTTCCGAAGTTTCCGAAGAAAAGAAGTCTCCGCTGATTTTGTTTGAATTTGCGTCTCTATTATTGATTTGAGTTTATTTAGTGTTATAAATAAATGATTTTGAATTTTTGGACAATTTTTACATGAGTTTTTGGTGCGATTCTGAAGAATCAATTTTTGGAAGAAACGACTTTTAATAAATTAGGGAATGCATTAATTTAAAAAAATTTATTGCTGATGGTTAAATTGAAGGCCGTCACATCTTCGCTTTTTTCTGTTCAAGAAAAAAAAAGGGATTGATAGGAGTGCCGTGAATTTTTTTTAATGACTTTCAATCAATTTAAAAAAAAAATGGAGGTATGGTAATCGAAAAAAATTTCAACTTTTTTTTTTGCATTTTCGAGATCACCGTGTTCAGAAACGTAAAGATCTGCAAAAAGTAAAATAAAAATTTCTGTGTCGGTCGGTCTGTCGGTCTGTCTGTCGGTCGTCAAATTTTGTCGATCGATTTGCTTCCGAACCATTCAACCAATTACGACCAAATTTGGTATGGTGGTAGGGTTCACGGTGGAAAGGTGAAAATAAGGTTTTCGTCGCGATCTATCAATCAGGAGTGCCACCACAAGAAAATAATACGGGATTTTTTAAAAATATTTTGTCTTGCGATATGTTATTTTAAAGGCCTTAAAAGGCTTTATCCAGAATAGGTAAAATTAATCTTCTATCTGTCGTCTGTCAAAAATCACAAGTTGTCAAAGTTGAAACTTTAAGAGTGAATAACTCAAGAAATGCTGAAGGGATCTTACCCAAATTTGGTACGTAGGTACATTGATCCTAATGGATATGAGAGCATATGAAATCCTTCGATAGAAATCAGTAATACAACATGAACAAAATAAAATTAACTTTTTTGGCAAAAACATGAAAAAAGTTTTTGTCGATCGATTTTCTTCGGCATTTCTGCGTCGATTGCAATCAAACTTATTGGACGTATGCCTGGTGGGCTGGAATGGTGAAAATAAGGTTTTTCCAGAGAAATCTTCACCAGGGCCACCACAATAAAATAAATAAAAAAATATGAAAATGTCGTCGTATCTCCGGAAATATTTAACCGATTCAGCTAAAATTTGGTGTGTCGATGGAGCTTTGAAAGTATAAGTATTGGTGAGAAAACAAACCGAGCCAATTGTAACAGGGCGGCCAGGTCAGAAAAATTACAGAAAATATGAACTGAAATCTTAATTTATATATTTTTTGTGAGAATTTGTCAGATGGCTTGCAAAAATAAAACAATATATTCAAAATTTTAATAAACATCATAATTTTGTGACATATGTGTCAAAATTAGGTTAATTTTTTTTTAGAATATAAATAAATAAATAAAATAAATAACAATTTATTTTAGAATACAAAAATAGGTGGTTCGGTGGGAAATATTTTATAATATCGTCGTACGGACTGACGGAACGTTACTTTATAAGTAAAAGGTTCTGCCACTAGGTAGCGACCAAGTTTAGGCTGTTTGTTAAGTTTTTTCGCAAATGTTTTCAGAATCAGTAAATCGGCAGTCAGTAATTTACAAAAATTTATTTTCGAAAAATCCGCTAAATGACCGAAAAAATTTGTTGTACCAATCTTGGAGAAATTTTATTTGTGACTTCTTACGGTATTATGTGACGTATGTAAAAATTTTGGAAAAAATTCAGTGGCGCACAAAAATAAAAAATTTTTTTCATTTTGGATTTTGTTAAATAAACTTTTATAGGTAGATTTAGGGTAGGGGGTGATACATATAGATATCTTTGCCAGGGCTACCGATATCTTTGTTAAGGCTACCACAATAGAAAACAAAAATGAACATTATGTCATCGTATCTCCGGACAAAATTTGGTGTGCTGGTGATTGGAGGTATTGCGGCAGAGAGTGACGATATTTTTTCATTAGAATAATATTGATTTAATTTTTAATATTTTTTTTAATTGCAACAATTTTAAATAAATTCATTTAATCGGTTTATTGAACGAGTTATTGTTAACAATCTTTTTACAAATATTTTTAAGAACTATATCGGCTTTCCGGCTACGGCACCACATATAAATCTAGTCATACCTATACTGTTATGCAGAAGGGAGGGGGACCCCCACTGCATCCATACTTTGTCCCAAGAGAGCAATATGATAAGATATAACAATTGTTTATCATGAATGTTGCCACGATGCCCGGATTCGGGCGTACCGAACAAGAAGAAGACCTATACTGTTATAGACCAAACGGAGGCTGTATATTAATAGTAAAAACTATACAAACTCAAAAATATCGTTTTTATTTATTTTATTAAGTATTTAATATTTATTTTATTTATTATTTTAAAAATAAAAATATAAACAAATACAAATTCTCTCTACAAAAAAAACTGGGTAACATTTTTTAAATATTAGATACTAAACTTAAGTGCTTGTCTGTCACTTTTACATATTAATGATCTATTTTTGTTTAACTTTAACGGGTATTAATATTAATTTGTTGTTTTTGTTTTGCTAGATTACCGTCCCCATTCGAGTGTTGATTAAAATTGAGATCTACATGTCGATTACCTTGGTGTATGCTGCGCTTGTATCTATATCCGCGTGTTTCTTGGATCACATTGGATAGACAGGTATGGACTTGATTGAAGACTGCGGTAGAAATTTTGTGATGTCATTTTGACACCTTCGTATTTTTTGTATATATTTGTTGAAGTAGTTAAGTTTAGCCGCACCTTTAGTTTCATTTTTAATTTGTTTACCGTCACGTGGCGTCACCTAGCGTTTCCTTCGCGAACTGAGATAGGAATTTTGCTGGTTAATTGAGACTTGCGCGTGAAGGCTAGCAAGTAGACGCGGGGAGTTAATTTTGACCGCCATTAAGGAAGGATGTGAAAAGTGGATCTATCGTTTAAAATAAAGCTGATAGCACCTGGATTTTTATGTGAAGTTATTACCGTTCGGTTATTTATCGCGTTGTGCGAATTTATTTACTTCCGGGTTGCTAACAATTGCTTTTGCTGTTTATAGCAATTTGTACTTATGTGCATATGTATTAAGATTTCACGATCATGCGTCACGTCCTATAACATCTCGAAGAAACTTAAAGAGTACGTTTTTTTATGTTATTACTTTTACCGGCTTCCGTTATCTTAAGAATTTCTTCGGTCAATCAACATAACCTCAAATGCTCAGTTTACCGCCATAATTTTAGTGAAGTTTGATTAACCTTTAATGCAACCATTTGGCTCTACTATCGATAAATTAATGCCTGTAGAGTTAGACAGTTTACGTATCGCTTCTACTATCCTTTGCAAAATTACGCATTACTACCGCTATTCCGTACAAGTATTGTTACTACCGACGATTGCACAGTGGGACGAAACCCCGAATTTGTACCCATAATTCAAAAACCCAATGAATTCGGGTGAAAGTCGGTACTCGTGGGTTTTTGGGGTCGCTGATTACGAATCGGAAGTCAAAAATCTCAAAAACAAAATGGCGGACCGAAAACGGCAACAAATTTCTTGAAAAACCTAATGGATTCGAGTGAAAGTCGGTACTCGGGGGTTTTTGGGGTCGCTGATGACGAATCCGAAGTCAAAAATCTCAAAAACAAAATGGCGGACCGAAAACGGCAACAAATTTCTTGAAAAACCTAATGGATTCGAGTGAAAGTCGGTACTCGGGGGTTTTTGGGGTCGCTGATGACGAATCCGAAGTCAAAAATCTCAAAAACAAAATGGCGGACCGAAAACGGCAACAAATTTCTTGAAAAACGTAATGGATTCGAGTGAAAGTCGGTACTCAGGGATTTTTGGGGTCGCTGATGACGAATCGGAAGTCAAAAATCTCAAAAACAAAATGGCGGACCGAAAACGGCAACAAATTTCTTGAAAAACGTAATGGATTCGAGTGAAAGTCGGTACTCAGGGATTTTTGGGGTCGCTGATGACGAATCCGAAGTCAAAAATCTCAAAAACAAAATGGTGGGAAATGTTTAGGCATATGCATATACAGGAATAAATACTTTTTATTTTTCAGTGTTAATGTCATGAAATGTGAAGGCTTATAAAATTAGTGGAATACAATTTCCTCATCCGAATCATCATCGTCAAATTCAGAATCTGTTTCTACTGTAGATTGACTTGTTATTGTAGGTGGGATCAACAATTCTACAGCTTCCGGAGTTAAACTTCGCATTTTCTTCTGTGGCAATTTACGGAGGCTAGAAATGTACGGATCAGATGTTACCATCAGCCGGTTCCAAACATCTTCCATTGTTTTTGATCTCGAACACTTTCGTGATAAATTTTCTCGGATACTTTTGATGTCCTTGTTCCGAGCTTCCTGAGCATCTTCAGATAACTGGCCGATTGGTAACAATGCATGAGCTATTATTTCTGGTCCATGGATCAGAAGTTTGTGCACCGAAGTAGGCATATAATACCACGGGTAAAGCTGTACAAATAGTCGTGCAGTTTCTATTGCATAGTTTCGAAATTTGTCGATATTAATCGCATGGCCACTCGAAATAGCCTGCAGAATAGCGTAGAAGCGTGTGATTAATTGTTCGTCGACACCTGTTATCATTGCAGACACCGTAGAGTTTTCGAAAAAGCGCCGAGCTGTATTCCCATCATTAGTACTGCCGAATCCAGGCTTCGGATAATCGACGATTAGTCCTAATTGCGTTTGAAAGCCCTTTTGAACAACCCTCTTGCTCTCTTGTACAATCCGCTTTTCTTCCTCAGTACGTGCTTGCCATTTCTTTATTTTCATTTTGTAGGACAAATGTAAGCAACATTCGAAAAAACGTATCCACCCATGCAAAGTAGATAGTCCGAACTTGAAATTATCTTCGTTGACTGTTCTTTCGAGAAGAGCATCGATGTCGTTGAAATTTTTGGATGTAGCTCCACATAGGTAGCAACGTAGAGCCGAACTCGTTGATGTCAATGCGTTACAAACTTTCCCATCGATCATTGTTAATGTCATTTGAAATGCAACTGAGATTTCGTTCTGATTTATGATTGTTTCGTAAGGAACAAGTGTCTTTATCTGGTCATTGACGTATCGTTCTTCGTCGACTGTTGAATCCGTGTTTTCGTGCAGAAACTGTAATCTTAGTGGTCTACAAAACCGTGGAGATGAAGGCCTGGGGTTCTTCCAAATCACAATTTCAGCATTCGATTTACAATCGACAGATACGAGTTGTAATGGCACAACCGAAGTGAAGAACACACTTGTATCCGAAATGCTGTCATCTTCAAATTTCTGCTTGTATGCACTTTGTCCAGAGCTTCCGTCACAGCCCCATTTGCAAATGAGGGTCATCTTTTTTACATCCTCATCTGCTATACTCGAAATAACTTCCCGTTGAAGTAATAGAATACGCTGGACAGTATGGTTCAACAAAGCCTGTAACTGAACTTCTGCTTTGCTCTCTGTAATAGTAATAGCCGTATGGGGTGGATAACAGAGTTTTTTGGCTTCTGCTACTTTCGAGTACGGAGGAACCAGACGACAATGCCGCTCAACACTTAGTGATCTCAATGTTTGGTAGTCACTCTTCGACAATTGACGGTCCACCAAATAATAAAGCGCTTCATTTGCAGATAGTGGTTCTTCGGGTTGTGCTTCAAAAGCTTTTCGATACTTTAAAGCTCTCGTTGGGCTCGTCTGCGTTGCATCCTTCACAATTTTCGCAGCATCCAGTTGTCCTGAAGATCTAAGGCTCATTTGAGTAGCATATGCCAACTCGCTTGTAGTCAACGTTGCACGGACTTCTTCGGTCTTCCTTCGTTTCGAATTTTCACTTAATGACTCGAAGTCCTTAAAACGGGGACCACGTGCAGCGGTCGCGGTCACTGCAGGTGTCTTCTGAGAAGGAGCAGGTACCGGAAAGGACACGTGCCCATCGAGCCATTTCTCGTATTTGTTGTAAAACTTGTCTTGATACCTGCCGACCGATTGCCACTTTGTTCGCATTTCGGAAAATAGGGTCGTGAAATACTTCTTCATATCTTCCCGAATGAGCACCGAACGTCCACTTTTCTTGGAAATTTCTGCTGAAAGGTGTTCCAATAAATCGGCGAATGGTGCATTCAAACGCCCTTTCGCAATAACGAAGACCTCCCTCCGGGTGTATAGTAAATTGTCGTCGGTACTAGACCCTGTAATAAAGCAGCAGAAAATTAGAAATTGATTTGCATACGAGTACTTGCAATATTTAACGTAAACTACAATTAATAAAATACCATGACACTCATTGGATAAACTGAATTCTTTCTGCGTAGTCGCTCACGCTTACTAAAAAACTACGCTAAGTAGCAAAAAGTAGCAGATGATCTAAAACGTTTTCGATAGTTGAAAGACTGATCTAGAACCTAAGACTTGAATCAAAGTCCAGTCTCCTCAAGTTCCCTACTTTTTGTCCATTTGAAAGTATGTCTCAAAAATTATATCGTTTTCATAGGGTACCAAACATGGTCGTATTTCAAGCAGATGAACGTGACTTTTCAATTTAACTCATACAGAAATATTTTCTACATACCTCCAGGAGTAGAATCCATTTTGAAAAATCAAAATCGCTTAAATAACTTTCGAGTTATTGATCTTTGAAGTTCACTGTTTTTCCTCACGTTTTCACTCGCCGCGTGCACTCTCAACGAAGGCTGACTTTGAACTAATGTATCGAGCCAGGTATAGAACGGACGACCATACCCTTCGAGGTTTGAATGCACCAATCATTTCTCTACCCCACCCGAGGGTCGAAATTCCTCGAATCCAAAATTCACTTTTCGGAATTATGGGCACGAATTCGGGGTTTCGTCCCACTGTGGATTGTACCAGAAGATTATTGTGCGAAGTCGAGTCGACAGAGTGCCTTTACGTCCACCTTGGTAGGGTCAACCATATGAGTGCCCCATCAACTCGTTCATGGTACCCTATTCGGTATTGCAGTTCGAGAGCTCGTTACAATTACTTTTTGGGTTCTGTTTGGTCGCAAGACACCTGTAAGGTAATATTGTACTGTTTATTTAAACTAACTGTGTGTGAATTTTGTGTCTACGTATTATCTACATTATTGGAATCGACTTCAACATTCAACGTATCGTTATATGCTACGAAACTTTTTTAACGTACCACCTTTAAAGATTGTCGAAATCATATTATTGTTTACATTTACCGCACAAAGCTTATGCTTTATTTCTTAGCTATTGAGCTAAATCAATATCAATATTTGTATTATAGTAGTTATTTAGATTTTACTAACCATATTTTTACCGCAACCGAAGTCAAGAAGGTACTGATGATTTTTCGTTCATTTGGCCATTTTGTAATCATCTTGACTAAGGATTGTCGCGTATTTGTTTCGCTATCGTATCGATATTTTAATCGAGAAGAATCCTTCTTTTCGGTCATATTTGTGTTGATTAATGTGTTGCCTACTTTAGGCGTAATTATTTGTTTATTTGCCATGCACTTATATATTATGTTTATCCATTTAATGTTTTTTTTTTGTTAATAAAATTTCTGTACCTTTCGACCACCAAGCAACTTTTGGAAAAGAAAGGTTCCGTAACGATTTCTCGAACAAGCATAGCGGAGCTTGTTATTGGTGGTAAGTCTCATTTAGTTCGAGTGGCGCCCATAAAATTGACCTTTCCCGATTGTGACGACTCAACAAGTATTTCGACCCCCCTATCTTTTGTATTTCCGCGGTATCCTTTCGATACACCCCCGCGACCCATCACCACGAGCTAGCTAGGGTAGTACAAAAGGTAGGTTTCGTGCGTGTGCCCCTTGGCCACGTTTTGTACCGTGACATAATTTTTGCGTCCAACACGTGGGGCCATTGTTTTATTGAGAATAATTTTGACATTTTTCGTATCGCCGCTGATTTTGTTACTTTAGCTTTTGTGTTAATATTCTATCGGATTTAATTAATTTTCCAAAATGGAGAGCGATTTAGAAGCTGTTGCTGCTGCATATAAATTCAATGTTGACCGTTGACTAAAAGTTTAGTTACTTTACGAATTGGCAGTTAGAGGTTGTCGCGTAGAAGCGGATGTGGCAACTAAATATTAAAGAAAACTTTTAAGTAATGAACTTACCGAATCGTCCTTTACACGACCACCATATATGTTTTCCTTTGATGAAGACGAAGATGCAATTCAGAATTCTCTCGAAGTTTTGATTGATTTTATTGCGAATGCTGGTGTAATCGCACCACCAGTGCCGGCCATTGAGACGAGAATGGTTCATATTATGAATCGTATTGAGAATTCATTACCACTTAGCGAGGAGGGAGTTAAGAGTAAAGACAAGTTAAGAAACGCTGTAGCGGATATTATTTTTAACTATGAAATTTCTGGGAAAACTACGATTGCTACGACTCCTCAGTTTTCACAAGCGGATTCAAGCTTATTATCGGGTATGCAATCTTTGAAGGTTGAAGATGTTAAAAGTGTTCCTGTTGTCCCTTCTGTTATATCTTCTCCAGACCCGATTGCTGTGACTTCACCTAATGTACATTGTCAGTCAGTTAACCCTTCTTCAGTGACTGGGTTTATTAAGCCCATACCGGTTTTGAAATGGGGAATTTCTTTTTCCGGCGATAAAAGCCAATCCATTAATGCATTTTTAGAACACGTGAGCGAGCTAAAAGTAGCTAGAAATGTTTCGGAAAGTCAACTTTTTCGAAAAAGTTTCGACCTTTTTTTTTTCGACAAAGCTTTAGTATGGTACCGCGCTAACCGCGAAAACTTTAGTTCTTGGGAGGAACTAGCAACTGCTTTGCGCGAAGAATATCTACCGCCTAATTATGTTGATGTTTTGTTAAGGGAAATTGACAGGCGTACTCAAGGTGCAAATGAGACCCTAGGCATTTATGTAGCGGTTATGAAAAATCTGTTTTCTCGGTTATCTGAAAAGCTTTCTGAGGCAAAGCAATTAAAAATTTTGCGGCGCAACCTTGCCCCATTTTATCAAACTCAACTAGGTTTAGTGGAAATTTCAAGGAATTGACAGACAAGGAATTGATCAAACAGTTCCTTTTTAAAAATAGTACGGTATCAATTATTACAGAGAATAAAAGTAAGAACAAGATGAGAATAAGAACACGGGTCCAGACACCGCGAGGCTGCCGCGCGCGGCTGCTGCGCTAGGCAGCGGCCTCGCACAGGGGACCACTTGTATCCCAGATAGCGCGAGCCAGAATTTTCAAGGCTGCTTCATATGTATCTCCTGCGATTGCGTGATTGTCTCTGTAGAATGCATCTCCAGTTAGTTGACAACTTATCATGGCATCTGAGCATATAAATACCGCACAAGCGGAGCATGAAAGTTATAAATCCAACAGCCTTACTAATAAACGTTGTATAAATTTTATACAAGGCTTATACAAGGTTGTATAAGAAAACGTTACTAATAAACCGTGTATAAAGCCTACTCCGTAAAGCTTGTGATAACTATGCATAGGTGTACTAATAAAGCGTGTATACAGCGTGTATACATTGTGCGTAAGTAAACGTTACTAATAAACCGTGTATAGCGAATCAATTGCCAAGGTTTATCATTCCTGTCACACAAAATTTTACACAAAGCTTATACAAGCCAGAACCCTTGTTTAACTATTGCATAACGTTGATAAAATACCTAAATTTTGGTAAGATGGATGTATGTGATAATTTATTGGATTTAGAGGCGGATGTAGAAGAGCTAAACGATTTATATGATGTACATATTGGAAGAAAAATAAAAAATTATAAAATAAGGCAAGACCCCTTCCAATTAAACGATGCAGATTTCAGAGGAAAATATAGATTCAGCAAGGAATATGTCAAAGCTATAGTTGAAATAGTTGAAGACGACCTTAAAAGAGATACAAGAGATGGATCTATATCTTGTGAGCTACAGGTACTAACAGCACTACGTTTATGGGCCAGAAATGAGGTACTTACAACATTTTTAATAATTCATTTTTCATTACGATGGATGCAGGTAAAGAGAAGAATGTTTTTTTTTTGATAGGTACAAGATGATGCTGGCGATTTGCATGGCTTAAGCCAACAATCTGTATCACAAATTTGCCATCGGGTGGGCATCGCTTTAGCTCGCAAATCGCGAGATTATATTAATATGCCTAGCTCAAACTACGAACAAGAAGCGGTGATGGCGCAATTCAGAAGAATATGTGGTTTTCGAAACGTAATAGAAGCGATCGATGGCACACATATTAAAATAAAAAAAGTTCCAGGAGAATTGTCACAATTTTATGTAAATAGAAAGGGATATTATTCTTTGAATGTTCAAGTAGTGTGTGATGCTACCTTGCGAATCAGGGATATTGTTGCTAGTTGGAGAGGCAGTACGCACGACAGCAGAATATTTAGAGAGAGCTTGATTAAGCAAAGATTTGAAAAGGGTGAATTCAATGGACGTCTGCTGGGAGATTCGGGATACGCATGTACCCCTTATTTATTTACTCCTCTGTTAAACCCTACCACCGAAAAAGAAGAAAGGTACAACAGAGCACATATTCACACCAGAAATGTAGTGGAAAGATGCTTTGGGGTTTGGAAGCAACGATTTAGGTGCCTATTACGTGGTTTTTCCACAAGTTTGGAAAATACCAAAACCTCAATTGAGGCTTTAGCTGTGCTACACAATATAGCAATACAAATGGGAGAAGACAACAATTTTGCTATATATGACGAAAATCCGTCTATGCCACCTGAGGACCATCTTGTCACATCAGAAGACTTATCACAGTCTAATAATAATAATTGTATACAAGGAAAAACCGTTCGAGCTTTTATTAACGATTTCTTTTAATATAAAACTAACTTTAAATAATTTTTTTATAGACTTTATAATTGTTTTTTTAATTGTTTTTGTAATAACTGTTTTTTTAATTGTTTTTGTAATAACTGTTTTTGTAAATTTATTACTTCACATTCCAAATCATATTTATTTCTTTTCATAATCATTTCCTCTTTCATATATTCAATTTCTAGTTCGTGCTTGATTACTTTAAATTTTAAATCTTCTTGCAACATTTTGCAATTTAAATCGCTTCTTTCTCTAGCCATTTTTTTTATTTCTTGCACAGCGTGATTTCTATTATTCTACAACAAATGAAAATTAAGAATTATTATAAGAGAACTAAGTGTTACTTACCTCGGAAAGTTGTAATTTTCTTTTGGAACCCGTATTTTTTTCAGCGGAAGTTTTGCAAGGGGTTTCACTTTGTATGACCTGCAATAAAAATAAATTGATATTTTTAAATCTATGGTCAATTATATTGTTTACCTTAGAGAAGGCTACTTGTTCATCTTCGTTGATCATATCAACCTTCCCAGAAAAACATGGTTGCAGTTCCTCCCACTCAAGAGTTTCATCAGTATTATCCTAAAACAAACAAAATACTGAAGAACGTGTATGTTAAAAGCACAATAATTAGACAGTTTCAGTTTTGTAATCCATTATTATTAATGGTCACATAAGATCATCTTCAGTCAGTTCAGTAGTACTTACAGAAATAACCACAACATGGTTTGAATCGAATTCGTTCTCATCCATGGTGAATTCATTTGGGATCATTTCGACAATGTCCAGAACATCTCGGTTTGGACTCGCCGGTTTCGGGCCACCACCAGTTTTGCTCAATTCACGCTGGTAGGTGGATATCAGTTTTTTGGTTTCACCTTTGATTGCTCTCCATTGCTGCTTTAGTTCACTTAGAGTTCTCGGCCTGGTGTTCAATTCGTTGAACCTATTCATAACAAACAATTTTATCGAGGATAATAACGAGAATGCATGTCTCCGTCGATATAATACATGGTTTATTCTTACCTATTAAGAATATTTTTCCAAGCATTAACTTTTGCTTTGTTGGTGTGAGTGTCTGTATTTTTATTTTCAATTACAGACACATCTTCTTTCATTAATTCTTTGAATAAATTCTGAAATTAAAAATTTTGGTGAATGCTTGTTTTATATTTTTAATAACTATGTATTGTAATTACGTATTATTATTATAATTATTAATTAAATATTATATATTAGTTACTTTTTCTGTTTGCTCCCAATTTGGTGCTCTATTCCTTTTTAGTTTTTCCATTTTTATAACTTCAAAATACTTAAAAATCTGACAGTTGAATAAAAAGTCACACTTACATACGAAAAATGGCAAATTGATTGTATACCACAGTTATAACTTATACAGCGTGTATACAACGTTTATTAGTAAGAAATTTATACATCTCTTATACACGCCTTATACAGTGTATAACTATACACTCGTTCAACGCGTGTATAACGAATTTTTATTAGTAAGACTGCCAATCTTTTAAAGAAATAATTAAAAGTTTACGGATAAGGATATGGTTACATTGGATGCGTGTCGTACGATATTTTTGTCGTACGTACACGTACGATCACTTGAAAAATACAAACGTGTTTGTTTTGATGGGATGGCGGACGTCAAAAACCCGTCGCCAGTATAACCACTCCTATGCATTTTCAAGCGTTTGTTTTTATTTAAACAGTCGTACGTGTACGTACGACCAAAATATCGTACGACACGCATCCAATGTAACCATAGACTAAGCCTTTCTTATTTATTACAAAAATATTGCCAGTTGCACTTATTCTTTAAGTAGCGTGAAAACGTAAGTAAAAGATATATTGGTGTTATTGTTGTGAATATGATAGCACTTACCTGAGGTTTATTATTTCTGATTTATAAGTTTAAAAAAAAATTACTAAACGAAGTTGATAAACTAATAATTAACTACCTACAACTTGCATAATGTTTTTTTGCATCTATGAAAATTGTATCATAATATTCATTCTTTCTTAATTAAATAATTGTATCTATTACAAATCAATTTTATAATGATTGTAACCTTCGGTTTTTATTTTGATGTATATTTATGAAAGTTGCGTCTTTTGTAACATCCTATATAAATTATAAATTCAATTTGGTTTAAAATATAAAATAAAAAGTTAGGATATCAACAGATAGTGAACGCCATTATTGTTTGGCCGGATTTAATTTGGAAAATTTTTAGCAAATTTTGTGTCCAGTAGTCATTTGGATAAATTTTGAAAGAAAATTAATATATTTCCGTACCGTTAATTTGGAATTTTGAATATCTAGTGGCTTGGTTCGAAGACCGACATTTGGTTTTGTTTTGGAAGTCGATCGATAACGCATATGCGGATTTCTTATACTGCACCATTATTAAAGTTAAAGTTTTTTTCTAAGACACCCGTAAAAGCAATATTTTCACAAAGTAGCATTTTATCGAAAATACCAGCATTTCGAATTTTTGGAACATCCACTAAATACCTTTTTTTATGTATGTTACGGTCAATGATGACAACTCGGACATTGACGTCAATGGCCGGACAATGACGTCAATGCCCTGCTTAAGTGGGCATTGACGTCAACGCCCGGCTAATGTCGTCACTGACCTTGCATTTGTGCGATGTTGACATTTAAAATTTCATATGTGGTTTTTACATCATTGTCCGGGTCATGACGTCATTGCCCAATACAGAGCGGACAATGATGAAACTATTCTTTTTTTTTATTTGATTAATTATTGGTTTAGCTTATACTCGTACATGCTATACACAATAATTAATAACAAAATTACAGGTTTAACATTAATTAATAATTTAATTTTTTAATTTTTACGGTAAGGAATGCTGTGTGGCAAAACTGTTATCATTTTAGTTGGCGGTTTAATTTTCTATTCCATTGTATTTATTGTGTATTAAATGTATTTAATGTGCTTTAGCAATTAGTACTAGTTATTAAGAGATTAGAGATACCTAAGAGATTATTAAGAAGAGTTATTAAGAGAAAAGTTAATTTTGTTGGTAAAGATTAGTGATACTACCAAAGAAAACGAGATTACTCTTAGACAAGCTGCAGCTCAAAGCAGTGTTTTAAGGGAACAGGGTTGCCACTGCAAGGGTGGATGTAAAAACAATAAATGTGTATGTCGCGCCAGCAAACAAATTTGCAATTTGAAATGCCATGGATCACTCTCATGCCAGAATAAAAATAATTAATTAAAAAATTTAATTTAATTATTCTTTAATTTATAATTATTTTTAAAATTGTTGTTAATTTTTATTATTTATTTTAATAAATGATTATAAGACATTCTAACACAATGCATGCAACACACGTAAGTGTCACTTGCCAGTTGACTGTCTTGCTGTTCCTTATAGTATTTATTCTATATATCATCATTGTCCAATCCTTTTTGGTCAATAACGTCATTGACCGGCCAAAGACGTAAATATTACAACCAGATGAAAATATTTACATCATTGTCCACCCCTAACGGGCGTTGACGTCACTGGCCGGACAATGACGTTAATGGCCAACATAAATAGGAATTGACGTCATTGTCCGGCCATTGACGTCAACACCCGATTTACATCATTGACCGTAACATATACATGAAACAGAGAGGGTACTGTTGTTACTATTTGAATTTTATCTTGGTCAATATTAACGATCCCAATTGTAGCTATATCAACAGTAGTTAACATCAGTAGCGCACCCGTTCCCGCTTTTAACATCCAGTGCCGTACCGATATCCGGATAATTTGGGGTGAGCCAAAATTATATTTTTTTTTGTCAAGCCATCGTGTCGTGCTTTATAGTATCGTGCGTGATTTAATATTCGTCAGCCAAATTGTTATCATTGGTCAACATTTGAAAAGATTTATTTCTCAGCGAGGAGCGAGGTAGCTCCGTTTTGTATCTCCCTTACAGTAAACATGGTCTAGACCTTTTCGATGTGGCTAGCGAGGCATCTTTGCCTCGCTCGACACATGTCTACTTAATGAAATTCCTATAAAAAAAAATCACCGTCTACACAGCGCGAGGCGTGCCGTGCGTGGCAGCCTCGTAGTGTCTGGACCCACCTTTAGACATTTAATTATAATGCTACTAGCTGGAAAGCCCGTCCACGAACGGGCATCTGGACCCGAATAGTTGAAAACTCGATTGATGTGTAACTCGTCACAGTGGGAGTATCGGGCAGTGATTTAATATATTTTTCAGTTGATAAAAAAATTTTACCAATCAGAGTGTTTATTTTTTCGCCAAAAAAATTACACGCCCGCCGTAGCAGGAGGAGGAGGAGCAGCGTACTGGAATTTATATTGTCATGTTCCAAAATTCCTCATAAATTTTGAAGTTGTATTTTTGGATAAATTTGTTAATTTATAGAAATTAGTTATTTTTGAAATTTTGTATTTTGCTAGTTTTCCCGCCAACTAATTAAGGTGGTAGGAGTGAGCGGTGAAAACTGGGCTTTTTGCCAAAATGGCCGCTGGATGCGGAACGTAGAATTTTAGTCTCTTAAGTTTATCGGAGTTTAGTATTTTGAAAAGTTTTATTTGAGAATAAATTAATTAATATTTTTGAGTAAGTGATTTTTAATCATTTGTAATTTGATTATCCCAGTTTGGACAAGGTTTGGATAACTAGGAAAAGGAAGGATAAGTTTGTTAATTGGAGATTGAATTTGGAGATAAGAGAAAATAAATTGGATAATTAAAATTAAGCTTTAATAATTGGTATTTTATGGTGAAATTTGAAAATTCAAGATTAAATTTGAAGGCAGCGTAAATTAAATTGTTATCGTTCGCGTATGGTCAAGTTATCTTTCAATTTGTCTTTCCATTTTAAACTTTACCTGATTCCTAAATTTTGGACTAAATACATTACATATCAATATATTAAGATTATCTGGTTACACTTGAAAAATATACCTTGATTAGAATATTGATAATTCAAAAAAATCCCACATAAAGCCCGCAATAAAATATCGGATTGTCGGCTAATTATTTTGTAAGTTGGTAAATCTATGTTAATTATAACGTGCTTATGATTTTGTATACTATTATTGTAGTGAAATTATTGTAAAAGACATAAAACACTTCAATAGTATATAAAACATTAGTTAAATTAAGCATTAAAACATTAAAACATTAAGCAAATGCAATCAAAACAAGTTTTTCGTGCATTGCTATGCAACGATGCCTTTGTATTTACAATACAACTTATCGATCTAAAAAGGAGGTCTTGTTATTATTACTATTGATAATAGCTCTTAAATTTGAAACATGCTGATGGACTGACGTTGTATAGAAGTATAGAAGCTTAAAAGGTATGCGAAAAAATGTTGAAAACAATAAATTGAAAACAAAAATAACATATAGAGTTAACTTCAAAATTTACAATCTTAAACTTACTTTTTATTTCACCACATGAAACAGCACAGACCGTTATAACGGATAATAAAAAAATGTATTTATGCATAGTTTACTTTTGAATTTTTGTTTTATTTTCCACAATACAGGGCTTTTTATACCAAACATATTATCGGTAGATAAGAATTTTATTAATAGGTCAATTGATATATTTTTGCAGTTTAATTAGGGATTTCCATAATAATAATCTACATACATTTTTTTTACCGTAATTTAAATGTACTTCCTTTGCAGAACTATTGATGGACCTTCTATAATAGTATATTAAGAAACTAGTTTTATAAGTGGCGTTTTTAACGCACGCAATCCGTTTAGAAAACGAGCCGCGTAGCGGGGAGTTACTTCTAAAGGATAAGTGCGATAAAACGTCTTATAAAAAGAGTTTCTTATACTATTTTTTCTATTTTGCACTTTATAAGCCCTAAAAATATTTAAAATGTGCATTTTATTAAATAATAGTAAATTTGAATTTTTTTTGTATTTTTGTGATAGTTGGTAACAAAAAATTTTCAGGTTAAGAGATCGCATAAAAGTTTAAATAAACGAAATTATACTTGCAGTTTACAATTTTCTTTATTATTATTAATTATTTTATTGACAATTAACATTACTTTGCATCAATTTATAGGTTTATAATATTATAATATAGTGACAACATTAGTTTTAATTTTCACTGACGTTTAGTTACCAACTCTTTAAAACAAAAAATTGCGTTTCGAAAAATTGTCCATTTCGATACGCGACTGGGTTTCGAAAAATTGTCCATTTCGATACGCGACTGGGTTTCGAAATAACTTTGTTTTAGACGCAAAATAGAAAAATTTCTTTTTCAAATTGTTTACCTAACAACAAATAAAAGAGCACAACCAATTATTTACACACCACCAAACACTATACTAATTCAAATCCTAATAAGCAAAAAAAAATTATTATAGCATTCATCGGCAAATTTAATTTAAGTAAAATCTTACAATGACCAACAAGCAAAACTATAACAAATGCTTTTTCATGAATGACGTCAAAATCTATAAATTTATTTTAATTTTATACATAATAGATATAAATGGTAAATGCTTACTTGAAAAAAAATATTAACATTTAAGAGTGAAGTAGAGTGAAGTAGTAACACAATAAACAAATAATAACAAATTGGCGGGGGAACAATAATGACGCTTGATAAAAGTGAGTACTACCTACGAATGTTCACATTTAGGCCGAAAGTACTAATATTGCAACTATTCAGGGATACCAATACGTGGGAATCGAGGTTCAATTAACCTATTAAGTTCAATTAACTTATCTAAGTTGATCTTAGATCACCGGTGAACTTGTGGTTAGTAGAATTGACGTTCACTGAAATTTGGTACAACTGGCCCTAAAAGTGATTGTGGTAAAATGAAAATATTTAAATTTCAAAAATTTTGGATATGTAAAATTTTAAAAGTTGGTATTCCGAAAAGAGGATAAGAAAGGTAGACACTTCCGATAGCAAGAGTGAGGCGAATGGATATCCGAGTATTCTTGAGAGTAAATTAAAGAGTGAATCATTAAAGTCAGATTTTGGATAGTAGTATTTAAGTTGATTAGAATAATATTCGCGGAAAAATTATAAAATTTATTGTTCGGTTTTTATCTAAGATTTTGGAATAATTTCTTTTTCTATTTATCTCATAATTAGCCAAGAATATAATATACATCTTGAATTTTGTATATCTCATAAGAAATTGTGGAACAACTAAAAATAAAATGAGTACATACAGGGTCAAATAATTAAAAATTACTTTATAACAAAATTTGAAATCCGGGAGGGGGAGGGGAATTTACCGAAATGTCATTATTAGAAATATTGAAATATTTTGAAAGCAAAATTGATATAAACGAAAATAAAGAAGCTACAAACACGAACAAACAAGCTACAAACGATTAAACTCTTTTGGATCCAAAATTTAAAATGGGGGGGCTGGCGCAATGCTCATTTTAGATATTTCAAAATATATGAAAAACTAAATGGGTTCAAACGAAAATTAGGAAGGTACAAACAGGTACAAACAAGGTTCAAACGATTTCGATAGACTATTTTAGATCCAAAATAGCTGGCGAAATACACCTCAAGAAAAGGATGCAAGACAGTAATTCAATCTGATTGGCTCTTGCCGGTTTTTACCTAAGCAAGAGACAAGAATCTCTCTCTGAACGCCGCACCGCTTAATACTTCAGTTACACGGCAAGGACTGCAGCTGCTAAATTAAATTAGGGAAGACCTAATTGCAACATTCAACATTAATGTAGTTATGTCTATTTTAAATTACGGAAAAAACATGCGTGTAAATATTATGGAAATTCCTAATTAAACTGCAAAAAAAAAATATCACTTGACCTGTTAATCAAATTCTTATCTGTCGTTAATTTGTTTAGTATAAAAAGCCTTGTGTTGCAAAATTAAAAAATTAATTCGAAAGAACACTATGCATAAATACGTTTTTTTATTTTCCGTTTTAACGGTCTGTGCTGTTTCATGTGGTGAAATCAAATGTAAGTTTAAGCTTGAAAATTTTGAAATTTTGTCTATTTGCTATTTTTGTTTTCAATTTATTGTTTTCAACATTTCTTGGAATACCTTTCAGGCTTATATACAACGTCCGTCCGTCCGCATGTCTCAAAATTAAGAACTGTTATCAGCTTAACGAACTAGATATTGAAGCATGCAGACGAACGGACGGATAGACACATACGAATGTTTTCTATACTATTGAAGTGTTTTATGTGTTTTATAATAATTTCACTCCAATAGTATAAAAAATATAAGCACGTTATAATTAACATAATTTACCAATTTGCAAAATAATTATCCGGCAATCTGATATTTTAATGCGGGGTTCATTTGGAATTTTTCTGAATTATCAATATTATAATCTATATTTTTCAAGTTTAACCAGAAAATAGCAGTGTAAACGCCTAAGAATTGCAGTCGTCCGAGTTCTATCTTGTTCTTATTTTTACTCTCTGTAATAATTGATGCCTGTTTTTCAGTACTGGATCCTAGCTTACCGGAAACGACAATAGAACAATGCATAAATTGTGTATGCTACGCAAAAACTGGGCAGTGGGATATCGACCTGTGTGGTCCTCAATTCATAACACTTAGTTTTTGGAAAAATGTCCCAACTGAAAAAAACAAGAATTGCATTTTGAATGCCATCAAAAGTTATACCGAACAATTTGGACCAATGGTATGAAATAATAAATTATATTGGAAGCGTTCAATTTTCTAACTTCTGATTTTTTACCTTAGAATTGCAATTTTGATGGAATTCCTACCGCAGTCTTCAATCAAGTCCATTCCTGTCTATCCAATGTAATCCAAGAAACAAGCGGAGGTAGATATAAGCGCAGCATACATCCAGGTAATACAAATATAAATCTCAATCTTAATCAACACTCGAATGGGGACGGTAGTCTAGCAAAACAAAAACTACAAATTAATATTAATCCCCATTAAAGTTAAACAAAAATAGATAAATAATATGTAAAAGTGACAGACAAGCACTTAAGTTTAGTATCTAATATTTAAAAATATGTAATTATATTTCCGAAGTAACCAGTTTTTTTTTGTAAAAAGAATTTGTATTTGTTTGTTTTTTATTTTTAAAATAATAAATAAAATAAATATTAAATACTTAATAAAATAAATAAAAAAGATATTTTTGAGTTTGTATAATTTTTACTATTAATATACAGCCTCCGCGCTCCGTTTGGTCTATAACAGTATAGGTATGACTAGTAGCGGCGGTTCTACCATAGGAGCTGCATAGCTGCAGAACCGCCAAAAATAAGAATGAAGTGTACCATAAGTAATTATTACTTATTAAGTTATTAGTATACGTAATCACCATATTTCAGATTATTTCAATAATTGAAGAATAATCAGTTTGGGTTTAAAAGTCAAATAAGTTCTATAATAATTAATACATATCCGGTACGCTTTCTAAATCACTGTTTAACAACAATAGCAGAGCTGCATATTCTCGTGAACATGAAATCCGTGATGCTATGCACATATTCGTTAGGCGACGGGAGCTATCGGAAAGAATCGTATACCCGGATTCATTTACATTACAGATCGAGCTGCGTTGTATGCAGATCTACGTTCCGTATTTTGTGATTTAAATTTTATTATGAATCTGATTTATGAAAACAATTAAGTGAGTTAATTTTTGTTCATTAATTATTGTTCAACAACAAATAAGCAATAAACTACAATAGTTTACTATATTGGTAATATAGTGTAATTTGAAAATTTAGTACTAATTTAAATTTTACTAAGTTTCTTATACAAATACTATTATCAAAATAGAAGTAAAATTATTTTTTGCAGATCCTAACTATGTATATTAGAAAATCGAATTCAAATTACGTTTAATTATTAATATTAGTATAATTTAAATTTATCTTGTTTTTTCAACTCCCGATGTATAGATTACAAGGTTGCATAATACAACTACTATGGTACTACCGTTCTGCTCATAATGCAGCGCTGGGTTACCTAACTACAGTTACTCATGATGAAATCAGGACACTCCTATGTTACCAATGCTAATTGCCTGTTTTGAAGACGTATTTTGGCATATAAAAATCGATTTTACAACAAAACTTTCTAGACATTTTTTGTTACAAATTTCATTGTCTTCAATTTTGTTTACATACATTTTTTTATTTTGTTATTATTTTTTATTTTGACAGCGGCTTAAAGAAGACTCGGAAAATACGAATAATGTTCTCTCTTCTCTTGTTTAACCGAGTCTTGTTTAAGCCACTATAAGTCAGAAATGTATAAACAAAATTGAAGGCAATGAAATTTGCAACAAAAAACGTCGAAAAAGTTTTAGCTGCAAAATGTTTTTTGTCGTTTTTTATCCAAAAACGGCTTCAAAATCGGAAATTTGCATTGTTAACATAGGATAGGAGCGTCCGGATTTCATTATGAGTACATCATGAGTGCATTATAAGTACACTGCACATAAAATAAATGCTTATGAATTTACAACTAAATGCAGAAAAAATAAAATGGAATATTACCAATATTTTTAACACAACTTCACTCGTAAGCCGTACTTAATAAAATTATTAATTACAAAATTATTTTTTGAGATTGCCATTTTAGTGATACCGTGTCTATTTTTTATAATGCAGAACACCCAAAAATATTTCTCACGAGCCGCCACTGATGACTAGATTTATATGTGGTGCCGTAACCGGAAAGCCGATATAGTTCTTAAAAATATTTGTAAAAACATTGTTAACAATAATTCGTTCAATAAACTGATTAAATGAATTTATTTAAAATTGTTGCAATTAAAAAAAATATTAAAAATTAAATCAATATTATTCTAATGAAAAAATTACATTGCAATGTAAATAAATTATAATTAAAAACTCATTCAAACTTTCAGCTATCTTGACCCTCTAGTGCAGTGCTTCTCAAATGTATTCGTCTGGCGGCACCCTAAAGTCATTAAAAAAAATTCAATCCCTTTATTTTCTTGAAGAAAAAAAAGCGAAGATGTGACGGCCTTCAATTTAACCATCAGCAATAATTTTTTTTTAAATTAATCCATTCCCTAATTTATTAAAAGTCGTTTCTTCCAAAAATTGATTCTTCAGAATCGCTCCAAAAACTCGTCCAAAAATTGTCCAAAAATTCAAAATCATTTATTCATAACATTAAATAATCTCAAATCAATAATCTCAATTAGAGACGTAAATTCAAACTAAATCAGCGGAAACTTCCGCAAAACACGTCCGCTCACCTTGACGGGCCCGGCAAAAAGCATTCTTAAATCAAAATTTTCGTGCCAACTTACAATTTGTTGGCGCGAACAATTATTCATAATATTCACTACCCTAATAAGTTATTTATAAAATCAAAATTCAATTTCCAAAAGTAAAAATTAAAATATTCACCAAATCAAAAATCATACAGAAAAACTCCAAAATTCAAAAACTTGGATTTTGAAACACGACAATATATTTTCATAAATTGATGCTTTAAAAAGTGATTTTTTACGCCTCTATCAGGGAAGTGTTCAATTGCATATTTCAAATGTGGCGTGAAAAGCTGGTTTTCTCGCCTAGCGTTTGAAAGAAAGCAGTGATTATTTTATAAGATGTTGGCATTCTTGGTTATATTTTGTACGTCAAATTGAATTTAAATTAAATAAGTATTACATTTCATAAATAACTCGTATTTGTGCCAGTATCGAGGTTCAGATTTTTCTGGCAATAAATTACCAATAATCCATTCTGCCGCTTCTGTAATGTGTACTGGTGTATTTCATTATCACAGTCGCAATTTTATAATACGATACAAAATAATTAAATTTAAACGTCAAATTTTTAATTCAAATGTGTTATACCAACAACAACAAAATATCCCTAATACTAAATATTTCAAAAAATAATTAAAGTTTATGTAACAAATTATAGAAGTCGGCGTAAAAAATTACGTTTATCATGCGGCAGGAAACTGTTTTCCGAGTACTCGTAAATACGGGCTTCGGCTAATCCGCCTCAGCCTGTAAAAAACTCGTACTGGGAAAAATTCAGTTTCAAGCCTTATGATAAAAATAACTATTTAACATTTAATTATTATGATTTTTCACGACTTAAAAATAATATGTAATGAGAAAAAATAAAAAACTAAAAGGCAAACATTATATTTTATTTATTAAATTATAACAGGAAAAATGCATTTGTGACAAAATAATTTTTTCTTATTTTTAATTTTTATTTTATTTATTTTTACGTTCTGATTCAATGTATGGTAAAGGACCAATTTCCTCTTCGTGAGTTGTGCCTTCTGCGGAAAGGTTTTGAAAACCTTCGGAAAAGATCGGGCACCCTTCAGGTATGTTTTTAGCGAGTAAGCGTTCATCAAAACGAACGCTTCATCAGAGCGACCGTAACCACGACAAATTACGGATTCACCCTTAAAACTAGTTTTACGTTTGTCTAAATAAAAACTGTTGATAAAATACTAGTTCAACGGCAAATACGGTTACACGTGCCGGTAACAAAATACCCGTGTAGAAATCGTGGCTTTAATTGCTCTTTTCTCGAAAACTAATGAATAATCCGCAATACTTTTTTTTAATGCTCAGAAAATTGTCCTCTTTCCAGTGGTGTGTAGGAAAAAGTTAAATTTGTGGGCTCATTTAAGTGACAGATCCCCTTATTGTAACATTTAAATAAACATTTACTGCCATAGTAACTGTGTAAGTTGACTTACATCATTTTCATTGTAAATAAAACGGCTGATGTACAAGGTCTACCAATAAGAGTGATAGAACTTTTGATAGGTATTGCGGCCAATTTATAAATGACATTGATGTCTGTCATATTGTATTTTGTTCAGTAAGGCTCACCATTCCATCATGTCAAGACTGACTCCGCAAGAACGTTTGCAAATCGTAAAAATATATTACCAAAGTGGGAGCTCTATTCGAGCTACCGAGAATATCCGTTACTGGGCTAAACAAATCAACTGATGGTCCGAGAGAGTGACTTGCATCAAAAAACAGTTACTGTTTGGTGAGATTTGTGATCTGGAGGCATCATTGGACCTTACTTCTTTGAAAATGAGCAGTGAGAAGCTATCGGATGTTAGCAAACTTTGTGTGGCCACAATTGGATGAAATGGATCTGGGAGAGATGTGGTTTCAACACTTGGTTTCTTACCGGGTCATCCTCATCCCTTCTATTAATAAAGTTGTGTGTGGTATTAATCAGTTCACTTCTAATTTGGTTCTTTTTTATTTTAGGTAGAGAGGTTAAATTCAGAGTGCTCTCAACTTCTGCGAGGAAGATATGTATAGGAAAATCTCGTATCGTAAGTGTTGTCGAGAATTTAGGGCCCAATGAGATAGTTTTGGCTACTATTTCCGGTAACTGGGTGTTAGTGAGATTTAAAACCCAGGTCTCATCTCCTAAAATGTCAACCTGTCGTTGTAGGTGGATTAACACTTGGTACTTCCTAGACATTCTTCCCCTCACATCAATAAATAATTCTTTTATTGCCTTTGTTATTTGCATTTTTAATAGCTTTACTGTTTTCGCTCACTCTCGGGGCGCTACGCGCCGTTTTGATGAACGCTTACTCGCTAAAAACATACCTGAAGGGTGCCCGAATCTTTTCCGAAGATAAAACGTTCGTGACGATGTTCGCGTTTAGCGGAATCTCTTGCGCGTCGCGGCCGAATTGCTTCCAGTCGGTTTGAAATTTAGGGCGGGGTGGGAAAAGTGGCAGTTGAAGACTGTCCACTTCTGTTAGGATTGGGAGATGGTCGGAGCTTAATTTGTTTAACGTTTCGATACCGCGGATTATAACGTTTTTAGATAGGGTTAGGTCGATGGTTGAGGAATTGAAGTTAGCGGCAGCTGGGTGGTAGGTGACTTTTTCCGGGTAGGAGAGAAGGATGGGGTTGGCTTTTACGAAGGTGTGAAGGGTGGTGCCGTTCGTGTTCGATGTTTCGTTGTTCCAGTCCGGGTGGCGCGCGTTAAAGTCTCCCCCAATTACGACGTTGCTACCGAGGAGTAAAAGTTGGTTGAGTTCGTTTGCGTCGAGCGGTTTCGAAGGCGAGTTGTAAAAATTTACTACCGTTAAGTAGTATTTTTTTAAGTATATTTCTATATACTATAAGATATTCTATATCTATATTTCTATATTCTATAAGTAGAATTTGGAAGGCTTGCGTATCCGCGATCGCGGTGTTAGTTTGAACGATTGACGCGTTTAGTGCGGTGGAAATGTAGGTGATGAATCCGCCGGCGGAGTTGGTCTTGGGATCGTTTATTGCGGAGTAGGTGGGGTGTTTTAGAGGGGCTCGTTTGTTGAGCTTTGTCTCCTGGATGAAGATGATGTCGGGTTTTATTTGGGTGGTTATAGGAGGTGGAGTTCGTCGAAGCGGTTTTTTAGGCCGTTCGCGTTCCAGGAAATTATTTTGATTTTGTTTTGGAGAGGATTTAGTTTATGGGTCATATTTGGCCGCGATTTCCGATAGTACTTGTAGCTTGGGCATCATGTCGGTGGCTCCCGCTAGCCTTGCTTTCAATTCCCGCACGATAGTGATCATTAAAGAAATGTTGAAGATTTCGTTTAACTCGCGTATTTCCGCGAATAAAGTTTTTAGATCATTGGCGCTTTGATTTGCTGCTGCGTTGGCCGGTGCTTCGCGCGTTGGGATTGGTCGTTCGATGGGCGGGGTTAGGTTGCGCGTGTAATTATGCACGCTCGTAACTGGTGGTGCCGGTGCACTTTGTCGCGTAGGTAAAGACGGAAAATTTTGTGACTGGCAGTTAAAATGAGGTTGATGAACTGCGTTATGCTGAGGACTGACTCTACTGAATTGCTGGGTTTATGTACTTACCCTTTCCGCGTAAGTTTTGTAGGCTGGGCAATCTTTAAAGTTGGCTGCATGGTTGCCCCTGCAATTGCATCATCGAACTTGGTCATCTTTGGTTGTCCTTGGGCATTCGTTTGTCAAGTGCTTTTCCATGCACTTGACGCATCTGGGGATCATGTTGCAATTGTTGCTGCCGTGTCCGTAGTTTTGACATCGGTGGCATTGGGTCCGGGTGTTCCTTTTGACGTATTGCTGCCAGCGTACGATTGATGATTGGATTGCTCTAACTTTGGCGATCTCCTGGATTTGCGTCTCGGCCGGAAACTGTAAAAGAAAAGAGCCTGAGTTAGTACCTAGTTTGGTTTTCAGATTTAGGATTGAGGAGGGAGTGAGTTGGTGTGTTGCGAGTTCATCGCGGATCATTTTCTTGTCCAAGTAGGGCGATCCTTTCAGGACGATTTTCACCGTCCGTTCTTCTTGTGGGGTGAAGGTGTACCCCGGTGCACCGTTTTTGAACTCTGGAACTTTGGTATGTCGGTGATGGGATGGGTGAGGATGATTGGGGGGGGGTTGACCTATACGGGTCTCCTCGCAGCCGCCGATACGTTGGCTGCGGGGGTTTTAATCATCGGTGGTGGCCTCGTCTTCCTGCGGACCTCGGTCCACTGGTCCTCTTGATTTTCTGGTAGGGTGGCCAGAAGTCCGTATTTATTAAATACGGTCGTCGGATTTGTTGGCGTCGGGGTGAAGCTTATGGCCGCCAGGCCTTGGGACGTCTCCGTGACATCCATGTTGTCCATCTCTGTTGGTTCAGGTTGATCTTGTGTTGCCTTGGTGTGGTTTTTTGAGTTTGCTAGAATTTCTTCTAACCGCTTCTGGAAAACTGCGTCCTCGGATGCAGCTGACAATTTGTATTTGCTCTTTTTAATGGCACTTGCACTCTTAGCCGTCAGAAAGGCTTTTGTCAGAATGGAAAAGTTTTTATCTTTAAACTTGTTATGGCTAAGACGATCGCTTTGCGCATTCATGGGGGTTCCGTCTCGTACGAAAATTTCAAATTTTGATTTTTGGGTAGATTACAATAGCTACGTACTTTTCCTTAACATACGTTAATACGTATTAGAGAAAATAAAAAGTTCAATTCGTGGGATCAATTCCCTGATGCTGTATATTACTGGAAAAAGTATACAAACTCAAAAATAATTTTTTTTAAATTATTTCTTATTAAATAATATTATTTAATATTTTTTATAATTTATTATATTAAAAATGAAAAATACACAAGCACAACTTCTTTCTATTATATAACCACGAAAAAGTATTTTAACTTATATCAAATCCCGAGCGAAGCCGGGTATCCCGCTAGTAAAAAATAAAATATAAAAGTGCCGCAAGTTATGCGATGGCTACATAGCCGTTTTTTTTTAATTGGTTTCAGTGTCCACCCTATTGATTGGAGTGGCCAAAACACCTCAAATATATTTTTTTAAATAAATATTAGTAAACTTAAATGCTTAGCTGTCTCTTTTGCACAGGTTGATTGACATTGCCACGTGCTAGTTACCTGATTTTTGATTAATTTTAACAACTTTTACCAACGTTAACTTGTAGTTTTTGATTTGCATTATTACCGTACCCATTCGCGTGTTGATTCAAATGAAGATTTATATGTTGATTACCATAGTATATGCTGCGCTTGTTTCTTCCATTGGATAGACAGGAATGGACTTGATTGAAGATTATGGTGGGATTTCTATCAAAATTGCAATTCTAAGGTAAAAAATCAGAAGTTAGAAAACTGAACACTTCCAATATAATTTATTATTTCTTACCAATGCTCCAAAGTGATAGGTACCATAACTTTCGATGGCATTTAAAATGCAATTCTTGTGTTTTTCAATTGGGACATTTTTCCAAAAACTAAGTGTTATGGATTGAGGACCACACAGGTCGGTATCCCACTGCCCAGTTTTTGCATAGCATACACACGTAGCATATACACGTTCCATTGTCGTGTCCGGTAAGCTAGGATCCAGTACTGAAAAACAACATATATTTGTCAGAGTTCCCGACAAGGAATTGATCAAAAAGTTCCTGCTTAAAATCCCTGTTTACTAGTAGTATGGCATCAATTATTACGGATAGTAAAAATAAGAAGAAGTTGAAACTCGGACGACCGCAATTCTTAGGCTTTTATACTGCTATTTCTTTTTAAACTTGAAAAATATAGATTATAATATTGATAATACAGAAAAAGTCTAAATGAAGCCCGCATTAAAATATCGGTTGTCGAATAATTACTTTGTAGGTTGGTAAATCTAGGTTAATTATAACGTGCTTTATACTATTGGAGTAGAATTAGTGTAAAACACTTCAATCGTATAGAACACATTAGTACGTGTCCGTCCGTACGTTTGTTCGTATGCTTCAGATTCTAATTCGTTAAGCGATTATTAAATCCTTCTTAATTTTGAAACATGCGGACGGACTGACGTTGGATAGAAGTCTAAAAGGTATGCCAAGAACTGTTGAAACAATAAGTAGAAGATAAAAATAATAAATAGAGATTATTTCAAAATTTTCAATTTTAACTTACTTTTTATTTCACCACATGAAACAGCACAGACCGTTATAACGGATAATAAAAAAATGTATTTATGCATAGTTTTCCTTTGAATTTTTATTTTATTTTGCAACACAAGACTTTTTATACTAAACATATTATCGATAGATAAGAATTTGATTTACAGGTCAGTGATTTTATCAGTTTAATTACGAATTTCAATAATAATATTTACACACATGGTTTTTCCGTAATTGAAAATCAACAAAAATGTTGCAATCAGTTGTCATGTAACTTAAGTATTGCGTTGCTTAAACAATTGAATATAGGATTGATAAACTCATATCAAAACATCAAAATCAAGGAAATCATTAATAAGTTAAAAATAATAAGTAAAAAAATAGTATAAGTTGAGTATTTGTGGATATTTAGATATGTATCCTTTTTTAATATAAATTTTAAACAAAGTAATTAATTACTATCTTTGATTACTGACATTGTTGGGGTCGCAGAAAGTCAGCAAGAAAATTTAGAGGTCTTGTCGTAAAACGGTTGAGAACCGCTGGCCTACGTCACCCGCACCATAATAACGAATCGATTGACAGCTCACTTATAAAATTGGAATAAGTAGTTTAGGGGCTACAATGGAACATAGTAATGTTATAACCATATACATACATACACACATACAAGGGTAGTCCCAGAAGTACCCGGCTTGATGCATAGATGGCGGTAGTACTTTGAAAAAAGTTACGATGGTATGAAGTACCAACAGTATAAAGCTAAAGTTTGAAGTTTTAAGGCGATGCGTTGTTTGGTATTTTTTTGACAGCCATCAATAGTGAACGCTCTGTGATAATTTGTAAATATGGAAAACATTGGTCATCGCTATGTGATATACTTTATATAATAATACTTTCATTTAAAAGGTCTAAGTCCAACAAATATTAAAGCTGAACTCACGGACGGATTACTGTCAGTTAATTAACAACACGAATCGGGCTTCGATTTTTTTTCTATTGGAAAGAGGACAATTTTCTGAGCATTTTGAGACCGCACTTGAGTGTGGATTATCCAGTAGTTTTCGAGAAAACGGCATTTGAAAATCAAAATTTTACATGCATTTTAGATAGGGAATTCATTAACACGAAAGTTCTATTGACGGTGCGTGCGTTCTGATATAGTCTTAGTGTTGGCAGTCAGACGCGATTGTGACCCGGTCGGGAGCACACCGACCGTTGCTAACGAGTTTCACCCCTTTCGAGTTGCACCTTTGGCGAGGTGGTGCGACCTAGAGGGATGTTTTTAGCGAGTCAGACCGGAGCGGAGGGTAGCGGAGCGTCGGTTTTGACAAACGCAACCAAGGCACTCGAGATTCTAACCTAAAAACAAGTTCTGCGTTTATTTTTTAAATTATTGCATAATGTTGCGTAATACACCCGATGTACATCCGACAATGTCACAATCGCGTCTGACTGCCAACACTAAGACTATATCAGAACGCACGCACCGTCAATAGAACTTTTATGTTAAAGATTTCCCTATCTAAAATGCATGTAAAATTTTGATTTTCAAATGCCGTTTTCTCGAAAACTAATGGATAATCCGCATTTTTTCTTTTTTTATTATACACAGAAGATTGTCCTCTTTCCTATAGTGTAGGTGTAGAGGCCCAATTCGTGGGATGAGTTCCCTGACAGTTCCCTACATTCTTTATAATTCTTTATAATAACTTGAATATATATTTTATTTTACTTAAGTTTAAAAATTACGTTTAGAAAAACAACATTTTTACCATTTTTGAATATTTTGTATGAGATTAAAGAATTTTTATCAAATAATTAATGGCGGATTTTACTTTATTAACTAAATAGTCAAATTTTCATCGCTTTACGACCAAAAAAGTAAAATTGACTTATAAGGTTTATTTATTGGCAATTTTAACTTACGAATTGGTTATAGCTATTTACAGTCGTGCTGCAGAAAGTTGAACATTGCGGTTGAGTAAGCTAAGCGATTAGCGAGTTCTGATAACTTCCGAAACAGCAATGGAACTTTCTGAGCGAGTCACTGTATCTAGCTTTACGTTCAAGACAGGTCCTTTCCAAAATAAAAACATAAACTGATAACAAAAATTACACTTTTAAAATAAACATTAACTTTTTTAGAACGGGTTGGAATATAATATAAGTCCCAGCATTTTATCTTATCTTATCAACATCCGCCGTAGCAAGATAGTAGGTCACGATTCCTTTATATGCAATATCACGTAACCATTATATACACTATCATAACCGCTTATATGCAAGTTTATTACAAACATTGCTGCAAAGTATCATTTTCCAGCGATAAAAACTGCCCGATATGCTATACTTTCGATAGTCTTGTACGTGAAATTATTTACATAAAAGTAAAATTATTGGTAAAACAGACTTAAATTATACCTATAATAAGATTTGGGGAATTTGAAGGATCGGTAAGATAACTTTAGGACTAACAAATTCAAAACTAGTGTCGTTATCTCGTGACGTTCCTGGTTGGGGATCATTCTCGGGAGTCTTCTCTTTTACAAAATGATCATTAACATGAACACTTCTCTCTTGATGTTGAGTTTCTGCTGCTGAATTACTGGATTCCATATTTCTATGTCAGTTGTGACTGAAGGCAAGAAATCTGCGTCAGAGAAAACGTTATGTCAACGGGCCACACGCCTGTTTTTTTAAAACCATTTATTGCTGTAAGCATTGTAGCTGCTCTAAGATATGCAGCACTAAATAAAGCAGTAATTTGGTGCAATGTTACAACACTTCCTGGATGTGTTCGAAGCCATTTCTTTACTTCGTCATAATAAGCACTAAGAGGCATCATAAATGAAACATCTAGTGCCTGAATGCGGTTAGTGCAATGGGAAGGAAAGCATAGTATGATAACTCCATTATCCCTTGCATAATTAATAACTTCTAGATTTTTTGTATGTGACGTGTGCCCGTCAAGCAAAAGTAATACCGGCGAATCTTTAGAAGCTTTTGAATATTTCACAAACTTCTTAAACCATGAAAAGAATAACGTCTTGTCGATCCACTCTTTATCATTTAATTCGACCCAACCTCCAGGCACAATACTATCTAGAAACTCCTGACGCATTCTTTTCCGTGGGAAAATTTACATAGGAAAAACAAATTTCGGCAGTGACATTTTCACCTCTTTCGCCCGATGTAAGTGCACCAACTTGGCGTTTTCCTTTTCGTGCTAGAATTTTCGAAACTCCTTTTGGAATCACCGAAATGCCAGTTTTATCTACATTATAAATATTTTGGCTTGTTAAATGATACTTTTCTACGGTTTCTTCTAAAAGCTTAAAAAACTGTGACACAACCACTTTATTGAAACCCATAGCTCGTGCACCTGATGTGGCGTCAGATTTTCTAATGGACACTTATGTCGGTTTAAGAAACCTTGTATCCACCCTTTTCCAGTAATTTTATTTTTTTTTGTTAAATGGATGGTCAAGCTTATTTAATTGGGCTAGCTGAAACGCAATATGTCTGCATTCAATCATGGTCATGCTAAATAATCTAGCCTCCATATCTTTCAGATAAGTGGCCAATTCTTCCTCTTGTTCCACACTAAAAACTGGCTTTCTGCTACCCAAAACTTTTGTAACAGCGCAAGTTTCATTATTTCGTTGCTTTTTCACGTGACGTTCTAAGGTACTTGAAGGAACAGCAAACAAAAGTGATGCTCGACGATATCCCATTTCACCACATTTTACAGCATTTTCTGCCTCTTGCATGGTAGCTATTGACCAATTTTGTCTATTGGATTATCTTATGTATTTACCCACCATCTAAAAACAACACTAATCTTAATTCAGATTAAATGTTATACAGAAAGGGCAAAATAGGGTACCCCATTTTACCCTATCTTTCGCTACCCCGTTTTTCCCGAACAGCAGATATTTTAAACAACCTCGATTTTTTTTATTTAAAATTTACTTATTATTTATCAAGATTATGATAATAGCTTAAAAGTGTACTTTTCTGTTCGTAAAAATAATATTGTACAATAAACTAATTTACTACTACTTACATCGAGTTAAATTTAGATGAATGTTAGAGCGTGGAATAAAAATATGCACATGCACTCTTTATCACGATTACATAGAAACTGCAGATATCAATTAAATTACGAGGAGTAGCAACGTCTGTGATAAGGTAATTTTTTCACCTTTGTGCATAGATGGCACAAAGAGTTTAAAAAATATTCAAGTACCCCCTTTTAGGTGCCTACCCCGTTTTACCCGTCTGTCCAAGGTGGCCGAGAAATTCGCTTTTTTTGTTCGACGCAAATCTTAAAACCAAATAAATTCTAAGAAATTCTGAAAACACGATCAAAAAGCCTATGTTTAAAACTACAAAATGAGTGATTTTGGTAAAAAAAAATTGTCAAAAAAATTTTTTTTTTTTAATTTTCTTCCAATATTATTTCATCCTTAAATTTTTAAAACCTAAATTTGGATTGTAGTTGTAGCGTAAACTTGAAAGAACGCTTTTTGATAAAGTAAATATCTTAAAATTATCAATTTTTTGAGTTTTGTGTCGAATGGAAAAGTCTTTTGTATTTACTAATAATGCATGTGTGTAGGCAACCAACAATGTTTATTGCATTCTCATAATCAAAGCTGTTTAGCATAATTATCTTTGCAACATATGCGTTTTTTCGCCAAGAGTAATAGCTATTTATGTCATGAGTACATAATTTAGGTCTTTATCGGACGAAGCCCAGTTTATGGCAGAGCGAGCTTGCGAGCGAGGCCAATAAATAGGCTGAGTCCAAAAAGCTTAATTATGTGCAAATGACATACATAGCTTTATGTTCGACTGCACCGTAGAAAATTTTCTTTTATATTTTTCTACTTTGACATTTAGGTAATAAAAATTGTATAATTTCGAAGAGTGCTTTTTCTATTGCTCCTGGTTTACATAAGTAGTTTATTAATTTGGATTAAAATTATGTGAAAAAATGGAAGAAATCGTTGAAATTGCTTTAAAAGCTAACTTTTGTAATCTATTATAATCAAAGTAATAATTAATGTAATCGTTTTTAAATTAAATTAAATAAAATAAAATATTAATTTTGACGTATATTTCATTGACATTGACAGGGGGCCGTTTTACTTTATAAATAAAGCAAAACGGCCTAGTACCATAAAATGTTATCTTATGGTCGCTAAGTGATATTGTAATGATGTTATTATCATACAGTCGGACATAAAAATATTAACGTACGAGTCAAATTTCAATCGCATCAAAACATTAGTTTGTTTTAATTTAGCAATCCTATTGTTTTTTTAATTGTACCTTCTTCATGTGTTTAATAATGTCACATTTGATTAATTTTATAATTTGAAAATTTCTACTAAAATAATAATATCTAATCATTAATTTAAAAAAAAACTTTTTTTTAAATATAATTGACACCTGAAGATATACGCATCGCTGCGCCGCCGCCGTATGAAACATATACAGTGAATAACGAAAAGTTTCGCCCACTCCTTTGTTAACAATGTAAATTGCCGGTTTTGAAGCCGTTTTTTAGCATATAAAAGTCCATTTTACAGCAAAACCTTCTTAACATTTTTTGTTGCAAATTTCATTATCTTCAATTTTGTTTCTATACACTTTTTTATTTTAGGACACGCTTTTTGACTGGCAGCGGCTTAAACAAGACTCGGTAAAAAGAAATAGCTATTTATGCAATAAGTTCCAAATTCTTGATTTTCGCACCAGACGTAAAGTTTGCCCAACGAGCGTAGCGAGTACAATATTTTTTATAATTTCATAAAAAAACCTCGAAAAAATAATTCAAAATTGTGACAGTTTATATAATTTCCTTTTATATTAAATCTGTCGGTGTCAAAATAATTAAATAATTAAAAAATATCTAGTGGTTTACTAGGGTTTACTAGACTGGTTGCTTAACAAATTAAACAATTGATTGTCGTTGTTAGTAAATAATTGCTTTCCTGGTGCGAGCAATATTTGGTATAACTAGAAATATACGTAAAATATAGCTAAGATGAGTGACTCAGAAAGTATCCCATCAGACATATGTGGAAAGATCTATTGAAAGAAAAAAAAAGATAGCGATGAAAATTTTTGGGAAAGAGGAAAATCTTCATAATAAAGTGAAAATAGGTGAATCCTCAGACAAAGAAAGCACGAATAATGCAATAATCAATGTGTCTTCAGAAACTTTGACCACAACAGAAAAGAATGTTACATCAGCATTGTATTCGCGCATTCAAATAACAAATTTAAAAGATGGCATTATAAATATAATATAAATAATAAAATTTTGAAATTCTATTATGCAAATTAATTTATAATAAATTTATTTTGTTACCAGTGCAAAAATATGACTAATTTTCGCAATAGTGCCAAAATAACTGACATTTTGAAATTGAAATGACAAATGAAATATCATCATTATGATATGAAATTATAAAAAAAATATTATTATCTATATCTCGGAAACGGTGCGACAAAATAAAAAAATTAATAAGCATACAGTGGCGGCAATCTAAAATGCCCGGTGCATTTTATTCGCAATATACCTGTTACAATCGGCTTAATTTTAAGGATGGTAATTTTTTGTAAAATACAATGACATACACTATTATGAGGTAACCCTTCTTAACCATTTAGTGTACAAAATGCATCAGTTTAGTTTAATAAATCTTAGAAATATAAAAAAAATCGTAGGTAGAAAGAATTTAACAGAAACTGAAAAACAGAAAATTTTAGTTTTACATGGTGAAAATAGGAGTTTTTCCTATATTAGTGAGAAAGTTGGGTATGACAGACATACTGTAAGCAGTTTTTTTTTTAAATATGCCATTAGGGCAGTACAAAACCACTTGACAGAGGGAATTCGAAAAGAAAAACAACCAAATCACAAAATCGTAAGCTTTGCAAAATGGCATTGAAAGATCGCTTCAAATCTCGAAGACAATTAAAAAAACAGTTAAAAGATGACCTTGGCGTAAATATTAGCAAAAAAATTTTACGTAATCGTTTAGCTGAATTCAGATTACGCGCTTAGGCTGCTGTCAAGAAACCGCGTTTTTCAAAAAAATCGAAACAAAGACGGTTACAATTTGCCAAAAAATATCAAAATTGGTCGGTATGTGATTGGAAAAGGGTCATCAGTAGATGTACAACCTCACTTCAACGATCAAGAATTTTAAAAAAATTTTCTAAGTCCACAACACTGAGAACTGCGCATGCACCAATTCCGCGCAATAAAGTATCATATATTTTAATTATGAGGGTTATTAATTATCCACTAATTATATAAAATACATAAGATTATATTTTAACTGAGATGGTTATTAATTTATAATTATTTAATTACATTACGTATTATTTAAAATAAGTTGTTATCCGTCTTATATAAAATATACTGTTTTTAAAATTAAAATTTCATTATAATTATTTTGATCGCCTACGGGTGTAGACATTAGTGACATTCCATTATTGTAAAATTGCAGTCAAAATCAATTAGTATCGTTTCTACTTTCTATTATATTTATCATAAGGTATACCTCATTATGTAAATACCGTTTCTAAAATTGTTTTTAATATTTAAATCCATTAAAAATCATTCACAAAAACTATCCCGCACTAATTAGGTATCTAGTATTCATATATAATGTATTGAAATTTGGATAATTTACATCACTTCATTTTACTAGTACCAACGGTAACTTGTTTTTTACAATTTAATTGCAAGAAAAATTAAAATGGAGAATAAAGCGGGTTTGAAAACTTTGAAGCGTGTTGCTGAGGCAATTGAACCAAGTAAGTTTTACTTATAATAAATTACTTTTTAAATAAACGGGTTAGGGTTAGGTTATCGTCCATAGAAACTAACCTATGGATGATAACCTAACCCTCAACAGTATAAAAAATTTTTTTAATATTATGATTTACATTAATTTTACATTATTTTTATAGATTGTACTTCAAATAAAAAAACCATGGAAACGATGCGATCACTGAAGATCATTTACGAGACTAAGTACGCATTAAACAAATCCGAGTCCAAATTTATATCTGTTGGGATTGATGTAGAAAATTGGATACTAATTCTTAGAATCAGTGGATCAAATGGAGTCGGTATCCATATATCTGGTGAGGACTGGGAAATCCTTACGAATGATATAAATACAACCAAGATTGACCACTTTTTTAAAAATGGTCATATGGAGTCTATAGAAATGAATGGTAGCGGATTGACAGTAACAGGCCGACAATTTAATAAGATAAACATACTTACATTTAAAAATATTGAAAATTTTTATATATCCATGGCAGAAATTTCGGTAAGAAGATTGTTCGAAATTTCATCATTAGTCAACTTAAGGAAGGCTGAAATTGAAGAGCTTGAGATAAGAGATTACTATACGGACGTACTATTTGCTTGTATTCAATTAGGAGGAGATGCTTTCCAGAATTTTAAGGATGTTGCAAGATCTCTAGGACAATATCGTGGTATAAATTTATATTGTATGACAGAACTATTTTATATGTATCCCGAAACAATCATAGAAAATTTATCTGAGTTAGTTGTTGATAAATTATAGTATTATGTAATATAATAATAATAATAATAATAATAAATATTTTAAGAACGATGTTAGTTTAATTCAAAATTCCATCAATCTTCACTACACCCACTTAAGATATAAATTAGTAAGTTTATATCTACTTTATCATTACTATTTTGGAAAGCAGCTGATGCATACATCAAAATGCATTCGACTATAATAATTTTTTCATTAGTTCTAATTTTAAATAATACTTTATACGTATCACCATCTACAAGCACGGAAAATATTGAGATGAATAGTTTGGATAATCTTAATGGAACACTATGCTTAAAGTGCCCTCCGATGGAATATATAAAAAATATAAATGAGTCAACCTTCTTCTACCGCTTAACTGAAACGCAAATATTTTTATTTTGCATGTTACGATTTATTAACAGCAACTCAACCGGAGAATCCATATGTAAATTAATACTGGCGAGCGAAAATTTATTTACTGAAGAGTTTTTACACAACGATAATTGGACGTCTACAAGCATGGCTCAAGTTTTACCGCCGTCTATTTTATCATTATTGATAATTATATATTACTTGCATTATTATTATTATAGGAAAAATAAAACAGAATTATTATTATAGATAGAAATAAAAAAAATTTTTAAATCTTGATTTGTTTATTTATTTCGATTACAAAAAAAAAGTTACAAAATAAAAAAAATTCTTTTATACAAAGGTAACCAATCCGGAAATTGGATCATACTCATAAACAGAATCATGTAAAATTAATACATATGCAGAGGTGTCAGCAGGAAAATTCACATTGCTTTCTATTTCCAATTTTAAACTTAATACAGGTTCGTGAACCATTTCGTTTTGCTTTGAAACATCTAAAACAAAAATCGGTCCTTGACCGAACTGCTTAAAATCTAATAATGGTTCACAAAACTGCTTATTTAAAAACTTCTTTTGAAATGATACATAATCATCATAGGCCAACACGTATCTACATTTAGAAAAATCATTATTTCTTTTCTCGTATGGACTCCGATTCTGATTAATGAAAGCTGTAACGTCTGATATTCCACACTGTGAGAAAGTACTTGCATCAGAAGCTTGATTGTTTCGTTTACCCGTTTGAAATGCAATAAAAATCCATCGAGGTCTTCGGGACCCTACAGAATTTTGAACAGCCCAAATTGCTAAGTTAGATGTGGTAGGTAGAGAAGGATACTGATATAGACTTCTTCCATGAAAACCAATTTTTACTGTTTTTTGTTGTTTCAAGCGATTATATATCTCCAATTTTGCAGAATCGCTAGGGGTAATATGTGGTACACGCCAATTAATTTTTGAAATTTTTATTGTTACAGCGGTTTCACCATTATAACAATCGGTATCAGAATTCGAACGAATTAAAATCAGTTCTTGACGCATGTTTATAATATCACGTGTATAATCACATGCAAACCCTAATATATGATTTAATGGTATTACGGCACTAAAGGTCCTCTCAGTTGTATTGAATATTTGAGATTCTTCATCTAAAACGTACCATCCGGCAGAGCCCAAACCTTTTGATTCTATAGGAGTGTACCGACATTGACCATAAATTGATGTCGCTATACCAGGTGTTCTACAACTATCGATCACAACATCACCAAGCTGATAACGTATTTCCTCAAATAAAAATAGTGGATCGCTGAGTTTAAAAGTCTGTGTAGGATCTGTAGGTGTAACTATTCCTTCAATATAAATCTTACTATCATAAGTGGCAGTAATCAAATCACCCTTCTCAAGAATAAGTCTGACCTCATCAGAGTTAGCGAATGCGTTCACAGTATAAGGATGGTATGTATGCGTGGAATTGCCGATTACTAAGTCTGAATAAGATACGTCAGCGAATATATTTCGAAGGGCGTGCTCTTCCTGCATTATTATAATATTTATTTATTACGCGATATCCTAAACTTTCCAAGAACCTTATCTGAATAGATGTGAGTACTTTAACATTCGAAGGTGTAATGTCCATTAAAGTATTACCAGCATTATTTATACTGTTATTGAGGTTTAACCCCATTCTGTTTTAACTCTAAGCGTATAGTTAAAGATTCGTCACCAAAATCTACTGCTTCTCCGAGCTGATCCACTAACCTTAGGGTGATGTTATGAATAGTATTTATGGTAACAGGTAAATATATAATGTTTGTAGGTTCTCTGCATAATCTATATCCGGGTTCCACCGATAGGTCAAATTCAAATATTGTATGTGCTAGATTATTATTACGAAATGCTCCTGCAGTTATATTACAATCCACGTGGATGTTTGTGGCCTTCATAATTTGAACATTTAAATCAGATTCATGCTTAACACCTGATTTTAATTTCTTTTTAGAAAAACCTAGCATACGACCTATATTATCAGGCTTTGTAAAATCAATTTCGAAATGTGAAAATATTTCACATTTTAATGTATTATTATTAGCCCATAAGTTGAATCCGTCACTCAAGATAGATTTCAGATAACCATTTAATTCGTTTATTTCGTAAGCACCCGATGGTATGGTGATGACTTTTTCATTATAATAAAACTTGTTATTTCCATCATAGATATTTCTTATGGAATTACAACCGTAGAAACCTATTAACCCTAAGACGTGGTCAATTTTAGGATTTAATTGAATTGGGGGAAAGTAATCCACACTAAGTGAATTACCCACACCCGTCAGAGTAAACGTCTGGCTCATTATTAAAGATTTTTATTGATGACCAAGTATTTATTCATTTTTATACAAAAATTTTAAGCATAAATGACCACATATAATGGTATTAAATTTTTGTTCACGTACATAATTATATTTTATTTTACAATTGTTAAAGTATTTAATAACTTCTTGAGGAGGTCTCAGATTACCAAAACTATCATAATATATTACATTATTATATTTCTTCTTATATGCAACCCAATGAGTGCCATGTCCACTCATAACATCCAAGTTTATTATACCACATTCGAAAAGTTTTGGAGTAGAGGGTAAGGTATCTCTCATGAAGATGCCTCGGAAATTAGGAATATTGATGGTATATTTTCTTAAATCCACATCGGTTAGAGCTCTCCGAGGCAACCCATTTAGTTTTTTGAATACGGTTTTAAAAATAATGCACTACCGCTTTTGTATGGCTTCAAATATATAGCTTCACCCTTTTTACCCATTACGATCGCCTCCATCATTTTGTTATGCCGACCGCTTTCTTCAAGTTGTTGTTTTGCCTCCTTAGCATTATTAATAGCTTTAGCTATTCCACTAGCGCCACCTGCTAATGCTCCAGCTGCACTAAGACCGGCAAAGAGTGGTATCAAAAATGGTAGAATTCCACCTTGTTTAGGTATGGGGATTATTCGAGGTATTTTAATATTTCGTTTACCTCCTAATTTTTTAACTGCACGCTTGGCCGCCGTTAAAGCATTTTTAATAATATTATTATTACATTTAGATTTATCAAGTTCTTGGGATATATTTTTTAAAATTCCTTTTCCAAGTATTATTTTACGCTTGTTTCCATATCCCATACCAAGCTTTCTTTTAGCTTCCATCGTATTTAGCACCGTCCACGCTGCAACTTTTTCACATAGCTTGGCGTCCTTAGACTTAACTCGTCCCCACGCACTCTCTTCTAATTCACGATCGGCTTGATGTCTATCTTGTAAGTCTTTACGTTGTGAATATTGATTGATTCCAGGATCACCTCTAGCTAAACGTTTTTGTAATTTAGTTCCTGGACCGCAATATTGATAACCGGGTATATGAAGCTCTACTGGTAATTTATTTATTATGGTGTTAACCAAACCTTCACCTTGGTGGGTAAGCATTTAATGAGATAGTTGTTGACTATTTTTAGGTATTTATATAAGCTTGAACGTATATTTAATTTATTATATTCCGAGATGAGGTTTATTAAACAACGTGAAACTCTTCCGGTTAACAATCATGACCTTAAAAAAAGTTATTCAAGAAAACATGGTGCTTTATTACCTGATTCAATTAGATGTATTATAGCAGGCAGTTCAGGATGTGGTAAAACAAATACGCTCATCAGCCTTATAGAAGAACCTAATGGTTTGAAATTTAAAAACGTATATATCTTTTCAAAATCTCTACATCAGCCCAAATATGAATACTTAAAAAAAGTTCTCGAACCTATAAAGGGATTAGGATACTTTACTTTTTCACAACATGAAGATATTATACCTGTAAGTGAGGCAAAACCTCATTCAATTATGGTGTTTGATGACGTCGTTACTGATAAGAGTGCTAGTGTTCGAGATTATTTCTGTATGGGTAGGCATAATTTAATCGATTCCTTCTATCTCAGTCAAACTTATTCAAAAATACCTAAACAGTTAATACGTGATAATTCAAACTTAATTATACTATTTAAACAAGATATTTTGAATTTAAAGCATGCGTATGACGATCACATCGGAACGGATTTATCATTTAATCAATTTAAAACGATATGTGCCGAATGTTGGAAAGAACCTCACGGTTTTATCGTGATAGATACAGAGTCTGATATAAATAATGGTAGATATAGAAAAGGATTTGATTCGTATATAAGTCTTGAGTGAATAGTACGTACCTTACATAACTCGCAACCACTTCCTAGCGTGTACACGTATCCCAATTCGTTATACAAGTATTATTATTATATAATTTAATTTTTCACTAAAATGGACTCCGATGAAATTGAACTGACTAAAAAAATTATTAGAGCACGTAAATCTGTAAAACGTAAGTACCTTGAAATTCAACGTGGTCAAGTAGCTATTCAAAGAATTTCGGAAGAGAAATATAAACGTATTGTGGATCCTATTAAAGAACTAACAACTTTAAAGAAAAAATCCAAACGTTTAAAAGTTGAAAAAAATCTTCACAAACCAAAATTTACCATTAATTCTTCACATATACCTGTTCTAAAAAATTATATCAAAAGTCCTCAAAGCGAGCAGGAGGACGTCATAAGTAACTCAAGTGATCAAGATGAAGAAGGTGATGATGAATCTGTTATGAATAAGAATATCAAAAGTCCTAAAAGCGGGCATGATGATGTCATAAGTAAAGCAAGTGATCAAGATGACGATGATAGTGATGAATATAATGAAGCTGCTAACACAAGCATTATTGAACGATTACATACTCGATATACTGATATGGCTATACATGATACCAAAAATTTGATGGATCATCTGTATGGAGTTTATTTTGATCCTGATACGGCGGTTTGGAAGATTGGAAACGCTGAAATTAACTTTGATCAAAATTCGGATAATTTTAATATTAATAATAAAGTATATGACGGTACTGAGGGATTATACGAATTAATTTTTAAAAAATCTCCTAAAAATTATACTAATAATGATTTACAACAATATAAGCAAATTTTAATACAGACCAATGCTTATAAAAGGGGTTATTATCATAAAAATCCAATACTTGGTACTCGCGATGCCAAGTATACGAAAATAATAAAGGGTTTATTTAGCAAGAGGGGTGGGGATTTAGCGCCTAAGCATAAGTTGTTAAATGATAATAAAATTGATTATACTTATTGGGATAACCCTTCGGAACTTGTGGAACGGCTCATGCTTCTACATGCATCTCAACAAGCTGGAAATAATAGTCATGACAACGAAATTATCAGTATCTTGGAAGAGCTAGTAGAGGCTAAAATTATAATATAAATATAAAGTTTCCTAGTTTTAATGTCCAGTTTAAACATGAACATTGATATATTCGGTCGCAGTAAAATACGTCCAAAAGAGGGACCCAAAGGTGATAAAGGTATCGGATTTAAACTTACTAGGGATCGTAACTATGATATGCAAAATAAAAGAGTAACAAATTTAGCAAGCGGAGTTGAAGAATTCGATGCTGTTAATAAACAATATGTGGATACAATAGTACTGTATATTCAGTCTCTAAAACAACGTGTTGATGCTATTGAGAGAAAATCTGAAAATACTTTTGAGGATGTAAAAAAATTTGATCAATGGGTGTTGGACCATAATACTGCTGATGATGCAAGAGAAGTTGTTTTTGATAAATATCAACAGTCTATTGAGAGAGATTTTAAAGAATTTAAAAACGCTTGTAATACTAGACTGGATGGTTTTAAGAAGACAATTGATCAATCAATTGGTTTTAGGAGTATAGTTGATAGTTATATCGGCAATAACGCACGAAATTCATAACATTTCTCCAAATAATGTCGAAACGTGCAATTGTAGATGAAATTCATAGAAGTGCTAGAAAAAACTTTCCCCGTAGAAGCGTAATAATTAGAGGTTTTGATGATCTCTGGCAGGCAGATTTAGCCGAATTTATACCATATTCCAAATATAATAGTGGTTATAAATATATTCTATTAGTTATCGATTGTTATTCTAAATTTCTATGGACATACCCCCTAAAATCTAAAACTGGCATAGAAGTCACGAATGCAATGTCTTCAATTCTTACGAATGGACGAAAACCTAAAAACTTACAAACCGATGAAGGAAAGGAGTTTTATAATAAAAAATTTGCTGCAGTTATGAAAAGTAATTATATAAATCATTACTCTACATTTAGTACTAAAAAAGCTTCAATTGTTGAGCGCGTTATACGAACATTAAAAAATATTTTATACAAAGAGTTTAGTTATCGAGCTGAATATAAATGGGTTGATATATTAGCTTCTGTTACTGCTGATTATAATCATCGTAAGCACAGAACAATTAAGATGCGTCCTTGTGATGTAAAATCCTCCACGAAGTTAGAGGTCTACAATATAAATAAAAAAATTGGAAAAATAAAATTTAATAATGGTGATTATGTACGAATTTCAAAGTATAAATCTGTCTTCGATAAAGGTTACAATGCAAATTGGACTGCAGAATTGTTTAAAATTGTTCGGGTTAATCTAGGAAGTCCTACTACTTACAACATTGAAGATCTTAACGGAAATCCTATTAAAGGCATGTTTTATACGGAAGAGCTTCAAACTACAGCTTACCCTGATACTTTCTTAATTGAAAAAGTGTTACGTAAACAGGGTGACCAGCTATATGTTAAGTGGATGGGGTATGAAAAACCTACATGGATATCTAAATACTCAATTCAAAAATAATTATTATACTTAGTGTGTATATACCTTATATATAGATATAAGATTTTGAATAAAAAACTTTTAATTATTTATATATTTATTTATTTATTAATTTATAATGCCCCCATGCTAATGTGTCGGATGTGTGAGGCATCAAGAATCGTTTATCATCATCGGCACTTAAGGCAATTTTTGTTTGAGAGATACTATGAACATTATGATTTACAGATCTTATACTATTTTGTTTCCTTAAAATAACCTTATTTAACAATAAGGTTAACATTAAACAATCTAAATAATCATTAAAACAAATTTGGTTCTTAACAATATAGTTTTTAACACCTTTAGCTTTCACCAGTTGAAATGTTTGTATCTCCACCTTTGCATGTTCTAAAAGAATTTTCATCGTCCAATTCCGATGGCGTCGAATGAAAGGAAATGGAAGATTCTGACCATGATTCTTCACTGGTATCGCTATCGTAACTAATTTCAGGTTGAGAAACTGGTACAAAACTCTCAGGTTGATACGTGGTTTCGAAGTTCTCTCGGTTGCTTTCCTAGTAATAGAAATTTTCAAATGAACATAAATTTATTCGGTTTTGTGCTTTGTAGAAGTCAGTATTTATAGCAAAAAAAATGAATTTACCACTTTAGGTCCAAGTCTAGAAGACCTGAAGAGATAGGGATGAAACTAATTAAAGAGAGAAATTCTACTAAAGGAATTCTTGTAGGAAAAGTGAGTTATCATTTTTTGCCAACATTAAATTTTTACGCTTTTCAATTATCAGAATTTAATTGAAAGTATAACTTACCTTTATTTGGGCCATTCTCGCAATTTCAAATTTTTGACACCTTCTTTTTTCTTCTTTGCTAAAACCCTGGTAATAAATGCCTCTTATTACGTCTTTATGAGAAGTTGCTAGTAGAGGGTTGTAGGTAGGGTAATCACTTTAAAAATTAAATTATTAAAGGAAAACGCAATTTAGGTGTGACATAGCCTAGATTGGCAGTAGGCATATCTAAAACTAGCTTTTCAAATAACTTACATCATCCCAATTTTCCGTATCATCATTCGGAACGATGTGACATATTGGTCGTTCCGGTACTAGGGAAGAAGTATCCAGAAATTCAACTTCTACTTCCAGTTCTCGTTCACGCTCACGTTCACGTTCTTTTAAGATCTCATCCTGATGACACCTGGCCACATGGAACGGTAATTTGGAACGTTTTACTGCCGATGGGCAATACTTGCAAGGAATGGTTGTTTGGTTATAGTTAGCCAAGTCTATGTTATTCATGGGCCTAAAGTAATTTTTTTAAATTAATATGTAAAAGTTAATATAATTACCATAACTTACATTTTTTTAAATAATCATTAAAACACCACGAGTATAAAAGAACTGATATAATTTTTTCAAACAATGCATTATATATGAATACTAGATACCTTATTAGTGCGAGATAGTTCTTGTAAATGATTTTTAAATGGATTTAAATATTAAAAACAATTTTAGAAACGGTATTTACATAATGAGGTATACCTTATGATAAATATAATAGAAAGTAGAAACGATACTAATTGATTTTGACTGCAATTTTACAATAATGGAATGTCACTAATGTCTACACCCGTAGGCGATCAAAATAATTATAATGAAATTTTAATTTTAAAAACAGTATATTTTATATAAGACGGATAATAACTTATTATAAATAATACGTAATGTAATTAAATAATTATAAATTAATAACCATCTCAGTTAAAATATAATCTGGGAACTGTCAGTCAATCATCACCAAGAATTGAGCCTCGACACCTACACTATAGGAAAGAGGACAATTTTCTGTGTATAATAAAAAAAGAAATTTTGCGGATTATCCATTAGTTTTCGAGAAAACGGCTTATGAAAATCAAAATTTTATATGCATTTTAGATAGGGAAATCATTAACATAAAAGTTCTATTGACGGTGCGTGCGTTCTGATATAGTCTTAGTGTTGGCAGTCAGACGCGATTGTGACATTGTGGGATGTACATCGGGTGTATTACGCAACATTATGCAATAATTATAAAAATATTTTTAGGTTAGAATCTCGAGTGCCTTGGTTGCGTTCGTCAAAACGGCGCGTAGCGCCCGGAGCGGAGGGGACCGGAGCGGAGGGTAGCGGAAACTCGCTAAAAACATCCCTCTAGGTCGCACCACCACGCCAAAGGTGCAACTCGAAAGGGGTGAAACTCGTAAGGTGTGAAACTCGTTAGCAACGGTGGGTGTGCTCCCGCCGGGTCACGATTGCGTCTGACTGCCAACACTTTGACTATATCAGAACGCACGCACCGTCACTAGAACTCGGGAGCGGATCAATTCCCTATGTAAAATGCATGTAAAATTTTGATTTTCAAATGCCGTTTTCTCGAAAACTACTGGATAATCCTCATCGAAGTGCGGTCTCAAAATGCTCAGAAAATTGTCCTCTTTCTAATAGAAAAAAAATCAAAGTGAAACGGTTGGGGTTGATTAACTGACAGTAACCCTATTATCAGCATAACGAACTAGAATTTTTTGAAGCATGCGGACAGACGGACATGTACAAGCGTTTTCTATATTATTGAAGTGCTTTATGTGATTTACAATAATTTCACACCAATACACAGTGGGTCGAAAACACGAAAAAGTTGCCAAAAATCAGATTTTGATTTTAATGACTTAAAACTAGCATAAATAACACGGGAAAATTAATTAAAAAATTTTAAATTAACAGGGATGATTTAGAGGGGTGTTTTTTATACGAGTGGTTATTAAAATATGATTTTAATTTTAATGACTTAAAGTTGGCTCACATAATACAGAAAAATTAATAAATAAAATAAAAACTAAAGAGGGTTGATTTTAGAGGGTGGTTTTTGTATACGGCCAGCAAAAAGATTTTCTTTCGCATTAATTATGTTAAACAACATTGATGCAATACAGTAACAGTAAAAACAAAATTGAGACCCCATGGGTGTGCTCTGTGTTCCAAGGGATGGTTTTTGATAAAGTTATTGCAAGTTTGAATTTTAATTTATTTTAAAAAGATTGAATTGCAGGGTGCTTTTTAGAGGATATTTTTAGTTTAAATAATGATTTTTATCACTTCTACGCTATCACTTGTACCTAAATCACAGACGTTTTCATTCAAATTGAAAAATTAAGTTTAATGAATAAAACATGTTTTAATAAGTACCTATAATATATATAATGTATAGTTATTAACAAATGTAGTTATAATCAAAGTGAAATATTATCAAAATCTTGTTAAGTTAAAAATATTGAAAATCTTACTGTTAAAAAGCACTAAGTTGATAGCCTGCGACATCTAATATATATTATATGTTTCGAATTTATGAATCTCGTCAGGCAGACCTAGAAAATCAAAATTAAAATCAACCCGGACAGTATGAACTCAATACAAAATACAAGTCAAATATATTTGACATTTATAATTAAAAAGTCCTACTACTTGATTCCAAAATTAGGTGAAAAAATGTAAAAAATATAATTTGGAAAAATCTAAACAAAGCCAAAAAAACAATAAAAACAATTTTTTTCCATTTTTTATTACCAATTTTTGGCATTAAATAGTAGGGTTTCATTAAAACAATTATTGTGTGGATTAGCCTTTACATTTCAACTAAGCTCGCATCCCTGAGATTTTGGAATTGGGTCTTTTACGCCATGATATTGTTTTTTTGGCTTTGTTTAGATTTTTCCAAATTATATTTTTTACATTTTTTCAACTAATTTTGGAATCAAGTAGTAGGAATTTTTAATTATAAATGTCAAATATATTTGACTTGTATTTTGTATTGAGTTCATACTGTCCGGGTTGATTTTAATTTTGATTTTCTAGGTCTGCCTGACGAGATTCATAAATTCGAAACATATAATATATATTAGATGTCGCAGACTATCAACTTAGTGCTTTTTAACAGTAAGATTTTCAATATTTTTAACTTAACAAGATTTTGATAATATTTCACTTTGATTATACCTACATTATATACATAAATTGCAATATAGTACGAAAAAAATCACACTTTAAGCAAACGAAGCGAAGTCTTCATCATCGCTCCCCTCGTCAAATGAAGAAGTTTCCAATTCCGTGTCGCTCGATGTAGTTGGTTCTTGTGGTGGTTCTGGTTCCTCCAGTAAACATAATACTTCTGGCGGTATAGACGAACTCTTTTTTGACGGCAATTGTGTCAAGGAAGAAATTAGTGGGTCCGACGTAATAAGTAATCTATTCAACAAATCTTGGTTTCCGGCTACTCTAGAAATTTTTCGAGTATGCAGTTCTCTAAATTTTTTTAAATCTTTGTTTCGGGATTCCTGTGCATCTTCCGATAGTTGCCCAATTGGTAGTATTGCCTCCTGAATAATTATTGGGCCATGCATAAGTATTTTGTGAACGGAGACTGGCATGAAATACCAATTGTACTTTGCCACGTACAATCGAGCAGTTTCTATGGCATAGTCGCGAAAAGCTTCAACATTTACGGCAAATCCGCAGGATAGTGTACGTAGTATCACCCCAAATCTTTTAATTAATGATTCATCTATTCCTGTTATAGATGCAGATAAGGCGGTATTAGTAAAAAATCTTCTGGCTGTGTTCCCGTCATTGGTGGTTCCACTGCCGCCACTTTTTGGTATGTCTACCAGCAACCCGGTTTTTTCTCTAAACTCTTTCTGAATTTCTTTTTTCCTTGCTTTTAAAATAGCCTGCTTCTGTATCCCACGAACTTGCCAAGTTTTTAAGTCCAGTCGATAGGAAATATGGAGAAGGCATTCAAAGAACCTTATCCATGCATGCAGCGATGATAAACCAAATTTTACAGCATTTTCATCTACTGGTTTTTTAAGAAGCATGTCAATTTTGTTCATTTCGTTTGGTGTTGCTTTACAGAGATAGCATGTTTGTGCTGACTTCATTTTTGTAATTGCATTACATACCTTCCCATTAATCATAGTCATTACACAAACATATGAAATGAAAACCTCTTGACCATCAACTTGACATTGTGTAGGTATAAGTTGTCCAATTTGCCTCTCTACATAATCTGCTTCGTTTTGAATTAATTCTGCAGATTCCTTTTTGAATTGGAACCTAATTGGTCTGCATAATCTAGTAGAAGAAGGCCTTTGGTTTTGCCATATTATTTTTTTTCCTTCGGGATTGTCAACATATAGTTGGAGTGGAACAAGCGATGTTAAAAATAGATCTCCGTCCCCAAGACCAGACTCCGAAAATAGTTGTTTGTACTAGGAGTGCCCTGTACTTCCATCGCAACCCCATTTAATTGAAAGCACTAAATCATTTGCAGATAGGCTCAATATAACCTCCTTTTGCATTTCCACTGTTGTTGCTGTATGGTCTAGCAGGGCCTGTAACCGAATTTCGGCTGAAGTTTCGGTTACAATTTTAGCCTCCTTCTGGGGATAGCAACGGGATTTAGCATCTCGAATTTTTTGGTAGGAAGGATAAATGTCAGCATTATTTTTCTTTGCGGCTAGCCGATGGACCATATATTGGTGTTTGGTGTTTTTAGCCTGTATCATTATTGAAAGCGCTTCATCAGGTGTGAATGAAACAGGTCGCTTAGATTTCTGGCTTATTTCCCAAGCTTTCCGCATTTTATCTGCTCTAGATGGAGTAGTTAAAACCGCTTCTGAAACCACTTTTGCAGCAGAATCTCTTCCCTCTTGTTTAAGGCTTTTGCTTGCAGCTGAACTGAGCTCTTCAGCTTCAAAGGTTTTTGCCAAATTTTCAACTTTCCTTCTCTTGCTCCTCGAACTACTGTCAGTAAATGGTACTTTTGGACGTCCACGAGTTCCACAACCAGAATAGGATGTTCCTGTGGATGTTCCTGGCTGTGGGTCGTCCTCGATTTCAAACTCAAAAGGTTGACTAAGCCAATCAGCATGTTTTTCTAAAAACCTATCTACTTTTCTTGCACATGAATCTAATTTTGAATAAAGTTTGTAACAAAACCGTGTGTTCTTCCATTTTAGACGTGATATCGCCGTTGCATCTTGTAGCTTGAAATGCTTTAACAAATAATTATATAAATGTGCTTTTTGGCACACATGTTTTTCACCAACTTTTTCTTGTAAAACATCAAAGAGTTGCCGCCTGGTCAACATCTTGATTGATATCTGCAAAGACTACAATTAGTAAGTAGTACATAAATTGGCAAAAGTAAAATGCTTCTTAAAAATGAAGCAATCTAAAACTTTCAGTACTTACTACATAAAATGGAGAAAGAAATAAATAAAATGCATGTTAAATTAAAGCTATTTTCTAAATTTTGCCACTTTAACCCTTTGAGGACAAAATTAACATTTTTTAAAATACATTAAACAGTACGGTTACTTCACCAAACCGTACAAATGTGGTTACTTCAGCTAACCACTTGTCCTCAAAGGGTTAATTATTTATTATCTCAATTCATATTTTCATTACTTCTTTGTTATTTACGTACCTCAATATTTCTAGGAACTGGACAAATTTAGTTCTAAAGAGAACTGATTTTTTCTCACACTTGAAAACAAAGCAACTAACGAATTACAAAAAACACACAAAATTCAAACGATCTTAACACACCAAAAACTGAAGAAGGAATAACTCAAAAAGTTGTTACGAATATTTTGTTATTTAAAAAATAAATATACTTGTTTATGTAAATACAATTCAATACGTACTAGGTATAACAACAAAGCTGGATACATAAATTTTAGTTAAAATTTATTACTCCTAATGTAAACTTTCTCACGAGCCCGGGACGTAAACAACCCTTCTGTTGGTCACTTGTCGGATGCGTGATCAATGCATGATTTATTAGTGATGTTGAATCCTTTTACTTTCAACGGAAACAATTAAATAATATATAAACCGTCACTCCAAATTTTCCAAATACCGTTCCACACTTCGACAGTGATTGTATTTTAATGCGTTGAATATAATCATAATTATGCGACACGTAGCGCGTCGCCGTCGCGTTGTTCAAAATCGCGAATTATTTAAAAACGCACTTGAATGCACAAACAATTTTTACATAGTTTGTTTGAGAAATGTCTAATGTATTTTTTGCGTATTTTTTCAAAACGGGAAATTGCGGGAAATTGTTTATAAGTCCACACAAAGTTGGAGAATTATTTGAGATTTTCTATTGAGCAGCTCCCGGAATGAAATAATGTATTTAATTATTGCACCATTGTATTGTCTAAAAATTTTTTTATTCGAAAGTACATACTTCAAAACAATTTTTCTATTAAATACCAATTTAAACTCGAAGCTGAAATCTGGACAATAAGTCGTCAAAACTTGGTGTTGCATGGAGCGAAATACTACTCAAATCAGCGATTAATAGAAGGTGATTTTTGCATCGCTCTAACAAGCAGAAATATTTTTCAATTCACTTGAGATTCGAGAAAAAGGTGCACTGATGTTTTCTCTAAAGATATACTAAATTTTGTGGCAATACTGTTAAGTTGACAAAAATGTATTTTTGGCCACTTTTCCGAGCGTCTGACCCACTGTGCAATAGTATCTGCTTATACTAATGCTGCGTTCTATTTACCAAAAAACTAACTTTAACTTAGATTAAAATCTAAGTAGAGGGGGAAAAAATCTAAGTTCGAACTTAGCATTTTCGTGATTATAACCTTACATTTAATTACAAAATAATTTAATTCATAAACCACATAAAATAGATAACTCAAATAAACAATGACATAACCACATAAAACCGCCAAGCTAGACAAACTTAGGAACTAAGGTTGATTTTTAGTTACCTTACGAAACAAGCAAAAAAACTAACTTCCCCTCAAATGCTAAGTTGGTAAATAGAACGCCATTTTACCTAACTTTAACTTAGATGAACTTAGATCACACTGACTTAGATTATCTTAGATTAACTTAGTTTTTTGGTAAATAGAACGCACCATAAATCTCGTAAAAACATAAGCACCTTATAATTAAAATAGATTTACCAATTTACAAAGTAATTATCCGACAATCTGATATTTTAAGGCGCGCTTGATTTGCAATTTTCCCAATTTATCATCATGGTAATCTATATTTTTTAAGTTTAACCAGCAAATAGCAGTATAAAAGCCTAAGAATTGCGGTCGTCTTTTACCATCTTGTTCTTATTTTTACTATCAGTATTAATTGTTGCGGTACTATAGTAAACAATATTTTAAAGGTGAACTTCTTGATCAATTTCTTGTCGGGAACTCTGTTGTTGTCAACACCTGAAGAAATACATTATTATAATATGCTGTTTTTCAGTACTGGATCCTAGTTTACCGGAAACGACAATAGAACAATGCATAAATTGCGTATGCTACGCAAAAACTGGACAGTGGGATATCGACCTATGTGGTCCTCGATTTACACTTACATTTTGGAAAAATGTCCCAACTGAAAAAAACAAGAATTGTATTTTGAATGCCATCAAAAGTTATACCGAACAAGTTGGACCAATGGTAAGAAATAATAAATTATTTTGGAAATGTTCGGTCTTCTAACTTCTAATTTTTAACTTTAGAATTGCAATTTTAATGGAATTCCTACCGCAGTCTTCAATCAAGTCCATTCCTGTCTATCCAATATCCAAGAAACAAGCGAAGGTAGATATAAGCGCAGCATACACCCAGGTAATACACATATAAACCTCAATCTTAATCAACACGCGAATGGGAACGGTAATCAAGCAAATCAAAAATTACAAATCAATATTAATCCCCGTTAAAAGTTAATCAAAAATTAGGTAACTAGCACGTGGCAATGCCTATTAATATGTAAAAGTGACATACAAGCACTTACGTTTAGTATTATTTAAATTCCGAATTTTTTATTTATTTCCAAAATAACCAGTACTTTTGTAAGTTTGTAATAAATACTATCGTATATAACTATGGGATACCCGGCTTCGCCCGGGTTTGATATTATGTACATTAGAATACTTTTTCATGTCCATATATATGTAGAAAGAATTTGTATTTTTTTATTATTTATTTTTAAAATAATAAGAAATATTAAATAATAAAATTAATAAAAAAAATTATTTTTGAGTTTGTATAATTTTTACTGTTAATATGCAGTCTCCGTTTTGTCAGTAACAGTATGACTAGATTTATATGTGGTGCCATAACTGACGGGAAACCGATATATTTAGTTCTTAAAAATATTTGTAAAAACTTTGTTTACAATAATTTGTTCAATAAACTGATTAAATGAATTTGTTAACAAAGTTACGATAAAAAAAATAAAATTTTAATCAATATTATAATAGTAGAGCATTACAATGTAAATCTAATTAAAAACTCATTCAAACTTTCAGCTATCTTGACCCTCTAGTGCAGTGGTTCTCATGTGTGTTCGTCTGGCGGCACCCTAAAGTAATTTAAAAAAATTCTCGGCATCCTTATCATTCACTATTTTTTTCAAGAAAAAAAAGCAAAGATGTGAGGGATGAAACATATTGGAAAAAAATAATATAACAATTTATAAATACACAGTGCTTAGAATTGCAATATCTTTTATTTGTTTCTTTATGTTATTTAAAATTGCCGCTAATTTTTCAATGTATCTCGAATATTTTGTACACACCTGTAAATATGTTACGTTTAGCCTTGCATTTTTACCGTATACGCATGTCGATCTCTACCGCTCCAACTTCAGTACACTACTAAATGCCGAAGAGGTTGCACCTATCTATACTCAACTCTAGGTTAAAGAGTTGCTCATTAAACTGCAATCAAGTTTAATTAAAACCAAGTACACTGATAAATATTACCGATTACATTACAATAAAATAACATCAAAGTGAATTGTGTTTCGTCTCTTACCATTTTCGCTACGATTCAAGTAGCAGTTCAAATAGTCTACACAGCCGTCTTGACTATACCGAGGGAACAGTGATTCGAGGATGAACCGAACCTTCAATTAAGCCTTCCCTAACATTTTGGTCCTTCGACAACCGGATTCAAGCCACGACTTGGAAATACAAAAATTTACCAAAGCAACCGCCAGATCGTCATCAAAAAGACATCTCGCAACCCCGCAACAGGTATTTATTAACAAAATCGATCCAGTAAAATATTGACTTCCAAGTGGGTCCATTTGAAGCGAGATTTTGCAATATTTTTTTATATTTTAGCCTCGAACCCAGGCACCAAGTATACCGTTACAAACAGGAAATCACAATAGGAAATTTATATGTAGATTAAATTTAAATTGGTAATAGATTTTGCTATATATTAAAGAAAATCACGTAAACTAGATTTGAAAACGTTCGAGTACGCACTGCTGAAGTCTGGTCGTATGAAACAACTGAGCAACGGGAAGTATCTATTATACCCACGCTATTATGTATATATCACTCTTCTGTTGGTTGTCGCCTCAAAGGTTAATTTTTAAATAACTTTAAAATAAAATAAAATAAAAAGTTTAAAAACTGTAACTCGACTACGGAAAAAATAACTATAATTGAAGAAGAAAAGTTCCAGAACTAAAAAGTGAAAAACAAGCTAAAACATATACGAGTATGCATAATAAAGCTACTGTCAGTTAATGCGCACCACGAATCGAGCCGCGATTTTTTACTATTAGAAAGAGGACAATTTTCTGAGCATTTTAAGACCGCACTTCGATATGGATTAGGCCTTAGACTTCTAGAAAACGGCATTTAAAAATCAAAATTTTACATGCATTTTAGATAGGGAATTGATTCGCTCCTGAGTTCTATTGACGGTGCGTGAGTTCTGATATAGTCTTAGTGTTAGCAGTCAGACGCAATTGTGATACCGTAGGGTACACATCGAGCGTGGCTAGCGAGTTTCACCCCTTACGAGTTTCACCCCTTTCGAGTTGCACCTTTGGCGAGTTTGTGCTACCTAAGGGGATGTTTTTAGCGAGTCAGCGTTCGTCAAAACGGCTCGTAGTTGACGGACAGATCCCGTAATTTTTGTTATCGCTTTATGTTTTTATTTTGGAAAGGACCTGTCTTGAACGTAAAGCCAGATACGGTGACTCGCTGGGAAAGTGAGCAATATATTCTGATATATACAAGCGAGAAGCGAGTTCTGATATATTGCTTACGAACACGAAATGCATAACTTTCACAAGCCCGACCGTAAATAGCTATATTAAACCTGGAAAACTTAACATTTGCACTAACGTCCTCGCTATAAATAAATGACTACTCAGCTGCATGCAAGCGCTCATGAAGAAGTGACAGACCACACTGCGTTATAGGGGCAAATTTGACAACTTTTTTCAAGTCCGCTGACTTGTTTACTGTTTTTACATTTACCATCAGACCAAAGTGATCCGATAGACCATAATTTACTACTTCCACTTCAATGTCCCGCAAGTTAGGAGACACATTGTCAAGACATGAATCATTTCTGGTATTTTGAAAATTCTTTTTATTAGACCAAACGAAGTGAAAAGATTTACTACTTCCAGAGATTTACTATCGTATGTATTAAAGTGGACATTAAAGTTTCCAATAACAACGATGCCATGCCCAACACACCTAAGCCAAACCTGTTCAATATTTTTTAAAAAGATGCAAAAGTCACCCAAGGATGATCTGTATACAACGACAAAGCATACATCTCCCCAGACAAATCCACATACCTCACAATATAGATCCTCGCATAAGCATTTCAAATGTAACATTTTCATAGAATGGCCCGCATCGGAATAGGCACAGACTCCCCCATGAAGCTTCTGAGTTCTACAGTATTATGTAATCAAGCGGAAACCCTCAATTTTAGTTGCCTCCAGTTCAGTTTCTAAGTTTTTATCAATAATTTGTCATTCAAGTTCCAGTACTTTATTTTTAAGACACTGTATATTAGAGAAAAAGATTGTTACTTCACTATCTTGTATTGACCGTCTTGTATTTCGATTTTGTTTTTGAAATTCATCTTGCAGGTTTTTTCGGTTCCAGATATATCTTGAGAATCTCACATTTCTTGGCCAGAAATTTATGTTAAACATTTCAGTTTTTAAGGCGAAGTCTGCCCCCACTCGAAAGCATTTATTCTTTCTTTGATGAGGCAACTCTTCAACATGGAATTCCCTTAACTCATAGCCATAACAATAATTATTGTGAGATAAGGTGAAAATATATTATAGTTTTAAAAAACCAAAAAAACACTTTTTATGACGCATTAAAAATTTTAAAATAATTTTTAATTTAATGAACTATTTCAAAAGCCTTTTTATTGCCTTTTAATTAATTCTGAAAAAGCGCTCCACGCTTTTTGAATTAGTTCATTAAATTAAAAATTATTTTAAAATTTTTAGTGCGTCATAAAGCGTGTTTTCTGGTTTTTTTAAAACTATAATATTTTTTCTCTTTATTTCACAATAATTATTATTATGGCTAATTATAATTAGCCAAGCATATAATTATATCCTGTATATCTCAAAAGAAAATGTTGTAAACTAAAAATAAGAAAAGTACACACAGATATAAACCATTAAAACTATTTTATAACAAAATTTTAAATCCGGAAATGGAAGGGGATTTATCGAAATGTCATTGTCAGAAATATTGAAATATTTTGAAAACAAAGTTGGTACAAATGAATATTAAGAAGGTACAAACAAATAAAACTATTTTGAATCCAAAATTTGGAAACCTCAAAGCAATAAACAGAAGATAATAATTAAATCTGATTGACCCTTGCCAGTTTCTACCTAAGCAAGGGGTGAAGTGTATCACTTTTGACTGTTTTTTTTTCATTTGCAGCTCTGTATTACTAAGAATTTACTTCTAATTAAGGATAGGCAATATGTCATCTTTCCTTGACCTCTCACTTAAAAAAAATCGGTAAAATTTGCAATGGACGCGGAGTAATGGCCACCAAAAGTCTGATTCGCTAATCACACATTAAAATCATTTACTGATTTGCTTTAAAACCTCTGCGAGGTGAAATGAATCATATTATTATACTCAGGAGTCTGTTAGCATTAACATAGTTCAATATTAGCTGTCAAGGGAAAACCCAGGTAACTGAGAATTTAGCTTAGCACTTTGTCTCAAAAACATAATTAAAATCATAAAATCTTGGGTACCATTACGTGGGAATGAGGGTAAAAATTACAAAAATCGTCTTTAAGTAATTAATGTACGGCCAATTTAAAAAAAATGTTTCTGGCATTGGTACTGTGTAAAGGAAAACGCCATTCTGCGCAAGCGAGCAGTGCCTCTTGCAGTCTGTCATCTTTTTCTATTTTAATTTAACGACCAGTTGACCTCCGTATGATTTCCCAGGGTTACTGTCAGTTAACTGCCCGCACGAATTGGGCTTTGATTTTTTTTCTATTAGAAAGAGGACAATTTTCTGAGCATTTTGAGACCGCACTTCGATGCGGATTATCCAGTAGTTTTCGAGAAAACGGCATTTGAAAATCAAAATTTTACATGCATTTTACATAGGGAATTGATCCGCTCCCGTGTTTTAGTGACGGTGCGTGCGTTCTGATATAGTCTAAGTGTTGGCAGTCAGACGCGATTGTGACCCGCTCGAGACAACATCGAGCGCCGCTTACGAGTTTCACCCCTTTCGAGTTGCACCTTTGGCGAGGTGGTGCGACCTAGAGGGATGTTTTTAGCGAGTCAGCGTTCGTCAAAACGGGGCGTAGCGCCCGGAGCGGAGGGGACCGGAGCGTAGGGTAGCGGAGCGTCGTTTTTGACGAACGCAACCAAGGCACTCGAGATTCTAAGCTAAAAACGAGTTCTGCGTTTATTTTTTAAATTATTGCATAATGTTGCGTAATACACCCGATGTACACCCGGGTATGTCACAATCGCGTCTGCCTGCGAATATTAAGACTATATCAAAACGCACGCACCGTCAATAGAACTTTTATGTTAATGAATTTCCCTATCTAAAATGCATGTAAAATTTTGATTTTCAAAAGCCGTTTTCTCGAAAACTAATAGATAATCCGCAAAATTTCTTTTTTTATTATACACAGAAAATTGTCCTCTTTCCTATAGTGTAGGTGTCGAGGCCCAATTCTTGCGGGCAGTTCTCTGACAGATCCCCTACCTTTTTTTTAAACTCACCGCATCTCTAGAATAAAAATTTAAAACGGTAAACACGTAGGGATGAGTATTTCTGATAACAAAACCGTGATTCACTTCACCCCAAACATTAAAAATGTTTTGCGAAAAACATTTTGAAAAATTACTGCGCTGTGCATATGCAATATTTTGAATATTTTTTAAGGTGATCTTTTATATGAATGTTATGGTTGTCAAAAAAAATATTGCATTGCTGCATCACTATTATAAGTGTATGTAGCACAAGTGTTTCATTTTTTACTTTTTAAATTTAGACAAATTCAACAATTTAATAAAAAATTAATTTTACTTACCATTAACTACTTTCAAACACTTTAAAACATAAATAAAGCTTGCAGTAGTAGCTAAACTATTGATATGTATCAACAAAAGTGTTAGAAATTTTGACCAACCTAAAAAAAAACCAAAATTCAAAATATTGCGGCTGTGATACGAGTACGCTTCACCCCACCTGATTCACTTCACCCCATTCTAGGTAAGACATAAATCTCTATCTGAAAACCGCTTAATACTTTAATTACATAGCAAGGACTGTAGCTACTAAATTAAATTAGGAAAGACCAAATTGCAATATTAATGTAGTTATGTCGATTTCAAATTACGCAAAAAACATGTATGTAAATATTATTAAAGAAATTCCTAATTAAACTGCAAAAAATATAACACTTGACCTGTTAATCAAATTCTTATCTATCGATAATTTGTTTAGTATAAGAAGCCTTGTGTTGCAAAAATAAAATATAGTAGATTCAAAAGAAAGCTATGCATAAATACATTTTTTTATTATCCGTTCTAACGGTCTGTGCTGTTTCGTGTGGTGAAATAAAAAGTAAGTTTAAAATTCAAAATTTTGAAATTATTTCTATTTGTTAGTTTTGTTTTCAATTTATTGTTTTCAACATTTCTGGGAATACAAAATTAAGAACTATTATCAGCTTAACGAACTAGAATTTGAAGCATGCGGACGGACGGACACGTACGAGCGTTTTATTACTATTGATGTGTTTTATCTGATTTACAATTATTTCATTCCAATGGTATAACAAACCTAAGCATGTTATAATTAAAATAGATTTACCAATTTACAAAGTAATTATCCGACAATCTGATATTTTAAGGCGAGCTTGATTTGAAATTTAGATCAATTCCTTGTCGGGAACTCTGTTGTTGTAAACACCTGACAAATATATGTTTTTTCAGTACTGGATCCTAGTTTACCGGAAACGACTATAGAACAATGCATAAATTGTGTATGCTACGCAAGGACAGGACAGTGGGATATCGCTCTGTGTGGTCCTCGATTCATAACACTTACTTTTTGGAAAAATGTCCCAACTGAAAAAAACAAGAATTGCATTTTGAATGCCATCAAAAGTTATACGGAACAATTTGGAGCAATGGTAAGAAATAATAAATTATATTGGAAATGTTCAGTCTTCTGACTTCTGATTTTTACCTCAGAGTTGCAATTTTGATGGAATTCCTACCGCAGTCTTCACTCAAGTCCATTCCTGTCTATCCAATGTGATCCAAGAAACAAGCGGAGGTAGATATAAGCGCAGCATACTCCCAGGTAATACCCATATAAATCTCAATATTAATCAACATGCGAATGGGAACGGTAATAATGCAAATCAAAATCTACAAACTAATATTAAAGGCCGTTAAAGTTAATAAAAAATTAGGCAAATAAAACGTGGTAAAGCCAATTCATATGTAAAAGTGACAGACGAACACTTAAGTTTAGTGGTATTAAAAAAATTTAATTATATTTCCGAAATAACCAGTATTTTTTTGAGTTTGTAATACTATATAATTAGAGTAACCAATTAAAATAATTGATTATGTAGACACCGCATAACTTGCAGCACTTTTATATTTTATTTTTTACTAGTGGATACCCGGCTTTGCGCGGGTTTGATATATGTACATTAAAATATTTATTTCATGTTTATATTATGTAGAAAGAATTTGTATTTATTTATTTATTTATTTTTTTTAAATAGTAAGTATAAATAATAAAAAATATTAAGTAATAAAATAAACAAATTGAAATATTATCATAATTTTAACTTAACAAGATTATGATAATATTTCAATTTGATTATAATTTCACTTGTTAATAACTATACATTATAGTAATAAAATAAATAAAAAAAAAATTTTTGAGTTTGTATAATCTTTACTGTTAATATGCAGCCTCCGTTTTGTCTAATACTACATCATGGACTTCTCCATCTAAGTCCATGGACTAGATTTATATGTGGTGCCGTATCCCGGGGGGGGGGGGGCGTAGCCAGCTACCCCCGAAATTATCAGTTAACAATCAATCTAACTTTCTATTAAGCTTTTGACCTCGAAAATTTGAAACATTTTCGTCTGCGACGCTATTACAAGACTTGCTTTGCCCCCCCAAACTAAATTCCTGGCTACGCCACTGGAAACCAATATATTTAGATCTTAAAAATATTTGTAAAAATAATTGTTAACAATAATTTGTTCAATATACTGATTAAATGAATTTATTTAAAATTGTTATAATTTAAAAAAAAATTTTATTCTAAGCAATATTATAGTAGAGCATTGCAATGAAAGTATAATTAAAAAGTCATTCAAACTTTCAGCTATCTCAACCCTCTAGTGCAGTGGTTTTCAAATGTATTTGTCTGACGCCACTCTAAAGTCATTTAAAAATATTCACGGATCGTTCCCTAGATTTTCTGGATGAAAACATATTTGAAAAAAATAATATTACAATTTATAAACACATAGACTATTTCGTTTATCACCACACCACGTAAATCCTATAATTATGTTAAAGTAACTCTTTTGATGTAAACGCGTTTTTATATTCTATTTTAATGTTACTCTTATCTGAAAACTTATTGGTTCTATTTCTAATGTTTCATTGGTATTTGTATGTTGCTGAATGTTACTAAATGTCAAAGCTTTACTCCGTGAACTTTTAGTTTCTGTTAATTTCCTAGTCACATCTTATAACGAAAATTATCTTTCCGAATAAATCTGGAAGCGACAATTTCTCACCACACACACCTGGGATAGGTGTTCCCCAGTAATACAAATTTCAGTGGTGATGCCCTTGATGTAACAACTAGTTCTATAGTAATAGGAGAAGCAAAGAGCGTGAATCTGATAATAAGAATGAGTTTGCTTCTGCACCAAATAAAACAACAGCCAATGAATAGATACTCGTATGTATTCAATCTAATATGAAAATTATTATTAAGCAATACAACAACAACTTCCAATGCACAAATTCTGAATACGGCATCAAAAACATAAAAATTAATCACGCCGCGAATAATTCAAATAATCGACAACAAGAAGTATCAAAGCAAAATATTACTCACCAAGCGCCCGATCAGTTCACAAGATATTAACGACAATGGTAGTTTACTACCCCTGCTTCGATTCTCTATAAATCCGAAGAACGACGCGACGTGAGGATTCCAGCTGCTTGAAAGATGATGATCTTCACTTGAAACTGTCAGAAACGACCGCTCGGCAGATGACTGAACAGAAGAGACTGGACAAAACACAGCACACGATGAACACTAGTACTTGGTGTACGTCGAAGACGGTAGCAGGGCTCAAGAAACAATAACTTGCGATTCTTATACTCGAAAATAATGACTCGGATGGTAAAATTCTCGATCGTGTTGATGGAATATTGACTAATCGAATGTCGCAACAGGTTAAACATATATCCCCCAATTAGGCACCTGTAGAAGCTGGTTTCGAGTCACATTAATAATTCGCACAAATAATCCTCTCCGGATTCGAACTACTTAACTCGGTTACTTAACATCAAAACGCTGCGCAGTTGCATTCCCACTTGAACTTGCAAATTCACATCCGCGTCCTTCAAACTTTAACCCAAAACTGCCCTAATTCACGCATATTCTTTGGCGCGTCGATCTTTCCATTAGCGGCACGGAGCAGAGGGCTAATGGGACGCTCGAATTATTAAACAATAAATTGCTACAATCTTCTTCATCAGAATCTGCACTTTTGTTTTTAATAACAAATATATCCATAATATCGAATTATTTTCTCAGAAAAAATATATTATTATTATACCTTTATAAGCTATAATTACCAATTTTGTTTAGTTTAGTTAGTAAATACAGCTGCAGGAGTAATCCTAAATGCTGATAACGTGATAACAAAAGAAAACAATATACAAAAAATATATATATAGCATTAGAAAAGAAAACACTCACACAAAATAAAGTCAACAGCAATTGATGTAAAAAAAAGATGGTCTCGCAGATCATTCTCGTAGACATCTCTGCAAATAGGTAAGCATACACAAACGTTTATTTCTGCAGGAAAGCCAAATCTCGAAGGAATGAATGCTTGTTAGTAGATAAATATGTATGTAGATAAAAATGTAGTAGTATATTATGTATTACATTGATGTCTTTTCTTTGGAGACAAATGTTAAATGAAAGCGTTAGAGGAATGAATTCTCGTGTATGCTTACCTAATATCTTTTGCTAAAATGAATGTCTAAGCAGTCACAACAATCATTATACATCAGTTATAACATGGCACTGTTATTTAGAAATTTGTTAGAAATTCCCCAAGTTAGAGAGAGAGAGGAACTGCCTCTGCCTCTCCCAACGCCAGCACACGAAAAATGTATGTTCTGCGTTGTCGGCCTCTGCAAATTACCGGCAAGTGTCATGTGTGATTATGTGCAAGCGGCGCAGGTAAGCGTTAAGCGTGAGGTGATAGGTCAACTCTCCGTGGCTTCTACTGACCCATTCTCTAATGTCCGGAATGAGCAGGTGTAGCCGGAAATTTTAACCCCCTTTTATTTTACCCTTTTATTTAAAAAAAATTTTTTTACCTCCCCGGTAAATATTCCCAAATAGTCCCAGTAAAAAATGATTAGGGGGTAAAATTTCACTAGAGAATTTTTACCGGGGGGTAAAAAAGATCAAAATATTTTGAGTGAATATTTACCCCCTTAAGAAATTTTATAGGTAAATAAAAAATTCCATAATATTTTACTGCAAAATTTTACTTTTCTTTTTTTTACTCAGATGTTTGAAGATTAAAATAGGATAACTTAAAAGTTTAACACAAAATTTATTTAAAAATTACATTTTCTTATACACTTCTTTTTACAGTGAAACTACTACTTCAAAATGATTTGAATTTTTATGGTTCAAATTAATATATTGCCAGATTTTTGTAATTGTAGGTTCATCGGAAAGGTGCATTGAACTTGGAAACCTTAGCCATGTAGGTTTTTTGAAATTTGAGTAAACGAATATATATCGGCTTCTATGAGTGCTGCATCTCAACATAATATGTTGACAGCAGACATGTTGACAACAGATATCTGTTGCCCAAATTGCATTTTAGTCCATTTTCGTGATATTCAATTCTAAACACCAGAAAACAGATCAACTTCTTGTTTCTGAGTTTTCATAATTTCAGTAATTAGCTTTCGTACTTCTTTGTGCTGATCTTCACTTCCGGTAATGCATAAAGATATACATCTATAAAAACAGTTACCATCTGCCTTAGCGTCTATGAAAGTGTGAGGCGAATAGAGCTACGAATTTTTTGTTTTTGCTAAAGTCGGAATTTTTGTCAAATGAAAGTCCAAGCTTCTCACAAAGTCGTTTTTGCCAAATATTATTTATGGTACAGAAACGAAATTTTGATTTTTCCGTAATGCAATTAATTTCTTCCACAGATGATACATGTTCTTCTTTTTGACCATTTTTTTTTCTTCAGATCCCTTGTCGTGGTAATGTTTTAAGTTACTGATAAGATATCCTTTTTTCAAAGATTTTCCCACTTGCGACCGTAAATTGCAATTGCCATTGCTCAGAATTTTCTCAAATGCGTACGGTTCTGTATAGGGTGCTTTTGCCCAATCACCTTTGCGATCATTTCGTCTACAATTTCGTACCAGTACCGATTCTCCAACTTTAAATTTCACTGCATTTTCTCCACTGCGAATTTTTGAAATGTGAGAGGTTCCCGCGCCCCACCCTGTATTAGTATTAATTTTACTATATTTAACTAATAAATTATCTTATTTAATTTATTTTTATATTTCCAAAATCTCATGGAGATATTTTAACATCTCAGAATAAAATAAAATCGAATTTGATATATAAACAGTAATAAAAATTCTGATTTACCTATAAAATTCTAAAGGGGGTAAAAATTCACTGAGGTTATTTTGAACTTTTTTACCCCGCGGTAAAAATTCTCTAGGGAAATTTTACCCCCAGTAAAAATTGATTAGGGAGTAAAATTTCACTAGGGACATTTTACCGGGGGGTAAAATTTCTCTGGAGTAAATATTCCCTGTTACACCGGTACGTCTACCTACAACTCTCAGATGCACTCCACCTGGAATGCCACTCCGCTATCCTCAAACTCGCGTCAGCTGCGTGCCCCTCAAACTTTCCCGCCCTACCGGCGCCACTAGGTCCATAGGAGGCAAAGAAGCAAGAACCAGAGAGGCATCAACGAAACCTGATTCCATTCATTCTCTAAAAACAAGATCCCAAATTACACCATTCATCGGAATAATAGATCACAAGGCAGAATGAGGGCTCAGTCATAATATGACTTACATATTATATGTAAAGAAGAAAATACAACACAACCAGATGTGCACCCTTATCAAAGGTAACCCTCCCAAGACACTATCACACATGCAAGATAAACGCAGCCGGTAGAACACTCCTTGACTTCTCCCGGTTTAATTTCCGGGTGGGTGGTCCTGCTGAATTAATGCTCGAAAGAATAGGCGGTCTCCATCAAGTCGATGTACTGGACATTGATTATCTCAAGAACATCAAGTCCCATTACCAGTTGAGTGTAATTTTTTATCTCGAGGAACAAACCAGGTTTGAAGGCTAGTTTTCAAAGATGACCTCACGCAAATCATAGGAAAGATTCCATGTGAGAATTGAAGAACCACGAAGAGAACTGGAAAGTTATGTAAATGTTTTTGAGAATCTGATTAATACCTGCTTCCAGTCAGAAAATCATCCTACTCCAGTTCCAGACACGCATGTCCCTCTCCCACCCCACAGTAAAGTTTTAACTAGGGAAAAAATAATACTTTGTCGCTTCATATCCTCTCGTTTTAATTCTCTTGTGCGGTTTTGTGTCGTATTTCTCTCGTTATTGTTTTCCTTACTCTTGTTTTCTGGTTCTGGGCAACATATAATCAAACTTGAATTGCAACTCAGTATTTGCGCTATCTGTTGCTCCACCGCTTTTAATCTGTAGAGGACTTCCAAGCACGTATGTCCCTGTTTGTCCAGTTTGACTCCATGTCTGTTTTCCATGTCTTCGCATGGTGGTGCAGCTTGTTATTTTGCACTCGGTAGTGACTTCGTGTCAGCGCACACCTAATGAATGTCGAGTTTTTCTAAGAAATCAGCCAGTTCGTGAAAGGCGAATCCCCCAAAGTTATCGCTAAATATCTCTTGTAGTTTAGTTTTATTGATGCTAATCACCTTGCGCACGTTTTCCGCCGTTATGCGAGTTTTACCGGGACGATAAGGCTGAAGCATTTTATTTACCACCTCATCTCTCCTGGAACGGCAGATCGTTTGGACTTTCTAGTCTATGCTCTCTCTTCGTCTCATTTTGATAGTCGTACTCTCTTCTGTAGGGATTATGGTCTCTTTCGTACTGTTTATCTCGGCGTCTGCCAGGTGTTTTCTCTTGCTCGCACATTCTCTTGCAGTAGTGCGTACACTCGTCATCAATTTCTCACTTGCAGTCAGGCGGGGGCTGCTCCATCACCCGACACACCAACGATACTGGGGTTCCAAGCTACCCCTGCATTGTAACTTCATTATCCTTTGGGTTATCTATTTCATGCTTGTTTCAGAGATTTTTTGACAGGGCCTCTTACCCTATTATCTCTCGCGTTGAAATCTTAGATTTCAGAAGCGTTTATTATGACTGTCTTATTTTGGAGAAACCCGTGTAACAGGTTTTTTGGGGTTTTCCTGTAGAGTTCCGATAGATTAAGGGGGGGGGTCATCCTGAAAGAAATCTTCCACCCTTTTTCTCTCTTCCCTGTATAGGGTGCAGTCCAATAGCCTATGAATGGTTTCGTCCAGTGTTTTACATTCTGTACATAGTCCATCCGGGGATTTTCCCAATCTCTTGAGATGCCTCCCGAATTCGCCATGTCCAGTTAAAAATTGCGTCGTCTCAAAGTTGGTTTCTGTCAAATTTTCTTTATAAACTTGAGGAAAGAACTGATAGGTTATCCTACCGTTTATGGAATCGTCCCAATCCTTTTGCCAAGCATTCTCGATCATCAAAAGCATTTTGCGCTTAATTTCCATTTTCGACTTAAAGTTCTCCAATATTATTTCCTGACCCAAGAAAATAGTATTTTTGTTCATTTTCACGTTTCTCCATGCATGGAGTTTTTTAATTTCTAGATCTGTATTCCTGCAATGACCCCGGCTGCGATGGACGAAATCATTCTGTAGCGTTTGCAGATCAGCCTAGCACACTGCCCATAGCAGGACAAGAGCCTTGCGTTGTGACGTTCTTCCATCCTCCATGACCAGATCTCGCTTCCGTAAGCAACGATTGGCACAATGGCCCCTTTGTAGATCTTGGTCATGGCTTTTTTTCAGATCCGTCTACCAACTAGCCCTTGCCCTCCTCTGGAGTCTCGTGATTAGGCTGGTTGCTTTGTTACAAACCATGTTCACATGCTGTTGCAAGGAAAATTTGTCGTCGATAAGCATTTCCAAATACGTATATTCTTTGACAATTTTTATTCTGACTCCGTTTAATTAGATTTTTAAATCCGTATTACTTGTTCTTATCGGAACATGACACATAATCTTGGTCTTGGTGGGTGACAAGGCTAATTTCATTAATTTGCACCACGAATTCAATTTATCCACACAAGATTGCAATTTCTGCGCCAGTTCCTTTCTATTTTTAGCTTTAACGATTTTGGCTATATCATCAGCATAAGCTTGAGTGGATATACCTTCCTCGTCTTTGTTTTCGGAATAATCAAGGTAATCATCTAAGAGGATGTTCCATGGAATTGGTCCGAGGACCGATCCCTGGGGACATCCTTTAGTATACAGATTTTTTCAAACAAAAGTAATTATCGAAGATTAGCTAAGAAAACCATAAAAACAATAAATTATTTTCGAGCTTTCGGGAACGAATGTTCCCTTTGTCAAGAATATAATAAATATTCTTGACAAAGGCTTTTCTTAGCTAATCTTCGATAATTACTTTTGTTTAAAACTATATAGCTAATAATTTTAATAATATTACAGATTTTTTCCACTGTAGTTCCTCCTGATGTAAATGACACGTGCCTCCTCTTCATATAACTTCTCAGGATGTTTATGATGCCCCTGGGTGTCCCTCTTTAACATAAAATGTGAAAAAGGGCCGGCCACCAGAGGTTATCAAACGCAGCTGATATGTCAAAGAAGATGGATGCAGTGCATCCTTTTTGAGTTTCGATGTTTTTAATTTCGTTAAAATACTTTTTGACTGCGTCTATGGTTGATTTCCCCTGCCTGAAACCGAACTGATTTTTGAAGTTGAAGGGAGGTTTACTTCCCATCAATCGAGTTTTAATTATTTTTTCTAGAATCTTTCCAAATACTGTGAGCAGGGTGATGGGCCTGTAATTTTTCACAGACCCATGATCTTCAGTTGCGTCCTTGAGAAGCACTTTTAACACTCCCTTTTGCCAAAGCGTGTGGAAGTGAGCAAATTTAAGACACGCATTGTAGATATCTCTTAATGCTGCTTGAAGTGGTCCATAGATGTTTTTAAGGAAACTACCCTGTATGAGGTCTGCTATGTTTGATTTCTAAAATTTGAAAAATTTTAGTCATTATTTGTTAAATTTCGTTCAAATATTTTCTTGATTTTTATATTTTTTATTTAATTTAGAGTTAGGTACGACTGAAGATCGGCAGAAACCGTGAAATAAGGCCTTATATCGTATTACTCATTATTTTTTCATGTTTAATTATTATATGGAAATATTTCATTTTTAATAGTATATTATTTAATGATGTATAATGAAGGCCATATTACACGAGAATTGTTTACAACACGAGCGAACGCAGTGAGCGAGTTTTGTAATTATTCTCGTGTAATATAGCCCATTATACACGAATTTAATACGATTCTTTATCTACGACTGTTAAACAATAATAATTAAGACTGCATTATATAATTATTTAACTTTAAGTTGTATCGTGTTTATTAATTTTCAACTATCGAATCAAGTTGCTATTTGTCATTTATAAGGAAAACAAATAAAAATTGCCAGCAGCCGTGGATAATGAATGCATTATCCACTGTAGAATATGAGCTAAGTTATGTATTCATGGTTACACATATAATGACACTATTATTCTATTTTTCTACGTATTGTATTTCTTTACTTTACTGTTAAAATTCATTATTCTAACGTTTTGTTTAGTTCTGTTAAATCTTGCATTTTACAAATACACACTAATATACTACAAAATCTACTTGAAATTCTTTTTGAGTTTATTTTCTAGCTTAGTCTTTGTCAAATTCGACTCTGCGCTACCCTGCGCTCCGGTCCTCTCCGCTCCGGGCGCTTCGAGCCGTTTAGACAAAGACAACCATGGCAATACACGGACCCACCATAAAAAATAATTTTTTTCATTAGAGATAAAATTTGAACCATATTAATTGACCTGTGTGTTCATGTAAATACAAAAGGTCAACGAATCGAGTAATAAGATTATTGATATATGGCGATAGAAGCTCTCGGCGAATCGTGCCACGGCGAATCGTACTTGGCCGCGAATCGTGCGCGGCGAATCGTGCGCGGCGAGTGGTATCCAACCCATAAAATACATTATTGAAATTAAAACCTAAAAACTAAAACGTATATTCTAAAAGTTTTGGGTGGACACTTGGTTAGGCACTCCAATCAATAGGGTAGGTACGTACCCACCCCCGGCGTCGTCACTGTAACCAATTATAAAAATATTAAAATGTAGACATCGCATAAATAGCGGCACTGTTATAATTTATTTTTTAATATCTGGATACCCCAGTATGTAACAGACTCATATTGACTAGGCAATGCAAAAATAGTATATTCTGAAACAAGTTTGGAATTAGGCATATTCCGCACGAGGGAAAAGTTTGTCACCCGAGCCGACAGGCGAGGGTGACGGTTCACGAGTGTGGAATAGCCATTCCAAACGTGTTTCAGACTATACTTTCTATACGACTATTAAAATAATAAGCTGTATAAGTTTTGACCGTAATTAGAATTTGTAAAAATGAGAAAATTTTTTTGTGCGCGATCGATCTGAATTTTTGCACATGCTTTCCTACCGATAATTCACAGGAGGGGAGTTGAAGCGAGGGGGGGAGAAGTTTTTGCTCAGTTTTTCGATATCTAACGCCGTTTTCGAGTTATTGCTAATTCAAGTTTGTGTGGCGGAAACGCAGCAATAACTCAATAACGGCGCTAGATATCGAAAAACTGAGCAAAAAATTGTCCCCCCTCGTACACTCCCCTGTGAATTATCGGTAGGAAAATATGTGCAAAAATTCAGATCGATCGCACGCAAAAAAGTTTACTCATTTGACAAACTTGATTTTTGTTTATAAAATTTGTGAATTAAAAACAAAAGACAAATTGACATAGTTTTGACAATTAATTAAAGATCGTTTGTATTGCTGTAATACTTTAAGTGTTTTATTGTTAACAAATTAATTTTTTTAACGAATATTGTTATAATCGAATATTATTATAACCGAATATGTCCAAAGCCGATAGTGGTAGTAGTGATAGTGATGGTGAATTGTTTAATTTTACTCCACCGGAACTTAAGAAATTAGCAAATGATACTACGGGTAATTTATTACCAACAAAATCTAAAGATATATATATACATTATTATAAGCAATTTATGGATTGGCGCACGGTACAAAAAACTAGTTCTTTTTCTGAAAATGTAGTGTTGGCGTATTTTAGCGAATTAGCTAAAGTGCGAAAATCGTCCACATTATGGAAAATATATTCAATGTTACGAACGACTATCAATATAAAACATAATATTGATATGTCAAAGTACGCAAAATTGCGTGCATTTTTAAAAAAAGAGTCACATGGATTTCAAGCCAAAAAATCGAAAACATTAAGTGCCGAAGAAATAAATAAATTTATATCCGTGGCACCTGATAATTTATATCTTGGCATAAAGGTAAAAAATAAACTTAAAGTAATAAATTATTATTAATCAATTGTGTTTTAGGTTGCTTTAATTGTTGGAGTTATGGGGGCTTGCAGAAGAAATGAATTACACCAAATGAAAATTGAACATGTGCAAAATTTAGGAACCGCAATTCTTATATCGGTACCAGACACAAAAACAAAAATTGAAAGAAAATTTACCATAACAGGAAAATTTTATGAAATTGTAAAAAAATATATTGATCTACTACACACAAATTCCACTATCGGCAATTTTTTTTTAAATTACCAAAAGGGTCGATTTACGAAGCAAGTAGTGGGAATAAATAAATTTGGAAATATGCCTAAACAAGTCGCGACATTCTTGGAACTACCAAATCCCAACCTATATACAGGACATTGTTTCAGACGTACATCGGCCACTATGCTGATTGATGCAGGTGCCGATGTTACAACTTTAAAGAGGCACGGAGGGTGGAAGTCTACCGAAGTAGCTGAAGGCTACATCGATAATTCATTGAATAATAGACTAAATGTGGCTAATAAAATTATGACACAATTTGAGAAGCCAGGAACCTCAAAAGAAAGTTCAACAATAACGTCTCCACAAATATCTGAAAATGTAGCCAGCAGTCTATCGAATTTAGGATTTTATAATTGCACCAATATTACAATTAATATAAATAAAACAAATTAACATATTGCGTGTTGCGTCAATCATATGTTGTGTTTTACTGTTGTTTTAGTACGTATTGTTAGTTTTAGTTAGTTAAAGTTATTGTTTTTTCAAGTTTTGTAAATATTTTTGATAATAATTAAAATTTCATTTCATATTTTGTTTATTATTTCTGCTACTGTTGATAATTTTAATTTATTCTTAATACAGTAGAAGCTGTGAACACAATATTTTCTATGGCTACTCGGTAACGTGAACATTATTACTCGATAACGTGAACAGCAAAAGTTAAGTTGTTAATGCTATATATTAAATATCTTGAACAAAATAACTATGTTTCTTTCATGAGTTTTGTAGCATTACACGTTTTATAATAAATAAATATGTTTTAAATTTATGTAACACACTAGTTTTTCTACGCTCCCGTTAGTGTGAACACTTGCGTTAGTCTGAACATGCCTTTGGATTTTTGTATTCACAGAATCGAGCTTCTAATGTATATAATTTCCAAACTGTTGTTGGGGTAAGCTGCTGTAGTGAATGTCAATTTTTCTTCTATAGTTAGCCGGAGGAGTCTGCAAAAGAAAAAGATGGTACACGGTGACCGGTGAGGTATACCTACCTTAGGCGTTTGAATATCTTGTGAATTAAACAATTCCGTTCTTCTTGGCGATTGTCCATTATTGGGCATTTCAATGTAATCGCGACCCAGCAATGTCAGATTATGGGAAACTTTATGAACAATTCTACCACACGATTGCTTCGACACATTGAAGTGATCCCCAATGTTAATAAAAAAAATAACCAGTAGCATAGAAACGTAGTGCAATCAAAAACATATTTTTATTGGCGTTACAGCATGATTTCTCTCAGTAAACGATTTTATCTCTTCCTCCGCCAACTTTAATATGAAAACTACGGTTTGTTTATTGAGACAAAACTTATCTTGAAGTCCTCGTCACTTACGAAATCAAATGGATCAATTCTGCTTCTAAATATACGCGGTATTCTTGACTGTACTTCTTCGTGGTTTTCATCTTCAGAAGAGATTGAAGTAATAGTGGAGACAGATGAAACACTCGATACAGATGAAATACATTAAATACTCAACATTGGCAACTACACTTATATTTATAGGTTAAATCAAGAGGTTAAATTAAATGATAAATTTAAATTTATCTGTCTTTTATAATACGCGAGTAAATTTTTAACTGTCTTTTATAAATTGTAATCCAGGCACTTAAACATAATATTTCATATTAATTTGACAGATGTGTAAATAAATAGAGTTCAAAGATTTGGTAATAGATGTCACTTCAAATAGTAGTCTATTCTTTGCTCTAATTGGTCTAATCTGTGTGAGAATAATTATTCTCGCACCGATATCGGTGTGAGAATAAAAAAAAGAAAGAATGTAGATATTCTGTATTTAAAAATAGAATTAGAATGCCCACATTCTATGATAGTCGTATAGAAACGATATTTTAAATATGTAATTTTAAAAGAATCATTTATTAAAACATAGCTCGTTGAACATTTTACATAAGAATAAAAACTGTAACTAAAACCACCAAGCAACTTCTGGAAAAGAAAGGTTCCGTAACGATTTCTCGAACAAGCATAGCGGAGCTTTTTATTGGTGGTAAGTCTCATTTAGTTCAAGTGGCGCCCATAAAATTGACCTTTCCCGATTGTGACGACTCAACAAGTATTTCGACCCCCCCCTATCTTTTGCATTTCCGCGGTATCCTTTCGATACACCCCCGCGACCCATCGCCACGAGCTAGCTAGAGTAGTACAAAAGGTAGGTTTCGTGCGTGTGCCCCTTGGCCACGTTTTGTACCGTGACAATTTCATCAAAATTGCAATTCTAAGGTAAAACATCAGAAGTTAGAAAACTGAACACTTTCAATACAATAATTTATTATTTCTTACCATTGTTCCAAATTGTTCGGTATAACTTTTGATGGCATTTAAAATGAAATTCTTGTTTTTTTTCAGTTGGATCATTTTTCCAAAAAGCAAGTGTTATGAATCGAGGACTACACAGGTCGATATCCCATTGTCCAGTTTTTGCGTAGCATATACAATTTATATATTGTTCTATTGTCGTTTCTGGTAAACTAGGATCCAATACTGAAAAACAGCATATTATATTTGTTCAGGTGTTGATGGTTCCCGACAAGGAATTGATCAAACAGTTCCTTTTTAAAAATAGTACGGTATCAATTATTACAGAAAATAAAAGTAAGAACAAGATGAGAATAAGAACACGGGTCTTTTTTTATTTTAAATAAATAATTAATAGTCTACGGATAAGTCTATGGTTACATTGGATGCGTGTCGTACGATATTTTGGTCGTACGTACACGTACGATCACTTGAAAAATACAAACGTGTTTGTTTTGATGGGATGGCGGACGTCAAAAACCCGTCGCCAGTATAACCACTCCTATGCATTTTCAAGCGTTTGTTTTTATTTAAACAGTCGTACGCGTACGTACCACCAAAATATCGTACGACACGCATCCAATGTAACCATAGACTAAGCCTTTCTTATTTATTACAAAAATATTGCCAGTTGCACTTATTCTTTAAGTAGCGTGAAAACGTAAGTACAGTAGAACCCCTATAACTCGACACAAACGGGACCCATTTCCTGTCGAGGTAAGGGGACTGTCGAGGTAAAGGGGTCGGTTTAAATTTCATAACAAAACGTGCTTACGTCTTTTGAAGCTGCTTACATATCGCGTTACTCTTGATTATGATAAGTTAATACCAATTTATTTGCACTATGTACTTTCCATAGCAAACTTGATGGTTTAATTTAAAAAATACAATTTTATTTTAATTAAATTTAATTAGATTAATACAAATTAAGTTTTATAAACGTATTGTTTTACCCCTTGATATTATTTAGATCAACGAAAAAGTACATTCCTTAGAAAAAATTTACGTTTTCCACTTTCCATTTGTAATTAATTAAACAAGAAGTTAAAGCAATCAAAACAAATAGAAAGTCCCAAAATAACTAATATTTCAATTTTTATAAAATTAAATTACACGGAATATGATACTGCACTTGCTTGCATTCTAACACAGATCAAACACATCAGTATGCGAGTTTTATTAATGCGACTTGCATTAAAGGATCCTAACTGCTGACGTACAATTATTCATACGAGTTTATTTATTACAATAATAAAATATTTCCATCCTAATCTTAAAAATTTGTATTTTGTGATGCGTTTGATGCATTTTATGAGTGGAATAATCTTTTTCAAATTTAAATTACATACGATTTATGTTTAATTATTGCATTACAAATCGTCGGCTTGGAGCAAAAACAAGATAACTCCATTTTTGGACAAAATGAGTTATCTACACGATTGGATACGAATCATACTCAACTACGTTCTGGCAAAATCAGATAATTGTACTAATACTAATAAAATTTTTATTAAGATATTTTGTTTTGAATTTGTATACTTTTACATTGTCAACTCAACATTCAAGTCGCATTATCTCAAAACTATCATTTTGGAGTTATCTTGTTTTTGCTCCAAGCCGACGAAATATAGTACTACCATATTTTACACCTTAAATTTAAATATAATGCAAGTCCAAATTGTTTTATTGACACCATGGTCCAAAATTCTCCACTAATTATCGTATACAGAAAATGTAAGTATTTTATCACGTAGGTCACGTACTAGGTAATTAATATATCTGCATATAATGTTTCACCTCCGAGTTGCGATGAGATAAGGCACACAACAATCTGTCGACTAAATAGCAATATTCTCAGAATTGTCGAGGTAGAGGGGGTCGAGCTATAGGGGTTCTACTGTAATAGCTATTAACATATAAGCGACAGAAAGAAAGCCATATCAGATCGCTCGTTCTGATAGCTAAATCTGATATGGCTTACTTTTTACGCGAATGATACGCGCATTTTTCATCCAACACGGGTCCTTTCCAAAATAAAAATATAAAGTGATAAGTAACAAAAATACCACTTTTAAAATAAACAGTAACTTATTAAGTATCTTATTAAAGCATGTGACATCATTATATAAAGTTGAAGCAAGATAAAGTCAGCAGAATTGTAATCTAATCAGCTAATACGTCACCAGACTGCCAAAGCTATGCGTATGAAATAAAAGTAACAACGAAGCGAAAGGTAAATTTACATAAGCAAATAATAGCAACACGCCGAAAATGCACATATCCGTTGTTATGACTAGCGATATCGTGGTTACTTAATATTACACCGTCTATCGCACATTTTCTCTATCTAGAATTTACCGTATATGCTATACTTTCGATAGTATTGGATGAAAAAGATATATTGGTGTTATTGTTGTGAATATGATAGCACTTACCTGAGGTTTATTATTTCTGATTTATAAGTTTGAAAAATAATTACTAAACGAAGTTGATAAACAAATAATTAACTACCTACAACTTGCATAATGTTTTTTTGCATCTATGAAAATTTATCATAATATTCATTCTTTCTTAATTAAATAATTGTATCCATTACTAATCAATTTTATAATGATTGTAACCTTCGGTTTTTATTTTGATGTATATTTATGAAAGTTGCGTCTTTTGTAACATCCTATATAAATTATAAATTCAATTTGGTTTAAAATATAAAATAAAAAGATAGGATATCAACAGATAGTGAACGCCATTATTGTTTGGCCGGATTTAATTTGGAAAATTTTTAGCAAATTTTGTGTTCAGTAGTCATTTGGATAAATTTTGAAGGAAAATTAATATATTTCCGTACCGTTAATTTGGAACTTTGAATATCTAGTGGTTTGGTTCGAAGACCGACATTTGGTTTTGTTTTGAAAGTCGGCCGATAACGCATATGCGGATTTGTTATACTGCACCATTATTAAAGTTAGTTTTAAAATTTCATATGTGGTGTTTACATCATTTTCCGGGCAATGACGTCATTGCCCAATACAGAGCGGACAATGATGAAACTATTCTTTTTTTTTTATTTGATTAATTATTAGTTCAGCTTATACTCGTACATGCTATACACAATAATTAATAACAAAATTACAGGTTTAACATTAACTAATAATTTAATTTTTAAATTTTTACGGTAAGGAATGCTGTGTGGCAAAACTGTTATCATTTAAGTTGGCGGTTTAATTTTCTATTCCATTGTATTTATTGTGTATTAAATGTATTTAATGTGCTTTTGCAATTAGTACTAGTTATTAAGAGATTAGAGATACCTAAGAGATTATTAAGAAGAGTTATTAAGAGAAAAGTTAGTTTTGTTGGTATAGATTAGTGATACTACCAAAGAAAACGAGATTACTCTTAGACAAGCTGCAGCCCAAAGCAGTGTTTTAAGGGAACGGGGTTGCCACTGCAAGGGTGGATGTAAAAACAATAAATGTGTATGTCGCGCCAGCAAACAAATTTGCAATTTGAAATGCCATGGATCACTCTCATGCCAGAATAAAAATAATTAATTAAAAAATTTAATTTAATTATTCTTTAATTTATAATTATTTTTAAAATTTTTGTTAATTTTTATTATTTATTTTAATAAATGATTATAAGACATTCTAACACAATGCATGCAACACACGTAAGTGTCACTTGCCAGTTGACTGTCTTGCTGTTCCTTATAGTATTTATTCTATATATCATCATTGTCCAATCCTTTTTGGTCAATAACGTCATTGCCCGGCCAAAGACGTAAATATTACAACCAGATGAAAATATTTACATCATTGTCCACCCCTAACGGGCGTTGACGTCACTGGCCGGCCATTGACGTCAACACCCGATTTACATCATTGACCGTAACATATACATGAAACAGAGAGGGTACTGCTGTTACTATTTGAATTTTATCTTGGTCAATATTAACGATCCCAATTGTAGCTATATCAACAGTAGTCAACATCAGTAGCGCACCCGTTCCCGCTTTTAACATCCAGTGCCGTACCGATATCCGGATAATTTGGGGTGAGCCAAAATTACATTTTTTTTTGTCAAGCCGTCGTGTCGTGCTTTATAGTATCGTACATGATTTAATATTCGTCAGCCAAATTGTTATCATTGGTCAACATTTGAAAAGATTTATTTCTCAGCGAGGAGCGAGGCAGCTCCGTTTTGTATCTCCCTTACAGTAAACATGGTCTAGACCTTTTCGATGTGGCTAGCGATGCATCTTTGCCTCGCTCGACACATGTCTACTTAATGAAATTCCTATAAAAAAATCACCGTCTACACAGGGCGAGGCGTGCCGTGCGTGGCAGCCTCGTAGTGTCTGGACCCACCTTTAGACATTTAATTATAATGGAAAGCCCGTCCACGAACGGGCATCTGGACCCGAATAGTTGAAAACTCGATTGATGTGTAACTCGTCACAGTGGGAGTATCGGGCAGTGATTTAATATATTTTTCAGTTGGTAAAAAAATTTTACCAATCAGAGTGTTTATTTTTTCGCCAAAAAATTACACGCCCGCCGTAGCAGGAGGAGGAGGAGCAGCGTGCTGGAATTTATATATTAAGATTATCTGGTTACACTTGAAAAATATACCTTGATTAGAATATTGATAATTCAAAAAAATCCCACATAAAGCCCGCAATAAAATATCGGATTGTCGGCTAATTATTTTGTAAGTTGGTAAATCTATGTTAATTATAACGTGCTTATGGTTTTGTATACTATTATTGTAGTGAAATTATTGTAAAAGACATAAAACACTTCAATAGTATATAAAACATTAGTTAAATTAAGCATTAAAACATTAAAACATTAAGCAAATGCACTCAAAACAAGTTTTTCGTGCATTGCTATGCAACGATGCCTTTGTATTTACAATGTAACTTATCGATCTAAAAAGGAAGTCTTGTTATATTACTATTGATAATAGTTCTTAAATTTGAAACATGCTGATGGACTGACGTTGTATAGAAGTATAGAAGCTTAAAAGGTATGCGAAAAAATGTTGAAAACAATAAATTGAAAACAAAAATAACATATAGGGTTAACTTCAAAATTTACAATCTTAAACTTACTTTTTATTTCACCACATGAAACAGCACAGCCCGTTATAACGGATAATAAAAAAATGTATTTATGCATAGTTTACTTTTGAATTTTTATTTTATTTTCCACAATACAGGGCTTTTTATACCAAACATATTATCGGTAGATAAGAATTTTATTAATAGGTCAATTGATATATTTTTGCAGTTTAATTAGGGATTTCCATAATAATAATCTACATACATTTTTTTTACCGTAATTTAAATGTACCTCCTTTGCAGAACTATTGATGGACCTTCTATAAATTTCGTTTTCAAATTGTTTACCTAACAACAAATAAAAGACCACCGCCAATTATTTACACACCACCAAACACTATACTAATTTAAATCCTAATTAGCAAAAAAAAATTATTATAGCATTCATCAGCAAATTTAATTTAAGTAAATCTTACAATGACCAACAAGCAAAACTATAACAAATGCTTTTTCATGAATGACGTCAAAATCTATAAATTTATTTTAATTTTATACATAATAGATATAAATGGTAAATACTTACTTGAAAAAAAATATTAACATTTAAGAGTGAAGTAGAGTGAAGTAGTAACACAATAAACAAATAATAACAAATTGGCGGGGGAACAATAATGACGCTTGATAAAAGTGAGTACTACCTACGAATGTTCACATTTAGGCCGAAAGTACTAATATTGCAACTATTCAGGGATACCAATACGTGGGAATCGAGGTTCAATTAACCTATTAAGTTCAATTAACTTATCTAAGTTGATCTTAGATCACCGGTGAACTTGTGGTTAGTAGAATTGACGTTCACTGAAATTTGGTACAACTGGCTCTAAAAGTGATTGTGGTAAAATGAAAATATTTAAATTTCAAAAATTTTGGATATGTAAAATTTTAAAAATTGGTATTCCGAAAAGAGGATAAGAAAGGTAGACACTTCCGATAGCAAGAGTGAGGCAAATGGATATCCGAGTTTTCTTGAGAGTAACACGAATTTGCTTCACGAATCATTAAAGTCAGATTTTAGATAGTATTTAAGTTGATTGGAATAATATTAGCAGAAAAATTATAAAATTTATTGTTCGGTTTTTATCTAAGATTTTGGAATAATTTCTTTTTCTATTTATCTCATAATTAGCCAAGAATATAATATACATCTTGAATTTTGTATATCTCATAAGAAATTGTGGAACAATTAAAAATAAAATGAGTACATACAGGGTCAAATAATTAAAAATTACTTTATAACAAAATTTGAAATCCGGGAGGGGGAGGGGAATTTACCGAAATGTCATTATTAGAAATATTGAAATATTTTGAAAACAAAATTGATATAAACGAAAATAAAGAAGGTACAAACACGAACAAACAAGCTACAAACGATTAAACTCTTTTGGATCCAAAATTTAAAATGCGGGGGGGGCTGGAGCAATGCTCATTTTAGATATTTAAAAATATATGAAAAACTAAATGGGTTCAAACGAAAATTAGGAAGGTACATACAGGTACAAACAAGGTTCAAACGATTTCGATAGACTATTTTAGATCCAAAATAGCTGGCGAAATACACCTCAAGAAAAGGATGCAAGACAGTAATTCAATCTGATTGGCTCTTGCCGGTTTTCACCTAAGCAAGAGACAAGAATCTCTCTCTGAACGCCGCACCGCTTAATACTTCAGTTACACGGCAAGGACTGTAGCTGCTAAATTAAATTAGGGAAGACCTAATTGCAACATTAATGTAGTTATGTCTATTTTAAATTACGGAAAAAACATGCGTGTAAATATTATGGAAATTCCTAATTAAACTGCAAAAAAAAATATCACTTGACCTGTTAATCAAATTCTTATCTGTCGTTAATTTGTTTAGTATAAAAAGCCTTGTGTTGCAAAACTAAAATATTAATTCGAAAGAACACTATGCATAAATACGTTTTTTTATTTTCCGTTTTAACGGTCTGTGCTGTTTCATGTGGTGAAATCAAATGTAAGTTTAAGCTTGAAAATTTTGAAATTTTGTCTATTTGTTATTTTTGTTTTCAATTTATTGTTTTCAACATTTCTTGGAATACCTTTCAGGCTTATATACAACGTCCGTCCGTCCGCATATCTCAAAATTAAGAACTGTTATCAGCTTAACAAACTAGATATTGAAGCATGCAGACGAACGGACGGATAGACACATACGAATGTTTTCTATACTATTGAAGTGTTTAATGTGTATAAGCACGTTATAATTAACATTAGTTTACCAATTTGCAAAATAATTATCCGACAATCTGATATTTTAATGCGGGCTTCATTTGGAATTTTTCTGTATTATCAATATTATAATCTATATTTTTCAAGTTTAACCAGAAAATTGCAGTGTAAACGCTAAGAATTGCGGTCGTCCGAGTTCTATCTTGTTCTTATTTTTACTATCTGTAATAATTGATGCCTGTTTTTCAGTACTGGATCCTAGCTTACCGGAAACGACAATAGAACAATGCATAAATTGTGTATGCTACGCAAAAACTGGGCAGTGGGATATCGACCTGTGTGGTCCTCAATTCATAACACTTAGTTTTTGGAAAAATGTCCCAACTGAAAAAAACAAGAATTGCATTTTGAATGCCATCAAAAGTTATACCGAACAATTTGGACCAATGGTATGAAATAATAAATTATATTGGAAGCGTTCAATTTTCTAACTTCTGATTTTTTACCTTAGAATTGCAATTTTGATGGAATTCCTAACGCAGTCTTCAATCAAGTCCATTCCTGTCTATCCAATGTAATCCAAGAAACAAGCGGAGGTAGATATAAGCGCAGCATACATCCAGGTAATACAAATATAAATCTCAATCTTAATCAACACTCGAATGGGGACGGTAGTCTAGCAAAACAAAAACTACAAATTAATATTAATCCCCATTAAAGTTAAACAAAAATAGATAATTAATATGTAAAAGTGACAGACAAGCACTTAAGTTTAGTATCTAATATTTAAAAAAATGTAATTATATTTCCGAAGTAACCAGTTTTTTTGTAAAAAGAATTTGTATTTGTTTGTTTTTTTATTTTTAAAATAATAAATAAAATAAATATTAAATACTTAATAAAATAAATAAAAAATATATTTTTGAGTTTGTATAATTTTTACTATTAATATACAGCCTCCGCGCTCCGTTTGGTCTATAACAGTATAGGTATGACTACATGACTAGATTTATATGTGGTGCCGGCCGTAACCGGAAAGCCGATATAGTTCTTAAAAATATTTGTAAAAACATTGTTAACAATAATTCGTTCAATAAACTGATTAAATAAATTTATTTAAAATTGTTGCAATTAAAAAAAATATTAAAAATTAAATCAATATTATTCTAATGAAAAAATTACATTGCAATGTAAATAAATTATAATTAAAAACTCATTCAAACTTTCAGCTATCTTGACCCTCTAGTGCAGTGCTTCTCAAATGTATTCGTCTGGCGGCACCCTAAAGTCATTAAAAAAAATTCAATCCCTTTTTTTTCTTGAAGAAAAAAAAGCGAAGATGTGACGGCCTTCAATTTAACCATCAGCAATAATTTTTTTTTAAATTAATCCATTCCCTAATTTATTAAAAGTCGATTCTTCCAAAAATTGATTCTTCAGAATCGCTCCAAAAACTCATGCAAAAATTGTCCAAAAATTCAAAATCATTTATTCATAACATTAAATAATCTCAAATCAATAATCTCAATTAGAGACGTAAATTCAAACTAAATCAGCGGAAACTTCCGCAAAACACGTCCGCTCATCTTGACGGGCCCGGCAAAAAGCATTCTTAAATCAAAATTTTCGTGCCAACTTACAATTTGTTGGCGCGAACAATTATTCATAATATTCACTACCCTAATAAGTTATTTATAAAATCAAAATTCAATTTCCAAAAGTAAAAATTAAAATATTCACCAAATCAAAAATCATACAGAAAAACTCCAAAATTCAAAAACTTGGATTTTGAAACACGACAATATATTTTCATAAATTGATGCTTTAAAAAGTGATTTTTTACGCCTCTATCAGGGAAGTGTTCAATTGCATATTTCAAATGTGGCGTGAAAAGCTGGTTTTCTCGCCTAGCGTTTGAAAGAAAGCAGTGATTATTTTATAAGATGTTGGCATTCTTGGTTATATTTTGTACGTCAAATTGAATTTAAATTAAATAAGTATTACATTTCATAAATAACTCGTATTTGTGCCAGTATCGAGGTTCAGATTTTTCTGGCAATAAATTACCAATAATCCATTCTGCCGCTTCTGTAATGTGTACTGGTGTATTTCATTATCACAGTCGCAATTTTATAATACGATACAAAATAATTAAATTTAAACGTCAAATTTTTAATTCAAATGTGTTATACCAACAACAACAAAATATCCCTAATACTAAATATTTCAAAAAATAATTAAAGTTTATGTAACAAATTATAGAAGTCGGCGTAAAAAATTACGTTTATCATGCGGCAGGAAACTGTTTTCCGAGTACTCGTAAATACGGGCTTCGGCTAATCCGCCTCAGCCTGTAAAAAACTCGTACTGGGAAAAATTCAGTTTCAAGCCTTATGATAAAAATAACTATTTAACATTTAATTATTATGATTTTTCACGACTTAAAAATAATATGTAATGAGAAAAAATAAAAAACTAAAAGGCAAACATTATATTTTATTTATTAAATTATAACAGGAAAAATGCATTTGTGACAAAATAATTTTTTCTTATTTTTAATTTTTATTTTATTTATTTTTACGTTCTGATTCAATGTATGGTAAAGGACCAATTTCCTCTTCGTGAGTTGTGCCTTCTGCGGAAAGGTTTTGAAAACCTTCGGAAAAGATCGGGCACCCTTCAGGTATGTTTTTAGCGAGTAAGCGTTCATCAAAACGAACGCTTCATCAGAGCGACCGTAACCACGACAAATTACGGATTCACCCTTAAAACTAGTTTTACGTTTGTCTAAATAAAAACTGTTGATAAAATACTAGTTCAACGGCAAATACGGTTACACGTGCCGGTAACAAAATACCCGTGTAGAAATCGTGGCTTTAATTGCTCTTTTCTCGAAAACTAATGAATAATCCGCAATACTTTTTTTTAATGCTCAGAAAATTGTCCTCTTTCCAGTGGTGTGTAGGAAAAAGTTAAATTTGTGGGCTCATTTAAGTGACAGATCCCCTTATTGTAACATTTAAATAAACATTTACTGCCATAGTAACTGTGTAAGTTGACTTACATCATTTTCATTGTAAATAAAACGGCTGATGTACAAGGTCTACCAATAAGAGTGATAGAACTTTTGATAGGTATTGCGGCCATTTTATAAATGACATTGATGTCTGTCATATTGTATTTTGTTCAGTAAGGCTCACCATTCCATCATGTCAAGACTGACTCCGCAAGAACGTTTGCAAATCGTAAAAATATATTACCAAAGTGGGAGCTCTGTTCGAGCTACCGAGAATATCCGTTACTGGGCTAAAACAAATCAACTGATGGTCCGAGAGAGTGACTTGCATCAAAAAACCGATACTGTTTGGTGCGATTTGTGATCTGGAGGCATCATTGGGCCTTACTTCTTTGAAAATGAGCAGTGGGAAGCTATCGGATGTTAGCAAACTTTGTGTGGCCACAATTGGATGAAATGGATCAGGGAGAGATGTGGTTTCAACACTTGGTTTCTTACCGGGTCATCCTCATCCCTTCTATTAATAAAGTTGTGTGTGGTATTAATCAGTTCACTTCTAATTTGGTTCTTTTTTATTTTAGGTAGAGAGGTTAAATTCAGAGTGCTTTCAACTTCTGCGAGGAAGATATGTATAGGAAAATCTCGTATCGTAGGTGTTGTCGAGAATTTAGGGCCCAATGAGATAGTTTTGGCTACTATTTAAAACCCAGGTCTCATCTCCTAAAATGTCAACCTGTCGTTGTAGGTGGATTAACACTTGTTTGTTAACTGTATTGTTAACTACAAAAATAGCTAGAATAAAACAATAATAAAAACTTAAATAACGCATAATATCCTGTGCTTAAACCTACGAATTAAAATCAATCAATAGCATTCGCTATTAATACCAGTGGCGTCTCTACAGTAATAAACAGGCAATATTCTAGACATTAGGTAATTCTATAATATTAATTTATTGCAATGCAAACAAATAAATCTGCCACATCATTGCAAAAACTGAAGTAACCAATAGATCATTGTTTGGCAATGAAACTCAAACATGGCAACTAATGATTTTTTAAAAGCGCTATTTTTTCATTTTATTAAATGAAGAACAAATTAGGAAGTGATGAAAAATATCTCTTTAAATTGGAAATCATTTTCAATCTTATCCGTTTTAATGGGAAGCAGAAATGTAAATGAAATCAAATTCTCATGTTGTCCCTATATGATCGGGGTCAGTTATTCGAAATATAGTATTGTGTTCCAAAGTATTTTTTTTAATTTTGAGTTTTAAATTTTAAAATTTTAATTTTGTTTAATTTTAAATTTTGTTTTAAAAATTGTTACAACTATTTTTATGTTATTGAATTAGTAGAATTTTTGTAATTTACATCTCAAGTTGGAGATTTTTCTATATTTCGGCTAATAAGCAAGTTTATTTGATGTAAGTGGATTTTATTTGATAATTTGAATTATTTTTGTCTCAAATTGGCCGATTTTTGAAAGTTTTGGATAAGTAATTTTGAACGTTATAATTGGATTAATAATTAATTGGATGGTTTGAGAGAAAGGAAATTTGTTTGAATTTTAAAATTAGAAGAAAATTGCATTAGATTAATAAAATTGAAAGCCAAAATTAAAAGAAACTTTAAAGCAAGATGTAGACGAAGCGCATGGCCGTTATCACGCATATTTAGCCAGCACATAATTTACGGTACAAATATTTTACAAAAAAATTTATTTAATAATTAAAATTGAATTAGGTACTGCGAATTTGAAATTAAATTGTATAAATTAACTTGAAAATATAATTAGATGATTAATTGAAAATTAAAAAAGTAATTAATTAAATAAGAGTCTCGTCTTAAAAAAAATGGAGGGCTCGAAGGAAGTAATTTTTTCTTAAAAATAAATTATTTCATAAATTGAGAGTTCCGGGTCATCTCAATATATTGCTATGATATCTTTTTATTTATTATTATTTTTAATATTAATTTATTTAAAAATCACCTTTCAAAATATCTTGAAAATTCAACACCAAATACTCATTAATTAAATTGGAACCAGTCTAATATCAAAAATTATTATTAATTTTATTTTCAAATTAAGCAAACTTTAAAAAATGTTCTACAAAAATACCCGACCGACCTCTTTCGAAGCTCCGAAGTCGACTCCTCTATTAAATTTAGTAGGGTACTTCTCGCGAATTTCATTATAAAAATAATTGCCACTTCACATCATACCATTTTTTAACCATCAATTAACCGTTGCTAAGTGAATCCATTCATTAGATTTATATCATAAACTAGAGATGCAAACCAATCATCAATTTTATTTCTTGAAAGTCAAAGCTAAATTTTTTTCTGACAATAAAATTTTTAATTTTTCACTGTTACATCTCTCATTATTAAAAAATGATTATTAAAAAATCATTAGTAAAATGTAATGTCTGGTATAGATATTTTATTTCGACCCGCTTGGAACCAATAATTTTAAACATTTTCCATATTTTTTGCAATTTTCCACTCTTTTCATTTTTTTATTATGAACCATGAAATTTCTTAAAACCAAATTTTTTCATTTGAATTTTCTGATTTTTATTTTAATTCTTAATTTTTCTATTCTAGCATATTTTCGATTTTTACCTCCAATCAATTTTAAAAAAAAATTGGAGGTATGGTAATCGAAAAAAAATTTCAACTTTTTTTTTTGCATTTTCGAGATCACCGTGTTCAGAAACGTAAAGATCTGCAAAAAGTAAAATAAAAATTTCTGTGTCGGTCTGTCTGTCGGTCTGTCTGTCTGTCTGTCGTCAAATTTTGTCGATCGATTTGCTTCCGAGCCATCCAACCAATTACGACCAAATTTGGTATGGTGGTAGGGTTCACGGTGGAAAGGTGAAAATAAGGTTTTCGTCGCGATCTATCAATCAGGAGTGCCACCACAAGAAAATAATACGGGATTTTTAAAAAATATTTTGTCTTGCGATATGTTATTTTAAAGGCCTTAAAAGGCTTTATCCAGAATAGGTAAAATTAATCTTCTATCTGTCGTCTGTCAAAAATCACAAGTTGTCAAAGTTGAAACTTTAAGAGTGCATAATTCAAGAAATGCTGAAGGGATCTTACCCAAATTTGGTACGTAGGTACATTGATCCTAATGGATATGTGAGCATATGTAATCCTTCGATAGAAATCAGTAATGCAACATGAAAAAAATAAAATTAACTTTTTTGGCAAAAACATGAAAAAAGTTTTTGTCGATCGATTTTCTCCGGCATTTCTGCGTCGATTGCAATCAAACTTATTGGACGTATGCCTCGTGGGCTGGAATGGTGAAAATAAGGTTTTGCCAGAGAAATCTTCACCAGGGCCACCACAATAAAATAAATAAAAAAAAATTAAAATGTAGTCGTATCTCCGGAAATGTTTAACCGATTCAGCTAAAATTTGGTGTGTCGATGGAGCTTTGAAAGTATAAGTATTGGTGAGAAAACAAACCGAGCCAATTGTAACAGGGCGGGGCAGGTCAGAAAAATTATAGAAAATATTAACTGAAATCTTAATTTATATATTTTTTGTGAGAATTTGTCAGATGGCTGGCAAAAATAAAACAATATATTCAAAATTTTAATAAACGTCATAATTTTGTGACATATGTGTCAAAATTAGGTTAATGTTGATTTGTATACCGAGTGCAGCATAAGAATTGAGTTTAGGGCTTGTAACAATTAATTTTAGAATACAAAAATAGGTGGTTCGGTGGGAAATATTTTATAATATCGTCGTACGGACTGACGGAACGTTACTTTATAAGTAAAAGGTTCTGCCACTAGGTAGCGACCAAGTTTAGGCTGTTTGTTAAATTTTTTCGCAAATGTTTTCAGAATCAGAATTTTCAAATCCTCTAGATGACCGAAAAAATTTGTTGTACCAATCTTGGAGAAATTTTATTTGTGACTTCTTACGGTATTATGTGACGTATATAAAAATTTTAGAAAAAATTCAGTGGCGTACAAAAATAAAAATTTTTTTTCATTAGGGGCCATCCATAAAGTACGTCACACGTTAATGGGGGGGGAGGGTATCACCGAAGTGTGACATCGTGTGACAAGGGGCATGGGGGGGTCAATACTTTTGTGACGTCACATGTTAAAATTTAAAATACTAAAACGCAGTTTCTAACTAGTCGTTTGTTTTTTCGGTTTTATAAAATGTTGGACTTTATGTTGATTTTATTAGATTATTATTTAATAAAAATAAGTAAAAAATGAAAATAGCTGTTTTCTCTCGATTATTTTTAAATACATACATAAATTTAAAAAATGTGTGACGTCACATCAGGAGGGGGGGGTTATAAAAATGTGACAACCTGTGACAAGGAGGGGGGGAGGGGTTCAAAAGTCCTAAAATTCGTGTGACGTACTTTATGGATGGCCCCTTTCGGATTTTGTTAAATAAACTTTTATAGGTAGATTTAGGGTAGGGGGTGATACATATAGATATCTTTGCCAGGGCTACCGATATCTTTGTTAAGGCTACCACAATAGAAAACAAAAATGAACATTATGTCATCGTATCTCCGGACAAAATTTGGTGTGCTGGTGATTGGAGGTATTGCGGCAGAGAGTGACGATATTTTTTCTCTTTGCCTTCATTATTGCCAATGTCACCCACAATGTCTTCTGTGTTTTCAGTATCTTGTCCATTATCGTCTGGTCTGTTATCATTTACAGCTACTGGCAAATTAACACTTCTGGTGTCGTGTCTATAATTACTGTTATTAATAATGCTATGCTTACTAGATCTTTTTCGTAAGTATTTTCTATTTCTTCGCAATATTATTATAAACCTCCTTTACGACTCCTTGTACCCACGCTTTTCCTTTTTGTATTAGTACTTGATCTCCTATTTCAAGCTTGTCCAACTCCTTGGAGTGCCGATCGTAATAGAATTTCTGCTTTACTTGTTTTTCGTTTAGCTTCTTCTTCACTTTCGTTGGGCTAATGGTACGATTCTGTAAATAATTTAGAGAACTTGGCAACTTAGTTTTCATATTTCTGTTCAGTAATAATTGCGCAGGCGAGTATCCTAGTGCTGGTAATGGTGAGTTTCGATATTCCATTAACGAGGCCTCCAAATTTTCTCCATTTTTTCTTAACATTTTTTTGATTATATCAACAGACTTTTCAGCTAGTCCATTGGATTGATGGTGATGAGGACTCGAGAAGAAGAGAAGAAGTTCCAGCATTGTGCAAAATCCTTCAGCTTGTGGCTGTTAAATGGAACATTGTCACCATAGAATATGTCTGATACTCCAAATCGCGAAAAAATGTTTTTTAGGAATTTTATTACTTCATCCACAGTTTTATATTGTGTTTGTGTAACTTCTATCCAGTTAGAGTAAGCATCTACTACGGCTATGTAATTTTTTGAATCGTGTTCCAAGAAATCCGAATGTAGGTATTGCCATGGTCGATCGGGTATTTGGTAGTTCTTCATTGGTTCCTTTTGGTTGATCCTCTGAAATTTCTGACACACCGAGCAATTTCGTACCAACTCCTCAATTTCTTGTGAGATATGCGGCCAATACAGTATTTGTCGAGCTCGTAACTTCGTTTTCACTATACCAAAGTGTGACTCGTGGTTCAAATTTAGCATTTCTTCTCGTAACGATTTTAGTTCCCCGATCCCCAAGAAAGATCAGACCATTCGACAAGTATATGTTGTCCTTCAACGTGTAGTAATGCCTGAGCTCACCTTGAACGAGCTCACCAAAAACCTTACGAGTTTTTGGCCACTCTGTTTGACAAAATCGCCTAACTTCATTAAGCACTTGGTCTTTTTCCACCTCTTGCGCAAATATCACCTTTTTGTGATTGGACATTGGAATGTTGTTTGAAAGTGCATGCACAATATATTCCATTTCGGGATCATCTGGTACGTGCTCCTTCATAAATGATCTGGATAGTGTGTCTGCCACATACATTTGCGAACCTGGTAAATATGTTACCGTTGTAACAAACCATCCTCAATATTTTAATCAAATATTTTATAATAGTAATAATAATTTAGTTGGTAAGAATTGAAATTAACCTCGTATATTTCTAGCACAAAAGTACAGTACCATTTTTTTATATAACATTGTGGGGGTCTGGAAATCATCCCAATCAAATAAATATTTAAGGGTTGCACGAGGCAAACGGATGTATACATTTTAAACTTAAACAGTATCATTTTTTTTTGGACTATAGAAATAATTATCAATTTTGACTCTTAAGGAAAATAACTTCGCTAAAATAAGTACTATTAAAGTCAAATTAAATACATTATAACGCCAGAATTAATTAACATAAATTATATAGCTTTCGTTGAAAACCAATAGATAGTTTCATCAGAATAATTAATTAAAATTCGTAAAACAAAAGTAAATTGTTAACGTAACGCGTCCTAGAAAGATAAATATACCATAAAGCAGTTGCAATACGGGACACTTCAACCCTCTTGTTTAACTTATTGTTATCTAAAAGAAAACCATCTGGCTCTTGTACTAATATATACCATAAATAAACGAAAAGGAATAACGGGTTGAATGGGCATGCAAATCAAACCACTATATTATGATTGTCGACGTTTCGGAGTCTTTATTGCTCCATCTTCAGGACTAGATGGAGAAAAGGCAAACAATTAATTCTAAGATCATGTCAACAATTCCTAACAACACTCACCGATATCAAAATAAGATGTAAATTGTTTGATGTAAGCATCAAAAACGAGAACAAAAACGCAAAGGCAATGTGGCAGTCACTTTCAAACGAAGTCAAAAAATTTAAAATGTAGAAAAACCTGTACAACATATAAAACTTTACAATTAAAACAGTAATTAAAATGTATAAATATAAATAGCATCTGTTTAAAACTAAGTGAAAATATTAAAAACAATCTATCAGTTGATAAGTGATGTACAGATAGGAAACATTTGAAATTTGCCACGCTTTACGTAAAATAGAAAACAAAGAAGCGTCCTTTCGTAGAGGTATCTAAAAGTAGGTGAGCGTTGTGTATAAAAATCTGCAGGTATTCAATAAACAAACTAGAAACCTGTGAACGCAAGAATATACAAATATCTAAAAGCATAACTAAACAGTTAATTGTGAAAAAGAATAGAAATTCCAGAAAGTGGTCGTTACCGTGTAGTGGACCCAGATGATCAGGTACCAAAGAATTTCTCTTTAAATTTTACCAATAGACCCTTCCATCCGTTGTTCAAGTAGTTATAGTCCGTTTGTTTGTTGACATTGTTGGTATTGGTAGATATGTATATAAGCGGCTTCGAGGAAGGTTCTTTTCGCGAAGTTTTTTTCCGTAGCAAGAATACTGATGTCGTCCTTACTGAAAACGTGTGCAGTCTGGATGGCATGCTCTGATAGTCCAGTTTTAGTTGCTCCCGCTTTGACATCGTACATGTGTTGTTGTATACGGGAGGTCAATCGTTGTTTGGTTTGACCAATGTAATATTTATTACATTGGCATTTCACACAATACACCACGTTGGCCCTATCTAGAATGGGAACTTTATCTTTTGTCCTGGAAAACAATATTCTGTTGAAGCTGTGACTGTTATGGAAAGCCAGGCGTAGTTCACCACTCCTCACAACATCCTTGAAGGTATGTTTCACTTTGCTCTCAATCCATGGGTGGAAAGTAATTTTACTAAACTTAGTAATAACATCTAGATCAGTCAATTGTGGTTGTGAAGTACCCTCATCATTATGGATATTATTATGTTGATCGGTCCCTTGCAAAGTAGGAATAATCTTATTTTTATGGAACAGTAGTCGATCGAGCTGGATATCCGTTCTTCAACAATTGCTGCTTAAGTTCATGTAATTTAACACCTATGGATTCATGAGGTACGCAAGTATGAATTCTATGTTTCATAGTATTTATCACACTTGTTTTTTGATTAAGGGGGTGGGATGAACTATAGTTAAGAAACCTGTCTGTAGACGAGGGCTTTCTGTAAATATTGGTTGTAAGGGTGCCATCTTCTTTTCGTTGAACTAGCAGGTCTAAAAAAGGGATGGAACCGTCCCTCTCTAGTTCATATGTAAAAGTGAGTAATTTATTGTAGCTATTGAGCAACCCTAAACAACTTTCCACTTCAGTGGAGTGGTTCTTCACTTTGGTGAGTGTTGTTAGGAATTGTTGACATGATCTTAGAACTAATTGTTTGCCTTTTCTCCATCTAGTCCTGAAGATGGAGCAATAAAGACTCCGAAACGACGACAATCATAATATAGTGGTTTGATTTGCATGCCCATTCAACCCGTTATTCCTTTTCGTTTATCATATAGCTTGGGTGAGAACTCTGGTTTATTCTACATATACCATAAATGTTTAAAACTCAAAATATACAAGGACTAGAAGGGATCTGTCACGTAATCGTCCCCACGAGAATCGCCTCGACAGCTGAACTATTGGAAAGAGGACAATTTTCTGAGTATATTAAAAAAATAAATTTTGCGGATTATCCATTAGTTTTCGAGGAAACGGCATTTAAAAATTAAAACTTTACATGCATTTTAGATAGGGAATTTATTTACACAAAAGTTCTATTGACGGTGCGTGCGTTCTGACATAGTCTTAGTGTTAGCAGGCAGACGCCATTGTGACATAGTCGGGTGTACATCGGGATTATTACGCAGCATCATGCAATAATTTAAAAAATAAACGCAGAACTCGTTTTTAGGTTAGAATCTCGATTGCCTTGTCTCCTTGAATCTCCGCTACCCTCCGCTCCGGGCGCTACGCGCCGTTTTGACGAACTCGCTAAAAACATCCCCCTAGGTAGCACAAACTCGCCAAAGGTGCAACTCGAAAGGGATGAAACTCGTAAGGGGTGAAACTCGTTAGCAACGCTCGATGTGTACCGTACGGTATCACAATCGCATCTGGCTGTCAACACTAAGACTATATCAGAAAGCACTCACCGTCATCGTCAATAGAACTCAGGAGCGAATCAATTTCCTATGTAAAATGCATGTAAAGTTTTGATTTTCAAATGCCGTTTTCTCGAAAACTACTGGATAATCCGTAGCAATGTGCAGTCTCAAAATGCTCAGAAAAATATCCTCTTTCTAATAGTAAAAAAATCAAATTGAAACGCGTGGGGACGATTAAGTGACAGTAACCTGAAATACATATTCCATTGTAAGTAAATTTATAGATTCTATTGTTAGTAATTAAAGAGAGGTAAGATTGTAACACACAAAGGTCAGTTACAGCTTCCAATATTATTGATAATGAAAGTTAATAGTTGGAAGCGATAACTAATTATTGAATTTCAAAGTTTGTGGCTTCTAATACAATGTTTACATGTGATTAATGATATAAGGTTTAAATAATAGTATTAATTACTCAGGTCTACAAAAAAAACATTTTTTTTGTTGCCCTGATTTTTTTCATTGAATTTCAAAGATTAAGAACGTAAAAGTTATGAATATAACAAATAGTTTTTATGTTATTGTAATATACGAGGTATGTTCAAAATATATTGGAAATTTTTGCATTTCGCACGGTGCAAGATACCAAATAAGATAAAAAAATTTTTCTAAGTTGATAACAACTATAAGTTATGCACATGTCAATTTTTAGCCACATTCGTTGTTCAGTTTTAGTTTAGAAAAATATTATTTATTGCATAATTTTAAAAATCCGCGATTTTCAGAATTCATTTTTGTTTTAAAAACGTTATTTGCATTAAATTCTGTGTTAAAAATTGATTTAAAAGTTTAATGAAGTATAAGAAATGTTGACTAAATTTTTGGTGAAGAAACTAGGTTAAAAAATACAAATGCTTACAAACATTTTCAAGAAATCGGTGCAGACTTGAGCATATATGGGCATGCAAACACATCAATTTGCAATAAAAACGTTAGAAAATCAAAGACACGTTTTTTTTGTAAATTGCCGAAGCACACTATTAGAGAGGTCGCAAAAGAAGTTAGAATCTCAATTAGGTCATGTGATGCAATTTTTAAGGCCAATTTGGATTTGAAACAAGTAGCAACCAAACATGTTAAAGTTTATACAAAAACTGAATTGCAAAATCATTTCTCAAGAATTGTTAACCAAAGTTCTTGAAGATCCACACTTTTTCAAACGCGTAAGTGAGTATAGATCGTATCATGGTTTTGTACAGTTGCAGTCGTATTGTCGGTTGAAGTTTATTTTTGTACATTATGAGGGGGTAAATTGAGTGGAACGCTTTGTGGGATGCAGTCAGTTTCATTTGATGTTTGTATGATAGTCCTTCGTTAATGGTGAGTCCACGGTACTTGACTATCGTGGTTCGGTTTACGTCTGTGTTGTTTATTTTTAATGTTTGGGTTAGTGGGTCCCGTCGTTTAGTAAAAGTTGTCAGAGTGGTCTTGTCTTCGTTTAATTTTAGTCTCCAGTCGCAAAAGTAAGTACACAATATTTGTAAATGTCGTTCTAGGTAAGTTAATGTTTGATTTTTTCTGAAGGAGGTGGCCATGACTGCTGTATCATCAGCATAAAGTTTGATTGTCGTGTCCTTATGTTTAGGTATATTATTTACGTAATGTATAAATCAGATGGAGCCTTGAGGGACTCCAGCTGGGATTCGAAGTGGATCAGAGAAGGTTTTTTTAATTTTCACTCTGAAGGAGCGGTTTATTAGGTAGTTTTGCATGATCTTAATTAGGTGAGGAGGAATACCGCTCGTGATTAGTTTGTGTATTAGTCCGTGGTGCCAAATTGTGTCGAATGCTTTTTCTAAGTCCAATGTAAGTAATGTCGATGTTTTGTTTATGTGAAAATTTGTCGTGATTTGATTTGTGAGTATGGCCAGCTGTAGTACGGTGCTGCGTTTTGCCCTGAAACCGAATTGTTCAGTGATGATGGTGCTGTGCTGGTTTGTGTGCTCTAGGAGGCGGTGCAGGATGAGTTTTTCTAGGATTTTGGATAGGGTCGGTAACTGGAAAAGGATGTTTTAGGTTTTCCTGGATTTGGGATTGGAATGACTATGGCTTGCTTCCAGGAATTAGGAAAATACTGATTTTTGAAGTATGCGTTTAATATGTAATAAATTTGAATGACTACTTTTTTTGTGCATTTTTTGATGAGTGAAGTTATGCTGTCGTTTCCGGCAGCTTTGTTTTTTTGTTTGCGGATGATTAATTTAATTTCAATTGGAGAGGTTAGGTCTTTAGGAGGGGTAGAGTGTGTTTCGTTTTTGAATTGATTTATGGTGTGATTAACTTGATTTTCTATGTTTGTGATTGTGAATTGAGTTGTGAGGTTGTGGTATTGTAGATAGGTATTGGCGACGACATTAGCTTTATCCGTGCTGCTGGCTTTGAGGCCACTGGCATGGCGGTTTGTAGTGTTAGTATTGTTGATGTTGTAGTCGCATTTAAAGCTTTGGTTAGACGCCAAAGTTTTGTGGTCTCTTTTGTTGTAATTTTGCTTAGCATGTCGGTTCAATTTTTGTTTTTTATGTCATTAATTTCATTGTTAATAGTTTTTATCAGTTTATTTATTTGCGTTTTTAGTGTGGAGTATTTGTTCATTTTTTTTTTAAATTGTCGGTGGTAGTTTAAGTTTGAAGTTGTCTGGTGTTTTTATTTTGGTGTTGTCTTGTAGTATTCTAGTATTTCTTATGTATATGGAGAAATTGGATCAATGAATGGTTTGCTGCACACGATCCTGGTGTTTCTCAACTAACTTCTATTAGCACGGGATTTTTCGGCACTACAAATATTAATTGTCATCTAGCTTATGAAGAAAAACTGTTGAAGAAAATGATCGGTTCAACTTACGATTCGGTGACATTTAAACGAAGGACAAAATCTTACTCTTGCCTGCACTTTCAAGCAGAATTACCATTCAAGATTTAACAGAACTAAACAAAACGTTAAAATAATAAATTTTAACAGTAAAGTAAAGAAATACAATACGTAGAAAAATCGTTACTATAAAACCAAAAAGACATTAATTATCACTTGACAAGATTAAAAAAAAAAAAAATATTTAAAAAATGAAATATTACCATAAAAAGATTAAACATTAAAAAAAAAAAATAATGAGTAATTACGTTATAAGGCCTTATTTCACTGTTTTTGCAGATCTTCAGACGTACTTAACTCTAAATTGAATGAAAAATTTTAAAAAATATTTAAAAAACAAGATAATATTTGAACCAAATTTAACAATTAATGACTAAAATATTCAAAATAATGACGATGACTTACCAATAACCAAAAATAAAATAAAGTGAAGCCACGTGCTAACATGAATCTTGAAGATTAAATAATAACAGAAAATTCTAAAAGACAGTACTACTGCCATGTTGAAATCAGAAGAGGCACTGCCCCCTATGTTTGATTTCTAAAATTTGAAAAAATTCAAATTTACCACTTTTAACCGTAAGGCGTAAAACTAGAAAATAAACTCAAAAAGAATTTCAAGTAGATTTTGTGGTATATTAGTATGTATTTGTAAAATGCAAGATTTAACAGAACTAAACAAAACGTTAAAATAATAAATTTTAACAGTAAAGTAAAGAAATACAATACGTAGAAAAATCGTTACTATAAAACCAAAAAGACATTAATTATCACTTGACAAGATTAAAAAAAAAAAAAAATATTTAAAAAATGAAATATTTCCATAAAAAGATTAAACATTAAAAAAATAATGAGTAATTACGTTATAAGGCCTTATTTCACTGTTTTTGCAGATCTTCAGACGTACCTAACTCTAAATTGAATGAAAAATTTAAAAAATATTTAAAAAACAAGATAATATTTGAACCAAATTTAACAATTAATGACTAAAATATTCAAAATAATGACGATGACTTACCAATAACCAAAAATAAAAATAAGTGAAGCCACGTGCTAACATGAATCTTGAAGTTTGAATAATAACAGAAAATTCTAAAAGACAGTACTACTGCCGTGTTGAAATCAAAAGAGGCACTGCCCCCTATGTTTGATTTCTAAAATTTGAAAAAATTCAAATTTACCACTTTTAACCGTAAGGCGTAAAACTAGAAAATAAACTCAAAAAGAATTTCAAGTAGATTTTGTGGTATATTAGTATGTATTTGTAAAATGCAAGATTTAACAGAACTAAACAAAACGTTAAAATAATAAATTTTAACAGTAAAGTAAAGAAATACAATACGTAGAAAAATCGTTACTATAAAACCAAAAAGACATTAATTATCACTTGACAAGATTAAAAAAAAAAAAAAAAAAATATTTAAAAAATGAAATATTTCCATAAAAAGATTAAACATTAAAAAAATAATGAGTAATTACGTTATAAGGCCTTATTTCACTGTTTTTGCAGATCTTCAGACGTACCTAACTCTAAATTGAATGAAAAATTTAAAAAATATTTAAAAAACAAGATAATATTTGAACCAAATTTAACAATTAATGACTAAAATATTCAAAATAATGACGATGACTTACCAATAACCAAAAATAAAAATAAGTGAAGCCACGTGCTAACATGAATCTTGAAGTTTGAATAATAACAGAAAATTCTAAAAGACAGTACTACTGCCATGTTGAAATCAGAAGAGGCACTGCCCCCTATGTTTGATTTCTAAAATTTGAAAAAATTCAAATTTACCACTTTTAACCGTAAGGCGTAAAACTAGAAAATAAACTCAAAAAGAATTTCAAGTAGATTTTGTGGTATATTAGTATTTTATTTTATTTATTTTATTTATTAACGGTTAACCTATTTGCAAAATATATACATAATAATATACATAGACATACATAAAATAAAAATTTCATACATAAAACAAAAATTAATTGTAATTTAGATCAATGCTCCATAGGCGCTTTTTGAAGATTGCTAGTGAGGGGATAAATAGATCAAACATTGGATCACTATTTGCATGATTTGCCAATCTGGTCATCCTAGCCACGGGACCGTGCCTGCCATAATTCGTTGAATGGTGTTTTTCTTCGAAAATCCACATTGACCTGGTAAACCGGCATGATTTCTTGAATGGAAAAAGTTTGAGCAGGGCGTTGCAGTTAATTCGTCCGCTGAAAAGACCATGCACAAAGCAGAGATCAAAAACGGTTCGTCTTGACTCCAGTGAACTTGAATTACAGAACTTCAGGTAGGTCTCATCAGAGAAATCTTCTTTGGCAAGTCCTAACTTGTAGTGCAGATATTTGAAAAATTTGTGTTGTACACGTTCTATTTGATTGATTTGGACTTGATAGTGCGGCGACCAGACACTACAGGCGTACTCCAATCGGGAGCGGACCAGGGAGAAATAAAGTTTTTTCACTGTAGTAGGCGAAAAGTAAACTGACTGTCGGCGGATAAGACCCAATGTACGGAAGGCAGAGGAACAGATGAGGGATATATGGTTTCTGAATGTTAAACCAACATCCAATCGAACACCGAGATCATTGATTACATTAACACGTTGGAGTTCGTTATCATTGATACAATATGCAAAGGAAGATGAGTTTCTTTTAGAAAACGAGATAGTAAAACATTTATCAAAATTGAGATGAAGATTATTTAATTGGCACCATTTGTGTAGGTTGTCCAGGTCGTTTTGTAACAATATACAATCATTGTATGAACTAATCGCTTTGAAAATCTTAAAATCATCTGCAAACAGCAGGTGCAGAGAGTAACGAATAAATTTACCGATGTCATTAATGAAAAGCAGAAATAGAATAGGGGCACAGTGAGTATGTATTTGTACATAAATACATAGTATGTATTTGTAAAATGCAAGATTTAACAGAACTAAACAAAACGTTAAAATAATAAATTTTAACAGTAAAGTAAAGAAAATTTCTTTTAGAATTTTCTGTTATTATTTAATCTTCAAGATTCATGTTAGCACGTGGCTTCACTTTATTTTATTTTTGGTTATTGGTAAGTCATCGTCATTATTTTGAATATTTTAGTCATTAATTGTTAAATTTGGTTCAAATATTATCTTGTTTTTTAAATATTTTTTAAAATTTTTCATTCAATTTAGAGTTAGGTACGTCTGAAGATCTGCAAAAACAGTGAAATAAGGCCTTATAACGTAATTACTCATTATTTTTTTTTTTTAATGTTTAATCTTTTTATGGTAATATTTCATTTTTTAAATATTTTTTTTTTTTTTAATCTTGTCGGGATCTGTCAGGGAACTACAAACTCGAATCGAGCTCCGAAAAAAATTCTATAGGAAAGAGGACTATTTTCTTAGTATATAAAACGAAAAAATTTTGCGGATTATCCATTAGTTTTCCAGAAAACGGCATTTGAAAAATCAAAATTTAACATGCATTTTAGATAGGGAAATTCATTAACATAAAAGTTCTATTGACGGTGCGTGCGTTCTGATATAGTCTTAATGTTAGCAGTCACACGCGATTGTGACATTGTGGGATGTACATCGGGTGTATTACGCAATATTATGCAATAATTTAAAGAATAAACGCAGAACTCGTTTTTAGGTTAGAATCTCGAGTGCCTTGGTTGCGTTCGTCAAAACGGCGCGTAGCGCCCGGAGCGGAGGGGACCGGAGCGGAGGGTAGCGGAGATTCTCGCGAGAACTTCTCGCGAGATTCTCGCGATAGTCTGGAGCGCCCATTAGAAATTTTACAGTATAAAGTTACACCAATCAGTTTCCTGCTCTAATCAATTTCAATGTTATTTATCTACGGGGTGTTAGAAAATGTACTCTTCGTTTAATCTTTGCTTTAGGCTTTTCCCTTTAAAACAGAAATAATCTGATAAATAAAGATTTGACATAACCCAAATATATGTGTTTTATTTTGTTGTGAGTTATGATCGTTTCTCTTTTCGGAGCGATTATCTGTTTGTTTACGAGAGTCTACGAGTCTACGTCTTCGCGTTGCTACGCTTCAAGCGGTACCAAGTGAATGCTATGAAAACCAACCATCGCGCTTACCCTTTCCTTTCCTAGTCAACCAGGAATGCTGCAAGCATATTCCTGTCGAGGAAAAGGTCAAGCTTATCTTCCTGACCTTGTAACTCGACCAATTTGCCTTTCCTAAATGGAAAGGTGAAATCGCAGCTACTGGGTACACTGTTAAAAATTTCTATGGTAATTTTACTAAACATGTGTAGGAAGTTTTTACGCACCCCGATATAGTAGTATTAAAACTCGGTATTGTAATTTTACTACACGACTTATCCCAACTCAGTTTGAGAAAATTACAAAGTATTTGTTGCAAAACCACTAAACATTGATACGAAATTTGTTTAGTAAAATCACAGCACAGATATTGTAATTTTACTAAGCAAATCATACGTTTAGTATAAATCGTACGTTTAGTAATTCAACAATGATGTGTTGTAATTTTACTACACAGCTTATCTCATCTCAGTATAGTAATTTTACTAAACAATTGTAGGAAGTTTTTACGCACCACGATATGGTAGTATTAAAACTCGGTATTGTAATTTTACTACACGACTTATCCCAACTCAGTCTGAGAAAATTACAAAGTATTTATTGCAAACTTACTAAGCATTGATAGAAAATTTGTTTAGTAAAAGTACAATACAGATATTATAATTTTGCTAAGCAAATCATATTATGACCCGTTGAGGATAAATTAAAATTAAATAGTACACTTTTCTCAATTAAAATATTTATTTCTATTATATGGACTAGTTGAAAAAGACGAATAGTCGAAACTAGTCCATTATAGAAATAAATATTTTAATTGAGGAAAGTGTACTATTTAATTTCAAATCATATCAAGTCCTTTTAGTAATTTAACCCTTAATCTGCAAACCTGGGTATTTCGTGTCCGAGTGAAAACAACTTTTGTTAATAAATTTCTGAGAAAGGAAAGGTGGGCGCTACTACCCCTACCTAAAAAAAGTTATATAGGTAGAGAAACCCACCACCAAATTTTAAGGCCCTAGATCGCTTTAAACAGTAGTTGTACACAATTGAAATTCAAAAAGGACACGAAATACCCAGGTTTGCAGACGACGTATACTAAACGTGTAGGTAAGTGAAATTTATTTTTTACCTTTAACATGTTTTTTTGTGTCATTATCATGTATTATGAGTAAAAATATTAAAACAAAAATTAATTTTGCTTAGTATTTGAACAAAATGGAGCAACGGTCGGCCGAACATGTATCGCGCATAATTCGCCAACGTGAAACTTTATCACATAAGATAAAGATAAGAAATGTTTTATTATAATAAAATGTGTTATACTATAATTTTTTTACCTTTTTTACCTGTCCAAACTTAAGCATTTCGTAATAAACAAATAAAACCAAATATTTTTTTCTTAAAGCTTTACTAATAACCTTTAATTTGCCGCTTTATATGTAAAATTATCTTAATTTTTCTTAAAGTTACAATTTTTTCAAAAAATTTCGATTTTCTGACAACTTGCTTCAATTATTTAAAAAAAGTATAAGAAAAAATTTTATTTTTTACAACTTTATGATAGATATGTCAACTAGAATGTTTCGAACATCAGCACGAATTTTTTCGAAATTTTTTGAGCTCATTAACACGGCGTAATAACGGCCGGACGCGAATGACCCAGGTTTGCAGATGGAAGGTGGGCGAAAAACGTTTGCAAGAGAAGGGTTAAAAATGTTGTGTTATAATTTTACGACACAACTTATCCCATCTCAGTTTGATGATACAATATGACATCTAAGCGCGTGTGTTTTATCTCTATTGTGTCATCTTCCATCTTGTTTTAGCAGTAATTACATTCCACAACACTGTTGGAGTACTTCACGGCGTTTTAATATATAATTTATACAAATTGTGTCCATAAGGTCGTACCGATATACCATATACGGAGATAAAAACCTAATGTCGCTATACCAATTATCTGTATCATAAAATACGAAAATTCCTTTCCCCTCTTCGGTTGCTGCCGGAGTTTGAATTGTCTAATATACTTACCATATATACATTTTAAACTGTAGTCTGGCTATTAAAGATTTAAAAAAAATATTTTAATAGTTTTATAGAAAACAATGGAATTTAGATAATGCACATTTTTTAACGAGTGATTATTCTTTAATAGATTTTAAGTCAAAATAAAAGTTACAATTGAATTATTTTAAACGTATTATTGATATAAAAATAAAATAAAATACAGTAACATAATAAAATTAAAGTAAAATAATAAAAATGAAATAATAAAAATAAAATAATAAAAATAAAATAATGAAAATAAAATATGTATATTATTTTTACAAGGTAAATTAAACTTTTAGAAGACGTATTTTCTTATATAAAAATCGCTATTATAGCAATATTTATTAGACATTTTTTATTGAAAATTTTATTCTCTTCATTTGTTTATATACATTTTTCTATTTCGTCAAGCCGTTTTCGGGATACAGGAACATAAAAAAATTTTTGGCAAAAATTTTAATAAAAATAGCATTGCTCTTATGGGTGTTTCATTAAGAATTTTACAGAGATATATTTAAATTTTCAATAAAATAAGTCAAATAAAATTTGCTATACAGGCGATTTTTATGTGAGAAAATATATCTTCAATAGGTTTTTTCACATGCGTTGCTAGCATAGCTATATTTTAAATATAGCCCACTATATCAATTTTTCAATATATTTTACTTATATAGCAAATTATTTGTATATAATGTGAATTTCATTATTCATCCTCAACGTAAGGTTCAAGTTCCTTGCTTAAACTTATAATTTTAGGATGTATATTGGTGGCTTTTCTTTTTACTCCTCGTTTTGTCCCTTTAGTAGGACAAATTTTCAAGAACAACCTGAAAAATATAATTAAATTATAAATTAATACTAAGAATTCATTTAATGGTTCCATATAAAACTATAATGATACTAGGAAAATTAAATTTATGGACATGAATTTATGAATTTGAATTTCTGTCAATTTGAACGTTGAATAATTTAACCCTATAATATTAAACTTGTAAAATTGAACTCTTGCGAAATCAGGGATCTGTCGGGCAATTAGCCCATCGAATTTAAAAATTTCAATTACACTATTAGAAAGAGGACACTTTTCTGAGCATTTTAAAAATAGCGTTTTCCATTAAAAGCGTCCCAACTTTTTTTTTAAATAAAATAAGAATTTTATTAGAAATTCAAGGTGAGATGTATTTTTTCTGAAGGTACATTAATACCATTAATGATGGAACACAAAATCATTTTAGTGCCCTCCACGAAAACGTTTGCAGGAATGAATCCATTGAACCCAATTTTCCATGACTTTTTTACACAAATCGGCTCGAATGTCAGCAATAAAAATTTAAATTATTTACTTCCATTACACAAGTTTAGTAATTTAAGTACTTACCAACAATTTCTGTTGTTTTAGTCCTCAATAAACGGCCTTTGATTATGACTAATTACTTCTTCCAGTTATTATAAAGTCTACCACGTATTATTAACTTTTCACTAACAAAAAGATTATTTGTTTAACACCAGTTTAAACAAAAAGAATTTTAAAATATATAATTCTGTAAATGTTGCTTGCTTCTCATTTACTCAAAACCAAACGTTTTACTGATCCAAGTGCCAATAATAAACAGTAATTCTTCGTAATTAAAACGCATTGTCAGCGGTGCTTAGTTGGTGTCGTAGGCGTGTGGACGGTTGTTTTGCAAAAAGACGCCAACTAGCAACATTCGAGGCTTTTTTTATTGAATCTACACTTGCTTGTAACTTTACACTTTTTTCAACAATTTAAAATCTATAAAAAGTTGAATATTAAAATATTACAGATGATACTTACTACTTAACCCTCCGCGGTAGTCGCGCTATTTTAAACTATAAAAAATGTTTTTTGTTTTACATCAAACAAACAAAAAATAGTTAACATTATGATTTATGACACACAACGAACACAAGCACTTACATATAATAATTTTATTATTGCACGATGAGATATTTTGCGCGAAAATTTTTTGAACGGTTTTTAATAATATAATGGTAGTATATTGCATATTAATAACAGAATCTTTTATCATTGCAATAAAATTATGATGGGATGAAGTGTTACTAAAAATGTGTAATAATATTACTTTACGCAACACTACTTTGTAATTTTACTATGCAATTGTTTTGTAAAGTTATAGTAAATTTACAAAAAAATTTAACAGTGTGCGACACAGTGTTGTAAAATCACAAAATTTATTCGATTAACACAAAGAATAGCGGAAGTGCAAGCAGAAGTTGTATAAAGAGGATGATGATTTGTACATTTGGCAACATTTCATGTAATTCAATTTACAAAGATTTTTTTGTAATTTTACCAATAGTTGTGGGAATCTAAATTTCAAATATGTTTAGTAAATCTACATAATTTTTCTATGAAGCTTACGATATAGTACTGCAAAATTATGATTAGTTTCTGAAAAATACAAAAGTGTAGTAAAACTACAAGCACGTTAGTACTTTTACCATAATGGTATGCAAGGTTACTAAAAATGTGTATTAATATTACTTTACGAAACACTAGTTTGTAATTTCACTATGCAATTGTTTTGTAAAGTTGTAGTAAATTTACTAAAATTTTTAACAGTGTAGCTTCGAAAGCTTAGGTCAAGGGGTGGACTAACTTGTCGAGTTTTCTTGCTATCACATACTATTCTTTTTACGGAAACCCGGTACGTGGGCGCCAATTCGAATAAGTCGAATATAATGACTGGAACGGGGGGTGGGGTTAAATAAACAATTGATTCGAAAACAATAACAAAAATATTTATCAATAAAGGAAAAAAATATATATATTTACAACTTAAATTGAATTATAAAATTAAAACAAAATAGTACTGCGTACGGCACTGGTGGTTTATTTACAAGTTAATAAAATGGCGGGTGTGTAGTTGTGTCGATTTTGGTTTCTGCACTTTAGTTTCAATAGCTACTAGTTTCAATAATGCGAAATTACAGGCAAGTACGGGGAATCTAATTTTAATGTTCTTACTGAAATATCACACTACAAGTTCCTTTCTTAGATGTTAGAAGAACTACTGGTACCTAACGGAACTGCTGGTTAATTCAAAGTTACTACTAATACTATTACAGGAGCTGAATTACGAGTATCTAAATTTGAAATGTCGAGTACTACTGGTTTGGTTATCTGGGATCTAACATGAACTACACCCACATCTGACTATCATTGCTACTGGTAAACTAATAATGACTACTTAGATGGTTTTTCGCCGGTGTGAATATTTTATAACAACAGGAAAGATGACGGGAAGTTTTTATGGGATAAATCTTGTCTCGCCAGGCTATAAACAAGATCTTTCAGGCTGGAGAAGATGAAGTTGTCATGCCAGGCTTTAACAACTTCCAGATAAATAATCAGGACAGGTATTATGAATTGTTTTTAGGAATCTTGTCTCGCCAGGCTACAAACAAGATATTTTCAGGCTGGATATGATGATGTCGTCACGCCAGGCAGCAACGACTCACTGGAAAACAGGATAAATAGAAACGATCGCCAAGCAGACACGTTTCCGAAGTATTGAATGCAACACTCTTTGAAATGATCGCTAAGCAGACCTATTTCGGAAGTATCGACGGAACAATACCTCCCTTGGAAAGGAAAATTTAGACCAAACCAAACTATTGGATGAAAACTTAACCGGTTAGTTTTTCTAGTAGAATCCTCTATCATCTTTACCAGCAGCCAATGTATTACAGGCAATTGCAAACATCTAACAGGTTTCTTTTAATCCACTAAGTTTGATAAAACTAATCAGCAACATGGGTTGCCTATCATTTAAATTTTAAATAGTTGATTCACAATTTTAAATAAAATTTCATCCAAAAATGGTAGTTTCACTACAGCTTCTACTTCTATGTTTTACATTGGCATAGCATAACATGGGCTATGTGGCGAGGCCTTAAGTTTATAATAAACATATAATGTAATTTAATGAATGAAAAATAGCGAGTAAGTAAAATATATATTTTTTGTAAACGATTGAACTACAGTTTAAATTATTTATTATCTAATTTAAATTAGATATATTTACTAAACTGTATGTCTAAAACAACTAAATACTGTAATTGAAAGATAGAAAATAGTATATAAACCATAGAATTTCAATTTATCTAATTTAGATTAGATGAAAACACGAATTTATTTTTTTCTGTGTAGGAAAAACTACAATTCATGGGATCAATTACGTGACTATAACCAAAGTATATAGATATAATACCATATTTATATGACCCCCTAATAAGTAAATACTGTGGAACTCGATTGATGTACCCACAACTCGATTGATGTGAAACTCGACTGATGTACTAAATTTTAAATCTACTACCTTTCGATGCCTACCATAGGCAATCCAAAAAGTATATTATCTGTTTACGAAGTGCAGACTCATTTTTTTCAAAAAACTTAAAAGCGTATTGTTTTCGCAAACCGTTATCTTAACATGATTATTATAATAACGGTTAAGGTTGACTTAAGCCATCTGTACAAAATGTTTAAGATAGATATATTAAAAAAGAAAAAGAAAATGAAAATTAATATATTACTATCTCTTTCCGACACATGTGAGCTACAATAAATGTTTCTCACTTTAAAAGTACTCAAAACCTACTATCATTTTAACGATTTTTAAAATTTGGCGCCCTGGCCCAAAAGGTTTGCTGCCTCATAAATTAATTTAAAAAAAGCTAAAATTAATTTTTTTAATTCATTCAGATTATTATAAAAGACGCCCCAAGCAGAGCGCGAATAACGGCTTGCGCCGCCCCTTAAAGACTTCCGCCCCGGGCCAAAGCCTTCATGGTCCTTAGGTATATACATTTCTGGGTAGAGGGTAAATTTCCTTTAGTTTTTGAAGTTCAAGAGCTACCCTTACTGATAAGCCGGATATTTGCCTCTTTCTTCAAAAGCGTTGTCAAAATTTGACAACGCTGAAAGTGAAATAATATTCTTATTCTCAATATTTTTGTGATTCTTAATATGACGTCGTCAATGTGAATGACGTGTATTGGCAAATCCATTTTGTAAGCCATAATACTGTATTCATAATGATTATTCAGAGATTAATTCCACTCATAAAATGCATCAAACGCATCTTAAAATACAAATTTTTATGAGTTGGGTAGAAACAGGGCCGATTTATCCATTAGGCAAGAAAGGCAGCTGCCTAGGGCGGCAGTCTTATAGGGGGCGGCAAAAATACTAATTAATTCTAATAAAAAATGCAACATAAATAGAAACTTGATTGTAAATTGTACTTATTTAAAAATCATAATAATTACATTATGTAGAAAACCTAAACAATTTTCAAGTGCCGCATAGTAATACGAGAGAGTAAAGAATAAAAATAAACGAAGAACAAAAAACTGTCTACTGTTTAAGTAAATAAATTTGTTATTTTGCTAATAAATATTATGCTGTTTATAATAAGTTCAAATTTTAATTTTAAGGGGGCGGCATAAAAGAATATGCTAGCCATTTGAACTTTTTTTACTGTGTTTATCATTTCCGTAATTTTCAACCGATCTTAACCATTGTTTGGTGAACACCATTGTTTGGTAGCCTCCAAGTTTAGTTATTATGCCAAATTTCATGACATTTGGTTGCGCCGTTCTATCAGTACGATTGATAATATTTATTTTATATGTACCACAACCACATACTGGCTAACATACAGACGAACATCTAATTAAAATTTATCCCAATTTTATCAGAGAATCATAAGGAACATTTTAATACCAAAATTTCGAATTTTGATTTTTGGTAGATTACAATGTAACACCCAGAAATTTAAGGGTTAAATTTCTAGTTGTTATGCAGTAGGTCGATAAGTAAAAACTTTTGAAAACCTCTGTTCCTTTCATAATTTCACGTAATGCGATTTATATAAATAAATTTTCAGATGGGTAAGAAAAATTTCATCAGATTACTTATCGAAATGCCGCAATAATAACACTTCTCGCGTCTGCAAATCCTAAGTGTCCAGACAAAAATAAACACCTAACAAAAATTAATAATAAATAAACAAATTAAGACGACACGTGGAGACGATAAACAAATTAAGACTACACGTGGAGACGAATCTTTTCTGTCTAATCTTCGTCTAAAATCACGTACGCATCTTAAGGGGAGTGGATTTTCACCCACACGGGAGAAAATCCAAAATTGCATATAAACCGTTGCACTAATTAAAAAAAAATAGTTGTCAGAATTGATAATAACTCATAGAGTCCAAAAAGGACCGAGCACGGTGGTCGGTCCATCTTAATTTCGGGCCATTTTGGGGCCATTATTTTGGGACATTGTTCGGTCCATTTGTTTTAATTAAAAATTGGGATTGATTTTAAATTTGTTGTTAAATTGATATGTGTAACGAGTTCAAATATCCTTAACAATAATTTTGGTAAGAGAAATGTTTTTTATAACTAAATTGAATTAATTAAATCTATGGGTGTAAGATTTAACGTATACAAAAGTCAAAGGTATGTATTTGATGTTCGAATATTTCTATATTCTCACTTAGGGAACTTGTATTTTATTTTATAATTTTATTTAGAGAATTATGTGCCTTGTGCATAATTCTCATTTTTAAGAATTTTGTATGTTTATTAAAATTTAATAGATTGACTTAAATATTATCAAAAGTATTTCAATTATAAGCAATAAATCATCAACACGATTAAACGGTGCAGACAGTCTTTTAAGGCGAACGTGAGCCACTGCGCCCTGTTTCCGGCGGGATTTGAGGCCTTAAATCCAGAATTCGGACAGCTACCAGGATGTTCTAAGAATTTTGATTAAAGTGAGTTCTACACATGTAATTTCAAGAGTGGTGGCAGTTTAAAAAATAAATATTCTTTTTTAATTACAAGAACTAATTTTGTCAGCATTGGGTTTCTAAGCCGTGAAGCATCTCAAAACTTCACTTGGGACATCGTTCAAAAAACAACATTTAATAATTATTTCAAAAGCAAACACGGGGTTGTGAAGTAATTTAGAAAACCCAACGATAGGGGTGTGTTTTGCTACAACAATACTTTCCCTTAACATACGTTAATACGACAAAGGAATTTCAGGTTGTATTGGGAGGCAATCAAACAATATATTTGTACGCCGACGTTTCGGAAGATTTATTCCTCCATTATCAAGACTATAATGAAAACATGTATAAGTCACATGGGTATACAGATAATACAACTCACCGGAGAACAAATAAGATGTAAAATGTTCGATATAAGCCTAAACAAAGACAACTGCAAGTGCCCGAAGCAAACACATTCAACGAGGTCCACAAATTTTGAATATAAAACCACTATTACAACAAAACATGAAATGACTTCACATTGTAAATATAAAACTATGTAAAAATATAAATAACTATGTACAGCATTAAAATAATTAAACATTAGCATTAAAATGTAACGAATATTCAATTAAAAAACTATGGGAAATAATCGAACTTAAAATTTAAACCAAAATGTGTTTCCTCTCGCAATCTAATGTGCACGGATAAAATGCAGGCGGGTAGGCAACCCATAATGTGTCTTACAATAATAGACGCTCGAAAAACCAAAATGGATGCCAACATGAAGCAGCAACCACGTCATCGGACTTCTGTAAAGTACATCTGTAATCCATAACGCCAGTACAACGCAAAAACAGTGTGCGGTGCTCCTCAAGGAGCACCTGAGTCCAAAGGGCAGGGGCGGTGATGGGTAAGTATCGATAACCCAGTATAACACTTCAACATCCAGAACTTCATCCACAGAAAGACTTATACATGTTTTCATTATAGTCTTGATAATGGAGGAATAAATCTTCCGAAACGTCGGCGTACAAATATATTGTTTGATTGCCTCCCAATACAACCTGAAATTCCTTTGTCTTATTATTATATTGGGTGAGATATACCGTTTACATACGTTAATACGTATTTTGGAAAGTAAAAATATATAAAAAATGATAACATACTAGTTCAATGGCAACTATTATTACACCTACGCGGGTAAACAGAACACCCGTGTGGAAATTGCAGTTTGACCCTTATGGAAAAATACATATAAAATTTTGATTTTTAAATGCCGTTTTCTCGAAAACTAATGGATATTCCTCAAACTTTTTTTTAAATACGCAGAAAATTCTCCTATTTTTTGTTTTTTTTTTGTCCTCAAAATTTTGTTAAAAAACGATTTTGTATAACCAAGAGATGCTATTTAATTGCATTTAAACTATTCAAAACGGTTTTTTAATAGTTTAAATTCATTTTAAACATTTGTCAACATCTGTCAAATCAATAAAACAAAACAAATCAAAAGTGTCATATATTGTGATGACCCGCTTGTGAAAATTGAAAAATAAATGGAACTTTAAAATAAAACTTAAATCTTCTTCGTCGGGCCACCCATTTTTTATATCACATGAGACTCTTCTTTAATTTACTTAGCACTTTTAAAAAAATTAAAAATCAAACACTCTATTTAAAAACTTAAACTCAAAAAAAACTTTAATTAACGTAACTTAAAACTTAAATACAATTGGAACAGACAAAAACACGTCCGCTCGCTTGGCTGTCCGCCATCATCAGCCCCTCTACACATTTTTCAATTTACAAACTTAACAATAAATAATACCAACTTAAAATTATTAACAATTAAAAATATAATATTAAATTATATAAATTCTTAACTTGTGAAAATTAATAAAATTAGAATTTATTTAAAAATTAGTTTCCTTCGTGCACGTATTGGAGTTAAGTTTTTCCTACTTTGACGGAAACTCACTGTAGGTTGTTCCTTAACTCGCGATCATATTTCAAGACTATAGTGATTTCTTTGATCGTATCAAATGACAATACGTTTGTTTCGGTTTCCATATAAACTTGTAATTTTATTGAAATATAATTTCTGATGATAGCGATAACCTTCGCTGAAAGCTCAAATATAATTATTGCATTTTATTCGTTTTAACTAACTTGTTATATTGAAGTTCTAATTTTATTAAAAATATAATACAGGACGATTAAAATTATTTACAATACAAAGTTTATTTACAAAAATTAAACAATTATTTTTATCAACCTAATAAATCACTTTTGAACATGACAATATATAAAAAAGGAGGTAATAAATCTAGTAGTGGATAAAATCGTATATAAACTACTACGGGTTGTGTAAGTAAAAAAAAGTATTGATGAAGGCTTAATTACGTGTGTAGTTTTTCTGGATCTAAATAGGGCATTTGAGACGATAAATAGTAGAGATTTAGTAAAGAAATTGAAGAGGCCTTATGGAATTAACCTGAATGTCTTAAAATGAATGGAAAGTTACCTGACAGGGTGACTTGTGTTAGATGGAATACCACAAGGAAGTGTGCTGGGTCCTTTGCTATTCATACTATTTATAAACGACATGGGTAGAATATTCAAGAAGGCAAAGTTCCACCTGTTCCCAGATGATACTATGATATACGTGACAGGGGAATATGGTCAAAGCATTTATGAGGAGCTTAATCGTGAGCTAGAAAAATTAGTCAACTAGTTAAATGGTAACAAGTTGAGAATTAATGTAACGAAACAATCATTTGTAGTAATATTTATTTAAAAATTTAAATCCATTTTGAAAATTATAAAGTTAAAAGAATTAGGCAAATCATCCAAACTAAAAATTGATTACAAGTATCTAATGATCGTTTCTTTGCATTTGGAAAAGATACCTGTTTAACTTTTACAATTACCTGAAATTTAATTTATTAGTATAATAAGTAACTGCTGGTAGCGACAGAGGATTCTACCATAAAAATTGCCTGTTCAAGTTTTCATCCAATAGTTTGGTATTGTGTAAATTTTCCTTTTCAAAGCAGGTAGTCTTTACTTTAGGTAGTCACTATTCAGTAGGAACGACAATAAAATACGGGTGTAGTATATGTTAGATCCCAGATAACTAAACTAGTAGTACTCAATATTTCAAATATAGATTGTGATGTCAGCTTCTGAGTTTGAATTTCGCGCCCCAAATTTTCAAACTTCAAATCGTCCGCACCAAATACCTAGCCGTACGCTCGTGATCACAAATTTAAACACCCAAATGTGATGGAAACTTCCATTTCGTAGTAACCTAGTATTCAGATTCTTTTAAAGAACGGAGAAGCAGTTCTTGAGACAGACATAACCTTCATTAAATGTTTAGTACTTGACATGAATCATGATGCAACCCAACTTGTGCTATTTTGTCGTTTGTTTTATCCAGTGCAGTACTCAAATCCATTTGATGTAAGGTTAGTAAAAATTAATTCTTAATAGTTGATTCAATCAAGAGAATCGATTCCCAGATTCAAATGATAGCACACTACATTTGAATTGACACTAAAATAGACATAATAAAACACAGATTGAGGTATATTTGTATTTATTATTATTCAAAAAATAAAAAAAACACGGGGAATTCGAACAACAGTCAAATCGGCAACTCGATAATTCATTAATATCATAAACAATTGAATATAATAATGCTTTACATTTTTATATTATATATTATTGGTAAGCTTTCTGTATTTTCGTTTATATTTAATATTTATTTTCATATTATTATTATTTTCATATTATTATTATTTTCATATTATTATTATTTTCATATATTATTATTTTCTTTGTAATCATTTTGTCCCTGAACTTCTTATTTATAATTAACATATAATTTTCAATATATTAATAATAAGAGTACGTCTTCGTAAAATATATGTATTATTTATTAAAACAATCTGACTAGTTTCGCATGTCTTGCATGCATCTTCAAGATTTCTACAGAAATGATGGATAATAATATAACATAATTATAAATATCAGAATGATTTACATACCAGTTTTTTAATATTTAAAAAAAAATTAATTAGTAACAAAAATTTTTTGAAATTGTTTTATGAAGTTGAAGTATAGATGTCAGGATGGGTATATCGATTATGAAAAAATACTAAAGAGGGAGTGTGATAGAATATTAAATTTTAAGGAAGAAAGGTTTGAGAAATATGTTGTAAAAGGGAAGAACGTTTAATAGTAGTTCATGTTTGTTTAATAAAGGGTCATTACGTTTTGTAGCTTTTTGGAATCGTATGATTTTCATATTATTCTTTTCAAGTACTTGTCTTCTATATGAATAATTATTGTTTTGTCATGATTAATTTTATGTTTTTTTAATTTAATATCTTTGGAAACTTGGGAGATGGAATGTGTTCTTTCATGTTCTTGTATTCTGGTTTCTTAACGTCGTCCTGTCTGTCCAATATATGTATTGTCGTGAAACGAAGGTAGATCTTATTTAAAATTAGAACGCGGCCATTTGATTTGTTTATGTGATACAAATTAGGTAAAATTATTCAAAGGTAAATATAACAGCTGATTTTGTATTGTTACTTAAACACATTTTTCCACACATATTTTACCATTTTATTTGTAACCATCAGTGTTTGTTTCGTGCTACGAAGAACTAAAAATAATAACAGTGAATTTCGAAGAATCGTGTATGTTTTTAAAGAACGTACGAAATTTTGGTTTTCTTAAGGTTGAAGCAGGTTCTCTCTCCGCATACGCCGAGGAGTACAAAGACGTGTTTTACAAGCCGGGCTTTATGGAAGCCGACCAAAGTGCAGTTTTTCACTAATTTCTGGGTGATGAAATTGGTGAAACCATCAACGAGTGTGATATTTTTGAGACGACGACCAAATTTGGGGTTGAATGACCTTTCTAGAAAGATACAAGCGTATAATTGTAAAATTTGTCAAAGGACGCCTTGAGGACGCCATTTTGAAAATAACGAGAAATTTTCTGATTTATTTTAGTATTACTTACCTCGATGAAATTTGAGGACGAGGAACTTCAAGTATTGATAAAGTGCATTAACAACAACCGTTTGAATAATCGTGGCTGCGATTTGAAAGGAGATTTTATGAAAAACCAAGTTTTGTACGGCAGGAACTGTGAACAATTGCGAGTACACCTTCGAAATACAGTAGCTTTAGGCAGCTTAATAACTACTGGAGGGGACGATTACGTCATCGACAACAGAGGCGTGCAAGGTATCGTTTACTTAAGTTTAAAAGATAGTGAAAATAAAAAAACATTTAATTTAATTTTTATGAACATTCAATTTTTATTTTGTATAAATTTAAAACACATAATCACACTAGAGTGGCAAATGATCACAAAATTAAGCGATCCGAAGTTAATAGTAAATGTAATTTTGATATCAATTGCCATCGACACTTTACACCTGATTTTATCTAGCTACGAGTTTGTTCGACATTATTATTTGCCTTTGAATAAACCATTGTTTTCGTTGTCAATAAGAGTTTTACTTACGACTCAGGGGATAAATAAGATCGACAAGAACCTACAAACTGAGAGTCTCATCTCCCGACAAAAATCTGACAAGCCGGAGCATAATTTAGAGTTTGTATGTGAATTCAACAAAAATACATAACAGTATATTCACAATCATTACAAAAGATTTTATAAACGCCATTAGAATTACCTTTCTTTGAAAATTACTAAATATTTCAAAATTTTTAATATTAACATATTTGATTAATTTGTCGGCCGGATTCATTATCGGATAGCTATCTCAAGGTGAACAAATCAGGCATTAGACAGTTAATTGTCAATTTCTTAAAATTATATAAAATTCAACAACTTTTTCCGATATCTAGACTGTAATATGGGTTCCCCCATTGTCACATATTTTTGCATTTTCTAGACTAAAAGAGATTATTCTATTAATAATTAAATTCGGAAAGATCTAATTGCAACATTAAATTTAATTTAAATTACGGAAAAAACATGTATGTAAATATTATTATGGAAATTCCTAATTTAACTGCAAAAAATATATCACTTGACCTGTTAATCAAATTCTTATCTATCGATAATATGTTTAGTATAAAAAGCCTTGTGTTGCAAAACTAAAGTAGAAATTCAAAAGACAACTACTATGCATAAATACATTTTTTTATTATCCGTTATAACGGTCTGTGCGGTTTCATGTGGTGATATAAAAAGTAAGTTTAAGATTGAAAATTTTGAAATTATTTCTATTTGTTATTTTTGTTTTCAATTTATTGTTTTCAAATTTTCTTGGTGTACCTTTTAGGCTTCTAAAAGTCCGTCCGTTCGCATGTCTTAAAATTAATAACTATTATCGGTTTAACGAACTAGAATTTGAATGATGCGGCCGAACGGACGGACACCTACTAATGTTTTCTATTCTATTAAAGTTTTTATGTGTTTTGCAATAATTTTACTCCAATGTTATATTATAAGAACCATAGGCATCTTGTTTTTCAATTCCTTGTTGGGAACTCTGTTGATATAAACACCGGAACACATATTAATGTACACTGTTTTTTAGTACTGGATCCTAGTTTACCCGAAACGACAATAGAACAATGCTTAAATTGTGTGTGCTACGCAAAAACAGGAGAGTGGGATATCGACCTGTGTGGTCCTCGATTCATAACTCTTGCTTTTTGGAAAAATGTCCCTACTGGAAAAAACAAGAATTGCATTTTAAATGCTATCAAAAGTTATACCCAAAAATTTGGAGCAATGGTAAGAAATAATAAATTATTATATTGAAAGTGTTCAGTTTTCTAACTTCTGATTTTTTACCTTAGAATTGCAATTTTGATGGAATTCCTACCATAGTCTTCAATCAAGTCCATTCCTGTCTATCCAATGTGATCAAAGAAACAAGCGGAGCTAGATATAAGCGTAGTAATACACATATAAATCAACACGCGAATGGGGCCGCCCAAGCAACAAAATATAGTCTTATAATAGTTGGTAAATAGTTATTACAACTTATTTTTAAAACTTGTGACTATGTATAACAGTCGTATATTGTGCTTATAAACTCTTATTTGACGTTTGTATCGCATAATTGGGGAATCTATACACCTACAAATCAACGTTTTACAGAATCCTTTACAACCGTCACAATCCCCCTTAAGAAACCATAATACGACGTTGTAACAACTGCGTATCTAGCCTGGTGACATATTATGTAGAAGCTACACTAATTATTCTAGTAAATCGTTAATACAACTAGTATTAAGAATACTATTTCCATAGAAGCTATGGAAATTAATAAATTAAAATATTCTTCATTATTATTAAATAGTCAATCAGATTTAAACAACTCGCCTCTATTAAACATATTCAAATAGTAACCTTTTTTTTTTTTTCTTTCTTTTTTAAATTACCCCCCCCCTTTTTATCTAACCTATTAGAACATTTACTTATACACCCCTTCCATTTTAAAAAAAACCCTTTCCTTTTCAAAATTACCCACTCCCACCCCCCGAACGTTATTTAAACGGATTCTCTCTAAATTTTCTTTTTAATACATCGCCTGATGATGCCATAGTATGGTGAAAACGTTTGCGATATTGTATACTTACAGTGTATTTTAATTGTGATAACTTAAAAACATTTTAGTTCTGAAAAGTGTGTGTGCATTTTTTAGGTTTTCTAAAATAGTGATATGGTTAATATCGAGTTACACTACCTAAACCACGTATCAATCGATCAAATTATAGTACACTTCGAAGAATATTCAAGACGTAACACCCGTACCCAATGTTACCGGTGCCAAAGTTTTGGCCACGGGTCGTCCAACTGCCATATGAAGCCAAGATGTGTAAAGTGCTTGGAGCACCACCTTACAACTGGATGCCCACGCAAAACCCAAGATTCCGAAGTAAAATGCTGCAACTGCGGTGAGAATCATCCCGCAAACTACATGCAGTGTCCATCATACCTGAAGTACGCCGAGCGGGTAAGTAGAACTCAGCGTCAAAGCCAGCCCAAACGACCTCAAACTTCAAATTTAAACAGCTACAGCAACTACAATTTACCACAAAACAACCAACTGAACTTCCCCCTACTGCCGACTCCAACTCAGCAAATACGAAACTTTACTACCAACGAACAACAAAGACAATCTTATGCTCAAAATTTAATTGCAAGCACTACAAACGAACCAACTGACCACGCTGACAGCCCCGGCAACCTGACCACCCTCTTCAAGGAGCTAAAGGATCTAAAAAACACCATCAATATTTCACAGATGATCCAAATCATCCGCGAAATTAAATTCAGGTTGGTCGGGGTCACTGACGCACTCACTAAAATTCATATTCTCTCTGAAATAGCAGACAAATTTAATGTATAACGCCACCCAAGACAACCTTAAAATCATAACATGGAATGCAAACGGACTACGGACAAAAATGAACGAACTTCAGCAACTAGTACAGCGAATAAACCCCGACATAATACTTATTCAAGAAACACGACTCAACAAACTACAACCTACGAAAATGCCAAACTACACGATCATCAACAAACCCCACACACAACACGGAGGACTTCTAACGTATCACCTAAACACACTTGAATTAATCCCAATTGACAACACAACCACACACGCCGACACGCAAGTGCTCCAAATTGATGACCTAACTATCATCAACTACTACCTTTCACCCACGACACCTTCAAAAACCCACGACACCGACAAACTCGACGAATTTATACAAATGTCCGACAAAGTCCTCATCGCAGGCGACATGAACTCGAAGCACCCCACCTGGAACAACAACACCACAAACAAAGCAGGCACCGACCTATATAATTACATCACACAATCAAATCTCCTATTAACCTACCCAACCAACACCCACACCCACTACGACTTTTGTCCAACCCGCAATCCATCCACAATCGACCTCATAATTACAGAAAACCTAAACGTACACACCGCAGAAACACTTGATAACCTAAACTCAGACCACTTGCCTATACTATTTGAATTAACTTCACTCAAAATACCTTTTTACCCCCCCAGACCCTTCAGGAAAACAAACTGGGAAAACGTTTCCGAGCAATTGCTCAAGCTACCAATAAATACCAACATAAATACAACAGAGGAAATTGATGCAGCAATTTCAGATTTAACAACCAAAGTGACAAACATTTACACACAAAACACCACCGAAAAACATCCACCCACACGTAAACTAATATTGCCTGACTCGATATTGCAGAAAATCAAAAACAAAAACAAAATCAGAAAGATTTACCAACAGCATCACTACCCTACATTAAAAACTCAACTAAACAAATTAACTCATGACATAAATGCAGAAATTAACAAACTTAAAAACACCAATTGGAACAACACACTTGCTAACATCAACACAAAAAACACCAAAATACTCTGGCGCATCACAAAAGCGCTCAAAAATAAAAACAAGTCAAAAACCATGCGACCACTCCACACCGCCCAAGGGATAAAAACTGCCAGCACGGACAAAGCAAACGCCATTGCAAACACTTACCTCAGTCACCATAATTTAACAAATCATCCTTCAGATAACGAAACAGAAAACACAGTCAAAACAACAACAGAAAACTTCAAACTAGCCACTCATCCCCCCCCCCCCCCGAAGACCTTACATCTCCTAAAGAAATTCAACTCATTATCCGAAAATTAAAAAACAAAGCTGCCGGAAACGACAGCATAGGCGCACTTTTCATCAAAAAATTTCCCAAAAAGCTTGTAGTCCAGCTTTACTACATCCTAAATGCATGCTTAAAAAATCAATATTTCCCTAACGCCTGGAAAAAAGCAATAGTAATCCCCATCCTCAAACCTAATAAACCCATCCACCAACCATCCAGTTACCGACCAATCAGCCTCCTCCCAACTTTATCCAAAATCCTTGAAAAACTAATCCTATACCGCCTCCGAACACATACCGAAACGCACAACACGCTCATCTCTGAACAATTTGGGTTCAGAGTAAAACATAGTACCGTGCTGCAGTTATCCCTGCTCATCAATAAAATCACTACAAACTACAACATTAATAAAACAACAACACTCATGACACTAGACCTCGAAAAGGCATTCGACACCATATGGCACGATGGCCTAATATATAAACTCATCACAACTGACATGCCCCTTCACATAATTAAAATACTCATAAACTACCTACAAAACAGATCATTCCAAGGAAAAATTAATAACATCCTATCAGATCCTCACCCCATCCCTTCCGGAGTCCCCCAAGGCTCCATCCTCGCACCTATCCTGTTCATTCACTACATTAACGACATAGCACGACATGAAAACACCGACACGACACTTTATGCCGATGACACGGCCGTCAGTGCAACCTCATACCAGAAAAACCAAACCATTGTATACCTCCAACGACACACTAACCTACTGACGGCTTACTACAACAAATGGAAACTCAAGGTTAATGAGGATAAGACCACTCTAACCACTTTCTCACATCGACACGACACACTCACCAAAAAACTTAACATAAACAACATCGACATCCCAACAACAAACACCGTCAAATACCTAGGTGTAACACTTGATACACGACTCACATATAAAACCCACCTCCAGCAAACGGCCAAAAAAGCCAATGCAGCGCTTCACGCCCTTTATCCACTAATCACTTTTAAAAACAAACTTGACATCAAAATCAGACAACTGCTTTACAAGACCATGATCCGACCCATATTATTATACGCATCCCAAATTTGGAGCAATGCAGCACCCACACATATCAAAATCATACAACGAATACAAAACAAAGCGCTCCGTATCATCACCGGGGCGCCCAAACACACAGAAACATTTGAACTACATGACTCTCTAAACATTCCCACATTGAAAAACGTAATTTACAATACTGCTTTTGACTTTTTCCACACTACAGTAAGACAAAACCCAACAACAAACCCCCTGGCCAGACAGCGACTCACAAACCTACCATACAAACTAAAATTCAAACTATTTCACCAGACAATCTTGTAAAAACTACATGACCGACAAACCGACAAATACATTACAAATTAATTCATAACTTAACCTTTTTGTTCTATTAATTATAGTTAGCTGTAGTTGTAAATACTCCCTTGTTATTTAGTTTATAATTATTGTTATTAGTTATTTAATCCCCCCCCCCAGAAATGGCACATGGCGCTGGGTTTTACTACTCCTTTTTACCCAGCATAAATACAAACTCAACAGAGACTCATACCGAATTGCAAACAAATCTACCCGATAAATGTTTATATGAGCGGGTTTGAATCTCATGTAAAATTATTTAAATTTACTAAATTTAATGTAGATAGTTAAATCAAATAAAGAGTTTTTTTTATCGTTATATCGTATCCAGTTTATTACAGATATCGGCAGTTTATAACCCACAAAAGATGCCTCTCTACTTTTGAAGACTTTTCCAACTCCAGACTTCTGAAACACTTCTCCAAGGTAACACTCCAAAGATCTTCGCTAGCGATAATATGTAGAACACTCCTTGATTTCTTCTCCCGTTTTAATATCCCGGTTATTATCAAGTATTAGTTATTATCCCAGTATATCAAGACGATGCACAGTGGGACAAAAGCTCTAAATCTCGGCCAAAACCTCCAAAATGAATTTTCGATTCGGGGAATTTTGACTAGTGGGTTGGGTAGAAAAATGATTGGTACATTAAAGCGTCGAAGTGCAAGGTGATATCCGTTATACCTGGCTCGATACTTCAGTTCAAAGTTGGCCTTTGTGTACGGTGCACAAAAACAGTGAACTTTAAATTCCAGATCTCAAGGGTTCTATTTTCAAATAGATGAAAAGTAACCGCTCCCTCAATATCCCACAGAGCGAAGTATTACTGTATACGCGATTCATAAGAAACGGAAGTTCCGCTTTATTGGAACACCTTGTATCGCAAATTTCCGAGAAGAGTGGACGTTCGGTTTTTATACAGGACGATATGAAGCAACCGTTGTCAAAGTTATTTAACAAAATGAGAACAATGTGGCAGTCGGTAAAGAGAACTGACAAAATCTTTTTCACAAAATATAAGAAATTGCTTAATGTAAACGTATCCTTTTCCGTAACTGCCACTTCTCAGAATACACCGACCAATAAAGGTGGTCGCCCTTCCAAGAAGTTCGAGTTTTCAAGTGAATGATCGAAACAGAGGAAAATCGAAGAAATCCGTGCAAAGATGACTACGAGGGAGTTGTCATATGCTGCTCCAATGAGCCTTCGCTCTTCATGGCAATTGGATGCTGCAAAAGTTGTCCAAGATGTGACACTAATGCCCGGTTTCAGCAACGTTAATTTAGGTATTTAATCATAGATTAAATATTGTATCATAGATTAAGTCCGATTTGGGTTGCAGAAATATAATTTTTAACACAGGTTAAGTTTAATCTATGATTAGCATAACCATAGATTTAATCTATAGAACCCCAATAAAAACTAAACGGTATATAAAATCTATCAGATCGATTTCAGAAACCCCTCTTTCTCCTGATGCTGCTCTGTCGGTTATAATTGAAACTAATTTATTAAAATCACAGTACCATAAAATTCGTAATGTAAGCAGAGAAAATTACTGCACCTTATATCCGTCGTACAATAAAGGACGTCAGGCGAAGCTTTAATGCTTTTTTGATCTCCTCGTTTTTGTCGATCAATCAGGATTCAATTTTTGCACGAAAATACGGAAGCCACTGTTAACGAAATGGAATACATTAAACAGCAAGAGACTAACCTTGTCCCATACCATAAGCGTTTCTTTCAAACTTGCATTCACTATGACAGACGGTAAAGTTTGCAATGCAATCACGCATACTGCATCTGCTCAACGTTGCTATTTGTGTCAAAATAGCAAAATAAAAGAGTTTAACAATATTGATCTAATATTGGAAAAGGAAATTAATGAAGATCATTTAGAGTTTGGCTTGCCAATTTTGAATGCATTGATTCGATTGTTCGAGTGTTGTTTGCATGTAGGGTACAAACTTGATATCAAGAAGTGGCAATCGCGTAATTCAGATGATAAAGAAAGTGTAAAACAACGAAAGGAAGAAATACAAAAAGGTTTCCGTTTACGATTGGGACTGGTAGTCGATCAACCAAAGCCTGGGTTTGGTAGCTCGAATGACGGAAATACCGCACGACGGTGACGATTCTTTATAGACTCGGGCACTTCTGCTTCCATCACGGGACTGAATGAAAATTTAATTAAACGTTTTCATGTTATATTCAGGAACTTTCAAGCGGCCACGAAATTGATAAGATTAAATTTCAAGATTTTTCCTTGTAAACAGCTCGCAACATTGTGCAGTTGTATCTGTGGTTTCATATGCCAACTTCAGTCCATAAAATTTTGATTCATGATGCAGAAATAATAAATTCTGCTCTATTACCAATCGGACAAATGTCCGAAGACTCTTAAGAGTCCAGTAACAAGTACATTAAGAAGTATAGAACAGATTTTACCAGAAAATGTTCCCCAGAAAAAACTATGGAAAACCTTTTTTCGCGGCTTTTATTAGCATCCGACCCATATATTACCTGGCAAAAAGCTCAAATCATTGCTGCCAGAAGCGGTACAGTTATTAACTGCGCAAAGTATTTCAACAAGCGAGGAAAGCTCAAGCTATTTTCCAGTTGAATCCCCTGACTGTGAATCAAGTGATTCTTGTATTGACGACTACTGAAATTGTATGTAACCAACTAGATTATTTATTAAATAAACATTTTATAATTTTAATTGATGCCTAGTACTTCCATATTTTATAGGTATTTACTTTAAAATTTAATGGTAGGTACTTTTTAGAGCATCTATATCTATTTTTGTATAAATAAAACGTTTTTTCCATACATGTGGTCCTTATTGGATCTGCCATTATTTTTTTAAATTTTGACCTTGGATACGTAATCAGCGACCTTAAAAACCCCCGGGTACTAAATTTCGTTAAAATTTATTTAGTTTTGAAAATGGTGGTCCGTTATTTTTAGGCGGCCATCTTGTTTTCGAAAATTTTGACGTTGGATTCGTAATCAGCGACCTCAAAAACCCCCCCGCGTACTAAATTTCGTTAAGATTGAACAACGCCTTCTAGATTTGGCCGAGATTTAGGGCTTTTGTCCCACTGTGCGATGTACTAGGCATCGTCTTGCTAAAGAACATTATAAGTCTCATCAGCAGTTGAGTGAGAACGGCCCACTGGACTCTGATCATTACCCAGTAATTTACATCTCGGAGAATTAACCAGGTTTGAAGGCAAGTTTTCCTAGATGACCTCACAGAAAGTATAGGAAAGATTATTAAAACATTGCGGAAAACTGGAAAGTTATATGTGGTTTTGAGAATTTGATTAATACCTCCTTCCAGTGAGAAAATCATCTACTCCAGTCCCAGACACGCATGTCCCAATCTCAGTTCGGCACGGCACAGCACATCTGTTGAAACCACGTTGAAACGGTGAAAAGAATACCCATTTAATTGAGTACCTGAGTATTTCAGTGCAATCTCACTTAAAATAGGTAGAAAGAATACAGCTAATATCATTTTGCAGAATCGGATTATCCAATAGGCAAACTAGGTAACTACCTAGAGGCGCCAAGTAGCATAATAGGGGGGCTTAAATTATTTTAAAAAATTGTAATTTTAGCTTGTTTTTGATTAGTCTAACGCTTATTCTTAAAAAATTATTTTTTTAAATGTGATAGTTTTAACTCCTGAGTCGATTTGATATTAGTTAGATTTAGAAAAAAATCTAACTAAAGTGTAATCGACCTTTGAGTATAAAACTATCACAAAATAGGTAAATCACTTTACAAAAAATTGATGCCACCACGAGATCTGATTTTAAGATAAATATAATTATTTTTCTAGTACAAAAATTTCAGGTTAATTTCCAAATTTTAGGAACAGTGAGTCTGAGCTCAAAATTTTCTAGAAACATTTTTTTGGGGAACGCTACGCTAAAAAGCTTGTGCCTAGGGGTGCATATACATTGATAATCCTGCCCTGTGGATTTTCGGTGGATTTGTCAAATTTTGCAAACTGCTGAAAATATTCGGGATGGGGATTTCTCTCTACCTCACGTATAGATATGTCTTTGTTTTATAGTAACTTGACAATTAAAATAAGAAATCGACGAGCCGCCACTGATTTTAAAGTACGAAAAGTACGAAAACCACAAGGTGCAATAAAATTTAATTTTAATCAGTGAACTTTTATCATTGTCATTTTTGAACATTCTTTTAAATTTTTATAAAACCAACACATTCACACAATCAAAATTTATAAAATTCGATGCTAGCACAAAGATTGATTTACTGGTAAATGTGCATCGAATTTCATCGATTACACTTGACACAAATAAACCTGGAATTAGTGAAATTGTCGCAAATACTGCCAAACCTTTGGGTAATAAAAACCTCATAAAAAATTCTACGAGAACATATTGTTCATACGAGAACGAGAACAAGCTTTTTATTTATTTTTTACTTTTTAGTGCACATTTTTTAATTTTAAATAAAAAAATTTTAATTTTTTATATAATTTTTTTTTACTTGATTACCCTAATTACATAGTATTACAAACTTAAAAAAATTCTGGTCATTTCGGAAATATAATTACATTTTTTTAAATATTACTAAACTTAAGTGTTTGTCTATCACTTTTACATATTAATTGGCACTGCCACGTGCTATTTTTTTACCTAATTTTTTATTAACTTTAACGGCGTTTAATATTAATTCGTAATTTTTGATTTGCTACTTTACTGTCCCAATTCTCGCGTTGATCCAAATGGACTTTTAAACGTTGATTACCTTGAGATATGCTGCGCTTGTATCTACCTCCGTTTGTTTCTTGGATCACATTGGATAGACAAGAATGGACTTGATTGAAGACTACGGTAGGAATTCCATCAAAATTGCAATTCTAAGGTAAAAAATCAGAAGTTAGAAAACTGAACACTTATACAATATAATAATTTATTATTTCTTACCATTGCTCCAAATAGTTCTGTATAACTTTTGATAGCATTTAAAATGCAATTCTTGTTTTTTTCAGTTGGGACATTTTTCCAAAACGCAAGAGTTATGAATCGAGGACCACACAGGTCGATATCCCACTGTCCAGTTTTTGCATAGCATATACAATTTATGCATTGTTCTACTGTCGTTTCCGGTAAACTAGGATCCAGTTCTGAAAATAAACAACATTATAATATTTGTTCAGGTGTTGACAGCAACCGAGTTCCCGACAAGGAATTGATCAAAAAGTTAACCTTTAAAATTCCCGTATACTATAGTACGGCATCAATTATTACAGATAGTAAAAATTAAAACAAGACGGAACTCGGACGACCGCAATTAAAGATATAGATTAGAATATTGATAATATAGAAAAATTCCAAATGAAGCCCGCATTAAAATATCGGATTGTCGGATAATTATTTTGTAGGTGGGTAAATCTATGTTTATATTTAGGCATAACGTGTCTATGGTTTTTATACTATTGCAGTGAAATTATTGTAAATCACATAAAACACTTCAATAGCATAGAAAACATTCGTACATGTCCGTCCGTCTGTTCGGTCGCATTCTTTAAATTCTAGTTCGTCAAGCTGAAAATAGTTCTTAATTTTGAGACATAACCGACAGACTAGCGGTAAAACAGACGGACGTTGTATAGAAGCCTAAAAGGTATGCAAAGAAATGTTCAAACCAATAAATTGAAAACAAAAGTAACAATTAGAAATAATTTTAAAATTTTCAATCTTAAACAAACTTACTTTTTATTTCACCACATGAAACCGCACAGACCGTTATAACGGATAATAAAAAAATGTATTTATGCATTGTTTTCTGTTGAAGTTTTATTTTGTTTTTGCAACACAAAGCTTTTTATACTAAGCAAATTATCGATAGATAAGAATTTGATTAACAGGTCAAGTGATATATTTTTTGCAGTGTAATTAGGAATTTCCGTAATAATGTCAATATACATGTTTTTTCCGTAATTTAAAATCGACATATCTACATTAATGTTGCAATTAGGTCTTTCCTAATTTAATTTAGCATCTACAGTCCTTGCCATGTAACTGAAGTATTAAGCGGGGCACAGTGTATTTGACACTAAAAACTAGGCAAAATTCTGAAACACACCAAATGAGTTCCAAATATGCTCTGAATTTCAGAAAAAATAATGAAAAACATTAGATTGATAAATAGGGTAGTTCTCTGGGGGTGCAAACAAATAACAGAATAAAGTTTTGAAATTTTTTATGTCGAGAATTTGACCTACAAATTGATGGAAAAATAATAAAGAAATTATTATCGATGTATTGGGATTATTTTCGAAAGGTTGAAATAAAAATAATTTAGCAAAATTCTAAAACTTTGAATTCGAATTCGAGAAAATTTACGAGGTGTTATTTTATAATGGTAATTCAAATTAATTGCACTATTTTTGTACCTTTTATTGTTACTATCGGGAACTAGTTTCGATCACATACACTGACAAAAATTTATTGCTATTTTTCCTATAATTCTAGAGAAATTCACGATAAATATTTATTAATTATTTATACAAAATATTTACTGGAAATATGCAGAATTCGTTTTTCAATGTATGACTTTCATCCGATCTTGAAATTATATGAATTGATTTTTAAAGAGAAATTAAATATAAAAGTTATACAGGACAAGATCAAAAATTGACACAGTTAAGGTGCAAGATCAATGGGCGCTGAACTGGTGTCAAGTTCAATTCAAAAACGAATAGTCATAGAAAGTTGAAATTTTCAGTACGTACATAAAATATTGTTCTGCTTAACACCTGCTATTTTTTATTTTAAAAAAATTAATAAAAAAATAATTTTTTTTGAGTTTTCCATAAAATACACTTTTGTTATAAATATAAAATAGGAGATGTAAAGCAATATCCATCATACTAATCAACCAAAAAAAAGTAAGATTAACTTTCTTGGTTTGACTTGTGAACTTGACACAAGAATTCAAGCAATCTAGGCGAAATTTCAAATTGGTGCCATGATATTCACCAATCAGAGAATACATGCAGTTCAAGCATTTTCAAAAAGATGTCGGCACTTAAATTTGAAGCAAAGACACAAACCTACCCATCGTATTGGTAAAATGGTTACCTGGTAACCTGGTCATAATCCACCGCCCGGAGATATCGTAATTTATAAGCTGTTCTCTACCTGGTTCTAATACTTTATCTAATTTTGTATACAGTTAAGTAATTGCATCAGGTATAATCTTTTAAAATTAAATTTAATATAACAATTGCAGATTTTTTTTCTATATTATAAAGAGCAGTTTAAAAATTTTGTTCATCAAAGAAATAACTAAGTCCCGTTAAATAAATAACGAAGAGACTTTAGATAAAGAAAGTAGTTCAAGAATTGTAAAAAGAAGATCGCGATTACCCAGAGTCTCTTCAAAAAGTAAAAGAATCTATCGTTCAGCTCAGAAAAATAAACCTTTATTAACCTTTCAGCAGCCGCGCCACTATAGAGCAGGCGCGTGTTGTACCGCGTACGTCACGATGTCTTTTTATAAATATTTTACTATTAAGGCCGAGGGGGTTGAATCAAATCAGCGCGGCGCCAGGGGGGGGCACGTGCCCACCCTGATGATTGGAGTGCCCACTCAATTTGTAGGAATTTGATATCAATAATGTAATTTTTTTAGTTTATTTATAAATTTTATGTGCTCGTACCCACCTTAAATATATGGGGCCCAATTTGTACCCATCCATCCATAATATTCAATTCATAAAAAGATAGGAAATTCATATATTAAAAATTACCCTGTAAATTATCCAAAAAATTCGGCTGTGAAAAGCCTACCTCCTGCTATGGCAAAAATTTATCAGTTTCAATTGTCTACGGAATTGCCCATTTCTTCAGAAAATTATACGGCGACTAATAAACCTGTAAAACGCAAATTAGTGTTTCCCGGTTTAGATAACTTGACAAAAACTTGTTCAAGTTCGGAAACAGACGAAGAATATGAAAACATAATGCAACATAAGTTATGCATAGAACCTGATCTTGACTCGACATTTGATTTTTGTAATGTTATAAAAGGAAATAGAATTGTTCAACTGGGCTATTTATTGAATTGGGAAATAAGGATACAATATAATCATGCAAAATCTTGTACAGGAGGTTTATTATACCCTTCTCGTGAAATTACTCGCGGTTTAGGATTAATTAGTCATATTGAGTTTAAATGTAATGTGTTAGAGCGTATATGCATTATTTGTTATTTAACCCCCTTTCTTAAATATGTATTATGGACGCCACCAATGTGTGCATATGTTACTGCGCTGCCTCTTGAGCGCACCACACCGTCGTCTAATGTATTCAGTATTCTTTTATTAGCAAACATTTGCAGTCGCTATTACTAAGAGCTCAATTTTCTGTAACATTTTAATAATTAAACCTTCGTGAGAATAAAACGTTTTTTATAACTAAACGGAGTTTGATTCTGTACCATCACAGCGTACATAATGCATGTGATATTGAAATTGTAAAAGCTACCGAAGATCCAAATTTCAAACAATCGGTAATTAATACAGGCGCGGTATGGGGTACTTTAGCCACAGGAAGCACATTTGGTCATTTAGAAGAATTATTAAATTGTATGAACGTTCCCTGCTTAAATAAGTATACCTACAGTACAAAAAGTCACTACAAAAATTATAACACGAAGAACTCGCAACAGAAATGGCTAAAGCTGGTAAAGAGGAATATGATGAAGCTATACGTAAAGGCGACATTGATAAGGATGGGGTCCCTTTCATTACTGTATATGTGGATGGTGGATGGTCAAAACGATCGTATAGTCATAATTACAACGCAGCATCTGAAGTGGCAGTTATAATTGGGAAATATACTAAAAAAGTTTTGTTTATGGGCGTACGGAACAAATACTGTACTATTTGTGCCAGGGCAGCCAATAAGGATGAAGAACCTAAAAATCACGTTTGCTTTCGTAATTGGTCTGGCAGCTCTTCCGCTATGGAGCAAGATATAATAGCTCAAGGTTTTTGCTTTAGCGAAGAACAACATGGCCTTAGATACAAAAAATTTATAGCAGATGGAGATTCTAGTGTCTTTTGTGCCATCAGAAAGAAATGCAGCTATGGCGAATCTGTTACAAAAATAGAATGTGCAAACTATGCTATAAAAAATCACGGTAAAAAACTACATAATTTAAAAAAAGATAGGCATTGTCCGATGTTGCTCGAAAACAACTTATCGTAAAAATAATTGACGATCTTCAAAGCATTGCACAGTCATCTATTTATAACTGCAGTTTCGAAGAAAACTCACAGGAATCACTGATGCCCGTACTTATAGTCACGGATCAATTCGAGACTCAAAATTATCCTAGAATTTACCAATGACATTACTGGAATTTAGACCGTATCGTAGCAACGGCTGTTATTTCGAGAATTGATCTCGATTCTCGGTTCAATCCTTGACTATAAGTACGGGCATTAGAGAAGATTTTCAAATTGGCCTTAATCATACATTTGGGGATCATTCAAAATGTAAGCCTTACTTTGGTTGTGAAAATGAAGATACATCAAATAGTAACATTGAAGCAATAAAAAAATCGGGCTTGTATCATCATATAGACGAAGCCATAGAAAATTTGTAAAAAAAAAATCGCATATGCTCATTGATAATGAAACTAATAATCGAGCAGAATTATTTATGAGCATTCTGGCCCGGTTTAATTGTGGTAAACGCCTGAATTTGAGTGGACGAGGTTCCTTTGATATGAGGTGCGATTTAACGGCACTGAGATATAATTTGGGACCAGAGTGGCATGTAAATTCATACAAGCGCGAACTGGGAATGAGCCTCGGAAAATATTTTCAAAGTTATATCGACAGATCTGTGCGAAGTAGAACTTTGAGTGCGATGAAATCCCAAAATAGTAGTAGTAGCGTAACTAAGTTGCCGGCCGTAGAAAAAAATATGGATTACGGAGTATATGCGGAACAAGTAGAACCTACGCCAGAAGAAATAGAAATATCAAAGAAGCGTACTATGGAAAAACTACGTGTAACCGAAGAACAACGTAACGATATTGCTATGTCAACAATAAATCAATTTGAAAATGGTCGTTACAGAGCAGAAACGAAAAATCGTCTTACGGCATCAAAATTTGGCGCCGTGATGGCTAGAAGAAATACGACCAGATGTCATGGACTTGTAAAAGAAATACTCTATCCATCCGAGTTTCAATCAGAATCCACATCATTTGGAAAGAGGTACGAAGCAGTTGCTCTTACTATACTAGCAGAAAAGCTTGATATTGAAAAGGTGACAAAAGCTGGTTTGTATATTGACACAAATAATTGTTTTCTAGGTGCATCTCCAGATGGGCTAGTTGGTAATACACATTGTGTCGAGGTAAAATGCATACCAAAATTAATTAAAAAGAATCTTACTCTAAGACATGGAACAGAAAAGAAACTAACGTGTTTAAAAATAAACGAACATGGTCTTATGGAATTAAATCGGGATCATGCTTATTATTATCAAGTTCAAGGGCAGATGAATATAACTGGGAGAGAAAAATGTTATTTCGTGGTCTATGTAACCGACGACGGGTTACTGTCAGTTAATCGGTACCACAAATCGGGCCGCGAAAAATTTTCTATTGGAAAGAGGACAATTTTCTAAGCAATTTTTGTAATTACATTTTTGCGGATTATCCAGTAGTTTTCGAGAAAACGGCATTTGAAAATCAAAATTTTACATGCATTTTACATAGGGAATTGATCCGCTCCCGAGTTCTATTGACGGTGCGTGCGTTCTGATATAGTCTTAGTGTTGGCAGTCAGACGCGATTGTGACATTGTGGGATGTACATTGGGTGTATTACGCAACATTATGCAATAATTTTAAAACTATTTTTAGGTTAGAATCTCGAGTGCCTTGGTTGCGTTCGTCAAAACCAGAACGCTGACTTGCTAAAAACATCCCTCTAGGTCGCACCACCACGCCAAAGGTGCAACTAGAATGGGGTGAAACTCGTAAGGTGTGAAACTCGTTAGCAACGGTCGGTGTGCTCCCGACCGGTGGTCGACAACAACTGAATACAAGTGCTCCGCCCATCACTAACACTATATCAGAACGCACGCACCGTCAATAGAACTCGGGAGCGGATCAATTCCCTATATAAAATGAATGTAAAATTTTGATTTTCAAATGCCGTTTTCTCGAAAACTACTGGATAATCCGCAAAAATGTAATTACAAAAATTGCTTAGAAAATTGTCCTCTTTCCAATAGAAAATTTTTCGCGGCCCGATTCGTGGTACCGATTAACTGACAGTAACCCTTTTTCCTTTACCGCTTTATCAGCGTCGTCGAGGAATTTTTGAGAAAACTTTCTTTTTCCTTCAGGGCTACCTTTTTTTTAAACACGCCGCATCTCTAGAATAAAAATTAAAAACGGTAAACACGTAGGGATGAGTATTTCTTATAACAAAACCGTGATTCACTTCACCCCACGGTTTTGCGAAAAACATTTTGAAAAATTACTGCGCTGTGCATATGCAATATTTTGAATATTTTTTAAGGGGATCTTTTATATGAATGTTATGGTTGTCAAAAAAAAATATTGCATTGCTGCATCACTATTATAAGTGTATGTAGCACAAGTGTTTCATTTTTTACTTTTTAAATTTAGACAAATTCAACAATTTAATAAAAAATTAATTTTACTCACCATTAACTACTTTCAAACACTTTAAAACATAAATAAAGCTTGCAGTAGTAGCTAAACTATTGATATGTATCAACAAAAGTGTTAGAAATTTTGACCAACCTAAAAAAAACCAAAATTCAAAATATTGCGGCTGTGATACGAGTACGCTTCACCCCACCTGATTCACTTCACCCCATTCTAGGTAAGACATAAATCTCTATCTGAAAGCCGCTTAATACTTTAATTACATGGCAAGGACTGTAGCTACTAAATTAAATTAGGAAAGACCTAATTGCAATATTAATATAGTTATGTCGATTTCAAATTACGCAAAAAACATGTATGTAAATATTATTAAAGAAATTCCTAATTAAACTGCAAAAAATATAACACTTGACCTGTTAATCAAATTCTTATCTATCGATAATTTGTTTAGTATAAGAAGCCTTGTGTTGCAAAAATAAAATATAGTAGATTCAAAAGAAAGCTATGCATAAATACATTTTTTTATTATCCGTTCTAACGGTCGGTGCTGTTTCGTGTGGTGAAATACAAAGTAAGTTTAAAATTCAAAATTTTGAAATTATTTCTATTTATTATTTTTGTTTTCAATTATTTGTTTTCAACATTTCTTGGAATACCTTTAGGCTTATATACAACGTCCGTTCGTCCGTCCGCATGTCTCAAAATTAAGAACTATTATCAGCTTAACGAACTAGAATTTGACGCATGCGGACGGACACGAACGAGCGTTTTCTTACTATTGAAGTGTTTTATCTGATTTACAATTATTTCATTCCAATGGTATAAAAAAACTAAGCATGTTATAATTAAAATAGATTTACCAATTTACAAAGTAATTATCCGACAATCAGATATTTTAAGGCGAGCTTGATTTGAAATTTTAGATCAATTCCTTGTCGGGAACTCTGTTGTTGTAAACACCTGACAAATATATGTTTTTTCAGTACTGGATCCTAGTTTACCGGAAACGACTATAGAACAATGCATAAATTGTGTATGCTACGCAAGAACAGGACAATGGGATATCAACCTGTGTGGTCCTCGATTCATAACACTTACTTTTTGGAAAAATGTCCCAACTGAAAAAAACAAGAATTGCATTTTGAATGCCATCAAAAGTTATACGGAACAATTTGGAGCAATGGTAAGAAATAATAAATTATATTGGAAATGTTCAGTCTTCTAACTTCAGATTTTTACCTCAGAATTGCAATTTTGATGGAATTCCTACCGCAGTCTTCAATCAAGTCCATTCCTGTCTATCCAATGTGATCCAAGAAACAAGCGGAGGTAGATATAAGCGCAGCATACTCCCAGGTAATACCCATATAAATCTCAATATTAATCAACAAGCGAATGGGAACGGTAATAATGCAAATCAAAATCTACAAATTAATATTAAAGGCCGTTAAAGTTAATAAAAAATTAGGCAAATAAAACGTGGTAACGCCAATTCATATGTAAAAGTGACGGACGAACACTTAAGTTTAGTGGTATTACAAAAATGTAATTATATTTCCGAAATAACCAGTATTGTTTTGAGTCTGTAATACTATATAATTAGAGTAACCAATTAAAATAATTGGTTATGTAGACACCGCATAACTTGCAGCACTTTTATATTTTATTTTTTACTAGTGGATACCCGGCTTTGCGCGGGTTTGATATATGTACATTAAAATATTTATTTCATGTTTATATTATGTAGAAAGAATTTGTATTTATTTATTTATTTATTTTTTTTAAATAGTAAGTATAAATAATAAAAAATATTAAGTAATAAAATAAATAAAAAAATAATTTTTGAGTTTGTATAATATTTACTGTTAATATGCAGCCTCCGTTTTGTCTAATACTACATCATGGACTTCTCCATCTAAGTCCATGGACTAGATTTATATGTGGTGCCGTACCCGGGAGGGGGGCGTAGCCGCCTACCCCCGAAATTATCAGTTAACAATCAATCTAACTTTCTATTAAGCGTTTGACCTCGTAAATTTGAAACATTTTCGTCTGCGACGCTATTACAAGACTCGCTTCGGCGCCCCCCCCCAAACTAAATTCCTGGCTACGCCACTGGAAACCAATATATTTAGATCTTAAAAATATTTGTAAAAATAATTGTTAACAATAATTTGTTCAATATACTGATTAAATGAATTTATTTAAAATTGTTATGATTAAAAAAAAATTTAATTCTAAGCAATATAATAGTAGAGCATTACAATGAAAGTATAATTAAAAAGTCATTCAAACTTTCAGCTATCTCGACCCTCTAGTGCAGTGGTTTTCAAATGTATTTGTCTAGCGCCACTCTAAAGTCATTTAAAAATATTCACGGATCATTCCCTAGATTTTCTGGATGAAAACATATTTGAAAAAAATAATATTACAATTTATAAACACATAGACTATTTCGTTTATCACCACACCACGTAAATCCTATAATTATGTTAAAGTAACTCTTTTAATATAAACGCGTTTTTACATTCTATTTTAATGTTACCCTTATCTGAAAACTTATTGGTTCTATTTCTGATGTTTCATTGGTATTTGTATGTTGCTGAATGTTACTAAATGTCAAAGCTTTACTCTGTGAACTTTTAGTTTCTGTTAATTTCCTAGTCACATCTTATAATGAAAATTATCTTTCTGAATAAAACTGGAAGTGACAATTTCTCACCACACCTGGGATAGGTGTTCCCCAGTAATACAAATTTCAGTGGTGATGCCCTTGATGTAACAACTAGTTCTATAGTAATAGGAGAAGCAAAGAGCGTGAATCTGATAATAAGAATGAGTTTGCTTCTGCACCAAATAAAACAACAGCCAATGAATAGATACTCGTATGTATTCAATCTAATATGAAAATTATTATTAAGCAATACAACAACAACAACTTCCAATGCACAAATTCTGAATACGGCATCAAAAACATAAAAACTAATCACGCCGCGAATAATTCAAATAATCGACAACAAGAAGTAGCAAAGCAAAATATTACTCACCAAGCGCCCGATCAGTTTACAAAATATTAATGACAATGGTAGTTTACTACCCCTGCTTCGATTTTCTATAAATCCGAGGAACGACGTGAGGATTCCAGCTGCTTGAAAGATGATGATCTTCACTTGAAACTGTCAGAAACGACCGCTCGGCAGATGACTGAACAGAAGAGACTGGACAAAACACAGCACACGATGAACACTAGTACTTGGTGTACGTCGAAGACGGTAGCAGGGCTCAAGAAACAATAACTTGCGATTCTTATACTCGAAAATAATGACTCGGATGGTAAAATTCTCGATCGTGTTGATGGAATATTGACTAATCGAATGTCGCAACAGGTTAAACATATATCCCCCAATTAGGCACCTGTAGAAGCTGGTTTCGAGTCACATTAATAATTCGCACAAATAATCCTCTCCGGATTCGAACTACTTAACTCGGTTACTTAACATCAAAACGCTGCGCAGTTGCATTCCCACTTGAACTTGCAAATTCACATCCGCGTCCTTCAAACTTTAACCCAAAACTGCCCTAATTCACGCATATTCTTTGGCGCGTCGATCTTTCCATTAGCGGCACGGAGCAGAGGGCTAATGGGACGCTCGAATTATTAAACAATAAATTGCTACAATCTTCTTCATCAGAATCTGCACTTTTGTTTTTAATAACAAATATATCCATAATATCGAATTATTTTCTCAGAAAAAATATATTATTATTATACCTTTATAAGCTATAATTACCAATTTTGTTTAGTTTAGTTAGTAAATACAGCTGCAGGAGTAATCCTAAATGCTGATAACGTGATAACAAAAGAAAACAATATACAAAAAATATATATATAGCATTAGAAAAGAAAACACTCACACAAAATAAAGTCAACAGCAATTGATGTAAAAAAAAGATGGTCTCGCAGATCATTCTCGTAGACATCTCTGCAAATAGGTAAGCATACACAAACGTTTATTTCTGCAGGAAAGCCAAATCTCGAAGGAATGAATGCTTGTTAGTAGATAAATATGTATGTAGATAAAAATGTAGTAGTATATTATGTATTACATTGATGTCTTTTCTTTGGAGACAAATGTTAAATGAAAGCGTTAGAGGAATGAATTCTCGTGTATGCTTACCTAATATCTTTTGCTAAAATGAATGTCTAAGCAGTCACAACAATCATTATACATCAGTTATAACATGGCACTGTTATTTAGAAATTTGTTAGAAATTCCCCAAGTTAGAGAGAGAGAGGAACTGCCTCTGCCTCTCCCAACGCCAGCACACGAAAAATGTATGTTCTGCGTTGTCGGCCTCTGCAAATTACCGGCAAGTGTCATGTGTGATTATGTGCAAGCGGCGCAGGTAAGCGTTAAGCGTGAGGTGATAGGTCAACTCTCCGTGGCTTCTACTGACCCATTCTCTAATGTCCGGAATGAGCAGGTGTAGCCGGAAATTTTAACCCCCTTTTATTTTACCCTTTTATTTAAAAAAAATTTTTTTACCTCCCCGGTAAATATTCCCAAATAGTCCCAGTAAAAAATGATTAGGGGGTAAAATTTCACTAGAGAATTTTTACCGGGGGGTAAAAAAGATCAAAATATTTTGAGTGAATATTTACCCCCTTAAGAAATTTTATAGGTAAATAAAAAATTCCATAATATTTTACTGCAAAATTTTACTTTTCTTTTTTTTACTCAGATGTTTGAAGATTAAAATAGGATAACTTAAAAGTTTAACACAAAATTTATTTAAAAATTACATTTTCTTATACACTTCTTTTTACAGTGAAACTACTACTTCAAAATGATTTGAATTTTTATGGTTCAAATTAATATATTGCCAGATTTTTGTAATTGTAGGTTCATCGGAAAGGTGCATTGAACTTGGAAACCTTAGCCATGTAGGTTTTTTGAAATTTGAGTAAACGAATATATATCGGCTTCTATGAGTGCTGCATCTCAACATAATATGTTGACAGCAGACATGTTGACAACAGATATCTGTTGCCCAAATTGCATTTTAGTCCATTTTCGTGATATTCAATTCTAAACACCAGAAAACAGATCAACTTCTTGTTTCTGAGTTTTCATAATTTCAGTAATTAGCTTTCGTACTTCTTTGTGCTGATCTTCACTTCCGGTAATGCATAAAGATATACATCTATAAAAACAGTTACCATCTGCCTTAGCGTCTATGAAAGTGTGAGGCGAATAGAGCTACGAATTTTTTGTTTTTGCTAAAGTCGGAATTTTTGTCAAATGAAAGTCCAAGCTTCTCACAAAGTCGTTTTTGCCAAATATTATTTATGGTACAGAAACGAAATTTTGATTTTTCCGTAATGCAATTAATTTCTTCCACAGATGATACATGTTCTTCTTTTTGACCATTTTTTTTTCTTCAGATCCCTTGTCGTGGTAATGTTTTAAGTTACTGATAAGATATCCTTTTTTCAAAGATTTTCCCACTTGCGACCGTAAATTGCAATTGCCATTGCTCAGAATTTTCTCAAATGCGTACGGTTCTGTATAGGGTGCTTTTGCCCAATCACCTTTGCGATCATTTCGTCTACAATTTCGTACCAGTACCGATTCTCCAACTTTAAATTTCACTGCATTTTCTCCACTGCGAATTTTTGAAATGTGAGAGGTTCCCGCGCCCCACCCTGTATTAGTATTAATTTTACTATATTTAACTAATAAATTATCTTATTTAATTTATTTTTATATTTCCAAAATCTCATGGAGATATTTTAACATCTCAGAATAAAATAAAATCGAATTTGATATATAAACAGTAATAAAAATTCTGATTTACCTATAAAATTCTAAAGGGGGTAAAAATTCACTGAGGTTATTTTGAACTTTTTTACCCCGCGGTAAAAATTCTCTAGGGAAATTTTACCCCCAGTAAAAATTGATTAGGGAGTAAAATTTCACTAGGGACATTTTACCGGGGGGTAAAATTTCGCTGGAGTAAATATTCCCTGTTACACCGGTACGTCTACCTACAACTCTCAGATGCACTCCACCTGGAATGCCACTCCGCTATCCTCAAACTCGCGTCAGCTGCGTGCCCCTCAAACTTTCCCGCCCTACCGGCGCCACTAGGTCCATAGGAGGCAAAGAAGCAAGAACCAGAGAGGCATCAACGAAACCTGATTCCATTCATTCTCTAAAAACAAGATCCCAAATTACACCATTCATCGGAATAATAGATCACAAGACAGAATGAGGGCTCAGTCATAATATGACTTACATATTATATGTAAAGAAGAAAATACAACACAACCAGATGTGCACCCTTATCAAAGGTAACCCTCCCAAGACACTATCACACATGCAAGATAAACGCAGCCGGTAGAACACTCCTTGACTTCTCCCGGTTTAATTTCCGGGTGGGTGGTCCTGCTGAATTAATGCTCGAAAGAATAGGCGGTCTCCATCAAGTCGATGTACTGGACATTGATTTGCTCAAGAACATCAAGTCCCATTACCAGTTGAGTGTAATTTTTTATCTCGAGGAACAAACCAGGTTTGAAGGCTAGTTTTCAAAGATGACCTCACGCAAATCATAGGGAAGATCTCATGTGAGAACCACGAAGAGAACTGGAAAGTTATGTAAGTGTTTTTGAGAATCTGATTAATACCTGCTTCCAGTTAGAAAATCATCCTACTCCAGTTCCAGACACGCATGTCCCTCTCCCACCCCACAGTAAAGTTTTAACTAGGGAAAAAATAATACTTTGTCGCTTCATATCCTCTCTTTTTAATTCTCTTGTGCGGTTTTGTGTCATATTTCTCTCGTTATTGTTTTCCTTACTCTTGTTTTCTGGTTCTGGGCAACGTATAATCAAACTTGAATTGCAACTCAGTATTGGCGCTATCTGTTGCTCCACCGCTTTTAATCTGTAGAGGACTTTCAAGTACGTATGTCCCTGTTTGTCCAGTTTGACTCCATGTCTGTTTTCCATGTCTTCGCATGGTGGTGCAGCTTGTTATTTTGCACTCGGTAGTGACTTCGTGTCAGCGCACACCTAATGAATGTCGAGTTTTTCTAAGAAATCAGCCAGTTCGTGAAAGGCGAATTCCCCAAAGTTATCGCTAAATATCTCTTGTAGTTTAGTTTTATTGATGCTAATCACCTTGCGCACGTTTTCCGCCGGTATGCGAGTTTTACCGGGACGATAAGGCTGAAGCATTTTATTTACCACCTCATCTCTCCTGGAACGGCAGATCGTTTGGACTTTCTAGTCTATGCTCTCTCTTCGTCTCATTTTGATAGTCGCACTCTCTTCTGTAGGGATTATGGTCTCTTTCGTTCTGTTTATCTCGGCGTCTGCCAGGTGTTTTCTCTTGCTCGCACATTCTCTTGCAGTAGTGCGTACACTCGTCATCAATTTCTCACTCGCAGTCAGGCGGGGGCTGCTCCATCACCCGACACACCAACGATACTGGGGTTCCAAGCTACCTCTGCATTGTAACTTCATTATCTTTTGGGTTATCTATTTCATGCTTGTTTCAGAGATTTTTTGACAGGGCCTCTTACCCTATTATCTCTCGCGTTGAAATCTTAGATTTCAGAAGCGTTTATTATGACATGTGTAACAGGTTTTTTGGGGTTTTCCTGTAGAGTTCCGATAGATTAAGGGGGGGGGTCATTCTGAAAGAAATATTCCACCCTTTTTCTTTCTTCCCTGTATAGGGTGCAGTCCAATAGCCTATGAATGGTTTCGTCCAGTGTTTTACATTCTGGACATAGTCCATCCGGGGATTTTCCCAATCTCTTGAGATGCCTCCCGAATTCGCCATGTCCGGTTAAAAATTGCGTCGTCTCAAAGTTGGTTTCTGTCAAATTTTCTTTATAAACTTGAGGAAAGAACTGATAGGTTGTCCTACCGTTTATGGAATCGTCCCAATCCTTTTGCCAAGCATTCTCGATCATTAAAAGCATTTTGCGCTTAATTTCCATTTTCGACTTAAAGTTCTCCAATATTATTTCCTGACCCAAGAAAATAGTATTTTTGTTCATTTTCACGTTTCTCCATGCATGGAGTTTTTTAATTTCTAGATCTGTATTCCTGCAATGACCCCGGCTGCGATGGACGAAATCATTCTGTAGCGTTTGCAGATCAGCCTAGCACACTGCCCATAGCAGGACAAGAGCCTTGCGTTGTGACGTTCTTCCATCCTCCATGACCAGATCTCGCTTCCGTAAGCAACGATTGGCACAATGGCCCCTTTGTAGATCTTGGTCATGGATTTTTTCAGATCCGTCTCCCAACTAGCCCTTGCCCTCCTCTGGAGTCTCGTGATTAGGCTGGTTGCTTTGTTACAAACCATGTTCACATGCTGTTGCAAGGATAATTTGTCGTCGATAAGCATTCCCAAATACGTATATTCTTTGACAATTTTTATTCTGACTCCGTTCAATTAGATTTTTAAATCCGGATTACTTGTTCTTATCGGAACATGACACATAATCTTGGTCTTGGTGGGTGACAGGGCTAATTTCATTAATTTGCACCACGAATTCAATTTATCCACACAAGATTGCAATTTCTGCGCCAGTTCCTTTCTATTTTTAGCTTTAACGATTTTGGCTATATCATCAGCATAAGCTTGAGTGGATATACCTTCCTCGTCTTCGTTTTCGGAATAATAAAGGTAATCATCTAAGAGGATGTTCCATGGAATTGATCCGAGGACCGATCCCTGGGGACATCCTTTAGTATACAGATTTTTTCCACTGTAGTTCCTCCTGATGTAAATGACACGTGCCTCCTCTTCATATAACTTCTCAGGATGTTTATGATGCCCCTGGGTGTCCCTCGTTTACATAAAATGTGAAAAAGGGCCGGCCACCAGAGGTTATCAAACGCACCTGATATGTCAAAGAAGATAGATGCAGTGCATCCTTTTTGAGTTTCGATGTTTTTAATTTCGTTAAAATACTTTTTGACTGCGTCTATGGTTGATTTCCCCTGCCTGAAACCGAACTGATTTTTGAAGTTGAGGGGAGGTTTACTTCCCATCAATCGAGTTTTAATTATTTTTTCTAGAATCTTTCCAAATACTGTGAGCAGGGATCTACGACTGTTATAATCTTCAGTTGCGTCCTTGAGTAGCACTTTTAGCACTCCCTTTTGCCAAAGCGAGGGGAAGTGAGCAAATTTAAGACACGCATTGTAGATATCTCTTAATGCTTCTTGAAGTGGTCCATAGATGTTTTTAAGGAAACTACCCTGTATGAGGTCTGCTATGTTTGATTTCTAAAATTCGAAAAATTTTAGTCATTATTTGTTAAATTTCGTTCAAATATTTTCTTGATTTTTATATTTTTTATTTAATTTAGAGTTAGGTACGACTGAAGATCGGCAGAAACCGTGAAATAAGGCCTTATATCGTATTACTCATTATTTTTTCATGTTTAATTCTTTTATGGAAATATTTCATTTTTAATAGTATATTATTTAATGAGTGTATAATGAAGGCCATATTACACGAGTTTTGTAATTATTTAACTTTAAGTTGTATCTGTTTATTAATTTTCAACTATCGAATCAAGTTGCCATTTGTCATTTATAAGGAAAACAAATAAAAATTGCCAGCAGCCGTGGATAATGAACAGGAGCCGTGGATAATGAATGCATTATCCACTGTAGAATATGAGCTAAGTTATGTATTCATGGTTACACATATAATGACACTATTGTTTGACAGTCGTAGATAAATATTTTTAATCCTGTCTAGTGATAATTAATGTCATTTTGGTTTTTATAGTAACGATTTTTCTACGTATTGTATTTCTTTACTTTACTGTTAAAATTTATTATTCTAACGTTTTGTTTAGTTCTGTTAAATCTTGCATTTTACAAATACACACTAATATACTACAAAATCTACTTGAAATTCTTTTTGAGTTTATTTTCTAGCTTAGTCTTTGTCAAATTCGACTCTGCGCTACCCTGCGCTCCGGTCCTCTCCGCTCCGGGCGCTTCGAGCCGTTTAGACAAAGACAACCATGGCAATACACGGACCCACCATAAAAAATAATTTTTTTCATTAGAGATAAAATTTGAACCATATTAATTGACCTGTGTGTTCATGTAAATACAAAAGGTCAACGAATCGAGTAATAAGATTATTGATATAATGGCGATAGAAGCTCTCGGCGAATCGTGCGCGGCGAGTGGTATCCAACTCATAAAATACATTATTGAAATTAAAACCTAAAAACTAAAACGTATATTCTAAAAGTTTTGGGTGGACACTTGGTTAGGCACTCCAATCAATAGGGTAGGTACGTGCCCACCCCCGGCGTCGTCACTGTAACCAATTATAAAAATATTAAAATGTAGACATCGCATAAATTGCGGCACTGTTATAATTTATTTTTTAATATCTGGATACCCCAGTATGTAACAGACTCATATTGACTAGGCAATGCAAAAAACGATATTTTAAATATGTAATTTTAAAAGAATCATTTATTAAAACATAGCTCGTTGAACATTTTACATAAGAATAAAAACTGTAACTAAAACCACCAAGCAACTTCTGGAAGTCAGCCAAGACCCACCCAGGGTTGTAAAGCTGCACGATTAGATAGAACTTCTGGAAAAGAAAGGTTCCGTAACAATTTCTCGAACAAGCATAGCGGAGCTTTTTATTGGTGGTAAGTCTCATTTAGTTCGAGTGGCGCCCATAAAATTGACCTTTCCCGATTGTGACGACTCAACAAGTATTTCGACCCCCCCCCTATCTTTTGCATTTCCGCGGTATCCTTTCGATACACCCCCGCGACCCATCGCTACGAGCTAGCTAGAGTAGTACAAAAGGTAGGTTTCGTGCGTGTGCCCCTTGGCCACGTTTTGTACCGTGACAATTTCATCAAAATTGCAATTCTAAGGTAAAACATCAGAAGTTAGAAAACTGAACACTTTCAATACAATAATTTATTATTTCTTACCATTGTTCCAAATTGTTCGGTATAACTTTTGATGGCATTTAAAATGAAATTCTTGTTTTTTTTCAGTTGGATCATTTTTCCAAAAAGCAAGTGTTATGAATCGAGGACTACACAGGTCGATATCCCATTGTCCAGTTTTTGCGTAGCATATACAATTTATATATTGTTCTATTGTCGTTTCTGGTAAACTAGGATCCAATACTGAAAAACAGCATATTATATTTGTTCAGGTGTTGATGGTTCCCGACAAGGAATTGATCAAACAGTTCCTTTTTAAAAATAGTACGGTATCAATTATTACAGAAAATAAAAGTAAGAACAAGATGAGAATAAGAACACGGGTCTTTTTTTATTTTAAATAAATAATTAATAGTCTACGGATAAGTCTATGGTTACATTGGATGCGTGTCGTACGATATTTTGGTCGTACGTACACGTACGATCACTTGAAAAATACAAACGTGTTTGTTTTGATGGGATGGCGGACGTCAAAAACCCGTCGCCAGTATAACCACTCCTATGCATTTTCAAGCGTTTGTTTTTATTTAAACAGTCGTACGCGTACGTACCACCAAAATATCGTACGACACGCATCCAATGTAACCATAGACTAAGCCTTTCTTATTTATTACAAAAATATTGCCAGTTGCACTTATTCTTTAAGTAGCGTGAAAACGTAAGTAATAGCTATTAACATATAAGCGATAGAAAGAAAGCCATATCAGTTTTAGCAATATATCAGAACGAGCGATAGCGAGTTCTGATAGCTAAATCTGTTATGGCTTACTTTTTACGCGAATGATGTTATGCATTTTTCATCCAACACGGGTCCTTTCCAAAATAAAAATATAAAGTGATAAGTAACAAAAATACCACTTTCAAAATAAACAGTAACTTATTAAGTATCTTATTAAAGCATGTGACATCATTATATAAAGTTGAAGCAAGATAAAGTCAGCAGAATTGTAATCTAATCAGCTAATACGTCACCAGACTGCCAAAGCTATGCGTATGAAATAAAAGTAACAACAAAGCGAAAGGTAAATTTACATAAGCAAATAATAGCAACACGCCGAAAATGCACATATCCGTTGTTATGACTAGCGATATCGTGGTTACTTAATATCACACCGTCTATCGCACATTTTCTCTATCTAGAATTTACCGTATATGCTATACTTTCGATAGTGTTGCATGAAAAAGATATATTGGTGTTATTGTTGTGAATATGATAGCACTTACCTGAGGTTTATTATTTCTGATTTATAAGTTTGAAAAATAATTACTAAACGAAGTTGATAAACAAATAATTAACTACCTACAACTTGCATAATGTTTTTTTGCATCTATGAAAATTTTATCATGATATTCATTCTTTCTTAATTAAATAATTGTATCTATTACTAATCAATTTTATAATGATTGTAACCTTCGGTTTTTATTTTGATGTATATTTATGAAAGTTGCGTCTTTTGTAACATCCTATATAAATTATAAATTCAATTTGGTTTAAAATATAAAATAAAAAGATAGGATATCAACAGATAGTGAACGCCATTATTGTTTGGCCGGATTTAATTTGGAAAATTTTTAGCAAATTTTGTGTTCAGTAGTCATTTGGATAAATTTTGAAGGAAAATTAATATATTTACGTACCGTTAATTTGGAATTTTGAATATCTAGTGGTTTGGTTCGAAGACCGACATTTGGTTTTGTTTTGAAAGTCGGCCGATAACGCATATGCGGATTTGTTATACTGCACCATTATTAAAGTTAGTTTTTTTTTAAGACACCCGTAAAAGCAATATTTTCACAAAGTAGCATTTTATCGAAAATACCAGCATTTCGAATTTTTGGAACATCCACTAAATACCTTTTTTTATGTATGTTACGGTCAATGATGACAACTCGGACATTGACGTCAATGGCCGGACAATGACGTCAATGCCCTGCTTAAGTGGGCATTGACGTCGCCCGTCTAATGTTGTCACTGACCTTGCATTTGTGCGATGTTGACATTTAAAATTTCATATGTGGTTTTTACATCATTTTCCGGGCAATGACGTCATTGCCCAATACAGAGCGGACAATGATGAAACTATTCTTTTTTTTTATTTGATTAATTATTAGTTCAGCTTATACTCGTACATGCTATACACAATAATTAATAACAAAATTACAGGTTTAACATTAACTAATAATTTAATTTTTTAATTTTTACGGTAAGGAATGCTGTGTGACAAAACTGTTATCATTTAAGTTGGCGGTTTAATTTTCTATTCCATTGTATTTATTGTGTATTAAATGTATTTAATGTGCTTTTGCAATTAGTACTAGTTATTAAGAGATTAGAGATACCTAAGAGATTATTAAGAAGAGTTATTAAGAGAAAAGTTAGTTTTGTTGGTATAGATTAGTGATACTACCAAAGAAAACGAGATTACTCTTAGACAAGCTGCAGCCCAAAGCAGTGTTTTAAGGGAACGGGGTTGCCACTGCAAGGGTGGATGTAAAAACAATAAATGTGTATGTCGCGCCAGCAAACAAATTTGCAATTTGAAATGCCATGGATCACTCTCATGCCAGAATAAAAATAATTAATTAAAAAATTTAATTTAATTATTCTTTAATTTATAATTATTTTTAAAATTTTTGTTAATTTTTATTATTTATTTTAATAAATGATTATAAGACATTCTAACACAATGCATGCAACACACGTAAGTGTCACTTGCCAGTTGACTGTCTTGCTGTTCCTTATAGTATTTATTCTATATATCATCATTGTCCAATCCTTTTTGGTCAATAACGTCATTGCCCGGCCAAAGACGTAAATATTACAACCAGATGAAAATATTTACATCATTGTCCACCCCTAACGGGCGTTGACGTCACTGGCCGGACAATGACGTTAATGGCCAACATAAATGGGAATTGACGTCATTGTCCGGCCATTGACGTCAACACCCGATTTACATCATTGACCGTAACATATACATGAAACAGAGAGGGTACTGTTGTTACTATTTGAATTTTATCTTGGTCAATATTAACGATCCCAATTGTAGCTATATCAACAGTAGTCAAAATCAGTAGCGCACCCGTTCCCGCTTTTAACATCCAGTGCCGTACCGATATCCGGATAATTTGGGATGAGCCTAAATTATATTTTTTTTTGTCAAGTTATCGTGTCGTGCTTTATAGTGTCGTGCGTGATTTAATATTTGTCAGCCAAATTGTTATCATTGGTCAACATTTGAAAAGATTTATTTCTCAGCGAAGAGCGAGGCAGCTCCGTTTTGTATCTCCCTTACAGTAAACATGGTCTAGACCTTTCCGATGTGGCTAGCGAGGTATCTTTGCCTCGCTCGACACATGTCTACTTAATGAAATTCCTATTAAAAAAAATCACTGTCTACACAGCGCGAGGCGTGCCGTGCGTGGCAGCCTTGTAGTGTCTGGACCCACCTTTAGGCATTTAATTATACTGCTACTAGCTGGAAAGCCCGTCCACGAACGGGCATCTGGACCCGAATGGTTGAAAACTCGATTGATGTGTAACTCGTCACAGTGGGAGTATCGGGCAGTGATTTAATATATTGTAATGTAAAATTTCAAGCTCTACACCCTCTTCCCTTTTTCTCCAGCTAGTTCAGATAATTTTGGAGACACTTGACTCTCAGGAGCGAACTCAGTTTGAAATCCACGAATCGTATGATTCAAGAAAACAAAATTCTTTAATATAAACGCAAATTATGGTTTATTTATTGCCAATAACTTGAAACTTAATGAAATTGTCTCCTGACTCGTTGTGTATTTGTGTAGCGACACTTGATAAATGAATTACATTTACTTTTGTACCAAATATGACTTCTAAATTCATTTACCAATTTCCGCTGTTAGTGTAATTATGTTAGTATAAAAAAACATGAAAATTATAAGAATTCTGAGAATAAAAATAGTTCAAATAAACAATAATTTCTTAGCTTGATTTAACGTTTGAGGTCCACTGCTTTCCTCGTTGTTGATGATCAAATGCTCTCGTATCACACTGGATGCAACAGGTGGTTTTGCTACTAAACTTCGGCTACCGGAGTTGATCGGATAGTTTTGTTCTTGTGAAATATCTTCGGTAATCGCCTTAATTACACACGTGTATTCTTCTATTCCATACAAATTCAATCCAATTTCCATTTGAGGTAAGTAAATTTTGTTAAAATTATAATAGTCGCATAAATGCAAATGGCGGTCGGCGTACTAAATTTTCCTATCATGAAATACCAAATTTAATTTTCTGCTTTATTTCAGCTAGAAACAAAACGCAAACAATATTTTCTTATACAATCGCACTATCGATGATCAGCAAATTAACGCAAATTATAAAATCACAAATTGGAACGCACAAATTTTTACGTGGACCCGCAACGTCGTCCACTCTACGAACCTTCTTCCAACCTTATAACAACAAATTCCCTCGTAAGTCTCAAATTATACAGTATGCACCAAATTTCTTCTAAACACACTTAATTTTAGGTTCACGTTCGCAAGATTTGTCACTGGTTTCATAACACCTTAAGTTCATCACAGAAAACAATAATATTTGTGTAATAAGTAGTGTAATGTGTAACAATTTTGAGTCATTGTTTGTTGTTGGCATTAAATAATAAAGACCGACTTGCCGACATGAAAATAAGTCTCTTAATCGCGATACAAATCGATTAGTGACTCCAACCGAATCAAAACTACCAAGTAAATAAATCTCAACCAAAAATATCGGCTGCTGGTCAAAAATATCATTACAATATTTTTCAGTTGGTAAAAAATTTTTACCAATCAGAGTGTTTATTTTTTCCCCAAAAAAATGACACGCCCGCCGTAGCAAGAGGAGGAGGAGGAGCAGCGTGCTGGGATTTTATATATTAAGATTATCTGGTTACACTTGAAAAATATACCTTGATTAGAATATTGATAATTCAAAAAAATCCCAAATAAAGCCCGCAATAAAATATCGGATTGTCGGCTAATTATTTTGTAAGTTGGTAAATCTATGTTAATTATAACGTGCTTATGGTTTTGTATACTATTATTGTAGTGAAATTATTGTAAAAGACATAAAACACTTCAATAGTATATAAAACATTAGTTAAATTAAGCATTAAAACATTAAAACATTAAGCAAATGCACTCAAAACAAGTTTTTCGTGCATTGCTATGCAACGATGCCTTTGTATTTACAATACAACTTATTATATTACTATTGATAATAGTTCTTAAATTTGAAACATGCTGATGGACTGATGTTGTATAGAAGCTTAAAAGGTATGCGAAGAAATGTTGAAAACAATAAATTGAAAACAAAAATAACATATCGAGTTAACTTCAAAATTTACAATCTTAAACTTACTTTTTATTTCACCACATGAAACAGCACAGACCGTTATAACGGATAATAAAAAAATGTATTTATGCATAGTTTACTTTTGAATTTTTATTTTATTTTCCACAATACAGGGCTTTTTATACCAAACATATTATCGGTAGATAAGAATTTTATTAATAGGTCAATTGATATATTTTTGCAGTTTAATTAGGGATTTCCATAATAATAATCTACATACATTTTTTTTACCGTAATTTAAATGTACCTCCTTTGCAGAACTATTGATGGACCTTCTATAAATTTCGTTTTCAAATTGTTTACCTAACAACAAATAAAAGACCACCGCCAATTATTTACACACCACCAAACACTATACTAATTTAAATCCTAATTAGCAAAAAAAAATTATTATAGCATTCATCAGCAAATTTAATTTAAGTAAAATCTTACAATGACCAACAAGCAAAACTATAACAAATGCTTTTTCATGAATGACGTCAAAATCTATAAATTTATTTTAATTTTATACATAATAGATATAAATGGTAAATACTTACTTGAAAAAAAATATTAACATTTAAGAGTGAAGTAGAGTGAAGTAGTAACACAATAAACAAATAATAACAAATTGGCGGGGGAACAATAATGACGCTTGATAAAAGTGAGTACTACCTACGAATGTTCACATTTAGGCCGAAAGTACTAATATTGCAACTATTCAGGGATACCAATACGTGGGAATCGAGGTTCAATTAACCTATTAAGTTCAATTAACTTATCTAAGTTGATCTTAGATCACCGGTGAACTTGTGGTTAGTAGAATTGACGTTCACTGAAATTTGGTACAACTGGCCCTAAAAGTGATTGTGGTAAAATGAAAATATTTAAATTTCAAAAATTTTGGATATGTAAAATTTTAAAAATTGGTATTCCGAAAAGAGGATAAGAAAGGTAGACACTTCCGATAGCAAGAGTGAGGCGAATGGATATCCGAGTATTCTTGAGAGTAACACGAATTTGCTTCACGAATCATTAAAGTCAGATTTTGGATAGTATTTAAGTTGATTGGAATAATATTAGCAGAAAAATTATAAAATTTATTGTTCGGTTTTTATCTAAGATTTTGGAATAATTTCTTTTTCTATTTATCTCATAATTAGCCAAGAATATAATATACATCTTGAATTTTGTATATCTCATAAGAAATTGTGGAACAATTAAAAATAAAATGAGTACATACAGGGTCAAATAATTAAAAATTACTTTATAACAAAATTTGAAATCCGGGAGGGGGAGGGGAATTTACCGAAATGTCATTATTAGAAATATTGAAATATTTTGAAAACAAAATTGATATAAACGAAAATAAAGAAAGTACAAACACGAACAAACAAGCTACAAACGATTAAACTCTTTTGGATCCAAAATTTAAAATGCGGGGGGGGGGAGCTGGCGCAATGCTCATTTTAGATATTTCAAAATATATGAAAAACTAAATGGGTTCAAACGAAAATTAGGAAGGTACAAACAGGTACAAACAAGGTTCAAACGATTTCGATAGACTATTTTAGATCCAAAATAGCTGGCGAAATACACCTCAAGAAAAGGATGCAAGACAGTAATTCAATCTGATTGGCTCTTGCCGGTTTTTACCTAAGCAAGAGACAAGAATCTCTCTCTGAACGCCGCACCGCTTAATACTTCAGTTACACGGCAAGGACTGTAGCTGCTAAATTAAATTAGGGAAGACCTAATTGCAACATTAATGTAGTTATGTCTATTTTAAATTACGGAAAAAACATGCGTGTAAATATTATGGAAATTCCTAATTAAACTGCAAAAAAAAATATCACTTGACCTGTTAATCAAATTCTTATCTGTCGTTAATTTGTTTAGTATAAAAAGCCTTGTGTTGCAAAACTAAAATATTAATTCGAAAGAACACTATGCATAAATACGTTTTTTTATTTTCCGTTTTTACGGTCTGTGCTGTTTCATGTGGTGAAATCAAATGTAAGTTTAAGCTTGAAAATTTTGAAATTTTGTCTATTTGCTATTTTTGTTTTCAATTTATTGTTTTCAACATTTCTTGGAATACCTTTCAGGCTTATATACAACGTCCGTCCGTCCGCATGTCTCAAAATTAAGAACTAGATATTGAAGCATGCAGACGAACGGACGGATAGACACATACGAATGTTTTCTATACTATTGAAGTGTTTTATGTGTTTTATAATAATTTCACTCCAATAGTATAAAAAATATAAGCACGTTATAATTAACATAATTTACCAATTTGCAAAATAATTATCCGACAATCTGATATTTTAATGCGGGGTTCATTTGGAATTTTTCTGAATTATCAATATTATAATCTATATTTTTCAAGTTTAACCAGAAAATAGCAGTGTAAACGCCTAAGAATTGCGGTCGTCCGAGTTCTATCTTGTTCTTATTTTTACTATCTGTAATAATTGATGCCTGTTTTTCAGTACTGGATCCTAGCTTACCGGAAACGACAATAGAACAATGCATAAATTGTGTATGCTACGCAAAAACTGGGCAGTGGGATATTGACCTGTGTGGTCCTCAATTCATAACACTTAGTTTTTGGAAAAATGTCCCAACTGAAAAAAACAAGAATTGCATTTTGAATGCCATCAAAAGTTATACCGAACAATTTGGACCAATGGTATGAAATAATAAATTATATTGGAAGCGTTCAATTTTCTAACTTCTGATTTTTTACCTTAGAATTGCAATTTTGATGGAATTCCTACCGCAGTCTTCAATCAAGTCCATTCCTGTCTATCCAATATCCAAGAAACAAGCGGAGGTAGATATAAGCGCAGCATACATCCAGGTAATACAAATATAAATCTCAATCTTAATCAACACGCGAATGGGAACGATAATCTAGCAAAACAAAAACTACAAATTAATATTACTCCCCATTAAAGTTAAACAAAAATAGATAATTAATATGTAAAAGTGACAGACAAGCACTTAAGTTTAGTATCTAATATTTAAAAAAATGTAATTATATTTCCGAAGTAACCAGTTTTTTTGTAAAAAGAATTTGTATTTGTTTGTTTTTTTATTTTTAAAATAATAAATAAAATAAATATTAAATACTTAATAAAATAAATAAAAAAGATATTTTTGAGTTTGTATAATTTTTACTATTAATATACAGCCTCCGCGCTCCGTTTGGTCTATAACAGTATAGGTATGACTAGCAGCGGCGGTTCTACCATAGGAGCTGCAGAGCTGCAGAACCGCCAAAAATAAGAATGAAGTATACCATAAGTAATTATTAATTATTACTTATTAAGTTATTAGTATACGTAATCACCATATTTCAGATTATTTCAATAATTGAAGAATAATCAGTTTGGGTTTCAAAGTCAAATAAGTTCTATAATAATTAATACATATCCGGTACGCTTTCTAAATCACTGTTTAACAACGATAGCAGAGCTGCATATTCTCGTGAACATGAAATCCGTGATGCTATGCACATATTCGTTAGGCGACGGGAGCTATCGGAAAGAATCGTATACCCGGATTCATTTACATTACAGATCGAGCTGCGTTGTATGCAGATCTACGTTCCGTATTTTGTTATTTAAATTTTATTATGAATCTGATTTATGAAAACAATTAAGTGAGTTAATTTTTGTTCATTAATTATTGTTCAACAACAAATAAGCAATAAACTACAATAGTTTACTATATATTGGTAATATAGTGTAATTTGAAAATTTAGTACTAATTTAAATTTTACAAAGTTTCTTATACAAATACTATTATCAAAATAGAAGTAAAATTATTTTTGCAGATCCTAACTATGTATATTAGAAAATCGAATTCAAATTACGTTTAATTATTAATATTAGTATAATTTAAATTTATCTTGTTTTTTCAACTCTCGATTTATAGATTACAAGGTTGCATAATACAACTACTGTGGTACTACCGTTCTGCTCATAATGCAGCGCTGGGTTACCTAACTACAGTTACTCATGATGAAATCCGGACGCTCCTATGTTACCAATGTTAATTGCCTGTTTTGAAAACGTATTTTGGCATATAAAAATCGATTTTACAACAAAACTTTCTAGACATTTTTTGTTACAAATTTCATTGTCTTCAATTTTGTTTACATACATTTTTTTATTTTGTTTTAATTTTTTATTTTGACAGCAGCTTAAAGAAGACTCGGAAAATACGAAAAATGTTCTCTCTTCTCTTGTTTAACCGAGTCTTGTTTAAGCCACTATAAGTCAGAAATGTATAAACAAAATTGAAGGCAATGAAATTTGCAACAAAAAACGTCGAAAAAGTTTTAGCTGCAAAATGGATTTTATATACTCCAAAAACGGCTTCAAAATCGGAAATTTGCATTGTTAACATAGGATAGGAGCGTCCGAATTTCATTATGAGTACAACATGAGTACATTATAAGTACACTGCACATAAAATAAATGCTTATGAATTTACAACTAAATGCAGAAAAAATAAAATGGAATATTACCAATATTTTTAACACAACTTCTCTCGTAAGCCGTACTTAATAAAATTATTAATTACAAAATTATTTTTTGAGATTGCCATTTTAGTGATACCGTGCCTATTTTGTATAATGCAGAACACCCAAAAATATTTCTCACGAGCCGCCACTGATGACTAGATTTATATGTGGTGCCGTAACCGGAAAGCCGATATAGTTCTTAAAAATATTTGTAAAAACATTGTTAACAATAATTCGTTCAATAAACTGATTAAATAAATTTATTTAAAATTGTTGCAATTAAAAAAAATATTAAAAATTAAATCAATATTATTCTAATGAAAAAATTACATTGCAATGTAAATAAATTATAATTAAAAACTCATTCAAACTTTCAGCTATCTTGACCCTCTAGTGCAGTGCTTCTCAAATGTATTCGTCTGGCGGCACCCTAAAGTCATTAAAAAAAATTCAATCCCTTTTTTTTCTTGAAGAAAAAAAAGCGAAGATGTGACGGCCTTCAATTTAACCATCAGCAATAATTTTTTTTTAAATTAATCCATTCCCTAATTTATTAAAAGTCGTTTCTTCCAAAAATTGATTCTTCAGAATCGCTCCAAAAACTCATGCAAAAATTGTCCAAAAATTCAAAATCATTTATTCATAACATTAAATAATCTCAAATCAATAATCTCAATTAGAGACGTAAATTCAAACTAAATCAGCGGAAACTTCCGCAAAACACGTCCGCTCACCTTGACGGGCCCGGCAAAAAGCATTCTTAAATCAAAATTTTCGTGCCAACTTACAATTTGTTGGCGCGAACAATTATTCATAATATTCACTACCCTAATAAATTATTTATAAAATCAAAATTCAATTTCCAAAAGTAATAATTAAAATATTCACCAAATCAAAAATCATACAGAAAAACTCCAAAATTCAAAAACTTGGATTTTGAAACACGACAATATCATCATCATCATCATCATCATCGGGCTTTCCATTCCTTGCGGAATATAGCCGCATCGTTTGATGCTTATAAATCCGTTTTTCTTGGGGTGGATTAGTCCCCACAATCTCTTATCTTTTCTCCATTATAGCTTTTCGTGTGTTTTCGCTTCTTCCATCACTTTTCTCCACAGTTTTCTATTCTGAGCTCTTTCCTTCCAGTCATTTATCTCCATGTTCTTCAGATCCTTCAGTACTTCGGTCTTCCATCTTGTCCTCGGTCTTCCTCTTGGTCTATCACCATCCGGGTTCCAGTCCATAAGGCATGCGATCACTCTGCCTTCGTGGGCTCTCTGTACGTGTCCGAACCAGCCTATCCTCATCGCCTTAATGTGCTTCACTATATCTTCTTCGGTTAATTCGTTTTGTATTTCTCTGTTAGTCCTTTTTCTGTATTGATCTGTTCCGATTTTAACTAGTCCGAGTATTCTTCTCATTATTCTTCGCTCGAAGACTTTTAATTTTTCCTCCTGTGTTTTTGTCAGGCACATTATTTCTGTTCCGTACTCCACAACCGGTCTTATCAATGTTTTGTACATTTTCACTTTGGTATTTCTACTAATTAACCGACTTTTCAGGAGCCTTTGAATTGCATAGTAAGCTCTATTCCCAGCGATTATTCTCTCTTTAATAACATCTTCTCTATCGTTTGTGTTGTTCATTTGTAAACCCAGGTATTTAAATGTTCTAACTTCTTCAAATTTGTAACCTTCCAGTTGTTTTTCTGCTATCGGTTCGTTTTTGTTTCTATGACATTTCATGTATTTCGTTTTATCTTCGTTTATGACAAGTCCAACCTTCTTAGCTTCGTTTTCTAGTTTCTTAAAAGTTTCCTCTAAAGCGTTATGTGATCTTGCTACAATTACGACATCATCGGCGTAAGCTATTAGTTGTGTTTCCTTATTCGTGATCTTTTCTCCGCAGTTCGTTCTTCTCACTATTCCTTCCAGTACAATGTTGAATAGTGTCGCCGACAGTGAATCACCTTGTCGCACTCCCGATTTTATTATAAATTCCTTTGTTTTTCCTTTTCTTGTTATTATCTCCGCTGTAGTTTGTTTTAGTGTCATGTGTGTTAATCGTATTAATTTCTTTGGTATTTTCATATTTTCCATTTCTTTCAGTAGTTGATTTCTATGTATTTTATCGAAAGCCTGTTTAAAATCTATAAAAAGCATTTCCAGACGCATATCATATTCGTATGATTTTTCTAATATCTGGGTCACTATAAACAGAGCGTCTATCGTCGATCTTCCGGGTCTAAAACCTTGCTGGTAATCACCCATTAATATCTCGGTGTGTTCTTGCAGACGTGAATGTATTAATTTTGATAGTATTTTATATGACACGTTTAGTAGAGATATGCCTCTGTAATTTTTACACTCCGTCATACAACCCTTCTTGTGGATTGGTATCACGCTTGCCACACTCCACTCTGCTGGCATTTCTTCCTTCCTCCATACATTTAATATCAACTCATATAATCTTTCGCATAGTACTTCATCCCCCATCTTTATGAGTTCACTATCTATATTGTCGGTTCCGGGAGTTTTGTTATTTTTCATTTTATTTACTGTTTTTTTGAATTCTTCATAGCTCGGTTCCTGTACCATTTCTTCTTCTATATTTTCCTGTTCTCTTCGTTCATTGTTATAATATCTTATTTCTTCTGTGTCCTCGTTAAGGAGTATTTGAAAATATTTCATCCATATATCTTTTATTTCTTCTTCATTGTGTTTCATATTTCCTTCTCTATCCTTCATGCCTCTTGGTTCTATTGCGTTCTTGTGATTTTGTCTACGTACCCTTCTGTAAAACTCTCTAGGATTCTTGTGATTTCTTTCTATGTCTTCAATCTCTCTATCAATGCTATTCTTTTTCTTCCTCTTGCATGTTTTTACAGTATCTCTTTTCATCTTCTTGTATTGTTCTTCATCTTCCATTGTTTTCGTTCTTAACCATTTTATTCTTGCTTCTCTCTTTGCCTGTACCATCTTTTCGCATTCCGGATCATACCATTCGTTTAATTTTTTTCTTTCTTTTTGTCCCAGTACCATTTCCGCAGTTTTCCTTATACTTGTTTTTATGTGTTTCCACTCTTCGTCGTTACTTTCATTCTTCTCTTCTTGGGTGATTACTTCACGTATTGTTTGAGCGTATTGCTGTTGTTTACTTTCCTTTTTCAATTTTTCTACTGCAAATCTTTCAATTGGAGGTGTTTTCTTGTTAATTTCCCTTCTGTTAAATTTTCCTGTTTTTATTTCCATTACGACAAGGTTATGATCCGTGTCTACACTTGCACCTCTGTACGATCTTGTATCGCATACTTTGAAGGGTTTTCTTGCTGATACCAGTATGTGATCGATCTGGTTTCCTTTGTCGGAGCCGGGTTTTATCCAGGTTTCTTTGTGTATTCTTCTGTGCTTATAATCAGTACTAACGATTCTCATGTTGCACACTGTTGCCAGACTGCACAGCCATCCTCCGTTGTTGTTTGTGGTTTCGTGTAGCGTATGCTTGCCCGCTATGTCTCTCAGGTACTCCTCTTTTCCCACCTGTGCATTGAAGTCACCCATCATTATTATTGCGTCAGTTTTTGGTATTCTTTCATACATCTCTTCAATTTTATCGTACAGGTCTTCTTTCTCTTCTTCATCTGCGTCTTCTGTGGGGGCATAAACATTTATAACAGACAGATTTTCCTTTTCACCTCTTATCCTTAAATATGCTAGTCTTCCTCCCTTTGGGTCAAACTCTATTATCCTTTCTTTCATGTTTTGTGTTATCACGAAAGCGACCCCATTTCGGCCTTGTTTCTCTTCCCCAGAGTATAACAGCGTAAAGTTTCTTCCTTTTATTTCACCGCTCCCTCCCCATCTAACTTCCTGTAGCGCCGCCAAATCAATTCCGTATCTTTTAATTTCATTTACCACCTCGTTCATTCTTCCTGGTATCATCATCGTTCTCACATTCCACGTTGCAATTCTCTTTGTTTTCCTCGCCTTCCTTTTTCTCTTTTTTTCATTACCATGACTTCCGTTTTTCTGTCTCTTCTCGTTTTCTCCGTTTCTCTGCAGTGTTGTCATCTCTTCCCTGGTTTTCCATGTTGGAGCATCTGAAAGGGAATGTTCAGAAGCTCCTTCCTCCATCTTGTCTAGTTTTTTGGGAATAGGTTTGCCTCTTTTGTTGATCTCACCATCGGTTTCAGATCATTAATATTCTTATCCCACACGTACATTTCTTCGCCATCATATAGTCTCTGGTATCCAACCTTTACCTTTCTTCCTTTTTGCATCCTATTTTTTGCCTCTTTCCATATCTTCTCTTGTATTGCTTTTTCCTTGGTGGTCAAATCGTTCTCAACAAAAACCTTCGTACCTTTCAATTTGTTTTTGTTTTCAATTACTTCAATTTTCTGGTTGCGATTCAACATCTTTGCCACAATTACCTCTTTTCCCGGTGTCTTTCCGATCTTAAATGCTTCCACAACATTTACTTGGATTTTCAATTCTCGTTTAAGAAAATCTTCCACATTTTTTTCATTGACAGGTCCGGTTATCGGCATATTCTTAATAATTACGTTGGTTGCTTTTTTGGTTTTTTCATATTTTTCGAGTTGATATTCCAGCGACGTTATTCTCGCTTCCTGATCATTCACCACTTGTCTCATTCCCTGCATTTCCTCATTCCATCTTGCTTCCAAAGCATCAAACTTTTCTTTTATTTGTTTAGCTTCCTGCTGACTCTCCCGGAAACCATCGCTAACATTCTTGGTCAAGTTCAGCAGCATAGATTTTAACTCGTCCATCTCGTATTTATCCTCTGTGATACCGGTAATAGGTTTTTCTGTTATTGGCGACTTAGTAATCTTCCTGCTTTTCTGGAATATGCTCGCTTCGTCTATAGGCACTCCTTCCGTATCCAGTATTTGATTTTCTATATCTCTCCTTCTTTTAATATACTCTCTAACGGATGGGTAACTGTTTGATCTCCTTCTTTCGTTGTTCATCAGGTTGGGTCTTGTAAGGTTTCTCTCTTCTCTGATTTACTGCAATTATACTCAAAAATCCTTGTCCTTGCTTACACTTCAAACAAAACTTCGTTTGTATCACACCACGCGTCAATGCTACTGCCCGAGTCAACCTCTCGGAGGCATTCGCACTACAAGTTGGTACCTCTTAAAAGGTTTCTCTCCTCTTTGCTGTAGTCAAGTGCACCTCTTATTAATATTGCAGCTTTTTACTGTTTGCACATTCGCTGTTATTGGCGTTATTCTGTTATCGGATCTTTGCTTTAAATCACACTATACCATCAAAAAGAATAATTATATCAGGAAGCTAACCTCGAAATACTTTGCCACCTCATGTACTTTTCTCACGTTTCTTGCGGTTGCAGTTATCGTTTCACCAATACGCTCTATACATCTGCCGCTTCTTAGGTTTACAGAAACACCCCTTATCTCAATTTATACCATTGGTTTTCCTTGCAAATCGCAATTTTTCTAACACAACTTTCGCAATCAACACACAGGTCCGTACACAGGTTACGACACGACAATATATTTTCATAAATTGATGCTTTAAAAAGTGATTTTTTACGCCTCTATCAGGGAAGTGTTCAATTGCATATTTCAAATGTGGCGTGAAAAGCTGGTTTTCTCGCCTAGCGTTTGAAAGAAAGCAGTGATTATTTTATAAGATGTTGGCATTCTTGGTTATATTTTGTACGTCAAATTGAATTTAAATTAAATAAGTATTACATTTCATAAATAACTCGTATTTGTGCCAGTATCGAGGTTCAGATTTTTCTGGCAATAAATTACCAATAATCCATTCTGCCGCTTCTGTAATGTGTACTGGTGTATTTCATTATCACAGTCGCAATTTTATAATACGATACAAAATAATTAAATTTAAACGTCAAATTTTTAATTCAAATGTGTTATACCAACAACAACAAAATATCCCTAATACTAAATATTTCAAAAAATAATTAAAGTTTATGTAACAAATTATAGAAGTCGGCGTAAAAAATTACGTTTATCATGCGGCAGGAAACTGTTTTCCGAGTACTCGTAAATACGGGCTTCGGCTAATCCGCCTCAGCCTGTAAAAAACTCGTACTGGGAAAAATTCAGTTTCAAGCCTTATGATAAAAATAACTATTTAACATTTAATTATTATGATTTTTCACGACTTAAAAATAATATGTAATGAGAAAAAATAAAAAACTAAAAGGCAAACATTATATTTTATTTATTAAATTATAACAGGAAAAATGCATTTGTGACAAAATAATTTTTTCTTATTTTTAATTTTTATTTTATTTATTTTTACGTTCTGATTCAATGTATGGTAAAGGACCAATTTCCTCTTCGTGAGTTGTGCCTTCTGCGGAAAGGTTTTGAAAACCTTCGGAAAAGATCGGGCACCCTTCAGGTATGTTTTTAGCGAGTAAGCGTTCATCAAAACGAACGCTTCATCAGAGCGACCGTAACCACGACAAATTACGGATTCACCCTTAAAACTAGTTTTACGTTTGTCTAAATAAAAACTGTTGATAAAATACTAGTTCAACGGCAAATACGGTTACACGTGCCGGTAACAAAATACCCGTGTAGAAATCGTGGCTTTAATTGCTCTTTTCTCGAAAACTAATGAATAATCCGCAATACTTTTTTTTAATGCTCAGAAAATTGTCCTCTTTCCAGTGGTGTGTAGGAAAAAGTTAAATTTGTGGGCTCATTTAAGTGACAGATCCCCTTATTGTAACATTTAAATAAACATTTACTGCCATAGTAACTGTGTAAGTTGACTTACATCATTTTCATTGTAAATAAAACGGCTGATGTACAAGGTCTACCAATAAGAGTGATAGAACTTTTGATAGGTATTGCGGCCATTTTATAAATGACATTGATGTCTGTCATATTGTATTTTGTTCAGTAAGGCTCACCATTCCATCATGTCAAGACTGACTCCGCAAGAACGTTTGCAAATCGTAAAAATATATTACCAAAGTGGGAGCTCTGTTCGAGCTACCGAGAATATCCGTTACTGGGCTAAAACAAATCAACTGATGGTCCGAGAGAGTGACTTGCATCAAAAAACCGATACTGTTTGGTGCGATTTGTGATCTGGAGGCATCATTGGGCCTTACTTCTTTGAAAATGAGCAGTGAGAAGCTATCGGATGTTAGCAAACTTTGTGTGGCCACAATTGGATGAAATGGATCAGGGAGAGATGTGGTTTCAACACTTGGTTTCTTACCGGGTCATCCTCATCCCTTCTATTAATAAAGTTGTGTGTGGTATTAATCAGTTCACTTCTAATTTGGTTCTTTTTTATTTTAGGTAGAGAGGTTAAATTCAGAGTGCTTTCAACTTCTGCGAGGAAGATATGTATAGGAAAATCTCGTATCGTAAGTGTTGTCGAGAATTTAGGGCCCAATGAGATAGTTTTGGCTACTATTTGCGGTAACTGGGTGTTAGTGAGATTTAAAACCCAGGTCTCATCTCCTAAAATGTCAACCTGTCGTTGTAGGTGGATTAACACTTGGTAATTCCTACACATTCTTCCCCTCACATCAATAAATAATTCTTTTATTGCCTTTGTTATTTGCATTTTTAATAGCTTTACTGTTTTCGCTCACTCTCGGGGCGCTACGCGCCGTTTTGATGAACGCTTACTCGCTAAAAACATACCTGAAGGGTGCCCGAATCTTTTCCGAAGATAAAACGTTCGTGACGATGTTCGCGTTTAGCGGAATCTCTTGCGCGTCGCGGCCGAATTGCTTCCAGTCGGTTTGAAATTTAGGGCGGGGTGGGAAAAGTGGCAGTTGAAGACTGTCCACTTCTGTTGGGATTGGGAGATGGTCGGAGCTTAATTTGTATAACGTTTCGATACCGCGGATTATAACGTTTTTAGATAGGGTTAGGTCGATGGTTGAGGAATTGAAGTTAGGGGCAGCTGGGTGGTAGGTGACTTTTTCCGGGTAGAAGAGAAGGATGGGGTTGGCTTTTACGAAGGTGTGAAGGGTGGTGCCGTTCGTGTTCGATGTTTCGTTGTTCCAGTCCGGGTGGCGCGCGTTAAAGTCTCCCGCAATTACGACGTTGCTACCGAGGAGTAAAAGTTGGTTGAGTTCGTTTGCGTCGAGCGGTTTCGAAGGCGAGTTGTAAAAATTTACTACCGTTAAGTAGTATTTTTTTAAGTATATTTCTATATACTATAAGATATTCTATATCTATATTTCTATATTCTATAAGTAGAATTTGGAAGGCTTGCGTATCCGCGATCGCGGTGTTAGTTTGAACGATTGACGCGTTTAGTGCGGTGGAAATGTAGGTGATGAATCCGCCGGCGGAGTTGGTCTTGGGATCGTTTATTGCGGAGTAGGTGGGGTGTTTTAGAGGGGCTCGTTTGTTGAGCTTTGTCTCCTGGATGAAGATGATGTCGGGTTTTATTTGGGTGGTTAGGAGGTGGAGTTCGTCGAAGCGGTTTTTTAGGCCGTTCGCGTTCCAGGAAATTATTTTGATTTTGTTTTGGAGAGGATTTAGTTTGTGGGTCATATTTGGCGGTGATTTCCGATAGTACTTGTAGCTTGGACATCATGTCGGTGGCTCCCGCTAGCCTTGCTTTCAATTCCGTTTAACTCGCGTATTTCCGCGAATAAAGTTTTTAGATCATTGGCGTTTTGATTTGCTGCTGCGTTGGCCGGTGCTTCGCGCGTTGGGATTGGTCGTTCGATGGGCGGGGTTAGGTTGCGCGTGTAATTATGCACGCTCGTAACTGGTGGTGCCGGTGCACTTTGTCGCGTAGGTAAAGACGGAAAATTTTGTGACTGGCAGTTAAAATGAGGTTGATGAACTGCGTTATGCTGAGGACTGACTCTACTGAATTGCTGGGTTTATGTACTTACCCTTTCCGCGTAAGTTTTGTAGGCTGGGCAATCTTTAAAGTTGGCTGCATGGTTGCCCCTGCAATTGCATCATCGAACTTGGTCATCTTTGGTTGTCCTTGGGCATTCGTTTGTCAAGTGCTTTTCCATGCACTTGACGCATCTGAGGATCATGTTGCAATTGTTGCTGCCGTGTCCGTAGTTTTGGCATCGGTGGCATTGGGTCCGGGTGTTCCTTTTGACGTATTGCTGCCAGCGTACGATTGATGATTAGATTGCTCTAACTTTGGCGATCTCCTGGATTTGCGTCTCGGCCGGAAACTGTAAAAGAAAAGAGCCTGAGTTAGTACCTAGTTTGGTTTTCAGATTTAGGATTGAGGATGGAGTGAGTTGGTGTGTTGCGAGTTCATCGCGGATCATTTTCTTGTCCAAGTAGGGCGATCCCTTCAGGACGATTTTCACCGTCCGTTCTTCTTGTGGGGTGAAGGTGTACCCCGGTGCACCGTTGTTGAACTCTGGAACTTTGGTATGTCGGTGATGGGATGGGTGAGGATGATTGGGGGGGGGTTGACCTATACGGGTCTCCTCACAGCCGCCGATACGTTGGCTGCGAGGGTTTTAATCGTCGGTGGTGGCCTCGTCTTCCTGCGGACCTCGGTCCACTGGTCCTCTTGATTTTCTGGTAGGGTGGCCATAAGTCCGTATTTATTAAATACGGTCGTCGGATTTGTTGGCGTCGGGGTGAAGCTTATGGCCGCCAGGCATTGGGACGTCTCCGTGACATCCATGTTGTCCATCTCTGTTGGTTCAGGTTGATCTTGTGTTGCCTTGGTGTGGTTTTTTGAGTTTGCTAGAATTTCTTCTAACCGCTTCTGGAAAACTGCGTCCTCGGATGCAGCTGACAATTTGTATTTGCTCTTTTTAATGGCACTTGCACTCTTAGCCGTCAGAAAGGCTTTTGTCAGAATGGAAAAGTTTTTATCTTTAAACTTGTTATGGCTAAGACGATCGCTTTGCGCATTCATGGGGGTTCCGTCTCGTACGAAGGTCCGAGCCAAATTCTTGGGGTCAATTGACTGACAGATCCCCCATTTTATTTATATCAAACAAATTGAATAAAGCAGTAAAAAAAAGTGACCCAAAAGTAATTCACACCTGAACTTTTTTTATTTTGTTTATCATTTCCGTAATTTTAAACCGATCCACACCATTTTTAGCTGGCCTCTAAGTTTAGTTATGGGTCATGTTTATGCCAAATTTCATGGCATTTGGTGGCGCGGTTCAACCTGTGAGATTGATACTATTTATTTTATATGTACCACAACCACACACTAACATACCGACATACAGACGAATATCCAATTGAAATTTATCACAATCTTATCAGAGCATGATATGGAACATTTTAATACCAAAATTTCAAATTTTGATTTTTGGGTAGATTACAATAGCTACGTACTTTTCCTTAACATACGTTAATACGTATTGGAGAAAGTAAAAAGTTCAATTCGTGGGATCAATTCCCTGATGCTGTATATTACTGGAAAAATTATACAAACTCAAAAGTAATTTTTTTTTAATTATTTCTTATTAAATAATATTATTTCATATTTTTTATAATTTATTATTTTAAAAATGAAAAATACACAAACACAACTTCTTTCTATTATATAACCACGAAAAAGTATTTTAACTTATATCAAATCCCGGGCGAAGCCGGGTATCCCGCTAGTTAAAAATAAAATATAAAAGTGCAGCAAGTTATGCGATTGCTACATAGCCGTTTTTTTTAATTGGTTTCAGTGTCCACCCTATTGATTGGAGTGGCCAAAACACCTCAAATATATTTTTTTAAATAAATATTAGTAAACTTAAATGCTTAGCTGTTTCTTTTACACAGGTTGATTGACATTGCCACGTGCTGGTTACCTGATTTTTGATTAACTTTAACAACTTTTACCAACATTAACTTGTAGTTTTTGATTTGCATTATTACCGTACCCATTCGCGTGTTGATTCAAATGAAGATTTATATGTTGATTACCATAGTATATGCTGCGCTTGTTTCTTCCATTGGATAGACAGGAATGGACTTGATTGAAGATTATGGTGGGATTTCTATCAAAATTGCAATTCTAAGGTAAAAAATCAGAAGTTAGAAAACTGAACACTTCCAATATAATTTATTATTTCTTACCAATGCTCCAAAGTGATCGGTACCATAACTTTCGATGGCATTTAAAATGCAATTCTTGTGTTTTTCAATTGGGACATTTTTCCAAAAACTAAGTGTTATGGATTGAGGACCACACAGGTCGGTATCCCACTGCCCAGTTTTTGCGTAGCATACACACGTAGCATATACACGTTCCATTGTCGTGTCCGGTAAGCTAGGATCCAGTGCTGAAAAACAACATATATTTGTCAGAGTTCCCGACAAGGAATTGATCAAAAAGTTCCTGCTTAAAATCCCTGTTTACTAGTACTATGGCATCAATTATTACAGATAGTAAAAATAAGAAGAAGTTGAAACTCGGACGACCGCAATTCTTAGGCTTTTATACTGCTATTTCTGGTTAAACTTGAAAAATATAGATTATAATATTGATAATACAGAAAAAGTCTAAATGAAGCCCGCATTAAAATATCGGTTGTCGAATAATTACTTTGTAGGTTGGTAAATCTAGGTTAATTATAACGTGCTTTATACTATTGGAGTAGAATTAGAGTAAAACACTTCAATCGTATAGAACGTGTCCGTCCGTCCGTTTGTCCGTATGCTTCAAATTCTAATTCGTTACGGGATTATTAAATCGTTCTTAATTTAAAGATAATTTAAAGATAAAAATAATAAATAGAGATTATTTCAAAATTTTCAATTTTAACTTACTTTTTATTTCACCACATGAAACAGCACAGACCGTTATAACGGATAATAAAAAAATGTATTTATGCATAGTTTTCTTTTGAATTTTTATTTTATTTTGCAACACAAGACTTTTTATACTAAACATATTATCGATAGATAAGAATTTGATTTACAGGTCAGTGATTTTATCAGTTTAATTACGAATTTCAATAATAATATTTACACACATGGTTTTTCCGTAATTGAAAATCAACAAAAATGTTGCAATCAGTTGTCATGTAACTTAAGTATTGCGTTGCTTAAACAATTGAATATAGGATTGATAAACTCATATCAAAACATCAAAATCAAGGAAATCATTAATAAGTTAAAAATAATAAGTAAAAAAATAGTATAAGTTGAGTATTTGTGTATTTTTAGATATGTATCCTTTTTTAATATAAATTTTAAACAAAGTAATTAATTACTATCTTTGATTACTGACATTGTTGGGGTCGCAGAAAATAAGCAAGAAAATTTAGACGTCTTGTCGTAAAAAAGTTGAGAACCGCTGGCCTATGTCACCCGCACCATAATAACGAATCGATTGACAGCTCACTTATAAAATTGGAATAAGTAGTTTAGGGGCTACAATGGAACATAGTAATGTTATAACCATACATACATACACACATACAAGGGTAGTCCCAGAAGTACCCGACTTGATGCATAGATGGCGGTAGTACTTTGAAAAAAGTTACTATGGTATGAAGTACCAACAGTATAAAGCTTAAGTTTGAAGTTTTAAGGTGCTGCGTTGTTGGTATTTTTTTGACAGCCATCAATAGTGAACGCTCTGTGATAATTTGTAAATATGGAAAACATTGGTCATCGCTATGTGATATACTTTATATAATAATACTTTCATTTAAAAGGTCTAAGTCCAACAAATATTAAAGCTGAGCTCACGGACGGGTTACTGTCAGTTAATTATCAACACGAATCGGGCTTCGATTTGTTTTCTATTGGAAAGAGGACAATTTTCTGAGCATTTTGAGACCGCACTTGAGTGTGGATTATCCTGTAGTTTTCGAGAAAACGGCATTTGAAAATCAAAATTTTACATGCATTTTAGATAGGGAATTTATTAACACGAAAGTTCTATTGACGGTGCGTGCGTTCTGATATAGTCTTAGTGTTGGCAGTCAGATGCGATTGTGACCCGGTCGGGAGCACACCGACCGTTGCTAACGAGTTTCACCCCTTTCGAGTTGCACTTTTGGCGAGGTGGTGCGACCTAGAGGGATGTTTTTAGCGAGTCAGACCGGAGCGGAGGGTAGCGGAGCGTCGGTTTTGACGAACGCAACCAAGGCATAATAACATAACATAACATAACATAAAAATTCTCTTTATTTTGTTTAACTGTTTTACATTTCAATTTTAATATCACAATAATTGAAATAATGATAAGTGTGTTGTTGGCCGCTCCTATCCAAGATTTATCGGTCCTCATTGGTGTTGTAGGCTTTGTCTTCTTTTGTGGTTTGTTGTCTCCTGGGTAAAAAGAGTGCAAAAACCCAGCGCCATGTGCCTTTGCGGTGAAAATAAAAGGGGAAGAGGGGGGGGGGGTTAAGGCGAAAAGAAAATTTACTTTAAAAATTTTATTCAAATAATTTTGTCAGGTTGAAATTTTTGAATGGTTGAATTTTTCTAGGTTTGAGATTTGGTTTGAGAATGAGATTTTGAATGAATTGTTATTTGTTTATAATATTGTTTGGTGTAATAGTTTATGTTTGAGTTTGAATGGTTTGTTGGATTTGTTGATATGTGCTAGATTGGATGTAGTGGTGTTGTTTTTGATTCTGTAGTTGAAGAAATTATATGCTTGGTTGTATATTATATTTTTGATTGTTGGGATGTTAGCCTCCTGGTGTAAATCGTTAATTTCGGTGTATTTGGGTAAACCTGTTATGATTCTGAGTGCCTTGCTTTGTATTCTTTGTAAAATTTTGATGTTTTTATCTGACGCGTTGCTCCAGATTGGTGCAGCATAGGTGAGGATAGGACGGATCAAGGCTTTATAAAAGAGGAGTCGAATTTTTGGTTGAAGGTTGTTTTTGTAGGTTATTAACGGATATAATGCGTGAAGCGCTCGGAGTGATTTTGATGCTGAGTTTTGAATATGTGTTTTGTAGGTTAAGCCTTCATCGAGGGTGACGCCCAGGTATTTAACATTTGGAGTTTTGCTGATGAGTGAATTGTTTACTGTTATTTTGTGTGTTAATTTGTCTCGCTTTTTGGTGAACGTGGTGAGTGTTGTTTTTTCGGCATTTAATTTTAGCTTCCAGGTGTCAAAGTATTTGCAGATTTCCTCCAGGTGTCTTTGGAGGTAGATTAAGGTTTTGTTTTTTCTGAAGGAGGTTGCCATAATGGCTGTGTCGTCGGCGTATAATTTGATTTCAGTGTCTTGGTGTTTAGGTATATCGTTTATGAAGAGTGAGAATAGTGTCGGGGACAGTATTGACCCCTGGGGTACACCTGCGGGAATCGGAAGGGATTTGGAAAGGACATCTTTAATTTTTACTCTGAAGGAGCGGTTTGTAAGGTAGTTAGAAATGATTTTGATTAAGTGTGGTGGGATTTCGCTTTTTAATAATTTTGAAATGAGACCATCATGCCAGATGGTGTCGAAAGCCTTTTCAAGGTCTAGCGTCATGAGTGTGGAAGTTTTGTTGAGGTTGTAATTGGTGGTGATTTTATGGTTGTAGCACGGTGCAGTGTTTTTCCCTGAACCCAAATTGTTCAGGGATGATTGTGTTGTGAGCGTTTGTGTGTTTTTGTAGGCGGATAAGTAAGATTTTTTCCAGGATTTTTGATAAGGTGGGGAGAAGGCTGATAGGACGATAGCTGGATGGCAATGAAGTTGGTTTACCTGCTTTAGGGATTGGAATGACAATTGCTTGTGTTGAGTAAAGAAACTTTGTTTTTAAAAACTTTTATTTTCTGTTACTGCACATTTATTACACGTGCCGTTTGTAAGACGGACTTGCTTGATTGAATGCACTTGAAACAATGAATGCGCTAGGAGCGCGAATTAACTGCATTAAATATATAATAAACCATGGAGGGCCAAACATAGGCGGCGCAGGCGGAATTTACCTTGAAACATGGTAGTAAATTATACATACCCCCGGCCTTGAAATGAAATAATTGAACAATACATAATTTCAAAAGGACAATGAAACAGAATGAATAATAGAATATGTATACAAAATGTCCTATAACTAAATATTAACAAAATGAACGTAAAGTCAATGTTATACTTATAAGATAAAAACAGAAATATAAACCAAACACTAAAAGGAACGTTCACTCGTTAAGGGGGGCAATTATCACTCACTGGCAAGGGACACAACTTAGCGAAGGAGCGCTGAAAAGTTCCATTTGTTGTCAGAATTGCTGCGACTCTGGCGATGCCATCTTTTCCAGGGTGAAGTTCGACGACACGTGCCAACTTCCATTTGAGAGGGGGCGTGTTGTCCTCTTTAACCAAAACGAGAGACCCAAGCTGGAGATTGGATTTGTGAGTCTTCCATTTTTGCCTCTGTTGTAATTCGGAAATATATTCCTTGTGCCATCTTTTCCATATGTGTTGATGGAAACGTTGCAATCGTTGGAATGTGGCCAAACGATTTTCTGGTATTAATGTCAAATCGGAGTCCGGAAGCGAAACCAGTGGTTGTCCGACCAGGAAGTGTGCTGGCGTCAGTGGCTGTAAATCGTGAGGATCTGCGGATAGAGGAGCAATGGGACGGGAGTTCAGGAGGGCCTCCACCTGAGCAAGCAAAGTGCAAAGTTCCTCAAAAGTAAAAACGGTTAAACCTAAAACCCTTTTTAAGTGATACTTGCATGATTTAATACCGGCTTCCCAGAGACCACCAAAATGTGGGCTGCGTGCTGGGATAAAACTCCAAGCAATACCTTCATTCGCACAAGTTTCAATGATAGACTTTTCATTTTTACGAATGAAAGCTCCCAATTCCTTTAAATTTGAATTGGTACCAACAAAATTTGTACCGTTGTCAGAGTATACCTTAGAGGGTTTATTTCTGCGAGCTACAAATCTTCTAAAGGAGAGCAGAAATGATTCGGTAGTTAAGTCACTGACCAATTCAATATGAACTGCCTTTGTGGCGAAATATACATATAATCAAATGTAAGTCTTTGAATGCTTAGAACCTCGTCCTTTTCGATCTTTAATCATAATAGGACCTGCATAATCAATTCCAATTATAGAAAATGGAAATGAGGACTGAACTCTTTCAAGGGGCAAATTACCGATTATGGGCTCAGTTAATTTTGGAGCAAGTCTAAAGCATTTTACGCATTTGTGCACAGTTTGCCTTACAAGATTTCTGCCTGAAATTATCCAAAATCGTTCTCGAATGCTTGATAATAATAGTTGGAGGCCCGCATGGAGCAATCTAATGTGTTCACGAAGGGCAATGAGCTTTGAAAGCGGGTGTTGTCCTGACAATAGGACCGGATGTTTTTTGTCGTAGGTATAAAGAGAATTTTGAAGTCGACCTCCAACGCGTATTAAACCATCTGGATCCAGAAATGGATTTAGGCTTATTAATTTGTTCTTTAAACTGACAGACTTGTCACTCTTGAGTTGCACTATTTCATCTGGGAATGATTCCCTTTGTGCGCATTTTACTAATTTGGATAATGAATTTTGAATTTCTGTAGGACTTAAGGGTTCAAAATTTCTTTTATGGACCTTGACAGTACACTTTTTTATAAAACGCAAAACGTAAGCTATAACGTTCCAGTCGCGAAAGACTCGAGTATTCAAAAAAAGGGAACGGTTCCTGTTTTGTGTTAGCTAGCAACTTTATTTTTAATTTTAACTCTGGTAGGGCTGGGCTATTAAAATTTGGACTAGGCCAAGAAATTTCATCCTTTTTGAGCCAAGGCGGCCCGTTCCACCAAAGGGTAGAGTCCTTCAAAGTCTGAGGTGTAACGCCCCTGGATAGAAGATCCGCAGGATTGACTTTTGTCGGAACGTGTCTCCAGCTTACATTTAATGAAAGTTGTTGTATTTCAGCCACTCGGTTGCAGCAGAGGGTTTTTAAGAGGTTGGGACTAGTTTTTATCCAACCTAAAACGACAGTGGAATCTGACCACAGAACAATTTTAGTCTTTAAAGGCAAGGCCTTGCTGACTTGATTAGTTAATTTTTAAATTAAATTAAATTAAATTTAATTTTTTTTTTAAATTTTTAAATTAAAGGACTTGGTTAAATTAACCAAGTCCTTTCGATAGAACTGCCAAGTTTTTTTAATTGTCTGGGGGACCTCGTCGTCCCATTCCAGCTTTTCCATCCACAATTGCTGTAGCATAATTTTAGAACCAATGGTGCATGGAGCAAGCAAACCTAGTGGATCGAATATTTGAGCTATTTCAGCGAGCATAACTCTTTTTGTGATTTTCACGTTAATTGAAACGGGTATGGTGAACATGAAATGATCGCTTTGGTGAGACCATTGAAGGCCAAGCGTGTGAGTGGCTTCCTGATCTCCAAACTTTAGAATACCGGGATGGAGTTCAGATTCTAAAATGTTGCTTAGAACTCCTGGATCGTTGGAGATCCATTTTCTTAATTTAAAACATCCTGAAGTTAAGACTTCAGAAATTTCTTTACACAGCCTTTGAGCGCTTTCAAAGGTATCGGCGCCCGACAAGAGATCATCAACATAGAAATCCTTTTCAATGATTTCCGCTATTTTAGGGTGACTGAGTTTACAGTCTTTAGACAATTGCATTAAACTTCGTATCGCTAAGAAGGCGGCGGACGAAGTCCCATACGTAATTGTAGCAAGTTCGTAAGTTTCGATTGGATCCTCTGGAGAGAATCGCCAAAGGATACGCTGTAATGATCTTTGCTCAGGTGTAATTAGTATTTGCCTATACATTTTTTCGACGTCCGCGGCGATAGCAAATCGATGACGGCGAAATTGTATTAGGGTCGTAAACAACTCTGGTTGAATAGTGGGTCCGACCATTTGAATGTCATTTAAAGAAATTCCACTCGAAGTGGCGGATGAGCCGTTAAAAACAACGCGCAATTTAGTTGTGACGCTGTCTTCTTTCAATACACCGTGGTGAGGCAAATAATATGACGTTTGTGAGTCATCTTGAATAACTTGAGTCATGTGACCTAGCTCTTTATACTCTTTCATAAATGAGTGGTACCGTTTTGAAAGTTCTGGATTGGCCGCGAGACGCCTTTCCAGCGCTAAGAACCGTTTCTTGGCTACAAATAATGAATCACCTAAAGATTCGATAGGCTGCTTTAAAGGAATTGAAACAATGAACCTTCCTTCAGCGTTTCTTTTTGTATGCTGGGTGAAATGTGCTTCACACGCATGTTCCTCACTCGAAAGCGCTCTTTCGGTGGGGTAATTTTCGATTTCCCAAAATTTTACAAGCTGATCAGAAAGATCAGTCGTAGTACTGTGGTGACAGCTGACTTGATTAGGTGTATCGGGGTTTGTAAGGCCTGCGAGTACCCAACCGAATCGAGTTTTTTGCAAAGTAGGCAAATTGGGACCTAAGCGTATCTGTCTGTGCGTTCTGATATAGTCTTAGTGTTGGCAGTCAGACGCGATTGTGACATTGTGGGATGTACATCGGGTGTATTACGCAACATTATGCAATAATTTAAAAAATATTTTTAGGTTAGAATCTCGAGTGCCTTGGTTGCGTTCGTCAAAACGGCGCGTAGCGCCCGGAGCGGAGGGGACCGGAGCGGAGGGTAGCGGAGCGCCGTTTTGACGAACGCTGACTCGCTAAAAACATCCCTCTAGGTTGCACCACCTCGCCAAAGGTGCAACTCGAAAGGGGTGAAACTCGTAAGGTGTGAAACTCGTTAGCAACGGTCGGTGTGCTCCGCTACCCTCCGCTCCGCTACCCTCCGCTCCGGTCCCCTCCGCTCCGGGCGCTACGCGCCGTTTTGACGAACGCTAACTCGCTAAAAACATCCCTCTAGGTTGCACCACCTCGCCAAAGGTGCAACTCGAAAGGGGTGAAACTCGTAAGGTGTGAAACTCGTTAGCAACGGTCGGTGTGCTCCCGACCGGTGGTCGACAACAACTGAATACAAGTGCTCCGCCCACCATTAAGACTATATCAGAACGCACGCACCGTCACTAGAACTCGGGAGCGGATCAATTCCCTATGTAAAATGCATGTAAAATTTTGATTTTCAAATGCCGTTTTCTCGAAAACTACTGGATAATCCACACTCAAGTGCGGTCTCAAAATGCTCAGAAAATTGTCCTCTTTCCAATAGAAAAAAAAATCGAAGCCCGATTCGTGTTGTTAATTAACTGACAGTAACCCAATTGTCTAATTAAATCGAACATTGATATAATTAGCAAATCCGGTTCGAAGGACCATTTTATGTTGAGTAAAGAAACTTTGTTTTGAAAAACTTTTATTTTCTGTTACTGCACATTTATTACACATGCCGTTTGTAAGACGGACTTGCTTGATTGAATGCACACAGAAATGCACACAACTTCCCCGCAGTTGCAACAGCAGACTCCGCTGTCTTTTGATTTCCTAGGGCATTCCGACGTGAGGTGGTTATCGAGGCATTTAATGCATCGTGGGCGCATGAAGCAGTTGGATGATCCATGTCCGAATTGCTGACATCTGAAGCATTGTGACCGGGTGTTTTTCCTTGAATATTCTTCGAAGGTGACTATTGTGTGCCCAATGCTTCTTATTTTCTTAATGGCCTGGGTCGGCGTCGTGGGCGTGAATGTGAATGTGAATGTCCCCATATTTGTTTTTGAGCTGGGTCACAGCTGCTGGGGTGATTAGATGTTCGGTCGTCATGAGGTCTTTTATTTCCGTTTCTGACATGTAGGGCGAGCCCTTCATGACCAGTTTTATTTGCTTTTCATCCCTGGGTTGGTATGAGTACCCCTGTACTTGCTTGTCGGCAAAGATTAGGGTTTTTACCGCATTGTGGTCTGTTGTGGTGTTCGTGTGGATCCATGTGTTTCCACGTACATACTGAATTAAAATTTTTCCGCTTACGTGCGGTTTTAATTTGTCCATAAAGGCATGGGCCTGTCCAATGGGTGTTGTGAGAATGATTGGTGGTGGCTTCACCGTCTTTTGCCTGAGAACTTGAGGAGTATTTTTATGGATTTGGGTTCTTTGTTAGACGGTTTTCCAATCCGATTGTGGTCTTTCAGTTCTCTCTGGTGCGTTTGTTAGAATTCCGAAACTATTAAAAGTTGGGATGGAGGCTTGGAAATCTAAGCCGATGTCCATGTTGCTTGTTGGTATTTCTCGTGAACTTTCACCATTTTTTAGCACTTGGGGAATGGGGGTATTAGTTAGAGTGTCTCTATCACTTATTACTTGGGGGGGGGTGTCATGTTAGCAAATGACGGGGGTTGATTTCGTTCATTTCTTCCGTTTTTCGGTAGTACGGGGTGGAATGGTTTACCCTTGCAGTAACACGTTTTTGAAACTTGATGTTTGTGAAATTTGTTGCCACATTTTGTGAAAAACTGGAATTGTTTGCTAGGTAATTCTCTATGATTACAGTAGGTAGAAATGTTTCGCTGGCAGAGACAGTAGGAAGGGCAAATCGAAAAAGTTCTTAAAAGAACAAAGATGCGTCCGTGTGTGTCCAATGACTCTGTATATGACGCAACCAAGGCACTCGAGATTCTAACCTAAAAACAAGTTCTGCGTTTATTTTTTAAATTATTGCATAATGTTGCGTAATACACCCGATGTACATCCGACAATGTCACAATCGCGTCTGACTGCCAACACTAGGACTATATCAGAACGCACGCACCGTCAATAGAACTTTTATGTTAAAGATTTCCCGATCTAAAATGCATGTAAAATTTTAATTTTCAAATGCCGTTTTCTCGAAAACTAATGGATAATCCGCATTTTTTCTTTTTTTATTATACACAGAAGATTGTCCTCTTTTCTATAGTGTAGGTGTCGAGGCCCAATTCGTGGGATGAGTTCCCTGACAGTTCCCTACATTCTTTATAATTCTTTATAATAACTTGAATATAAATTTTATTTTACTTAAGTTTAAAAATTACGTTTAGAAAAACAACATTTTTACCATTTTTGAATATTTTGTATGAGATAAAAGAATTTTTATCAAATAATTAATGGCGGATTTTACATTATTAACTAAATAGTAAAATTTTCATTGCTTTACGACCAAAAAAGTAAAATTGACTTATAAGTTTATTTATTGGCAATTTTAACTTACGAATTGGTTATAGCTATTTACAGTCGTGCTGCAGAAAGTTGAACATTGCGGTTGAGTAAGCTAAGCGATTAGCGAGTTCTGATAGCTTCCGAAACAGCAATGGAACTTTCTGAGCGAGTCACTGTATCTAGCTTTACGTTCAAGACAGGTCCTTTCCAAAATAAAAACATAAACTGATAACAAAAATTACACTTTTAAAATAAACATTAACTTTTTTAGTTGGGTTGGAATATAATATAAGTCCCAGCATTTTATCTTATGTTATCAACATCCGCCGTAGCAAGATAGTAGGTCACGATTCCTTTATATGCAATATCACGTAACGTTTACATATATACACTATCATAACCGCTTATATGCAAGTTTATTACAAACATTGCTGCAAAGTATCATTTTCCAGCGATAAAAACTGCCCGATATGCTATACTTTCGATAGTCTTGTACGTGAAATTATTTACAAGTAAAATTATTGGTAAAACAGACTTAAATTATACCTATAATAAGATTTGAGGAATTTGAAGGATCGGTAAGATAACTTTAGGACTAACAAATTCAAAACTAGTGTCGTTATCTCGTGACGTTCCTGGTTGGGGATCATTCTCGGGAGTCTTCTCTTTTACAGAATGATCATTAACATGAACACTTCTCTCCTAATGTTAAGATTCTGCTGCTGAATTACTGGATTCCATTTCTATGTCAGTTGTGACTGAAGGCAAGAAATCTGCGTCAGAGAAAATGTTTATGTCAACGGGCCACACGCCTGTTTTTTTAAAACCATTTATTGCTGTAAGCATCATAAATGAAACATCTAGTGCCTGAATGCAGTGAGTGCAATGGGAAGGAAAGCATAGTATGATAACTCCATTATCTCTTGCATAATTAATAACTTCTAGATTTTTTGTATGTGACGTGTGCCCATCAAGCAAAAGTAATACCGGCGAATCTTTAGAAGCTTTTGAATATTTCACAAACTTCTTAAACCATGAAAAGAATAACGTCTTGTCGATCCACTCTTTATCATTTAATTCGACCCAACCTCCAGGCACAATACCACCTAGAAACTCCTTACGCATTCTTTTCCGTGGGAAAATTAACATAGGAGGCATATATGCACGCAAAGCGGAAAAACAAATTTCGGCAGTGACATTTTCACCTCTTTCACCCGATGTAAGAGCACCAACTTGGCGTTTTCCTTTTCGTGCTAGAATTTTCGAAACTCCTTTTGGAATCACCGAAATGCCAGTTTTGTCTACATTATAAATATTTTGACATGTTAAATGATACTTTTCTACGGTTTCTTCTAAAAGCTTAAAAACTGTGACACAGCCACTTTATTGAAACCCATAGCTCGTGCACCTGATGTGGCGTCAGATTTTCTAATGGACACTTATGTCGGTTTAAGAAACCTTGTATCCACCCTTTTCCAGCCATTTTATTTTTTTTGTTAAATGGATGGTCACGCCAAATAATCTAGCCTCCATATCTTTCAGATAAGTGGCCAATTCTTCCTCTTGTTCGACACTAAAAACTGGCTTTCTGCTACCCAAAACTTTTGTAACAGCGCAAGTTTCATTATTTCGTTGCTTTTTCACGTGACGTTTTAAGGTACATTTCACCACATTTTACAGCATTTTCTGCCTCTTGCATGGTAGCTATTGACCAATTTTGTCTATTGGATTATCTTATGTATTTACCCACCATCTAAAAACAACACTAATCTTAATTCAGATTAAATGTTATACAGAAAGGGCAAAATAGGGTACCCCATTTTACCCTATCTTTCGCTACCCCGTTTTTCCCGAACAGCAGATATTTTAAACAACCTCGATTTTTTTAATTTAAAATTTACTTATTATTTATCAAGATTATGGTAATACATGCTTAAAAGTGTACACTTTCTGTTCGTAGAAATAATATTGTACAATAAACTAATTTACTACTACTTACATCGAGTTAAATTTAGATGAATGTTAGAGCGTGGAATAAAAATATGCACATGCACTCTTTATCACGATTACATAGAAACTGCAGATATCAATTAAATTACGAGGAGTAGCAACGTCTGTGATAAGGTAATTTTTTCACCTTTGTGCATTGATGGCACAAAGAGTTTAAAAAATATTCAAGTACCCCCTTTTAGGTGCCTACCCCGTTTTACCCGTCTGTCCCCTACATATTAGGTAAATTATTAAGTAAATTTTCACTACAAAATTAACCAAGAATTACTTTAAAGTAAAATAAACTTCGAAGTCGAAAAATAAATGTAAAATTACGTCCGTTTTACTTTTATATTGACCCAGTAAACAAATAAACTTTCAAGTTATGTTAACCTAAAAAAATACCAAAACTTACTTATAGGTCTGAAAATTGTGTAAAAATTACGTATTAAATTACATGTTTAGGTAAAATTTACTGAAATTTTTCCAATGTGCTACTTGGGTCTCTAATGCGACTCGATAATAGTTCTGGCCAGTACGTATTTTTTTTGAATTTCTGAAAACTACAAACCAGCACCGCATTCCGGAAATTAGAAGTTAGATTTTCGAAATTCAAAATCGCAGATCCAATATCTAAATGCAGACTAAAATGCTAAAGTTAATTTATTTGAACGAAATCCCGTACCCATGGGTTTTCGGGGTCGCTGAATCGGAACTGCATGTCAGATTTTCAAAATTCAAAAATACGGATCCAATATGACAGACCAAAGTGCTGAAGTTAATTTATTTGATCGAAATCTCGTACTCAAGGGTTTATGTGGTCGCTGTATTGGAATTGGATATAAAATTTTCAAAATTCTAATGGCTAATTTAAAAAAAAAAAAAATTTTAATTTCAAAATTCAAAATTCCATATGATGGCAAATAGAGAAAGCAAATTAATGTTTTATTTAGACGGAACCTCTCACTGGAAAGTTATTAAAGTGAGAATTTTACAAATATGACAGCTTTCGCTTATTAAAAAATGTCGTCAGTCTCTGCCGCAATACCTCCAATCACCAGCACACCAAATTTTGTCCGGAGATACGATGACATAATGTTCATTTTTGTTTTCTATTGTGGTAGCCTTAACAAAGATATCGGTAGCCCTGGCAAAGATATCTATATGTATCACCCCCTACCCTAAATCTACCTATAAAAGTTTATTTAACAAAATCCAAAATGAAAAAAAATTTTTATTTTTGTACGCTACTGAATTTTTTCCAAAATTTTTATATACGTCACATAATACCGTAAGAAGTCACAAATAAAATTTCTCCAAGATTGGTACAACAAATTTTTTCGGTCGCGGATTTTTCGAAAATAAATTTTTGTAAATTACTGACTGTCGATTTACTGATTCTGAAAACATTTGCGACAAAATTTAACAAACAGCCTAAACTTGGTCGCTACCTAGTGGCAGAACCTTTTACTTATAAAGTAACGTTCCGTCAGTCCGTACGACGATATTATAAAATATTTCCCACCGAACCACCTATTTTTGTATTCTAAAATTAATTGTTACAAGCCCTAAACTCAATTCTTATGCTGCACTCGGTATACAAATCAACATTAACCTAATTTTGACACATATGTCACAAAATTATGACGTTTATTAAAATTTTGAATATATTGTTTTATTTTTGCCAGCCATCTGACAAATTCTCACAAAAAATATATAAATTAAGATTTCAGTTAATATTTTCTATAATATTTCTGACCTGCCCCGCCCTGTTACAATTGGCTCGGTTTGTTTTCTCACCAATACTTATACTTTCAAAGCTCCATCGACACACCAAATTTTAGCTGAATCGGTTAAACATTTCCGGAGATACGACGACATTTTCATTTTTTTTTATTTATTTTATTGTGGTGGCCCTGGTGAATATTTCTCTGGCAAAACCTTATTTTCACCATTCCAGCCCACGAGGCATACGTCCAATAACTTTCATTGCAATCGACGCAGAAATGCCGGAGAAAATCGATCGACAAAAACTTTTTTCATGTTTTTGCCAAAAAAGTTAATTTTATTTTTTTCATGTTGCATTACTGATTTCTATCGAAGGATTACATATGCTCTCATATCCATTAGGATCAATGTACCTACGTACCAAATTTGGGTAAGATCCCTTCAGCATTTCTTGAGTTATTCACTCTTAAAGTTTCAACTTTGACAACTTGTGATTTTTGACAGACGACAGATAGAAGATTAATTTTACCTATTCTGGATAAAGCCTTTTAAGGCCTTTAAAATAACATATCGCAAGACAAAATATTTTTTAAAAATCCCGTATTATTTTCTTGTGGTGGCACTTCTGATTGATAGATCGCGACGAAAACCTTATTTTCACCTTTCCGCCGTGAACCCTACCACTATACCAAATTTGGTCGTAATTGGTTGAATGGTTCGGAAGCAAATCGATCGACAAAATTTGACGACCGACAGACCGACAGACAGACCGACACAGAAATTTTTATTTTACCTTTTGCAGATCTTTACGTTTCTGAACACGGTGATCTCGAAAATGCAAAAAAAAAAAGTTGAAATTTTTTTTCGATTACCATACCTCCAATTTTTTTTTTAAATTGATTGGAGGTAAAAAAAATCAAAAACAAAAATATGTACTATCCAGAACTATATTCGAATCGAAAAAACTAGGTCCGCAGTCAGCACCCGGAGTTTCCGAAATGCGGTGCTAATTTGTAGTGTACAGAAATTCAAAAAAAAATAAGTGCTGGCCAGAACTATTATCGATTTGCATTAGAGAGTGTAAAACTATACCAGAACTATCGAATAAACTAGGTCCGCAGTCAGCATCCGGAGCTTCCGAAATGCGGTGCTGGTTTGTAGTTTTCATAAATTCAAAAAAAATACGTACTGACTAGAACTATTTTGGAATCGAGTTATAGGAGATAAAACTATATTAGAACTGTGGAGAACTGTCGAAAATCTTAGGTTTTAAGTCAGCACCCTGAATTCTCCGGAGATGCGGTGCTGGTTCCTAATTTTCAAAAATTCGAAAAACATATTTCCGACTCGGAACTTTTTTTAAATTTTATCTAGAACTATAGAACTCTTCGAGAACTTTCGAAAGCCGTCCGAAAAATATTCGTTTTACGATTTTGCGGTGCTACCAGAAGTTAGCACCGCATATTTTTCAAAATCAATTTCCTGTTGACCGGTACCGGAACTTTTTTTTTAATCATAAGGAACTGTAGAACTTTCTTGGGTGCTAATAGAACTGACCTTAAAATGGTCGATTTAAAAAAGTGAGGTGCCAGGTACACACTCATTATAAATTTGCGATTTTGTATTTTTCTATTTAATTAGATTTAAAATGGGTTTCAAATGTGTTATGCCTAATTGCTCAAGTGGGTATGAAAGCGAAAAAAAAAATTGACAATCCTATGCTATGTTCTCAGCACCACGAGATCCTGAAAGACGTAGGCAATGGAACAAAATCATTCCTCGAGAATTTGAGTTAAGAGATTGTCATAGGGTTTGTGAAAGACATTTCACAGAAAATTGTATTGTACGAACAAAAATTATAAGATACAATATTCCAGGCATTGCAGATGAAGAAGTAAGTATCGATAAACATTATTACGTTGGTTATTTATTATTGGTTACCCACCGAGGTTAATTAATTCACCTGACAGGGTGACTTGTGTTAGATGGAATACCGCAAGGAAGTGTGCTGGGTCCTTTGCTATTTATACTATTTATAAACGACATGGGTAGAATATTCAAGAAGGCAAAGTTCCACCTGTTTGCAGATGATACTATGATATACGTGACAGGGGAATATGGTCAAAGCATTTTTGAGGAGCTTAATCGTGAGCTAGAAAAATTGGTCAACTAGTTAAATGGTAACATGTTGAGAATTAATGTAACGAAACAATCATTTGTAGCAATATTTATTTCAAAATTTAAATTCATTTTGAAAATTATAAAGTTAAAATAATTAGGCAACTCATCCAAACTAAAAATTGATTACAAGTATCTAATGATCGTTTCTTTGCATTTGGAAAAGATACCTGTTTAACTTTTGCAATTTCCTAAAATTTAATTTATAAGTATTATAACTAACTTGTTATATTGAAGTTTTAATTTTATTATACATAAGTATAATATAGTAACTGCTGGTAGCGACAGAGGATTCTACCATAAAAATTGCCTGTTCAAGTTTTCATCCAATAGTTTGGTATTGTGTAAATTTTCTTTTTCAAATCAGGTATTGTTCCGTCGATACTTCAGAAATAGGTCTGCTCAGCGATCGTGTCAAAGAGTGTTGCATTCAATACTTCGGAAACGTGTCTGCCTAGCGATCGTTTCTATTTTTCCTGTTTTCCCGAAACCGTTGCTGCTTAGCGTGACGACTTCATCTTCTCCAGCCTGAAAGACTTGTTTATAGCCTAGCGAGACAAGATTTATCCCATAAAAACTCCCTATCATCTTATCAAATCAAATAACATTTATTAATTTAGTACGAGGCACGAGGATACCTTACAGTTCCCGAATTACATGTGTTATAGATAATAGGACTGGGTAGCCCCCTCTTCTATATTTAATTAGGTATGTGGAAAGTTTAGTGAAATGGAAATTGAGTAGAGAGCAAGATAAAAGTTTCAAAAACCTGCTTTAGATGACCAAATTATAAAGTTGTCACAGATTAAGTGTCACGCTTTAGCGCGACCGTAGTCCGTTCGCGAATTGGCAGAGCAACCCCGGGGGTGGGCACCACCATGCCGCGCGAGAAAAGATCGTTATTTATGCAACATTAAACTATTTGCGTATCTTTTAATTTGCCCAAGTTAAAAATAAAATAAAAGAAAACTGCCAGCGTGATACCGGTCTTACAACATTTGAAGAATATTGTAATTTCGGTGCGACGCTGACTTTAACCTTCATTAAACATAGTAAAGTTACAAAAATCTTCAAATGTTGGTAAGTGGGTGACATTGTAACAGGAGTGGAAAGAAATTTGACGTTAAAATGACAAAACAAACAAAACAAGGAGATTACAAACAAAAGAAAACAAAAAACATGTTAACATTACAATATGGTGAAAACTTAATTTAAAATTTGCTTTATCGATCTCTTCACGGTTCCGAGAAGCTCGTCGTAGTCGTCGTATGAAATCACTTCGGCTTTGAGTGGATTCTGGTGAGTTGTCATTTGTTGGATGATCTTCCTGGTCTTCGATCTCCAAGTTTGCATGCATCAAGTCGATGGTGGTATACCTGGGATACTGGCCGATAATCCTCAGGAATTTATTTTGCATGGCTTGGATGGACTTCATCTTCGTCTTGCATGCAGTAGTCCAAATGGGAGCATTGTAGGTAAGTATCGACCTGGCACAAGCTTTGTACAAGGTGACTTTTTCTTTCTTCGGTGTTTTAGCATTTGGACCGATGAAGGGGTATAGTAGTTGCTCTTAACCAATCGAGCCTGTATTTCTTGGCTGAAAAGCAGCTTCGAGTCCAGTGTGGTGCCCAGGTATTTGACTGTATTCTGCCACGGGATGGTGTCTTCCCCAACTTTAATTGATATTATTTTTACTAATCTAAAATCCAGCTGTATAGTACGGACGGGTGATACTTTCATATCGGACCATAAATTTCTGTTACTCTCGTATGAGGAGCGCTGTACGCCACAGGAGGTTTTGATTAGTCAATCTAGATGCCTAAATAATGTTAATCGTCGTAACAGGTTTCATGAGTCATTGATGTGTGAGGACTGGTCGGAAATATTGCATGAGGCTTGTGCAGAGAACAGTTTTGTGAGATTTTTGGATATTCTGAGGCCTCACATTGATCGCTGCTTTCCCTTGACCACTATTTATGCCAGACCTAAGACTCCAGATTGGATTACTCCTCACGTGATTCGATCTCATAGGGAGTTAAATGATTTCTATATATTAGCTAAAAGACATGAAGAGTTGAGACCGCTGTATGAGAAGAGAAAGACCCAACACAGAGAGTTGGTATCGAGAGCTGAATTTTGTCACTACGACTCCATGATAGCCGCTGCGCATAATAAGGGTAAGGTGGCTTGGAGTATCATACGTTCCCGTAGTGATAGACCTAGAAGGTCTGCTAACCGTTTAGAAATACGGGTAGGAGAGGACATCACGGATGATCCGTTAACGGTTGCTAACGCGTTTAACGACTACTTTATTCGTGCACCTTACGTGATCCGAGAGGGGATTCCTTTTGCTGATCGAAAACTGGGTTGTGTCAACTTTAATGTCAATACAATGGCGGTAATTCCTCTTGATGAATCTGAGACTCTCGAGATCATCCATCGCTTGAGCGGTTCGGTTTGTTGTGATCCTGATGGATTCTCGAGCGGTCTGGTAAAGGATTTCAGGTATAACTTGGTTGGTCCTCTGACTTATGTGATTAACCAATCACTTACGGAGGGTATTTTCCCCTCAGTTCTTAAGGTTGCTACGGTTATCCCGGTGTTTAAGAAAGGCGATTGCCGGCTTATGTCTAACTATAGGCCTATTTCTCTGCTATCAGTATTCTCTAAATTACTGGAATATGCTATGCTTAACAGGGTCACATGTTTTTTGAACAAGTACGGCATCATAGATCAATGTCAGCATGGATTTATTAAGCGCAAATCCACTACTACAGCTATTCTAAGATTTTACAGCCAGGGTCTGTGTCTTCTTGAAGAGCATAAGAAACCTATAGGCATCTTCTGCGATCTTAGTCGGGCTTTTGACTGTGTTCAGCATAACCTTCTTCTGGAACAACTATTCAGATATGGTTTAAGGGGGGTGGTTCTTGACTGGTTCAAGTCGTATCTGTCTGGGCGCTACCAGCGCGTTGCCATTCGTAACTTAGGTGTTAACGGCATTAATACAGTTAATTCGGATGACAGTCCTGTTGACATGGGGGTTTCGCAATACTTTTCATTTTGTTCATTAATGATTTGATTAAGTTTATAACTATTGTTTACCTCACGTTGTATGCTGACGACACCTCAGCGATTGTTGGCGAGTATGGTTTAAGTGACAGTCTCAACCAGGCAGAGCTAGTACTCGACTCCCTTTTTGAATGGTTTTGTGCTAACGGGCTTCATCTGAACTCTGATAAAACAGTTTTTATAATTTTCTGCGCAGGTCGAGTCTTTGACGGTGACTTACCTCTTCAGGTAAATAATTCTGAGTTCTCCCGTGTTAGGAGCGTTAAGTTTCTGGGACTTAATATTTGTGAGACTCTACGATGGGAGAATCATTGTCGTGCGGTTACTATCTTTATCTATCTATCGGTTACTACTATCGGTTACTACACTTGGATCTGTCTGCTACCAGATTAGAGCACTCTCTGCTATCTTAAACCTCTCGGTGTTGAGGTCTTTTTATTTCGCGGAGGTGCAGTCACTGCTGGTGTATGGCCTCATTTTCTGGGGAATGTTGGGTCATGCGCGACAGGTGTTTTTGATGCAGAAGCGTATATTGAGGTGTATGGTGGGTGCTTATCGCTGGGAGTCCTGCAGACCACTCTTTAAGGATTTGAATATTTTAACACTGCCTTGTCTATACATCAAATCCATTGCTGTATTTGTGCGGGACAACTTCAATAGCTTTCAGACGGCCTCAGATATTCACAGCCACAATACCAGATTTGGAAGGCAAGTTCTGCTCTCTACACCCCGACTTGACCTCACTGATAAGAGTCCACGGTGCATGGGCGTCAGGATTTATAACAAATTACCTGCCGACATTAGAAACGCTGCTACTGGTAAGCTTTTTAAGTCGAAGCTTCACAGCATGCTTTTACTCGGCTGTTACTACGATGTTGCTGAATTTCTAGCCTCAGTTTAGTTCGGGTTGGATGTTTTTGTATGGTAACAATTATGTAACCCATTGTATGGTTTCCTATTTTTCATGTAAACTGCCTTTGTTATAGTGTTTATGTAAGTTCATACTGTCTTGGAACAAGTACTTCTGTTTGACCTGTAAATCCATGTATCTGCGATTTATGTAATAAATATTATTATTATTATTATTATTAATTCCTGCGACGTCGGGGCCTTTGCGTTTGAAGGTGAACCGGATTGCTTCCGTCTTGGGTATATTGACTTTAAGGTTCCATGTCTTGAAAAATTCGAGAATTAGTTTAGTGTGTTCTTCCAGATACGTTACGTATTTCCTGGTTTGCTTGGAATGGGCGAAAATGGCTGTGTCGTCTGCGTAAACTCCAATACTTGTTTTATGGTGACGAGGAATATCGTTGATGAAGATGCAAAAGAGGATCGGACCCAATAATGACCCTTGCGGAACGCCAGCTGGAACGATTACCATAGCGGACACTGCTTGGTTGACGATAACAAAGAATTGTCTATCCTCCAGGTACAATAATTGTGATTAGTTTTATGGGAGCCTTAACTAACTTGACTAACTTATATATAAGTGCTTTGCGATTAACGACATCGAAAGCTTTTTCCAAGTCCAATAACACCATTCCCGTGTCTTTGTTTCTGTGTCTTTCTTGCACGATTTTCTCTTTGATTTGCGCTACTTGATGCGTTGTGCTATGTCCGGCTCTGAAACCGAATTGTTCGTTGATGATGATTCCGTGTTCGGATAGATGGTTCTTGAGCTCTTCCGGTATGATTTTCTCTAGCACTTTACTGAGGGTTGCAAGCAGACTAATGGGCCTGTAGTTAGTGGCGACGTTTCTTGCCTTGTTGGGTTTTGGCAGTGCAATCACCTTGGCCAGCTTCCATTGTGTAGGGAAGTAGCAGTTCGAGAGGCATGCTCGAAATATGTAGTAGAGGACGCAAGCTCCTTTCCTGGGAAAGTATTTAAGTTGTCGATTTGAGATGCCGTCCAGACCGGGAGCTTTTCTGTTTTTAAGCTTTTGAATGATTTTGGCAATCTTAGCCGGATTCGTCTCGAGAGGACTTTCGTCGAGATTATCCGGATTCAGGTGAAGATTATCGTAGGTGGCGTTCACTTCTTCATCCACGGGAGAGACGTCGTTATTGGTTTTGCTGTGGGCATCCAGGAAAACATTTGCGAAAGCGTCGGCTTTTTCTTTATCGCTGTATAAGTTGACGTTGTTGCTGGTCTTGATTATCGGGATGTCGTCGTGCTTGTTCTTTAGACGTTTGTAGACCTGCCAAAGTGAGTTGTCCCGGAGCGCTAGGTCTTCTGTCACCTTTCTCCAGTTTTCTTTTCAATCTTTTTGAAGTAACTGCCGAATCTCTTCGGTGATGTGATTTTTGGCGATGCGGTGTGTGGGGTCTCCCGTGCGAAGCCACTGCTTCTTCTCCCAGTTTTGGATCGTTTTTAGCCTCTTGATTTCTAGATCCACTTTATATGTTTCTTTCACTTTCTTCTTTGTGGTTGCATCTTTGACTATCATCTTATATATATATATAACATTTATTCAATTCTATGTAGTTACATTAACTATGTTAACAAAATTTTTTACATTATCTATTCTTAGATAAGGCCCTTTGTTAGATATGTGATATGTACAGTAATTATAGTTTTTGTATAATAAATAAATATAATTTAGTTACAGGATAAAAATTTCAAAAACCTGTTAATTACATTTTTAAATTGATAAAATGGGGTATAGGAATTTGGTTTAGGATTGGGTGGGTTGACGTTTAAATGAGGTTGGAGTTGGAGTTGTATTATAATACAAAAGAAAATGTAACAAAAAAAAATTTTTTTTTCACTTTTCACAACACAACACAGTACACAGTTAACAATATATAACGCGCACTGGTTGCTTGTCCTAACGACACAGTTACGCGCACTCACTTTCTTCCAACTTGAACTTTAATTATAAAAGTTGTAGTCTCGGAGTAGGATCGACCTAATTAGTTTATTTTGGTTTTTTGGAGCCACGTTGTTGAGATCGTAGTCCCCAATTTTTCGGATAAGCTCATTGTCGTGGAACGAACACCTTTTTAAAAAATTTTCCGTGGATTGCTTGATGTAGTCACCGACGTATTCAAAGTTATTATCTTCGTGCATATATTTTATGGTTGTATAGCGGGGGTAGTTGTTGACGACTTTTAGAAATTTGTTAAGACAGCGTTGTATCGATATCAAATTGCTCTTAGCGGCACTTCCCCAAATATTGCAGCCGTATGTCAATACCGATCTAGCACAAGTACGTATGAGCAGGAGTTTTAAATCTCTCGGTAAAGGTACATTGTGATTAATTAGAGGATAAAGCAAGTGTAAAACGTAGTTGGTTTTTTTAACCCTGTCGGCTATAGTTTTTTGCCATGTAAGACGTTGGTCTAGATGTAGGCCTAGATATTTCACATCTTTTTTAAGTTCGATGATGGCGTCGTTAACTTTTATATCCATTGTTGGACGAGTCCTGCTACCAGTAAACATGATTGCCTCCGTTTTGTTAACGTTTAATTTTAATTTCCACTTTTTGAAAAATTTGCATATCAATTCCAGATATTCGTTGATATTTTCAATGATAATTTAGTGCTATTTGAGTGTCTTCGTGTAGGGGAATATCGTTAATAAAGATGTTGAAGAGTGTAGGTCCAAGAATTGAACCCTGCGGAACACCAGCAGGTATATATTTCAGCGTAGAGTTTGAATCGGCAACCGCAACCCTGAAGCTGCGACCACTCAGATAACTTTGGACTATTTTTATTAAAGATGTAGGAATGTTTAGCTTCATCATCTTATAAATTAGGCCTTCGTGCCACACCGTATCGAAAGCTTTCTCTAGGTCGAGTAAAACCATTCCCGTATGATTGTTTTGGTTGGATTCCAACACCACATCTTCGACCACTCGTGCTATCTGTTGGATAGTGCCATGTCCTTTTTGGAACCCGAACTGTTGCTTGATAATTAGATTATTTTCAGTCAGATGGTCCACAATCTCTTCTTGAATAATTTGTTCTAAGATTTTGCTTAGACAAGGGAGCAAACTGATTGGACGATAGTTTTTAGCTTGACTCTTGTCCTTGTTTGGCTTCGGGATTGCCAGAATTTTAGCCGTCTTCCAGGCGGTTGGGAAGTAGCACAGTTTCAAACAGGCTTTGAAGATATAATATAACTGTACCATTCCTCTTTTGGGTAGGTACTTGAGGTGTTTGTTGGTGATACCATCTGCTCCGGGGGCTTTCTTGGTTTTACGGCTCATAATAATCCGCTGAATTTTTTTAGGGCTGATGTTAATATTTGACGAATCATCCATATTACATAACAATTCAACGTTTTCTCTTACTTGTTCTTGTAAAGGGGAAACAAGATTAGCAGTCACCTGATGATTTTCTTCAAAAATATTGGCAAGTATCTCGGCCTTTTTTTGATTGGTGTAATATTTTATGCATGAGTTAGCGTGAGTTAGTGTAGGCATTTGTTCGTTTTTTCGCCTTAGCGCACCATAAACTTTCCACAATGAGTTGTCTTTAGTGGTTAGGTCTTTTGATTTATTTAACCATTCTTGCCGACGAATAGTTTTAATTCTTGACTGGATTTCTTCCGTTAGTTCATTTTTTTCGACACGATGGATTATATTACCAGTTTCCAACCATTTACGTCTGGCTTTATTTCGCCGTCGCTTTAAATTGTCAGTTACCTGATCTGCAATAAATTGGTTGCGAATTTGCTTCGTTTTAGTGGTGACTTTGTGCGCTTCGGTAATTGCCATGGTGAATTTGGCTATCTCGAAGTCAACTTCTTCTACACAATTTATGATTGGAGTAATGCGTATTCTGTTATTGCACTCTTTTTTGAATTCTTTCCAATTGGTGTTATAAGTGACATAATTTGGCGGAATACGCGATGTAGCAAGTGTCATCAGTACCGGCCAGTGGTTTGAACTTAAATCATTAATTGTTTCGGGATTCGAATAGTTTGTTATTCCTTTAATCAGAAACAAATCGATAGTGGATAACGATAATCCTGGTGGGCTAAAAGTGGGTGTGGGTGGATACAAAAGTAAATAGTTGTTAAGATCATTATGCGACTTTAACGTAGTGCCATTTCTATTTGCAAATCGACAGTTCCATTGGGGGTGTTTAGAATTGAAATCCCCTCCAATTATGATCTTACTGTATTTATTCATAATCTTATCCAGCTCGAGAGATGTTAAATTTGTGGATGGTGGGACATACATGGCTCTAACATATAAACACTCTTCAGTTTGATTTTCAACACCAATAGTTCGACTGCCACATTATCTGGTTGCTCTGCTGTTTTGTACGGCAGACCTTTCTTAATCAAAATTGCAACCCCCCCCCCCCGGTCGGTTAGTCGATGTTTTCTAAAAACATAATAATTTTTCAGCTTTAAGCAATCGCTTGCCTTTAGCCAAGTCTCCGTTATCATGGCTATGTGGACATTATTTTCATCCAAAAACAGTTCAAGATCGTCGCTCTTATTTACAACGCTTGTAGCGTTCCACGTAATTATGTTTAGGTCTTCGTGGTCGAGATTACCCATCGAATTCCTTGGCACATCTGATGAATGCCGCCATGCGAGCACCACCGTCAACTGTCGTAGCCATGACGCGATTTAGTTCACGCACAGCTGTTAACATTTTATCGATATTACACATCGATTCAAGTTTTTTAATTTCACTAAAAAGTGAATTTAAATTGTCGATACCATTATGACTTCCGCTTGGCGGGATGACACGATTGATCGGACGTTGTGCAACCTGATTGCGTTGATGTTGCACCACTTCACTTGGATGATTAATTTGTCTTTGTTTTAGGACCTGACTCATCGGTGCCTGCGTAAAGTTCGGTATTGATCCTCTAGGCCGGAGAGCTGGAAAATCCTCCTGGCGTGCCACGTAAGCCGTAGGCCTAACTACTTTTCGCGTATGTTTTGCAAGTTTATTATTTGCTCTTACATAATATCGAACACTCTAAAATCTGCAGGATGAGCGTCCCCACAATTTATACATTTAGGATTTTCCCCATCCGGAGTTAAGCATTCGGTGGAAAGATGATTTCCTGCGCATCTTCGACAGGCTATTTTCAGGTTACAATTGTCCGCGGCATGGCCAAATTTTTGGCACCGCACCGGTAGCATTGAGTGATACCCCTCCGTGCCTTGTATTTTTCTCAGTAAACTCTGATATCGCTAACACCTCTGATCGATTGAATTTCGGTGAAAGTGACATCGCCTTCAAAAGCAACTTTAAATTTTGGGTAATATACATTTTCTTTGTTTAGTAGTTTTACACTAACCACTTTGGAATTTACGCGTTTAATTGCATCGAGGACTTCTGCTTCGTTCATCCGCTGAACTCCCTTTAAAACAGCCATCATTTTTTTAGCATCACCTACACTATAAGTGTGAAATGGAGTGCCCTTCTCGACCAAACTGGCTTTCAAACTGTTGAAGTCTTGGAGATCTTCGGTAAAGATTCGGTCCCCTAAGTATTTAAGGTGAAAATTATTTTTTACATAAGTTTTCACTCCCTCCATAAATTGTATGTGGTTTTTGGGTAATCCATGTACGACAATTGGTTTTGGTCTAATTGGTTTCTTTGTAGTAATTACATTTGAAACTGCATCATTTGTACTTTCAATTGTTTGTTGATTTGCTTCTAACAATTCAAATTTGTTATTTACCTCTACGTTGTAAACAGTTCCAACTTGAGTTGGAGGTTTGTTTTTCTTTGCCAAACTTGTACCTTCATTAAGGATCGGATTGGAAGTACCAAGTAAACTCCTAGTCCTTTTAAGTTTTTGTTTTTTTCTATTCTTCATAGTGGTAGTATTGTTTAACTTTATTTTACCATTCGCAAGAAAATTTTGTATTATATGCGCCGACTGGGCGCATTTTTCACTGTTTAAACTTTCGTTCCCTTCAATGTTTAACACTATAAAGCTACATTCACATAGGCTTAGTGCAGGATTAGTGGTAAGGTAAGAAAGCTTTGCCAACGGTTTCTTATGACAGCGTTCACATTGACTTAAGCGGTAAGATTGGTATGGTAGTGGTAGTGCAGAAGCTACAAGCTTTTTAACTTCTGCACTACACCGTTACAAGCAACCAATCAGACGACGAGTGGTAAGAAACGCGTATGCGCATTGTGACTGTTTACTAGTTTGACATTTAATTACATAATATTTTTGAAATTTAACCTTAAAATTGAAAATTTAGTATTAATCGTGTTATTAATGATGGATGCTAATGAGTTACACCGTAATAATTTAAGAACGCAATTGTGCTTATTCGCTAACACCACAACCACTACCAACATAATAATACGAAATTCCTCTTGTTCTTACCGCTTATGTGAATGGTCTGAACTTAAAACGGTTCTTACCACTGCAGTACAAATACCATACTTCTGCACTAATCCTATGTGAATATAGCTTAAGTTTCACACAGTTAATTTTAAATCACAGCACTTAATATTGCACAATAATATTAAATTATTACGCGTCACACACTGTAATAAGCCACGAACTGCTAAACACAACCGATCGCTACGAGCTCTCGGCGTCGAATAACTATCATCTTACCTCTTGTTACAAATATTCCCACCGGCGAAAAACCATCTAAGTAGACAATTAAATACGGGTGTAGTATATGTTAGATCCCAGATAACTGAACTAGTAGTACTCAATATTTCAAATATAGATTGTGATGTCAGCTTCTGAGTTTGAATTTCGCGCCCCAAATTTTCAAACTTCAAATCGTCCGCACCAAATACCTAGCCGTACGCTCGTGATCACAAATTTAAACACCCAAATTTGATGGAAACCTCCATTTCGTCTTTTTCGTCACCTAGTTTTCAGATTCTTTTAAAGAACGGAGAAGCAGTTCTTGAGACAGACATAACCTTCATTAAATGTTTAGTACTTGACATGAATCATGATGCAACCCAACTTATGCTATTTTGTCGTTTGTTTTATCCAGTGCAGGATCAAAAGAATCAAGAGAATCGATTCCCAGATTCAAATGATAACACACTACGTTTGAATTGACACTAATAGACATAATAAAACACAGATTGAGGTATATTTGTATTTATTAGTAAACTAAAAATAAAAAAAAACACGGGGAATTCGAAAAACAGTCAAATCGGCAACTCGATAATTCATTAATATCATAAACAATTGAATATAATGCTTTACATTTTTATGTTACATATTGGTAAGCTTTCTGTATTTTCGTTTATATTTAATATTTATATATTTATTTTCATATTATTATTATTTTCATATATTATTATTTTCTTTGAAATCATTTTATCCCTGAACTTCTCATTTATCATTAACATATAATTTTCAATATATTAATAATAAGAGTACGTCTTCGCAAAATATATGTATATTATTTATTAAAACAATCTGACTTGTTTCGCATGTCTTGCATGCATCTTCAAGATATTCTACAGAAATGATGGATAATAATATAACATAATTATAAATATAAGAATGATTTACTTACCAGTTTTTTAATATTTAAAAAACAATTAATTAGTAATAAAAAATTTTTGAAATTGTTTTATGAAGTTGAAGTATAGATGTCAGGATGGGTATATCGATTATGAAAAAATAATAAAGAAGGGAGTGTGGATAGAATATTAAATTTTAAGAAAGAAAAGTTAGAGAAATATGTTGTAAAGGGGAAGAAAGTTTAATAGTTCAGTTTGTTTAATAAAGGGTCATTACGTTTAGTAGCTTTTTGGAATCGTATGATTCTCATATTATTCTTTTCAAGTACTTGTCTTCTTTATGAGGAATTATTGTTTTGTCATGATTAATTTTGTGTTTTTTTAATTTTTTTAATTTAATATGTTTGGAAACTTGGGAAATGGAATGTGTTCTTTCATGTTCTTGTATTCTGGTTTCTTAACGTCGTACTGTCTGTCCTATATATGTATATTCACAATCATTACAAAAGATTTTATAAACGTCATTAGAATTACCTTTCTTTGAAAATTACTAAATATTTCAAAATTTCTAATATATCTCCGATATGAAAACAAATATCTGCAATCATTATGGGGCGTTTTATTGGGCAAGCCAAGAAAACAATAAAAGAAATGCGAAATAAGAGATGCCTTAACATCAAAAAGCTAAAACAATGCTACTATTCTATGCGACTTATGCCCGATTTCTTCACCTCGAGATAGCTATCGGATAATGAATCTGGCCGACAAATTAATCAAGTACCAATCAGACAACCGCAATTCAAACTCAAAATCAAATAAACAATTTGATTGGTTATTTGATTAATTTGTCGGCTGGATTCATTATCTGATAGCTATCTCAAGGTGAACAAATCAGGCATTAGACAGTTAATTATCAATTTCTTAAAATTTAATGAAATCCAACAACTTTTTCCGATATCTAGACTGTAATATGGGTTCCCCCATTGTCACATATTTTTGCATTTTCTAGACTAAAAGAGATTATTCTATTATTAATTAAATTTGGAAAGATCTAATTGCAACATTAAATTTAATTTAAATTACGGAAAAAACATGTATGTAAATATTATTATGGAAATTCCTAATTTAACTGCAAAAAATATATCACTTGACCTGTTAATCAAATTCTTATCTATCGATAATATGTTTAGTATAAAAGGCCTTGTGTTGCAAAACTAAAGTAGAAATTCAAAAGACAACTACTATGCATAAATACATTTTTTTATTATCCGTTATAACGGTCTGTGCGGTTTCCTGTGGTGATATACAAAGTAAGTTTAAGATTGAAAATTTTGAAATTATTTCTATTTGTTAATTTTGTTTTCAATTTATTGTTTTCAAAATTACTTGGTGTACCTTTTAGGCTTCTGTACACCGTCCGTCCATCCGCATGTCTTAAAATTAATAACTATTATCGGTTTAACGAACTAGAATTTGAATGATGCGGACGAACGGACGGACACTTACTAATGTTTTCTATTCTATTAAAGTTTTTATGTGTTTTACAATAATTTTACTCCAATGTTATATTATAAGAACCATAGGCACGTTATAATTACCATTGATTTACCAACCTTCAATATAATTATTCAACAATCCGATATTTTAATGCGAGATTTATTTGGAAGTTTTCTGTATTATCAAAATTCTAATCAAGGTATATTTTTCAAGTTTAACAGGAAAATAACAGTATAAAAGCCTAAGAATTGCGGTCGCCCGAGTTCCATCTTGTTTTTACTGTTACTATTTGTAATAATTGATACCGTACTATAGTAAACAGGAATTTTAAACAGGAACTTTTTGATCAATTCCTTGTTGGGAACTCTGTTGATGTAAACACGGGAACACATATTAATGTACGCTGTTTTTCAGTACTGGATCCTAGTTTACCCGAAACGACAATAGAACAATGCTTAAATTGTGTGTGCTACGCAAAAACTGGAGAGTGGGATATCGACCTGTGTGGTCCTCGATTCATAACTCTTGCTTTTTGGAAAAATGTCCCTACTGGAAAAAACAAGAATTGCATTTTAAATGCTATCAAAAGTTATACCCAAAAATTTGGAGCAATGGTAAGAAATAATAAATTATTATATTGAAAGTGTTCAGTTTTCTAACTTCTGATTTTTTACCTTAGAATTGCAATCTTGATGGAATTCCTACCATAGTCTTCAATCAAGTCCATTCCTGTCTATCCAATGTGATTAAAGAAACAAGCGGAGGTAGATATAAGCGCAGCATCCGAGGTAATCAACGTATAAATCTCCATCTTAGTCAGCACGCGAATGGGCGCGGTAATCAAGCAAATCAAAAACTACAAGTTAATATTAATCCTTGAAACCGTTAAAGTTAATCAAAAATCAGGTAATTAGCGCGTGGCAATGTCAATTAATATAGAAAAGTGACAGCAGACAAGCACTTAATTTACTAATATTTATTTAAAATTAATGTAGTTATATTTTCTAAATAACCAGTATTTTTTTAAGTCTGTAATAATACTACCAGTGTATAATTAGAGTAACCAATTAAAAAAAATCGGTTAGGTAGACACCGCAGAACTTGCGGTACTTTCGTGTTTTATTTTTTACTAGCGGATACCCGGCTCAGACCGGGCTTTGACATAAATTAAAATACTTTTTTATGTCTATATAAATTATTATGCAGAAATAATTTGTATTTGTTTAGTTTTAAAATAACAAATATTGAAAAATATGAAGTAATAAAATAAATAAAAAAATTATTTTGAAGTTTCCGTTTTGTCTGTATGGTGACCGGACACATCGCTCCTGGACATTTCGCACCCGGACACTTCGCTACCAGGACATTTCGCTACCACTGTTAGCATATCATTAATTATTTGAATTATTTTTATTATTTAACTGTTAATCAACCCTCCGCCCCAACCACAGCAGTAGCTTGGTGTGATCGCTGGTTGAGTTACAGGGCGGAAATTCTCGGTTCGCATCTCAATCTCGGACTTGACAGAATTTCTTAGCTCGGCCTTCCGGTGTTCATCGACACGTTGTGGATTTAAGAATTGGTTCTATATTTACATAAGTCTGACTAATTGTCTGACTCCGCACCCTCTGCTCCGGTCCCCTCCGCTCCAGACGCTACCGGCCGTTTTAACAAACGCCATACTTACTAAAATATATCCCTCTAGACCGGTCCTACTCGGCAAAGTGTGCTACCAAGAAGGGGGGGATCTCCCTCGTTCGTAAAAATATATTAAAGAAAAGCAATTTAATAATAGTAGTTGCACTGAAAGAAATTGGATTTAATTTAGTTAGTATTTGTAGTTCTAAATAAGAATTCCTATTAGTTATAAAACAAAACCTAAACATTATAGGTTGTAACTATAAAAGTTATTTGTACGGCTTCTTACTATTAGTAGTACAAATTTCTAATAAGATTTCCTATCTATTAGTAATACAGCTATTAAATGATACAGAAGTTGTACATCTTAATAAATACACAACTGTTGTGGATTTCCCAATAGTAACCGTAGTACTATTTCATACCCAATTGAAATACTTTTGATGAAAAGATTCTGCGCAATGAATTGAGGAAAACACTTGGGGTTGCGTCATTTTTTCATACCGATACAAACGGTGCGTGTAAACATTACTTAAGTGGTTTAAAATAAATATCAAATTAAAAAATCTAGAAAATTAATACTTTCCTGAAAATTACGCAAAATTTAGAAAATTAAAATTTCCACAAATAATTAAATTTACATTTACCACAAAAAATAAGTGTGCGAGAGCCGAGAGCGTAATATAATACTTATTTAAAAAAATATATACGTAAACGCACGTTTTAACAAACGCCATACTTACTAAAATATATCCCTCTAGACCGGTCCTACTCGGCAAAGTGTGCTACCAAGAAGGGGGGGATCTCCCTCGTTCGTAAAAATATATTAAAGAAAAGCAATTTAATAATAGTAGTTGTAACACCCTGTACTGTAAAATGACCAAAACATTTTAAACCTTTATGCAGCTTAAGAAATAAGATGATTTCATTTAACCATTCTGACCATGATCCAGTTGGGACGCAATTTACCCGTACCCTTGACCGTGGGACGCAATTTGCCTTCTCCAGTGTGTACAGAGTGCAACACAGAAAGTATACCAAACTGATGTGCAAGTTTTTACAGGAAGATAGAGAGACAGAGTTTACTGTTTACTGGTGGTTTGATATACTATTATTCGGTTGAAAAAAGAATCGACCAATTAGGGTGTTTTTTTAGGTTGGAAAAAGGTTACCAAAATTTGACATGCTGTAGCAGGTTCTTGGCATTCTATATTAATTTATGATGATGATGATTAGTTAACAGTTACTAACTTCTCGATGAGGTCGAAATTTGAAACATACATAGTATATATTATACATCAAGCAAACAAATTTTTGAAATAAATTTTTTTTTAATTAAAAAATTCATTTTGATTGATGGAAAGAACTTTATTAAAATCAAAATAAAATTTTTTGTCCAGTAAAATTATTTAATCAAAATTGTTTATTAAATTTAAACAAATGGTTTTTACTGTGTAACTCAGAACTAGAAGACAATGCAATATTATTTGTTGGTTACTGTCAGTTAACTTATCCCACGAATCGGGCCGCGATTTTTTTTCTATTGGAAAGAGGACAATTTTCTGAGCATTTTGAGACAGCACTTGGCGGAGGATTATCCAGTAGTTTTCGAGAAAACGGCATTTGAAAATCAAAATTTTACATGCATTTTAGATAGGGAAATCATTAACATAAAAGTTCTATTGACGGTGCGTGCGTTCTGATATAGTCTTAGTGTTGGCAGTCAGACGCGACTGTGACCCGCTGGGGTGTACATCGAGCGTTGCTAACCAGTTTCACCACTTACGAGTTTCACCCCTTTCGAGTTGCACCTTTGGCGAGGTGGTGCGACCTAGAGGGATATTTTTAGCAAGTCAGCGTTCGTGGAGCGGAGGGGACCGGAACGGATGGTAGCGGAGCGTCCGTTTTGACGAACGCAACCAAGGCACTCGAGATTCTAACCTAAAAACGATTTCTGCGTTTATTTTTTAAATTATTGCATAATGTTGCGTAATACACCCGATGTACATCCGACAAGGTCACAACCGCGTTTGACTGCCAACACTAAGACTATATCAGAACGCACGCACCGTCAATAGAACTTTTATGTTAAAGATTTCCCTATCTAAAATGCATGTAAAATTTTGATTTTCAAAAGCCGTTTTCTCGAAAACTAATGGATAATCCGCAAAATTTCTTTTTTTATTATACACAGAAAATTGTCCTCTTTCCAATAGTGCAGCTCTCGAGGCTCGATTCGTGAGATAAATTCCCTGACAGTTCCCTCTTTGTTAAGGATAAAATAGCGGAGGAAAGATGTTTATAATCGATTTCAAAAAATTAGAATTACTTAATAATAAGTGAATTCTAATTAAAAGGAAGAAGAAGAGTATCGTAATACTTAAGTTACATGACAACTGATTGCAACATTTTTGTTGATTTTAAATTACGGAAAAACCATTTGTGTAAATATTATTATGGAAATTCGTAATTAAACTGATAAAATCACTGCCTTGTAAATCAAATTCTTATCTATCGATAATATGTTTAGTATAAAAAGCCTTGTGTTGCAAAATAAAATAAAAATTCAAAATAAAACTATGCATAAATACATTTTTTTATTATCCCTTATAACGGTCTGTGCTGTTTCATGTGGTGATATAAAAAGGAAGTTAAAATTGAAAATTTTGAAATAATCTCTATTTATTATTTTTATCTTCTACTTATTGTTTCAACAGTTCTTGGCATACCTTTTAGACTTCTATCCAACGTCAGTCCGTCCGCATGTTTCTAAATTAAGAACGATTTAATAATCGCTTAACGAATTAGAATTCGAAGCATACGGACAAACGGACGGACGGACACGTACTAATGTTTTCTATACGATTGAAGTGTTTTACACTAATTCTACTCCAATAGTATAAAAGCACGTTATAATTAACCTAGATTTACCAACCTACAAAGTAATTATTCGACAATCCGATATTTTAATGCGGGCTTCATTTAGACTTTTTCTGTATTATCAATATTATAATCTATATTTTTCAAGTTTAACCAGAAATAGCAGTATAAAAGCCTAAGAATTGTGGTCGTGCGAGTTTCAACTTCTTCTTATTTTTACTATCTGTAATAATTGATGCCATAGTACTAGTAAACAGGGATTTTAAACAGGAACTTTTTGATCAATTCCTTGTCGGGAACTCTGACAAATATATGTTGTTTTTCAGTACTGGATCCTAGCTTACCGGACACGACAATGGAACGTGTATATGCTACGCTAAAACTGGGCAGTGGGATACCGACCTGTGTAGTCCTCAATCCATAACACTTAGTTTTTGGAAAAATGTCCCAATTGAAAAACACAAGAATTGCATTTTAAATGCCATCGAAAGCTTTGGTACCGATCACTTTGGAGCATTGGTAAGAAATAATAAATTATATTGGAAGTGTTCAGTTTTCTAACTTCTGATTTTTTACCTTAGAATTGCAATTTTGATAGAAATCCCACCATAATCTTCAATCAAGTCCATTCCTGTCTATCCAATGGAAGAAACAAGCGCAGCATATACTATGGTATGCAGCATATAAATCTTCATTTGAATCAACACGTGAATGGGTGCGGTAATAATGCAAATCAAAAACTACAAGTTAATGTTGGTAAAAGTTGTTAAAGTTAATCAAAAATCAGGTAACTAGCACGTGGCAATGTCAATCAACCTGTGTAAAAGTGGCAGCTAAGCATTTAAGTTTACTAATATTTATTTAAAAAAATATATATTAGGCGTTTTGGGCACTCCAATTTTTTTTAGTAGGGTGGACACGTTCCCATGCTGGCCACCCCATGGCGCCGTCACTGAAACCAATTTGCGGCACTTTTTCTTTTTGTTCAAAAATAAAATTATGTGCAAAATATTTTTAATAGTATAAAAAAAAATATCGTAATCTGAAACTACTTTATACAAGCTACACAGTAAAAATTTGTTGATTATTTTCAATATTATTTTTTAATATTACTATTACAGTAAAAACTCTCTAAATCGAATTCTCATAATGCATTAAAATGTATTCGAATTAGGGGAAGTTCGAGTTAAAGAGTAAGAAATAAAATAGGAAAAAATAATAAAAATGTTTATAAACTATAAAAAAATACGTATAATATGAAAAAAACTTTATTTTCTTGCATGACAAAAATAAATACTAATTATTTTGTAGTTAGACATGTAAATGTAAATAAAGTTCTAATTGTATCAGCGTCTTCTCGTATCCAACAGATACCGTGGGTTTAAAGAAATGCTTACTCTTCAAGATCCTACATCATACGCCGAGTCACACTTATTCAAATGAAATTCGATTTATAGAGTTGCAAATTATATGTAAATTGAGATCAAATGCCTAACATTTGATTTGATTTAAGAAGAGTTCGAATTGAAAAATTCGATTTAGAGAATAGTTTTAACACACAAAATCCTATTTGGTTGCACGTGCCAAATAAATAATTTGATTTAGAGAATATTTCGAATTAAAGAGGGTTCGATTTAGAGAGTTTTGACTGTATTAATTGTAAAGGGTGTCCCAAAATTTACGTAAGAATTGAATTAAATAGAAATCAGAGTCTGTCTTAAATAAATTTTAATTTCTTTATTGGAACATAATGTACATAGTCTAGGGTTACGTATGAAATAACACATCGGACGTATTAATAATGGCCTCCACGACTTTGCTGACAATACGAACTCTTTTTTCAAAATTTTCCATCACCATTCCGCATAAATGTGGCTGAATTTCAATGATACAGCGTTGAATCGCTTCCTCAATGCACGGGTGGTTAGAGGCTTGTTGGCATAGACCTGTGACTTCAAAAAACCCCATAAAAAAAATCAGATCACATGATCTAGGGGGCCAATTCTGATCACCGAAACGAGAAAGTACAGGACCAGGAAATGTCTCTTGAAGTATTAAAATATTGTTCAACAATGAAAACGCGTTGTTCTCTCGTGTAGTGCTCCATTTTTAGTAACCCTAAACTATTAGCTGTCAAACTGTCTTTTTTTTTAAGAAACACTTTACCTCACAAATGGCGGCAAATTCAAATCTTGCGTAAATTTTGGGACACCCTTTATTATAGTTATAGGTAAATACCTAGAAAAATTTAAGGATATTTCTCATTTTTCTTAATTTATTTTGAAATTTAACTCAATCATGTTCTGAGACAGTTAAATTACTTCCAAAATTATCTCCTCGAATCTCGAAGGAAGGAGTTGCAAGGAGACGTAAGGTAGCACCTAAAATAGGTCTTTTCTGTTTCATACCAATATAATAGGGTCGGAAGTCAACAAAAACCTTTTCACAAGATCTTCATTAGTTGCAATCCTGAATAAAAGAGCATAAAAATGAATTTTGTAGTCTAATGAAATTCGGAATTAAGTACAGAATACACCGGGCTAATTATTTTCAAAAATTTAATAAGTTGAAATTTATTCAATTATTTGCAAATAGTATATTGGATTTTAATTGTCCCACTTATTATAAAACAATCCCTATTGTGTCACAAAAGCTAAAAATTAAAAGGAAAAAAAAACTGAACAAAATTCTTTAAAAAATAGATAAAATATAAAAATAAATAATAAAATATAAAAATAAATAATAAAATAATAAATAATATAAAATATATAAAATAAATAATAATAAAAAAAGTGGAGTTTCAGATTTATTGCTGTAAACCGTTGCTTTACTATTTTACCAAACATTACTATACTAGACGACCAATCGCTTAACTTTATTGTCCGGAAATCACAATCAGGCGTATCTATCGCAAATTCGAAATCTTCCGGATCCGCCACTGCTTATGGAGTTATTTCTTAACGCAATTTCTGTATTACCGACATTGACCGAACTGTCAAAAATATTTGTTTATGCGTTAATTGTTAGAAATTCAATTAAATTTTAATGGTGAAAAGGTTCGCTTATATTAAAAAATGGAGGATAAAATCAAATCAGAAGAAAATTGTGCAGATACTAACCACACAGGTAATCCTAATAGTTGTTTATAATTGCAGGTTTTAACTAATAGCTATTGATTTTAGAAAGGAATTACGTAGACTTAGTAATTATTAAAAACGAAAATTTAGAAGATGAATTAGAAGATATCCAACCTTTCAATGTTACGGTGGAAAGAGAAGACACCGAAGAGGTACAAAGTGATGCGAAACTATTTCTTACAAAGAAAAGTGAAACTTTGAAACCAGAAAATTCGGTTGAGGTACAAAGTGAGTCCACCAAAGCAAGTACCTTAGATTCCGTGAGCAAATTTCAATCTCTGATGTGTCATCTTTGCGGTTATACGACCAGACGAAAATGGCACTTGCAACAACACTTAAGAGTTCACACAGGCGAAAAACCATTTCAGTGCGCAATTTGTGATTATAGATCTGGCGATCGAACCAACTATCAAAGACACTTAAGAGTTCACACGGGGGAAAAACTATTCGAGTGCAAAATTTGTAATTATAAAACTATAAGAAAGGATACCTTACGGAAACATTCAAAATTTCACACAGGTGAAAAAGCGTTTACATGTCCAATTTGTGATTTCAAGAGTACAACGAACTGGCATTTACAACAACATTTAAGAGTTCACACAGGCGAAAAGCCATACGGGTGTGAAGTTTGTGGTTATAAAACTGTCGACAAAAATAATTTTCAAAGACACGATTGTGTTCATACAAGTGGAAAGTTATTTAAATGTGAATTTTGCGATTATAAAACTTTAACAAAAAGTAACTTGAAAAAACATTCGAAAAAGCACACATAAAAACATTATGCGTGGATCTGCTTTAGGTATTTTTTTTTGTTGTTTCTCGAATTATTCAAATGCTATTAACTTCGACAAAAGCTGACTCGAAGTCAACTTTAGTCAGTCGAAACTTCTCAGAAAGTAGTTTTTAGCTGAATTTTTACTATATTGTTTATTAGGATGCTAAGCCTTGACATCTTTCCATCCATCAGAATAGAACCTGTTACGTTTTTTCACAATCCGAAAAATAATTTCAAAATTTTAATTTAAGTTGGTAATACCGAAATATGTTAACAACATTTTTATGTATTCTAGTGACATTTCGTCAAAAATAAAAGTTTAAGTTGGTCATATTAAGGATTGTAGATTATGTAAATGTCAATGTTTACATTAATAATTTTTAAATTACCGCCTACGAAATACATATTTTAAGTGGTAAACTTAAAAATATTTTTAAAAAACTTGGATACCAAAATGTCAAATCTATTAAAATGTCATCTCATAGTTTATTTATTACCTTCTGCGGTAAAGTAAACTCTGAATATAACTTCACGCCAAGTGTTGTAATTGTGTTGCTATGGAAAACTTGCATTTTCGTTTATAAAATTGCTACTGAAACAGCTAACTTTTGTTTATTTTGTAGAAAGAATATCTATTTTATTTTGCGTTATAATTTTTTTATTTTATTGACTAATAAAATAAATACAACCAAGAATTAATTTTCTATACCTTCCTCAGGGTTATGCATATGATACCTCCCACTTAAATGGTTTGGATCGTTGCTAATATTATTTTTTAAAGGAAAATGTTGAGAAAAATCATATCCGTTATTATCTGCCACTGACGCGCATAGATGGATTAACGAGATTTAAGATACCGTGGTTTATACCAAGTGCATGGTTTCCGAAATTTTTTAATTTTCAAGTTTGTTTGATTTTAAAATATTTCGTTAATACATTATTTTTTATACTTGATTAGTAAATATATATATTGCAGGGCTGCATTTATGCTTTTGGGGGTGGCTTTGTTAAAAGTTCCCTCGATATCAATAAACACTCAGGGTGGACTCACCGCAGCCCAGTGACTTTTCTATCTCAATTACCTTGTGGAGCGCCGATTCAGTCGATTTCTGTAAATCAGAACCGTATCGCGGATTTCTCTATCACATAGCCTCTAGCGTTTTCAGGAAAAAACTTTTGACCAATTTGGCCAGGACGTAATCACATCTACCTCAGGTATAAGACAACTAGTGAAGTTGTAAATTGTTTAGTAGGTAAATTTAACATTTTGTGATTTTCGGAACCTTCCCTGATAAATTTACCCCTATTCTGGTTTCAATGTGTTGTAGAAAACTTAAGAGCTTTTTTTCTTGACACAATAAAGTAAAGCGTTTAAGCAAAATATTTCTGTTATTTCCATACAGAAGTGCCTAATGATTGAACTTACATCAGGTAAGTTAAGGTAGTGAAAGTGTCAAAACCTTAGATTAAAATTTTTTGCTCTTCGCTGATACTTTATTTTTATTTTGACCTTCACCGTAGGGATCCCACGTTGCAGTATTAATACAAAAATTAAATAAAAATCGAATTTTTAATATTTTTTTATATAATTAAAATTTCTGAATTGCACACTTCCCAAGCAAAAGACCTCTGTGAACTTTTAAATGCTGTTGCAGATTTCTCTTTCTTCCGCTCCTATAATCACAAAATTCACATTTAAACGGCTTGATGCCTGTATGAATTTTTACGTGTTCTTGTAGATCTCGTTTTCTTCCAGTCTTATAGTTACAAGTTTCGCAGGAGAATGGTTTTTCGCCGGTGTGAATTCTCAGGTGTTCTTGTAAATCCCTGTTCCTTCCGGTTTTGTAGTCGCATCTTTCACAAGCAAACGGTTTTTCTCCTGTGTGAGTCCTCGTGTGATCGCGTAAGTGACTTTTATACACAGTTCGGTAATCGCATAGACCGCAGGCAAATGCTTTCTCGCCGGTGTGAATTTTTAGATGCTGCTGCAAATAACTTTTCTGTACAGTTCTGTGGTCACAAAATGGACACCCAAACGGTTTTTCACCTGTATGGGTTTTTAAATGATCCTGTAAGTGACTTTTTCTAGAAGCTCTGTAATCACAAACGTCGCAACTAAATGGTTTTTCGCCTGTGTGTATTTTAAAATGTTGGTAAATGTGGCTTCTCCTTCTAGCTCTATAATCACAAATTTCACAGGCGTACGGCTTCTCCCCCGTATGAATTCTTAAATGTTGTGTTAGGTTACTTTTCAAGGAGGTTTTAAAGTTACAAAATTTACAAGCAAACGGTTCGTGAACCAAGTGCGATTGTATATGACGTTTTAAACAAATCTTTTCTTCAAATGCAGCACTACATTCGTAACAATAAAATTTAGATGACTTCCGTATCTCCAAAATTGTTTCGCACAAACCCGACTCGACCAAAAAATTTTCTTCTTCCGCTTTGACAGATTCGGGGTCATCTACTTGGTTGTAGTCAAAAGCTTCAATTTTAATATTTGTTTCGACGGCCTCTGAAAACGCGTACATGAGTACTACGACTAATTATTGCAACATTTCAACAAGCAGTATAACCGTGCCACACTGACCTGGTTTTCTTGGAAAATCAAAATTTGAACTGGGATTGTTTTCTTCGATGCTATTTTGAGTAGATGATTCGATTTTACATTCCATTTTCCAGGCGATAAACTTTTTGACGTTTTCCATTTTTAAAGACGTCAAATAGTTTGACAAGTAGGCAAAAGTCAGGTTATATTTTCTGAGCTGTCAAAAGTATAAGAAAAATTTTAAATCTTGTCTTGTACTACGCATCTCGAGTGTAGAGTGGTGTAGACCAGCTGCTGTACATCGGCGCCATACAAATTGTAAAATTAAAATTTCAAAATATTTAACAAACTACAGTTCGACCACGTTAAGAAAGGCTCTGAAGGGGCGTGGCTGACGTTGGTGTATTAAAATTTGTACCCAAAAGAAAATTAAAGTGCATTCTAACCTAAAAAAGTACTTACCAAATAATGTTTAATTAAATTGATTTATTAAATATAGCTATGAAGATTTGTTCTAAAAAGAACACATTTCTGTAGACAATAAAGCTCAAATATGAATAACACGAAAACGAACAAGACAAAAAACTAGCACAATGACAATTGACACACAATGATTTGTAACTTTTACAACAGAATGTACTTGAGAAATAACTCGATGTTCATTGGTTTATTCAAATTTTTATCGAATTAGTTGACATATTTTCCGGGGTTTTTCTTGGTAGAAAAACCATGGTTTGCATGGTAGCACTATACACTAAATTTTATTTTTAATAAAAATTTTGAATATTTTCGTGAGTTATCTGTGTGCATCGAGGTCGAGTGTGTGAACAATAGCATATTATAGTAAACTACTTAGTTAGTAATTAAAAACTTCTTGTAACCAATTAGTGTGATTCCAATCCATCCCAAAAACCACAAAAATTTTGGTGGTCTACGGAAAAAATTATAGTCCGCTACTGTTTGCAAACTTAACAAAATTAATTTTACTTTAATTTTCTTTTGAGTGTACAAATTTAAATACACCAACGCCAGCCACGCCCCTTCAGAGTCTTTCGGGGTTTAAAGCGTTGAATGTTGGTAATATGGAGGGTAGAGGTACCTCTACCCTCCATAGTAGGTAATTTAAAATTTACGTGTGGTATTAACCTAACTTTTATTAGTATAATAACAAAATAATACTTGAAAAATTACAGTAATTATTATAGTGAGTGAGATATTTAAATTAAAAATATTTTGTTAAAATTAAATTTAATTTTTTAAAAATTAAAGATTTAGCGATGATCCCCGAAGAAAAGATTCTTTTTGTTGCAACAGTGCAAGCAATTGTGGACGAAATTTTTTCATCTAGTGATTCTGATTCAGAAGAAAGTGACGATGACGAAATTCTTGAGACTCGTAGACATAAAATCCCAAGAATACAAAATTATATGGAGGACGTGAATATGGAACCTGTTGGAACGGTTTCTTCAACAGGTAGAATGACGGCCAACACGTCGACCCCTAAAGGAAGGAGAAGCCAAAATGAAGAAGAAGAAGACGACAACTTCTTGCCTTCGCCAAGTAAGTTACTAATACTTTATGTAAATATAGTTTTTATTGACCTGTTTTAAATGAAATTTTCTTAATAGAAAGGACTCGGCATTTAATCATGGCAGAGAGAAGGGAACAGGGACGAGAACGACGGCATGCTGAAAAAATGGAGCAAAAGAATAAAGTTATTTTTGTTGCTTTGTTGCAACAATTAACCGATTACCAAATAGAAAAAAAATCATAATAAATAATTGTTTGATTTATTGTTTTATTGTTTTAAAAAATACATTTTAATAAATTTACATTGGTAATTGCATCGGTAATTCCTCGCACACAGCTTCTCGTTTAGTTCTACCTAGTTCTTGTCTAATTAAATTTTGTTGTTGCTGTTCCTCTGTTTCTGGTAATATTTGTTGAATTTCATTATATTCATCATCTCGCATTATTTCATTTCGAAAGTGGACGAACCCCCTCCTGCCAACGGGACCTATAATGATGCACAAATTTTAACGGGGCTTGGGGAATTCGGCAGGCATCTCAAACGTTTGGGAAAAGCCGCGACCAGACTATGCCCCTCATGTGGGCTCTTGGATGAACCGGTGCATGGGATCATGGGGTGCGACGTATATGATAACGAGCGAGCTGAGGTTATTGACTATCATGGCATTAACCTCCCGGCAAACTTCGATGAGTTATACAGGGAAACACCCTCAGAATTATTCCACCCCTCCCTGGCCCAAAAAGCAGTGTTTGAAAAACCTGTAATTCTAGACCTCCCCCTCTTTGAACCGGAATTCTCATTCGACTTCAACTACTCAGAATAAAAATCTCCCGCAACAAAACGCCAAGCACTCCGAAAACCAAGGTAACACCCCAAAGGTAGTAAAAGGTGACTTAATCTTCAAGCCACCTTACCTGCGGAAGAACCAATGGGATCATCAGAATCGCCTTCTCACCCAGACACTAATAAGATTCGAAACTTAAACCCGAACAAGATTTTCTTAAGCAATAAAAAGGGTGTCCTAAACTTCTGGACACCCTGCTAACGGATGAAACATAATAAAAAACTTCAGAATCGCCTTCCTACCCAGGCCGACAAAAAATGATTCGAAAATTCTAGGAAACCCTGTATAAACGAACATAATTCTTGGAAATCGTAATACAGGGTAAACCAAAAAAGGTGGGCACTTTTTAAAAGTAGCCTTTCTACCCAGGCAATTAGGAAATCAGAATATCAGCAAGCCACCCATGAATCAAAGTAATCAAGAACGCGAAACTTGGTGAAAAGAAGAAGAGGAAAAGGCACACAGAGCATTGAGTACGAAGGAAGAAAACCAGCGTAAATGGAGATTCTAATAATCGAAAGAGAAATAGATCGAAATGTAAGCCAGGACCGACCTGAGAAAAATTTGGACACAAAATCGCGAAACAAGCGACGAAAGGGTGAAAGGCCCTTACCAGAAACAGACTGAAACAAGTTGTTACGGTTTGATTTTATTTTTAAGTAAAAATTAAATAATTGTGGAAGATTTTCAAAATGTGGCATCCTAATTCACTTTTGAATTCAAATTGATTGGAAATTATTATTTTCAATTGATAATTCGCACATTTTTAATTTTAATTTTAACTTTGCGATTTTTGAAGACCCACGTCAAGCTAGCACCCCCACCTTCTCAAAAATTAGAAATATTTATACTATAATTATGGACTAATTTTGGACAGCATTCGCGAATTTTGGACTACAACGGTTTGGCAATAAAAGATAAATCTTTGGTGGGGGTGCTGAGTTGATGTCAAGCTAGCACCCCCACCTCAAAAAAACTACATTTAAAAAAAATTAATTATACCATAATTATGGACTAATTATGGACTCATTTTGGACAGCATTCGCGAATTTGGAACAATAACGGTTTCGCGATAAAAGATAAATCTTTGGTGGGGGTGCTGAGTTGACGTCAAGCTAGCACCCCCACCTCGAAAAAATTACATTTTTAAAAAATTAATTATACCATAAAAATGGACTCATTTTGGACAGCATTCGCGAATTTGGAACAATAACGGTTTCGCGATAAAAGATAAATCTTTGGTGGGGCTAAATTTTAAATTTGACTCTGACTTACATGTTGCTGCCCCCCCCCCCCCAATCGAATTTTTTATTTTAATTGGTGTTAAACGTTTGAGCTTTAGTTGAGCTTTCATTTTCGTTGTTTGAGCCTCCCAAATGCCTAAAAATGGTTGAAGAAAAGGGGGGGGGGATGTGAAAGAAGATAGAGAATTTATAGTAACTTTTTCTTTATGCAATCGAGATCAATCGATAAAGTTTAGTTTAAGATTCATTGAGCTTTTACTGCTATTGTTCGAGTTGACAAGACTTTATATTCCTATGCTCCTTTTCTACAGGGAGGTAATCGTTTTTATTGGTTCGAATGCTAAGAAACTTGAATTGCGGTATTTAATTGAAAGACCAGCAGCCATCAGTCAGGGAACCCAAAATTGATTAATATTGATTGATATTATTTTGATTGCAAAGCATAGTATTCACGCGTTTCGATAGTAGGCCCTTTTTTTTCTTTACGACGATACGTTTTTCTTATAATTAAGTTTTTGTAATCTAACAGCGGTATCGTAACAACTAAACTTGTCCCGTTCTCATTAGTTTCTTCGTCAGAACTTTCTGAAATATCACTTGAACTAACGCTTTCATTAGATTCACTGCAATTAAACAATTTATTTTTTAAAATTTGTTTTGCATTCTATCGTAAATAAAACATGTTTCATGTTAAAATTCATTCAATTGAATGAAAAAGAAAACAAATTATAGAAAACAACATAATACAAAAAAAATTGGAATATTTAAAAGCAGAGGGGCAAACTTCACGGACATCTATATAATTCGCTTAATTTGATTTTTAGAGAAAATTATCAGTTGCGACAAAGATTTTCATTAATATGACAATTTTCTGTAGAACTGAAATGAATTTATCCGTCTTCAGTTAAAGTTCTACATATTTTCCAGTTGTAATTTTCAAATCAGCCCCCCCCCCCTAGTTGTCACAAACCGTTCATATTGTTGAAAAATCAATAGAATTTCTTTGAAAGAGAGCAAAAAACACGTTTAAAAAAGTACGAAACGATAAACGTTACGATAGAACCTTTTTAACTGTTTTTCTCAATTGCCACGGTATTTCATTAAGTATGTTACAATTTTAATAGCGATACCAACAATAATTATGTATAGCTGTAAATACATGCACAGGGTGTATCAGAAAATGCTCAGAGTCAAAGATACATGTCACTAACCCCCCCAAGTGAATTTTTTATTAAAATTGGTGTCAAACGTTTGAGCTTCCTTATAGAGCTTCAATGAGCTTTCGTTCCCGTTGTTTGAATTTCAACGGTCGCGGAGTTATTTGCGAAATCTTTGGGAGAGGAAAGCTGTAGACATGTTTTTCTATTTTTGGTACTTTTCAACATTTTTCAGAAATTTTGGTGTCAATCTATAGAGCTTCGTTTGAACTTCAACGAGCTTCTATATTCATCATTATAATGTAATTTTTTTCAAAGTTATTGGTGTTTTAAATTTTATGTACCTCCAAGCAAGTTGCGCGAGAAAATTTTAAATTTTAATTTGGTAAACAACTTTTCATTTGGATTTGATTTTATTTTGATTTAAAATTAAATATTTATTTGAAGTAATGAACAATAAATTACCATCAATTTTGGGTCCCCTGACTGATGGCTGCTGGTCTTTCAATTAAATACCGCAATTCAAGTTTCTTAGCATTCGAACCAATAAAAACGATTACCTCCCTGTAGAAAAGGAGCATAGGAATATAAAGTCTTGTCAACTCGAACAATAGCAGTAAAAGCTCAATGAATCTTAAACAAAACTTTATCGATTCATCTCGATTGCATAAAGAAAAAGTTACTATAAATTCTCTATCCTCTTTCACATCCCCCCCCCTTTTCTTCAACCATTTTTAGGCATTTGGGAGGCTCAAACGACGAAAATGAAAGCTCAACTAAAGCTCAAACGTTTAACACCAATTAAAATAAAAAATTCGATTGGGGGGGGGGCAGCAACATGTAAGTCAGAGTCAAATTTAAAATTTAGCCCCACCAAAGATTTATCTTTTATCGCGAAACCGTTATTGTTCCAAATTCGCGAATGCTGTCCAAAATGAGTCCATAATTAGTCCATAATTATGGTATAATTAATTTTTTAAAAATGTAATTTTTTCGAGGTGGGGGTGCTAGCTTGACGTCTACTCAGCACCCCCACCAAAGATTTATCTTTTATTGCCAAACCGTTGTAGTCCAAAATTCGCGAATGCTGTCCAAAATTAGTCCATAATTAGTCCATAATTATAGTATAAATATTTCTAATTTTTGAGAAGGTGGGGGTGCTAGTTTGACGTGGGTTTTTTGGAGAAAAGTTACAATTTTTGAGCTAAGTAATTATATTTGGTTGTTGTATTATCAATTTTTTTTGAAAAGTGTGTTAGTTTTCATCCAAGTTTATTTGGGATTCGTTCGAAGGATTAATTCGTCCAGTAAATTGCAGAGCTTGAATTTTAACTAACAAACCCTCACACAATATCTAGAGGTATGTTTGATAATTTTAATTCCGCCTGTAGCTCGGTCATGGTGGTGACTATACTATAGTCGGGAGCAGAGCCCCAACTTCTGCTAATGCCATCAATTTGGCTTCTTGGGCCACTATTAGATCGACAAGGTGCGAGCCCACTGCTCTCACTTCGATCGGAGTTTTGTTGTTTTTAATTAAGAATTTCCGCCAATCCTCAATAACCTAACCTAACCTAACTTTTTTGTGTGTGTGCGGTGGAGGAGGGGAAAATACTTTATGTACTTACCCTGATTTGCAATTCAGGAATATTTCCCTGAAGCCAAATGCTCGGTAAAATGTGACTTATTAAACCAATTTTCGATACGGCATCTGTTACTTCACAAGCCTTCACCGCACTGAGGAGATAACGATTGAGCAAAGCGTGAATTGCTAGATCCTTCAAAGTTTTGTCGTTTAAAATCCCTTGCCAGCTGGCAATATCACGAAGCAATTTTAAACCGCTTGCAAATTGACGTTGAAAAAAGGATGATTTACTCTCGGTTATAGGAATAAACACGTCGTTTTCGAGTTCGCTTTTCAATTTATGCAAGACTGCATTAAATAAAACCAGTGGCGATTTACTAGCCGGGCCCAAAGTCGGAAATCGTCTTATGTAGCGACTTAAAATCCCTAATAGGTGTAAAGTTTGCGAGCTGGATAAAGGATTCCAACATAGATCTACTAATTTTTCCAATTTTGGAATCACTAGTGTTTGGGCCAAATCTCACTTCAAAAAATATAGTGAGAATAAAAAAGTGGACTGTATATTAGGTTTATGATTGCGTAATAGATGTTAAGAATAATAGTGACTTACCAGAGAATTCTTCTTGCTTCTCCTCTCTCTTCGAATGGGAAATAACATATAAGGTGAAAGGAAAGGATAACAATAGGATGATCACCGATAAGCACTATTATAATGTAGCGAAATGTTCCTTGATTAATCAGCTGGTCAAGGTTGGTTGTTGGTCACAAAACACTTGAAAACAAGGTGGAACTCGCTTTTGCGACAGTTCTTAGGCTTCTATACATCTACTTTTTCGGTAGGTTAAATTATTTGGGCTTTATTTTATTCCAATTTTTAATGCCTTAATCTTTTAATTAGGTAGATTTTTTTACTATATAAGGAAAACGCTAACATTTTAATATTTTTTTTTTATTTCGACCTTTATAGGTAAATATTTGCAATTTACAAACCACAAATAAAACACAATTCATAATGAAATATTAAAATACCCGAAACACGTACCGAATACCGTATTAGAAACACGTAAAATACCTACTCTAAAAATACAAAATAAGAATATCGGATTAAAAAATATATATGTAAATAATCTGAATAATTAATACCAATCTAAAAATATTCTATATTGTAGTGCGACTAATTTGCCTTTTCTAAATGAAAAGGTGAAATCACAGCTACTGGGTAGCTGCGGGAGCGGGGTCAGGGGTTGGACTAACTTGTCGATGTTTTGTACACACACTCCTCGGACTGTTTTAAATTGCTCGGGCGCCAGTTCGATTACGTCGAACACGTTTAACAAAAAAAAAGGAAGCGGGTGGAAATTAAATTAGTATAATCTTAAATAAAATAAATAACAACAATTCTGGTTTAAATAACAAAATAAAGATTTATTATAAAATAATGAAAATGTATTTACAAAAACTAAATTAATTAATAAAATCCCTGCCACAAACTATAAGATAGTACGACACTGGTATTATATTTACAAAACAAGTTTTGACAGCTATAGTGAATTTTCCAAGGGGGTAATCACTTAAAATTTTGCGTTCCACAGACTTCATGAAGTTAAAAAATTTCACAAGACTTCATGAAGATTTCATAAGACTTCATGAGATTTTAGAGACTTCATAAAATTTTATAGACTTCATGAGATTTCATAAAGATTGCACAAGACTTCAGAGATTTCATAAAGATTTCGCGAGACTTCACAAAGATTGCATGAGTTTTCACGAGACTTCATCGATACTTGGCGGGACTTCACAAGATTTCATAGACTTCATGAAATTTTATAGACTTCATGAGATTGCATAAAGATTGCACAAGACTTCATAAGATTTCATAAATATTGCACAAGATTGCAGACTTCATAAAATTTGCTAAAGATTTCATGAGATTTCGCAAGACTTCAGTAGATTTTACAAGGAGTCATGAGATTTCATAAAGATTCCATAATACCGTAGACTTCTTACTGTCTGACTCTTACTTTGTTTTCGCTGCGTATTAAGAAATTATAGACGTTTGTTGAAGTTTCAATTACATATTGTGTACAATGACGGTCGGCACCTATCCGAGATCAATTATTCGATGGTGTGCGAGCACTTTTGAATGTACGAGTACATATAAATTATGTATACATTTCTTATTTGTTATTTTTGCTTTTAGATATTCTTGTGTATTTTTGTTTGATCTAAATATTTTATTGAAGCCATGTTGTCAATTATTTGTTTTAAAATTATATGACGGTATTAACGATTATTTAAATTTTTGTATAAATCTGAAATTAATTACTTAGGTCAATGTTTCCCAAATAGTGGTCCGCGGCATGTTTCATTTTGACGATCCGCAAACCCACGACATAAGAAAAAAACAAATAGGTGCATAGGCAAAAATACGTTAACAATCAAGTTTTTCTGAAGTTTTAAGAATTAATTTGTATTTTATTTAAGTCTTATTAATTATTAATTACAATAATTACATATTTAAGAAACACCATAGTTACTTTATTTTTTTTGTAACGAAAACAAAATTTCCGGATGTTTCCTTGATACTGTTGTCTAATTTTGGGGGTTGGCAATTTCGGGACATTTGGGAAACACCGACTTAGGTACTTAAAATGTACTCGGTTCTTGATGTTTATTTAAAAATTAGCACAGTTTACTAAAGCATATTATGGCACTGCTGATGTATCAGTTTCAGTAGAGCGTGTCAGAATTACAACAAAACTGTGCAGGATTGCGTAAACACTAAAAACAATCTTTTTTTTTATTTTTTATGCAATCTTGTACTTTTGAAATTAATTTTCGAATTACGACGGAATGCTATGATATTCTCATCGAAAACTTATTCTATGCATTTAACCAGTGGCGGATTTACCAGCAGGCTGAGTAGGGTGGAGGCTATAGCGGCACATTTCAGAGACGGCAAATTTAGGGCAAAATTTTTTGAAGTTATACTTTTAATGCCGCAGTATCTAATCAATATCTATCAATATCTAATCTTGTCGTAGTAAACAATGTATAAAGAAAAACAAAATTTCGCATACTTGACCCTTTCTTTAATTGTACGGTGTTGCGGTTTTAAAACGCAAACACCAATATCAAATATCACACACTAATATCAAACATTCGTTTGATATTACAATTAGAATGCCACATGACGCCCGCCACGTTATAAGATTTCGTCTCTTCATAAGACTGCAAAGATTTCATAGAGACTGCAAAAGATTTCATCAAACCTGCAAAGATTTCATCAAGATTGCAAAGATTTCATAAAGACTGCAAAGATTTCATAAAGACCGCAAAGATTTCATAAAGACTGCAAAGATTTCATCAAGACTGCAAAGATTTCATCAGGACTGCAAAGATTTCATCAAGACTGCAAAGATTTCATAAAAACTGCAAAGATTTCATAAAGACTGCAAAGATTTCATCAAGACTGCAAAGATTTCATAAAGACTGCAAAGATTTCACAAAGATTGTACAAGACTTCATAAAGATTGCACAAGATTTCATGAGACTTCATGAGATTTCAAAGACTTCACAAGACTGCACAAAACTTCATAAGACTTCATGAAACTTCATGAGACTTCATTACGACTTATTGTCCCCGTTCCACAGACTTCATTAAGTGATTACCCCCTTGGAATTTTCATAGGTGGTTATGTGCGTGGTTGAATCTACCAAGAACTACTACTTTAAATGTAAAAAAACTTAAATGAACTACCGGTTACAACGAGTGTGTAACGACCTTAATCAATAGGTAAGTGAATTGACGTCTTATAAGGTTTTATCTAAACGCTACTTATTACCTACATGTACTACTGGTTATTTCAAGTCTACTATTAATACTATTACAGGAGCTGGATTATAAGTATCTAAATTTGAAATGTCGAGTACTACTGGTTTGGTTATTTGGAATCTAACATAAATTACTACCCTCCAATCTGACCGTCGTTGCTACTGGAAAAGCAAATAATGACTACTTAGATGGTTTTTCGCCGGTGTAAATATTTGGAACAACAGGTAAGATGATAGGAAGTTTTTATGGGATAAATCTTGTCTCGCTAGGCTATAAACAAGATCTTTCAGGCTGGAAGATGAAGTCGTCACGCTATGCAGCAACGGCTCCCGGAAAACAGGCAAAATGGAAACGATCGCTAGGCAGACACGTTTCCGAAGTATTGAATGCAATACTCTTTGAAATGATCGCTAAGCAGACCTATCTCGGAAGTATCGACAGAACAATACCTGCTTTGGAAAGGAAAATTTATACCAAACCAAACTATTTGATGAAATTTTGACCGAGTAGTTTCTATGCTAAAATCCTCTGTCGATTTTACCAGCAGTTAATAAATAACATTTTTTTACAGGTAATTGCAAAAGTTCAACAGGTATCTTTTCCCAAATACAAACGAACGCAGATTAGATACCTGTAATCATTTTAACTTTATAGTTTTCAAAAGTAAATTTTAAATTTTTGAAATAAAGATTACCAAAAAAAATGATCATTTCGTTACAATATGAAGTAAAATTGTTTTAAGAACGTGCGTTCTGATTGGTTTTGAATTATGCGGACTGACGGACACGGAGCTAGATCATAAGGCTTCTTCCTATACGTTGTATAGAAGCCTAAAACCGGGAAAATACCACAAAACTGATATTAGAACAAATTTGTTGGTTCTTCCAATATGGCGCGTATCTCGACTCTTGGCGCATACTCAGATTGCCTCGACGGGAAGAATTTGAAAAGTGGCGTAAACAACTAGCGTACCTAGGGGGGGGGACCGCCCCGGGCGGCACATATTTAGGGGGGCCGCAGATTTGAGCTATGTAAAAATTTTGGGTTTGAAAAACGCTAGAGCATGTTAAATGTTTGATTACGAATACCTCGAAGACCTTTCTTTTTTTTTGATAAAAACAATTTTGGGTTTGAAAAAAGCTAGAGCATGTTAAATGTTTAATCACGAATACATCGATGACCTTTTTTTTGCTCTAAATTTAAGAAAAAATTTTTTGGTAGGGGGCGGCAAAATATTTAAGACCGCCCCGGGCGGCGAAAGCTCTAGGTACGCCAGTGTTTGGAATTATAATTTTTTCAACAATCGCAGGATTGGACATGGATTTTCTTAGATCGGCTTCCCAGCTAGCTCTTGCTTTCCTTTGCAATCCAGTAATGAGGTTCAAGGCTTTGGTACATACCGTATTGATGTGTGTTTGAAAACTCAGTTTTTCGTCTAGGATTATTCCTAGGTATTTTTATTGCTTGACAATTTTTATTTTCGTTCCATCCAACATGATTTTTAGGTCAGTATTGCTCATTCTGACTGGTCGAAAGCACGGAAGCACATGATTCTGGCCTTCGTTGCCGAGAGACTGAGCTTCGTGCGCCTACACCATTTGTCTAATCTGTCAACTGCGTTTTGTAATTTCTTCGAGAGTTCCTTTCGGGATATGGCCTTTATTACTTTTCCAATATCGTCCGTATATGCTTGAGTGAGTTCGTCATCTGATTGGTGTTTCTCTTTTTCTTCGAGATAATCGTCCAATAGGATGTTCCATAGGATCGGTCCAAGAACCAATTCCTGGGGGCATCCCTTAGAGCAGATTTTTTCTACACTTGTGATTCCTGAGAAAAGGATGACATGCCTCCTTGCTAGATAACATCTCAGTATCCCTCTTACATAGTTTTCCTCTTACACAGAACTTGGAAGAGTGCCGGTCACCATAGGTCGTCGAAGGCTCCCGAGATGTCAAAAAACAAGGCCGCAGTGTACCCCTTCTCGTTTTCTTGCTTTTTTGATTTTTTTGGCCATTTCTTCCACCGCGTAGATCGTGGATTTTCCATTAACGGAGACATACTGATGTGGTGAGTGGAAAGGTTTCCTGTGTTGACAATGTTCAAGGGTCTTTTCTTAAAAAAGGGTACATAGCCGTCAAGGGGGTGTTACGGAACATTTATAATGCATGTCTCAAGACAGCCTATTTCCCCAAATTGTGGCAAAAAGAAGTACTGATAGTGCTCCTTAAAAACCCAAACGGGGAAACAGGCTGTCCGAAAAATTACAGACCAGTCACTCTACTCAGTGTTTTTGGAAAAACCTTAAAAAAATTATCAAAATTAGAATCCTTGAATCAAAAATTCCGTACCACTCCCCTCGGCAATCGGTTTTGTCGAGGGAAAATCGACCATCACGTCACTCCAGCACTTCATGACCCAACTGAACCTACCAGAATTAAGGAAAAATAAGCCCAGGGCCTATAGTAGGAAGCAACTACAGGAGCGGCTTCAGAAAAATGTCACGAATCTCAACAATTGGTGCACTAAAATGAAGCTGACTCTGTCAGAAGCTAAGACGAAAATTATGTGTATCTACCCAGATAGGGTGCACAATAACGACTTGAGAATAATACTCAATGGCAAAAAGGTACAAGTAGTAGTTAAAGAGATAAAATATTTAGGTGTGTGGGTCGATCGGTGGCTGACCCTGCAAAAACACATTAAATACGTGTGCGATAAAGCAACGACCTTAGTAAGGTCTCTTCAACGAAAGGCCAAGCCAGTTGGGATATCCCGCACTACGACTCTGTAAGAAGGATCAACCAGGGGGCGGTAGTCCCCATCGTGGCTTACGGAAGCGAGATCTGGATTCACGGAGTCAATGAGCGGCATACCAAAGCTAAGCTCTTGTCAACTTAGGGAACGTACCCATACTACGTGACCCACTTTTTAGCAATTTTTACCCCCCTCCCCCCCCTAGGTGACCACCTGTAGTATATTCCAAGACCCCCCCCTCCCCCCCATACTTTTCACGTAGTAATTCAGAAATAAGATTTTAAATCATTTTTTGCTAACAGAAAGTTAAAAAAAAATTTGGATCATAATGCCGGATAAAACTGCCGATAATGCTAAATTTTCATTTTACAGGATAAATAATCTCATGTGTATGGGAATCGCATGGCAATCAAAAACCTCATCAATGTTATTAGTTTATTACCAAGAATGAAATTGATATCATTTTACACTTGTTTAAAATATACAGGATAAATAATATGTGTGTGAGAATCGCACTTCGCATGGCAATCAAATTCTTATGCGTTGTCGACGTCATTACCAAGAAACTTTTATAATTTCATACACTGTTTAAACAAAAAGTTGCTAATTTGAATTTTTTAAAAATAGTAATAGATTTAGGGTAACAGTATTTAATTAAAAGTAATATATTATGTATTTGCATTACGCTGTAGAGAAATTAACGTAGAATAAAATTGCAGAGATAACGCAATTTGTCAAAAAATATTGACTACGTGACGAAAACCTAACTCCCCCCCCCCGCCCCTGTGACCAAGCGTAGTCTTTTGAAGACCCCCCTCCCCCCCCTAAACGGGTCACGTAGTATGGGTACGTTCCCTTATGGCCTCTGCGGTCGCCTGATTAGCATTTGCTAATCACAGGGGGTCGGTCCTCCTTAATAAGTTCATCGAATTCATCACTTGTAACTTCTGCAAGGTTTGTGGGATAATCCGTTTTGCTGATGTTTTGGTAGTCTGCCCTCATTATGGTATGTTCAAGTGTCGTGTCGGTATTCGGGTTGTCATCAGGTAATAGTTTGTTCATAAGATTTAATGTTACATCCGGGTATAGGGTTTCTGCTTCTGTTTCGGGTATAGGTAGAATCGGGTGATTCTGCGACTTATTTTAAGAAAAAAAGTTCCTATTAACATGGGTCCGCAAACGCACCGTTTTTGAGATACAGGGTGTTCAAAGAAATTGTTTACTCTTACATTTTTGCGATATCTCAAGAACCGTTAAGGCTGCAGGCACCAGATTTTGTACAAATTTTTAAATCAATAATAGCTACTTTGAAGGCTCTAAAGCAATGTTCTCAGATATGCCAGTAGTGGAGATTGTAGGGTTGCGTAAGGGTTTCACCCCTCGAAAACGGTGCGCTTTCGGTCTCATTTTAATATGAACTTTTTTTCTTAAAATAAGTCGTAGAATCATGTCCTTCGTTTTGTACTATTTAGTAGTTAAAACCCTGCATAATCAGAGGTGGTTATATTTTGAATTTATTAGGGGGGGGGGGGCGTTACTGAAAAATAACCAACCTATAATACCTATAATATAATACGCTGGTTTAAAGGAGCCCCCCCCTCCCATTACATATAATATGAAAAATTTATATATGAATACTCAGAAGTTAAAAATTATTGCAAAAAACAATAATGGAAGAATTTTACGTAAGGACTCATTCTCAGATTTTCATATAAGATCAAACGGATGTGTAGATATCAGACCCGATGTTCTACAGATTCCAAAGACTACATTTTAGTTGAAGTGACTTCCGATGTAGCTTAAGCAAGCCAGTCACGGGATTCTGTGTGTTTCGGTAATTTACCGAACCCGATTTTGAAATTCAAGGAAAAAATAGGATGTCACTTTTATTGCCTAGGTCATTTTAATGTTGTAATACGCCTCAAAATAATAATAAATGGCTATTTTCTATTATAACTCAAGTTTTCCAAAAGTATCTCGCCTCCCCCCTCTAACACCAAGCTATGATATTGTTAATTAATATCTTAATACATAAAATCCCAGTACTCTGCGGCTCCTGCTCCAGCGTGTCATTTTTTGGTGAAAAAAGAAACAATCAGATTGGTCGGTTTTTTACCAACCGAAAAATATATTAAACCACCGCCAGTACTCCCCCTGGGACAAGTTGCACATCAATCGAGTTTCCAGCCAATCGGGTCTATATGCCCGTCCGTGGGCGGGCTTTCTGCTAGTAATAATAATAATAGATAATAATCTTTATTAACGGAATAGCTCTTTTAAACAATGGGCAAAAAAAAATAAAATAAAACACAAAATATAAACAAAAACACAAGTTACATATTTAAAGCAAGCCTAATTGACAATTTAAAACTAGTCGAAGAACTTGCGCATAAATCAACTCCAACCTTATTTGCAAGGTTTTGCAACCTTGTAACTGGGGAATGCATCCCATAGTTGGTCCTATGAAAATCGACCAAGAAAAGATCTGGCTTTCGAATTGAGCACGGGTGAGCCAAAAAATTGATCTTTTGAAGCAACGATGGACAATCGATATTATTGTTCAAGAGTTTGAACATAAACATCAGGTCCAGGTAATCTCTTCTAGCATCCAATCTTGATAAACCTAGGTATCCTAGCAGCTAATCGTAATTGGTGTCGAAACAAATGCGGCACTTGAAACAAATAAATTTGGCATATCTTCTTTGAGGTTTTTCTAATCGGAAGATTAGGGAGTCAAATGTTGCAGATTCCAAACCACAGAACAATATTCTAAATGCGATCTCATGTAAGCAGCATGCAACAAGTTGACTCTCAAGCTGTTAAATTCTTGAGTATGTCTTTCGATGAATCCCAACATTTTCTTACACTTATTAACAATTTCGTTCAAATGCGACGTAAGACCAAATTTAGAATCCATCGTTACGCCTAAATCTTTAAAATTGGAAACAATTTCGATGTTACTTCCTAACAAGATATAAGTGTGATCAAAGTAATTCCTCTTCCGAGAAATGCTGAGAAATTTGCATTTAGAGACATTTAACTCGATAAAGTTAGCACTACACCATGATTCGAAAGAACGAAGATCCTTAGAAATTAGATTGTAATCATGCACCGAGTTCGCAATTTTAAATATCTTGAGATCATCTGCATACAATAAAAATTCACAATACTCGAAAACCGATATAATATCGTTAATATACAGTATGCACAATATCGGACCAAGATGGGAGCCTTGCGGAATTCCTGACTTTACCAGAATATTACGAGAATAAGAGTTGGCAATCTTGACTTTTTGACGCCGCACACTGGTAGAAATGCACAATCTAGCTGTGCAAAAGTCAAAATATAAGTTTTGATAAATTTTACAATTTTCAACTATTTCCTCTAAAACATGAATCAATGGTATCTAAAACAATAATATAAAAAGTCTAGACTCTCTGGTTGAGGTGTAATATGATACAAAAAGCCGGCGATGACAACGATAACATTTTTATTAATATAGTAGTCTGATTTTCTGCATGATATAAACTCATTGTTGTTCAAGTTAAATAGTTAATTTTGTGTTTTAAAACAATGAATACTTTTCCTACAGGTATATACTTATTTTTGATAATTTTGGTTAAATAATACTATCAGTCTAATAAAGGTATTATTGATATAAAGTTAGAGTATATTATTATATAAAATTTTAAACGATTTGAGTTTTTAATTTAATAAAAACTATATTTATCCACGTATATCCAGGTTGAATCATTTACTGATAAGATTATTACACTTTTAGTATTCGAGTAAATCAAAAATTAACAGCAAAAATCTGCAAGTAAATAAAATATTTAATAATTTCAGACACTGTGTCAATATCTCGAATTCATACATATTCATACATATATTTAAGTTTTTAAAATTATAAATTCCCATATATCTTCATAATTTAATTTATTTATTATTATATTAATAAATAATTAAATTATTAGCTATTGAAATTATATATAATTAAAATTATCTAGTAATATAAGCTAAGGTAACATAAGGTAATATATGGTAAGGTACAGCTCATATTTGATCATTTTAATTATATATTATATTAATAATTATATTATTTAGATATTAAGTAAATATAAGTAAAATTATTAGTAATTACCATATGCAATTATTAATTATTTACCAGCAATGTAATTTGGAAGTATTAAATTTAATAATTTGCTTTAAAAGTAAACTTATTGTTCAGATAGACTTTTGCACAGCTAGATTATGCATTTCTACCAGTGTGCGCCGGCTTGATGATGACAACCAATTAAGTAAGTTAACACCAATCCCTAACTTATCCAACTTGTAAATCAACCGTTCAATGTGAATACAATCAAGTGCCTTGGGAAAATCTGTAAATATGCAGTCAACACTAGAGCCAGATTCGAGGTTGTTGTATCTTTTTTTTTCCTTCCGATACGATCGCGGTGTCATCCGCAAAGAGTTTTTTGGGTGTTGTAGTGCTTTTGGATGTCGTTTACATAGTAGGAAAGGAGCCTGGGAGCAAGGACGGATCCTTGCGGAACCCCGGCGAGAATTGGGTAGGGATCTGATAAGGAATGGCTAACGAGTACTTGGTATAAGCGATTGTAGAGGAAACTTTGTATGATTTTGATTAGATGGAGAGGGAGTTTTTGCACAATGAGTTTATGGATTAGACCGTGGTGCCATATTGTATTGGACGCTTATTTAGCGTTCTTTGCTTTCGAAACGTAACAGTAATATTTGGAGATGTGCACAACAATAGAACGACCTCTGTCAGAAAGCATTTTACTAAGAAATCAGCGTGCAGTATGCAGCATGCAGGGGACGTTATAATTTGTTTTTTTGTAATTTTACTATTGTCACGCCACCTGTCGACGACACAATTTTTGTTAAAACTAGTTCCAATTTATAAGCTACTTATAATTTATAACTTATAAGTACCTACTATATTAAAATAAAATATTTATAAAAAAGCAAAAATGATGGTAAAGTCGTTTCTACGGTAGCTTTGAGCCATGATGCTCTTTATTCCCGTATGAATATACACTACGGTTATCTATTGTTTTCCAATTAAGGATGTCTGAAATGAAAGCGAGTAAAGTTCTGCCACACTTTTTCCGAGAAACATCGAACCACCACATGTATTATAAGCTTTCACTTTGTATATATCCTTAGTGTTTAGAACCGACGTTAGCAGTAGGTACAGCTTTAAACAATTTTATCTCGGATTACGTGACTTTCTTAATAGTTTTGTAGATAATGCGAGGCAAATATTCAACTTTCGATTTATATGGTAGAAGGATTTAATAAAAAAAAAGTTAATGAATTTTTATGAATACAATAAAATTATTATATTATATTATTATGTCAAGCCGCAACCCGTCCGCCATAGACGTTCGGTTAATTACCTAGCCTATTCGAGTTCTTCTCTGTTCAAATTGTGATTTTGGTATGCAGTTCTGATAGTTTTGGTTTTTTGTTTTATTATGCAGTTCAATATTAATATTATACGTTCCTTAAAACAGCAAATTTCGTTGCTTGTTAATCAATTGTCTTGTGTTAGGGGCTGTTACAAATTGATATTAAAAATAGCACATTTTTAATGGATGGATCATAACTTTCTAAAGCGGGGGTTGATATGAAAATCAAATTATACTTTTATTGGTTTCTATAAATACTTGTTAATTTGGTTAATTATATTTTGTATGCAAATAAAATACTAATAATTAAAATTAAAAATAAGTCGCAGAACCAAGCTTCGAGCCGCAATACCGTGATAAACAATTTAGTCAATAAATTTAATTAATTTTCGCCATTATTTATTTCTCTACAGCGAATTATCAGGGACGTGCTCATGGGGAATGGGAGGAAAGCTCCCCCAAAATTGTTAGAAATCAATAGCGTTCCTACAAAAGAAGCGAAAAAGGTAAAAAAAGGGGTATTTACACGACGCGAATTCAGGACTATTCCCACTCAAATGTGGGTTGTGGTTCAAAATGTGGTTCGTCTCTGTGAATTGTTAAGGGCTCCCTGTTTACGCACATCTCTCTTGACCGAAAATTTAATGGCAAACAAACTAAATATTTGTAATTTTCAGTTCCCAAATAAAATATACTTTCGACTTCTAATTTGACCAGCAATCAACGGTCAACCGTCGAAGCATAAAAGACAGTCTGTAAAACACGGATTTTCAAGCTTTTTGTGATCAAGGGCCACTTTCAAAGTTTCAAAAGTATCATGAACCTAGGAACCGTATTAAAGATCTGTCAACTCTAGACTGAATTTGTGGTGCGGGCCCTATCTTTTGTTTTTCAGAATTAATTGATATTTTAAGTAAACATCTTTAGCAAATAGTCCGGTCAAATTAGACATCCAAGGTTACAAAAATTCACACTTGGCTGAAAATTGGTAGGATTGTTCAAAACACAGTTCAATAAATGAAATGAGAAAAGTCCTCATCGATCCGGCAACTGGAAAAAATATTTACTCTGGTCACAAAACGGGTTTTACGCGATTTTCAGCAAAACGGTAAGTTTTATCATATAATTGGTTCAGACAAAAATTGTAGATCAGATAAAAAAAAAATTGTAGATCTATAAAAAATGTTTAAATACTTTTTTTCCTAAGAGCCACCGTTTTTGAGATATAACGATTCAAAAAGTTGAAAGAGTTGTAATCGTCATAATATGCACACGTTTCCACGCCACCTTTGAGGTAGTGTACTTAGAGAGTTTTTTTTTATGTTTTTTTTTTAATGTATTTCTTGCAAATACTCTCAACAAATCTCGGTTCATTTCAATGTTGAAATAAAAGTTTACTGCTGAAAATATATTGGTAAAACAAGCTAATAACAATGCTGATGTAATGATAATTGAAACAGCAATAGAGCAATTCAATTTAACAAATTAATACAACTATTATTAGTTAGTTACAAGTGAAGCTAATAAAAGCGTATAACTAACTATGTGAGAAAATCTTGAAAGTTAAATTTGACCCACTTCTTTATTCCAAAACTTTATTCTGTTATTTTGATTTGCACCCCCAGAAAACTACCCTATTTATCAATATAATTTTTTTCATTATTTTTTCTGAAATGTAGAGCATATTTTGAATTCATTTGGTGTGTTTCAGAATTTTGGTCAGTTTTTAGTGTCAAATACCCCACTGTGCGTCGACTCTCGCAATAAGCTTTCCATATCTTTCCGTACAACCAGCAGGGGCAGCTCTAGCCTTTACGCCGCCCCGGACAGAATAGCAAATTGCCGCGACACTATGGGGTTAATAAGCTTTTTTGATAACTTTCTCAGTATTTTCGTGGCGTCTCGGGGAATTTCTTAAGTATTTCAATTTTTGTCAATTTGTCACGTCGACAGCCAAAATGCCGCCCCGGATTAAAATCCGGGTTGTCCGCCCCCTAGAGCGGACCCCCTTGGTACAACTAATAGCGCAGTTTCAAAATTGATTTTAAGCCTTTTAGATTTATTTTTTCAATATTTTGAAACGACAAACCGGAAGTGTGGGATCGGTCGTGAGACATTGCTTCGCCACTCCCGGAGATTCATCACATTGAGTTGGTTGTATCTCCTATTCCGCCCTTTCGAGTCTTTGTTCTTCCTTTTTTAGTTTTCTTGTTCTCGCTCACCCAGTTCACTAATGGGAGGTCTTTCTACTTGTTGTTATGGCTCTTGCCAGTTATTTTCGGATTCATATTGCTTCTTCCTCTTCAACCTTTGCTTCTCGTAGCCCTTCTTTGACATCTTTCGCTGGAATCTTCTGCGAGCTTTCTCAAGATTTCTCTATCAAGATTTCTTGAGTTAGGCGACCTCTGTGTTCCACCAGTACGCCACTCTGCCTCTCCCATATTTCCGCTTTCGTGGCATGCATTCATCGCATATTCGAGTTACCGTCTCCTGTAGCTTCTCCGCGATGTCTATCTCTCGATTTTTCAGATATATTCGGATAGAGGTGTTTAGTTTGTTATTCTCTTGGGTGTAATTGAGTTGGGGACTCGAGCTCGAAAAGACGGAAGTGAATGTGTTTCTTGGTTCAAGAAAAGTTTTGGGTAAGTGTTGGTCCAGTGAACTGAGTTTTAGGAGACATCTTGTTTTTTTAACACCTTATTTATATTTTCGCTTTCGTTCCTCGAGGCAGTTAAAAAGAATTATTTGCAATAATTCAATTTACATTGATTTTATTTTCCATCGACTGACCGCATTATCAAGCGCTTCAACGACAGCATTTTACGTATCTTGCTTACACATTTCAAACGTGGTCTTTTAAATTGATTTAATAAAGTAAATTATTTTCAGTTTTTATTTTTATTTTTACTGTGGGCGTAGACTACTACTTGTTCTCTGTATGTTTCTCCATTACGGATAATATAGAGACAAGTATCTACAATTTCTCCTTTCCCATCTCAGTGTTGTCCTTCCTTTGTTGGTGAATTTTTTTCTGCAGTGGTAGTTTATACCTTTGAAAGCACACCGTCGCCACCGGCAAAAATCAGCTAGTCGTAACATCTTGGACGTCAACACTAAATTAAAAGCTGGTTTTTCTGCCAGCGTGTAGAGAAAAAATCCGTTTGCCCGTAAGGGTAAATAGCAATTTTTTATTACAACTCCCCTATCAACTACAATTTTTTAAAGTCACACATGTGTTGAGGTTTCAATTGCTAAACTTCAACTTTATTTGTCTTTAACTTAATATTTAGGGTAAAATGTCACTCGAAATGCTTTCTCAACAGCTCCATTTTAAAACTTAAAACTAATATTCTTTAAAATTAACTGTAAAACGAATTCCGTAAACAATTTTAAATCAAAATTTGAGAATTCCATTACAGTATTGAATTATTACAAATAATTCTTATTAACTGCCGCGAATAACGAAAGCGAAAATAAAAAAATAAGGTGTCCAAAAAAAAAGATAAGATGTCTCCTAAAAATCAGTCCACTGGACCAACACTTACCCAAAATTTCGCTTGAACACAGAAACACAATCACTTCCGCCTTTTCGAGCTCGAGTCCTTAACTCGACTGACCATTCCACCACACCGCCGCGCGCCACCAGTTCCATCAGCCCAGATAACAGGAGCGCCTCGTTGTGAAATGCGAAAGGAATACATAGGCGTATCCTTAAAAACAAATTCAATAAAATTTGTTACAATATGCATTTTACTCCAGAACATTTCGAACAATTTTTAAAAATCAATTGTTTTAAAAATTAAATTAATCCTTTTATTAATAAAATTGGTGCTTGTTTTACTTGAATTAAGGTGCTAGATCAATAGGAATAGATCATGAAATCTAGCAGTTGTCACTAGTTGCTTTATGATATTTTATTTTATTCAAGATGCATACCTTTTAAACAGGTAACGTAGCCATTCAAATTTTGAAAAATATTTCAAATAAATTCAAAGATTATACAAATACAAAATTAGATAAAGCATTAGAACCCGCTAAAGGTTTATAAATTACGGTAGTTCTGAGCGGTAGCTTGTGACCACCTTATATTTTACCAACACAATAATAGGTGGGTTTGTATCTTCACTTCAAATTTGAAGTGTCGACATCTTTTTGAAAATTCTCGAACTGCACGTTTTCTCTGATTGGTTAATGACATGGCACCAATTTGAAATTTCGCCTAGATTTCTTGAATTCTAGTGTCAAACCAAGAAAGTTAATCTTACTTTTTTTTTTTTTGGTTGATTAGTAAGATGGATATTGCTTTACATCTCCTATTTTATATTTATAACTAAAGTGTATTTTATGGAAAACTCGGAAAAAATAATTTTTTTATTAATTTTTTTAAAATAAAAAATAGCAGGTATTATGTAAAACAATATTTTACGTACGTATGTACTGAAAATTTAAACTTTTTATGACTATTCGTTTTTGAATTGAACTTGACACCAGTTCAGCACCTATTGATCTAGCACTTTAATGTTTTTTTTTATTAAATTGATGCCTCTTTTGGTAATATTTGATGCATGTTTAAGCACTTTATTTAGAAATTTTTACGCTTTTTTATCCGGACTCCAGTTATTATAAACGTTATTAATTTTTTAATTATTAAATTTTACATACTGATCTTCAGCATTTTCAAAATTTAAGTGAAAATTAACACCAATTGATTGGTGATTTATATCACCAATATCGGATCGATTTGTATAAAAAATTTCATAACAATTGTAAAGTTAATAGTGAAATATATTTGTTTGTCGCTAAATTCTCTAAGCATTTACGAATTAAAAATAATTCAAATAGTCTTTCACAAACGTATAACAATGATCAACATGAGCCTAACAAGCACTGAAATGCAGTTGTTATCATAACCATGAATTATAACAATAATGGTTCACAAACCACACCTTCATGGTTATATCTGCACAATCAGAATAGCAAACCGGCTGAAATAACCATATTGTTACAAAATAACCAAATGGTTATGATAACAAGGTTGATATGTTAAATCAGAATTGCACCGATTATATGAAGCTAACCTTCATATAATGAAGTTAACCTTCTCTCCGTGTGGAGAGAGAAGATAATGCCAACAGAATGAAATATAGCGAAGATTATTCCAATACATAAAAAGGGAGACATGAGGGAGTGTAAAAACTACAGAGAAATATCGCTACTGAATAACTTCTGTAAGGCCTTATCGAAGATGATACACTCAAAATTGCAAAAATATGTAAACAAGGAGATAGGTGACTACCAACAAGATTTCGACCTGGTAGATCGACAATCGATGCAATATTCATAGTGAACCAGATAATGGAAAAGTTATTGTGTAAAAGTATACAACAAAAAAAGAAATAACCGAAGAATTCACCACAAACGCGGGAGTACGACAGGGTGACGGTCTGTCAGCAATATTAATCAATATCGTGCTGGAGGGCATTGCAAAAAAAATCGAGTGCAATGGAACGATTAATAATAAAGAGGTACAACTGGGAGCTTATGCTGATCACATTGTAATAATGGCAAGAACGCAAAATGATACAGTATAGATACGTCAAACGACATGGCGATATTCCGTCAGGAATGGAGTGCAGTAATGATGATGATGACTTTTTACCTTAGCTTAAATTCGATATTTCATTATTTTTATTTATTATTAATAGCTAATAATTTTAACTTTATTTTAATTTAAATTTTCTCTAGAAAGAAAAATTAGTTTGCTTCCGTTTGACGTTTGCCATAACCAGATTTAAAATTAGATTATTTTTGCATAAAATTTTTCTCAAAAAAGTCCGATCATTTTTAAAATTATCAACCTTTCCTAGCCCTCCCATTGCCTAATTCAAAAATTTTTGTTTACAAATCGCAAAAATTGTATTCTAAAATCTAGACATCTTACGCTGTTGCTAATTTGGAAAATGATTGGATTCATCTCTTCCTTTTAATTTATCTTTTTTTGAAAGATACGTAGATGACATTATAACAGCCATTCCTAAAGACAAAGAAGACTTCATCATCGAACATTTCAACGGGTTTCATCCTAGACTAGAGCTTACATTAGAGAAAGAAAAAAATAATAAAATACTCCTAACATTTTAAGATATTGAAGTTATAAAAGTGAATAACAATCTTAAATACAAATGGACCCAAAAAGTGACATGGTCAAGCAGATACCATAATTATAATTCCTACCACCACCCAAGTCAAAAAATTGGTACTGCTATTGGCTTGATAGATCGTTCAATCAAATTAACCCATGGAGACTTTAAGAAAGAAACACTTATGCCCGGTTTCACCAACCTTCGTCAAGGCATTTGATCAAAGTTAAAGCGTTTTCTTCTCGTTAACTCATAAAAATCTGATTACCCATGCAAAATATAGTTAACGTTGGTCAAAGTTTCGATCAAATTTGACAACTGAATATTCTTCCGTCAAATATTTAAATGGTTAGTTTAGATTTACTATTGACATTTGTGTTGCATTTTTGAAAAAGAAAAGCTTTACCTTATTTAACTTAAAACTTCTAACTTCTAACTTAAGTTAGAAATGGCTGAAAAATTTGACGATTGATTTTTGACGAAAGATCAATGTTGGTGAAACGACTTAACAAGGCGTCACAATTTGATCGGCGTTAAAATTTGATCAGCGTCAAAATTTAACGAACGTTGGTGAAACCGGGCATTAAAATTACAAAGGAAACTCTTATAGAAAACAATTATCCCAAAAACCTTATAAACAAAATTATAAAAGACCGATTTACAAACTGTATAAAGGAAAGACAACTATAAAAGAGCCGAACACAGGTTACGCTGTAATCCCATATGTTAATGAAAATGCTGCATTTTTTAGAGCATCAGAGATCAAAGGTGACCGTTACGACAAAATGTGACAATTCTGTAGGGACAACGTGTCTGTCGGGTCAGCTAGCTAGAGATGGTGTTTACCAAAGAGCATTGCAATAAATCGCACATCAATTAAATTGGAGTAATTGAAAAGTTTAATTACCAATCATTTTAACCCCTTTGTTGAAGATAAAATGGTTTAGGGAATCTATATTCCAAATATTGAAGGGATTAATCCTGACAGCTAATCTAAGTGGATAATTCGATTAAGTTGTGATAAATACTATCAAGAAAAAAGTGAACAGAGAGGTATGCAAAAAAAATGGTCAACAAGAAAAGATAATAGAGAAGTGAACAGAGAATTCACAAGAACGAAAATATGTCTTCAACAGAATTTAAAAAGATTGTAGAAGAGGCGTTAAAGAGAGTTATATCATTGGATAAGTACGAGAATTGGGAAGTTAAATTAGAATACGCTCAAGCTACCGAGAATTCTATAAAAGAGGTATTATAAGGTTTTTGCGGAAACCCTATGCGTAAAACTGAATTGGATAACGTAAAAAGAAAAGTCGCAGCAAAACAAATACGAAAAAGAAGAGAAAATAAGTGCTGACTATCTAAATATAAGAAAAAGAAGAAAAAGAATTGTCAATGCCGTTGCGTGACTTTGAAAAATCTTTAGTAGAAGAAGAAGAAGAGGTGGAAGAGAAGTAGAAACCTAATTGGTTGAATGTTTTCAATAAATAAAAAATATTTGTATTATCAAATAATATATTATCGTAAATGTAAAGTGAGTAATTATTGTGATTTTAACCAAAATTCTTTGTGTGTTCTGTGGGCCGTGAGAAGTGTTTTTATAAAATCACAAGTAAAAAAACTTAAGAGAGGAAAGCAATTCGTATAATAGAAAATAGTCATTTAAATTTACTCCTTTTTTGATTTTTTTAAAGCTTCTTTAAAATTGATTATGAATTTTACCTTTAACCTTTTAATTTTCAATAAATACTATATAAATAGAAATAGAACGACTTAATATATTGAATGTGAACGAAAAATGCCATTAAGAGAATTAAATCAAGTTTTGGAAGAGACGCTAAACAGAGCTCTATGCTTCGCTAAATATGAAGATCCGGAAGTGAAGAAGGAATAGTCTCGAGTCATTATAAAATCTTTAAAAGAATCATTGCAAGATTTTGGTGGAAACCCCAGGCGTAGTGATCAATTAACTACTGCAAAAAGAAAAGTCGCAGCAATTCGTATACGGAAAAGAAAAAGAGAAGAATTAGCTGCTGCCGAAAAACAGAAGGAAGAAGAGGAATTGCAAATATTGCTTATTGCTTTTGAAAAATTCTTACTGGATGAAGAGGAATTGAAATTATCGGTTATTGACAAAGGGGGTGTACGTGTTTGTTTGTAAGGGTAAGGGCTAATCTCCAGAACTACTGGATCAAATTTAACCTAAATTTTTGTGTGTGTTCCTATATAAAAAAATACATAGAATAGAACGAACTATGTGTTGAACGTGAATTTAGCTGCCCAAGTTTGATAATTCTTTGTGGAAAAGAAAGGAAATAGAAAGTTGGAACCTGATTGGTTAAATGTTTTCGTAAATTAACGAGGTTTAATATTTACCTCTGATAGGTTAAATATAAATGAATAAACCAATGAGATATTCGCTAATATCTCCTATTTTTTTGTTTGTTTGGCTACACGGATAAAATTTCAAATTAAAAAATTTTTTTTTTATTTTGATTTGAAAAATCAGCTTTACTAAAAATTACTATATAAACCGCAAGATTTTTTCATTTTGTTTGCATGTTCATTTGTTTTAATATATCACGCGACGAAAATTCCACTGTGGAGTAGAGAGGTTTGATAGATATAATATATAAATAAGAAGATCTCAAGACTACCTTCAAATATTGGTCTTCGTATACGAAATGCAAATCAAGTGAGAAATACACGTTCGCGACTTATTTGTCGTGTGTGACTTATTTAAGTTTGTGGATAACATCTTCAAAATCACTGTTTTTCGCATGGCCAGTTATACGTTGGATGTTCATGTGTTGGTAAACCGGGATCTGTCAGGGAATTACACCCAAGAATTGAGCCTCGACACCTACACTATTGGAAAGAGGACAATTTTCTGTGTATAATAAAAAAAGAAATTTTGCGGATTATCCATTAGTTTTCGAGAAAACGGCTGTTGAAAATCAAAATTTGACATGCATTTTAGATAGGGAAATCATTAACATAAAAGTTCTATTGACGGTGCGTACGTTCTGATATAGTCTTAGTGTTAGCAGTCACACGCGATTGTGACTTTGTGGGATGTACATCGGGTGTATTACGCAATATTATGCAATAATTTAAAAAATAAACGCAGAACTCGTTTTTAGGTTAGAATCTCGAGTGCCTTGGTTGCGTTCGTCAAAACCGACGGACGCTACGCTACCCTCCGCTCCGGTCCCCTCGCTCCGGGCGCTACGCGCCGTTTTGACGAACGCTGACTCGCTAAAAACATCCCTCTAGGTCGCACCACCACGCCAAAGGTGCAACTCGAAAGGGGTGAAACTCGTAAGGTGTGAAACTCGTTAGCAACGGTCGGTGTGCTCCCGACTGGGTCACATTCGCGTCTGATTGCCAACACTAAGACTATATCAGAACGCACGCACCGTCAATAGAACTTGGGAGCGGATCAATTCTCTATGTAAAATGCATGTAAAATTTTGATTTTCAAATGCCGTTTTCTCGAAAACTACTGGATAATCCGCAAAAATGTAATTACAAAAATTGCTTAGAAAATGGTCTTCTTTCCAATAGAAAATTTTTCGCGGCCCGATTCGTGGTACCGATTAACTGACAGTAACCCTTGCTTGGTCTTATTCAACTTTTGTAAAGGCTTTTTGTTAAAAATCATGAACTTACTTTGCTTACTTACCCAAGTAGGAGAGTTGTGGGTTGGTCTCGTTTGTGGGAGAACGTAGTTAATTTGGTTTTTCCGACGTTAAGTTTGAGTTTTCCAGCGGTAAGAGTTCAAGCTAGTCGAAATCGCGTGGTTTCTTTTTTTTTCCTTCCGATACGACCGCGGTGTCATCCGCAAAGAGTGCAATTTGGGTGTTGTAGTGCTTTTGGATGTCGTTTACATAGTAGGAAAGGAGCCTGGGAGCAAGGACGGATCCTTGCGGAACCCCGGCGGGAATTGGGTAGGGATCTGATAAGGAATGGCTAACGAGTACTTGGTATAAGCGATTGTAGCGGAAACTTTGTATGATTTTGATTAGATGGAGAGGGAGTTTTTGCACAATGAGTTTATGGATTAGACCGTGGTGCCATATTGTATTGAACGCTTATTTAGCGTTCTTTGCTTTCGAAACGTAACAGTAATACTTGGAGATGTGCACAACAATAGAACGACCTCTGTCAGAAAGCATTTTACTAAGAAATCAGCGTGCAGTATGCAGCATGCAGGGGACGTTATAATTTGTTTTTTTGTAATTTTACTATTCGCGATTCCAGTTAAGTGAAGCGACGTCTAGCGGAAGAAATGTGAACTAGTCTAAATGAGTAGTTTGTCATAAATTTACTTGTATGTTATGGTCATTTATCGTGTTATAATCGTTTTTAACGCTGAATACTTTGCAAGTGCTTGCATTTGGAAATCCATTTGTTATTAGGCGAACAAGGAAATAATTGATAACAGAAAAGGGTGGATGAAAAGCTTCAAAATGGGAAAAAGAGCTTCAAAATACATGGTTGTGTGCAGTAAACATTTTAAATCAGAAAATGATATTTTATTTATTTATATAAAGTACTTTTCAATTGTTTAATTTACAAATTTCAGGATGGTTCATATTTATTCCCATGTTCCACATATTTATTTGTAAATTCCTTAGGAATGAACCGAGTTTTTGTTTGTTGACCCCAATCATTTTCTTTATAGATAGCACGTTGTACCTGGAAAAAACAAAATCGATGTTACTTATTCTTAAATCCACCACATGGATTTGAATGGACCATCGACATGGTCTTCTAGGAACTCATTTTCCACTTCGTCAGCCGTATGTATATTGTATAATGCAAAGGCAGAATTGGGTAATCGGTTAATCATTCTTTGGTATAAATCTTTATCTGCATTAATATTTTGTAAATTAACTTTATGTGAATGTAGCAACAGTATTTGGTAACATCTTCTACTGTTACTTGATCGTTATCTATAGCCCCCTTTTTCATGTTAGACCACAAACATATTTTGTCGGTTGCCGAGAGCTTTTCTAACTCGTCTAAATTATTTCTAAAATCAAAAAATTATAAACAAATAAACCATCTTCAGTTAAACTTAATCTTACCTGCTGCAATATATTAAAGCTCCGACTACATGCTTGCAGCATTCCGATGCTCCAGCTTTACACGAACTATAGAACTTTGATATTGACAACCTTTTTTTTTATTAATTAACGCTGTCACTTCATGAGGCGGTGAAGACAAAGCTGTAGTTTGTAGAACTAAGCTATAAATGTAGTAGAATTCGTCGCCACTCGGCGTTTTTCCACAGAATACAATATGCTTAGCGTTTGCTCAAGCTTCCCCGTTACAAAAGTTTCTAACCGCACTACTTCCACAGAATTGCAAAATACTGTTTATTGTTAATTGTTTATTCATATTTAACTATTATTTAAACTTAAACAAACAGGGTTGATAGTAAATAGGGATAAAGCACTTCTTCTTTGAATGCCACTTACTTAATACGACACGATGTATGCTTCATGGCACAAACCACAACACGTTTATAAACACGTTAAAGTATTTTTTATAATGCATAATAACCTTGTTTATAATAGCAAAACTTAAAAGTTACTCATTTGTAGCGGCCATTTTGAATATTTGGTCACGTGACTTTCCTTAACTTGAATCGCGAATTGTCACGCCACCTGTCGACGACACAATTTTTGTTAAAACTAGTTCCAATTTATAAGCTACTTATAATTTATAACTTATAAGTACTTATATATTAAAATAAAATATTTATAAAAAAGCAAAAATGATGGTAAAGTCGTTTCTACGGTAGCTTTGAGCCATGATGCTCTTAATTCCCGTATGAATATACACTACGGTTATTTATTGTTTTCCAATTAAGGATATCTGAAATGAAAGCGAGTAAAGTTCTGCCACACTTTTTCCGAGAAACATCGAACCACCACATGTATTATAAGCTTTCACTTTGTATATATCCTTAGTGTTTAGAACCGACGTTAGCAGTAGGTACAGCTTTAAACAATTTTATCTCGGATTACGTGACTTTCTTAATAGTTTTGTAGATAATGCGAGGCAAATATTTAACTTTCGATTTATATGGTAGAAGGATTTAATAAAAAAAAAGTTAATGAATTTGTATGAATACAATCATATTATATTATTATGTCAAGCCGCAACCCGTCCGCCATAGACGTTCGGTTAATTACCTAGCCTATTCGAGTTCTTCGCTGTTCAAATTGTGATTTTGGTATGCAGTTCTGATAGTTTTGGTTTTTTGTTTTATTATGCAGTTCAATATTAATATTATACGTTCCTTAAAACAGCAAATTTCGTTGCTTGTAAATCAATTGTCTTGTGTTAGGGGCTGTTACAAATTGATATTAAAAATAGCACATTTTTAATGGATGGATCATAACTTTCTAAAGCGGGGGTTGATAAGAAAATCAAATTATACTTTTATTGGTTTCTATAAATACTTGTTAATTTGGTTAATTATATTTTGTATGCAAATAAAATACTAATAATTAAAATTAAAAATAAGTCGCAGAACCAAGCTTCGAGCCGCAATACCGTGATAAACAATTTAGTCAATAAATTTAATTAATTATCGCCATTATTTTTTTCTTTACAGCGAATTATCAGGGACGTGCTCATGGGGAATGGGAAGAGAGCTCTCCCAAAATTGTTAGAAATCAACAGCGTCCCTACAAAAGAAGCGAAAAAGGTAAAAAAAAGGGTATTTACACGACGCGAATTCAGGACTATTCCCACTCAAATGTGGGTTGTGGTTATGTGTGGTGTGGGGTTGTGGTTCAAAATGTGGTTCGTCTCTGTGAATTGTTAAGGGCTCCCTGTTTACGCACATCTCTCTTGACCGAAAATTTAATGGCAAACAAACTAAATATTTGTAATTTTCAGTTCCCAAATAAAATATACTTTCGACTTCTAATTTGACCAGCAATCAACGGTCAACCGTCGAAGCATAAAAGACAGTCCGTAAAACACGGATTTTCAAGCTTTTTGTGATCAAGGGCCATTTTCAAAGTTTCAAAAGTATCATGAACCTAGGAACCGTATTAAAGATCTGTCAACCCTAGACCGAATTTGTGGTGCGGGCCCTATCTTTTGTTTTTCAGAATTAATTGATATTTTAAGTAAACATCTTTAGCAAATAGTCCGGTCAAATTAGACATCCAAGGTTACAAAAATTCACACTTGGCTAAAAATTGGTAGGATTGTTCAAAACACAGTTCAATAAATGAAATGAGAAAAGTCCTCATCGATCTGGCAACTGGAAAAAAAAATTTACTCGGGGTCAAAGGTCACAAAAACGGGTTTTACGCGATTTTCAGCAAAACGGTAAGTTTTATCATAAAATTAGTTCAGACAAAAATTGTAGATCAGATAATTATCTATAAAAATGTTTAAATACTTTTTTCTTAAGAGCCACCTTTTTTGAGATATAACGATTCAAAAAGTTGAAAGAGTTTAATCGTCATAATATGCACACGTTTCCACGCCACCTAGAGTTTTCTTTTTTATGTATTTCTTGCAAATACTCACAACAAATCTCGGTTCATTTCAATGTTGAAATAAAAGTTTACTGCTGAAATATATTGGTAAAACAAGCTAATAACAATGCTGATGTAATGATAATTGAAACAGCAATAGAGCAATTCAATTTAACAAATTAATACAACTATTATTAGTTAGTTACAAGTGAAGCTAATAAAAGCGTGTAACTAATTATGTGAGAAAATCTTGAAAGTTAAATTTGACCCACTTTTTTATTCCAAAACTTTATTCTGTTATTTTGATTTGCACCCCCAGAAAACTACCCTATTTATCAATATAATTTTTTTCATTATTTTTTCTGAAATGTAGAGCATATTTTGAATTCATTTGGTGTGTTTCAGAATTTTGGTCAGTTTTTAGTGTCAAATACCCCACTGTGCGTCGACTCTCGCAATGAGCTTTCCATATCTTTCCGTACAACCAGGGGCAGCTCTAGCCTTTACGCCGCCCCGGACAAAAAAGCAAATTGCCGCTCCACTATGGGGTTAATAAGCTTTTTTGATAACTTTTTCAGTATTTTCGTGGCGTCTCGGGGAATTTCTTAAGTATTTCAATTTGTCACGTCGACAGCCAAAATGCCGCCCCTGATTAATGTCCGGGTTGCCCCCTTGGTACAACTAATAGCTCAGTTTCAAAATTGATTTTAAGCCTTTTAGATTTATTTTTTCAATATTTTGAAACGACAAACATGTACCATTTGTTTTACTGATTTAAAATAATAAACTCAACTTGTTTTTGGGGTAACTTTTGCAATTTTCTCCCTACACACCCCTCCTGTACAAGACGAATTCTTGACAACCAACGGCATTTCTTTATTTAGGGAACGATTAAGAAACAATTTAAAATAGGTTCCAGCTTTTAATTCTCAAGTGCGAACAAAAATCACAATTTGATGGCAAGAGAACTACTAATATTGTAAAACAGTTGTCGGTAAAAATATATAAAAAATTTACCCTACAAAGACTAATAGCATGGAAAAATGGCCTTTGCATCGATTTTTCAAGTCCTTTCTAAGTAAAATTAAATCTTAGAAAATATTAATTTCGAAATATCAATATTTTCTCAGAAATTTTTTCTTTTTTTCAAAATTAAAAAAAATACGTTTGCTCAAAAACCGCTCTAGAGAATTACATGATATTAGAAAATGTTATAGAAGTATCAGAGACTTATAAGTGAGAATTGTTTTGAGAGTTTTATTCGACTAACAGGGAGAAAACTTAAAAACATTCTTTTAAATAAAAAACGTATCTTGTGCCAGATTGGCAATACAAAATGTTTTTTACAAATATTTCCTTCATAAAATACTTTGTGTATATATGATATATTATTCTCGCTAGATAGGTCTTGTACGCCAGGAGTATAATTTTTCGATAATTCGAACGCTACGTAACAATGAAATTAATTACAGTATAATCCGCTACGGGGTTTACACAACCTGCATGATTTGAAATGGATTCAGTTAGAAGCTAAACCTTCACAGGAGTTATGTATAGCCACTGGAAGTTGGCAATTTAGAGCTTAAGTCTTCAACTCGAGTTAATAAATTTTATTACGATTCTATATGGAATGTTTGTTATCTCATAGACCTAAATTTAACACTACATAGATGAAGAAGGTGCTTGCTTACCACTTTTATTCATCTCATTTACACCAGATTGGTGCATCAAGCTACATAAGCAGTTAAAAAAAAAACATCAAAATATAATAACTTTATTTTTACAAATAAATTTTTCAAGTTGATTAAATGACGCAACAAAAACACAAATTATATTATTTTTTCATAAGTAATCATATGGAAATTTCAGTTCCATATTATTTTACGTATATCCCGAAATCACCATGTGCGATTTATCGCCCACCCGATCTTCGATCTCTAACAAAACCCTATCGTTCGATTCATTTTCGTTGTCGAACGAAACAACCGTCCGAGTTCTCTCATCTGCGTGTTTTTTCATATGTATATCTAAATGATCTACTTCCAGAAACTTAAAATTACAAAATTTACAACTGTACGGTTTGCTTTCTCCCGTATGATATTTTAGCATGTGAATATTAAGAGTGTTCTTGTGTGAAAACGCTACGTTGCAAGGTTCACAACCGAACGGTTTCTCACCGGTGTGCGTTCGCATGTGAATTTTCAATTTTCGTTTTTCCGGAAACGCAAAATGACAAATTTCACAATTGAACGGTTTTTCACCTGTATGAAACATCATGTGAGTTTTTAGGTAATCTTTCCGAGCAAAAGTAAAACTGCAAATATTGCAGGCGTACGGTTTTTCGCCCGTATGCGTTTTCATGTGGTTTTGTAAGGTATCGCGGCGGGCGGCTTTAAAATCGCACAACGTACAACCAAACGGCTTTTCGCCTGTGTGGATCCTCACGTGCTTTTGCAAGACGCACTTGTGCGCGGATTTGAAGTCGCACATGGGACACGCGAACGGCTTTTCGCCGGTGTGCGTTCTCATGTGAGTTTCCAAGTGGCCTTGCTTCGAATACGTCGCGTCGCAGTATTGACAACTAAAGGAAGTTTTACCCGTGTGCGATCTCATGTGCGTTTTTAAGTGGCTTTGTCGCGGAAACGTTTGTTGGCAGATAACGCACGGAAAAAGTTTTTCTTCTTCATGTATTTTTTGATGCAAAGTCAAACTGCTCGCGTTTAAAAACGAACACTTACAAATATCGCAGATGTGTATTTTATCGCTGGTGTGTATTCTCAAATGTTTTCGTAATGCAGCCCGTCGGGCACACTTAAACGTACAAATTGAACACGCAAACACCTTTTCGCATGAATGAACTTTCAAATGATTCTGCAAGGTATCTCTACGCGAAGTTCTGAAATCGCAAACCGTACAAGCGTACGGTTTTTCGCCCGTGTGTATTCTTATGTGCTTCTGTAGAGAATTTTTATGTACAGTTTTGAAACTGCAAAAATGACATGCAAACGAAACCGGATTGAGAATTTTATTTTTTGATTTGATGGACTGTTTTGTTAACTTAACAACTATACTATCGCACTGTGGCGTTGGAAGGTCTTCCTCTTCTCTGAATTCCAATTCGATCGAGTTTAAATCTTCCGTTTTAATTTTAAAACGGTTTCCATTAGTTTTCAATTCGCTGTCGTAGTCGGCATCCTCTACAAATAAATCAATTAGACAGAAATTGTTGTAAACACTATAAACTATTAAGTTTTACAGCTTAAGTTACAATTTATTATAATGCAATAATATAATTGTCGTGTAAATTGGGAGGGAGGGGGGAGAAATATTAAAAACCCCGGACCTCATCACTGTTTAAGACGGTCACTAGAAAAATTTTAGTAATAGTGGTGCAGGTGCAGGTAAAGACATTGTCAAGTTTTTCAGTAAAATAGTAATTCTAAATTTACCGACCTGCAGTTTTGTCTTGCTCCGAAATGTCAATTTCTTCATCAAACGGCTCCTCTTTAATAAGCACCTCAATTCTAGATTCCATATTTTTGGTAAACAGCTAACAATACTTGTCTCCACCTTTAAAAACGCAGTTAACCTGTAAACAATCGTCATCCACCGAAAGGTAATTATTCTAAATTTACCTATTATTTCTCGCCACACCCAGCATAATCTTGATCCATCTGTTATAAAAACTAACTTATGCAGAACCCTGGCTTCGAAATATTAACTATGTAAGTAAATCATTCTGTTAAACTCAGACGTCATTTCCAGATAGAATTCTAACCTAAAAATGTTGAGAGCAGCTTCCTTTGTCAAACTAACATTTTAAACCTAGTTTATTATTTTTATTTCAATTAATTCGTGATAGTTACATCACTATCGCATAGTTTTGATGAAAATTATACAAAAAATTACAAATTACAATAACCACAGGTTGCAAGTTTTCTGATTGTTGTGGTTTTTGTGGTAAGCGCGAATAATCACCAGATGTCGCGGAAAGTCGTGTTTATATTTTTAAATATTTTGAAGGTTTCATCAGTGGCGTTACGTTGTAGAAAAAAAATGAAGGCTAAATGTAAAAATTCGTTCAAATTAATTTTAGGTGAGGGGCAGCGGTTTTGTGTATTTATAAAAATAAATTGTTTAAAAATTATGCTGTTTAACATTTTTGATAGACTGATCTTTTGGTTTACCAGGTTTGAGATAACTGTGACATTTTACCCTTCGATGGGTAAATACTAATTATTTTTAAAAAACTCATTTATAATATAATAATTTTTCAAAATTAATTTTGTAATTTATGCTGGGTGAGATCCTCAGATAGCGTTGGATAGATTTCTTGCTTGAACATAGGTCGACTTGGTCGACTTGAATTTTAAAACCCTTTTTTCATATTTTTGTCGTTCAAATTCAAACGTCACCACGGCGCGCCAGCTTTCCCTATTGCTGAATCCCCAATATTTAACTTTTGGTCACTTTTTGATTAATTCCCATGTATCTTTACTTATCTTCCATTGGCTTCCTTGGCTCTGGTTGCTAAAATTTTTGGCAATTTTTTGTCAGTAGTTGACTAAAGCAATCAATTTCATTTCTCGTTATTCTTGTCTGGTGACAGCCACAGGTGTCGAGTCGACGTTTATGATGCTTGTAGTTTGGTAGCCACAAAGAGTTGGTTTTCAGTACAGTATTTTTGTTTGACAGAAATAATTTTGTTTAAATCGAAACAAACTTTCTTTCTATTGAGAATAAAATTATTCAAAAAAATTATTTATTAAATTCAAACAGGACCTGAAGTTTCTGAGCTTAGCCGGATTTTAATGGAAATCCTGAAATCCTAGAAAAGTTACAAAATAGGGGTGGGGGGTGGCCTTGGTCCCGATTTTCTCTCTCAGGGTAAAAAATTACGAAATGTTTTTGTAAAAATTTAATTTTCAGAAAGAAAATAAGTTAACGTCGAAAAACCTTTTTATTGTGGCTTCATCGCTCTACCATAATTTAAGTGGTCTTCGGATCTTCGGAAGAGGCAGAAAACCTAGAATTTGTTTGATTCTGTACCTACCTACTTTTGAAAAAAATTTTTTTAAATAAAAAAAAATTTCAATATTTTGAAAGTTGTTATGCGCTACCCTTTGGGCCAATATTCAAAATCGAAAGAGTTAAAAAGATGGAGGCTATGTAGGCTTCTGTAGCAGTTAAACTAGTATTTGGTTAAACCTATCACTTAAGAGATAATAATCAGGGCCGGAGTTACCATATGTGCATAGGGCGGCAGATTTTCATTTTTTCACATGTGAAATTTTTATAAACTAGTTTCTTTTAATTTAAAAATTTCATCAAAAATGAAATTCAAGGTAGATTTTTTTTTTTCAAACTCTGGATGTAGCTATAAACTCCATAAAATGACAATGTCATCAATTAGAAGCTCACAGTTCATATTTTTATGTTCTCTACAACATAAGTTCTCTACAACATAACATGATGATATCACCTGAAAAGCATTAAAAACAAATGAAGATCTAGTCTAAGCAATAATAAAATTTACATAGTTACCTTAGGTATACCAACCAGTAAAATAAATGCAGCTAAGGAGTGCGGAAACGGAAGTCATACAACAAACGAATAAACGAACGGAATAATAAGATGACTCAATGATACCATCTGAAAAACAATTATTCAATGTTGTCTATTTAAAAAATTAATAACGGTTGTTTATCAATAAATTGCAGTTGCATATTAAGTTAATCTTTTCGATAAATTTTTTTTCTGTCTGCATTTAGAAATTTTATTTTAAAAATTACTTATGAGGATGGGATAAAAAAAAACAATTTTTCTAACCCTGCATATCGTTAATTCATCCATGAGCATCACTTACCTTTTACCCTTTTTTACTCTGCTTTGTTTCGCAGCTCGAATTGGTTTATTTTAATTTACTAACTTAAAAAAATTGGAAGAAGATGAGCGATCAGATTGCGAGAGGGTGAACAATGTATCAAAAATATTGTTTTTTTTGTTTTTATGATGACTTGATTCCCATAAGGCTCACTTTTGCAGTACATTAAATTTCGGTTTAATTGTAATTCATAAGCAATCCAAATTAAATTATTATGATTTCTGAAATTCAATTAATGATTTTTAAATTTCATTTGACGGTTTCTGAATATCGATTGATAAATCTGAATTACAATTGACGATTTCTGAATATCAGTTGACAAACTAAATTACAGTTGACGTTTTCTGAATAATTACTGGTGGAAAAGGTGTAGAAGCAAAATAATTATTTATGTGCCAAGAGAAAGATGAATGCAGATATTTCCTGAAATTTCTGAACAAAAAAGCAGAAATAGTATGTCATGGGCTGGGCCAGATTGGCCTAAGTGAAAAAAATTCTTTGGAAAATTAAAATTAAAAGCAAATTCAGGAAAAGAATTTGATTGTAGATCATGCGACACCCACAACAAAATATTTTGAAATTAGCTCTAAAACTCTGACTTCCCTAAAAGCATGTACCTGAATGCCCTAAAAAACTCAGTTGCATAGTCTAGACGGCGTATAAAATTTTTAAAAAAATCAAAAACGAAAAAACAAATATACAGGGTGTCCCCGGATACACTTTACATAACTTGGGTGGTGATAATGTGATAAAGTACATTTTTCTAAGAACAATATTTAACAAAAATTTTTTTCTAAATTGACACCCTCGAGAGTTACGCCTCTTTAAAGCATTTATTTTTTTTTCTTTTGTAGCTTCCTTATTTATTATTTTCTGATTTTCTGTAAAATGGGCTGGCATTTAAAAAAAATTTACAAGACCAAAGTTGTAGTCCAGTAAATTTCCTATCCGAAATGGGGCGTCAGATTTCTTATAAAATCTTTCGTTTAAAAGATACAGGGTCTTGAAAAAAACAAAAAACAAAAAAAGTTTGAATTTTTCAACATTTTTTAACTTACTTTATTTCATATAGCCACGTGAAGGTGGAAATTGAAAAAAATGCTTTAAAAAGGCGTAACTCTCAAGGGTTTCAATTTGGAAAAAAATTTTTGTTAAATATTATTCTTAGAAAAGTGTCCTTTATCACCACCCAAGTTATGTAAAGTATATCCGGGGACACCCTTATACTTAATATAATTGACCCAACAAAGTTTTTTGCTGCTATTACAAAACAATTAAGTGTTTGGAAACAAAAATATAACTTGAAGCAATTAGTTTTGTGTTAGGTCAACAAAGTAGTTTTTGTTGAAAGAACAAAAACATTTTTTAGAGTTCAGGAGGTTAGCCCTAAAAGTATGTTAAATATAGTTGTTCGAATCAAAGTTAATCTGGTTTCCAGGCTTCGCCATAGTTTGAACGGACCACGTCAAGCAGTAGATCCCGTCCTTAACCCATTAAGTACCAGCGTCCTCATTTGATGACAGTGACTTATATATTTTTTTAAGGCCCAAGAAATGATTTTTCTTATAACAAAATTTTTGTCCACATTGGTAAACATCACTATTTTTATATTTTTTTATTTTTATTATTATTAGTATTTATGAAGATAAAAGTTTAACGCAATCTTGCCAGTATAAATTTTAAAAATTTAAAAAATAAAACACAATTAAGTAAGAGCGGCAGACACACACTGCTTCATCGACTATCAAGCCATCATACCACGTATGTGTTTCTGACTCATTAGTCGTCATCAGTGCCGCGCCGCATACTTTGTTGAAAAACACTTAATTGTGTGCACTAAAATAGCTGTGGTCTGCTTATGCCGCTCTTACTTAATTGTGTTTTATTTTTTAAATTTTTAAAATTTATACTGGCAAGATTGCGTTAAACTTTTATCTTCATTATATCGTATGAGCGCTGTGCTCGAGATTGCACGTTGGCAAGGTCGGGTACGTGTTAGTGGCGTTCGTATTAGAAGTCCGGCATGTTCTTCAGACCACAGCTATTTTAGTGCACACAATTAAGGGTTATTAACTATTAACAAATAAAAATTTATTTCATACTCCCAGACCCCCGCTCTACATTTTTTGTTTTGCATGTTTAAAACTTAAATTCAAAATTTATGAATGCTTAGATTATTTAAGCTATGTTTAAAGCTTTGAACGTAGAAAAATCTGGTTTCGCTGCTAAGCCGACAAGTAATTTTATACTTACACGTCCGGAAGTACTGGTTCCTAGAAGTAGCTAGCCTCCTTATGGTGAGTTTTTCTGGAACTTCCGAAGTTAAACGCATTTATCGATTTATCTATTATTACAATTTTAAATACTAATTGAACTTCAATTTAGCTATTTGCAAACTGGGGGTTATGGAATACCTTTCAGTGCACCGTTCCCTCGTGGCTTACACATCAAAACTGATGAAGATTTCTATAAACTCCAGACCTCCCAGACTTATTATTAAATCCAGAGATTAAGAGATATAATATAATCGATACGTTTTAAATTACATTTGATGCTTTCTGATTTTCATTTGACGGTTTCTGAATATTATTTCACGGTTTTTGAATATCAATTGATAAATTTGAATTACAATTGATGGTTTCTGAAGATAAATTGGCTAATTTGAATGACACTTGACTATTTCTAAAAATATCAGTTGACAATGCTGAATTACAATTGACAGTTTCTGAATAGCAATTGACCTTTTCAGAATTACTCTTGAAAAAGGTGTACTGACGAAAAAGCTTCTTTCGTGCTCCTATGCCTGTACTTATAGTCACGGATCAATCCGAGACTCAAAATGATCCTAGAATTTACCAATGAGATTACTGGAATTTAGACCGTATCGTAGCAACAGCTGTTATTTCGAGAATTGATCTCGATTCTCGGTTCAATCCATGACTATAAGTACGGGCATTAATGTGTTTTGTTGAAAAAAATAATTTTTTTAAATACTGGATTATCACATACATAATTTCACTTAACGAGAGTTATATTACAGCTAATGAGATAATTATTTATTTTATTATCTTCAATTTTTATATCGCGGTAATTAGTAGTAGAAACATTTATTTTCATTTAACTTTATTTTAATTTTATAGTACAGTAGTACTTTATACAGGGTGTCCCCAAATACACTTTACATAACTTTGTAAAAAAATTCTTTTCTAAATTTTAGCCCTCAGAGGTAAGCGTCTTTAAAGCATTTTTTTTAATTTTCATCTTCACGTGGCCATAACCCAGAAAATATTGATTTTACGGTAAAATTGATTAATGCTTTTTTAAAGAGCGTGAAATAATCTACAAACTAAATTCAAACCTTTTATGTCTAAAATCAACGGCTTTTGAGTTATAAATTAAAGTAAGTAGAAAAATGTTGAAAAATTCGAGATTTTTTTTATTTTGATTTTTTTCGAAACTTTGTATCTTTGAAACACAACACTTTACAAAAATTCTGACGCCTCATTCTGGATAGGAAATTTAACGGACTACAACTTCTGTCTAGTAAAAATTTTTTGAAAAACCACTCTCCTTCACAGAAAATCAGAAAATAATAAACAGGGCTGCTATAAATTCAAAAAAATTTTCATAATTTTTTTACTTACTTTAATTTTATTTTAAGCAATAAAAGGTTTGAATTTAGTTTGTAGATTATTTCACGCTCTTTAAAAAAGCACTAATCCATTTTTACTAAAAAATCAATGTTTTCCGGGCTACGGCCACGTGAAAGTGGAAATTAAAAAAAGTGATTTAAAGATGCCTAATTCTCGAGAGCTTGAATTTAGAAAAAAATTTTTGTTAAAAATGTTTCTTAGAAAAGTGGCCTCTATCACCACCTAAGTTATGTAAAGCGTATCCGGAGACACGGGACACCCTGTATAGCAGAAATATTTACTTTAAAATTTAAAATTAAATTAATGGTATTTTACATTTATTGTAAAATAAATACGTGGGGGAGGGTTAGTTTTATTTTATTTTTATTTCCCCTTTAAGAAATAATTCTGAAAATAATATTTTTATTTTTTTTAAATTAAGTTTTGGTACGTCATAATGTACCTAATTATTTTAAAAGTTATTAGCAATTCCGTGTTAAACGAGGTATGTGCCCCCTCCCCATACGCACACACCTGCTATTTACCTGTGTAAGTTGAATAACTAATATTAAGCTAACATCGGGAGTTTTAAAAATTGAAACAATTGACGATAAGCGTAAATGAAAATCGAACGAAAGCCGGGCCTGTCGAAACCACAAAAATGTATTGGATTGCAAATATTACACTTGCTCAAACCGACGACGCCATTCACTAATAAAGTACAGATAATAATAACGATAATTGTATAGTAATAAATAGCAGTTGACACAATTACCCACAATTTCCATATTTACTCATACCTAAACACAATTAGAAAAGAGAACAGCGCAAACAATTTAATTGGTTATATTTTTAATCGAAATGTTATAAGTCTTGCATAATTTAAAGCATAATTAATGTTGATAAGGAATGTGGAATGCCGTTTAGAATCAGATTCTTGTCGAACCGATCGTTGAAGTCACTCGAGTTCGGCAAAGTTTATCGTAGGTTCGTAGTCATGCGAAGAACAGGTAAATACAAACGAAACAGGTACAAATAACATACAATTCCGCAATCGAATCAGTATGTGCTCACCTGTTGTCGTTCGAACACACGGACTGTCGTACACTGTATATTTAAAAACTAAAAATCGCTGAATCGGGCGCTCTCAAGTGACTCGAAAATGAGAATGTGATAACCGAGTTGGTGATAGAGAGTAAAATGGTCGATAAAAATGTTTTAAAAGTTATCGTCGTCCTGTTGTGGAATATAACAAACATCAAGGCTCAGGATAATCCGGATACGTGTTACGGTCCCGGATCCATCGCAACCACAGCTATTTTAACCATAATTTTAGTATTGCTAACACAATTTGTCGCTTACACAACATGGAAACGATATTGGAAAAATCGTCAAGGTAAGAAATAGATATTTAAAAACATAGGTGCGTCCTTTATAAGGACAAAACTCGTTTTTCTCATGCCAAAATTCCAATTACCAACATATACCAAGTCGCAGTAACCAGTAACGAAAAAAAAGGTACCTGACTCTTCTTCTTCTTCTCAATTTGTCCTAATTACATGTTCGCTTGGGGCGGCCAGGCTACTTGACTGCTCTAAAAATTGCTTTAAAAGTTAATCGACTCTGCTTGACAAAAATTTTGTTTACCAAACCAAATTCCACCTTGCGCGCCCAATAACTGACCCGTGACAAATTTGTGTTTACCCACAACGCGCGAAAAAATATCGTTTGCATTTTTCACATTCCACAGAATAAATAAAATTGTTTGTTTCTGGTATGTAAATTATGACCAATAAATTCTTGTCTACGAATTCCAGGTGTTTTTTAAACTTATAATATGATGCCTTTATTTAAAATTTAAATGCATTTTAAAAACCTAGAAAAACTGAAACTCGTGATTCAGGGTGTTAAGTCCAGGGTTATCAAGTTCCATAATTTTTCCTGATTACAAAATTGCAAAAATAATTCTTGAACTTCAATCGGAAATTGGACGGGGGGTCACGTTTCAATGAATTTTATCTGAAAGCTTTTAGGTCATTCCATATCAAGTGGTCCAATCTTGTCGCTCGACCATTCTAAAAAAATTGATTTTTTTGTGAAATCAGCCTAACATGTCAGTGGTACCAAATGGCTATTATTTTAATTTTAGTTTTTTGTTTTTCGTGTTGGGACCATAACTTTTGTTTTACAATGTGCGGCAATTTTTGAAATTTTAAAAGTTTGCGGAAACTGAAATATTTCAGATCACAATGAGGAAAAAACAAAATTGTTTAGAAAGAAACGCACTACAATATTGTTCCTTACTTATTTTTACTTAAAATCAATCCTAAGCTGTTAAATTGCAGCCTCAAATCTTATCTTGTGTTTTAAAGCAATGCCATCTTTGATGGGAAGTTTTTCCATGAAGGGAAAGAATCTCAAAGTTGGATTTTTTGCTACAAAAAGATGATAACTAATTAAATTCACACACCTAATAACAACCCTGCGATTTACTCTCCGTTTTTTCTAAAAATCCTCGAAATTTGGTTGAAAAGTTGAAAAGTGTAATTTTGTTAAATTTTTAAACTTAGGAAATTTTTAGAAAAAATTGGGGATAAACCTCAGGGTTAATATTTGGTGTGTGAATTCAACTAGTTATCATAAAATTATATTTGTAAAAAAAATGTTGACTTTGATGTTTTTCCCTTCATTTTTTTCCCCTTCAAGGCAAGAACTTGCCTTGAAAGACAGTAGTATTTTTAAAAAATACCAGATAAGAATTTATCGAAGCTGCAATTTAACCGCTTAGGATTGATTTTAAGTAAAAATATGTTATAGGCAATTTGTAATCCGTTTCTTTTAAGCAATTTTAGTTTTCCCCCAATATTATAGGACAAATAGGAGCTGAAATATTTCAGTTTTCGTAAACCCTTGAAATTGAAAAAAATGCCGCACATTGTAAAGTAAATATGACCCCCCCACCAAAGCAAAAAACAATTAAATTGAAATAATGATTATTTGATTTCACAAAAAAATCAATTATTTTTAGAAAAAACCACTTGGTATGGAATGACCTTTTTAGAAAAAACATACGCGACAGGGTTAAAAACAAAAGAGTTTTTGTCCTTTTGTTTATTTGTTCTTTTGTTAAAACAAATGAATAAATATAATATAAACCGCGGTAAATTTAAACAACTGTAATTGTTACCTATATGATGAAGTAACAACGTGATGACGTAACACCTAAGTTCGATGATTTATACTCTACGTTTTTCGTAAAGTAATATTATTTTAAAAACTGAAGTAATAAAAAAACCGCTGTAAAGTGTAAGTGGCGCCGATTAATGATTAAGCAAAGGTTGCAGAAGTTCGTGGTACAAGGAGTTAAGTCCAGGGTTACCAAGTTTAATAATTTTATCTTATTTGCAAATTTATTTCATCGTTAACAATAATGTACAAGACAATTATTTATTTCTTTTAGAAAAAACAAAATCATTAGCGATGAAAGGTTCCGTTTGGCTGTGCTATCTCAATCAATTCAGTTGTCATGTGTTATATATAAAATTGTAAAAAAATCAATAATTTTAATCAGGCAGGATAAAATGTAAGATATTTTTCAATTAGGTATTTCGGTCTCACAGCACGAAGAATAATTATTTCTGATTCATGATGATAATCCCCCCCCCTCCCTCTATGAAATTCTTTAAAGTGCCTTACAGATAGAATCGCAGTAGTTGCACAGTTGAATGTTTTATTACATAATACCTAACCATAATGCCTAGAATTTTTTCACTTCATATGATCCTATTATGTACGAAGGCGTCCTGAGGCCACAAAGTAAAGCAATAAATTTTAAGTGTCAATTGCGACTTACAATTGTCAATTTACACTTCGAAGTCGCAATTGACACTTAGAAGTCGCAATTGACACTTAAAAGTCGCGATTAACGCCTGCGCAATAATAGGTACTTATTAAATACTAAAAATTTTATAGTATCTAATAAGTATTATTGTGCAGGCGTTAATTGCGACTTCAAAGTGTCAATTGCGATTTTTAAGTGTCAATTACGACTTTTAAGTGTCAATTGCGACTTTTAAGTGTCAATTGCAACTTTTAAGTCTCAATTACGACTTCGAAGTGTAAATTGACAATTGTAAGTCGCAATTGCCACTTAAAATTTATTTTTTACTTTGTAGCCTCAGGGCGCCTTCGTAATTATGAGTTCTGCTGTCAACGCCGGACGCACCATTTTTCCAAAGGGTCACCGAAAATGACATTGCAATGGCTTATTTTTAAATATTTTTCTACGAAAATTTTAGAATTTTCAGTCAGTTTGACTAAAATATTTTACTTTTTATATGGAAAAAACATTGTTGAAAATAGGCCGTTTTTTCGTCGAGTAAACCCATGTAACCCCTTAAATCCAAATTCAAATTTTAAACTTTCTATAAATTTTAATATAAAATGGGAACGTTAATTTCAACAGATAATCATACTCATCTGTCGCCATAAAACTTAATTTATATTTGCTTTGATTTTTCAGTTTTAAAATTACGAATTTTAATATCCAAATTAATTATTATCATTATTCCAAATCCAAATTTAAGTTTCTGTTTAACCTTAATATCTCTAATCCAAATTAAACACTCAAAATATCACAAAATTTCAATTTAATTATATTAAATAATCATCAATAATCCCAATAAAAGTCACTTTTATTATTTGTCAAAAGTAAAATCTCAAATCAAAATCGCGGACAAAAATTTACGATATTTTGTAAAATTTAGAATATAAAATAAAAAAAATGTTAATTTAAAATATTAACGACAGTTTTGTAGGAAATTATTAATTACGTTAGGCTTTTAGGCAAAATTGGGGGTATTGGTAAAATACTTAAGTATTTCTTACGTAAGGTTTCACTTTTTTTTTCAATTTAGTCTATTGAAATTACTTTTTCACATAATAATCTATTAGATCTTAAAAAATGTAAAAAAAAATTTAATTTCGGCTGCAATGATCTCCTGATTATGAAAACCGATTTATGTGGACAGTGGCGTATATATTTAGAGAGGGCCAAAGGGGCAGTTGCCGCCCTAAGGATGACTCGGATTGATCCCTGAAGAGATTGGTTATTGTATTGTAAATGTAAATTATAAATAAATTAATACCTTAATGTAATATATTTGTTACTATTTTGTCTGTAGGTATATACTTATAGCTTGAATTTTTTTGATTTCTAAAACTTGTCAGTAGTTTCACCACTGACGCGCATGAACGGGTTAACGAGATTCTAAAAATATATTTGTATGCCCCCCTAAAAGCATTTTCTAAATACGCCACTGGATGTGGAACTTGACTGATGTGCAACACGATTGGTGTGGAACTCCTTTGATTACCGTATTTTATTAAGTAGTTAAAAAAAAGTTAGCCAATCAGAGTTTTATTTAGATTGGTAAAAAATAAACCAATCAGATTCGATTGGTATGCGGACAGACTGACTCGGTCTTTTATAATACTGATGATAATAAAAATAAATAGAATATTTAGGGCTCACGTAAACTCTTCGTCAATTTTCTTTTTAATTTAATCTAACTTAGAATTTAGCTAGCATTTACAGATACGAGGAATTTTAGGCTATTAATGGTTATAGAACTGATTGGCTATTAAAATCCTAAGAAGGGTGCCAGTACTTTGTAAGGCAGACAGAGTCAAAAAGATCCAGTGTACTTGGTCGAAAATCGAACCAAATTAAATCAATTGCCAGTTTACGAGCTGTTGTTATTACCATTTTTGAAAATATTTAAATATAATTTTGCAAAAGAAAAATTAATTTTTTTATTTTAATTTTGTCAACTTTGGGTTTACCGCGCATTAGTTGACTTTGCGCCAACTAGCGCATAAAAACAGACCTTTCGCAATAACAATATGGCCGACCGACCAAATGAACAAATTTTGATTTGTATATTTTTGAATTTAATTGGTATATTTTTGGAGAAATTAAGGTAAACGAAAGCAGTAATTATTGGGTAATTTGGACGAGCATAAATCATAATACTACTGGATGAAGATTTGCATTTGGAATTAATTGAAATGGTAAAAACTATAATTTGAAAGTTTATAATTCAAGGAAGTATAATAAAATTAGATTCGATACAGCGACAGATGGGCAAGTTATTACTTTTATTTAACGTTGCCATTTTATGTTGAACTTAATTTAAACTTACATTTGGATTTAAAAAAATTGGAATTTGAAAATTTGACTTTTCCAAATTATTATTTTGGAAAAAATCATTGCACTGTGTTAAGGTAATATCAGTTATAATTTATTGCGGAAATATACGCACTGGAGGGCTTGGAGGGTGTGAACTACGCTAATCTTTTTAAATATACGTTTACATAATTTAAACGTTAATTTAACGTCAAAATGTTGTCAAATTTTGTTTTGTTGTCAAATCTTATTATTGTAAACTACGAACAGCCGTTAAAATGGCTACATCATGTTATTGTTCCTTTTAAGATCATTTTGGCGCGAAATTCATAGGTTTAGTATTGAAAAATAAAATAAATTTAGAAAACGTAAACTGTAATTCAGATTTGTCAATTGATATTCAGAAAACGTCATTTGACTATAATCTAAATTAAAGGGCGCTATATTTTATTGTTAGATTCTAAATTGCTGAAACTAAGAAATGGATTGTCATCTGTTTATGAGATTGGCTGGCAGTTCAGGCCAGGTATAACCGAACATAATAAACAATTATTACAGAGCCCGCTTCTGTTCAAAACTTGATAAAATACCTTTCCCCAGACCTTTCCTTATCATCACATAACTTTCGATAGTCGTGGTGACCTCGTACTTTTTGTTATATACTCGTTTTGTTAGTAGGTAATTACAGTGGCGTGATAAGGCCCTTACTAACCCCGCGGTACGGGGAAGTGTTGTCTACCCATCAATAAATTTGGGTAATTTTTTTACAGTATGTTCATTAATTTTAATAATTATGTAGTATCTAACACGGGCGTATCTAAGGGGGGTGTTTAGGGGGTCTGGACACCCCCTTTAGCCTAAGCAACAACGCGAATATTAGTCGAATATCCACAGCAACAGGTAAATAGACCGTGGGATTCTTAATAAAATTACAAAATCTCTAAAAGTATAGTGTCGACCCCCCCCCCATCCAGAAGCTTATCGCCGCCACTGAGTAATCGACGAGTTTTTACTAAGTTTGACAGATATTTTACAAAAAAAATATTTTTGTTTTTCTCACAAGTTAGTTAATTAGAATATAATTAGATCTATATATTTTTAACAGAAAACAGCTTAAAAAGTTCGCCGCGACTTTGCAATAGCGACGTTGCAAAAATCATAGGAAAATAAATTTTTTTATGAAAATATACAAATCTTAATTCTAAATAGGGTATTGAATTTAATAACTAAAAAGTTAAAATCTGTAACTATATACATATGTATTTGTTTTTCCTTTCTATTTTTAATTTCGCACGATTATTGATATATATTTTTATTGGCACATAAAAAAATTAATTGGTTAATAAGTACTAAAACGTGAATTTTTTATTAATTAGAATAAAATTTAGAAAACGTGATCTAATTTGCTAGTTTTTACATTATTTTATAATAAATTACCGTAGTCGATAGTCGCGTAGTTTTTATTAAGCTTTCGAGTTTGCACCGTACTGAAGTCTATTGTTATCTATATTAAAATTGTGTGAATATAGTTGACCTTCCATATTAAGTAAATGATTATTGTTGAGGAAGCGGTCATTAAAACAAATAAATTTGGCAAATTTATTTGTTTTAATGACCGCTTCCTCAACAGTTATCTATATTGTTTTACTTTTCTTACAACTACCGGCCAATAAAAAAATGCAGTTGGAAATTCGGCAATAACCCTTTGCTTATCTGGTTCCATCAAATTTAGTAACAAGACTTCTTTGATTGGAACATCTGGCAATCTTGGATGAAAGTTTACAACAAAAATTTCGTAACATAATTATGCATTTGCCAATATATCAAAATAAATGCATTTCCGGATTCGCCAAAATAAAAAAAATTAAGTCGGAAGTATTTTTAGGATTTTTTGCAAACTGAAAATTAATTTTGTTAAAATCGAATTTTTTTTATTATAAATAATCTAATTTACGAAATAAAACACCTGTAATAATTAAAGTAGTTTATGATGGTATCAGTGACGGAATCCATTCATAACATTTCAACACGTGTTTCCGCGTGCTTCATACAAAATTTTTTTCTTCAAGCAAAAATTTTTTAAATCAACTTTCAAATTACTATTTGAATTAACAGTATTTGTTTTTTTACCTTTGCGAATGCAGACACAAACATTTTTGTTCTTATTATTTATGCAGTTTACCAATATGATTAATAATTTAATTACTTTAATCGCCACAACATGATCAAAGATTGCCATCTACAGTTTACCAGTTTTTTTTAAGATTCCTATTTCCTGTTGTAACAGATAAGCATGGAACTGGCATCAATCGAAAGAGATTCTGCTTTCCTCGTCTGAAGATACCCACACTTGATTTTTGTTAAATACTTTGCGTTGGAAAACAACCGCCTACAATTTATATAAGTTTTTACTTTTGACATATCAAAACAATTAAATTTAATTTGGCATTTGTAGGCGGTTGTTTTCCAAGGCAAGTTATATAACATTTAAATAGTTATAAAAATTTAACAAAAATAATGTATATTAGCCGAAACATTAAAGTTTAAATGTATCACGTAAATTAAGTAAAAAATATAATAATTATTTTAGAATTTTGAAAATTGAAATATTTTGAAAAATTAAACTGTATCTGTACTTCAAAATATTTTACTGGGTTGAGGGGGTGAGGCGCGTGCCTCTGTTTGGCTACGAAGGTGACTAATGCAAACGAAGCTTAAACTACAATAATCGCCACACTCTAATTTATTGCAATTTCTATATTTTTTTCATCATCTTCCTTCTCCATTGCTGTACAGAATTGTCCCTCTTGCAACTTACGCCACTTTCTCGAAGAAAAAAGTTTTGAAAACCTTTTGTTTTCGTTGTTGGTTGTCTTCTATAACCGATTTATTTGGGAGAAATCGCATAGCTGCAATGATTCCCCCTCCTTGACTTTGGGATGTCACACTTCTTGGTCTTACTTAATCGTGAATCACTGAATCAAATCATCAGAGCTATTAATTAATTTATTCTATTCGGCTTATTTTTAAAATCTAAATTAAAAAATTGATTTCTTGATTGAAAATTGAAATTTTGATTTTTTTATCATACGGATAAACAGTTATTATTTAAGCAAAATTGCATGGTTGTGCGGCCTGAAGGCCGCATTGACTATTTACTTTCCGAAATTATTTAGGTTGGTAACTTAAAATTAACCAATTGGAGGTGCACTACATAAGGATATAAAGACATGGCCCTTTGCTTAAGTACATTAACAGCAGCGTTGCCAATTGTGTGAGTAATTCCTCAAAAGAGGGAAATTCTAAAATTCATGAGTAAATTATGAGTAATTTCGGGTAGTGAAAAAGGAAAAAATGGAAAATTTATTTTGATGTTTTTAACAGCAAACTACACACTAGATTGTTGAGGAATATTCTATTAAAGTGTTGGCAACAGTGATTAAAAGTTACCAATCGAAAAAATTGGGAAGTTATAGAAACAGTGTTGCCAATACTTCAGTATTCCTGAAATTCCGCATACTTTTATGTCGCATGTTTATGCTAATATTGCTATAATCGTAATCATAAGTGCTAATAGTCTGATGTTAAAGTTTTAAACTTACATAATATTTGATTTTAATGAATCACTGGGTTTGATTAGATGATCATTCATAGATCATCATGGTAGATGAAGGCGTAAATTACAAATATAACAATAAAATTTAGAAAATTATTCAAAAGTTTTGATAAAAATGGCCAAAAACCGTAAAAACGTAAAGCGCACATTGCATTGACTATTTTCAGGTTATTACCCCCCTCAGTGAGTTCTCTACTTATACATCATACAAGCAGCTGCACACAACAGTTCGTACCTGACTTAATTATTTGATTTTTATTTTGTAGATTTAATATTTTGTTTGGGAAAATATTTATTTTTATTGTAAATTAAAATTTCTGGTTTTGTCGCAAATTAGTTGACGTTGCGCCAACTAACGTAGATTTTTTTTTAATTTTGTCTTTTTGCAAATTTTGAGTAATTGTTAATGCGAATTACAAATAAATAATTTTTAATAAAATCGGCGATTTTACCTCCAATCAATTTTTAAAAAAAATTGGAGGTATGGTAATCGAAAAAAAATTTCAACTTTTTTTTTTGCATTTTCGAGATCACCGTGTTCAGAAACGTAAAGATCTGCAAAAAGTAAAATAAAAATTTCTGTGTCGGTCTGTCTGTCGGTCTGTCTGTCTGTCTGTCGTCAAATTTTGTCGATCGATTTGCTTCCGAGCCATCCAACCAATTACGACCAAATTTGGTATGGTGGTAGGGTTCACGGTGGAAAGGTGAAAATAAGGTTTTCGTCGCGATCTATCAATCAGGAGTGCCACCACAAGAAAATAATACGGGATTTTTAAAAAATATTTTGTCTTGCGATATGTTATTTTAAAGGCCTTAAAAGGCTTTATCCAGAATAGGTAAAATTAATCTTCTATCTGTCGTCTTCAAAAATCACAAGTTGTCAAAGTTGAAACTTTAAGAGTGCATAATTCAAGAAATGCTGAAGGGATCTTACCCAAATTTGGTACGTAGGTACATTGATCCTAATGGATATGTGAGCATATGTAATCCTTCGATAGAAATCAGTAATGCAACACGAAAAAAATAAAATTAACTTTTTTGGCAAAAACATGAAAAAAGTTTTTGTCGATCGATTTTCTCCGGCATTTCTGCGTCGATTGCAATCAAACTTATTGGACGTATGCCTCGTGGGCTGGAATGGTGAAAATAAGGTTTTGCCAGAGAAATCTTCACCAGGGCCACCACAATAACAAAAATAAAAAAAAATGAAAATGTCGTCGTATCTCCGGAAATGTTTAACCGATTCAGCTAAAATTTGGTGTGTCGATGGAGCTTTGAAAGTATAAGTATTGGTGAGAAAACAAACCGAGCCAATTGTAACAGGGCGGGGCAGGTCAGAAAAATTATAGAAAATATTAACTGAAATCTTAATTTATATATTTTTTGTGAGAATTTGTCAGATGGCTGGCAAAAATAAAACAATATATTCAAAATTTTAATAAACGTCATAATTTTGTGACATATGTGTCAAAATTAGGTTAATGTTGATTTGTATACCGAGTGCAGCATAAGAATTGAGTTTAGGGCTTGTAACAATTAATTTTAGAATACAAAAATAGGTGGTTCGGTGGGAAATATTTTATAATATCGTCGTACGGACTGACGGAACGTTACTTTATAAGTAAAAGGTTCTGCCACTAGGTAGCGACCAAGTTTAGGCTGTTTGTTAAATTTTTTTGCAAATGTTTTCAGAATCAGTAAATCGACAGTCAGTAATTTACAAAAATTTATTTTCGAAAAATCCGCTAGATGACCGAAAAAATTTGTTGTACCAATCTTGGAGAAATTTTATTTGTGACTTCTTACGGTATTATGTGACGTATATAAAAATTTTGGAAAAAATTCAGTGGCGTACAAAAATAAAAAATTTTTTTCATTTTGGATTTTGTTAAATAAACTTTTATAGGTAGATTTAGGGTAGGGGGTGATACATATAGATATCTTTGCCAGGGCTACCGATATCTTTGTTAAGGCTACCACAATAGAAAACAAAAATGAACATTATGTCATCGTATCTCCGGACAAAATTTGGTGTGCTGGTGATTGGAGGTATTGCGGCAGAGAGTGACGACATTTTTTTTATATGAGATTGTAAATTTAGTTAGATTCCGCTGCATATGGTCCCATTTATTGGGAAAATTTGGATTTTGAATTGTGAAAGTGAAAAAATAATTGGAAATAATAATTTTAAAAATTAACTTTCCCACTTACCATTTATAACAGTAGAAATTATTTTGGATATAAATGTTAAAAGGTTAAATTTTTCTGAAAAATCCATTTAGAAATTTTTTTATAACTTGAAAACAACAGTATCTATGCCATATATATTTAAATTAGAGTTTTTTTACCCAAACATTGAGGTAAATAGGTCAAATCAAGTGAATTGGGACTAGAACTTTTCGACATAGCCAGTTCGACGCACACCCTGACTGACACATGGGTTTCGGCGCAGGGACGATTAGCTGTATCCCATTTCAGCGCAAAGACAATTTGGTGCAAAACAATTCTTTTTGCTTTGTAAGAACATAGAATTTTAAAACTCAAATTAAAAAAATGAAATAATTATTGCTTAAATAAAAAAGTTATAAAGAATTCAAACCACGACGTTCATTTTGCGATACTCTATAAATAAAAATAAAAGAAAATAAATGCAAGACGATTCGGCGCGAAACAATTCTTTTTATTTTGAAAAAACATGGAATTTAAAAAACTTAAATTAAAAAAATGTAATTTTTTATTTATAATAATTTATATTATAAATAATAATTTATTTATTAAAATAAATAATTAGGTTACGCCAAATCTTCCTTATGCCAAATCACCATTGCTCCAAATTTACCCTGCACCGAACTGGCTGCGTCTAACTGACTGCGGCGCCGAAAAGTCTCATTCCCAATGGAATCACCTTTTTATATGAGTCAAATATCTAGAAGGATATTTGTCCATTTTGAATGTATGTAGTATTATGTGACTATAGTAGTATGTGGCAGTATTGGCAGTAAATGACAATATTATGACATTATGAGCAAATGGCAGGATCGGTAAATAAGTGGCAGTAACGGGTAATTATTATGCAGAAGGGATAAATTATAAATATCCCAGTGGCGTAGCCAGCCCCCCTCTCCCCCCCGAAATAATTTTTTATTGTAATTTTCTAACTTTCTATTAAGCGTTTGACCTTGAAAATTTAAAAAAATTTCGTCTGCGGCGCTATTACAAGACTCACTTCGCTCGTGCCCCTCCCCCCCAGAACTAAATTCCTGGCTACGCCACTGAATATCCTAACAAATCCTAATATTGCCATTTACTGTTGATAATACCTAATACTGCTATTTACTGTTGTTCTGTTTTTACTAACTAACTTTCTGATAATTCCAGTATTGTCACTTATTGCTGATACTGCCTACACTGTTGCTCATTATACACTACAGTGACTTTATAGAGACAGTGACGACACGAGCCCCTAAATCGGCCCAGGATGTTGAAAAATCTCCCTATTCGGCCCAGGATGTTGCAAACTCAATCAAGAAATTCAAGCCCTAGTAAAACATATTCTTTAAATTAAAGGGTATTCTGTTTCCCACGTCAATAAAGTAAACTATTAACGTAAAATAATTTTTTTTTATTTTCTTTTGAACTGTATATAAACAAAAACATTGCAGCCAATCAAAAATAGACTTGTCGCCACTGTCTCTATAAAGTCACTGTAGTATACACTATCATGGTATAAAGATTACATGTAATCATGGTATAAAGATTACCATGGTATAAAGATTACATGTAATCTTTATACCATGCTATACCGCTACAGTGATTAACCTCCCCCCCCCCCAATATACTACATTAGTTCAGTAGCGGCTCACTGCGGAAGTGTGGAGGTTGAAAATTTTATAGGTACCAGTTTATCTTAAAAGTTTCCAACCAGTGAACCTAGAGAGTACTCCCCCCTATAAAATTCCTCACCCTCTTTTAAAATGTTAAATGTTTAAATTGTTTTATATTAATTAAGGTATGTGCTGATGAGGACATAAGTGGTAACTAATATAATTCTTTATTCTAATATTCTAATATAAGAAAACTGCTTTGTTTATTCATTATTAATACCTGAAGGAGAAATTTTAATATTTTTAACAAAATATTTGCAATTTTTTAAAACGTAATTAATGCAATACAACTAAAAGCTATTCTATACCTCCTCCCCCTCCCCCGGCGCGTCCTACAGCAACACCAGATGCATTATTTTTATAGAGTAAAAACATCCTGTTTAATAAAATAAAATATGGAAGATCCTATACAAATCTTCAGTTTATGAAACCGGGGGGTCTGGGGGTTACCCCCCAGTTACACCGTATTTATTTTAAAATTCAAAATTTAATGAAAATGGTAGGATTTTAAATAATTAAAGTTTTAAATTCTTGAGTTCTAAAATTTCTGGAATCTTCCCCCCACTCTCCCGGGGAGTATCGCCCCGCGGGATTGCGAAGTATGTGCTCACCGAATATCTATTTACATAGATATTACAGTTTTAATCTTTATACCCCAATGGGTTTTCGTAAAATTGAGGGTGAAAACGCTAACGGAAATACAACAGAGACCAACCACTGGCTGCTCGTAGTTTAGTATACTACCGGTGGGCGGGGAGGATTAAAATGTGCAAAATTTTGATATTGGATTAACGTTTCATTCTATAGTAAAATAAAATTGTAATGTTGATCATCATAATCTTGAAATTAAGGGGTATTCTATATGTCCCCCCTCTAAAATTTTAAATGTGTAATTTGTTTTAAATTAATTAAGTTATGTGCTGGTGAGGACATAAGTGGTAACTAATATAATTATTAAGGAAACTGTTTTGTTTATTTATTATTAATACCCTAAGGAAAGATTTTAATATTTTTAACAAAATGTTTGTAATTTTTTTAAAAGGGTGATTACCGGAATGCAATCTATAACTCCCCCCTCCCCCGGCGCGTCCTTCAGCGACATCAGATGCATTTATTTTTATAGAGTGAAACATCTCGTTTAATAAAATGAAATATGGAAGATTCTGTAAAAATCTTCGGTTTATGAAACTGGGGAGGGGGGGGGGTTAAATTTAATGAAAATGACAGGATTTTAAATAATTAAAGTTTTAAATTCTTAGGTTGTAAAATTTCTCGAATCCTCCGTTCCCCTCCCTCTCCTAGGGATTCCGAAGTAAGTGCTCACTAAATGTCTATTTAGAAATTACAGTTTTGATCTTTATACCCCCAATACCCCAATATTTCCCCAATGGGGAAACAGTCGTTTCCGCAAAATTGAGGGTGAAAACCTTAACGAAAAAACAGCAGCAGTACCCTCCTAGTTCGTCGTATTTGTCTATTGTAGGTCAGTGCCGATAATTTTTCTATTCTCTCTGATTTATTTTTTATTCTTAGTAATTTGAAACTTTTACCGCTTGGGGGCTTCCATTTGACTTGAGCCGCCACTGATTTCGTGTTATAATTATTATAATACTCTCAACCGGGAAGAAGTTTAACGTTTTCTCATTTAAAGAAAAAACTAAAATTTTCAATACCGCAATACTGGGATCTCGATTTTCCGAGATTCGGAGAGAGTAAAAGTAAGTACTTGCTTTATTTTCAAATAACTTTTTTCAATTTTTTTAATCAAATCTTAATTTTTTTCTAATTAATGCTGTTTTGAATCTCGATTCCGGAATCCCTTACTCGCAGCGGCGTAGCGAGGGGTTTTGCCGCCGGGCGCGGTCCCTGAATTTGGCGCCCCCTACTTGACGAAAGGCCCTACCCAAAATTTTTAGTACAAAAAATAATGAAATATTATAATAATAATAGAAAAGGAGAAATAATTATTTGTAACACTATCAAAATTTCTTTCTTTTAGAAAAAATGCCGCCCTTAAAAATTGCACCAGGGTGACTCCCCCGCCCCGCCACAGCCTATTTGGTATAGCCAGATTTCTTAAAAAATAGTCCTATTATTTCCATGGAAAAAGTCATTTGGTTAGGGATAATCGAATATTGATAAATTGGATTTACCGTCAAAGTTTGTGAAAAAATGAATTTTCTAATTTCGTGTTTATTATTAATTTTTTTTCATTTTATGGATAAAAAAACTGGGTCCACCCTGGGTGAATTAGACTGAAAATACAGAAAAGATCTGTTTAAATATCGTTCAGTGGGAATATTAAAAATCTAGGAAATGTAAATTGATTTTAATATATTTAAATAAATTAATAAAAACTATATAAGCATACCTACTAACTCTCATATTATTGGAATTTGGTATTTTTAAAACTAGGAAACGGTCATTGGCCTAGTAGTGAGCGCGATCAACTACTAATACTAAGGAATTCGGTTCTAATCCGAGGAGGGACTTGAATTATTCTCTCGGGCTTAATTGCCACATTAGAACCTGGTTACAGGATATATTTTTATATTAAAATATGAAGAAACCAAATTAAAATAATTATATAAATCTGATATTTGAAATCCCGTGGAATCTCTGAAATTTCGTGGAATCAAGAATAAAGCAATCTTCTCTTGGTTGGTGTTTAAATTTTGGAAGCAATTTATTTTAAATGCTGTCCAACATGAAATAATATAATCTATCTGTAATATTGGTGAAAGTGCAATACTAGCGAGGTAAGGAAGGGGGGGAGGGTAGTGTAACGATTAAAAAAGTTATCGACGCCGCTCCTTCCGATGTCAAATATTTAACAATTGTTCAACTTCCTTTGTTTTATCTTGCAAACAACTGTCAGGTGTTTATTTGCAAATCTTTTAAAAAACAAAAATGGCATTCGGCGAGTGGAGAAATAAAATTGTGTTGTGTAAACACAATTAAATGTGAGAAATGTTGCAGGTGGATAGTGGTTTCAATAATCGACCTAGAATTCATTTAAGTCGGTCGTTTTGTATCTGTAGAGGTTTTGGGGCAATCAGACAAGAAAAAGTTGTTAAACGACGTTTTATTAAAAAATTATTAAGAAGCTTAAACTTTTTAACGGACACGAAAGTCCATAAATATCTTTAAATTAATGCGTAATAGATTAGACATAAATAAATATATGCAAAACCGGTGAATGTTCGGTTCACATGGCACACCTACTACATTAATACAAACTTGAAATTCTTTCCTATTTTTAGTTGTTTTTATATTTTTTTAAACGTTTTCTAATGGAATAAAAAAATGTAAATATTGTTTTTTGCAATATTCCAATGGGAGGATCGTAGGAAAAGCCGCACCTTTGATGTCTGGGCGAAGCAATTGCAAAATTGTGCTACCACGCGTCTATTTTTAAATTTTTTCCCAATCTTCGTGGTTCATTAGCCTAAAACCAGCAAATCTGATTATGTTAATAGAAGACACAACTCACATTACGTTTCTAAAATATCCAATTCTACTTTCTATACTTACAAATGCACTTAACATTCTCTCTTGCAGTTTTCTTTTTTCTCATATTATGTGCTAAGTCGCATTGCAAATATTTACATATTTTGTTTCTTACAGGCAAACATGAAATTTTAAATTTGGACCCAGAAAAAGGAAAATCAGAATTTTCTTATGACAACCCTGGATTCAAAAGCGACATCAAACACGGCAGCGATGACGCTTTGGCTTTCGATAAATCGAAACAACTGTCACCACTGGATGCGCTAAAAACCGAAAAACAAAAAACCTCAGATGATTTTGACCTGAAGGTAAGAGTCTTTGAAATTATCACTAACACATAATAATGCTCTCTTTTTGCAGAAAGCCGAAATCAAAACCGTTTTGTTGAAAAGCCGCGATTTTACCGGCCTAGGTTTCGACATTGTTGGCAACATAAGAGACGGAATTTTCGTAAAAAGTATTCTCCAAAGAGGCCCGGCTTACGAATCCCGACAACTTAATTTAGGTAAAATAAGAGCTATTTTATTTCCTTAATAATGAAATTTTAAAAGCAATTCTGCAAGGTTCAATTAGAATGTAAGGCTTTCCATTTATGTTACTTATTACGGAACAAGCCGTCCAGACAGGCAATCCATTGTAGACTGTAATAGCAAATTAACACACTTCTTCAGTTCATTTATTATGTAATTATCTTCGCAGTTCAATTTTAGATTCGAAAAAAAATTATAATTATTATTATCTAGAATATTTATAGTTTTTCATGTATGTCCTGTCCTGCAAAAAAATTATTTTCTAGGTCATCGAATTTATTTTTAACTCGCAATCTTGTTATTGCATATTCTATTTGCGGGGGTCTGGGGGGTATGGAATATCCTTCATTGGCGGTCGCATCGACGCGAACGCTTAGGAAGCGTCGGTTAATTATTATACCAATTATAAAGATATTTTTTTAATTAGTAGGGATTATTTGAAATGGTTACCCCCCCCCGTGCCCCATGAGAATAAAAACACACTTGGGGGAGGGAGCAATGACATAATTTACAATTTCCTTTTTATTCTATACTCATAACGCATTTTCTCTAAAAATTCTTGGGTAGTACTCTCATTCACCTTCATTTTGACCCTTCCTTTTCATTTTTCTGATTGTCGCCTCTCTCGCTGATTTTTAATCCTCGGATTTTGGGGAAAGGCTTAATAAGCTCTCACCCCAAATGGAATGCTTTTTCTGTTCAAATTTTATTTTAAAAATACTTACGTAGGGAACCATTGAACTCCCTCCAAGACTATCTAACAAACTGTTAAAAAACGGAGGTGGAATCAAACTCCAAAAATTCCTTGAACTGTAAATAACATTCTGCTTCTCCCACGAACTTCCATTGCGGGAGGATATTTCATACCTCCCAAACCCTCAGGTTTCCAATATCACACTTCCGGTTAAGAATGTACAAAATGACAAACAAACACATATTTATCTGTAAATTTTTAGTTGGAATTAATTTTAGGTGACAGAATCAAAAACGTGACAATAGATTTTGAACACATTGTATACGAAGATGCTGTAGCAATACTTAGTTATGCGAGTCCGTACGAGGTGATTCTCCAAACCATATATGAAAACAATGCAGCGAATCACACCCCAACGAAAACTTCCCGACTCGGTCACCCGTTGTTCTTCAAAAGTCCATCTTTTGCCGATTTACTGCAGGTAAGTGTTTACCCCACGCGACTGACCCTAGATAAATTTTCAAATTTTTTTAGATTGGAAAGAATGACAAGAAAGCCATGGTTGAGTCTCCAAAAACTCCCAACGAAACCCCCACGAAAAATAAGAGTCCCGAATCCAATAAGCCCAAAGGGTGGCCCAACAAAATTAAAGAGAAATTGGTAACCCATGAAAACGAAACGAGCAAACCTCAAAGCATCGAGAGTAAATTTCAAAAAATTGGTGTACGGGTTTTGCCCATGGAGTTGAAAGGTCTGCGAACAGGACAAATCAGCCCAAAAACAGCAGAACTCTCGCAAAACGATAACAACATTAACTTGGAAATTAATTTAGACAAAAGCATAGACGAAGTAGATAAAACACCAAAACAAGAAGAAATCGTGAGTAATTCATCTATTTATCGGGGAGGAGTGAACGGTTCTGGAATAAAACGTGACAAAGACGGAATTCCAGAAGAAATACCGAATTACATGCTGAATGCAGCAGTAGCCGCTAGGAAAAACCGCAAAGTAATTGAAATCAACCCAACCAATACTTTAAAATCTCCGAAGAAACAAAAAGGAAAAGCTCCGGCTCCACCAGACGAAAAGATTTCTAAAACTGACACAGAGGAACCAAAAAGCTTGAATAACAGTTGGGAAAAAGAGGAGAAAGTACTGGAAGCCGCCGATTACGTTTCGGATTCGGATGCCGAAATTGAGCAGAGTTCGGTTCCAACGGTTATCGAACTGGACGCAATCGATGTCACCATTCATCAGTTCGAAGAAAACGATGAACTTCAAAATCGGAAAACTGCCAGTACAGGCGATTTAACCAAAATGCAAAATTCGGCTAAAAATAACACGAATTCGTTAGAAAGAGCGCAGAGTTTAGACATAACCGATTCGGTTATGCCGAAGATGTTGGGAAATTCCGAAATATCTGATTTTATTTCAACGAAAGCCGACGGATTTGATGGATTACGAGCTTTTCAATCAAACAGGTTAGTGAAATCTACAGAATGGGGAAATCTGGAGGACGCGGTGCTAGATTTGGTCGATAGCGATTTCGAGAACCAAATGGAAGAGGAAGATAGTTTGCCGAAAACGCCGGTGGTCAATAATGAACCAACTTTCGCGAATCCACAGGAAGGTAACACATCGAAGGAAAATTCTAGTTCTGTTGTTGATGAAGCTAAAGAGGTTGTTTTTGATCCTGAAAGTTTGTCAAAGTGGTTGTTGATGGAGAGGCAAGCTTCGAGAAGTGATTCCTACTATGCCCCAAGTAAAATTTACAGCGTTGGCAACACCAACGTTTCCGACGATATGAAAGTGTCGCGGCATTCGTTGAACGGATTAGAGAAGTCGAATAAAGTTGGAGAAAATATAGAGAAAAGTTCAGCAAATTTGAAACTGACAAACAACAACAAGCGAAACTCTTACGTTTATGAGACCAAGTTTCTCCAATCTCCGAGTATGGAGGTGGAAACTAAAAGTTTGCCGCCTCCCCCGGATAAGCCACTGGAAGACCCAGCGTCAAAGCTGACATACATCACCGAAATTCAACTCTTACCTGTTGGAAATAAAACGGAGTCGTCCAAAACTGGGAATGTGGATACCAATATAAGTTCCAAATTGTTGTTCAACCAACACATCGATCCCGAGAAGGAGTTGCACAAAATTCAAGAAATTGCAAAACTGCAGTTGCAAAAGTTGCCGGAATTGCGCTACTCGTCGTCATTCGAATCGTCGGACAGTAACGGCGTTTCGCAAGTTAGTGTAGTGAATACAAATCAGGACACAAAAGTGTACCCAAAAACGCATTGCGCGAGATCCGAATCAAATGCTTCCTTGAAGTCTCGAATACCAGTGGCGCTGTCCAAAACTCCACCCACTTCCCCCGAACGACGCAACTCCCAAAACTTTGATTCAGATTTCCACCGAGACATGCAATTCGTATCTCTGCCCATGCAAAGATCTCTGTCTTCGTCGACCATAACCATTCATCAAAAGTCTCCCAAAAATGTGACCATACAAAAAATCGATTTTGAAAATTTGGGCAGCAAGAGTCGGAGCGCGTCGATAGGAAAGCGATAGTGAATTGAATTGTCTGAACAGTGCCATTGTTTAGTGAGTAATTTTTTTTTTTCTAACGTGAAGTAGTCTACGCAGTCGTCCCAAAATCTAATCACCACCGCTCATCAACCGAGAAGAAACAAGAATACTATTTCATTTGGAGACCAACAGAAAAATTGTATACGCAGGTTCGTCCAAAATTGCGGGAGTAAATTGTTATATCTTTAAAACTTTGATTGTTGAAATTGTTACTCGTTTAAGTAAATAAAGTTGTCCAAGCTTATGTACTTTTATGTTATGTGCAAATAAATAATTTTATAAATTGTGGTTTGTATATAAATGATACGCAGACGATACGCAATCTATACACAAATAAATTAAGATACACGTAAATGCAATATTTCAAAAAACTTTATTTGTGGAAATATATCGAAAACACACAAATAGAAATTTAAAATTTAAATAGATTGATTAGGTATATAAATTTATTAAACAATGCAAATCTGATTAATCAGCATCAATTGTAATCAAAAATGGAGAGTAGGTATTCATATGATTGCTTAGGATGACTGTTGTGCTAGGGAATAGAAATGAACACTGTTCATGTTAAGTCAACAAATTTATTAATTACTGTGCAAATCTGACACTGTTTGGTACAAATGCTCTGTAAGCATCCATATGACGTGAGCGGATTTCACTTATTCTCCGACGAAAAGCGGCAGTTGTATTTACAGCTCGTGGCAAATTTATTCTAACATTTTCCACTGCTGCTGTATTAACTTGCCTTTTGTTTTCTGAAATCCTTATTGTCCGTATTTTATAGATACCGTTTACTCTATTATAGACGGTTGTCGTTGTGAAAGACTCTCTGCAGTTTGGACACGTAGATACTTCTAGTTTCCATTTGATTAAACATGTATCACAAAATACGTGGTTGCACTTATTTGGTATGGCAACTTCTTGATCTACGATATCTTCCAAACAGATTGAACAGCTTTCATCTGTAAATGTAATTTCTGCAGTAGGCATAATTGTATGATTATAATTTTACAGAATTGGTTATTTGATACAAAAATCACTATTTCGAATACTGTAACTAACTTATTTGCATATTTGTCCTATATAAACAAAAATTGATCTGTTTATCCGTTGATCCTTTGAGCATATTTTTGATCCCTTGAGAAGATTTCTGATCTGTTCTTGCAAAAGCATTCCAGCAAGCCTACCATAATATTGTAAACTTGCATTTTTTAGAAGCGGAATTTCCTTTGGCTAAAATTGATCTTGAAGAATCCTGCGCACGACTAAAAGACTTCCTGCATAAACGACTAAAAGACTTCTTTGGAAAAGTAACAATTTTACATAGCAATGTAAACATATCTTAGTCCTTGCAAGAACATGTTTGCTACGTTAGCTAGCCAATCATCGTCAGAAAAAAAATCTTGGAAGAACCAATTGAATAGTCTTGTTAATATTTTGAAAATGGTCCGATATTGAAAGCAATCAAGAAAAATAGTCATTAAGTGTACCTAAAATCTTTTGGGCGGTTGTCATAACCGGAAAGTTGAGCAAACAGGAGTTCTTTCTTAAACTCCATTTTTCCCTGACTGTTCCAGAGATCTCCATCATACTCAGAAATAAAATTTGATTTTGTTAAACCCTCTACTTCAGTATGATAAAAGAGACTTTTAAGTTTTCTACAACGGATTCAAACCGGATCAAGAGTAAATTTGTCAAGAAATGTCCCATAAATCACTACATTTTAGATTGACCGTTTCCTATACATCTTATACCCAAAATAGGTCATATCGAAATTAAAGTAAATAAAATTCTACACAAAAGCTTTAAAAAATTATTGTTTTAATTTATCTCGTTTTCGAGATATAGCCTTTCCTAAAACGTTGATTTTTACCCAAAAAACCGTGGCATCTAATTTTCGATATAGTTTTTTTTGTTTCTCAATTATCTGTAAACTCAAGTACAAAATAACTTTGTAGGTAACAAAGCACTAGTTTTTACTAGTAATATTAAAATATAAAAATAGGCGTAATATTAATATTATCTAAAGCAGCGATCACCAAACTACTGGTCTGCAGGAATATTTTGGTGGTAGAAGAGGCTTTTTAAATATTTTATTTAATTTTATTGCGTGAAAATATAGCATTTTAAAAGACCTTTAATTTGAGGTATCACAAAGGGTATGGTGGCATTAAAATTTTTCAAGTTGGGGTAGCTGCGAGTGAGGAAGGGAGTCCAAGTGCAACGCAGAGTATTCGGTTTAGACTCCTCTCTCCTATCTAGGAAAGCTTCTTTTACAGTTTTTTACCGGTGGGGCGCGAGCTTAAATATTATTAGAAAAATTATTAAATTTACTGAAAAAAAACCAAATAAAAAACATTCTGACATAATAAAATAGACAAAAATACAAAAAATTATTGTACGAGAGGGGGGGGGTGCGATGAAAATTATGATTGAAATTTGGATCACAAATACTGAAAGGGCGAGAAACGTTGGTGTAGTCCACGAGCAATTTAAAAGGTGGATCGCTTTCAAATGTACCCCCTGTATAATAATTTCATTTTTTCAAAATATTTTTTATTTATTTAAAAATAAATAAATAATTTTTTAATTTTAAAAATATGTGTTTTATTCATGATGAACCATCTAGAAGAGGGAAAGAGAGCGGTGAAGCCCGCCAAAGGGAATTAATCACCACGAGTACTAGCGGATTTTGGAGCGGCGGCTAAGGGACTTTTGACCGTCGGCCTCAAATCGATATTAATCGAAAGTATTTTAATATCAATTCCTAGAATTCACGCAAAAAAGTGTGAGTGTTTTAACTGATCCCATCGGGAATCAAACACGTAATTCTGAGCGATATATCGAACAAATACACTGTTGAAAGCAAGTCATCGACAAGAATTAGCCAATAGAAAGAGAATTGTATTTTATCAGGACAACGTCAAGCCACATGCAGCTTTGGCGACGCGCGAGAACTTCGGGAACTTGGTTGGGATGATATAATAATGCACCCACCTTATACACTGAATCAGGACCGTATCTCGAACTTGAATTCGGGGGGGGGGGGGTGAATGACAAATAAAACTGCGTTGAGTCAGCTCAAAGACAGAGGGTGTGGGTGGGGGTATGATATCCCCTTGAAAATTGCGCCGCAGGCGAAATTTTTTGAAATTTTCAAGGACAATCGCTCTACTGTAAAGTTAGAAATGCTAATTTTCATGTTTTGATGGATTCTTATTTATATTTTAAAGCTCGTTTTAGTGCAACAATGTCGTAACTTCCTACGCTTATCATTTAAGCGCTATTTAGCTAACAACAGTTCTAAACTTCATAAGAATGTACAGCTTTGCAAATTTTAAAATGCAATTATCTCAAAACATGCTTTTGAAAGTTACGACAGTTGTCGTCTCAGAGTGAGATATTCTAGGATTTTATTTCGCGCTTTATTTATTTAATACGGGCCTGCACTGAATAACAAAATGTTATTAAATCTAACAATTAGATGAACATTTTGATAATTTTATGAGATTTTATTTTTTAGAGTGCAGCCCTGATATTATTCCATCAGATGACCATATATCTTCTTGCAACTGCAAAAACTCTATTGGTGGCATTAGATTCCAAGCAAGAAAAATTGTGAAATCCACTTGTCCCAGCTTTTTATCGATAAGCACAAGGGATTCTACAAAAGAAACACAATAAACAGAGGCGTTGCTAGGCGGTAAGCGCCGCATAAGGGTGCGTAATATCAAGGACGCAATTCTATCACAAGTTTAGTGCTTTTTAGTTTATAGATAAAGATGTATGTGATCAAATCAGTAATGTCGTACTAATAGTCACGGATTAATCCGAGATTCAAGATTAATTCTCGAAATAGCAGCTGTTGCTACAATACGGTATAAGTTCCAGTAATCTCATTGGTAAACCCTAGGATTATCTTGAATCTCGGATTAATCCGTGACTATTAGTACGGGCGTAAGTAAATCAAATAAGTATTAAAACAAGAAAAGTAATTTTAAATTCTGAAAAGAAAACTTCTTTGAAATTAAATAAGTAATAAAACAGTAAGAGAGCTGTGCCACTTTTTTCAAAAAATTTTCCAATCCAATTTTTAATTGAATACTTTTTTTATCGATCAGTTAATTAAAATATTTTTGAAAAAAGTGGTGCAGCTCTCTTATAGTTTTACTACTAATGTCAACGGTTTTATTAAAAAAGTAACTTAAACCTACTCTAACCCAGCGCTGTCAGAACGTGGGTAAATTGTAATAAATTGTAATTTACCCAAGCAGGGGTAGCAGGGTACTCCCCTGCCCAGGCGCCGAACCCACAGGGTAGCGATGCATGTCGATGCATGCAGATCGAAAAAGACACATCTTGTGTCACATCAGAGACACAATCATACGGCGCCTGTCGAGAACCTAATGTAGGAATCATGTGAATCAAAATGATGTCTTCAATCAGAATGAAGCTAAGCAAGAACCAATGAGAGGCACGTGCGCTGGGGAATTATATTTTAAAATTATTGTCGTAAACCAAAAAAACCTATCTTTGCTGACTTACTGCCCTGTCACAATAATGTTAACGTAACTTAGTTGACATAGCCTTGACTTAATGTTAGTCGTTAACCTTGAAAATAAGCTTGACATAAGAAAAAGTATTGAAGAGACTGCGCGGTCAATGTAGACGCTACGGTACTCTAACCCTACAAATACAAATAACGATGTTTGACATATTTGACACACATATAAGTTTTATTCACGTTTGTTTTTAATTTTTGTTCCCGTTTGTTTCATTCGAAATGCCGAGAAGCAAAAATTTCCGTAAGAATTTATTAATTGTGGAATTGTTGGTTTTATTGAAAACAAAAAAGCGACGATGAGGTATTCGCCCCGTATTGAAGACCAGAAAAGTGTTTGGTGAATATTATTCATCATTTTTAAGATACAAGGTAAAACTATTATGGCAAATATGTGGCTATTACTTAATTCATAAGTTTCTTAATTTTTAGATAATTGATCATGATTCATGAATGGTTCTTTCTGTATATTTACAAGAATGACTCCAAGTCAATTTGACGACTGTCTTGCGATTGTGGGTCCTCGACTACAGAAGTATAGCCTACGAGAACCACTATCTCCGAGTCAAAGATTAGCCATGACGTTAAGGTAAGACGATGCTGTACCTATATTTATTTAAGTTTTTCTAATTATGTTATTGTAGATATTTGTCTCGAGGCGACTTCATTTTTAGTATCGCCTCCGGCTACTACATTAAATGAATTTAATGAAACCCTATAAAGGACTGAACCTTACAAAAGAGCAAGCCATTCTCAATTACAGGCTTCGTGCTAGAAGGGTTATCGAGAATGCTTTCGGCATTTTTGTTGCGAGATGGAGAATTTTTACAAGGACAATATCTGCCAGTGTAATTTGTTAATTTCCGTATTATGTCTACACACGAAGATAAAATGGTATATTAAGCTCGAGTTTAAACTGCTTATTAAACATGTGTGGATAAGCTCGTGTGGATTGGATCGGATACGATTGGATCTCTCCAACAAAATAGAAAACTTGCAAGAAATACATGATAATTAATTTTTTTTATAATTATAAAGAGAATATGTAATTAATATTTAATAAAAATTACATTTTGATGTTTAATTTTTTTCAATTTTATACATGACTTTTTTTTTAAACTTTTTAAAGCGCTTATTATGGAATTATAAGTGCTTATAAATACGGGCTCTAATAATAACTTTTATTTTAGGTTGGCAAAAGACGATTTTAAGAATAAATATCTCGACGTAGCCAAGCCAAAACGGCATAACCGCCAAAAGTGTATATTTGCTTCAATCTTAGTTTAATCAAGCACCATTTGTGCATTTAGGAAATTAACTAGCTTTTTGTTTGCCCTGAAAAATTTACTACATGACTCTTATGCCGTTTTGGCTTGGCTACGTCGATCTGTAGTTTTGGTAGATTATTTTCAAAGGCAGAAATTAAATACATTGTTTTAAAAGAAATAAACAGGTAAGGAAAAAGTTGAAAATCTCTCTTGGAAAAGTACCTTGTATTTGGTATACACCCTGTATAGCAATTTAATTGGTGAGAAATTTTGTATAACATCCTGTATAACAATTTCATTAATTGTTAATTTTTGTATAACACCCTGTATAACAATTTCATTACTTGGAAATTTTGTCTAACACCCTGTATAGTGTTTAATGGCAGCTATATCTTTTTAAAAAATTTAATTTTTTTAAAAAAATTCATGGTTATAATATTATAGCAAGAAATTTTAAGGTTATCTGTCAAGTCGATTTTCGATGGTAACGACAACTTAACAATCCTAGAAATTTTCTGGACTGCTTTTTCGTTAAGTTAACATTACGTTAACATCGCCTTTCCTTAACGTAATTGTGAACACTTCTATTGAAATCCTATCTTCTGGAAGTTTATGTCGCGTTGACATGGGCATTTCTCATACATTGCCGTTAACATTATTGTGATCACTTGTATTGAACTCCTATGTTCTGGACGTGAAATAGACTAACATTAAGTCAAGGCTATGTCAACTAAGTTACGTTAACATTATTGTGACAGGGCAGTTAACCTGACTTTCTGTGTAATACACAGCCTTCTATATAAACATCTATCGTAATAGAGTTCGTTCAGAAGCTTAAGTCTCATACAATGCGCGAAACGGGCAAAATACATAAAAATAAATGTTAAATGAAAACATTATTCAAAAAATATTGTTTGTTTAAAAAACGATGTTAAATTAATTTGTTTATGCATTACCTACCACAATAAAATAATAAACGTTTTCGTCAAATAGATGTAAAAAAAGATTTAGTGGTGCACACAGCTGTTTAACCTAAAAATAAAATTTTCGTTTAAAAACGATTTTAAATTAAAATGTTGTTTGTACTAACCTCAGTATAATAAAAATACTCAAATAGCGTTAAAAAAGGCTGATTGTTATTTAAATTATCAAATAATGTTAATATCATTTAATAATCAAAAGCACGAAAATAGCGAATCTGTCAAAGCAAAACGTCAACAAAGAACGATATTTTCAGGACTGTATTTATTTTGTTAAAACGAATTTTATCATTTCTGCGCACTATTGTATGGGACATGACCTCCTGAATGATCTCTACACAAAGTTATCGTGAACAGAGGCGGATTAACCAAAAAGCGAAAGAAGCTAGCGCTTCGGGCGCCAGAAATACAGGGGCGCAAAATTTATTACAATTATTTTTAAAATTGTTTGATGATATTTTATATTATAAAATTCTAAAAATCTCAAAAATAGGTTACATTTTAAAAATATCTCCGCAACTCGGAGAACTTGAAATATGAGCTATGTGTGTGTGAACACGCAGCGCCAGCGGTTTATGTATGTCGAGTCGACATGCAATTGATCCGCCGGCGCCGACACATACTTCTATAGTTTTATAGTGAGCGCAAATTTTGGTTCAGCTTGGAGCGCAATATCCCCTTGATCCGCCTCTGATCGTGAACTTGGAGGATTTATTTGTTTGTGATAAAATATTTTTGAATAAAATGTTACAAATAAAAATGTAAAAGGAGAACGGTCTTGATTGTATTATAAAAATTATAAGTCAATGAAGTTTTTATAATTATATTATCAGTATTTGGAAGAAAACTAAATCTGCGGTTCAACTCTTAATTGTCAGTGCAGATGTAACAATAATTGAAGATACGAGTGGATAAAGCTGTTTAATAAAAATTGATTTTATTGTATTGATGATGGATATATACCTATATCTTTTATTTAGTATTATTTTGGATCCTAAAAATTCCATCTTATTGAAGACAGTGGCGTAGCCAGGAATTTAGTTCGGGGGGGAGGCACTAGCGAAGTGAGTCTTGTAATAGCGTCGCAGCCGAAAATTTTTCAAATTTTCAAGGTCAAACGCTTAATAGAAAGTTAGAAAATTACAATTAAAAAATTATTCCCGGGTGGGGGGGAGGAGGAGCTCGCTCCCCTGGCTACGCCACTGATTGAAGATATATCCAATGGATGAAGTTGTTACGCTACCTTATTTTAAATATGTGACAAAAACTGTAATGCTTGATTACTCCAAGCTATAATTGTGTAACTTAACAGTTAACACCTTCATCCACTCGTGTCTTCTCGTGTGTGTATGTAAACGTACACAAAACAGGAACACCAACATAAAAAAAATTCCAATACGGTTTGCTCTTATTGGTTCATTCTTAGCTTAGCTTAGAATTCGCTTAGCTTAGCTATAGAATATATATAGCTATAGAATAGAAACGCTTAGCTTCATTCTGATTGGAAACATCATTCCTGATATTAGGTCCTCGTCGGCGCCTGGGAAGAGGTACAATTTACCCACGTTCTGGCAGCACTGTTCTAACCTAGAAAACAGACATATGCCTTTGCACGGGGCTTCCCTTTTAACGATGTTTTTGCAAAAAAAAGTAACTTAAACCCAGCCTAACCTACAGAACAGACCTATGATTTTGCATGGACCTTTCTTTTGGCGACGGATCCCTTTTTCGGATTGGCTATAGAACTTTACAGTCTACCGGTTCGGCGCAGCCTAAGTTTTAAAATTATATGTTATGAATAATAATACAAAATAAAAAGAATTGTTTTGCACCAAATCGTCCTTGCGCCGAAAGAGCGGCTGTCGCTTTTCTTGTTCGAAGCAGAGCGAAAGATAGAGAAAGATTTAAGAAAGATAGTAGTAGAAATTAAGTGACGCGTTAAAGATTAACGAGATTCCAAGAAAAATAATTCCGAATATAATCGAACAAACGCCGAATCACAGTAATAAACAAATGGAAACAACCACCGATGAATCAGGCCGAAACAAGCCCCCTGACGGGAAAACCGACAGGGATTTCGAAAATCCAACTCTGACCAGTGAAGAAAGCAAAATTCTGGCGAAAATAAGAGAACAACGAAAAAACGAAAACCAATCCCGAACCCACATTGACACAAATGTAATAATTATTGATAATGCAAAAATCAATAATCAAGAAAACAAGAAAAGAGCCCTAAGAATCTCCAGCAGTGAAGATGAAGAAGAAGTGATGATACCGACAAAGAAACCAAATATTGTCGAAGAAATGGAAACAGATTTCGAAGTAGCTATATCCAGAAAAACGAAAAGACGCAACAGAAGGACGAAACAGAAAACAGACTCCAACATTGACGAAGAAAACAAAACCGATGAATCTGCTCCACCATCCAAAAACAATACTCCGAAACCTTCAAATAAACCAATTTTAGACGCTCCTAATACCTCGCCCTTACCAAACATCCCACATACGAATCTAATCCCTCAACCTACTCCCATCCAGGCCGCTACAACCACAAATCATTATATACCCTCACACAAAGAAGAAGAAAGCAGGAAAAACCAAGAAGCCCTCACAGCAATAATGGACGAAAACTATGAACTAGCACACAAAATGAGACAGTACCTCCTGAAATGTAAAGACGCGCTAAAAGATAGAGATACATGTTTGGAAATGCTAAAGTCCTTCGAACGTAACACCAACAAGTGCATCATTATGGCGTACAGCCTAAGTGAACGCCTAGCCTATGGAAATCCAACCACATCTCCAACCAATAACACAGATACACAAGCCATAATAAATGAAATAAGAAAAACCATCCCACAACAACCGAAACCTAAACTTAATCCAGGTATCAGGATTGAAACAATAGCCGCACCACCCACTACTGAAGCTCCAACAACTAAACAGAATCCTCCCAGAGACTACCTCAAAGCAGTTCTCAATCAACCAGCCCAACCCAACTTCGAAAAACAGACCAAATACAAGGTACTCGTATACCCAAAAATTAATGATGCCAACAAAACCTCTGCCGAAACCAAAAACACTCTCACCAGCATATCCTTGGATAAACTAAAAATCAAACCCGATAGACTATACATGGTCAAAAACAATGGTATGCTCATTGAATCATCAGATAAATCCATAAGTAACCTTATAGGAAATCAACTTCTAGCAGATGTAGGGCTTGAAGCCAAAGCACCCACACAAATTTGGCCATCCGTATACATAAAACAAGTCGAAAAAGATATAGACCATGCTACCATGAAAGGTGCCTTCGAATATAATTACTCCTCTGCCATCCAAAAAGCTGGTGAAGGATGGTTAAGATCCCTTAACCCCACCAGATCCCAAGACCGTCCCTCCAACAACTGGGTAGCTACTGTCCACCCTCTGGTGGCTGAAGCTATGAATAAAGAAAAAAGACTCCGTATGAGATGGCGCTCATATCCCATCTCTGACTATATAAACCTGACAAGATGCTACAAATGTCAACGATTTGGACATCCTAGCAAATATTGTCGCTCAATAGCTGTTTGCTTGGTCTGTGCCTCTACAGACCATTTATCCATTAATTGCCCTAACAAAGAAAATCCCTCAACCGACAGGTGCATCAATTGTATCAGGGCAAGATACAGTGATGACAAGCACCAAGCATCCAGTAGTCTCTGTAGAGTCTACAAAAATCGACTAATGGAGCATGTCAATTCAATTTCCTCAACTTCCGATTCTAATCATGCATAATCTCAAAATTCTTCAACAAAACCTCAGAAACTGCGAAACCGCAACAGTCGATGCCCTAAGGCTGTTGACGGAAGAAAATTTCAATATTGCCATTTTTCAAGAACCATACAGCTATCAGACCAACAACAATATTTTCTCACTTCCATACCATCCAAATATCTTCTCAGCCGCCATCTCTAGTCAAAAATTCAACTCTTGCATTGTAATAAACAGAAAACTTCAGGACAACTCTACCTTCTCATTTCATAAAAATCTCTCAAACCAATTTTTCACAATCATTTCCGTTTCTACAAACAAAAACAAACCTCCAATATTCATAATAGGAATCTATCTTCCACCTTCCCTATCAGATATTGACTCTTCCTTGAAACTTCTAGATAGAGCAATACGTACCTGCGGAAGCAGCCAAGTCTACCTATGCGGAGATTTCAACTGCAGATCAAAGCTATGGTATGACGAAGTTAATTCCAATGACCGTGCACTCGCCCTAGAAGAATTCATAACTCAAAACAATCTAACTATACACAATAAACCAGGCAAACCTTTCACTTACGAAAACACTAGGGGAGGGAGAAGCAACATCGATCTAACCCTTGGAACCTCCAACACCTTTAACTCAGTCTCCAACTGGGATATCTCCGAAAAAGTCATTTTAACCGATCATAAAACAATTACCTTCAATATAAAACACCCAGACCCTCCTAAAGTTACAATAGTCAAAAACAAAAACCCGAACACAATCTCACCACAAACAATTTCAGAATTCCTCACACCCTGGGTAGAACTTTCCACCCCTATTTCAGAAAAACTCGACACCCCTACCAAAATTGACAATTTTACCCGCTCCCTTCATGACATCATCCAGGATTTAATAAACACGCATGCTCACTACAAGAAAATCTACGTTGGCCGGCCAGATTGGTGGACGGACAACGTAGAAAAAGCCAGGAAAAATTACCTAAAAAAGAAATCCCTTCTCTACAAAAACAAAAATGAAAATTTAAAACAATCCCTGTATGATGCCATGATGGGAAAAAAGGAATTATTCCAGAACGCCCTTAAGAATTCCAGAAACAATAGCTGGAAGAATTTCGTCGAAAACGACCTACTCAGTGACCCCTGGGGAATAACCTACAAACTAGCAGCGGGAAAATTCCGGAAGCAGGCCCTGCTGACGTCTTTCCGAAAGGAGGACGGCATGGAGACCCTGCATCCAGAAGAAACCCTAAACTACCTTATGGGAAAGCTACTGCCAGACGATGACCAAAACTCAGATCTCATTGTGGATCACCAAACAATGAGAGCTGATTTTGAGAGTCTGGAAACAGCAGCCAACCCTAAGGATCATCAAGAAGTCACCCTAAATGAACTAAACCAACTTATCCGCACCACCCAATCTAAAAAAGCTCCAGGATTTGACCTGATACAGGGATCATTCCTAAAACTCATTTACTGCACCATCCAAATCCCGCTACTAAACTTATATAATGCCTGCCTAAAATTTTCTCACTTCCCAACTCTCTGGCAAAATGGGATCCTAAAAGTTATCCTCAAAGATGCTTCAGGAGACCATGGCGCTGTTAAAAATTACAGACCGATCACCCTACTCCCTGTATTCGGAAAAATCCTGGAGAAATTAATAAAAATCAGACTCTACAATTCAAAAGTTCCCTTTCACTCTCCCTTCCAATATGGATTTGTTAACAACAAATCCACCATCTCTGCTGTCACCAAACTAGTCAATACCATCCAAGCCGATAATAAAAATAAGGGATGCACGGCAGCCCTGTTCTTTGATATCTCCGGGGCCTTCGATAATCTCTGGTGGCCCGCTCTCTTTCACATCTTGTGTAAGAGGAATACGCCCCAGGGACTCATTGGTATCCTCAGGAGCTACCTAAGGAGCAGGCTCGTCACCCTCCAATCCGGATCTACTTCTGTTGGAAAGAGAATCACCAAGGGGTGTCCCCAGGGATCGGTTCTTGGGCCGGTCCTATGGAACATCCTATTGGATGATTACCTTTCTGACGAAGAAGAATTACATTTACCTGACGAGACAACCCAAGCTTACGCGGATGACCTTGGTAAAATTATCAAGGCCAAAAACCGTAAAGAACTGATAATGAAACTCCAAAACGCTGTGGACAGACTCGACCGCTGGTGTAGGCGCATGAAACTCAGTCTCTCGGCAACGAAGACAAGAATCATGTGCTTTCGCCCGGTCAGGTCGTCCAATACAGACATCAAAATCCTGTTAAACCACTCCACAATCAAAGTTGTCAAGGAGTTCAAATACCTTGGCATGCTTCTTGACGAAAAACTGACCTTTCAACCGCATATAAATATGGTATGCTCAAAAGCTAACAACCTGATCATTGGTCTGCAACGCAGGGCAAGAGCCAGCTGGGAGACGGATCTTCGAGAGACCATGACCAAGATTTATAAAGGGGCTGTTGTCCCCATCGTGGCTTACGGAAGCGAAATCTGGTCATGGAAAATCGAAGAACGTTACACGAAAGCCAGGCTCTTGTCTTGCTATGGCCTTGCCTGTAGACTAATGATCAAGGGTTACAGAACAATATCCTCCCTGGCTGCAGGGGTCATTGCCGGAATCCATCCCCTAGACCTGGAACTAAGAAGACTACACGCAATGAAATCAATCAAAAATAGACGAACCACTCAGTTTCTGGGACAAGAAATTGTCCCACAATACTTCCAATCCATAACAGAAATTAAAAATGAACTAATCCTAATCATCCAGGCCATTTGGCAGGACAGATGGGACAACTTCGAATACGGCCGCATAACCCATCAGATAATCCCAAATATACACCCTAGACTACAAATAGAAACCAACTTCCAAACCACCCAACTCCTTACCGGGCATGGCGAATTCGGGAGACACCTCAAGAGATTGGGGAAGAACCCGGATGGATTGTGCCCGGCCTGCAACATTCTAGATGAACCCTTGCATAGGATCCTGGACTGCGTTCTATACAGGGAGGAAAGGAGGGAGGTGGAATCTTTCTTCACCGAAAACCCCCCCCTAAACCTGACCGAACTGTTTGAGCGCACTCCTAGGGACCTACTGCATGGGTTCCTACGAACCAAGATAGAACAACAAGATGACCCTACCGATAGCGAATAAAACGACACCTAGCATACCAAATCCAAATATAACGAAACTAGAGTACTCCATGACCCCGACAAGAAAAACTAACAAGCACAAGAATACTAAGCAAATGAATATAAATTGATAGGAGTACTCTATAATTTGATAGACACCTATTAGAAACAAAGATAAATCGAAATTAATAGATATGCATGTTTGACAAAAATCCGAAATATGATACAGGGATGGCCCCAAAAATTTGAAGAAAAATTGAAATTTAAAATATATATTTTATGTGTAATGTAAATTTTGACCAATTACAGCACCCGACCAATTTGTCGGGTTTTATGTTGGTATTTATTTTATTGTAAATTTTACTATAAATAAAGATCTTAAGTTGTTCGAAGCAGAGAGTGTAGAAAGATAGTAGTAGAAATTAAGTGACGCGTTAAAGATTAACGAGATTCCAAGAAAAATAATTCCGAATATAATCGAACAAACGCCGAATCACAGTAATAAACAAATGGAAACAACCACCGATGAATCAGGCCGAAACAAGCCCCCTGACGGGAAAACCGACAGGGAATTCGAAAATCCAACACTGACCAGTGAAGAAAGCAAAATTCTGGCGAAAATAAGAGAACAACGAAAAAACGAAAACCAATCCCGAACCCACATTGACACAAATGTAATAATTATTGATAATGCAAAAATCAATAATCAAGAAAACAAGAAAAGAGCCTTAAGAATCTCCAGCAGTGAAGATGAAGAAGAAGTGATGATACCGACAAAGAAACCAAATATTGTCGAAGAAATGGAAACAGATTTCGAAGTAGCTATATCCAGAAAAACGAAAAGACGCAACAGAAGGACGAAACAGAAAACAGACTCCAATATTGACGAAGATAACAAAACCGATGAATCTGCTCCACCTTCCAAAAACAATACTCCGAAACCTTCAAATAAACCAATTTTAGACGCTCCTAATACCTCGCCCTTACCAAACATCCCACATACGAATCTAATCCCACAACCTACTCCCATCCAGGCCGCTACAACCACAAATCATTATATACCCTCACACAAAGAAGAAGAAAGCAGGAAAAACCAAGAAGCCCTCACTGCAATAATGGACGAAAACTATGAACTAGCACACAAAATGAGACAGTACCTCCTGAAATGTAAAGACGCGCTAAAAGATAGAGATACATGTTTGGAAATGCTAAAATCCTTCGAACGGAACACTAACAAGTGCATCATTATGGCGTACAGCTTAAGTGAACGCCTAGCCTATGGAAATCCAACTACATCTCCAACCAATAACACAGATACACAAGCCATAATCAATGAAATAAGAAAAACCATCCCACAACAACCGAAACCTAAACTTAATCCAGGTATCAGGATTGAAACAATAGCCGCACCACCCACTACTGAAGCTCCAACAACAAAACAGAATCCTCCCAGAGACTACCTCAAAGCAGTTCTCAATCAACCAGCCCAACCCAACTTCGAAAAACAGACTAAATACAAAGTACTTGTATATCCAAAAATTAATGATGCCAACAAAACCTCTGCCGAAACCAAAAACACTCTCACCAGCATATCCTTGGATAAACTAAAAATCAAACCCGACAGACTATACATGGTCAAAAACAATGGTATGCTCATTGAATCATCAGATAAATCCATAAGTAACCTCATAGGAAATCAACTTCTAGCAGAGGTAGGGCTTGAAGCCAAAGCACCCACACAAATTTGGCCATCCGTATACATAAAACAAGTCGAAAAAGATATAGACCATGCTACCATGAAAGGTGCCTTTGAATATAATTACTCCTCTGCCATCCAAAAAGCTGGTGAAGGGTGGTTAAGATCCCTTAACCCCACCAGATCCCAAGACCGTCCCTCCAACAACTGGGTAGCTACTGTCCACCCTCTGGTGGCTGAAGCTATGAATAAAGAAAAAAGACTCCGTATGAGATGGCGCTCATATCCCATCTCTGACTATATTAACCTGACAAGATGCTACAAATGTCAACGATTTGGACATCCTAGCAAATATTGTCGCTCAATAGCTGTTTGTTTGGTCTGTGCCTCTACAGACCATTTATCCATTGATTGCCCTAACAAAGAAAATCCCTCAACCGACAGGTGCATCAATTGTATCAGGGCAAGATACAGTGATGACAAGCACCAAGCATCCAGTAGTCTTTGTAGAGTCTACAAAAATCGACTAATGGAACATGTCAATTCAATTTCCTCAACTTCCGATTCTAATCATGCATAATCTCAAAATTCTTCAACAAAACCTCAGAAACTGCGAAACCGCAACAGTCGATGCCCTAAGGCTGTTGACGGAAGAAAACTTCAATATTGCCATCTTTCAAGAACCATACAGCTATCAGACCAACAACAATATTTTCTCACTTCCATACCATCCAAATATCTTCTCAGCCGCCATCTCTAGTCAAAAATTCAACTCTTGCATTGTAATAAACAGAAAACTTCAGGACAACTCTACCTTTTCATTTCATAAAAATCTCTCCAACCAATTCTTCACAATCATTTCCGTTTCTACAAACAAAAACAAACCTCCAATATTCATAATAGGAATCTATCTTCCACCTTCCCTATCAGATATTGACTCTTCCTTGAAACTTCTAGATAGAGCAATACGTACCTGCGGGAACAGCCAAGTCTACCTATGCGGAGATTTCAACTGCAGATCAAAGCTATGGTATGACGAAGTTAATTCCAATGACCGTGCACTCGCCCTAGAAGAATTCATAACTCAAAACAATCTAACTATACACAATAAACCAGGCAAACCTTTCACTTACGAAAACACTAGGGGAGGGAGAAGCAACATCGATCTAACCCTTGGAACCTCCAACACCTTCAACTCAGTCTCCGACTGGGATATCTCCGAAAAAGTCATTTTAACCGATCATAAATCTATTACCTTCAATATAAAACACCCAGACCCTCCTAAAGTTACAATAGTCAAAAACAAAAACCCGAACACAATCTCGCCACAAACAATTTCAGAATTCCTCACACCCTGGGTAGAACTTTCCACCCCTATTTCAGAAAAACTTGACACCCCCACCAAAATTGACAATTTTACCCGCTCCCTTCATGACATCATCCAGGATTTAATAAACACTCATGCTCACTACAAGAAAATCTACGTTGGCCGGCCAGATTGGTGGACGGACAACGTAGAAAAAGCTAGGAAAAATTACCTAAAAAAGAAATCCCTTCTCTACAAAAACAAAAATGAAAATTTAAAACAAACCCTGTATGATGCCATGATGAGAAAAAAGGAATTATTCCAGAACGCCCTTAAGAATTCCAGAAACAATAGCTGGAAGAATTTCGTCGAAAACGACCTACTCAGTGACCCCTGGGGAATAACCTACAAACTAGCAGCGGGAAAATTTCGGAAGCAGGCCCTGCTGACGTCCTTCCGAAAGGAGGACGGCATGGAGACCCTGCATCCAGATGAAACCCTAAACTACCTTATGGGAAAGCTACTGCCAGACGATGACCAAAACTCAGATCTCATTGTGGATCACCAAACAATGAGAGCTGATTTTGAGAGTCTGGAGTCAGCAGCCAACCCTAAGGATCATCAAGAAGTCACCCTAAATGAACTAAACCAACTTATCCGCACCACCCAATCTAAAAAAGCTCCAGGATTTGACCTGATACAGGGATCATTCCTAAAACTCATTTACTGCACCATCCAAATCCCGCTACTAAACTTATATAATGCCTGTCTAAAATTTTCTCACTTCCCAACTCTCTGGCAAAATGGGATCCTGAAAGTTATCCTCAAAGATGCTTCAGGAGACCATGGCGCTGTTAAAAATTACAGATCGATCACCCTACTCCCTGTATTCGGAAAAATCCTGGAGAAATTAATAAAAACCAGACTCTACAATTCAAAAGTTCCCTTCCACTCTCCCTTCCAATATGGATTTGTTAATAACAAATCCACCATCTCCGCTGTCACCAAACTAGTCAACACCATCCAAGCCGATAATAAAAATAAGGGATGCACGGCAGCCCTGTTCTTTGATATCTCCGGGGCCTTCGATAATCTCTGGTGGCCCGCTCTCTTTCACATCTTGTGTAAGAGGAATACGCCCCAGGGACTTATTGGTATCCTCAGGAGCTACCTAAGGAGCAGGCACGTCACCCTCCAATCCGGATCTACTTCTGTTGGGAAGAGAATCACCAAGGGGTGTCCCCAGGGATCGGTTCTTGGGCCGGTCCTATGGAACATCCTATTGGATGATTACCTTTCTGACGAAGAAGAATTACATTTACCTGACGAGACAACCCAAGCTTACGCGGATGACCTTGGTAAAATTATCAAGGCCAAAAACCGTAAAGAACTGATACTGAAACTACAAAACGCTGTGGACAGACTCGACCGCTGGTGTAGGCGCATGAAACTTAGTCTCTCGGCAACGAAGACAAGAATCATGTGCTTTCGCCCGGTCAGGTCGTCCAATACAGACATCAAAATCCTGTTAAACCACTCCACAATCAAAGTTGTCAAGGAGTTCAAATACCTTGGCATGCTTCTTGACGAAAAACTGACCTTTCAACCGCATATAAACATGGTGTGCTCAAAAGCTAACAACCTGATCATTGGTCTGCAACGCAGGGCAAGAGCCAGCTGGGAGACGGATCTTCGAGAGACCATGACCAAGATTTATAAAGGGGCTGTTGTCCCCATCGTGGCTTACGGAAGCGAAATCTGGTCATGGAAGATCGAAGAACGTTACACGAAAGCCAGGCTCTTGTCTTGCTACGGCCTAGCCTGTAGACTAATGATCAAGGGCTACAGAACAATATCCTCCCTGGCTGCAGGGGTCATTGCGGGGATCCATCCCCTAGACCTGGAACTAAGAAGACTACACGCAATGAAATCAATCAAAAATAGACGAACCACTCAGTTTCTGGGACAAGAAATTGTCCCACAATACTTCCAATCTATAACAGAAATTAAAAATGAACTAATCCTAATCATCCAGGCCATATGGCAGGACAGATGGGACAACTTCGAATATGGCCGCATAACCCATCAGATAATCCCAAATATACACCCTAGACTACAAATAGAAACCAACTTCCAAACCACCCAACTCCTTACCGGGCATGGCGAATTCGGGAGACACCTCAAGAGATTGGGGAAGAACCCGGATGGATTGTGCCCGGCCTGCAACATTCTAGATGAACCCTTGCATAGGATCCTGGACTGCGTTCTATACAGGGAGGAAAGGAGGGAGGTGGAATCTTTCTTCACCGAAAACCCCCCCCTAAACCTAACCGAACTGTTTGAGCGCACCCCTGGGGACCTACTGCATGGGTTCCTACGAATCAAGATAGAACCACAAGATGAACCTACCGATAGCGAATAAAACGACACCTAGCATACCACACCCAAATTTAACGAAACTAGAGTACTCCATGACCCCGACAAAGAAAACTAACAAGCACAATAAGAATACTAAGCAAATGAATATAAATTGATAGGAGTACTCTACAATTTGATAGACACCTATTAGAAACAAGATAAATCGTAATCAATAGATATGCATGTTTGACAAAAATCCGAAATATGATACAGGGATGGCCCCAAAAATTTGAAGAAAAATTGAAATTTAAAATATATATTTTATGTGTAATGTAAATTTTGACCAATTACAACACCCGACCAATTTGTCGGGTTTTTATGTTGGTATTTATTTTATTGTAAATTTTACTATAAATAAAGATCTTAAGTTTTGTTCGAAGCAGAGTAGAAAGATAGTAGTAGAAATTAAGTGACGCGTTAAAGATTAACGAGATTCCAAGAAAAATAATTCCGAATATAATCGAACAAACGCCGAATCACAGTAATAAACAAATGGAAACAACCACCGATGAATCAGGCCGAAACAAGCCCCCTGACGGGAAAACCGACAGGGATTTCGAAAATCCAACTCTGACCAGTGAAGAAAGCAAAATTCTGGCGAAAATAAGAGAACAACGAAAAAACGAAAACCAATCCCGAACCCACATTGACACAAATGTAATAATTATTGATAATGCAAAAATCAATAATCAAGAAAACAAGAAAAGAGCCCTAAGAATCTCCAGCAGTGAAGATGAAGAAGAAGTGATGATACCGACAAAGAAACCAAATATTGTCGAAGAAATGGAAACAGATTTCGAAGTAGCTATATCCAGAAAAACGAAAAGACGCAACAGAAGGACGAAACAGAAAACAGACTCCAACATTGACGAAGAAAACAAAACCGATGAATCTGCTCCACCATCCAAAAACAATACTCCGAAACCTTCAAATAAACCAATTTTAGACGCTCCTAATACCTCGCCCTTACCAAACATCCCACATACGAATCTAATCCCTCAACCTACTCCCATCCAGGCCGCTACAACCACAAATCATTATATACCCTCACACAAAGAAGAAGAAAGCAGGAAAAACCAAGAAGCCCTCACAGCAATAATGGACGAAAACTATGAACTAGCACACAAAATGAGACAGTACCTCCTGAAATGTAAAGACGCGCTAAAAGATAGAGATACATGTTTGGAAATGCTAAAGTCCTTCGAACGTAACACCAACAAGTGCATCATTATGGCGTACAGCCTAAGTGAACGCCTAGCCTATGGAAATCCAACCACATCTCCAACCAATAACACAGATACACAAGCCATAATAAATGAAATAAGAAAAACCATCCCACAACAACCGAAACCTAAACTTAATCCAGGTATCAGGATTGAAACAATAGCCGCACCACCCACTACTGAAGCTCCAACAACTAAACAGAATCCTCCCAGAGACTACCTCAAAGCAGTTCTCAATCAACCAGCCCAACCCAACTTCGAAAAACAGACCAAATACAAGGTACTCGTATACCCAAAAATTAATGATGCCAACAAAACCTCTGCCGAAACCAAAAACACTCTCACCAGCATATCCTTGGATAAACTAAAAATCAAACCCGATAGACTATACATGGTCAAAAACAATGGTATGCTCATTGAATCATCAGATAAATCCATAAGTAACCTTATAGGAAATCAACTTCTAGCAGATGTAGGGCTTGAAGCCAAAGCACCCACACAAATTTGGCCATCCGTATACATAAAACAAGTCGAAAAAGATATAGACCATGCTACCATGAAAGGTGCCTTCGAATATAATTACTCCTCTGCCATCCAAAAAGCTGGTGAAGGATGGTTAAGATCCCTTAACCCCACCAGATCCCAAGACCGTCCCTCCAACAACTGGGTAGCTACTGTCCACCCTCTGGTGGCTGAAGCTATGAATAAAGAAAAAAGACTCCGTATGAGATGGCGCTCATATCCCATCTCTGACTATATAAACCTGACAAGATGCTACAAATGTCAACGATTTGGACATCCTAGCAAATATTGTCGCTCAATAGCTGTTTGCTTGGTCTGTGCCTCTACAGACCATTTATCCATTAATTGCCCTAACAAAGAAAATCCCTCAACCGACAGGTGCATCAATTGTATCAGGGCAAGATACAGTGATGACAAGCACCAAGCATCCAGTAGTCTCTGTAGAGTCTACAAAAATCGACTAATGGAGCATGTCAATTCAATTTCCTCAACTTCCGATTCTAATCATGCATAATCTCAAAATTCTTCAACAAAACCTCAGAAACTGCGAAACCGCAACAGTCGATGCCCTAAGGCTGTTGACGGAAGAAAATTTCAATATTGCCATTTTTCAAGAACCATACAGCTATCAGACCAACAACAATATTTTCTCACTTCCATACCATCCAAATATCTTCTCAGCCGCCATCTCTAGTCAAAAATTCAACTCTTGCATTGTAATAAACAGAAAACTTCAGGACAACTCTACCTTCTCATTTCATAAAAATCTCTCAAACCAATTTTTCACAATCATTTCCGTTTCTACAAACAAAAACAAACCTCCAATATTCATAATAGGAATCTATCTTCCACCTTCCCTATCAGATATTGACTCTTCCTTGAAACTTCTAGATAGAGCAATACGTACCTGCGGAAGCAGCCAAGTCTACCTATGCGGAGATTTCAACTGCAGATCAAAGCTATGGTATGACGAAGTTAATTCCAATGACCGTGCACTCGCCCTAGAAGAATTCATAACTCAAAACAATCTAACTATACACAATAAACCAGGCAAACCTTTCACTTACGAAAACACTAGGGGAGGGAGAAGCAACATCGATCTAACCCTTGGAACCTCCAACACCTTTAACTCAGTCTCCAACTGGGATATCTCCGAAAAAGTCATTTTAACCGATCATAAAACAATTACCTTCAATATAAAACACCCAGACCCTCCTAAAGTTACAATAGTCAAAAACAAAAACCCGAACACAATCTCACCACAAACAATTTCAGAATTCCTCACACCCTGGGTAGAACTTTCCACCCCTATTTCAGAAAAACTCGACACCCCTACCAAAATTGACAATTTTACCCGCTCCCTTCATGACATCATCCAGGATTTAATAAACACGCATGCTCACTACAAGAAAATCTACGTTGGCCGGCCAGATTGGTGGACGGACAACGTAGAAAAAGCCAGGAAAAATTACCTAAAAAAGAAATCCCTTCTCTACAAAAACAAAAATGAAAATTTAAAACAATCCCTGTATGATGCCATGATGGGAAAAAAGGAATTATTCCAGAACGCCCTTAAGAATTCCAGAAACAATAGCTGGAAGAATTTCGTCGAAAACGACCTACTCAGTGACCCCTGGGGAATAACCTACAAACTAGCAGCGGGAAAATTCCGGAAGCAGGCCCTGCTGACGTCTTTCCGAAAGGAGGACGGCATGGAGACCCTGCATCCAGAAGAAACCCTAAACTACCTTATGGGAAAGCTACTGCCAGACGATGACCAAAACTCAGATCTCATTGTGGATCACCAAACAATGAGAGCTGATTTTGAGAGTCTGGAAACAGCAGCCAACCCTAAGGATCATCAAGAAGTCACCCTAAATGAACTAAACCAACTTATCCGCACCACCCAATCTAAAAAAGCTCCAGGATTTGACCTGATACAGGGATCATTCCTAAAACTCATTTACTGCACCATCCAAATCCCGCTACTAAACTTATATAATGCCTGCCTAAAATTTTCTCACTTCCCAACTCTCTGGCAAAATGGGATCCTAAAAGTTATCCTCAAAGATGCTTCAGGAGACCATGGCGCTGTTAAAAATTACAGACCGATCACCCTACTCCCTGTATTCGGAAAAATCCTGGAGAAATTAATAAAAATCAGACTCTACAATTCAAAAGTTCCCTTTCACTCTCCCTTCCAATATGGATTTGTTAACAACAAATCCACCATCTCTGCTGTCACCAAACTAGTCAATACCATCCAAGCCGATAATAAAAATAAGGGATGCACGGCAGCCCTGTTCTTTGATATCTCCGGGGCCTTCGATAATCTCTGGTGGCCCGCTCTCTTTCACATCTTGTGTAAGAGGAATACGCCCCAGGGACTCATTGGTATCCTCAGGAGCTACCTAAGGAGCAGGCTCGTCACCCTCCAATCCGGATCTACTTCTGTTGGAAAGAGAATCACCAAGGGGTGTCCCCAGGGATCGGTTCTTGGGCCGGTCCTATGGAACATCCTATTGGATGATTACCTTTCTGACGAAGAAGAATTACATTTACCTGACGAGACAACCCAAGCTTACGCGGATGACCTTGGTAAAATTATCAAGGCCAAAAACCGTAAAGAACTGATAATGAAACTCCAAAACGCTGTGGACAGACTCGACCGCTGGTGTAGGCGCATGAAACTCAGTCTCTCGGCAACGAAGACAAGAATCATGTGCTTTCGCCCGGTCAGGTCGTCCAATACAGACATCAAAATCCTGTTAAACCACTCCACAATCAAAGTTGTCAAGGAGTTCAAATACCTTGGCATGCTTCTTGACGAAAAACTGACCTTTCAACCGCATATAAATATGGTATGCTCAAAAGCTAACAACCTGATCATTGGTCTGCAACGCAGGGCAAGAGCCAGCTGGGAGACGGATCTTCGAGAGACCATGACCAAGATTTATAAAGGGGCTGTTGTCCCCATCGTGGCTTACGGAAGCGAAATCTGGTCATGGAAAATCGAAGAACGTTACACGAAAGCCAGGCTCTTGTCTTGCTATGGCCTTGCCTGTAGACTAATGATCAAGGGTTACAGAACAATATCCTCCCTGGCTGCAGGGGTCATTGCCGGAATCCATCCCCTAGACCTGGAACTAAGAAGACTACACGCAATGAAATCAATCAAAAATAGACGAACCACTCAGTTTCTGGGACAAGAAATTGTCCCACAATACTTCCAATCCATAACAGAAATTAAAAATGAACTAATCCTAATCATCCAGGCCATTTGGCAGGACAGATGGGACAACTTCGAATACGGCCGCATAACCCATCAGATAATCCCAAATATACACCCTAGACTACAAATAGAAACCAACTTCCAAACCACCCAACTCCTTACCGGGCATGGCGAATTCGGGAGACACCTCAAGAGATTGGGGAAGAACCCGGATGGATTGTGCCCGGCCTGCAACATTCTAGATGAACCCTTGCATAGGATCCTGGACTGCGTTCTATACAGGGAGGAAAGGAGGGAGGTGGAATCTTTCTTCACCGAAAACCCCCCCCTAAACCTGACCGAACTGTTTGAGCGCACTCCTAGGGACCTACTGCATGGGTTCCTACGAACCAAGATAGAACAACAAGATGACCCTACCGATAGCGAATAAAACGACACCTAGCATACCAAATCCAAATATAACGAAACTAGAGTACTCCATGACCCCGACAAGAAAAACTAACAAGCACAAGAATACTAAGCAAATGAATATAAATTGATAGGAGTACTCTATAATTTGATAGACACCTATTAGAAACAAAGATAAATCGAAATTAATAGATATGCATGTTTGACAAAAATCCGAAATATGATACAGGGATGGCCCCAAAAATTTGAAGAAAAATTGAAATTTAAAATATATATTTTATGTGTAATGTAAATTTTGACCAATTACAGCACCCGACCAATTTGTCGGGTTTTATGTTGGTATTTATTTTATTGTAAATTTTACTATAAATAAAGATCTTAAGTTGTTCGAAGCAGAGTAGAAAGATAGTAGTAGAAATTAAGTGACGCGTTAAAGATTAACGAGATTCCAAGAAAAATAATTCCGAATATAATCGAACAAACGCCGAATCACAGTAATAAACAAATGGAAACAACCACCGATGAATCAGGCCGAAACAAGCCCCCTGACGGGAAAACCGACAGGGAATTTGAAAATCCAACACTGACCAGTGAAGAAAGCAAAATTCTGGCGAAAATAAGAGAACAACGAAAAAACGAAAACCAATCCCGAACCCACATTGACACAAATGTAATAATTATTGATAATACAAAAATCAATAATCAAGAAAACAAGAAAAGAGCCTTAAGAATCTCCAGCAGTGAAGATGAAGAAGAAGTGATGATACCGACAAAGAAACCAAATATTGTCGAAGAAATGGAAACAGATTTCGAAGTAGCTATATCTAGAAAAACGAAAAGACGCAACAGAAGGACGAAACAGAAAACAGACTCCAATATTGACGAAGAAAACAAAACCGATGAATCTGCTCCACCTTCCAAAAACAATACTCCGAAACCTTCAAATAAACCAATTCTAGACGCTCCTAATACCTCGCCCTTACCAAACATCCCACATACGAATCTAATCCCACAACCTACTCCCATCCAGGCCGCAACAACCACAAATCATTATATACCCTCACACAAAGAAGAAGAAAGCAGGAAAAACCAAGAAGCCCTCACTGCAATAATGGACGAAAATTATGAACTAGCACACAAAATGAGACAGTACCTCCTGAAATGTAAAGACGCGCTAAAAGATAGAGATACATGTTTGGAAATGCTAAAGTCCTTCGAACGTAACACTAACAAGTGCATCATTATGGCGTACAGCTTAAGTGAACGCCTAGCCTATGGAAATCCAACTACATCTCCAACCAATAACACAGATACACAAGCCATAATCAACGAAATAAGAAAAACCATCCCACAACAACCGAAACCTAAACTTAATCCAGGAATCAGGATTGAAACAATAGCCGCACCACCCACAACTGAAGCTCCAACAACAAAACAGAATCCTCCCAGAGACTACCTCAAAGCAGTTCTCAATCAACCAGCCCAACCCAACTTCGAAAAACAGACCAAATACAAGGTACTCGTATATCCAAAAATTAATGATGCCAACAAAACCTCTGCCGAAACCAAAAACACTCTCACCAGCATATCCTTGGATAAACTAAAAATCAAACCCGATAGACTATACATGGTCAAAAACAATGGTATGCTCATTGAATCATCAGATAAATCCATAAGTAACCTCATAGGAAATCAACTTCTAGCAGATGTAGGGCTTGAAGCCAAAGCACCCACACAAATTTGGCCATCCGTATATATAAAACAAGTCGAAAAAGATATAGACCATGCTACCATGAAAGGTGCCTTCGAATATAATTACTCCTCTGCCATCCAAAAAGCTGGTGAAGGATGGTTAAGATCCCTTAACCCCACCAGATCCCAAGACCGTCCCTCCAACAACTGGGTAGCTACTGTCCACCCTCTGGTGGCTGAAGCTATGAATAAAGAAAAAAGACTCCGTATGAGATGGCGCTCATATCCCATCTCTGACTATATAAACCTGACAAGATGCTACAAATGTCAACGATTTGGACATCCTAGCAAATATTGTCGCTCAATAGCTGTTTGCTTGGTCTGTGCCTCTACAGACCATTTATCCATTGATTGCCCTAACAAAGAAAATCCCTCAACCGACAGGTGCATCAATTGTATCAGGGCAAGATACAGTGATGACAAGCACCAAGCATCCAGTAGTCTTTGTAGAGTCTACAAAAATCGACTAATGGAGCATGTCAATTCAATTTCCTCAACTTCCGATTCTAATCATGCATAATCTCAAAATTCTTCAACAAAACCTCAGAAACTGCGAAACCGCAACAGTCGATGCCCTAAGGCTGTTGACGGAAGAAAACTTCAATATTGCCATCTTTCAAGAACCATACAGCTATCAGACCAACAACAATATTTTCTCACTTCCATACCATCCAAATATCTTCTCAGCCGCCATCTCTAGTCAAAAATTCAACTCTTGCATTGTAATAAACAGAAAACTTCAGGACAACTCTACCTTCTCATTTCACAAAAATCTCTCAAACCAATTCTTCACAATCATTTCCGTTTCTACAAACAAAAACAAACCTCCAATATTCATAATAGGAATCTATCTTCCACCTTCCCTATCAGATATTGACTCTTCCTTGAAACTTCTAGATAGAGCAATACGTACCTGCGGGAACAGCCAAGTCTACCTATGCGGAGATTTCAACTGCAGATCAAAGCTATGGTATGACGAAGTTAATTCCAATGACCGTGCACTCGCCCTAGAAGAATTCATAACTCAAAACAATCTAACTATACACAATAAACCAGGCAAACCTTTCACTTACGAAAACACTAGGGGAGGGAGAAGCAACATCGATCTAACCCTTGGAACCTCCAACACCTTCAACTCAGTCTCCAACTGGGATATCTCCGAAAAAGTCATTTTAACCGATCATAAAACCATTACCTTCAATATAAAACACCCAGACCCTCCTAAAGTTACAATAGTCAAAAACAAAAACCCGAACACAATCTCACCACAAACAATTTCAGAATTCCTCACACCCTGGGTAGAACTTTCCACCCCTATTTCAGAAAAACTCGACACCCCTACCAAAATTGACAATTTTACCCGCTCCCTTCATGACATCATCCAGGATTTAATAAACACTCATGCTCACTACAAGAAAATCTACGTTGGCCGGCCAGATTGGTGGACGGACAACGTAGAAAAAGCTAGGAAAAATTACCTAAAAAAGAAATCCCTTCTCTACAAAAACAAAAATGAAAATTTAAAACAATCCCTGTATGATGCCATGATGGGAAAAAAGGAATTATTCCAGAACGCCCTTAAGAATTCCAGAAACAATAGCTGGAAGAATTTCGTCGAAAACGACCTACTCAGTGACCCCTGGGGAATAACCTACAAACTAGCAGCGGGAAAATTTCGGAAGCAGGCCCTGCTGACGTCTTTCCGAAAGGAGGACGGCATGGAGACCCTGCATCCAGATGAAACCCTAAACTACCTTATGGGAAAGCTACTGCCAGACGATGACCAAAACTCAGATCTCATTGTGGATCACCAAACAATGAGAGCTGATTTTGAGAGTCTGGAGACAGCAGCAAACCCTAAGGATCATCAAGAAGTCACCCTAAATGAACTAAACCAACTTATCCGCACCACCCAATCTAAAAAAGCTCCAGGATTTGACCTGATACAGGGATCATTCCTAAAACTCATCTACTGCACCATCCAAATCCCGCTACTAAACTTATATAATGCCTGCCTAAAATTTTCTCACTTCCCAACTCTCTGGCAAAATGGGATCCTGAAAGTTATCCTCAAAGATGCTTCAGGAGACCATGGCGCTGTTAAAAATTACAGACCGATCACCCTACTCCCTGTATTCGGAAAAATCCTGGAGAAATTAATAAAAACCAGACTCTACAATTCAAAAGTTCCCTTCCACTCTCCCTTCCAATATGGATTTGTTAATAACAAATCCACCATCTCCGCTGTCACCAAACTAGTCAATACCATCCAAGCCGATAATAAAAATAAGGGATGCACGGCAGCCCTGTTCTTTGATATCTCCGGGGCCTTCGATAATCTCTGGTGGCCCGCTCTCTTTCACATCTTGTGTAAGAGGAATACGCCCCAGGGACTCATTGGTATCCTCAGGAGCTACCTAAGGAGCAGGCACGTCACCCTCCAATCCGGATCTACTTCTGTTGGGAAGAGAATCACCAAGGGGTGTCCCCAGGGATCGGTTCTTGGGCCGGTCCTATGGAACATCCTATTGGATGATTACCTTTCTGACGAAGAAGAATTACATTTACCTGACGAGACAACCCAAGCTTACGCGGATGACCTTGGTAAAATTATCAAGGCCAAAAACCGTAAAGAACTGATACTGAAACTCCAAAACGCTGTGGACAGACTCGACCGCTGGTGTAGGCGCATGAAACTTAGTCTCTCGGCAACGAAGACAAGAATCATGTGCTTTCGCCCGGTCAGGTCGTCCAATACAGACATCAAAATCCTGTTAAACCATTCCACAATCAAAGTTGTCAAGGAGTTCAAATACCTTGGCATGCTTCTTGACGAAAAACTGACCTTTCAACCGCATATAAACATGGTATGCTCAAAAGCCAACAACCTGATCATTGGTCTGCAACGCAGGGCAAGAGCCAGCTGGGAGACGGATCTTCGAGAGACCATGACCAAGATTTATAAAGGGGCTGTTGTCCCCATCGTGGCTTACGGAAGCGAAATCTGGTCATGGAAGATCGAAGAACGTTACACGAAAGCCAGGCTCTTGTCTTGCTATGGCCTAGCCTGTAGACTAATGATCAAGGGTTACAGAACAATATCCTCCCTGGCTGCAGGGGTCATTGCGGGGATCCATCCCCTAGACCTGGAACTAAGAAGACTACACGCAATGAAAACAATCAAAAATAGACGAACCACTCAGTTTCTGGGACAAGAAATTGTCCCACAATACTTCCAATCTATAACAGAAATTAAAAATGAACTAATCCTAATCATCCAGGCCATATGGCAGGACAGATGGGACAACTTCGAATATGGCCGCATAACCCATCAGATAATCCCAAATATACACCCTAGACTACAAATAGAAACCAACTTCCAAACCACCCAACTCCTTACCGGGCATGGCGAATTCGGGAGACACCTCAAGAGATTGGGGAAGAACCCGGATGGATTGTGCCCGGCCTGCAACATTCTAGATGAACCCTTGCATAGGATCCTGGACTGCGTTCTATACAGGGAGGAAAGGAGGGAGGTGGAATCTTTCTTCACCGAAAACCCCCCCCTAAACCTAACCGAACTGTTTGAGCGCACTCCTAGGGACCTACTGCATGGGTTCCTACGAATCAAGATAGAACCACAAGATGAACCTACCGATAGCGAATAAAACGACACCTAGCATACCAAACCCAAATTTAACGAAACTAGAGTACTCCATGACCCCGACAAAGAAAACTAACAAGCACAAGAATACTAAGCAAATGAATATAAATTGATAGGAGTACTCTACAATTTGATAGACACCTATTAGAAACAAGATAAATCGTAATCAATAGATATGCATGTTTGACAAAATCCGAAATATGATACAGGGATGGCCCCAAAAATTTGAAGAAAAATTGAAATTTAAAATATATATTTTATGTGTAATGTAAATTTTGACCAATTACAGCACCCGACCAATTTGTCGGGTTTTTATGTTGGTATTTATTTTATTGTAAATTTTACTATAAATAAAGATCTTAAGTTTTGTTCGAAGCAGAGTTTGCATTTTAGATTCCTGTCGACCGTTTTTCTCGAAGCAAATTTTGCATTTTGAGTTAATGTCGACGTTTTCACTTAATCAGAACATTTTTAAAGATGGGTTGCCTCGATTTCCTCAAATTTATTGTTCTTATTTTATGGTTCAAGAATTTTTTTTGCCAAGTTAAGGGTTTAAACTAAATTCTTGCAAAGATAAGTTCTTGTAGGTGAAAAACTTTGGCCTTGGGAATTTTCCAAAGTTTAGATTCATCTTAATATGGTACTTAATTTAAAGATATTAATAACACAAATTTAGATAAATTAAGCATTTAAAATGTATCATAATTTGTGACAAACCTGTTGGTCTTTTAAAAATTTTAAACCTTACGTTGTAGGAAGATATTAAAATGTACTTTTCGGCAAGTTCCTAAAATCATAAATAAGTAAATATAAAGACAGCTTAGCTGCAAAAAAGTAGTCAATAATCAAATGAATTAATTTATTAAATACTAAATTAATTAAAATTTGCCTATTAAAAGTAAGCACAGCAAGTAAACTCTGAACCATAGCCACCACAAGATTTAAGTCGTCATGGCGTTGCGTATGGTTAAAAGCACATTATCACGTTATTTTCTTCTCAAAATCTAATATAAAAATTCTATAAGGATCGGAACTTCTCAATAACGCCAATTTAGTATTTGTCACCAATGAACACCTTTCTTTCATATCCAAACACGACATGAAGCAACCTGTTTTGCTACACCACAAGGTCAATACTGATGAATTGTGCTTCCATGTAAATATGAAGTGGTCATTATAACGTATTTTGGTTATAATCAAACCGAGGCGATCGTCTAAAACCAAAATAATTTTGATAAAAATCCATAAATATTCTGACGCGCATGAATAGATGAACGAGATATTTTAATAGAAAATCCCTAGGTAACATGAGCCCACGCACTTGATAAAAACATCTGATGCGGAAATCTCGTCAACCCATACATAGGCGTCTGTGATCGACTTACTTATAAGAAAGCGACGCCTTCCCTCCAGAAAATCCCATGCCTCAAGTCTATCTTTATCTCCTTTTACAAGAAACGTCCTCGGATTTAACCAATGTAGTCCAGAGAAGTGTCGTCGTATCGTAAATGTATGTAACTTATCCTTGGTTTGTAAATTCCACACGCTAACACTTTCCAACCTGTTTGCTCTTCTCCAAAAACTAATCATGTACCCGGTTTTGATCTAAAATAAATATTTTTATTTTACGAAACATATATTATTCGTTCGCATACTTCAATCGTATTGACAACTTGTTCGTTACAATGGCTAATTGTTGTTAACGATTTGGTTTGCCAATGTAAAACTTTTATGGCTCCATCCTCGGTCGCAAATGCTATCAAGTCGTCATCAATGTCAATAGCCCTAATTCTACCGGTAATTTTATAATCAACTTTTCCACTTTTGATATCAAGTATATCGCAGTTGCCACTGTACATTAAAGCAACTCTGTTTTAAAAAAAAAATGTTCTTTTCTTTGGGGATAACACAATATTCTGAATACTTACAGATTGTTCTTAACGAATATACTTGTTACCTTTCTGCAAGCAAATGCAGTAGTTTCCGCGTATGAATCATTAATATTCCACACTTTCAAACAAACCATTTCCCAGCAAACTAAAAAGTTTTCCGTTCTCCAAATCCAAATATTATTCTGACAAACGTTTTTCTTACAGATAATTTCTGAAACCTGTAATTATGAAAATTTCATGTAATCGACGAAAATCAAGACATTTTTGTGGTTTCTTCTGAGACTTACTTATATTCTAAATTCGTTTACTTACCGAATCAGAGTTGTGGTTGAAAATAAATAATTCGTTATCCCAAGTCATCGCTGTTAATATTTCATCATCAAAATAGTTGATTTTATAAAAGGTTTTCGCACACCTCACGGAAGAAATTTGTACATGGCGATTATATTCCCAATTGACTTTTAATTTACTGTTGTACTCGTATACCCCCTACAAAAAAAAATATCGTCACTTCTGCAGCAATACCTCCAATCATCAGTACACAAATTTTATGGAAACATATCCGGAGATTTGTTTAGTGTGTTAACTATACGTTCACATATATTGAGCTACATGTCGCTGGCCCCCCAAAATCGAATTTTTTATTAAAATTGGTGTCAAACGTTTGAGCTTCGTTAGAGCCTCAATGAGCTTCCATTTTCGTCGTTTGAGCCTCAACCGTCGCGGAGCTATTCGCAAATCTTTGGGGGGGGACTGTAGACACGTTGCCTCTCTCCCCCAAGTCGAATTTTGGAGTAAAATTGGTGTCAAGTGTTAGAGCTTCAATGAGCTTCCATTTTCGTCGTTTGAGCCTCAACCGGGGGGGGGGGGCGTGGACATGTTTTTCTATTTTCTGTACTTTTCAACATTTTTGAGTAATTTTGGTGTCAATCTATAGAGCTTCGTTTGAGCTTCAATGAGCTTCTATATTCATCATTACGATGTTATTTTTTTCAAAATTATTGGTGTTTTAATTTTGTGCACCTCCGAGCAAGTTGCACGTGAAAACCTTTAATTTTAATTTCGTAAACAACTTTTTATTTTGATTTAATTTTAATATAAAATTAATCTCTGAATCAAAACTCGGAACTTAAATTCTAGACTGGGTTGTCACATAAAGCTCAAAAAAGCTACTGTAGAGGCGCTCCAAGAAACTTAAGAAAATCTTAACAAACTGAATTTGTTATTTCTAAAAAAAATATTTATTTTTGAAATTTCTTTGCATTTAAAAAATCTGGCTTTATTTTTAATAATTGTTTGTTACTTCAAATAAGAGGTTAATTTTAAATTAAAATTAGATCAATAAATCAAAATAAAAAGTTGTTTACGAAATTAAAATTAAAGGTTTTCACGCGCAACTTGCTCGGAGGAGCACAAAATTTAAAACACTAATAATTTTGAAAAAATAACATCGTAATGATGAATATAGAAGCTCATTGAAGCTCAAACGAAGCCCTATCGATTGACACCAAAATTACTCAAAAATGTTGAAAAGTACAGAAAATGGAAAAACATGTCCACGCCCCCCCCTCCAAAAAACGACGAAAATGGAAGCTCATTGAAGCTCAAACAAAGCTCGAACGTTTGACACCAATTTTAATAAAAAATTCGATTGGGGGGGGGGGGCAGCGACATGTACCTCATATATTGGTGGTCACTCAAGAATTGGCTTTTTCCACACAATTTCTAATGCTAAAGTACGGTTTAACACCAACACACCATAAAAATTTTTGTTTTAAAAAAGTTATTTAGAAATAAAAAATAAATAAACAAGAAAAGATATACCTTATTAATTTAAAATTACCATTTTTTATTTTATTTATTCTGGATAAAGCTTTTCAAAGTCTTTAAAATAACCTTACACAAGATAAAATCGTTTTTCAAAATCTTGTGTTATTTTCTTACAAAATTTGACGACCAACCCACAGACCGACATAGAAAAATTCCTTTTATTCTTTGCAGATTTGTACGTTTCTAAACACTGTGATCTCCAAATGTAAAAAAAAAATTGAAAATTTTTTTCGATTACCTTACTTCCAAAATTTTTTTTTTTTATTGAAGGTAAAAAGGAAAATTACTTTCACATCACAATTAATTTAAATAAACGAAAACAAAAAATTAAAAATTAAATTTGAAAATACTGAATTATTTTGCAATTTTTTCAATTTCATCTGAATCTTCGGTATTCAGGTATTTAATGGTTCTGTTGAAATGCTTTTCAATATTTTTACATATTTCCAGAGTCTCGGCAGAATCAACTAAATTAATTGCTAGTCCTGTTTTACCAAATCTTCCTGTTCTGCCAATTCTGTGAAGGTAAAGTTCACAGTTTGCTTTACCACTTCTATCCACTGGCAGATCGTAATTAACCACGATGGTTACTTGCTCAACATCGATTCCTCTTGAGAGCACATCTGTAGTAATCAAAACTTTCTCTTCACCATTTCGGAAACGGTCCAACACTGAAATTCGCTCTTCGACACTTAAATCTCCAGTTAGAACAGCAACGGCATGCCCATCGTGGGACATTTTGCCAGCCAACCAAGTAGCTGCACGACGAGTCTGGCAAAAGATAATTGCTTGACCAACACCCACCGTACCATAAATATTTGTAACGGCTTCGTATTTCTTGTCTTTATCCGAACATTTAACGTAATATTGATCGATATTTTTCAAACTCTCTTCTTCTCGTTTTAACTTTATAATCATAGCGTTTGGAACAATAATTTCTGCGAATTCCATTACTTCGCTGTCATAAGTAGCAGAAAAGAACATCATTTGGCAAGATGTACTTAAAGCCCTATGGATACGAATACATTGGTCCTGATGTCCTTGTGTAGATATCATAACGTCAGCTTCGTCTAACACAAAAACGGATATTTTGCTTAAATCAAAGGACCGATATTTAAGTCCCCAATCTAGCACTTTACCTGGAGTACCAATTAAAATATGTTCGGTAAGTTTCTTACCTCTCGGTAGATCTTCTCCACGAACAACGAATTTCAATTCAATATCGGGGCAAAACTTGGCCATGCGAGCAGTGACTTCTCCAGTTTGAATTGCAAGCTCGTACGTAGGCGATAAGCATAAAACTTGAGGATAATTCTTGCTGGTATCGACTCGACTTAACATAGCCAACACGAATGCTGCAGTTTTTCCAGTACCAGATTGCGATTGAGCAATTAGATTTTGTGGTGGATCAGCTAGTAAAGTGGGTAGTGCAGTCTCTTGAATTTTGGACGGAGCGTTGAAACCCATGTCGAAAACTCCTTTCAGTAAATTTGGTTTTAAATAAAGATCTTCAAAGGATGTAGCAGAAAATAAAGGCGAACATGGGTCGTGTCTCTGAATTTCAACCAAGTTATTATTTTCAATTAATCCGGTACGTATTACTTTATGAAGATAACTTATATCAGCGGCTTTAAATTCGACTCCGATGCCTTCGTCGGCATCTCCAGCATCTGTACTTTCGGCAGCAAATCTATTGGTTTGTATGCCACTAGCAGTAGGTAAGTTATTTATTTCCACATTGTCAAATTTTATTTTCATGTTATTCAGTAGGTCAATTAAATCTTGACTTTCGTCGCAACCGTTGCGACGATTCGACGACATTGTTAAATAAAAGATTTGTCGTTTTTAATTTTTGAAAATATCACGTTTACATTATTACTTATATATTGAATTTCTTGGGTTGGTACAGCTTATTTAATTGATTAATTTTTTTAATACCTAAATCCCTTTATACTATTTTCACTACACTTTGTGATTTTCACTTCTGATATTACTAAAATGATACCCGATATGCATTGTCGTGTTTATAAAGCTGCATTCACATAGGGTATTGCAGGGGCATGGTAGGTGGATGGTAGAATTATTGCAACAGATTCTTGCACAAGGTCAACATACCATTCACATAAACTTAAAAGCTGGTGTAAAACCAACAGCTTACGTAAAAATAGCTTACGTCGAATATTAATCTCTGTTAAGAAAGTAAATAAAAGATTTAAATTGTGTTAACAGTAAAATAGTAAAATGGGTTACATTAAGACATAGTTTAAAAATAGTTTAATGTTTCCTTCAGAAAACCATATAAGTTACAATTTCATTATTTTTAGTTAGTCGTCAACAAACACTCGTAAAAGTAAAACTCAGACGAAATACATTATGTTATGTTAATGTAATATTTAATTTGTATTATACGTTATTTTATTATATTAAATTACCTTTGATATTACTGAGTAATTATTTATAAAACCCAACAGGTTATGGGCCCAGTTATCTCAGTTATCTCAGGTAATCCAGGTAAAACTGGAAGTAAAAAACAGTAAAAATTAAAAAGTGTATTTCGTCGTGTAAAAAAAGTGACTCGTAAAAATTAAAAAAAAAAACTTTGTTAAACTTAAGTGAAGGTGAATAGGCCTACAATTAAAAATTAAAACGTTTAACAGTAAAAACTTTAGTGAAAATCGCGCGTAAAAGTGAAAACAAGTGCAAGTAAAAACAGTAAAAAAATTAAAATGGCTTTTAAAGAAGAAAATTATCACATTGAAAAATTGAAAGACGGGTCCAATTTTCAAATGTGGAAATTTCAAGTAAGCGTATTTTTTAAAGCAAAACAACTTTTTGATATAGCGAGCGGTAAAACCAAATCTCCACAAGATGCAACTGCTAAAGAAGATTGGGAAAAGAAAGACGCAATGGCACAAAAAATAATAGTAACAACCGTGGAAAAACAGCCACTTACGTATTTACTAAACTGTAAAAATTCAAGTGAGATGTTTAAAAAATTAAAAGCTTTATATGAAAGAGATAATCAACAACAAAAATGTAATTTAATGCAAGAATTTTACAATTATAAATTTAAAAAAGGTACTAATATGTCAACATATATTTGCGATTTAGAAAATTTGGCACATAAGTTAAGAACATTGAAACAAGACATAACCGAAATGATGCTAATAACAAAAATTTTATCTTCACTACCGGACACCTATAAATATTTCATTAGTGCATGGGAGTCAACCCCAACGGAAAAACAAACTTTAACAGATTTGACATCCAGATTATTAGCAGAAGAAAATAGACATCAAATACCAGAAAACTCCAGTGAACAAGTAGCATTTAATTCTGCAATGGACGGAAGAAATAAAAATAAAAATAAATATAACCGCGGAAATTTTAAAAGTAAAAATAAAAACTGTTTCAAATGTGAACAACCGGGACATTTTGCACGAGATTGCAGAAAAGTTGAATTGCGGTGTAATATATGTAAAAAGACTAACCATCTTGAATCTGATTGTTTTTTTAGAAAAAATAAAACATATGCAAGCGGGTTTAATCAACCAGATAAAAAGATGTCATTCTTAACAAACCATGAAAGCACTGAAAATTCAGAAAACAATAATATTGAATGGTTTTTGGACTCTGGTGCAACATCGCATATGACAAATGAAAAACAATTAATTAAAAACTTAACATTAAATGTTATTGAAATCGGGACCTCGAGAAAAGATGTAAAAATGCAAGCATTGGGAACCGGAAATATTGAAACAGCCGAGTGCATATTAAAAGAAGTGGATTTAGTTCCTGAATTAAGTAAAAATTTGTTATCAGTAAGTAAAATTGTAAAAAGTGGTGCGGAAATAATATTTAAAAACGAAACAGTTCAAGTGTATAAAAATAAAAATAAAATTCTAGAAGGAAAACTCTGTAAAAATGGACTTTATTTGGTTAATTTGACAAAAATTGAAGAAACGGCATTAATAAGTGAAAACGTAAATGCTTCAATTTGGCATAAAAAACTTGGACATTTAAGTACTAAAAATATGTTAAAATTAAAATCAATAAGTGACGGATTTAACCTAACATATGCAGAAATTAAAGATTTCGCAAAATTAACATGTGAAGTGTGTATCAAAGCAAAACAAACGAGAAAACCGTTTGAACAAAACCGACAGAAGGCAACTAGACCTTTAGAAATAATTCATACCGATATTTGTGGACCAATCGAACCTTCTACTTGGGATGGTAAGAAATATTTTATAACATTTCTAGATGATTATACGCATTTCTGTATGGTATATTTATTAAATGGTAAATATGAAGCAGTCGATGCAATAAAAGATTACATAAAAGAGGCAGAAGTAAAATGGAACTTAAAAACAAGTAAAATACGATGCGATAATGGCAAAGAGTATGCAAATAAATATTTAAAAAACTGGTGTAGACAAAGAGGAATTACCATTGATTTTACAATACCATATACACCTCAATTAAACGGAAAAGCCGAAAGATTAAATCGTACTTTGTTAGATAAAGCAAGAGCTTTAATTTTTGAGTCAAGTGTCAATAAAAATATGTGGGGCGAAGCAATTCGTGTTGCGGCTTACTTAACCAATAGAATGCCGACAGAAGCTTTAAAAATTACTCCGTTTGAAATGTGGAACAATAAAAAACCGAATTTAAAATATTTACAAGTATTTGGAACAGATGCCTATGCTAAAAAACTAGAATACATAAAAAAATTCGATGAGCGAACAAAAAAATTAACCATGATAGGTTACGCACAAAATGGTTACAGATTATTTGATAACGAAAAACAAAGAATTATAATTGCCAGAGATGTAATATTTAAAAATGATGAAACAAAACTAAAATTAACAAATGAAGTAATAATCAAATCGGAAAATGAAGAAGAGCCAAAAAGTGATGAAGAGGAAATCACACGTGAAAATGTAATACCAAATGAAATTGAAGAACTAGGAAGAGGTAAGCGAATTAAAAAAGTACCTGCAAAATATGAAGATTTTGCATTGCTAACATATGAAGAAGCGATAAATGGAGAAGATAAAGATAAATGGATTAAAGCAATCCAAGAAGAGAAAAACTCTCTCGAAGAAAACAATACGTGGGAATTAATAAATAAAAATGAAACTGACAACAAAAAGATATTAACCAATAGATGGGTATTTAAAATAAAAGAGGACGGCACTTACAAAGCAAGACTAGTAGTTCGCGGATGTGAACAAAAATTGGGAATTGATTATGAAGAAACTTTTAGTCCAGTGATAAGCAGTAGTGCAATTCGATTAATATTTGCAATTGCAGCTGAAAATAATTATGTAATAGTAAAATTTGACATAAAAACAGCTTTTTTATATGGACCACTAAATGATGAAGTTTATATGGAAATACCACAAGGTTATAATATTAAAAATAAAGTATGCAAACTACTTAAAGGGTTATATGGCCTGAAACAGTCACCATTAAATTTGAACAATAGATTTACAGAATTTTTAAAGAGCGCCGGTTTACAACCAATAAAATCAGAAAAATGTTTATTTAAAAATGCCGATGGAACAATAATAATTGCTATTTACGTAGACGATGGACTCATACTAGGAAGTGATGAAATTAAAATTAACGACTTCTTAGCAAAATTAAATGACGAATTTAAAGTAAAAATAAGTAAAAATCCTTCGTCATATTTAGGAATAACAATAAAACGTGACAATACGGGCATAATTTTACAACAAACCGAAATGACATCACAAGTGCTACAAAAATATAAAATGCTAGAAAGTAATAAAACTAAAATTCCTTTAAACAGTGGCGACCTAAAAAGAAGTGACATTGAGCCAAATAAAAATTTTCCATACCGAGAAGCTATAGGAAGTTTATTATACTTAAGTAATAAAACTCGACCAGATTTGAGTTTTGCAATTAATTACGCAAGTCGCTTTATGGAGCAGCCTACAAGAAGTGATGTTAATAAATAATAATATCAAACACATCATGAAATATTTAAATGGAAATCAAAATTTAGGAATAAAATTTTATAGTGATAGTAATGATGAACTAAAAGCATATAGTGACGCAGACTATGCCGGTGATATACAAACAAGAAAAAGCACAACCGGGTATATAATATTTTACAACGGCGGGCCAATTTCGTGGTGTTCGCGAAAACAACCAATAGTGGCGTTATCAACTAGTGAAGCGGAATATATCGCTGCTGCAGATTGTTGTAAAGACTTAATATACATTAAAAATGTAATTGAAGAATTAAAATGTAAAAGCGTTAGTGCGGTGCTAAAAATTGATAATAAAAGCGCGATAGATCTAGCTAAAAACGGTACAATGAATAAAAGAAGTAAACATATAGATGTAAGATACCATTATATACATGAACAAGTAACAAGTGGAATTGTAAAAATTGAATATTGTAATACTACGGAACAAATTGCTGATATTTTTACAAAGCCACTTGACAGTATCAAATTTGAAAAATTTAGAGATAAATTTATGTTCAAATTGTAAAATTAATATTTGATAGATTTAAGAAAATTAAAATTAAGATGTTTTGTTTGTTTATTAATAATTTTAAGAATCTTTCATTTAAAGGGGGGTGTTAAGAAAGTAAATAAAAGATTTAAATTGTGTTAACAGTAAAATAGTAAAATGGGTTACATTAAGACATAGTTTAAAAATAGTTTAATGTTTCCTTCAGAAAACCATATAAGTTACAATTTCATTATTTTTAGTTAGTCGTCAACAAACACTCGTAAAAGTAAAACTCAGACGAAATACATTATGTTATGTTAATGTAATATTTAATTTGTATTATACGTTATTTTATTATATTAAATTACCTTTGATATTACTGAGTAATTATTTATAAAACCCAACAATCTCATCATCTTCAAAGGGGTCCATGCTACACACACAGTAAATTAGCGTTTTAAAAAAATCGTCTCAAGTATTTCCGGATTGAATTTATTTTTATTATTTACGAAACCAAAACTGAATTAGGTTATGTTACAAAATATATAAACTGACAGTCACTAGCACCGCCCTTCGACGCTGCCGATTGGCGCTTGTAAAAATTCTTGCACCGTGTATTGTAAAAGTTTAAAGTTTGGTAACTTTTCCACAGGCTGTTACGGGTGTATGTAAACTGCCCTAATCCCCTAAAAACGGAAAATTGAAAAAGTGTAAACTCCCCTCCTAACAAAATGGTAGTCACTAATCCCAGATGTAAACTGCCCTCCGAACAAAATGATGTAAACTCCCCTCCAAGCTAAAAGGTTGCCACTAATCTGATTAATACAAAGTACATGGTGATACGGCAATTATTTATGTAATTTAATTATTAATTAAAATTAGCAATTAAATTTATTTAAATTAAAATATATTTTAAAAATGAAATAAAATGAAAAAAAAAATGAAATGAAATATATTTTAAAATATGAAATTCCTAAAATATTATTAATAATAATATAATATTATTATAATTATTATAACCATTTTCATTGGCCCTTTCAATGAAATCCTTTCAATGAAATGAAATATATTTTAAAATATGAAATTCCTAAAATATTATTAATAATAATATAATATTATTATAATTATTATAACCATTTTCATTGGCCCTTCCAATGAGATCGGATGAGATTTCACCTGACCCCCCCTCCCTTTGAGTATTAAAATTATTAATTCTATTAATAATTTTAATTAATTAACATAAAACATTTTAAATTTATTAAAAGTAGGTATTTATTATAATCACATTACATAAAATAATTTTAAAAAAAGCAAAAAAAAATAAATTCTTAACATTTGGGGTGACTGTACAACGAGACTGATTTTATAAACTGCAACCGCGATATTTCTTCCAGGTTGTATTTTTGAAGCAGTGCCTCAATAGTTTTCTGTTTATTTTTAGATTCTCGGCTTTGTGTAGGTGGCTTTCCAACACCGTTCAAAGCAATATCAACTTGGTTCTGTTCCTGTTTCAACGCATTCAAAAATTGATATATGTTGGGGTGAGGAGAATTAAAATTCTGCTTGAAAGCCGCATGAAAAGATTCACAGCAATTTGTAGTCGAAAGTAAATCTGAAGACGCCTTGGCCCATACTCTGGGAGGAAATACCGCATTGTCCCCCACATAATATGTAAACAGATATTCTGAAAACTTATCGAGATTAGCATGGGCTGGTTTTATCTCAAGTAGATCATTATAAGTTTTCAAGACATTTCCAGCTTTTAGAAATTTCAATCCAAAGCAATATCGCGCCCATCTATCAATTTTGGAATTCATATCTCTGTATTCAGAAGTCACACCGTTTCTTTGGAGAGATCAATACCATGCTTGGCCCAGATGAAATCTGCATCCTTTTATAGACGCGTGTGGCCATTGAATTTCACATGCGTTTCTCAGCCCCACTTCAAAGTCTGTAACTATTATATAAAATTTGAATAACTGAAACATTTCGAAAAAGCTGTCATCGATCAGAAATCCACTATTAAGCTTGGAAATTGTTTTAAAACAATTCGCGTACGTCGATTGTTTCTTATCCGGGAGCAGGCAAAACACGAGCGGCACATAATGTCCATTAAAAAGTCCGTGGATAGTAAACAATTGTGTAAAAAAATCAGCACAATAGTCAAATGTGCCATCCATGTATATTGCCTCAGCTCTCGTCAAAGCAGTCAAATTTGTGTTGCGGGGAAAATACAATAATGTTTGAATGCGGATCGTTTGCAAAGAGAAAATTTTCACCTTGACCAGTTTTCACTTCCATCTCTTTCAGGTTTTCGTGTACCTCGCCAACATTGTTTAGAAGAGTTTCCACAGTCTTCCACTACGAACCCTTCGTTTCGCTTCGGACGGTTCGTGACGTTGTTTTGACGAGAGCTAAACCAAATTTAAAACAGCTCTGAGCGCGGCAGAACTCAAAAAGGTGAGACGTGAGACTCGGTTGGGGTGAATCTAGTAGGTAATAATAATTTTGTAACACCCTGTACTGTAAATTAACCAAAATTATGGGATTAATAAATTAAGCCTCAGGTAGTTTGGAGGGCAGTTTACATGTGGGATTAGTGGCAACCTTTTTCTTGGAGGGCAGTTTACATCTGGGATTACTGGCGACCTTTTCGTTCGGAGGGCAGTTTACAATTCCCCGCTGTTACACCGCTTCTTCCACCGTGCAAGAAATTAAGTCTATCTGAACGCGTCCACTTGTGCGCATGCTTTTAACTCTTACATATTCTACCATCCAAATACAATACCCTATGTGAATGCTGCTTAAGTTTAATTGTATAGTTTGTTATTTAAAAAAAAAAAACTTGTAAGACCGCGCATGCGTAATGGAGCTGGACGAGTCGATTGGGATAATAAAGGGGAAGGAGTTGAGGTTTGCCGATAGCGGTGCCTGCGGCTTATTTTTGTAAGAAGAGTAAAAGTTTAATTATTTTTAATAAAGTGAGATTAAGAACAAATTATTGATTTCTTTGGTGGAAGTGTGAACTGGGATCTTATAAGACCAAGCTAGGATTTCAAAGCGTTTTAAAAGTGAACTTAGAAAGAGTGAGCGCCCGATGCTCGCACATGTGGCTCGACGAGTCCATTTAGAGTGATTTTAAAAACAGTAAAATTTTTAGTAATTATTAAAAAACACGTCAAAACAAAACAAATGTGATGCATATTTGTATGTCGAAAAAGCGATGAAGAAATCAACCAGGTTGATTGATCGCAGAGCCGGACAATTTAACGCAGAGACGTTTGAACGCGAGAAATTAGATGCCATTGCACCCCCCTTTTGATGTTTAAAGAAAATGGGTGATTGTAGACTGCACCGATGGTGAAAAGGTCTCATAATCCGACATGTAGATTGCACTGCGTTCGGTTCTTCTTCTCAGCCTCCTTTCGCCCACTGCTGGACGTAGGCATCTCCCATATTTTTCCATTCCTCCCTATTATGTGCCACTTGTTGCCACCTATTACCAGCAGCTTGTTTTATATCGTCTGACCACCATTTTTGGGGTCTACCGACGCTTCTCTTTGTAGTTCTCGGACGCCATTCGATCACTCTATTTGTCCACTTTCTAGATCCTTCTTTTGCCACATGTCCAGCCCATCTCCACTCTCCACTTCAGCTCCGCCTCTCTTCTCATGATGTTTGTTATCCTTGTTTGTCTCCGAATTCCAACTTTTCTTATTTTGTCACGTACTCACTCCCAGCATACGTCTCTCCATTGCACGATGCGCTATTTGCAGTGTATTTACGCTCTTTACTGTCAATGCCATTGTTTCTATTCCGTATGTCAGTACTGGTAGGATGCACGAGTCAAATACTTTTCTTTTTAAACACTTAGGTATACCGTTGTCTTTCAGGATTCATCCCAACTTTCCGAATGCTACCCATTCCAGTCTGATTCTTCTTGAGATATCCGCTGTTTGGTTTTGTTTTCCTAACCTCATTAAGTGTCCTAAGTACACATCATATTCGTCTATCGTTTCTATCTCTTCTTGGCCTAGCTTAAATTTTCTATTGCTGTTTGACATGACTTTAGTTTTGTTTATGTTCATCTGCAAACCTCTCTTTCTGGATGCCCTATCCAGTTCGTTCAACATTTCTTTCAGTTCTTCGTCTTAACCGCGTTCGGTTAGGTTACGTATATACTCTTCACCGATGGTCAGTCAGCAAGTACCTTCACTTACTCTAAGTTAATAATCCTTTGGGATTATGTTAATGATGGTTTATATAAAGTGTAATTAACTATAACGTCGCAAATATCACAGCGTTGATTACACCATTTCGCCATCGATATAACGCAGGAGCTCGTGACGTGAAGTCCTACGCATTTGACGCATCGAGGATCTGCAGACCCTTCGAGCATGTCCAAACGACTGACAAAGGTGGAATTGACCCATTCGAACCTTCCTGTTAAGAGTTTCGATTAGCACCCCAATGCGACGTCCAGAAGGTGGGTGAGTTGAAAAATCTCCTTGCTTTTGGGTGTCTTCTTCAACGTGACCATGAGTAGCGAGATGGGTTTCCTATCGCGACTGCGGTATATTCGAGCAACTTTGCTCTTCGTCAATGAGTTGGTGTATTGGTGTAATGAATTGGTGGCGAATGAAGAACCCAGAAGCTGGTCTTGGACAGGTTGGCTTCCAGTATCCTCAGGAGCTGCCTGTAGTACTCCGCGATGGTGAGATTAATCTGAAGTCCTTCTGAATCAAATGAAATGACAATTTGGAATACCAGGCTGAGTCCATACTTCTCTCAACATTTTTAAATAGTGAAGCACACCTGATTGCCCCCCCCCCTTTGGCCTTGGTGGAAAGTTCGGTGCACGAGCTCGAATTTTCAGCTTTCAATCAGTGACAAGAAGGTTAGTCGTCGTGCGTTACCACTTTGTTTTCGGCGTTGTCTTTTGTGCGGTGTTAGGATGTGTTTCTAATACCGCACAAAAGACAAAAGCTTTTACTGTCTTTCGTTTTCATGTAGTTGCCATTTCTCTGACAAGATGCAGCATTTTTTACCAGTGGAGTATTGAAAAATGCTTATGGGAAACCAAATATTTTTGGGATTTCGTTAATCCATTCGTACGCGTCAATGATACGATGACTGACAAGTTCAAGAAATCAAAAAAATTCAAGCTATAATAGTATTGTAGTGATATTTTTTATCCAAATCAATTATTCAAATATTTTATTAAAACAAAATTAAACTTTCTAATTATTAAAAACAACTTATTCTAATCCACACTCTAAATTCGAATGAGTTACCGAAATGTGTGCGATATCAACCACACCGCCGTTAATCCATCTCGCTTCACGTTATCTTCTAATTTTTAATTTTATAAACTTTTCCAAATTTCCATATAAGTAATGTAAACCAAACTTATTTATTCACAAAAATTCAAAATATCTCGAAATTAATTATAATTATAATTAATTATAAATATAAATTATAATTACGAAGCGACCAATCCGGTCAACGCGAACGGCTATCAGCCCTCCTTCAACCGCCTAACTGATCCAAGCTCCATTACTCGACGGCAAAACGACAAAATTCTCTAATTCAAAATCGAAATAAAACTCTTTACAAATACAAAATTAAAAAAAAGAAATAGCAAGATTCTAATTTTGGATTTTGGAACACGACAGTATATATAAACAATATTTTATTTAAAAAAACAATATTTTTATTATGGAGGATTTCAGACATACAAACCGAGTCATCCTTGCGGGGGGGGGGGGCAACTGCCCTTTGCCCACTGTTTTGAAAAGGTTTGCCGAAATTATGTTTTATTTAAAAAATTAATTTAAAAAAACAATATTTTTATCATGGAGGGGGAACTGCCAGTCAATCATCAACACGAATTGAGCCTCGACACCTGCACTATAGGAAAGAGGACAATTTTCTGAGTATATTAAAAAAAGAAATTTTGCGGATTATCCATTAGTTTTCGAGAAAACGGCATTTGAAAATCAAAATTTTACAAGCATTTTAGATAGGGAATTCATTAGCACGAAAGTTCTATTGACGGTGCGTGCGTTCTGACATAGTCTTAAGCGGCGTTCAGATAGAGATTCTTGTCTTGCCTTGCTCTTGTCTTGTATTGCGTGGTCTTGCTTCGGTGTTGCTTAGACGACTTGAGCGTTCACATAGAAATTCTTGTGTTGCCTTGCTTAGACAACACCGATAGTGACATCCATGGTGACATCTGTATTTTTACGTTCGACATCCACTACATTTTTATGCAGAGCAGTACAGAGTAAACACCTGTCATTTTTATTATAAGTAAACACCTGAGTAAAAAGTAATTTGTTGATTATAAAATATATAGATATCGAAAGTAAACTGTGGTGTGAAATAAAATTTCAAAATTATCCGTTCTCCCTCCAAATATGCTTAAAATAAATTCAAATTATAAATAAAATGTCCAGATGTGGTTTACCTAATTTTTTCTAGAAAAACGAGTTTGTCCAAAAATAAGACATTATGTTATATAATGTAACAAAGTAATAATATTGATTAATTTACAAATTATTTTCGTTTGCAATAAGTCGATCTACGGTAGGTGTTATTTATTGTAATAAATGTATTGTATTATATTTATTACAGGTAGGTAAGGTAAGCACGAACAATATAATTTTTGGGGTTTTTCAAAATTTTCCGGCTTTTAAAATTTGTAAAGATAACGGTTTAGAATACAATAGAATTTGGTTTTACCAAAATTTACAAATTATTTAAATTTTTATCTGAAGTAAATTTTTAAATAAGTACGCGCGTTGCTGCATTTAAAATACTTTGATTTCATTGGGTCTTGCTTCGCTTGCGTTGTGTTGCAGAACCGAAAAGCTTGACGTTACCAAGCTTCGGCAAGACCTCAGCATCGCAACACAAATTTTATGCAAAGGAGGGGATAGAAGATAATACTTCAATCTGATTGGGTCTTGCCAGTTTCTACCTAAGCAAGGCAAGACAAGAATCTCTATCTGAACGCCGCTTTAGTGTTAGCAGGCAGACGCGATTGTGACATAGTCGGGTGTACATCGGGTGTATTACGCAACATTATGCAATAATTTAAAAAATAAACGCAGAACTCGTTTTTAGGTTAGAATCTCGATTGCTTTGGTTGCGTTCGTCAAAACCGACGCTCCCCTACCCTCCGCTCCGGGCGCTACGCGCCGTTTTGACGAACGCTGACTCGCTGAAAACATCCCTCTAGGTAGCACAACCTCGCCAAAGGTGCAACTCAAAAGGAGTGAAACTCGTAAAGGGAGAAAGTCGTTAGCCACGCTCGATGTGTACCGCACGGTATCACAATCGCGTCTGATCAATCAATCAATCAATAATCTCTATATTGTCATAGTCAAGTCAAGTCAAGTCAAGAACTCTATATTAACATAATAATTTTTACATTGTGTTTACAATTTTTGGTGATTGAGTTTTAACATGTCAGTGCCTATGGTAGTTTGTTGGTAGTAAAAAATAAAAGTATGATTTTAACTGGGGAAAAAACGAGTACAAAAACCCAGCGGTGTGTTTAAACAATTCAATTAAAACGCTTATAACTAGTTAACAAATAAATACGGCCCCGGTTGGCCAATCACGGCTCACCTTTCGGCGGGTCGCGGTGGGCGTGGCCGGGTTACAAAAGTTGGAGTGATTGGTTAGAGGAGGATGTCGTGGATTAATTTGTGCTTGATGCGGAATGGGGTGTTGGATTTACGGAGGGTGGTGATATTCGCGGTCGTCGGGTTTTTCGGGGTCGATTCGAGAAAGAATTTCGCGGCGATCTGGTTCACTTTTGCCCGTAGTGTGAGTGTTCTTGCTAGTTCGTGTAGGTCGTACAATTCCGTGTACGTTGGCGCTCCCATGATTAAACGAAGGAATTTATTTTGAAGGGTTTGTAGGGTTTGAATGTTGGATCTAGCGGTTTTACTCCAAATTGGAGCGGCGTAAAGGATTATGGGTCGGATGACGGTTTTATAGAGATGGATTTTCATTGAGGTTAGGATAGCGGCTTTGTGGTGAAGGATGGGGTAGAGGGTGTGGTACATCGCGTTCGCTTTGCGGCGGGTGATTGTGCAGTGTTCCTTAAACGTGAGTTTTTGATCTAAAGTGACGCCGAGGTATTTGACGGTCGGTGTTTGCGCGATGTCGGTATTATTGATTTTAACTTTGCGTGTGATTTTGTCTTTGCGTTGCGAAAAGACGGTTAGCGTGGTTTTATCTGCGTTTATCTTGATTTTCCACTTGTTGTAATACGCCTCAAGCGCGTCGAGGTGGCGTTGTAAATAAATCAGCGATTGATTTTTGACGTATGATTCGGCGATGACCGCGGTGTTATCCGCGAAAAGCGCGAGTCGAGTGGATGGATGTTTTGGGATATCGTTTATGTAGTAGGAGAATAGGGTTGGGGATAATACGGACCCTTGGGGGAGTCCTGCGGGGATGGGGTGTGGGGCGGAAAGTGAATGTTGGATTTTGACTTGGAAGGTACGCTCTTTTAGGAAGACGTGGATGATTTTTATTAGGTATGGTGGGATTTTCTCGTTTAAAAGCTTGTGTATGAGGCCGTCGTGCCATACCGTGTCGAAAGCTTTTTCGATATCGAGCGTTACTACCGACGTCGATTTGTTAATGTTGAAGTTAACCGCGATGATGTTCGTTAACCGCGCGAGTTGTAGTGTCGTACTGTGATTCGCTCTGAACCCGAACTGTTCCGCGAGGATGGATTGGGATTCCGATTCGTGTTGCTGAAGGCGGGTGAGGATGATGCGTTCAAGGATTTTGGATAAAATTGGGAGGAGGCTGATTGGCCGGTAGTTGGATGGGATGTTGGCGGGTTTTCCTGGTTTTGGAATGGGGATGACGATGGCGTTTTTCCAGGCGGATGGGAAGTATTGGTTTTTGAGGCATTGGTTGAGGATGTAATAAATTTGGAGGATTGATTTTTTTGGGAGATTTTTGAGGAGTTCGGCGGTGATGTTATCTTGGCCGGGGGATTTTTTATTTTTTAGGAATTTTATGAAGGATTTTATTTTGGAGGGGGAGGTGAGGGCTTCGTCGGGTGTGGGGTGTGAGGTTTGGTGGAATTTTTGGGTGGATAATTGGACCATGGAGATGGTTTGGGGGTCGGAGAGGTGTTTGGTGAGGTTGTGGTTGGCGACGTAGGTTTCGGCGATAGCGTTGGCCTTGTCGAGGTTGAGGGATATGGTACCGTTCGGGGTTTGGAGGGGTGGGATTGGGGGTTTGGAATTTTTATTTTTTAAGGATTTGGCGATTTGCCAAAGTTTACTGGGGTTTTTCGGAGTGATGGCGGAAAGGGTTTTATCCCATTTCGCTTCTTTTATCTTACGGATTGCGGATTGGATGTCGTTGGTTAGTTTGGTGATTTGGGATTTGATGGATGGGAATTTGGTTCGTTGGTAAATTTGGCGGAGTTTGTTTTTATTTTTGATTTTTTGCAGGAGTTCGGGTGGGAGGGTGAGTTTGCAGGTAGGTGGGGTGTCATATTGTCATAGTGTTTTTACACTAAGAATCAATTCCCTATGTAAAATGCATGTAAAATTTTGATTTTCAAAATTTAGTAGTTTTCTCGAAAACTACTGGATAATCCGCATCGAAATGCGGTCTCAAAATGCTCAGAAAATTGTCCTCTTTCCAATAGAAAAAAAAATTAAAGCCCAACGAGTGTTGATGACTGACTGACAGTAGCCCATGGGAGATTTCAGAGATACAAACCGAGTCATCCTTGGGGGGGGGGGGGCAACTGCCCCTTTGCCCACTGTTTTGAAAAGGTTTTCCGAAATTATGTTATCTTAACCCCTATTTTTCTTATCACCGTGGGGATAAAACCAGCTTGTTTAAGAAGTTACAGGCTACAATATTTCTTATTACATATTTTCCCCTAAATGCAATCTTTTAAGTTTTTTCTAAAAGTTCATAGGTACATGTCGCTGCCCCTCCCAAAAGAAAAATTGATTAGAATATTATAGAATATAGAAAAATTCCAAATAAGGCCAATTATTATTAAATAATAATTAATTAACAAAATTAACAATAAGTTGTTAACGAGTTTCACCCCTTTCGAGTTGCACCTTTGGCGAGGTTGTGCTACCTAGAGGGATGTTTTTGTGTCTCCGCTACCCTCCGCTCCGGTCCCCTCCGCTCCGGGCGCTACGCGCCGTTTTGACGAACGCAACCAAGGCAATCGAGATTCTAACCTAAAAGCGAGTTCTGCGTTTATTTTTTAAATTATTGCATAATGTTGCGTAATACACCCGATGTACACCCGGCTATGTCACAATCGCGTCTGCCTGCCAACACTAAAGGTTGGTTTATGCAAAACGCCGACGCACGCACCGCACGCGCTGCACGCATGAAACGCCCCGCACAAAACGCCGCACAAAAATATTGGTTTATGCAGTTCGAATGCGTTTGATGCGTTCTAGTGCGTTTTCTGGTTACAAATTAGAATAAATTCACATTACGGTAGATGGCGCTAATGTTATTTTATTTCATTATTTAAAATTTTTTTAATCAAATAATCAAATATTATTATCTATCTATCTATATATATAAAAATGGATGTATGTATGTATGTATGTATGTATGTTCCTTATAGACTCCTAGACCGCTTGACCAATCTTTATGAAATTTGGTGTATAAGCTAATTACGATGCTGCGAAGAAGATAGGCTACTTTAGAACGGCTTTCAACAAACTTTAATAAAATATGTGGCAAATAGTGCCTATTCATCAGATCAACGGATAATTGGATTAATTTCCCTATATAGGACATTACCCTTTCAGTACAAATGTAAAAGTTTCTGTGAATATTAGATAAAATAGCTTGTGTGTATGTTTGTTCGCTATACACTTCTAGACCCTTCGACCGATTTCAACCAAATTTGGAACACATACTCAGTAGGACTTGGAAAATGTTAAAAAAGTTGAAGGGAAAGTGACCGATTAACGAGATTCCCGTAATTCCCCCCCCCCCAAAATAAGGTGCATTTCGCCAGCCTACCCCCAAATTTCGAATTTTGGATCCAAAATAGTCTAAATCGTTTGTACCTTCATTATTTTTGTTTGTACCTATTTTGTTTTTCAGACAAATATTTTTGTTTTATTTCAATTTAAAATCCGGGGGGGGGGAGGGGCTAAGGACAGAATGTCATTATAAGATAACTTGAAATATTTCAAAATCAAAACTGATACAAACGGAAATAAGGAAGGTACAAACGATTTAGACTATTTTGGATCAAAAATTCAAAATGAGGGGGGTGGTTGGGGAAGTGCCCATTTTAGATATTTCAAAATATATGAAAAACAAAATAGGTACAAACGAAAATAAGGAAGGTACAAACGATTTAGACTATTCTAGATTCGAAATGGGGGGGGGGAGGCTGGCGAAATGCCCATTTTAGATATGATATTTCGAAATATATGAAAAACAAAATAAGTACAAGCGAAAATAAGGAAGGTACAAACGATTTAGACTATTCTAGATTCGAAATGGGGGGGAGGGGAGGCTGCCGAAATGCCCATTTTAGATATGATATTTCGAAATATATGAAAAACAAAATAAGTACAAGCGAAAATAAGGAAGGTACAAACGAGGTACAAACAATTTAGACTATTTTGGATCCAAAATTCGAAATGGGGGGGGGGCTGGCGAAATGCACCTAAAAAGGTATTTTGAGCTTCACAAATAAATCAGCAGCGGAAAGCAAGACTGGAAATCATTGGAGTACTCAGACTAAAGCAAAGCATTATATTTATAATGAGACCCCGGGCGAAGCCGGGTATACAGCTAGTTTCTAATAAATCAGAAAAATGGACTGGTTTCTTTTGTAGGTATTTTCGACCCAAAATATGGTGAGCATGAAAGTTAAGCTTTAGGGTCGATAATTTTTCATCGTGCTATTATTATTTCTAGAAAATATCACAATAATGAAAAATAAATTAAAAATTAAATATCAATTATAAGCTAAGGTAACAATTATAATTGATATTTTTATTTTTAATTTATTATTAATATCTAATAATTTTAATTTTAGAAAAATAAATTAGTAAAATAAAATGAGGAACAAAAATTTACTTTACATCATCTGCAAAAATAAGATTTATAATAAATTACTTTCGTAATTTTAAATTTAAAAAAATTGTACCACAACAATAATATAACTTGAAAAGTTCCTAGCGTTACGCGCTGCAATGAAAACCAAAGATAAAATAAATTTCGAGGTTATGCACGCACGTCACGCGCGTCAGCGACGTGCATAAACGCTACTGTAGTAACATTCATCACTGTTTTCAAATAGGTACTCGTACACACACTCCATCGCTTGTTCAGTTTTATTGGCTGGACCATACCCTCTTTTATTCGAAGTAATTTGAACAGCCTCCTATAGCACAATCTGTGGTACGTCCCATCTGCAGCAACCAGGTCGTCAATGGTGAGGAGGCGTTCCACAATGGCCCTTCCCCAATCGTCATCTAGGTGATTAGCTGCATCTAAAACAGTTTGCCTCATGCCCAACTTCTCAACTGTATGGACCATATTCCTTCTGTCCAAGGGTAGTTTGCTTTGTAGCTGGATAAATTTTTCGGTGATAGCATCACCACACAAAAAGCATATCCCTTTTAAGGTACGAGCTATTTCGGTTGATGATCTCGTGGATGAAACCTGTGGTTGGGAAGCAGAATCCCCTCCTCGACGAACTGAGGCTTCAACGTTACACACAGCTGTATATCTCTTCCTGCATGCATCATGAACTCTGACTTCCTTGCAAACTTGGAGAAATTTTTTATTATCTTTGAGACCACGTTTTTCACTCACTTCAATTAGTGTCCGAATTCCTCGTTCTTTGATGGTCACAACAGGACCTATGTCGAGAGCCTCACGACACACGAAACACATGCCCGGACGGATAGACATTTTGCAACACACTGAGAGTTGCCCTGGAAGGTCCAGGTCCGGGTTGGGAGGTCAATTTTCTTTGATGATATCTTCTCTCTAAGTCACCTGTCTGTCTTTTTCATCACCCGTACAAATGGTTAGGACTGGTTCTAATTGGCGTCCTTCCTTTCAAGATTAGGAGATCTTCACAATCTAAGAATAATGTTATTGCTTCATGTTGTTTAAAATTGTTCTCAATAATATCTGTAACAAAAAGAACGTGAAATTATAAAGTAATTAGTTACATGAATTGTATAGTTTGTGGAGGTCTCAAAATAAAATTGTTCACAATACATTTTAACTTTTTCATAAATAAAACTATAAAAAGACGTGAGAACGGTTTATATGTAATTCCCCTAAAAACCCACTTTTGACTGTTTTTGGTTTTCTGCCGTTTTTGAGAGAACTGCTAAGCTCATATGTACCAGTTTGGTCTCAAATGAAAGCTACTAACATTTTCTACAACTTCATTTCCCATAACATGTGTGTGGGCTTAGTATTTTTCAAGATATTCTATAAAATGAAGGTTCATTTCGAAAAAAATTCAGTTTTCAGGAAAAATAGCCTTTTTTTGAAGGACCGTATCTTGAGAACCGCTGGTTGTACGGAGCTGGATTTGGTCTCAAATTATAGCAAATTTACTGTTCTCTAAAGTTGTATAGAGTTTCTAAACCGGTTAGACCCCTCTTTCACTAAGATATTGAGAAAAATCTGAAAATAGTCAAAAAAATTCAAGGTTTTTTGGGCACACCGCCGCTCGCACAGCACTTTGAAAATTGCAAATCTGGATTTTTAATGTCGGCTTAGGTACGAACAACATATAAAAAATTCGTAATGACCTAACCTTTTGCAAGCACGGATGTACATCTTGACTGGACTATCATGGTACTATTATACAGATATGTTCTTGCGCAGACAAGGATAGCAAGCTTCGGTTATCTCCCTCGCACTAACCGCCGATCGCTGCCATGTTGGTTCAGTATTGGTTGTGTGGCCACAGATGGCCACTCTGTAATAATTTAATTTTTAGATGGTGTTTAGCGGTTTCTAGTTTAAACTTAAATTTTAATGTGTTATATCAACTTAGCAACCTCTATTGCGGTTATAAATAGTTGAATAGTACCATAAACCGAACTGTAGTTTAGAAATAGTTTTATATTTACATTCAAGTGCAAAATGTCAAATTCATGTCAAGTAAAAATTTGCAAGAACAATTTTTGCAAGAACAAAATTTGCAAAGAAAAACCAAAGGGAACTCGATGATACATTATTTTCGGTTTCCTAAAAGTGAATTGTTTAAAGAAAAGTGGACGCAAGCTACTGGTTTAACCGTCATATATATCATACTCTCGGAAGAGTAATGCTCAAAGAATTTTATAAAATGCATGGCGACAATTTCGACAGGAAACCTCAGGTTTTTCAGAGATTGAAAACACAGACTATCCAGGCAATGGGGAATAACGTCATGATACCCGAAGAAGTTATTTTATGCATGGCAAGATGCATGACTTGGTTTAGAATAAGAAGATTTAATGCCAAGTTGAAAGACGAAATTTACCTTCGCAAACAAAACAAAAAATTGGAAAAAGTAGCACAAAAAAAATGGTTACACTTTAATTTACTAAGTGTGAATTTAAGTGGTTACAAAATTTTTTAATTTTATAAATAAAAATTGTTATGATACGAGCTGTTGCTTGGTTGTGGTTCTTTAATTTCAGCAATGGCTAATCAAGTTTTCTCTGACGGCAACATTTATTCAAGATTGCAAACACCGAGTAAAAAAGGAGAGAATTTATTTTCTCAACTAAAAATATGAAAATATGAATTTTTGTTTCATTTTTACGCGACTTATTAAATTCTCGTTATACCTTACTCATTTTTATTCAAGTACAGTTTTATTCATTTTATTTATATAACTATTTTTAGGCTTCTATACAACGTATAGGAAGAAGCCTTATGATCTAGCTCCGTGTCCGTCTGTCCGCATAATTCAAAACCAATCAGAACGCACGTTCTTAAAACAATTTTACTTCATATAGAATATTTTTAGATTGGTATTAATTATTCAGATTATTTACATATATATTTTTTAATCCGATATTCTTATTTTATTTTTATACAACATGAACAAAGATCGTGACAACTTTTTTCGAGAACAAGTAATGCTGTATAAACCTTGGCGGGATGAGCAAACTGAGATTATTAATCAGGATTGTGAAAAAATAGTCACTGATAATATTGAAATAATTTCTGCTAATCATAGAGAGTTTAATGCCTTTCAAGAAGGAATTCTGGATGTGGCCATGGAAAGTGCGTTGACTGAAGATCGGCAATTTGACGAGGACCAAATCAATGAGATACCTGAAGAAATTCAGGAAGAATTTAAACTGATGGACCCCGTTCTTGACAATAATATTGATTTTTGTGGTGACGTGATCCGCCCATTTGCTGAAAAATTCAATCTCCCCAACAGAGTTTTAGATAAGGAGTTTGAAAAATTATTTTCTTCCCTAAATACACAACAACGGGATTTCATCACTCATCTGCTTGATCACTTCAAGAGATCTCCCGATATCCCCATCTATACATACTTAAAAGGAGGTGCTGGTGTAGGAAAATCTCATGTTATACGAACTCTCTACCAAGCATTGATTAGAGTATTCAATAATGACATCAATTCGAACCCCGATAAACCCTCTGTTCTTTTGACGGCTCCTACAGGATTAGCGGCATTTAACATTTTTGGTTTAACAATTCACAATGCATTTCAACTTCCTGTTAATCAAAAGGAAGCTACTAAACTGTCAGATAGTGTCTCGAATACAATGGCCACTCTGTATTCCGAACTTCGTGTTCTCATTATTGATGAAATTAGCATGGTCGGTCAACACATTCTCGAAATGATTGACAGGCGTCTGCGAGACCTCTGTGACGGATCTAAGCCATTTGGTGGTATATCAGTCATTGCCGTTGGCGACTTCAGACAGTTACCCCCTGTTTTAGCAACATCTCTCATGGCTGGTACAATGTCAAATGCTATTTCGGCGCTTTTCAACAAACCCCTATGGCATATGTTTTCAGTCCATGAATTGACGACAATCATGAGACAACGTGATGATGCAGCTTTTGCTCTGGCATTAAATAATATGGCATCAGGGACAATGACCGATGACGATCTGCAACTCTTCAAGGATCGCGAGTTTTCAACTGTACCTATAGAGGTAATAACGCAGCGCCCTATTCATCTCTTTTATACAAATGAAGCAGTCGACGCATACAACAGATTTGCGTTGTCTGCTTTACCAGGAGTTCAAGCGTATTCAATAGCCAAAGATTCACTATCCGGCTACACGAGCGAGGCATCCAAAGCTGCACTTTTTAAGTGGGTGACATCTGCGCCTCTATCAAAAACACAGGGACTTCATACAAGTCTTATGCTTAAAGAAGGTGGTCGTTACATAATGACAATAAATGTAGACACAAGTGATGGTTTGGTCAATGGCGTGGGATGCATTCTCAAAAGAATTGATTTTGGCATAAGTAATTTAGATTCATCTGTGCAAAAACCTCTTCGTCTGTGGGTTAAGTTGGAAAATTCTAGAAGTGGAGAGAAACTTCGTTCTCGCAATATTGAACTTATTCGGCAACTTCAAATTGATTCGGAATGGACTCCGATCTCACCATGCACTGTTGTCATTCAACCACGGTCAAATTCAACATCAAAGATAACAAGAATTCAATTTCCACTTAATGCAGCCGAAGCTCAAACAATACATAAAGCGCAAGGGTCTACGTACGAGCTCGTTGTTGTCCACTTTAGTCCAGGAATTAAGCGTGACCTTTTATATGTTGCGTGTTCACGAGCAACAAAGGCCACTGGATTATTCCTTATTGGCCAAATTAAGAAAACCAGTACACCAAAAGAGACTGATCCGATATCCCTTGAATTTAAAGGACATCAGGAGATGAAGCTAATTTCTGTATATGATCATTTACGAATTCGGACCGATGATAAAATACAGATAGTTTTTCATAATGTGCAATCGCTTCATGCGCATTATGATCTCTATAAATCGGACGAGGTTTACAAAAATTCCGATATTATCCTTATGGCAGAAACATGAACGCTTACAAGTGACGATTTCCCAATAGGTAGTCATCTCCTTGCCGCATCAGTGGACAACGAAAACATGCGCCGAGCGACTGGGGTTCGAGTATATTGTTGTCCTTTAGTCCACGAACATATAACAGATGCAAATTCCGAAATTCAATACGACACACAAGGTTCCTGCAGTATGTCTTCCATTACTTTTGGGAACATTCGCATAATTGTGGTCTACAAGTCACCAGGCTGTAATTCGAACGTGATGATATCCTTAATCAAAAAAGTTATGTCCCGCTCATACGTGTCACGCACCTTCGTTGCTGGCGATTTTAATGAGAACTTTAACACAACAAAAAGTAATATCCTGCAACATTCACTTCGTGAACTAGGTCTCCAAATTCGGTCGCCACCAATACCAACAACTCGGAATGGCACGCAAATCGACGCAATATTTTCGAACTTTGACATATTATCTGCTGGAGTGTACACATCGATTTCTTCTTATCATGAACCACTTTGGGCAAGAATTGATTTAAATTAAACAACGTGTAGTGATTCACGTAATCACTTTTATTTTTTAAATCTTATTATGCAATAACGATAAATTAGTATATGAATCTAAACAATTATATTTAATCATTTAAAAAAAAAACAAAAAAACCCGACTGCGTAAAAAAATCAACTAAAAACCAAAAAAATTACAAACAAAAAATATCAACTGAAAAGCAAAAAACAAGCTTATTCTAATATACACATGAAATCACAAAAATAAGTAGTATCAAAGCACGATCTTAAGTAAGAAAAATGTTCCAGCTATATGTGGCTTTAATGGCTGGAATAAGCCATAAATTTAAATACAAAAATATTTAATTTTTTATCCTTTATTGTTTATTAAATAAAAAATAACAACACTTAAATCGTCTCGTCGTCATCGATTTGTTTTTTTAATATATCTAATATTTCTCTTACTTCTTCAGCTTCTTCTTGCTTAAATTTTTTTGCCCTGTTTGCGGACAATTCCTCTTCCGCCTTACGTTTGCTTGCATCTTTTCTTTTAAATGCCTCGGCACGCTTCAATTCCACCTGGCGCATAGGATGTTCGCGATAGTTCTTCATCGTTTCTTTAAACGATTTGAGCGTGAGCTCTCTTAAATAGCAGCTTCTGGGCCAATTTTCTGTTTTTGTCATTTTTATTAACAATCTCATTTCTGCTTCAATTTCTTTGGCAAATTTGTATTGGTCCATTTTGTATCTGTGAACTTTTTACCTGCTGCTCAATATATTTGTGTTTTTGTGTTGAAAAAAAACATTCAATTTTCTTCCGTTAGCGTTTTCCTTATATAGTAAAAAAATCTACCTAATTAAAAGATTAAGGCATTAAAAATTGGAATAAAATAAAGCCCAAATAATTTAACCTACCGAAAAAGTAGATGTATAGAAGCCTAAGAACTGTCGCAAAAGCGAGTTCCACCTTGTTATAACTATATTTACATTTTTCACAACATTTGAATTGTAAGGCGGGGGATAAAACTAAGATGGCGTCAGTCGGCGTAATGCGCCAAGTGAACCAAAACGCGTCCACAAAACGAACATACCTAGTATAATAGTACCATGGGTACTATTATATCGGAACCGGCATTTCGGCGATTCTCATTCGGCGGCAGAAAATTCGACTACGTCGATTCGGCGACGGGAAATTTATTTAAGTACTAAAATTTATTAAAAATTTAAAAAAAATTAATTTTTTATTTTTAAATTAAATATTTATTTACTATCACAGGTATCATAATTATACATACTTTTTAAGCATTTAAACAAATTTTAATTCATGTTATAATAAATTATAAGCTAAACCGCGAAGATATTCAATAACATTATTAGAATTATAATTGGTTATCTTTGCCAAAATTCGAGAATCAGCCACTTCGTATCGCGACTTTTTTTTAGGAGGTGCATGTCCTGCTAGAATACGTTCGTATTCTGTGTCAAAAGTTTTTTTGAATACGTCTTAATTTATCCAAAAAGGTCCACAACGTTTAATAACTAATAACTTATATTATTATAAATTATAAATTAATAACTTTTAATAAAGTTATTTTTATTTTAGTGTTTAATTATTTATTTTATTTTAGTCAAAATAAATTTTTTATAAATTTTCAAAATCTACAGAAGTATCGTTCAAATAACTGTATTTACGAGTTTTACAACATTTGAATAGAAGGCGGGATAAATCTAAGATGGCGTCGGTCGGAATAATGCGCAAACGAAACCAAAACTCGTCTACAAAAGGAACATACCTTGTATAATAGTACCATGAATGTTTCAACTTTATTTGCTTGCGTGCAGTGCGTGCGGTGCGTGCGTCGGCGTCTTGCATAAACCAACCTTAAAACTATATCAGAACGCACGCACCGTCAATAGAACTTTTATGTTAATGAATTTCCCTATCTAAAATGCATGTAAAATTTTGATTTTCGAAAGCCGTTTTCTCGAAAACTAATGGATAATCCGCATTTTTTCTGTTTTTATTATACACAAAAAATTGTCCTCTTTCCTATAGTGTATACACTATAGGTGTCGAGGCTCAATTCTTGGTGGCGATTCTCTGACAGATCCCAAAAATTCAACTCAAAATGCCTAATTGAAATTTTGGAAAAGATAAATACTTAAGGAAAACGGTATAATTTAATTGAAAAGGCTGAATTGCATTGAAATGGGAGAAACCAAGGAAAGATTAATACAATAAGTATTATTGAAAAGGAGTAAATAACAAAAGTAGGGATCCACTTAAGAGAGGTTGGGAGATAACCAACTTTTAACGACGGGTTTTTAAGTTCAAAAAGCCATAGGCGTCCGTACTAAGGTTTTTTGTATATTTATATTTTAAATTTAGAAGAATGAATTGAATAAACTAAAAGTATATCTCTCGTCGCCGAATCGACGTAGTCAAACTTACAGTCGCCGAATCGGAATTGCCGAAATGCCGGTGCCGAATTGGAATCGCCGAAACTGCCATAGCCGAATATCGGGTCGCCGAAATGGTGGTGCCGAACTGAAATCGCCGTAATGACGGTGTCCGAAATGACTCTACTTAAGTTTTTTGTTTGATTTTAATTGTTTTCTTGACGATTGAAGCTCAAACGATGAGAATAGATACTCATTGAGGTTCAGACATTTGACAACAATTTTTCTCGAAAATTGAACTTAAAAGGAGGGAGATCATACAGCGCCCTCCAAAAGGTCTCGAATAAATCAGCGACACTTGAAATTCAAATGACGGAAATAAAACCTCATTGAGGCTCAAACGAAGTTTAAACGTCTGCTACCAATTTTACCCAAAAACTCCGTGAAAAAACGGTGAAAACTCAAAAATTGTTATTTTCTTAACAAATAAAGCGGCGTTCAGATAGAGATTCTTGTCTTGCCTTGCTTAGGTAGAAACTGGCAAGAGCCAATCAGATTGAAGTATTATCTTCTATCCCCTCCTTTGCATAAAATTTGTGTTGCGGCGCCGAGGTCTTGCCGAAGCTTGGTAACGTCAAGCTTTTCGGTTCTGCAACACAACGCAAGCGAAGCAAGACCCAATGAAATCAAAGTATTTTAAATGCAGCAACGGGCGTACTTATTTGAAAATATACTTCAGATAAAAATTTAAATAATTTGTAAATTTTGGTAAAACCAAATTCTATTGTATTCTAAACCGTTATCTTTACGAATTTTAAAAGCCGGAAAATTTTTAAAAACCCCAAAAATTATATTGTTCGTGCTTACCTTACCTACCTGTAATAAATATAATACAATACATTTATTACAATAAATAACACCTACCGTAGATCGGCTTATTGTAAACGAAAATAATTTGTAAATCAATCAATATTATTGCTTTGTTACATTACATAATATAATGTCTTATTTTTGGACAAACTAGTTTTTCTAGAAAAAATTAGGTACACCACATCTAGACATTTTATTTATAATTTGAATTTATTTTAAGCATATTTGGAAGGAGAACGGATAATTTTGAAATTTTATTTCACACCACAGTTTACTTTCGATATCTATATATTTTATAATCAACAAATTACTTTTTACTCAGGTGTTTACTTATAATTTAAAGTGGCAGGTGTTTACTCTGTACTGCTCTGCATAAAAATGTAGTGGATGTCGAACGGAAAAATACAGATGTCACCATGGATATCACTATCGCTGTTGTCTAAGCAAGGCAACACAAGAATTTCTATGTGAACGCTCAAGTCGTCTAAGCAACACTGAAGCAAGACCACGCAATACAAGACAAGAGCAAGGCAAGACAAGAATCTCTATCTGAACGCCGCTTAAGACAGACGGACACAGTAGCAGACAGTGGCGGATCCAGGGGGGGCGATCGCCCCCCCTTAGAGCTCGAAAAAACATGAATTCTTACACCAAAAAATTCTGACGTATTACAAATTCCTAAAACTATTTTTAGAATTTAGAAAATACAGAAGTATTTTGTATTTTTTAAACTTCGTGTTATAAACCTTGCTGTAAACCTTACAACAAAATCACAAAACTACGGTATTATTGTGTTTTTAAATGTTATATCTATTTTATAAAATAAGACCAAATTTAGCACTTCAAAGAATTTAAAGCCGAACTTCCGGAAGCGGAAGAATTGTATTATAAGCTTGTTGTAATTTTGGAAAACTCAAAATTTCTGGTATTTTCCCTAATTCCTGAAAGAATCTGTTTAGGTAACAATATTCTCCTTTGTCATTGCTTTTCATAATTTAAAGCAAAACAGAAGTGCTTTTTACTTCAGTTTGCGTTTTTTGAATATATTTTTAGTACTTCAGTACTGATATCATTTAAGTTAAGAGAGTAGTGAAGTTGTGAAATTAATTTATCATCAAATTTCAGTTGATTATTTATAAAACAATAAGAACTATATGTGCAGTGGTATTCATCAATAATCAATATTCAATTTTCAATAATATTAGATATTATTTTGTTAACTTGCTGTTAGAGTTTCTATCGGAAGTTAACTAATCGGAAACTAAATCGGAACTAAAAAGGATAAGTTGTTTTATTTACTTATGCTCGTTTTCATTAAAATGGGTTAAAAATAAATATACAATAAATTAAATTTCTATAAATAAAATTATCAAATATGAGCTAAGGTTAAAACAATAAAACACTAAATTCGAGCTTTCAAGAATAAAAATTACATTTCATACAATTGAAAAGTTTTTTGTAAAATTTTAATCATTGATTAAATTTGAACTTGATTTTACGTAAGCAGACATTAGATTTAAAAATTAACATTAACCGTATACCGTATATCTATTATAGGTAATTAAGAATTATGAAAATGAAACGGTGTCCGAGTCAGTCAAAATGAAAATCGAGACAGTAAATAACCACAAAGTAGTGAATCTCAAAAGAAATGCTCTGCAAATATAAATGTTGCAACAATTTTTGAAATTGCTATTATACTACTTTTTATTTTTTTATTTACATTTTTTTTATGTTGTCGCCCCCTATGGTAATTTCCTGGATCCGCCACTGGTAGCAGAACACAACAAATAAGTCTAATAAACGAAAATATAAAAAAAATTGAAACTCGTTATTCTCAAAATTGCTATTTTCTTTTCGTAAAAATTTAATATTTTGAGAGGATACTTATCCCACATGTCACAATACGTAAAACTCTTAAGGCAAGTAATATGGGATTTATGGGAGTAGCACGCAAAGTGCGCCCCGGAACTAAAATATTTCCTGATGAAATTATAAAATTAAATTTTTTTAGATCATCGAAAAATTCGGCTAAAAAAAGTTCAAAAACCACAAAAAATTACTGGCTGTTCCTATAAGTTTAGCTCCGCCTTCCGCTCTACCTACGGGTAAATGCAATTTTAAATAATCAAGAAATACAAACCTAAAGGCGCACTTTGCGTGCTAGATCCGGATTTATAATCATGAAAATACAGCTATAGAATCTTAAAATTTCAAAAATTAAACTCCAAAAAAATAATTAATCAACACCGAAAATTGAAAGCTACTTTAATTCTTTTTTTTTTCCAAAACATTAAATTTTTAGAAGAAAAAACTGGGCATTTTGAGAAAAAGTTTTTGAATTTTTGAGAAAAATTGTAATATTTGTGAAAAATGTAGAAAATGAATAAGAGTTTTCTATAAACAACATATTTCAGTAAAAACAAATTCTGGAACATGAACTTCCCCAGTCTAAATGATTTGCAACGGACTGTCTACGTGTCTGCGATACATCGGTCAGCAAAAAAATATTTTTTTAGTCCCGACACCATTCCTGCTGATTCTTATGTAAAATGCTCTCTTACATCCGAAAACCCCCATTTTCCCCCCACCGCCCATCCTTTTCGTGGGACGCCCCCCTAACCTATTTTTATCACTTTTCGATAATTTGGAGGGATTAAATGGATTATTTTACCCTTTATAGATGCTAAGGAAGAGCCTGAGCGGTTAGAGGTAAATAGTTCTAAATCATGAACATTTTTTGCAGCAAATAAGTAGATTTATAGGGGGGGGGGGGATTTTCCATCATAAATTGTAAAAAATTCATTAAAAACTATCGATTTTTCTCACTTATTTTCTATATATTCCAGCCCCCCCCCTCATCTTCCCTAAATAATAAAAATATATATTATAGGACTAGCAGTAAGCCCGTCCACGGACGGGCATCTAGATCCGATTGGTTGGAAACTCGATTGATGTGCAACTCGTCCCAGGGGGAGTACCGGTGGTGGTTTAATATATTTTTCGGTTGGTAAAAGAAGTCGACCAATCAAAGTGCTTCTAGGTTACCAAAAAATGACACGCTGGAGCAGGAGCAGCAGCGTGATGGGATTTTATATATTAAGATACAATTATTTGGGGATGTTTTGGAAGGATGAGCGGGGTTTAAAGCTGGAATATTTAGAAAATAAGTAACAAAATTGCGAAAAAATACCGGAGAAATCGATCATTTTTAATGAATCTTTTACAAGTTAGGAGTGCAAATCACCCCCCCCTCCACCTAATCTGCTTTGTTGCTACAAATGTTCATGTTTTAAACCTTTTCACTCTCTAGACCCTCAGGCTCTCTTCTATAGTGCAGGCAATTGGCTGATTTAAAAGCCAAAACCATTATTAATTGTAGACAGCAGTTTTATCATTGAAAAAAATGGTAAAGAGGGTAATCAACGTAAAAAAAGAAAGTGCAAGCCCGGGGGTGGTATAGGGTTAATTTGGGGAAGTTGAAAAGCTGTGTAAAATATATTATTGCGTTTTCCGGCGAAACTTGATGTTCTATCGAGGTGCATTTCGTCAGCCCACTTTGTTTTTCAAATATTTTGAAATATCTAAATTGGACATTCCCCCCCTCATTCCGAATTTTTGTTTTCTTTTTCAGATATTTTGAAATATCTAAAATGGGCATTTCGCCAGCCCCCCCCCCTATTTCAAATTTTGGATCCAAAATGGTCTAAATCGTTCGTATTTCATATTTTGGATCCAAAATTCGAAAAGTTGTATATCATAAAAACATCTACAACTTTTATAAGAGTCACTTTTCATTATGACTTCAAAATTTCCGTGAAAAGTGCGAAAAAATGACTGTTTTGTTTTTTCTTTTTCATTTTTGCAAAAATAATTCAATTTTGATGAAATTTTGTGAAAGCATGCTTCCTTATGTCTTAAATAAGCACAAAATAATTTACATAAAATAATCTAAAAGTTTTTGAGATATTCAGTTTTTCAGCCTAAAACTGTTTTTCTTTATTCATTAATAAATTCTGTGGTGAAAAATCATCCTACCAAGTTCTTCCGGTGCTCATTATTTTTGTTTTTACATGTACTTTTTTGATTCAACAATAAAAAATAGGAGTTCCTATTTATTAACAACACTCTCAAAAATTGAAAAAACTATAAAATGACTTTTGCAACTCCAATTAACCCAATTAACAATTTTAAATTTTTAAAATTAAAATTCAAGCCACTAGGCTTCAATTTTTTTTACGTTCAATATAAGCCCCTTTACCATTCTCCTGTCTGAAATTACCAAATACTCAAAATTTAATTGGCCTGCACTACTAGCGTCTGCAAAGACTAAAATAATCCTTTTCATTCCTCCAAATTATCGTTGGAACTTTTATAAATAAAATGTTACACTCTTCGAAAAAATCTGAAATTAATTTACGATGTTTGGGCATATATGAAGAATATTTAGCAAAACTATTTTTATTGCCGATCGGCTACAAGATCCTTTTTGTAATTTTTAAAAGTTATTTTTACGTATTTTCCCTTTGTCGAGTTAAAATCACAACAAAATTACTGTTTATAACTCTTTAGTACCTCTACAACATATTCTAATACCAGGAAATTTGCAATTATAGTTCCTAAGAAAAAAAAGTTTTCATTGGGAAATATCGACATTTTGAAATTAATATTTGAAGATTTTTTAAAAAAATAGGTGAGCGACCGGTTTGAGCCAGATTGACAATAATGTGATTGGCAAGAAGACAAAACCTCTATGTTACATGTTGGTTACTGCAACTCGAGACGAACAGATGCAACTCTTCAAAAATTTTGGTTGAATTTTGAAAAGTCGTTCAACTTTTGCATGCAAATGAAGTATTCGTGTTCTCTGTTAGGTCGAATCACAATTATTCGTATGCAAATCAAGTCGAGCAAGTTCAAGAATAAAACCACAGTTTAGCATTAGATTCAAAATTGCAAAGGTAAAAAGTTTTAGATAATTATACAGTTTTAAATAATTATTTTATATACAATTTTTTCCAATATAAATTTTGAAGTAAAACAAAAAAAGTTCAACTGTACGACCTAAAACGTTCACCTGCATAACAATTGTGCGTAAGTATGCTGTGGTCGAAAACCGATTATAGGTATGTAGTAGTCGATTCTAGGTATAAATATAAAAACATAAATAAAATAATTACGGTTACTTACCATCCAGTGATGCTGAAATTTGCTGATAAATCTCTTATAAACTTCAGTTTGTATCGATTCTGCCACTTCGTGGAAGTTGTCCACCTTGCATCTCTTCTTCCAAAAGTGATCATTATCTAATAAGTATTTCTATCTGCGGCTAACCTCTAAAGAATTACTTAAATCAATGGCTGACACATATAAAAATATTTCTTGCACCAATTCGCTAGGTAAATTTCCAATAATATCGACTAGATTGGCAGGATCCTTCTTTTTTGTACTGATACTTTTTTTTCTGTTAGAAATAACTGACGTCATTGTATCACTAATATCTAAAAAACATGGAATTTATTCTAGTTTTCCACGAAATTACAAAACGGCACTCAAAACATTTCTGCTTGTGCTTGTATAACTTAACCTCAAAATTGTTGAAAACAAACTTTTAATGCAAAAAATGCGCCAGATTTTCTTATATACAGGAGGTTTAAAATAATAGAGAATCTTTGAAAATATGTAAAAAGCTTATTGTCAATGACTGAAACTACTAATAAATAGTAGTTTTATTTAAAAAACTTTATTTTTATTTACTTATTTATTAGTAAGTAGTACTAGTAAATACAACATTTTTTTGACTTCTTGTTTCACGGTAATTGTGAAGCTCTTTAAGAATAGAGTTTTCAAAATTAATCAAAAATAAAATTATTTCTTTGAAATTTACTTAACCCCCCCCCCCCACGGTGCATAAAAATACACGATAATAAGATAATTATTAGTAACGGCATTGGTTGAAAATGCTAATTGGGAGGGGCATATTATGACCGCTCTTATGTGGAGTATCAGTAGCGCAACTAGGGAGTGCGAGATCTAGGTTTCCGATTTAAAACAATCATAAAAAAATTTAGATGTAAATAAAAGAAATGAATTTGGAATTAAAATTATTCCAAAAATAATTATTTATTAATAATAATATTTAAACTTGTGATTTTCTGAATAATTTTATTTTGATATTTAAAACAAATGAAAGAAAATGAGACCGATTGTTCAAGAGTGGCTTATAAATCTGACGCAAAGAATTATTATAATCCGTGGCATATGTAAAAAAACGGCTATTTAGGTGGGAATATTTTTCAGATTTTCGTTAATGCATTTATGCGCGTCAGTGGTAAAGAGATTATTATTTAAAAACTTCTAAAATTAAAGGAAATACGCCACTGTTTGTAATAATCTAAACAGTTAATTAAAACATTCAAAGATTGCAAATTAATTAAAGAAATTTTTGTAAATATTCGTGCGTTAAGTTTGCAATCATCAATCCAATTGTGTTAAAAGCTGCAGGTGGCCATACCCATTATCTGATATTTTAATTAAAAAGTTTGCTGGGTAATATGTAACCTAAAAGTCTAAGTCAGTAGATTTCTAACCTCAGGCACTTGATAATAGTATATTGTGCAACAAGTGCGGTAATTTGTCAATTGCCCACGAGAGTGACGTTGAGCGCACGAACGAAGTGAGTGCACTTATTAGCTTGAGTGGGCAATTGACATCACCGCACGAATTGCAGATACTATTTTATTTTACTAATCTTAATACATAAAATGCCAGCTCGCTGCTGCTCCTGCTGCTCCGGCGTGTCATTTTTTACCAACCAAAAAATATATTAAAGTACCGACGACGGTACTCCTCCTGGGAGGAGTTGCGCATCAATCGAGTTTCCAACCAATCGGGTCTAGATGCCCGTCCGTGGACGGGCTTTCCAGCTAGTGTGGTTATAAGATGATAAAACATGTAAGTCAATGTCAATTGTTTTTGCGCGCGATCGATCTGAATTTTTGCATATGCCTTTTTACCGATAATTCACGGAATGAGTACGAGGCGAGAGGGGAGAAGTTTTTGCTCAGTTTTTTTATATCTAGCACCGTTCTCGAGTTGTGTATGTCATTTGCACATAAAAATGCTTTTAACATTTTAGCAAAGCGAACTGTCACTTTGTTATTATTTAAAATAACGATTTGAGAGTGTTTCTTTTTTTCTTATGTTTTTACTTATTTTTAATTTATATAAAAATCCAAAGATGGCCTTAGCATCGATTCACGTGCACTAAGTGAAATTTACGTGCACTAAGTAGAATTACCGCACGCAAATTATTTATAAAAAAATATGTAATAACAGTTGAATAGGCAAATGGCAACTTAACGAACAAAAAAGCGTGCACTAACATACAACTTATACCGCATGTGTTGTAAAATAAAATTATTTTTGAACCTCGCTACCCGCCTCCTTTTGTAAATAATATGAAAGTACGGGAAATTGCGTTAATCTATTCATGCGCGTCAGTGGTAAACAGATAACAGACGAAATCCGTAAATACCTATACAGATTTCTGACTATTCCGGTTATTTATCAGAAATGACCGCTTCTATCTGGGGGATATGAAATTCTCAGATTTTCATTTTTTTTTAAATTATTTAAAAAAAATTAATATTACATTTTTCACATATTTGTTGAATGTTCATGTTGGTATTGAGAAACCGGGGGGTCTGGGGGGTATGGAATACCCTCCAGTGCACTGTTTACTTTCTGTTCACTTACTAAAATTAAGAGGTTACTCAGTAGCCAATGCGGGGTATTCCATACTCTCAAACCCTCCGATGCAAGATCTAACAAGAATTAATTGAATAAACTGTTAATATTTTTCTTAATAACAACTAAAATGTAGAATAACTATTTTGTAGCTAGAATTTCGTTAATTTATTGTCATCGTTTTATTAGTATCGTTTTACACGTGCCCTTTTTGCCCGGACAATTGCATCCAAAAATATGAGGTGCACAACCCGATGCTGTAAAGGCTAATGTCCACTTGAGACAGAAAGTCTCGAGACTCGTATGCTACTTAATTATTAAACCCATTGCTGATACTAGTCTCAGTATTAGTTTCAGAGACTTAGGTATTAGCATGGTATTAGCATATGGAAAGTCTCGAGACTCTGTCTCAAGTGGACACTAGGCTTAAGAGTCTCAAATACACAAATTCAACTTTCTACGACTTGCTGTATTTGAATTATGCTACATACAGACGTCCGTACGTACAGATGTCACGACAGAACTAGTGAAAATGGATTCAGAGAAGGTCAAAACTGATATTTCCGTCAAAATCGGAAAACCGAAAAATATCAGGATTACAATCCTTTCTTTTTTACAAAGAAGTAAAAAAAGCTAAAAAAGTTTCAATGCAGCCATTTCCAAAACTAGGAGGTCTGAGGGGTATGGAATACCCTCCAGTGCACTGTTTACTTTTTGTTCACTTGCCAAAACTAAGAGGTTACTCAGTAGACAATGCAGGGTATTCCATACTCCCAAACCCCCGATTCCATGAAAGAACAGAACATGACAGAACAGAATATGAAAGAACAGAACATGACAGAACAGAAAATGAAAAAACAGAACAATGAAAAAACAGAACAATGAAAAAACAGAACCATGAAAAAACAGAACATTGACAAAAAAGAACTCTGAAAAAACAGAACACTGAAATAAAAGAACATTGACAAAAGAGAACATTGACAAAACAGAACTTTGAAAAATGAGAACAATAAATTTATATAAATTTTAAATTTTATTTTAATTCACATAAAAATAAAACAAAAATAATAACAACAAAACAACCAAAGTCAATAATAATAAAAACAAAAAATAAAAAACAACTGTAAATCATTGCAAGTTTGCCATCCGCCGCAAGAATCTCAACTTATCAAAAATCAATAAAATTGCTAGATTTTGTTACAAGTTTAACAAAATCTAATAGATTAACAGCCTTACTAATAAACTATGTATAAATATCTTATAACAGGTGTATACAGGGTTGAATAAGAAAACTTTACTAATAAACTGTATAAATCCTGCTCTGTATAAGCCCTGTATAACTATTATACACAGTTGTACTAATCAAGCGTGTATAGATGTTCTATAAATAAAACGTTACTAATAAACCGTGTATATCTCCGCTAGTGTACAAATTTGTCACTATTATCACAGTGATAATAGATATATTCTATTGGTTAATTATTATAAATATAATTAAATTTCTTAATTTTAGTTTCTGAAGCCGGATCTCAAACAAGTAGTTAGTAATTTATGTTCTCATTTTTCAAAGTTCTGTTTTGTCAATGTTCTTTTATTTCAATGTTCTGTTTTTTCAGAGTTCTCTTTTGTCAATGTTCTGTTTTTTCATGGTTCTGTTTTTTCATTGTTCTGTTTTTTCATTGTTCTGTTTTTTCATTTTCTGTTCTGTCATGTTCTGTTCTTTCATGTTCTGTTCTTTCATGTTCTGTTCTGTCCGGTCACCTCCCAAACCCCCCGATGCAAGAGCTATCAAGAACAAATTTAAAAAAAAGCTAAAGAAAGTTTCGATTCAGCTATTCCCAAATCGGGGGGTCTGGGGGGTATGGAATACCCTCCAGTGCACCGCTTATACTTTGTTCATGCACCAAAACTCAGTAGTTACTCAATATCAGCAAAAAAGTAGAAAAAGAGCTAAAAACATATGTTGAGAAAAATTAATGTATATATTGCAGTGTTCATAAAGGTGGGCAATAAAGCTCACAGTAGTTTTAATTTCATTCTCAAAAAAATGTAAGAAAGTTCAAAGAAAGTTAATATTTGATACTCAACAATTTAAGTTCAAATTGAAATAATTTATTATTTAAGTAAACAATTGAAAATTGAACAACGTTGAGTGTAACGACCGATGTGCATCAGTGCGGGTATACGCAAATGAATAATAATTTAAATCACATTATCAAAAATAAAATTTGAATGAAGAAAAAAATGAATTGTCTTGGAAACGGATTGATCAGGAGAAAAGGATAAATAAAGTCAGTTCGAATTAAACGGTGGACCAGTAAGGTCGAGCGGAGGAAATCCTCCGATGAAATAAAGTTGATGAAAAACGGTGGACCAGTAAGGTCGAGTGGAAATATTCTCTAAGAGAGGAGTGATCCACAAATAAAATTTAATCAACAAAAATCACTTTCGAAACAATAATAACAAATTCAATTTGGACAAATTTAAACAATTAATAGGAAGAATTATTTGGTAAAAGATTTTGGCTTGTGGGATAGAAAATTCTGGAACGAGAGAAAAAGCTGTTCCATTTAACGTGAAAAAGGAGAAGAATAATTCACAACCATTTAAGGACCGAGGATTGGGGGTCGAGTTTATTGAAGAAAGAGACAGGTTTGAACAACCCAGATTATTTTGTGATTACGGGATATTTGCGGAACACCAATTATTATAAAACTAATGCGGTGAAATTTGCGATTCAACAAAGGTTAATTAATTGTAATAAATGTAAATCAATTGTTTATTCAAAAAGAAAATAAATTTTCATATTCAACTAGAATTTTCTAGATTAATTTTAGAACCATTCAAAAGATCGTTTTAACTTTGCTTTGATATTTTTACATGGAACCGGAGGTTGGATAAGTTTGTATTCAATACATAAAACTCAAAGTAAGTATGCATTATTAAAAGATTCTTTCAATTAACAGTGCAATATTAAATTAAATTAATTTATATGATCGGTTCATCAAGTCAGTTTGGCAAATATATCTAATATTTGATCTAATATCTGTTTAATATCAGCGGTCGTCAAACTTCTAATTAGCTGACCAATAGTAGTTCGCGAGAACATTTTAGTGGTCCGCGGAAAAAATGTCGTAAATTATCTTAGTTAAAGATAAAAAGTTTATCGCAATCTTGCCAGTATATTTTTAAAAATCTTAAAAATAAAAAACAATTACGGAAGAGCGACAGACACACACTGCTTTTTCGACAATCAAGTCATCACTATTGTTGTTGTTTTGTTGTTGAAAAAGAGCAAAAAATAAATTCACGAATTACTAAATAAGCCATCACAATCTTAGTTAGTAAAAATCATAAATATCGTAGCGGGAATCTCATTAATCCAGTCATGCGCGTCAGTGGTAGACCTGCATATTTTTCTCTATTCTGGTTATTTTTTAAAGATTATCCCTTTATAAACTAGTAAACTAGTGATATAAAATTGTTTTTTATTGATATTTTCAGTATAAACAGTTTGTTATCTGAGTTTATTTAAAATGGAATGCCGCTTTACTGTGGCAAACTTTTTACTTTATCATACGAAGTCTGAGAAAGTATTGTAATCGTGCAGAAAAAAAAGTTGAGATATTAATGAATTTAGACATTTTGGGGTCCCATAAGCGGAAAATCGTCATTTCCAAAAAATGTCTGTATGTATGTGGTCAAATTTTGTGTGCGCTCTACCTTAAAAAGTAATAGAAATTTTTTAACAAGTTTTCGTATTTAGTACATAAATATTGAGACTTTAGAGCTGATTAGATTTTGATTAAAATCGGTACACGGAAAAGCAAAGAAAATAATATTCTGTAAATTAAAAAAAATTTCTTTTTTTATTTTTAAAATTTTATTTTTTTATTATATTCTCCTCCAAATTAACAATAAAAAAGTATTAATCAATAATCGTGTAAATATCTTATTTTCGTTAATATAGTTTTTACAAATTAAAAAAAAAATTATTGTTATTTTTTAAATTTTATTTCTTAATTATTATAATTATTTTCCTCCAAAATAATAATTCTTTTAAAATTTTTTTAAATTTATTATTATTTAAAAGTATGATAAAGTTATAGGCATGGCCACATCCGATTTTTTTTTAATTGACAGCGGTTTGTCGAAAAGGACCTTTAAAAAATAATATTGCAGATTATATTCGAAACGCTGAAATAACCACAACAAATACGATCAAATACGGCGGGGGGGGGGGCAGGATCAGATTAGGATTAGGACATTTTCTAAGCGTGAGTTGGTTTGTTGTTGAAAAAGAGCAAAAAATAAATTCACGAATTACTTAAAATAAGTTAATACTATCTACTGGAATCTTAGCCGTTGTCTGTCTACCACTGACGTGCGTGAATGACTTATAGTCCAGTCAATGAAGGCAAAAATAGAGTATTACCTCCGAATTCTTTCCCAAAGTATCGATTTTGATTAAATCCGCGCAGATATGTTGCCTTTTCGCTACACTCTCAATTGCACGACGTTCCACGTTTAAACTACACCTTTTCAGCCAGTAATTTAGAAAAGATCAACTGCTATTCAGTAAACGTCAATTGTAATTCAGATTTGTCAACTAATATTCAGAAATCGTCAATTGTAATTCAGAATCCGTCAGTTGATATTCAGAAATCGTCAAATGAAATCAGAAACCGTTTAATGAAATTTAATTTTTTAAATGAAAGGGGTTCATAAAAACGAAAAAACTATATTTTAATTTTTTTTTAAATTATTTATTCATATTAGAAAAAATAATAAATACAGCATAAATTATGTCACAAAAATATGTAAATTCAAATTTCACTTAGCGGCCGACTGGCATATCGTCCATTGCTAAGGCCGTTGCTTGATGTATTGTGTAGTGATGCGCAGCACGAGCACAATTCCTTCCAGTTACGGTGTCCTTGGCTTGATCTATTATTTCCTCTAAGTAGACCAATCTTTGTTCCATTAGATTAGGCCCTGCGACATGGGGAACTCGAATATTGCATTTAGCTTCTGCCTTTTGATTTTCGACCATATATATTCAATGGGATTTAGCATTGGAGAGTAAGGTCCTAGCCGCAACAGGGTTGCTGTCGTTCTTTCAAAGACCGCTTACAGTCTTGAACGGCAAGGTGCGTTGTCTACAACCAGTACTAAATCTGACAGTTGATTTTTCATATCTTGCCATTGTTGCAGTAATTTCGATACCCAATCATTTGCTAATTGTGAAGTATACGAACCTCTTCTGCGTTCCATAGCTACAACGCCAGTCATAGAAATTTTTTTTTTCTGAATATTGTTTGATGGTTACTGAATATCATTTGACGGTTTCTGATTATCATTTGAAGGTTTCTGAAAATCATTTGACAGTTTCCGAATATCATTTGACAAATCTGAATTACAATTGACGATTTTTGAATATTAATTGACAAATCTGAATTACAATTGACAATTTCTGAATATCAGTTGACAAATCTGAATTACAATTGAATATTTCTGAATATCAGCTGACAAATCTGAATTACAATTGACGATTTCTGAATTATTGGTGGAAAAGGTGTAGATGAATTATTAGCAAGAATGTCATTAATCTATTCATGCGCGTCAGTGATAAACTGGTGAAGGACAGACATATTTTTTACTATTTTGGTTATTTTTTTAGAAATATGCTTTCTATAAACTAGTTATATGACCGCCCTTGACTTCACTTCTTCACTTCACAGACCTTAATTTTGATGACCTCAAACATTGGAGGTTGGTATTTATATTTATTATCCCCTCAGAGCCGGATTAAGAATATGTGAAGCCCGGGGCTAACTTTTTGGAGGCCCTTTGGTCTTGTATGTTTTAACAAAATGCGCCGCAGGCGAAAGTATTTAATTATTCAAAGTCAACCGCGCTTAGATCCAATGTAAAATTTTTGAAAGGATAATAATTATTATCATTATTATACATAATTGATTATAGTTTTTTTATTATAAAACACATGAAGTGAATGAATGAATGAATATCAGTTTCCATTCCTGTCGGAATATAACCACTCCTTCTGGGAGTCTGCACAATCCATTTTTCGAGGTGGATCACTCCTCCGTTTTGCCGTTCTTTATAACTCTTTGTGTGTCTTTGCTTGTTCACATATCATTCTCCACGACTTTCTTTCTGCACACTTCGCTCTCCAATTTTCAATTTCCATATCTCTCAGGTCTTTCATCACTGCGTCCCACCATGTCATTCTTGGTCTTCCCCTCTTTCTTTCCTTTTCCGGTCTCCATTTCATTACCACTCTTGTTGGGTCTTTTACCTCTCTTCGCATAACAGGACCCAACCATCGTATTCTCTGCGATTTGATGAACCTCACATATCCTCCTTTTCCAGTTCTTTCTCTATCTCATCATTCTTTCTAGCTCTCCATCTGTTGTCTTCAGTTCTTTTTGGACCCATAATCGATCGCACAATCTTCCTCTCAAACACCCTCAGACGTTCCTCCTCCCTGCATGTCATGAAAAGTACTTCGGCTGCATACGTAATCGTTGGTCTTATTAAGCTTTTATAAATTCTCATTTTCGTCTTCTTGCTTATGTTTCTGTTTTGCAGAGTTTTCTTATTCGCGTAAAATGCTCTGTTTCCCGCCTGCAACCTCTCTCTTATTTCTTCCTCTCTCCCCCCTCTATTGTTTACTCTTACTCCAAGGTACTTAAAGGTACTTCTTCAAAATTGGAATGTCCTATTTTCAGGTTCGTTCGTTTGTTATTTCCTCTTTCATTTCTCATATACTCTGTCTTTTTCTCGTTCACTTGCAAACCTATTTCTGTCGCTTGTCGGTTCATTCTCTCATATGTTTCTATCAGATTTTTCTCTGTTCTAGAGAGTATCACGACTTCATCCGCATATGCCATCACCTGTGTCTCCTTGTTGACTATAGTGCCCGAGCAATTCGTTTTTCTGATCATACTCTTTATCATCAGGTTGAACAAAGTTGCCGACAAAGCTTCTCTTTGTCTCACTCCTGCATTCACATCACATTCCTCAGTCTCTCCTTCTCCAACTTGGACGGTACTTTTTGAGTTTTTCGGTGTCATAATTACCAATTTTATTAGCTTCTCTGGGATTTCAAGTTCTTTCATTATTCTCATCAGATGTCCTCTTCTTACAGTATCGAAAACCTGTCGATAGTCTATGAACATCTTGTGCAGCTCCATCCCATATTCATGGAATTTTTCCTTTAGTTGCTTTAGTATATGAACCGCATCTGTCGTTGATCTTCCTTCCCTAAATCCCCATTGGTACTCTCCTAGGACTTTTTCAGTGTGTATTTTTAGTCTTTTTAGTATTAGGGACGACAGTATCTTATATACCACAGGAAGTAGAGTTATTTCTCTGTAAATATTGTTTGCCACTCATTGGGCATCTTTTCTTCTCTCCATATTGTTTTTATGAGTTCATATGTTTTTCGTTGAAGGTATTCACCGCTGTTTTTCACCATTTCCACCTGAACTCCGTCTCTACCTGGTGCCTTATCATTCTTCATTCTATTAACACTTTCCATCATCTCCTCAAATGTTGGTTCTTTTATCTGATTTTCACAGTCGTCTGTGTAACTTGTCCTATCATCTCGTTCTTATGTGTCCACATTTAATAGCTTTTCAAAATGGGTTCTCCATATTTCTCTTATTTTCCCCTCATCGCTCTCTAGGTTACCATGTTCATCTTTCATTGATCTTGGTCTTAGTTTATTTGATCTTTTGTGTTCATTTATTCTCTTGTAAAAAGCTCTTGTATTATTCCGTTTGCCTTCTTGTTCTATTTCACTCATTATATCTCTTAACCAGAGGTTCTTTCGTTGTTTACAAATTTTGTAAGCTTCTCTCATTTTTCTGTGTATATTCTTCTGTCGTCTTCTTTTCCTGTTCTTAACCATTTCGAACTTAACCACCTCTCTCGCTTTCCTCTTCAAATTTATAACTTCTTCACAGATTTCATCGAACCATTGTTTATTCTTCTTCTTCTTTTTATGCCCTATTACTCTTTCTGCCGCTGTCTGCATTGTGTTTTTAATTCTCATCCATTCCTCTTCAATATTGTTACTTTCTTCTCCGAAGTGTATTTGTATGTTTATTTCTTCAATGTATTTGTTTCTCGTGTTTTCACTTTTTAGTTTTTCCAGGTTCCATCTTGTTTCTTTTATGTTGCTTGGTTTTGTATTTATCTTTTGTCTTATTGTCGCTACAACCAAATAATGGTCCGAGTCAGCATTCGCACCTTGATGTGTTCTTACATCTCTTACTGATGATTCTCTTCTTTTGTCTGTCAGTACATGATCTATCTGGGTTCCATGCTCATTGTTGTTCCCAGGCTTTATCCCCACTTTTGCATTAAAATCTCCCATTATCATCAGCATTTCGTTTTTGGGTATCTCTTCTACTATTTTCTTCAAGTCGGTATAGAATTTGTCTTTTTCACTTGCATCTTTTTCCTCTGTTGGTGCGTATACATTTACTATTGCTAGGTCAAAAGGTTTTGAAATCACTCTTAAATAGGCTATTCTATCATTTATTGCTTTAAACTGCTTTACATTTTGTTCAATTTTTCTCTTTACAAAAAAACCCACCCCATTCCTGCCTTGTTTGTCTCCTCCTGAATACATTAATACCTGTCCATCACTGCGTATTTCTCCTTCTCCTTTAAATCTCGTTTCTTGTACAGCTGTGATGTCCATGTCGTATCTATTCAGTTCTCTAGCAACCTCGATGACTTTTCCCTGCTTCAGCAGTGTCCTAACATTCCAGGTTCCCAGCTTCATGTTTCTCTTCTTCTTCTTTTTTTTATTTCTTGTCGAATGTTTTATACCTGTACCATTTCTATGTTCCGTTTCCATTGCTCGATTCGTTTCCGTTTTACCGTTATAAGCATTTTCCCACGTCCTTTGTTTTTTGGACGTGGGTTTTCTCCTTCTTTTCTACTTATTGTTCTCGCTCTCTTGTTCCATTCAAACACATGAGGTGTACATATACATTTATTAAATTTTGTTGCTTCAATTTTTTTGAGGCCCCTAGAATGTGGTGGCCCGGGGCTACAGCCCCCTTAGCCCCCCCACCCCTTAATACGGCTTTATCCACTTGAACATGCATACCAACATTATTAAATTAAATTTTTAATTGTTAAATGGCCAATCACAGTTTACTCCTCAAACGTCGTAACGCTACGTATTCAAAATTTAGCTTATTTTCCCCTTCCGCTTTTGCATTTTCCCTACCCTCTCTATTACTCCTCTCTTGTAAGACTTGTTGAATTATCTCCTCTTTTGTAAGACCTTATTTCCCGTTTAAGACCTGCGAAGGTTTTTTTTAACTGAGGGGGGAGGTCAAACATATAGATTTTTAATGCATAAATACGGGAGTGGAGTAAAGTCAAACAGAGCGGGGAGAGGTGTAAAGTCAAATATATATATCGATTTTTAATAAATTAATCGGTAGGAGTTTAGAATCCATTTACAATAGGTGTTGTTCACATCCTAGACATCTACGCCAGTGGTACGTTTTTAAAAGACCCGCGAAGGTTTCTGTTAACTGAAGGGGGGGTATAAAGTCAAACATAGATATTTAATAAATAAATACAGGGGCGGGCGTAGTAAAGTCAAATATAATAATTTTTAGGTATTATCGGGGCGGGTGGAGTCAAATATATAGTATAGTTTTTTATAAATTAATCGGTAGGAGTTTAAAATACCACAATAGGTGGAGTGTTCACATTATAAGTACGCCACTGGTACACCGCCACCAGTGACGCCACCTACAGTGACTTTTTAGAGATATCTATACCTACCTTAGGATTAGGATTTGTAGTGGAAGGTAAGATGAACTTACATGCACCTAACCCCTTTACCTTGCACCTTACCTAATCTCCAATTAGGTTTCTAGGTAGCCTCTATATCTCTTAATCTCGAATTAACCAATTTTAATCTTAAAGGAGACAAATTAAATGTCACTGTTATGAAAATTTTTGTTTATTTTAAATAGTTGGGCCCGCATGCGGGGCGTATCAGATATCAAACTGATAAGAACAGATACTACACTTGATGAACTGGTTTATCTCAACAATCGGTAAAAACATAATTTGAGATGTATTTATATAACGACCTCTAACGAGTAACGACCACTCAACCACGGGTGAGTGAAAAATGAACTTAGCAGTTTTTAACCAAATATGTGGCGTCACCTGCCGCAGCTTAATTCTATAGGGTGATAATCAAATAAACTCTTTGTTCTCGCTAATGTTAAAATTTTTACATTTTACATAAACCTTGTCGGAGATGTAGACAACAACTCACCAAAACATTAACCTAATCGGTCCAGCCGTTCTCAAGTTATAAATTAAACAATAATTTAAAAATGCTGTCAAACGATATTTGCACAGGAAGCGCCATCTATCGGAATAGAAATGAAGTAATTTTAGTTTCTCGTAGATTTCTTATATTTCCGGGCAACTTTTCCAATTTTTCTTTCCTTCCTTACTCGGACTATTAAACATTTGAAAAAGGAAATGAGCCTAATCGGTCCAGCCGTTCTCAAGTTATGGCGTTGGCAACAAACAGCAATTCATTTTTATTTATATAGATATTAATTATATTTATTACTGTTATTATAATTTATAAAAACATTAACTTTTTTAAATATTTTTTTTATAATAAATGATATTTTAAATTTTGCTCTTGTTCTTTAAAAAAGATTTTGTGAACGCCGATAGCTGGGTTTGTTAAATTTTTGATTAAAAGCTGGGTATATGCCCCGTCTGTTTTTTTGTAAATTAATAATAATCCTTCCTAGTTTTTAAAAATTGTTTTTTAAATTGTAAAAAATAACTATAAATTATTTCAAAATACTCATCATGATATTAAAAATTTATTTTTAATTTTTATTTTATTTTATTAAAAATTATTAAATAATTTAAAATAAATTAAATAATATCGTTTTTTCTTCTTTGATTAATCAATAAAAATTATAAATTAAAATAAATAAACATTTAACATTTTGACACTCCATTTTAAATTACTCTTACCCTGTATATAATTTTAATTTCAAGGTCAACAATTGTTTAGTTTAAAACTATGCTAACCTTATTTTCACTTGGCATATCGAAGTGTTTGTTTTTTAAATTGGAAGGAAATAATCAAAAAGTGATAGTGACAGTACCAAGAGGGGATGCAAACTTGGCGATTTTTCGGCTGTTTCCGCTATACTGCGTATTTAATAAAAGGTAATTTAAACCGCCCGTTTCATTTTAGTACAACTCAAACTGAAGAAATTATCATTATTTAAAAAAAATAACAATGGCGGCATCAAATTCAAAAGTAGGGCCTTTTATCACAGTCAGACCCATGAATGAGCTTCTGGCAGTACCATTAAAACCTATTGAAGATGCCAAATCGCAAAATGTGTTGGTAATAAATAAATCACTTTCTAAACTTACAGCGGAATCGGAATTGACGAAGAGTTCTACCGCAAAGAATTTGAAACTGCATAACGAGGTTGAACCGAAGCCAAAGGATTCAAATCCATCAGCGAAAAATAAATCACTTTCTAAACTTACAGTGGAATCTGAATTGACGAAGAGTTCTACCGCAAAGAATTTGAAACTGCATAACGAGGTTGAACCGAAGCCAAAAGATTCAAATCCATCAGCGAAAAATAAATCACTTTCTAAACTTACAGTGGAATCTGAATTGACGAAGAGTTCTACCGCAAAGAATTTGAAACTGCATAACGAGGTTGAACCGAAGCCAAAGGATTCAAATCCATCAGCGAAAAATAAATCACTTTCTAAACTTACAGTGGAATCTGAATTGACGAAGAGTTCTACCGAAAAGAATTTGAAACTGCATAACGAGGTTGAACCGAAGCCAAAGGATTCAAATCCATCAGCGAAAAATAAATCACTTTCTAAACTTACAGTGGAATCTGAATTGACGAAGAGTTCTACCGCAAAGAATTTGAAACTGCATAACGAGGTTGAACCGAAGCCAAAGGATTCAAATCCATCAGCGAAAAATAAATCACTTTCTAAACTTACAGTGGAATCTGAATTGACGAAGAGTTCTACCGAAAAGAATTTGAAACTGCATGACAAGGTTGAACCGAAGCCAAAGGATTCAAATCCTTCAGCGTTGGAATGTAAAGATGAAATTATACTGGACGATGCCGATGTACTTAAGATGGATTTAAGTCAAGAACTGGACGCTAGCTTGCAATGTAAACAAAATTTGTTGGACAAGTCCCGAAAACAAATTTTTATTGGGAATATACCAGCTTCGATGAAAGTCCAATATATTTCTAAATTTTTTGAAAGATATGGAAAAATTAATCATGTGAAATTCATACGTTCGAAAAACCAGAAGACGGTTATCTGTTTTATAACGTAAGTATTCTTATCGACACTTGAAAAGATATTTACTTATTATTTTAGTTATGATTCTTTGATGTCTGCACGTGACTCTATGGAAAGTAATGGCTTATTTTTTCGTGAATGTAATCTTCGTGTGTCCAGAGTTGGTCGTGTTCGAGTGGTGGAAGATTCCACTATTGTGGTTACTAAATTGCCCGAAGGTGGGTCAACAAACTTGAGTAGGTAATTTTTTAAAGCTAGTTTTAGGAACATCAAACCAAGATCTTTACAATTTATTTGAGATATGTGGTCTTATTAAATCTCAATACTTGGTAAAGGAAGCCGGAAAGTTAGTGGCTTACATAACATTCGAATTGAAGATTTCGGTTCGTTATGCTCTGAGGAACAATAATTTTGTATTGAAGGGCCACCGTGTTGTCGTTGACCCATACAGGGTGTGTTGAGTTATTGAGTTATTCCTTCAGATGATTTATGTTTTTTATTAATTTTTTATAATTTTAGAACCAAAGAGAAAGACAAGGACTATCAAATTTGATTTTATAGCAGTTTCAAGAAAATAAATGTGGGTTTGCAATTTAATTTTTATTCTGTTAATAATAAAATGTATAATATTATGACCCATTGAGGATATATTCAAATTCAAAAATACACTTTCCCCAATTAAAATTTATTATTTATGATGGACTAGTTTCGACTAATCAGTCTTTATCAACATATTCCGTCAAATAAAATATTACACTGATTAGTCGAAACTAGTCCATCATAAATAATAAATTTTAATTGAGGAAAGTGTATTTTTGAATTTGAATAATAAAATGGTTTTCTGTACAATTTTAATTGAAATCTTGAAATCCGTATTATAAACCTGCAAGGTCGTTTTGTCTATTAGTTCATTTCCAAATCAATTGGTCCAATTTGGTCACTTTACTGTTTTAACAAAAATGATTTTTGAGTGTAAAAACTCCACAGGACTTAAAGCAGAAACTTTGAAGTAAATCTTTATAAGTAGTCCAGTTAATAAGGATATTTGGCTTCGAATTCTGTCCTAAAAAGCATCGATTTACTTGAAATTTTTAAAGCTCGGGCTTCTTGGGCTTATGCGATAATGCGGCTCTGTTCCCACGCCTTCTCGGGGGTAGAACATTTTTTGGTAAAAGTATCCCCGGGAGTCGATAAAGGATCTAATTTTAAGCAAAAAATGTTCCATAAAGTTTTTTCGAAAATTCAATACTGTTTGAGTTAGTCAAGATTGAAAACTTGCCGTTTTTCATTGAAAAATGACACTTTTCTGAACGGTTTTTTACGAATAACTCAAAAACTATGAGGCTAATGAAAAAAAGTGTTAAAAACTTAATTGTAGCTTATAGAAAAACAAAGAGATTCACTTATTTTAGAAATATCCTAGGTACAACAGAAAGCGAGATATGGGTGACGAAAGGAGACTTTGTTTTTTGTGAATGCTCAAATCGATGCATTCAACTTAAAATAACGGAAAAACGACCGATTTTACGGGTATAATGCTAAGAACATTTTTTGTAGTACTTGAAAAAGCCTTTAAAATGAGCACTGCTAAAAGTCGATTGCGTTTAAACTAAGAGAGATACAATTCAAAAAAGACTGGCCTCTCAAATTTTTAAAGAAACAATGAGCAGTATAATTAACCCCACGTTCACCAGAATTTAAATACATCGTTTTCCTTCTACAGTACCTTTTATTTTAGTATTATGTATATGCTGAAAAAGTTTGACTGGTTTAAAATGCATATTTTTTGAAAAAAATACAATCAAAGTATAGAGCGCATTTTTCAATTTTCTGAAAAATCTGCCATTTTCTTCGTATAACTCAAAATTGATAAGAGATACGTAAAATATTATTCAGTACGAAAATGTATTGTTTTTTTAACATAAATTTTGTTTTTTTTTATTTCTGCAGCATAAAAACTGACGGAGATACCGACACTTTTAGTTGGGTAGATAACGCGAGTACCACCTCTCTTGCGCCCTTTAACCCTTTACCTTTAGTTGCAGGTTCAAAACTGCAGGTTTTGAAATAATGTAATCAGCATGATTTTGTAGCCCTTGAAATTTGCTTTAAAATAGTTTTTGAATGGATACGGTGTCTTTGAAATGAAGGAAGTTATTTTAAAAAAGCCAAAACACTTTTTTATAAGTATTATTTTTATTTTTTACTAGCTGACCCGGTAAACGTTGTTTTGCTCTAAATAAGGGCAAGTTTCATAAAACTGAACTTAAATTTTAACTTTAAACCGTCCCTGGTGGAAATATTTCTCTGAAAAAGTAAAACAAAGTCTGCAGAAGTCTTACAAACTCTGCAAAAGTCTAATTCAGAGTTGTCAGAGAAATATTTCCACCAGGGGTAAAGCCGAACTAAAACCAATAGAACTTCAGAGAGTTGGTAAATCTTTCCTTATTCGCGAAAACTACAGGGCATGTTCAGATAAATGCAATTTCAGTGCAAAACTTGCTGGTAAACTACGTTAATAAAGACACGCAAACACGCGACATACAGTTGTCCATGCGCGAAGCATAGAAACACTCCAAGATAATTTTGCAAACTTCCAAGGACCGTCCTTGCGATTTGTTGATGGTCATCGCGAAGACAAATTTATTGTCACGAAGATCTTTCAACGTTCTGTCCAGCGCCTCCAGTGATCTCTTGTGGGCCATCATATATTCATCCCAAACGATCAATTTGCATATCTGTGGAATCTGGTAGAAGCTGGTGTCTCGATGATTTGCATGTTCAGTAGCAATTTCAAGACAGAATGTGTAGTTCATCCGTCTTCAAACAAAGTCGCTGCTATTCCAACGACATGAAGCCAATGCTATAAACAATATCTCGTGATTTCAAATTTTCTCCAACCACGACAATGGCGACATCATCAATTGATGTGGAATCTGTTCTTATTCCAGAAATCAATGATCGCAATGGTACTGGTGCTGGTTCTTAAAATGAACAAAAAATTTATTCTTCCCTACATTCCTCAATAATAAATTTCCCGACACAATCCCCACATCCTTATTATATACTAGGTATCTTAAAATAAGATTAGGATCCTTTGGATACTGGTTTTTAAATACCATAAATTAAACACAAAATTTAAAAATGCTGTCAAACGACATTTGCACACGTAGTGCCATCTATCGAAATAGAATACGAAAAAATTTTTCCTAGATATTTTAATTTTTCGGGCAACTTTTCCAATCTTTCTTTCCGTAAAAACCTTACTCGAACTATTACAAACATTTGAAAAAAAATGACGCCAATCGGTCCAGCCGTTCTCAAGTTATGGCGTTAGCAACAAACAGCATTTCATTTTTATTTATATAGAAGATAGAAGATAAAATGAGGATCCTTTGGAACCAGAGTTTTAATATATATAGCACTAGCTGGATACCCGGCTTCGCCCGGGGTCTCATTAAAAATATAATACTTTGCTTTAGTCTGAGTACTTCAATGTTTTCCAGTCTTGCTTTCCGTTGCTGATTTATTTGTGAAGCTCAAATACCTTTTTTTGGGGAGGGGGGTATTACGGGAATCTCGTTAATCCGTTAATGCGCGTCAGCTAATTTTGTGAGATCTCACTTTCCTTTCAATTTTTTTAACATTTTCTTGCACTAAAACATTTTCTACGTCCTACTGAGTATCTGTTCCAAATTTGGTTAGAATTGGTCAAAGGGTCTAGGGAGTGTATAGCGAACAAACATACAAACTGGGTCTAGCTGACCCGGCAGACGTTGTCCTGCCCTAATTTGAATAAATTTGTTTGAAATTTGTTATATGAAATCACAAAAATTACTCACTTTACATTTACGATATATTTGTGTATTATTTTATTAAAAGTTTTAACAAATTAGGTTTGAACTTCCAACTCCCCTTCTTCCGCCCTTTCGTCTTTCTCTTCTAATAACATTTCGAAGGCACGCAGCAACGTTAACAATTCCTCCTGCTCTTCTTTTTTCTTTTTTTGCATAGTCAGCCGCCAATTCCTCTTCACTTTGTTAACGATTGCCAAACACATGTCCTTAAACAATGCCGCATTATACACATATGGTGTGAATGGAATGGACGGATTTTGATTCGTTGCACGTAAACGATGTAAGATATCTTCACTCATGCATTCTTTGTGTTTTTCCCAAAGATCTTTTATTTGCTGTGGCTGATCAGTATCCGATGCATCAGCGAGTGAATTGTCTCAATGTGCATCGTTTTCAAGAAGATTTAATTCTTGGCAAGCCTCACGATAAGTGGCACATACATGACCGTGTACTGTTCTCAATTCTTCAAAGGATTTAGGTCCACGCACGTAGACTAACAGTAATCGTAAGTAAAAGCATTTTGAATTGTTTGGGTGAATAGTGTACAGTCGGCCTAACGCGTCGGCCGAATATAAATTGGGATGTCCTGAAACTGCTTCACCCTGTTTCCGACATTGAAATTTTTTTTTTGATTGATTCCACGTGTAGTATTTTGGCACTTCAGAATAAAGTAGCGTCTTTGCAAACATTTCATCCGAACATAATGAAAAGAATGCAATTAACGTTGTTGGCGGTGGTGACAATGCCCATTGCACGTGCATTTTGAGTTGTGAAGTACACACCGCTGTCCATTTTCAAGTTAACTATAACTTATAAGTACTTCTTATACTACCTATAAGCAAAGAGTATGTATATACATACTCTTTGACCTGACTTATACCTGGTATCAAAGTAAGAAGGGAAAAAGGTAGTAAGAGGTTTGAAGACCCCAGTGTAAATTTTTATCCCTTTGGATTTGTTTTTATATTCATATTTTTGAAGCAAATCGAGGCCCCTAAAACTTAAAATAAAAACACACAATTTCAAATTCAATAATTTTTTTATAAACATTTATTTATTAAATTAATTAAGTCAAAATTGAAAGACAGACAGTATGCATTATTATTCATAATTCATAAGTTAATTCATAAGTTTATTATTATTTACTGTTAGCGCACCGGTCGCAAATTATAATAGGATTAGTAATCCCATATTGCATTATTAAGTAGTTACTTAACAATTTCTTTCCTTTTTTCTATATTTCGCTAGTGCAATTTTATTTAATTTTTGATTTAATTTATTATTTCGTTTCCAAAGCAGATCCAAGGAGAGGCGATCGCCCCCTCCCCTTAGAGCTTAAAAAAATATCAATTCTTACACCAAAAAATTCTGACGCGTTATAAGTTTTTAAAACTATTTTATCAATTTAAAAAGTATTTTGCGTTTTTTAAACTTCGTGTTTTAATTGATATACCTTATAACAAGAAAATAGCATAAATACGGTGATGTATTTTAATACATTATATACAATACCGAGATTAATTTTAAGATTAATCTTTAGGGATCTGTCAGAATACTGTCAACACGAATTGAGCCTCGACACCTACACTATAGGAAAGAGGACCATTTTCTGTGTATAATACAAAAAGAAAAAATGCGGATTATCCACTAGTTTTCGAGAAAACGGCTTTTGAAAATCAAAATTTTACATGCATTTTAGATAGGGAAATTCATTAACATAAAAGTTCTATTGACGGTGCGTGCGTTCTGATATAGTCTTAATGTTCGCAGGCAGACGCGATTGTGACATACCCGGATGTACATCGGGTGTATTACGCAACATTATGCAATAATTTAAAAAATAAACGCAGAACTCGTTTTTAGGTTAGAATCTCGAGTGCCTTGGTTGCGTTCGTCAAAAACGACGCTCCGCTACCCTACGCTCCGGTCCCCTCCGCTCCGGGCGCTACGCCCCGTTTTGACGAACGCTGACTCGCTAAAAACGTCCCTCTAGGTCGCACCACCTCGCCAAAGGTGCAACTCGAAAGGGGTGAAACTCGTAAGGTGTGAAACTTGTTAGCAACGGTCGGTGTGCTCCCGGCCGGTGGTCGACAACAACTGAATACAAGTGCCCCGCCCATCATTAAGACTATATCAGAACGCACGCACCGTCACTAAAACACGGGAGCGGATCAATTCCCTATGTAAAATGCATGTAAAATTTTGATTTTCAAATGCCGTTTTCTCGAAAACTACTGGATAATCCGCATCGAAGTGCGGTCTCAAAATGTTCAGAAAATTGTCCTCTTTCTAATAGAAAAAAAATCAAAGCCCAACGAGTGTTGACAGTTTTCTGACAGTAACCAATCTTTATACCATGCCTATACTAAGTAAGTGTGCCAAGTTTGGTTCAAATCGGTCAAAGGTTTTTTTTTTTTTTAGCTTAAGCAGGGAGGAGGAAATCTCGTACGAGACACCATCGCCATCTACGATGGTAGTGTCAGACTTTCACTGACTAAAACCTCCCCCCTTCCCCCGACTTACCGATCACAAGAATCCGCCGTAAGGCATTACTTTCGTGTCGTGCGGGTGGTATCTTCTGTATGATGTTCCTGCTGTCGCCGTTTGTAGATGTTGTTCGTCTGTTGTTTTCGCATCTGGTGATTGGGAGTTGTGGCTTGGTCCTAGTTGGTTTCCCATCCCTGGTATCCGAATAGGGCACGGCAGGTCTCCATGGGGGCCGAAATGTTTCCACATACTCGGCCCGGCTCATATGTGGCCTTGACACGCCCATGCTCCATCCGCCTGTTCGGGTGTCCATGCAGGGTTCGTGACACAGGCTCCTCGGTTATGCATCTGCTGTTTCCGCTTCTGGTGTGTGGATGAATTGTGCGGAATCCCCAACCGGTTCCCATCTCTTGCATTCGGGCAGGGTATCTCGGCAGTGTCTACCAGGGGCGCGAGTTGCGAGCTCGGCCCTACTGCGGGGACTCCTGGCCGGTTCCCATTCCTTGCGCTTGATCGGGGTATTCTCGGCGGTGTCCGCGACACAACCTCCACATTTCCGCTGCCTCTTGCGTGGCCTTTGCAGAGCATGTCGGCCTCGCAGACTCGCGTTGGCCTTGCATACTTCCCTCCTCCACCGGGGTTGGTTACCCGATCTCAGAGAGTCCTCCACAAGTTACCAGGGACCACCACGAGGAGGTGCGAGTAGGGCTTTGGTCAAAGAGTCTAGGAGTGTATAGCGAACAAACATCCGCACGAGCTCTTTTATATATATAGAGAAGAAGAAAAATTAAACATATAATTTAAAAATGCTGCCAAACGACATTTTCACAGGTAGCGCCATCTATCGGAATAGAAATGAAGTAATTTTAAATTCAAAAATACACTTTCCTCAATTAAAATTTATTAATTTATAATGGACTAGTTTCGACTAATCAGTCTTTATCAACATATTCCTATAAAAATTATAATTAAATTAAATTAAAATTAAAACTACCCTGACATCTTACCGTCAAATAAAATATTACACTCTATACAGAATAATTCAAATAAAATAAAAACAATAAAACCGAGATAGTGATTTTTAAAAAATTTCAAAGATAGGTGTGAAATTTAAATATTCTTGATCGTTTAAACTGACGTAATTTGGTTCTTTTTGTAATTTCCGAATTATGAAGTAATTTTAGTTTCTCGTAGATTTTTTATATTTTCGGGCAACTTTTCCAATTTTTTTTTCCGTAAAAACCTTACTCAGACTATTACGAACATTTAAAAGAAATGAGCCTAATCGGTCTAGCCGTTCTCAAGTTATGGCATTAGCAACCAGAGGCGGATTAACCAAGAAGCGAAAGAAGCTAGCGCTTCGGTCGCCAGAAATACAGGGGCGCAAAATTTATTACAATTATTTTTAAAATTATTTGATGATATTTAATATTTTATATTATAAAATTCTAAAAATCTCAAAAATAGGTTGCATTTTTAAAATTTTTTCATTTCTCAACAATTTTTTTCAAACATTTCTCGCTTTTAAATTGGTTGCCCTCGACATAAACATCGTCATAATGCCCTAGAGCCTAGATACATAAATAACTATTTTATCATGAGGGGTAGTTTTAAGGGGTGAGACGGTAAAAAAAATATTTTTATAGTAAATGACAAAAACATATCTATTTCATGTAAATAAAGTGATAAATGGGACGCTTTTAAGGGTTGAAAAATTGAAAAAAAATATTATAATGTAGACCCAAAATACAGCTACATACAAAATTAATCTTAAATAATATATAATTTTTAGATTATCGTTGACCTTTTAATTTATAATTTTTTAAAAATTGTTGAGTTTAAAAAGGCTCCTGCACAATTGATCTGTAACAGTAACGTGAACAGAAACAGGAACAGTAAAAAGCTAAAATACATTATTTAGGTGGCTTCGTTCACAATTAACGGGAACAGGAACAGAAACGATTTATCTTTACTGCTGTGGTTTTCTGCATGCACAAACTTTCGAAAAGCGTGTTTTAAAAATTATAGTTTGAAAAATCTAATTGAACTTTAAATTTTAAATGTAAATCACTGGTAATGTTATTAATTAATTATATTGGTAATTCCACATAATAAAATTTGAGTATTATTATTTAACTGTCAGTTCATACACAAACACGAAATTTATCGAAATTTTTCAAGTTATACTTATTATTTATATTTATGTAGTATGAACTATTTTTGATAAAGAATAAACAAATAACGTAAATAACATGAGGAAAGTATACATTTTAATTAATAATTATGCCATTTGTCCAAATATCTATATCAAAACTTTAAACATAGTAGCTGTCGTTACTGTTACCGTTCTGGTTTATTGTGAACCAACGATTCGTTTTGTTTCTGCTCCCGTTCCCGTTTCTGTTCTCGTTACTGTTACAGACCAATTGTGCAGGAGCCTTAAGGTCTATGATCAATTAAATTTTAAAACAAAAATTTTTAAATTTCAAAACAAACATCACATTGACATTTTGTCAAAGCAAGTAAAAAATTTAAATCTTTTAATTTAATATTTGTAGCTTTGATAATGTGTTAATAAAAAACACGAAACGTCAGTCAATTTAATTGATCATAGACCTTAAACTCAACAATTTTTAAAAAAGTCTAAAATAATATATTAAATTATTTGAAAAATATTAATTTTTTTTTTTTTTATTGACTCCAAAAATACATTACAATCTGTCCCAGGACATTAAGTAACACTGTTTGACTATATTAAAAGTGACACAGTGGGAAGCCAACCCATTGGTAGACCTCCTCTTAGATTATTTTACATTTTAAATACAAATATAAACAATTTAGTTGACAATTTAAATACTTAAACACGATGGGGCAAGTCCATAATATCATACCTTTTCAGTCTCTTTACTTGAAGTTCAATCAATAGATCGCATACTAATGGGTTGGGATGGTCTGCGAGTCTCAACTGATATTTTTTGCTCATAGAAGAAATTACTTCCTTTACACTATCAACTTGAAGATCAGCACTTATAACATTATTTGGGACATACCAGGGAGCGCCACAGATACTACGCAAAACTTTGGATTGAAAACGCTGAATTTTTGCAATATTGGAGTCACTAGCAGAACCCCACAGCTGAGCACCATACGTCCATATAGGTTTTAGAATTGCTTTGTATAATAAGACTTTATTTTCTATGGATAAAGGTGAGTTTCGACCCATAAGCCAGTACATCCCTCGATATACGAGTCCCAGTTGGAGTCGCTTACACCAAATGTGCTTTGCCCACGTCAGTCGTCGATCGAGATGAAAACCTAAGTACTTGACCGTTTCTTGTTCCGGGAGGACTTTACCGTACATCATTACTCCTGGACAAGTTCCTCTTCTGAGAGTGAAAGTGATATGCACCGACTTGGTAGTGTTGGCCTTGATACGCCATTTCTTGAGCCATTCCTCAATTTTATTTAAGTGACATTGCAAGAATCTAGAAGCAAGATTTGGATCATCACTAGATGCCATTACAGCTGTATCGTCTGCAAACGTAGCTGATACAGTATTGTTAGTTGAAGGCAAGTCTGATGTGAATAATAGATACAGCATAGGTCCAAGAACACTACCTTGAGGCACTCCTGATAAAATGGATTCCAAGTTGGTATAGGCTTCTCCATATTTGACTAAAAAATATCTGTTAGTTAGGTAAGATACCAACAAAGTACTATAAGGATGAGGTAGGAGTTTTTTGATTTTATATATCAATCCATCGTGCCATACTTTATCAAACGCCTGTGAGATGTCAAGAAATCCAGCAGAGCAATATCTTCCCGATTCCAGGTCCGTTCTGATCTTCTTCGCAACCCGGTGCACTTGTTCCACCGTTCCATGACCCTGCCGAAAACCAAATTGATGGTCCGGGATTAGATTTTCCTTTTCAAGAATCGGTTTTAGTCTTTCCAGAAACAATTTTTCAAATGTCTTCGAAAGGATTGGCAGCAGACTAATGGGTCTATATGATGAAGTCTCGGTTGGATCTTTTCCTGGCTTCTGAATCATGATCACCTGTGCCACCTTCCACTGAGCTGGAAAATAACTATATCGAAGAATTGCATTAAAAATTATTCTAAGTAATTTAAACCCAATTTCAGGTAGATTTTGCAGAATTTTTCCTGTTATTAGGTCATATCCAGGAGCTTTTTTTGGATTAATTTTTTTGAAGATAACATTTTTGATTTCCTTCATTTTGAATTTTGCAATTGGCAGATTCATTTGATACGGAGCTTCAAGTAGTCGGTGGACAGGGTATTCTTCTTCGATAGGAATTTCCCTTGGAAGGGGTTGAAAGACTTTAGCAAGATGTTCGGCAAAGGTTTTGGCTTTTTCCAGGTCATTTCGAGCCCAGTTTCCATTTTTGGTTCTAATGGGTTGATTTGCTTTTGTGGTTTTTTTAATTTTCCGCGTGACTTTCCATAAGGAGTAATCGGTTGCTTGATTAGCTGAAAGGTTTTCTAGGAAGTTTTTCACTCCTTGATTTTTGTTGTCAACAAGAAGTTTTTTTAGTTGCTTCGTGGCTTTGTTTAAATTGGTTTTATCACTTGGAGCATGAGTTAATTGCCATCGTTTCTTTAGTTTTCGCTTTTCTGCTATCTTCCTTTTTATATGTTCGGGACAATAGTCGAGTTTATCAGTATTTGAGTCTGGTGGGGTAGCCCTCCATGACGCTTGCTGTATTGCTACTGTTAGTTGTTCTACAGCTTCATCAATTTCACTCTCACTTTTCAATGGGATATTGAGATTTAACTTGTGTGCGAGGCTGCTTTTAAATATTTCCCAATTTGTGTTTTTGTTAAATAGAGCAGGTGGTTTATTAATTTTAGAAACATTTGAATCTATAGTGACGAGAAGGGGAGTGTGATCAGATGACAGGTCCAAGCATGTTTGAATTTTAAGATAATTATGCGAAATACCTTTAGTAATACAAAAATCAATTACGTCTGGGATTTTGTTTCTATCTGTAGGCCAGTGTGTAGGTTCACCTGTTGATAGTTGTAATAGGCCACAGGTCTGCAATGATTGGTACAGCTGCCTGCCTCTAGGTGTTATCAGCCTCGAACCCCAATGATTGTGCTTCGCATTGTAGTCACCTCCTGCAATAAAGCGATGACCAAGCGAGTTGAAGAATGTATCGAATTGATCTTTTTTTATAGCTAGGTTAGGAGGGCAGTATACTGCTGAAAGAGTGAGTGGTCCCTGCCAGTCATCGATCACAACTGATGTAGCTTGTATGTTTCTTTGGATTGTCTTCTCTATTTCATGATGTTTTAGATTGTTCTTAATGATGATTGCAGTACCTCCTCGTGCTGTGCCATCAGGATGTTGGGTATGATAGATAGTAAAGTTGGGAATTTTGATAAAGCTTTTGGTAGTCATGTGGGTTTCTGAAATTAGCAAAATGTCTAAGTTTTGGTTTATGATAAATGATTTGACCTCCAGTCCATGATTGACTAGACCATTTGCGTTCCAGACCGCAATTTTTAAAGTTGTTGGATTTTTGTTTGAAGTTGTGTGTATCATTAAATCATTTTTGTTACCAGAGCAGTCAGGAGGTCCATCATCTTATCCATCTTTTCCATCATTTTTGTTATCATTGTTTCTAGTACATTGTTCGATTGCTGTTGCGGGGCAGCTAGATATTGAGTTTGTTGGACGTTGTTGACATCTTGAAGCGTTCTATTATTTGCTCTAGCCACCTGTGCATAAGAAAAACCAGGTTGGCGGATATGATTATTTGTACTTACGGTTTGCACAGCTTGTCTTTCACGCAATGGGGGAAACCTTCTTTTTTGTAGTTCTTTGTAAACTGAGCATCCTCTGTAGTTAGCAGGGTGATGCTCTTCGCAATTGACGCAGATTACCTCATTGTTGCGTTCATTACGTGGACATTGTTCGGTAGCATGATTTCCTGTGCACTTCACACAACGCGGATTGTGATAACAGTACTTATGTGTGTGACCAAACCGCTGGCATTTAATGCATTGGGGTATATCTCGTTTCGGGTGTGGTGGTTCAATCTTCACTATTGAATTTAATAACCTTGTTATTTCATAAATGTCCTTGTTGTTTGGCTTGGATACTAGTTCGATGTTGAACAGTGGGAGACCTTGTTTTGTTTTATTGTCGCGGATGTTAGAGACGTTTAATTAATAATTATGCCATTTGTCCAAATATCTATATCAAAACTTTAAACATAGTAGCTGTCGTTACTGTTACCGTTCTGGTTTATTGTGAACCAACGATTCGTTTTGTTTCTGCTCCCGTTCCCGTTTCTGTTCTCGTTACTGTTACAGACCAATTGTGCAGGAGCCTTAAGGTCTATGATCAATTAAATTTTAAAACAAAAATTTTTAAATTTCAAAACAAACATCACATTGACATTTTGTCAAAGCAAGTAAAAAATTTAAATCTTTTAATTTAATATTTGTAGCTTTGATAATGTGTTAATAAAAAACACGAAACGTCAGTCAATTTAATTGATCATAGACCTTAAACTCAACAATTTTTAAAAAAGTCTAAAATAATATATTAAATTATTTGAAAAATATTAATAAATTACTTTTTTTTATTAGTGGTTTTATTACTTTTTTATTATTATTTAGTGGTCCGCGGAAAAAATATCGTAAATTATCTTCCTTAGTAAAAATCTTAAATATCGTAGAGGGAATCTCATTAACCCAGTCATGCGCGTCAGTGGTAGACCTGCATATTTTTCTCTATTTTGGTTATTTGCCAGAAATTACCCCTCTATAAACTAGTGATATGACCAGCGCCGGATTAACCATAAGGCAGAAAAGGCAGCTGCCTAGGGGCTCCACTTATCTTAGGGGCCCCGTGAAAACAGAAGAAAAAGATTTTTTTTAATTATAAATTTCATTTATTTGTTTTTATCTTTTTATACTGATTCAGCGTCTTTGAACATGAATGGAATAATTTTCTGAAGGGCCCCGAAAATGTAACTGCCTAGGAGCCTACAAATGTTTAATCCGGCACTGGATATGACCGTCCTTCATAAGGAGGGGAAAACTAAAAATCTAATGCTTAATCTGCTGAACCCAGATAGCATTACAAGTGGCCGAAATAATTTTTTTAATTATTATATTTGTTTAAAAAATTTCAATACAATCCAATTTTTCATTGATAAGATAATTATTCCTATTATTTAAATGTTTTATTTAATATTTTTGTTATCATAAAAGGAAAACACCGCAAGACAGTATTATATTTATGTTAACATTCTTGCACGCTATTTGTTTATAAAAGCTGCAATTTTAATTTAATATTTTTGTGATAAGATTTTTCTTCATTGATATTTCCAGAATAATCAGTTTGTTATCTGAGTTTATTTAAAATGGAATGCCGCTTTGCCGTGATAATATTGCAGAAAATTATATTCGAAACGCCGAAGTAACCACAACAAATACGATAAAATACCGTGGGAGGGGGGTAGGACCAGATTGAGATATTTTCGAAGCGTGAGTTGGTTTGTTGTTGAAAGAGAGCAAAAAATAAATTCACAAATTATAGCCTGCTTTTAATAAAATATTAAACAAACCCAGCCAACAATGGCAAAATTTAAAAAATTATTACTTGCAACAAAAATATTAAAAAAGGTAATGTTTTTATAAATTTCAAACAGTAATAAATATAATTAATATAAAAAATATAATTAGGTACGAGGGGGAAACCGCTGGGGAAATTTGGTCTGGAAGTGAAGGGAAATCTGAGAAAATCCAAGAAGATCTAATGAAAGATGAAAGGAAATTCGGAAATTTTAGGAATATTCAGATCTGTGTAACGATAGGAGGGGGCTTCTAAAATTTTGACGTCCCGAAATATTCAATTTTCGAATATTGTTAATTTTTAAAAATTTAAAAATTTTTCGAAATGAAATATTTTGAAATATAAAATTTTGAAATTAATATTTTAAATACATTATTTTGGAGTTGGTATTTTGTTGTTTGTTGTTTTTTTTTCTTCATCCAATATATCCAATACAGCAGCTGTTACAGGGAAATTGCAAAACTCCTTTATAGTCCAGTTAATAAGGGTATTTGACTCCGAATTCTGTCCTAAATCATCGATTTACTTTAAATTTTCACAGTAGGTAGGAAATAGCTCCAGAAGCAAAGTCTACCCTATGCAGAAATATGCTTTTATCTTGGGGGTGGTTCCCACCCCTTCTCGGGGGTAGAACATTTCTTGGTCAAAATAACCCCTGGAGTCGATAAAGGATCTAATTTTAAGCAAAAAATGTTCTATAAAGTTTTTTCGAAAACTCAATACTGTTTGAGTTATTCAAGATTGAAAACTTTCCATTTTCATTGAAAAATTACACTTTTTTTACGGTTTTTTACGAATAACTCAAAAACTATGAGTCTAATGAAAAAAAGTGTTAGAAACATAATTTTAGCTTATAAAAAAACAAAGAGATTTGTTTTTTTAGAAATATCTTAGGTACAACACAAAGCGAGATATGGTTGACGAAAAGAGACTTTGTTTTTTGTGAATGCTCAAATCGATACATTCAACTTAAAATAACTGAAAAACGACCGAAGGGGAATAATGCAAAAAACAGTTTTTGTAGTACTTGAGAAAACCTTTAAAATGAGCATTACTAAAAGTCAATTGCGTTTAAACTAAGAGAGATGCAATTCTAAAAAGACTGACCTCTCAAATTTTTAAAGAAACAATGAGCAGTATAATTAACCCTTTTATTTTAGTGTTATGTATGTGCTGAAAAAGTTTGACTAGTTTAAAATGCATATTTTTTGAAAAAAATACGATCAAAGTCTAGAGCGCATTTTTCTATTTTCTGAAAAATCTGCCTTTTTCTTCGTATAGCTCAAAAATGATAAGAGATACTTAAAAAATTATTCAGTACGAAAATGTAGTGTCTTTTTAAACATAAATTTTGTTTTTTTTTATTTCTGCAGCATAAAAACTGATAAAGATATCGACACTTTTAGTTGGGTAGATAGCGCGAGTACCACCTTCCTTGCGGTATCCAGTCATTTGGCCGAATTTTTTTGGCCGACAATCATTTGGCCGCCAGTTTTTGGCCGACAGATTATTTGGCCGACCAGTTTTTGGCCGACACTCATTTGGCCGACATTCTTCGGCCGACAGTAATTCGGCCAACAGTTATTTTGCGGCAATCATTTATAGCAATATTTGATGTGCTTTTCGATTATTGATTTTCGATATTTGATTGTGTATTTCGTAAGAAATTTTTTTTGAACTTTTAGACTTCCTCCATAGTCCATACCATAATAAGAAAAAATGGTGCGTCAAAAACAGTGGCGGGATATTTGAAGGTAGTACCTTATCTAATAAGATAGGTCATCTCGACTGACTGAAGGCTTATTAAACTTTTTCTTTTTTTTTTATAAGAAAATGTATTCTCCCCCCCCCCACAATAATCGTACGTAAGATTAATTGTTACCCAATGACGAGCTAGATGGAATCGGGTTGAAAGAATTTTCGGTATACATAATATATTAACGTTAAAAGTAAAATTGAAAAAATTTATTTATTTTCCAAAAAATAAAATTTCGGCCAAATGAGTGTCGGCCAAAAACTGGTCGGCCAAATAATTTTCGGCCAAATGAGAGTGATTCCTTTCTTGCGCCCTTTAACCCTTCACCTTTTGAAAACTGCAGGCTTTGAAATAACGTAATTAACATGATTTTGTAGCCCTTGAAATTTCTTTTAAATTAGTTTTTGAGTGGATACGGGCTGCTGTCAGTTAATGCGCACCACGAATCAGGCCCCAATTTAAAATCAAAATTTTACATGCATTTTAGATAGGGAATTCATTGACACGAAAGTTCTATTGCCGGTGCGTGCGTTCTGATATACATAGTCTTAGTGTTAGCAGTCAGACGCGATTGTGACATAGTCGGGTGCACATCGTGCATATTGAACCCCTTTCTTGTAACCGCACCCATTATATTACGCAACATTATGCAATAATTTAAAAAATAAACGCAGAACTCGTTTTTAGGTTAGAATTTCGATTGCCTTGGTTGCGTTCGTCAAAACCGACGCTCTGCTACCCTCCGCTACGGGCGCTACGCGCCGTTTTGACAAACGCTGCCTCGCTAAAAACATCCCCCTAGGTAGCACCAACTCGCCAAAGGTGCTACTCGAAAGGCGCGAAACTCATGAGGGGTGAAACTCGTCAGCCACGCTCGATGTGTACCCGACTATGTCACAATCGCATCTGATTGCTAACACTAAGACTATATCAAAATGCTCAGAAAATTGCTCTTTCCAATAGTAAAAAAAGTCGAGGCACGATTCGTGTTGTTAATTAAGTGACAGTAACCGGTTGAAGGTATTTTTAAGGGTTGAAAAACAGAAAAAAATAATAATAACGTTGACCCAAAATACATATATAAAATTAATTTAAATTAGATTAATAAATATTAATAAACCACGTTTTTTACACATTTTATTATAAAAGGGGTTGGTTTATAAGGGTTAAATTATTCAGCCATCCAATAATAATGCCTTAAAGTATAGGAAGACCTTTATTTAACTTAATCAAACGTTATTAAAGCCTAAAAATGACTTTGATTTACGTTATAACAAGTTTTATACAATTTTGGCAAAAGGGGAAGTTTTCACCCCTAAAAAACTATAAGCATATATCGGCATAGGGTAGACTTTAAAATGGGAGGTAAGTAGAGCCTATTCTCAAAATTTCATCAAAATCGATGCTTTAGGAAAGAATTCGAAAGTAACACCCTATTTTTGCCCTCATTGAGTGGACTGTCAGTGCGGCCTCTAAGCCGCCCGTGTAATATAAAAATTACTTAATTTTGTTTTATTGTGAAATTAAATTTCGAAATTAATAACGGGGTTCATATACTCGACTCTTATTTCGCATTGCGGGTGCGGAATTCCCAATGTAAATTTTTAATAAAGCATTTTCTGCAGTTACCGCCAGATAGGCAACCAAGAATATGTGAATGACCAGTGTGTACGCATAAGGTGAAAATTAAGTCAAGACTCGTATAAGGCGACGGAGGAATTGCTGCGGAAATCTGGTGTGCAAGTGAAAGGAAATCATAAAAAATCTTAGGAATACTATTAGATGAGTTTTCTTTTGCCTTTTCAACTTTTTCGGAAAGAAATCTACTGTACAAAAATTTGCCTTATGAGTTATGACTTATGACTCACCTCTCGGTATAAGGTGGCCACTCCATATTATATTACACCTACCTTTATTACGAAGCTTGGCTGTTACTGTGGTAACATGTGCTGCGGTGACGCCATTGCTGAAAGAAGTTGAGCTGATATTGATATTTTTTGAAGAAAATTTTACGATAACTACAATAATAGATTCTATTAATTTAATTTTTTTTTAAATTAAAATTTTAAACCCAACTAGGGTAGACCGAACGAAAGGCTGAGAGGCAAATACGGGTTTTTCAGTATTTGCGACATAATTTCAATTCTAATTTTTATCAAACCCTCCTCATGGAATTTTTTTAATATTTTGGTTTTCTTTCAGTAAATTAAATATTTTTTCTTTTAGATTTGCTAGCGCTCCTCATTTAGTGTTACCACGCCCCCCAAAGGGACGCACCCCACAGGTTGAGAAACACTGATTTAACCAATTAACTAAAATAGCAACAACGAAGATCTATCTATATTATAATTTATTTAAGCATAATGTTACAATAATATTGTATTTCATAATTTTTAAGCAAACTGCACTGACGTACAATAAAAGAACGTCCCAACTGGACTTGATTTAATGGTTTACTTAAACTATCAATATATTTTGATAGTAGAAATGATTTTTTTCTCCCTGTTTGACCATTTGATGCACACCGGTAGGCCGAGCTAAGAAATTCTGTCAAGTCCGATATTCGAATCCAAAATTTCCGCTCAGTAACTCAACAATCAACAACACCAATCCACTCCTGTGGTGTGTTACTGTTTGTTAAGATCCTAAACGTTCGGCGCAAAACGCTCAACGTTTCCAAAAATCTCAACGTTTCCGTGGGCATGAAATGAATTTTTATTAACGCAACTTACCACATCCTTTGATTGTACGCCAATGCGGTTTTGCTATATATTCTACTTATGCCTAAAAGCTGTAATGTAATACTTAAAGCGTTTACAACCAAATGGTTTCGATCCCGTGAACTTTCAAATGAATTTTCAAACTTCCTTTCTGTGCACTTCGATAGTCGCACATTTGACAGGCGAAAGGTTTTTCGCCGGTATGAGTTCTTGCGTGAACTTTCAAGTTTCCTTTCAGCGAACACCTGTAGTCGCAAATATCACATCCATACGGTTTTTCGCCCGTATGGGTCAATAAATGATTTTTTAAACTTCCCTTCTGCAAACATTTATAGTCACAATATTTACACGAATATGGCTTTTCACCGGTGTGAGTTCCAAAGTGAACCTTTAGATTGCCTTTCAGAGTGCATTTGAAGTCGCAAATTTCGCAGGCGTACGGTTTTCGGCCAGTATGCGTTTTTAAATGGATTTTCAAACTGCCCTTCTGCGAACACTTATAATCGCAGAGCATACATGTGTACGGTCTCTCCCCGGTATGCGTTTTTAAGTGAGTAGTCAAATTCGTTTTTTGAACGCATTTAAAATCGCACATTGCACACTGGAACGGCTTCTCACCGGTGTGGGTTTTCAAGTGAACTTTCAGACTTCCTTTTTGCGAACACCGATAGTCACACATCTCGCAGGCAAACGGCTTTTCACCTGTGTGAGTTTTCGCATGAACCTTCAAGCTTCCCTTTTGCGCACATTTAAAATCGCAAATATCGCACTCGAACGGTTTCTCGCCCGTGTGAGTTGTTATATGAACTTTCAGACTTCCTTTCTGTGAACACGTGTAGTCGCAAAGATCGCAGGCAAATGGTTTCTCCCCCGTGTGGGTTTTAAAATGAACTTTCAAACTTCCTCGCTGTGCACATTTAAAATCGCAAATTTCACATTCGAAAGGCTTTTCTCCCGTGTGAGTGGTCAAATGAACCTTCAAGCCACCCTTCTGTGCACATCTGAAATCGCAATACTGACACTGGAATGGTTTCTCACCAGTGTGCGTTTTGAAATGCACCTTCAGGCTACCCTTCTGTGCGCACTTATAGTCGCAAAGTTCGCACTCGAAAGGTTTCTCGCCAGTGTGTGTTGTCAAATGAACTTTCAGACTTCCTTTCTGTGCGCATTTGAAATCGCACAGCACACACTCGAACGGTTTCTCACCCGTGTGTGTGGTCAAGTGATTCTTCAGACTTCCTTTCTGGGCACTTTTGAAGTCGCAATATTCGCACTCGTATGGTTTCTCGCCGGTGTGAGTTTTCAAGTGAACTTTCAGATTTCCCTTTTGTGAACATTTGTAACTGCAAAGGTCACACGCAAAGGGCTTTTCGCCGGTGTGCGTTTTCACGTGGATTTTTAAGTTTCCTTTAAGTAAACATTTGAAGTTACAAATATGGCACGCAAACGGTTTTTCGAGAGAATGAGTTTTTAAATGTCGCTTTAAGTCACCTTTACGTAAAAACTTTAAGTCGCAAATCGCACACACAAATAGTTTAGCATCAGTAAATTTAATCACACAATTATCATCATATCCAATATTTTTGTAAAATTTAGGTGCAAACTCTCCGAACTCCTTCGATTCCAAAAAAGGTGAATCTTCAATCTCAATCGCATGATGTAAATCTTCCAATTTGATGTCTATATCATCGTCCAAGACTTCCGATTTGATCTCAATGTTAGGATTGTACTGGCTTCGGAAGTCATCCGTAGTTTCTTTAGAAAGCTCTATATTATTATCCATACCGATTTATTGCACTAGTAAAATTTTGTTGTTCTCGAGTCCATCAAAAGTTTTCAAAGTTTACAGCTAAAACACAATTAGCACCGTTTACTTATAAGCATTTCTAAGGACAACGATGAGTTTACCTCAACATGGCGACCATTCATCAAAGCTACCAACTGAAATAGGAATATTTCGTATCCATAAATAAACATTGACAGCCAGTGCATATGGCGGCGGCTAATCCTCCTGTCTGCTATGCGGGGACCCTCCAATACTAACTAAAACATTTCTAGCACAAAAACACTTGTATTTCGAGGTGAAGTTGGACCGCTAGTTTTGGAAGACGGGTGCACAAATATCTTATTTTTATGCAATAGAAAGGAAACTGCTATCGTCTCCGAGCACTGTTACCTACCACCACCACTCGGCGTGGCTACAAATAGACTAATTACAAAACCAACAGATGGCTCTGTAAAACTTTTTGTTTTACATGTATTTGTTACAGGGCCGCCTCAAGGGGTTGGAAAATTTTAAATTTTGAAAATAAAACTGTTTGTTTATGTTCATTTTTTAAGTTAGTGGTATAAGAATTAAATTTTAAATAAAAAAGACATCTATTCAACTATTGAGCATTGAAGTTCGGGCTCACGCGAAAGCGAAACTTTTTTTAAAAATAAAGTTAAATTTTTGTAGCTGCCAAACTTAGCCAACTTCCGAATTTTTACTTTCGATATTTAGTTCAATTTTTACCTTTACGAGTTAAGGTTGTTGGTATACGGAAAACTTTGATTTTAGCGTTTAAAATTTCATTTTCAAAAAAATTACCGATATAGTAAAAAATATGCAGGTTTACCACTGACGCGTATAAATAGATTAATGAAATTTTCTTTCCGATAATCCATGATTTTCACTATCATAATTTACCAACGGTGGCGGATCTTAGCGACAATTTTGTTTTTCGCTCAGCAGCAAAATTTTCTTGCAAACTACTGGTAGTCCGCAAACAAGCAAGTTGGCGGCGACCACTGATATAAACAGTTGATTTTTTCATGCTTATATTTGCCGTAATAACTTTATATGCGGGTAAAACCGCTTATATTTCTATTTAATATGACTAGATATCATATAAATTAATTAATTAATCAGCTTTTAGTCTATTTAATTTGTTCTTGATAGCTCCTGAATCGGGAGGTTTGGGAGTATGGAATACCCTGTATTGGCTACTGAGTAACCTCTTAGTTTTGGTAAGTGAACAAAAAGTAAATAGTGCACTGGAGGATATTCCAGACCCCCGGTTTGCCTTTTGAAACTCAAGCAATATTAGTTTATAATAATTTATAAATAAATAAGTTTTTAACCTCAGCCATCGCAAAAACAAAAGTCTGAGAAACTTAAAGCTAAACAAGGATTAAGGGCAATTCTTTTACTCTTCTGAAGTACAAAAATATTGTGAAGTTCCCAAACCTTTTGATTTTGAATTTTATTTTTAAAGACACAAAATAGTGGATGCAAACCGGGGGGTCAAAAAGCGAAGAAGAAAAAAAAAAGACAAGCTTCGGTAGGAGGAGATTCAACCTAACCTAACCTTAATCGCTGTCCGTCCTTGCTCAAGTTTCGATTTGGTGATTTATGATTTAATATTTATGTTTTCATCATTAAATTAATTAAATTAAATTAAATCTGGCTACGGTATCCAGGGGCCGTTAAGACTAGATTACAAGAAGGACACCGGAGATCGGTTGTCATACCTTTATAACCAAATCTTGGTCCTGGGGACCTTTTGCTTCCACATTTATAATTTTCCAATTTCTAATTTTCACTTTTCTGTCTTCATTACCATTAATTTGTTTGTGTGTGTGTTGTTCTGTTGTACAGTGGCTCCCAGAAATTATAAATGCACCCTTATGTTAGCAATGTAAATTGAACCTTTCGAATACTTTGTTCTCATATAAAAATCGATTTTACAGCAAATTATTTTGAACATTTTTTATTGTATTTCCTTCATTTTTGTTCCTATACATTTTTCTATTTTGTGTGGCACTGTTTTTGAGAGACAGCGACTTTTAAAATTTAATAAAATTATCATTGCTCTTATAAACTAGCTACCGTTTGTATAACAAATTATATATTTATAATATAAATTACAAATGATAACAATAATTTTGTATTCAATTTTCTGTGTGCTGTGTTACTGTGTATGTTGTGGGGGGTTAAGCATGGATTTAAATTGACAGGAATGCAGTAAGAAAAAACGCCGTGGCGCTAAGGGTGGCTAATTTGAAAATTATGTTCATTATTTTGAAATTTCCTGTAAAATCGGTTGGTTTGCCAAAAGAAATTGGTAAACCAAAGTTGTACCCCATTAAATTTTATATCCGGGCCGTCACATATTTTTAAGAGATTTCATTTATTTCTAGTTTACTTTCCTCTATTTTAAAATTTTTTGTGAACTTTGTTTATATTTTAAAATAAGTCATGTGTAAATTGATCTGTAAAACAGATACATGCGGTAACGATCAACCGCATTAGGTACAATGTCATAGATACTTTGATAACAGCGGCGCCGCTAGAGGGTTGCGTAGTGTTGACGTCACACTTTTCTTTTGGAAACTTTTATAATTAATTAGTTCAACAGTAGTTGGGTAAAAATTAAAATTATAATGCACATATTATAGAAATTATATTGTACCGATCACTATGATCAGTACCTACTGATAAACTTTGATCAATTTTGGTACTGATCACTACTGATCATAGTGATCAGTGAACCCTGGCCCATCTGAAACAGAAAATTTGACGACGCAGCTGCTTGATGTTTGTTTTTCGTAACCTGCTTTGTATAGGATTATTATAAGATTGTATACAATAGGCTTTCAGATTAACTACTACATAATCCTAGATGAAGAAGATAATGTTTTCATTCTCTATATATAGTACAACCAATCGCCAAATTATTGCGATACTGTAATTTTTGAAAAGAAGTACACAATGAAAAATCTCAGGAGTACTTGGGTATTTTTCTTAGCAGTTTTCATTCAAGGAATCGACTGTAATGCAAATATATTAGCAAAGGTAGAATTTTATTATTCAATTTTATTAATTTTTCATTGATCACGTGATTGATATTTGATGTTCTAGAATCTAGATTGATACATAAAAATGTATTTAGTAAATTGCGTAAACCTTTTTTAAAATAATATTTTCATTAAACCAATTACAATTTTTAAATTTTAAATTAATATGACATTTCTAAAAAAAAGCAATTTTTTCATTTGCAAAATTATCAAAATTGTCGGTTCTTGTTTTAAATTTAAAAATTTGACTAAATCATCTCGTTGGCAAGTAAGTAAAATTTACTTCACTTGTTTTTAGGATTTTTCAAAAGTTTCAAGCGCAATTTAAATGTTCAATTAATTTTAATTATTTCAACAATCACACAGAATTATTTTTTCCAAAAATTGCCACAACCATAGCAGAGAAACAAAATTGTATTGCGCATAAAAGTAAATTACTTCGTGAATTTTTAAAATTTGTTTTAAAAAATACAGTTTATAATATATTTAACTAATTTATTTTATATTTTATTTAAAAAATGATTGTAAAAGCTGATTTTTAGTTTCATCAGACTGGATACAAGGTTAAGGACGCGCGTATTCAATTGATGAGTTACAATAAGGACTTGGCTTCTTCTTTTGAAATAAAGGCATTTAAATATAATCGCACAACCACGGCTCACAATGGTTCTTTTTGTCTAAAGGTAGATATGGGCGATAAACTTGAGGTAAATTTAACCGCATTGAAAATTGTGCAATTGATGTAGAAAAAAAATGTAAAAAAACTTTTTAAAAATGCTCCTTTTCTAAATCGTATATTTTTAGACAGTTGTACAAGCCAATAAATTTTTGAGTAACGAGTATCGACACTTTCCGATTCGTTTTCAAATTAATGTAAAAAAAAGTGTCGACGGAAACGCAATAGGCCTGGGTTCGTTGAAAAAGTGTGGAAATCTTACAGATTTTTATTTGCGTAAGGTATTACTAATGTAATGAATGTAAATAAAAGTATTTCAAATATATTATTTACAGGATATTATATATCACGCTTGCTATTTTGTTATCGATGAAACTTGCTTTCCTCCAGGTATTCCTGATGGAAAATACAGAATAGATCTAAAAGTTATATTTTTGAAGGAAACTCTAGCATTGATTTATATGTTTGGTGAAGTATACACACCAATGTCATATCCAAAGAAGTAACAATTGTATAATAATAATAATTAAAATTTTAGCCAGGAACGGTTTGGCATAGAACGACAAATTGCACTTAAAATGTATATTGCACTAGTCACAAAATTTCAAAATTTTGTATTAACCATAATTTTTTAAAATTAAAAATGTTTTATTATTGTTATTTAAATTTTCGAAAATTTTAAACCTTTTTACTACCTTTATCCATTGGGGGTATTCTCTGTATTCTTATACGTATTTCTCTGTAATATTACATAATCGCCAGTAATCTGTAATCCTTAATGAAATCAGTATAATCTATGAATTTATGATTACCATAATCAGTTTGGATCAGTTGCTGATCTAAGGTAGCGTTAGGTAAATTGAGAGGATTACGGACGCGGGGTGATGTTAACGCCGAGCATGAAGGTTAGGATGCTTGGATGTGGATTGGGATGAAGTAAGAGGTGGGTGGGACTAAGGATCAAAACAAATTAACTGAACTGAAACCTGGCAGTCAGTGGCAGTGAGATGGCTATGTGTTCATTCGAACCCGTCCGTAGTTCTGTCAGCGATTCCGGAGAGAGAAAAGATGTTTATTAAGAGTTTTGGGTCGGAGTAGTACACGCTAATGAGAACTGACTGGGAAGTCAGCAGAGCATGCGAGACGCCAAATATAGATCTGGTAACAAGACGCTATACAACAATCGCTGTATAGAAATCCAAGAAAGGTGGCAGACGTCATGGCTGATGCCTTGGTGGAAATATTTCTCTGAAAAAGTAAAACAAAGTCAGCAGAAGTCTTACAAACTCGAAAAAACTCTGCAAAAGTCTAATTCAGAGTTTTCAGAGAAATACCCACCAGGGTGAATAGGAAGCACGGAGAGCTCAAGTATAAAACCACCCAGGTCCTGAGTGGACATGGATGCTTCCGCAGTTACCTACATCGCTTTAGGAGAGCAGATACCCCTAACTGCCAGTTTTTTGGAGAGATGGACGATGTTGATCACAAACACACCATCATTCACTGCATTAACGGATTCCAGGCAAACTACCCAAACACAGTTTAGTTGAGGAAATACCTCACTCTAACCAACATTGTGGAGCTAATGCTGGGTAGTGAGAAACATTGGCTAATAATCGAGAGGGTGTTTGTAGAAGTTATGTCTACCAAAACTAAAGTTTAAGACGAAAAGGACAGGAGAGGACAAGAAGAACAAAGACCCAAGAGGGCGCAGACATGATGGAGGTAGAAGTGTATGTGGAAGAAATGTAGTAGCGATTTCCGGCAACATACACTACCGCCCAAACCATCAGGGTGGTGTCTTTTAATGATTTTCCCACTTCCAACGCTCACAAAAAAAGTAGGAGTTCCGAGCCTTTCGTGGGGCTAAGGCGAAGGCCCACGACGAGGCTGTTTCTGAGTTTGAGGTGTGGGTTCATGTTGCTGCGCCTTTTGAAGATTAGATCCAGCCTGACCATGATGCCTCTTGCCTTTACATTGATATCATCAATGTATTTGATCCATAAAATCGCTTGTCTAGAGTTACAATAAGTCCCGACTGGTGGTCAGACAATGTCGAGAGGCTCAGGATTAAATACATAAGAAAGAAGAAAGTCCTCTACCAGTGCAGGATAGAAGAAAACAGGCAAACCCTGTATGAGGAAATAATAGCGGCCAAGAGCACATTCAAAACCTCGCTCACAGAAGCCAGAGAGAAACGTTGGAAAAATTTAGTTGAAGACGACTTGGCGAAAGACTTGGGGAGTTACTTATAGATTTGCCGCTGCTAAGTTTAGAAGTAAAAGAGCTCTAACGTCCTTTAAGAAAAAGTGTGGTAATAACACAATAAACCCTGAAAAGACGTTGGACTTCCTCCTCAACAGAGTGCTCCCGAATGACAACCGAACGATTAACTCATGTGCGGATCACCAAGCCATGTGAGATCGGACTTCGAGAGTCTGGGAGTGGTCTGCAACTCAACTCCCTTACGAGAAGTCGACTTTTTGGAGCTAGATAAAATAATAAAATTTGACACTCAAGCCAAGAGGGCACCAGGTTTCGCCTATATTCAAGGTTCCTTTCTCAAGAAGATCTATGTGGTTGTCAGGGAGTGCTACGGTACATCTACAATGCATGCCTTAGGACAGCCTACTAGTCTGTTCAAAAGGGTTCCCGCAGGGGTCAGTCCTAGGACCACTTTTGTGGAACACCCTTTTGGATGACTACCTGGACTCCCTTCAGGAGGACGGAGTTGAAGTCGATTCATATGCGGACGACATCCTAGCAGTTGTGCAAACACTTCTTATCAGATACCGAAACAAAAATAATGTGCTTTTATCCTGACAGAATCCACAGCAATGACATCAGAGTAATGCTCTATGCCATGAAGGTTCCAGTAGTTAAAGTGTTCAAATACCTAGGTATGTGGGTCGATCGGAGACTGACCCTGCAAAACACATTAAATATCCGACTTACCGGCTATCGTGGCTACACAGAGTCGAGAGAGAAACACCAAAGCCAAACTCCTGTCCATCTATGGCTTCTGCAGCCGCTTAATTAGTAATACTATAGAATGGTCTCATCAGAAGCGGCGGGAGTTTTGGCAGGGCTTTACTCACTCGGCCTTGAACTCGAGAAACGACAAGCTTGAGGAAAATTAAAATAAGGGCAGTCTGCACTATTCATGGGTCATCTCTCTGACCCCACCCAGTAAAGGTTTAAGACCCAGTTGAAGGAAGCAGTAAAAGAAAGGATATATAAAATTTGGCAGGAAAGGTTGGGAACGGACAGTACGAAAGAATAACACATTTTTTTATACCGAAGGTGGACCACCCTCCACCTGCCAACAGAACCTTTTGTGATGCACAAATTCTTTCAGGGTATGGAGAATTCGGCATATATCTCAAACTTCCAGGAAAGGCCGTGGATGGACTATGGTCTACCTGCGGGCTTTTGGATGAACCGGCAAAGTATAATCCTTGAATGATAATACCCTCCTGTCAGTTTGAATAAACTCTACAGGGAAACACCCTCAGAACTGTTCCACCCCTTCTAGGGCCTAAAAATTACCTAAATCTAACGTCCTAAACCTTCCACACAACCAAAAATAAACTGAGTTTACTCGGTGTATGAAGAGTCTGGAGCAGAAGCAAACATTCCAGAAATCCTGAGAGCCATTTCAATGACCTCTCCTGAAGTTGAAACCCATAATGTTCTGAATTTCCTCGATTAGAATGCTTATTTTGTCGATTTTCCCCACAGATCTTTCTGATAGCAGAGAGCTCAGCAGTTCAGGGTTCCTTTGGTTGCTCCGGTGTTATTCTCTGTGGGGTTCTGGAATGCTTGGGAGATCGAACAAGAGAACATCTTAGCCTATAGTCACTCGTTTGTAAATCCACACAAGCAACGTCTCCGCTTTGTAATATCTCCAAAACGATTCTAGGACACTTCGCTCCAGGGCATTTCGCACCCGGACACTTCGCTATCAGAACATTTCGCTACCACTTTTAGCATATTATTCATTATTGTAATAAATTTTTTTTTAATTTAAAAATAATTTAATTTTTTAAATTTATTTTTAGTTATTTCAAATAAACATTTTTAAAATAATTTTAATTGTTATTTTAAATATTTTATTACTTAATTTTGTTTTGGTACTAAATACGGACCTGACCCCTGTTGATTTGAAACCACTTTTTGCATATTATTATTCATTGTTTTTTAATAAATGTTAACCCAGAACTCAAATAGGTGCTACTAAAGGTGGCTAAATTAAAAAAAAAATTTTTTTTTCAATTTTTAAAAATAAAAAAAATTTTATTTTTCAAGCAAAAAAATAATTCCAATAATGCTTAAATATCCAAATATGCAAAAAGTGGTATCGAAATGTCCCCGGGTGCGAAATGTCCTAGTAGCGAAATGTCCGGCAAAACATAAAATTAAAAATGAAAAGCTTTCCAAAAATCGAATGACGCATGATTATTTTACGTGAGCAAGATACTTATCATATTACTCGGTTTTAAAGAATATTTCTCTTGAGATAAGGCCCACCTCGGTGGGTGGTAATTTACAGTGGATATCACTGATATACAGTGAATAAAAAAATGATCCAGACAGCCTATGCTAGTAATGTAAATTGTACCTTTAGAAGACTTTTTGTGACACATAAAAAACTTTTACAGCAATACTTATTAAACATTTTTTGTTGCAAATTTCAATACCTTCAGTTTTGTTTCTATGCATTTTTCTATTTTGTCGCACCGTTTCCACCCGGGAGCGACTTAAACAAGACCCTGTAGGAGAAAAAAAACATTTTCATCTATATCTCGGGAACGGTGCAGCTAAATAAAAAAATGAATAGGCATTTCTTCATGTAAATTTTATTCTCTACATTTTTGTTCACACATATTTTTCTATTTTGTGGCACCGTTTCCGAGATATAGATGACAATATTTTTTGCAATGTACAGAGACTTATTTAAGTCGCTGTCAGTCAGAAACAGTGCGAGAAAATAAAAAATGTATACACAACTTTGAAGGCAATGAAATTTTCAACAAAAAATGTCTAAAAAGTTTTACTGTAAAATCGATTTTTGTTTGACAAAAAAAAGGCTTCAAAATGCACAATTTATCATTTCTTTATTCACTGTAGCTTTCCTTTGCGTAGTCGTAAAATTAATAGATCAAAAGATTAAAACTTAATTTAATATTATAAATTATTATACAGTGGTTTCTTAACAACACAACATTTTAGGTTATACGTCAACTGGTCTGTGCAGTAGGCTAGTGAAGTTAGAAACCAAAGCTACTATTTTCACTATGACACATCTTTTATAAAATTTTGAGTTACTTCCTGCGTGACCACACACGCAGGTTTTTTATTGATATGAGTTTTTAAATGCCGTTGGTAGTACTGTTTTCGCGAACATTTATAAGGACATATTTCACATGCGAATGGTTTTTCATCGCTGTGAATCTTTAAATGAATTCTCAAATTTGCTCTACGCGCGCATTTGTAATCACAAATCTCACATGCATAGGGTTTTTCTCCAGAGTGCGTTTTCATATGTTCATTCAGAGTTCCGTTTTCTAAACATTTATAGTCACAAAGTTGACAAAAATATGGTTTCTCGCCAGTATGAGTTTTTAAGTGTCGCTTTAGAGCTTGCTCAAGTGAACACTTGTACTCACACAGTTCACATGCAAATGGTTTCTCCTTCGTATGAGTAGTCAGGTGCCGCATTAGAGAACCCTTTTGTGCACTTCTGTAGTGACAAATTCCACATGCGTATGGTTTTTCACTAGTGTGAATCATTATGTGCATCTTCAGGTTAGTTTTTAATCGGCACTTAAAACTACAAATTGCACATTCAAAGAGTTTCTCATCACTGTGACTTTTTAAGTGCCGAATTAAATATTCTCTAAGTCGACACTCGTAATTGCAAATGTCACATCTAAACTCTTTTTCATCCGAATGCGTTTTCATGTGACGCATCAATCTTCCTTTAAAAGAACATCTATAGTCACAAAAGCGGCACACATATCGTTTTTCACGGTTATGACTTTTAAAATGATTTTTCAAGTTTCTCATTCGTACACATTTATAATCACACAATTCACACGCGAATGCTTTATTGCCGATGTGAATGTCTATATGTTCTTTGAATCGTGCAATTTTTGACGTTTGATAACCACAAGTGTCACAAGCGAACTTTTGCTCCGCATGAGTTTTCTTGCGCTTTGCAAACTGTGGTGTATTTATCAAGTTGAAGTTGTAAACATTATTTGGTGCTTCATATTGCAAATTTGTAAACTCTTCTTTAATTTCGATCGAATGGTGCAGTTCTTCCACTTTGATTTCAATATTCTCCACCTCCGTTTTAATTTCGTATCCACCGCTTGACATGCAGGCAATTTGGAAACCTTCGACTGTTTCTTCTAAGTGTTTCAGCTCTTTCGGAATCACCACTTCATCCATGGTGATATTTACCGATTGCTAGGACGACTGACAGCAGTGACGTTTATCAAATTATGACAATAAATATTTTTGAGGTTATGTGGCTATTACCAGTGGCGTAGCGAAAGTACATTACGCTCGGTGCAATACACACGTTGTCTCTGTGATCGTGAAGGATCTCCGAAAAGATGAGAGCAGACATTTTTCTAAAAGCAATTTTTTAAATATCATTTTCTCCAAGCCCATGAGGTCAGCTCTCTTCAAAGCAAAGAAACTATTTAATTTTTAATGTTAATGGATTAGTGATTGTTTTTGAAAGAGAATTCTCTTACCTACAAACTAAATTATAATCTTTTATTGTCTAGAATCAACGAACTTTGAGTTATGAATAAAATTACCAGGGCCGCAAGGGACTTTCCTCTGAAATTTCCCTGAAGAAGAGAAATATGCTCCAATGAAAAAGATTGGTTCCCTAGTGTCCCTGAACTTAACCGAGGTAACTGTAACGAAATCACTGGAGGCTATAGATTATGGAAGACTAACGCGAGTCACCTCCACGGCGTCGTTAATCATGATGTAGGTCATAAAATGGCCTTCAGTGATTGCTGCTGTGCGGGATTTTTTGGAAGATTCAATTAGGACCCCTATCTTTATTTCATTCTTGGAAGTAGACACCTGGCTGTGGAGTTTGTTCTCCAAATTTTTCTTCCTTTTCTTTTTCGGTTTGGTTTCTTCTAGGTCAGAATCTTTGCTATTGATTCGGTTTATCTCGATCTGTTTTTCTTCTTCACTTTCCAGTTCTTCTGGATTCACTTCATCCATTTCAGGAAAGTCTTCCCTGGGTTTCTTGCCTTCGTGTATTTCCTCTTCTTCGCCAGAGCATTCCATTAATCTTTTTTTGGTTCCTATTTTCTTTTTGAGTCGGTCAGCTTTGACCTTTGCTTCTCTCGTTTGGATTAAGACTTCCCTTCTTTCCTGTAGTGCTCTGGTACGTTCTTCGAATTTTTTAATTTTAGCCTGTAAATTCGCATCTTCAGCATCCTGCATTTTGCCTTGTTTCTAGTTTTTAGTCCCTGGTTTGTCATTCTTTCTCGTTGGACTTGTGTTTCTCGTATTTATTACTTAGGGAGCGTTCATAAACTACGTGGTTTGGTCAAGGGGGGGGGGGGGGTTAGGTAGAAAGCTATGCAGGACTACATGAGGGTAGGGGGAAGTTAGAGTCAAGCTACGTAGTTTTCTTCATTTATTTTATTTCGGCACAATGAAAGCAATTTGCAGAATAACTGACAACATAATATGGATATTTAAAATTATAAGTATAAAAAATATGCTAGTACAAATATCGGTCTTATTAATTTTTTATACCAAATAATTTTTTAATAATTTTGTTAACAGAAAGCACAAACTGTCTTCCGGACTTCGTAGGGAAAAAAACTACGTTCCGTCTAAGGGGGGGTGTAGGGGTATCATGGTAAAAGCTACGTTAAGCTACATGATGGGAGGGAGGGGCTCTAAAGAGGTCAAAATCAAACTACGTGGTTTATAAACGTTCCCTTAATGTAAGTTTGGAATCTCGTTAACGCGTCTTTCAAAATTTTCAATTTCAATACTAGTCGATTTTCAACCGGTCATGGTAGATTCGGCAGACTCCTCAAGCCGTTGGGAAAGTTTCCGGATGGATTGTGCCCGGTTTTGCGAAACTTTCATCATTTAGGATACTAGAAAAATTACAATTTTGCGCCACTGCTTTACACTGGTAGTTACTCCACTGCCTAGACGGCAATGACGGACAAAAGCCGCATCAAATTTTTTTGGTGAAAAAGGGGTTGCAATTGGAGTTTTAAGTCATGTGACACCTTCAGTTAAAAAATTGTCAATTAAATTTAGTGATACTGTTTATTAAAAAAAACATGGATTTCATATTATATAAAAAAATTGTAACACCAAAAATAATTCTATTCTTTCTGTTACTGTTACCAATTTGGATTTTAAACTGATTTTAGTGATATATATCACTAATTTTCATGCTTAGGTTGGAACCACAGAATTCAAATTTTAAAATTTAATTCAGGTAAAGAATTCAAATTTTGTTCAGGGGCGTCTCAGGCGGTGAAAAATTGATTTTCAAAAACCACGTTTTTATCAACCAGCGTCATAAACCACCAATCACAAACATTCATTTGTCATTGATTCACAATACCGAGTGCTGAAGGAGCACCTTCAGAATCAGTAATGGAGCGTTGACGGTAAATTTAAGGTTTGCCCCAGGTACCAAAAATCCACGATACTCCACTGCTCAGAATTATTTTTGTTTTGTTTTGAGATGTTTTTTGATGTCGTTTTGAGATGCCGCTATCGATAATACGGTATTCGAGCTCTATAACGTAGCTCTTTAATAACGTTGAAGTAAACGGCATTTATCCGAGTGAATTTTTATTTTGATTAAAAAAAATTAGGTGGGGTCACGATATGATGATACGGCTCCAAAAATAAAATAGTTACAAGCCGCCATTGCTCTTTAGGCTCTCAAGGTTAATATAAAATCCATCCCATCCCTCCAAATGATCGAAAAGTGATAAAAAACGGTGGCCGATGAGGGAAAACAGGGATTATATTCGGATTCAGGCGGTTATTTTACATAAGAATCAGCAGAAGGTGTCGGGGGCGATTTTCAGGCTGATCAGTGTTCTTATTGTTTTTGGAATTCATTACATTTTTAGAACTTTCTTGGTTACAATCCGTTTTTCTAATAATAATTCGTTTACAGCCGTCCTTCATAAAAAAATATCATCAATATTGAAACTGCAGGAAAATATTGTAACTGCGGGTTGGCCTTCCAACAAATTGTTAATTTCGACATGACGACATGGTTACTTCCGAACAGGAAGCACGATGTATTTTTGGTTTTTTTGGCTCATATGAAAATCGCGTTGTTAAAACACCGCGCAATAAAAGGGTTTACCAACTTGAAAAATTGTGCAATTCAGTAGATGCTATAATTTTCGTGAATTGTTAAGAATTATTTAAATTTATTTAAAGAAAAACATAATTATAATTTCTACAATTTTGAAGAAATTTGCGAATCAAGCGACTACGTCTCTGTTTTAAATCATTGAAGTAGGTTAAGTGAACATTTAGTAGTTCCAATAACACACTGGCTATTTAAATGAACCAATAAGATTAAAGTGTGACTAATAGGCAGTTTTAGCATACAACCGTCATACAGCGTGTTTTTATTTGTTGCAACTTTCAACTGAATTACTTTAAAAATGATATACGGTGTGTTGGAATTGTTGGGTTCTACGTCAAGACCAGAAACTACATCGAAGCGCAGGGTCCAAAAGTTTAAATTAAAGGTTAGTGAACCTCCGGCAGGTACAGAAACCTACGATTATTTCCAATTCGGACGAAGCGATTCTCCCAAAAATACCTTTGTGTTTTTTGATCGAAGTTTCTACCTGACGAACAAGAGCAATCGGGTCAGTCGCTTTTCGTTTAGGATTCAAGGTTGTTCGAACTCTTTGGAAGTTAAGTTGCTAAGTACAGTCGTTAAGGACGACGACGAATGTACACCAGTTAAAAATATACAAATTAAAAAGTACAATGAGACAACTTGGAAGGACTTAGAATCTGACTGTACTTTGGAGAGTGGAACTGTCATCAACACTCCGGGTGCTACTTTTTTCTGGCAAGACTATCGAGCTCTGCTCAACTTGAGTAATCAATTAATGCAACTAAATAAAAAAGTACACTTGAAACTTTTAGACTTTAAATTCATTACTGATTGCGTCTTTCATATCGATTTTCGAGGTGATTTTTATATGCTCGAACCCTGCCATCATGTACTTTCCATTGGATCAATCGCATTTTGGATCAATCTAGGTATACCACTGTATGGAAGTGGTAATTCAACTTTAACAAAATGCCCATTTTGTGAAACCCTTATCAAAGGTTGTCCTGGATACACTTTGGTTGTCAAGCAACCCTAAAAAATGGCGTTTGAATTATTGTTTGAATGAACTCTTGTTTTTAATAATTTTTCTGTTATTGTTTATTGTTGTACCGAACAGTTTATTATAATATGTAGTTTAGGTACTTACATGTTTATTTTAATTAAATTAAGCTAAATTAAAAATTATATGCATCTTAATTAGTAATAAATAATTTTACGAGGAGAGTTTTTTTTATGTTTTCTATCTAGGTATGGGAATAAATAGTTCAAACCAAGGAGTAGGACAAACAAAATTTTATTTTTAACGTAAGAGCCATTAACACAACATTTATTTCAACGTTTTTCTAGTATTTTTGAAAAATAATAATTTATTTGGTAAGTCACCAAAATACGATTCTATAGCATTTTCCAAGTCATCGTTTGATAGAAAGCGACGCCCTGTAGCACAACGAATTTGACCTTTTTAATGGAAGGTGTAGGAATTGCAGCTACTAGGAAGCTGGGGTTAGGGGATTGACTAATTTGTAGAACCTTTTGCTACTCGCTAATAAAATTTACAAGAAAAAGTGCTCTTTCATTATTTTAATATGTTGCCCCGTTTCCGAGATATACATTACAATATTTTTTGTATTTTTCTGTCAGTTGCTGTCAGTCAGAAACGGTGGGACAAAATCGAAAAATGTATATAACTAAAATTGAAGACTATAAAATTTGCAACAAAAAATGTCTAAAAAGATTTGGTGTAAAATCGATTTTTATATGACAAAAAACGGTTTCAAAATGTACAATTAACATTGTTGACATAGGAGTGAAAGAATATTTTCTGGAGCCACTGTATCAGCGGCGGTTCTACCATAGGAGCTGCAGAACCGCCAAAAATAAGAATGAAGTGTACCATAATATAATATAATATAATCACCACATTTCAGATTATTTCAATATGAAGAATAATCAGTTTGGGTTTCAAAGCGCGCTTCTTATGTTGAAGTGCTATATATAAATTAATACAAGTCCGGTACGCTTTTGAAATCATTGTTTAACCACGATGGAGCTGTATATTCGATAGGCTACGCGAGTTATCGGATAGAATCGCACCTATCGTATACATTACAGATTTAGGAAATTTAAGGCGCGTTCTCACGGTTCAACTTTAGTTGATCAACAAAAGTTGAATGAGACTTGAACAAGTTTTAGTTCACACGTTTCAATAAAAACTGATCTACCGTTTCAGTTTTAAAATGGCGTCTAATGCAGATTTGCGTGATTTTGCACAGATTGGTTACAGAATAGCAAGACCAGAAATTTCCATTTCCTTTACAATAGAACCCAAAGCATTTTCTCGTGCATCTTTGTTTTTATGGTAGCCGGACACTTCGCTCCGGGACATTTCGCACCCGGACATTTCGCACCCGGGGACATTTCGCTACCACTTTTAAATTAAAAAAAGAATTTTTTTTTATTTTTAAAAATGTTTAAAAACAATTTTTTTTAAATTTTAAGATTTTAAATTTTAAAAATTATTAGTTATTTCAAATAAATATTTTTAAAATAATTTTAATTCTTATTAATTTAAATATTTTATTACTTAATTTTGTTGTGGTACTGAATACCGACCTGACCCCTGTTGATTTGAAACCACTTTTTGAATATTATATTTACTATTTTTTTAAATAAATGTTAACCCAGAACTCAAATAGGTGCTACCATTGAGTATAGGAGTTATTATAAGCTCCTATACTCAATGGTGCTACTAGCAAGGAGGCGGCTAAATTAAAAACATTTTTTAAAATAAAAAAAAAATTTTTTTTAATTTTTAAAAATAAAAAATTTTTTTTTTTAATTTAAAAGTAGTAGCGAAATGTACTGGTAGCGAAATGTCCTGGTAGCGAAATGTCCGGGTGCGAAATGTCCCGGAGCGAAGTGTCCTAGTGAACTCATCTATTCGGTGATTTCAAAGGCGAAATGCTTATGATAAAGTTACAAAAATTTCATCATAACCTTTTCAGACCATTCTCATAGTCTCAGGGGCTCATTTTTTAAAGCAATTGAAGACACAAGTAGATGAAGGTGCTATGTTACAAAATCATAGTTTTGAGTAATCTTGAGTTAAAGTTTTTGGTATGTAAATTTTTACCTGATAGTTGTATATAATTGATCTTGTGTTTAAGTAGCTACTAAAAGACACCAAATTTTATTTTTTGTAAATCTATTAATATTTACTCTTTGTAATAGTTATAAATAAATATATTGTGATGACCCGCTTGTGAAAAATTGTAAAATAAATAGAACTTGAAAAATAAAAACTTAAATCTTCTTCGGGCCACCCATTTTTTATATCACATGAGACTCTTCAATTAAATTAACACTTTTAAAAAATTTAAAATCAAACACTTTTATTTAAAACTTAAATCAAAAAAAAAAACTTTAATTAACGTAACTTAAAACTTAAATACAATTGAAACGGACAAAAACACGTCCGCTCGCTCGGCTGTCGGCCATCATAAAACTCCCTCCAGTAACTATCTCTCTCATCTATGACTCCCTCTACACATTTTTTTATTTTACCAACTTAACAATAAATAATACCAACATAAATTATTAAAAATTAAAAATTATACAGGACGATTAAAATTATTTACAATACAAAATTTATTTACAAAAATTAATCAATTATTTTTATCAAACTAATTAATCACTTTTGAACATGACAATATGTACATAACACCTTCATCCATAGTTGGGTGTTACAAAAGTAAAACAAAAAAGGGTCAAGTGAAAAAAAGTTTATTGAAAGAAATATGAAATTGACACGAATTATATACCAACATTATTTTACAAATAGATTTTCATAAAAATCTCTGGCTTTACAAATTTGAGTTGTTCTTCTAAATTCTTTTTTTTTTCTTTGGAAATTGTTCCATATGTTTCGCAAAAGCGATCTAGATGGACTGCATTTGGTAAAATAACGTTGATAAAAATATTTAGTTTAACACAAATTGTTATGAATGAAGGTGCTATGTACGTAACATAACACCTTCTTCCATACCGAGAAATTATTTTCTATGGCACTTATAATGTGCCAATAACACTTTATGTTATGTTATGTGTTAGGTTATTTTATGTTATATTATGTTATATATTATGTTATATTTATAGGTTATATTATGTTAGGTGTTATGTGTGCTCATAACACCTTCTTCCATTTGAAAATATTATGAAAATTATTATTATTTATGAAACAAGTACGTTTACTGCAGCTAGTTGCAAACTACACGGTCAACAAAAGTTGATTGCATAGTTCACACCTTTCAAGTTATGTTTCAATTTCAAAGAAATTCGCTTATGATTCATCACTTGAACGACAAAAGTTTGACTCGTCAACTCGATTGAAACAGAGGTTCTCACTACAGTTTTCATTTAATTTTTGTTGATCAAATAAAATCGGTCAACTAAAGTTGAACCGTAAGAACGCGCCTCTAGCTGCATTTCATGCAGTCGAGCATGCAGTACTACGCATCGTATTTTGTGATTTAAATTTAAAATTTAATTTATGAAAACAACGAAGTATGTTAATTTCTGTTCATTGATTGTTCAACAGCAATTAAATAACAAACTACAATAGTTTAATACTGGTAATATATAGTGTAATTTGAAAATTTATAGTACAAATTTAAATTTTATCAAGTTTCTTCTACAAATACTATTATCAAAAAATAGAAGTAAAATTATTTTTTTTGCAGATCCTAACTACGTATATTAGAAAATCGAATTCAAACTACGTTTAATTATTAATATTAGTATAATTTAAATTTATCTGGTTTTTTTCAACTCACGATTCATAGATTACAAGATTGCATAATACAACTAGGTACTATTATAGTACAACCGTTCTGCTCATAATGCAGCGCTGGGTACCTAACTACAGTTACTCATGATGAAATCCGGACGCTCCTATGTTACCAATGCAAATTGCCTGTTTTGAAGACGTATTTTGGCATCCCAAGTAACAATTTTAATCTGAGAGATATCTGTTAGATCTCTAGTAGGGAAATCTTACAGGGCCCTGTCTCTGTGACAGGGTGTAAAAGGGCTCTGCGACATAATATGACACAGAGAAAATGGACCCTGTAAACCGTCTGTAGCAAGTTTGTCGCAAAGCTTTTAGAGACCTACTAGGGTACTTGTTAGGTATCTGTTAGGTACCTGTTAGGCACCTGTTAGAGACCAACTAGGTCTCTCTGTTAGAGACCTGTCAGGTCTCTCTGTTAAAGGTCTGCCAGGTCTCTCTGTTGGAGACCTCATTAGAGACCTACCCAAGCTCTCTGCCAGAGACCTACCAGGTCTTTCTGTTAGGGTCCTACCAGGAAGATGTTACAGGTGTTTTACAGATTTAAATTTTATCATAGGTTACAACTATAAAAAAATATGAAATTTATTCAAAATTATAAATTTTTTTGATATTATATAAATATTTATTTAATTTTTTATATTTCTTGTAATCCACTTGAGTTCGTTAATATTCCGTATTGAACTAATCAAATTCTGGTGATTACAATTTAAATTATTTATCTATGTTTTATTAATTTTGTTTATAATTTTTATTATTTTGTACCTATTATTGGCTAAATTCCATTCTGTTGATACTGCTTCCCTGCTACCTATCTGAAAGAAAGATTTAAATTAAATTTTTTTTTACCCTACCTGGATTCGAACCTATACCGTCATCCATTGATTGCTTCGTAACTTCTTGCTGTAACCACTAACCTATACGGACCCTTATACTTATTATATATTATTTTACGATTGGTATCATGGTGGTCACATTTTTGTGTATATAAGTGATCTGCTATGAGAATAAATTATTATTATCCAGCAGTTGAAGTAAAAATGGAAAACTATAATTTGAAAAATATTGGTATTAAAAAATCCAAGTGGTCTAATAATGATTTCATAGATGTAATGCGTAAATTTAAAAAAAGTGGTACGTACAAAAGGCGTTTAAATACTATTATGCTACAACGGCGCGATCATGTTTCTGCACAAATTGTTGAATCCCAATTAACCAATGATACGATTGCATCATTACATAAAAATATAAAACAACAACCAATAGTTGGACAAGAAAGTACACCAATAAGAAACGACCTTGACAGAAATAATGAATCTAATTTATTCGATGACGATGATGGCGGCGACTCGGATGACGATTATAGTGGCAACTCGGATGACGATGATAGCAGCTTTGTCGAAAACTGTTATAGCATTATATTGTTTGCACAACTTTAAAAGACATATTTTGCTATCAAACACTAACACAATCGCAACCCAAACGCAACTGAAACACTAACGTAATCGCAACCAAAACGCAACTAAAACACTAACGAAATATACTAACTAACTATAAACACTAACTTCAATATCAAGCCTTTAATCATCAAGTCTAGATATAATAAAAAAATGTATTTATTATGTAGTTGGTATAATGCATTAATATACAGGGAAAATTATAAATAATTTAAATTTAAATCTTTTAAGACTTTTATTAACAATTTTAACCAATCAGAATGACGAAAAATTTCATCGTTAACAAAATTCTAGATTCTGATTGGTTAAAATATTATAGTAATAAGCATTATAGTGTTGATACTTATAAACCTACAATACTAATAGCAGGTTTTAAAAATTGTATTTTTTCTACCATTTTTCAATATTGCACTTATTCAGCAATATTTATTTGTCATAATTTTGGTTACGGCCCTGTATAAAATATATTAAATATTTTAATTAAAAAAAATTTATTTACTTTGTTTTAATAAAGTAATAAAATTATTATGAAATATCTCGAAACCCATGCTCAAAACTAAGAAAATGCAGATCTATGTAATAAACATATAGGACTATCTTTCTTTAAGGCAAGTAGTCGTGTACAACAAGTACACGTGGTTTCTACAGTAAAAATCGTCTTTTTTCTACCAATTTTTAATAATTATTATTATATTTAATTAATTTATTTGTCATATTGAGAAAATTAGAATAAAAGAAAGATAAAATTAAATAATTTAAATTTAATATAAATTTTCAATAAATCTCTAAGATATTTATTAACAATTTTAACCAATCAGAATGAAGAAAAATTTCATCGTTAACAAAATTCTTGATTCTGATTGGCTAAAATATTAAAGTAATAATATGTATTATAGTGTTTATACTATACTAATAAACCTATGTAATACTATTAAAATACCAATAGTATTAAAATTAAATGAATATTTAAATATATAGGATATATATAATACGACTACTGTCTTAAGAAAAGAAAGTCCTACATATTACATTTACATCTGCATTTCTTAGTTTTGAGATATTTCGTAATATATTTTTAATTTAAACAAATTAAATAAATTCTTTTTTATTAAAAAAATTAACATTATTTTATACAAGGGCCGTAACCAAAATTATGAATAAGTGCAATATTAAAAATGGTAAAAAAGTCAATTTTTATAACCTGCAAACGAGTAACCTAGGAAGGCCCAACCGCAGATTTTTTAAAGGCTATGTAAATAACCTACAACAGAGTAGGTACGTAGTAGGACCCTACCAAACATTTTTTTTTAAATCTTTTTAAATAATCCGCAACAGAGTACCTAGTAGGGCCCCGGCACTGAATTATTTCAGGGCATTGTAAATAACCTGCAGCAGGGTATCTAGTAGAGCATTATACCACAGATATTTTCAATGCTTTGCTAATTACCTGTAACATAGTACCTTGTAGGGTCCCACCATAGATTTTTTCAAGGCTTTCGAAATAACCAGTAACAGAGTACCTTGCAGGGTTCTACTACAGATTTTTTTCAAGGCTTTTCATATCACCTGCAATAGAGTACCTAGTAGGGTACTGTTACAGATGTTCTCCGGACTTTGCAAATTACCGGAAACAGAGTACCTTGCAGGGTCCTACCCCAGATTTTTTTCAAGGCTTTTCAAATAACCTGCAACAGGGTACCTAGTAGGGCCCGGTTACAGATGTTTTCAGGGCTTTGCTAATTACCTGCAACAGGGTAACTTGCAGGGTCCTGCAACAGATATTTATCAAGGCTTTTCAAATAATCTGCAACAGGGTACCTAGTAGGGCCCTGTTACAGATGTTTTCAGGGCTTTGAAAATTACCTGCAACAGGGTAACTTGCAGGGTCCTGCAACAGATTTTTTTCAGGGCTTTGCAAATTACCTGGAACAGGATATCTAGTAGGGCCTTACTACTGATACTTTTCAGGGTTTTGCGAATAATCTGTTATAGACACCTGCAAGGTATCTGTAAGAGGTCTGTCAAAAAAAAACCTGTTTTATCCACCTGCTAGAAATTAGCAAGAGCCCTAGCAGGGAAATTTTAATTTGGCCAGGAAAAAATGTTACTTGGGATATAAAAATCGATTTTACAACAAAACTTTCTAGACATTTTTTATTACAAATTTCATTGTCTTGAATTTTGTTTATATATATTTTTTTATTTTGTCGCGCTGTTTCTGATTGACTGCGGCTTAAATAAGACTCGGAAAACACGAAAAATTTTATCTCCTCTCTTGTTTAACCGAGTCTTGTTTAAGCCACTATTAGTCAGAAATATATAAACAAAATTGAAGGCAATGAAATTTGCAACAAAAAACGTCGAATAAGTTTTAGCTTGTAAAATGGATTTTTATATATCCAAAAACGGCTTCAAAATCGAAAATTTGCATTGTTAGCATAGGATAGAAGCGTCCGGATTTCATTATGAGTACATCATGAGTACATTATGAGTACACGGCACATAAAATAAATGCTTATGAATTTACAATTAAATGCAGAAAAAATAAAATGGAATATTACTAATATTTTTAACACAACTTCTCTCATAAGCCGTACTTAATAAAATTATTAATTACAAAATTATTTTTTAAGATTGGCATTTTAGTGATACCGTGCCTATTTTTTATAATGCAGAACACCCAAAAATATATCTCACGAGCCGCCACTGCACTGTATGTAATAAACATGGACTTTATTAAGCATTCAACAATGCACACTGAGAACTTGCTTTATTTGCAATTACGATTATATATTACAAAAACAACTTCTTCAGCTTCTAAGTCCATGGTAATAAATAAAAACTATTCAAAATAGTTGAATAAATTTGCGACAGATGAATTTATGTTTCACAGTTTTCACAGCAAGGTTTTCAATTATTAATTTTTCTAACATTAAAAAAAATTAACTTTAACACTAAAATACAAAATGTTATTTGTTATACTTAGTAATAATGAATTAATTTTTAAATTAATTAAATTTCTGAATTAAAAAGTTGACGTGAGATTTTCATTGACCCCCCTCTCTTTAAATGAGATTTTGTCTAGTCCCCCCCCCCTATTTTGTGCTCACGTAATTAATGGACGTCCCCTAAGTGCATGATATGGCTTTAAGAAATTTAAATATCCACCTTAAGGGATTCTACCACAAAAATTGCCCGCTCAAGTTTCAAAAAGTTCAAAAAAAATTCTAAAAGTGTTGCTTAAATGGCGCCATTTGTAGCATCAATCACTCTCAAATTTTTGCCACAATGTCACTTGCTTAATCGTAGATGGTATTACACGTATTAGCTAGCCTTGTTATTTAAATCACAGTTCACGAGAAGCGTGGGTGTTTCGAAAAACGTCATGGATTCGTAACCATGTAACTCAGATGTCTTCTCAGCTAAACGAAAAACCTGATGTTAAGTGGAAATAAAGATATGTAGAATTTTGTTTAAACAATTTATTAAATAAGAACACGTTTAAGATGAACAACAATATGTGTACGTAACGGAGTTTTAACTAAGACTGCCTAAGACATAATTTTTTGGGGTTTATATAATGTTACAAAATTAGGGGAGGAATGAATAGTACAATATTAAACAGAAATTATAATGTTACAAAATTAGGGAAAGAATGAATAGTACAATGTTAAACAGAAATGTGCAGATGTTATATTCGATAGGTGATAAAGCCGTTGATTGAATATTATATTGTATACAATAAATAAAGTTATTCTAGCAATATCACCTGGAGTAATAAATATAAATGTAGATAGATTGAATATAATAGTAATAATTTCTGGAAGTCCGTTATTCGGGAAATCCAGGTGTAGTGTGAAATGAATAAAGCTTAATAAATATGGATTCTTAAAATATAGATTCTTAACATGGACGCCAGTCAATACTAATAAAACTAAAAGAAACGAAGAGTCGTCTTATAGTAAAAACACAAATAGAAAGAAAGATGTTGGCGACAATATTTAATTAATTCACTAGTCTTACATAGAACGTTACACATAAGGATCAATATAAGCTGTTTTATAATTGAAGATTATAATAACAGAAAACAAAATAAAATATAAAAGGCAAGGTAAAATACTGACATCCACCTGAATGGTAGATTCAGTCATGTAGCAAAAATACAGTTGAGCATCCTTGAGGAGGATAACTCAACAAAACGAAGTTATGCTCTAACACATGGGCGTACCCAGCTTTTGGCCTAGGGGGGGGCAAATCAGGAACTTTCTGTTAATAAATAATTATCCTGGCATAGGCACATAATTAACCAGCTAAATGTATGGGAAACAGGAAAGATCCAGGGAGGGGCAGCTGCCCCTCCCTGCCCTCCCCTGGGTACCATGCTCTAACAGAAATTAATTTCACACCGGAATTCATTATCTCGGTTATAATTGATATTAAAAATAGAACCTGACATACAGCATCATTAATAAATAAGTAAATGCATCTCTAAAAGACTTTTTTTTTAATTTTTTTTTTAAATGATAGAGTACATCGTGGAGCAGGTTTTAAGCCTAATTCCGCGTTTGTAAGTTAATAAACAATCGAGTAATCGCATTTTTTCTAAACTGGATTTAATCCCATATTACACTCAAAGAAATCCGTTCTCACCAGCTAGAAAAATGAACTTTAAATCAAGAATAAGCGTACTGGAAATTGACCCAATCATTGGACGTTCTTAATTTTAAGAATAAATGTACTTAATTCCCATATCAACACAGTATCATATTATCGTATCATATATCAATATCAACTTAAGCATGTCTTCTTCTATTTAAGTATGCCAATTCTTGATATCAAGACTTAAAGAGTTTTTAATTTTAGAATTACTAGTTTTAAATATAATTTGAAACAATCTAGTTTTAAGAATACTTCCATTCTGAATACCTACTAAATCTAAAGTACGCTCATTCTTGATTTACAGTGAAGTACGTCCATTCTTATTTTAAAATTATGATAGGTTGGTTTAGTGAATAATTAAAACTATTATTTATTTGTTGAATAATTTAATACAATTAAAAAAATTTATAAGAAAATTTTATAAAATAAAAAAAATATTTAATAGTAATGTTAAAATTAGATTAACAAATTATTATAAATAATTTGCATAGCTTTTTACATTGAAAAAATAATATTTTTTCCTTTTCAGGAAACATACATCCAAAATCAATATCAATCTACAAATAATAAAGTTATGACTTTCCAAATAACATACTTGTAAGAAAATAGGTAATTCTAAATATTGGTGTTTGTTTGGTTGCATATACAGATTTCATTTTTAGTTTCTTATCTATGTTTTCAATAATCATCTATGCTTATTTAAAAGGGGAGATTTTAACGCACTAAAAATATAAGAGTACAATGTCAGAAGAATTCGAATTCGAGATCTCGACCGCAACAGGTGTCAGAATCTTTGAATATTATTTTATTCAGTGTTGTGAACAGTTTATTAATTGAATTTAGGTAAGGGATCTTACATGTAGAAATACATAGTTTTGTTATTAGGTATATTTGAGTAATGTAAATTTTGGTAACTTAAAGTTGTGTTTTAAACAAAGGGTAACTTTCAAACTTGCTAGAATATTAACGGTTGTTGGTATAAATTTAATTAATAGGTATGGGTGTTTTGATGTTTGAATTATTTAATATAATTGGATTTTGGTAGAATATTTTTAGTAAATAGTAATTATTTGATTTAAAGTAACAGACATAAGTATTTGTAATTTAACAAGTGGTTGGTTTTATAAACAGTTCGGAGGGTGTAATCTGATACACGATTACGAAAGGGGCAACATTCTTGCTCGCCGAACCAGTTTTTAACTATTTTACCTTTTTTTTACCTCCGCTACCCTCCGCTCCGGTCCCCTCCTCTCCGGGCGCTACGCGCCGTTTTGACGAACGCAACCAAGGCAATCGAGATTCTAACCTAAAAACGAGTTCTACGTTTACTTTTTAAATTATTGCATAATGTTGCGTAATACACCCGATGTACATCGGACAATGTCACAATCGCGTCTGACTGCCACCACTAAGACTATATCAGAACGCACGCACCGTCAATAGAACTTTTATGTTAATGAATTTCCCTATCTAAAATGCATGTAAAATTTTGATTTTCAAAAGCCGTTTTCTCGAAAACTAATGGATAATCCGCAAAATTTCTTTTTTTATTATACTCAGAAAATTGTCCTCTTTCCTATAGTGTAGGTGTCGAGGCTCAATTCTTGGTGGCGATTGTCTGACAGTTCCCCAATAAATTATACTTTTGTTATTCTTATTTAAATTTCCTTATTACGTCTCTGCAAAATTACATTTAAATGTTTTATTTAAATAGCGAGCGTTTTGTTAATTTAGCGTTTGTAATCTTCAATGAGCTGGTTTGGTAAAAATTGTTGACGTTGGTTATGAATGCAATTATAGGTCAACTATTCAGTTAAATGCCATAATTCCCTTTTGCTTATTTAAATTTTACTTAAATTAATATTATGAATTTTTAATGTTTGTCATTATTTTTTGGATTCAATTTTACATTTTTACCCCTGACTGTTTTTTCCAAAAACACAGGGTATATGAAGTTACTATGTACAATCTGTGTTTATATATATATATATACCCGTGAAGTGTATCTTGTGACTTCCAAAATACATATACAAGATACGTTGTGACTTCATATATAACGTTGCGACTTCCAAAAATGGAAGTCATAACGTTTTTCAATGTATTTTATAGCAAAAAGATCAAGATGTCGCTAGGAGCGTAATTTTAAATTTTACCTTGGAAGTCATAACGTAACTTGTAAGTCTGCAATATATAATTTTAGTTCCACTGGATACCGCTGGCGCTGACATCGATTTCAGTTGCACAGTGGACTGTTCGATGTGACTTCCGCGTTGATAATAAATTATTTAAGTCGACTCTCTCTGTGGTAACCTGGACTTCGTGGTTGGAAAGGCGGACCTGACGGTGTTGCTGAAAAATAGCTTTAACCTACCTTTCTTCCCTTTTGTTCCAGATCACTTTTCTTTAATCGCTGCCACCAGATCTAGTTTAAAGATGTAACGAGATAGATCAGCTCGTTTTGATTGAGTTGTAGTAGCGTGAACTTTTAGGAGACGTAGGGATAAGATAAACAATACTTTTGCAACACCAAAATTAAACAGTTTGAAATTATAATTTAATTTATTAAAATCAAAAATATAGGGGAGATACAAAAGAAAAATAATATAACAAAATAATGCAATACTAAAGATTAAGACACATGAACATGGGTAAAAAAAAATAATAATAAAATCGATCGCGAATATACAGAGTGAAATAAAATGTTTTATTACTAACCTTTTTCCTATAATAATTCGAGCAACGGCTTTGGCTGGTTGTTGTAGAAATTGTCACTTTAATTTAATATAATTTAATTAATTGAATTTAAAAACAAAATGTCACTTTGTGATTGAAATTATAAAAGCAAAAATGAAAATCAAAACTTCGAGTGACCGCGACGTTATCGCTTCGTCTCAAAACCGTTAACTGACTTGTCCAAAATCCTCCACCGAATTTATAACATTTTTACGTCTTTGTCTTTAGGTTCTCATAAAGTTCGTTAAACCAAAATTAATTTACTTTGCCTCTTAGCTCTGCTAATTGCATTCCGATGTAATCATTGCTCGAATTATTGGAAGATCTTGTGAGAGTGAACTCATAATTTTATTATTCTAAACAATTTTGAGTAGCTTGAGCCCTTAGATACCTAAGTTTTCCCACTTAACGCTCTTATAAAGCTAATTTAGACGTCCGATTTCTCGTCAAGTGTAACTTTTAGTATCTGAGCGCTCTTAAAAATGATAAACAACTTATCAGCCCCTTGGTTTCTAAATTAATAAAAATATAAACAATTTACTTAAAATTTATGTGTGACCAAATTGCAATATTCATCTTGTGAATTTATAAAGTTTAGTTTAAAACAAAACTATAAAATTGGCTTTAGAATTAAAAATATACTAACAATCAAAATGAATATAATTTCGCGAATTTATCAATAAAAGAATGTTGCAATTTGTCAAAAGAAAAAGATATTTGAAATAATATAATTGGTTTTTATTTTAAATGTAATTAAATTTAGTGTACAAGAAATTATGTATATTTAGGGATGAAAAAAATAGGGGTGGAGTACTACATCTCTATCTTTGTTGCGCCTCCATATTACGCAATTATTACCGTTTTAATATGTTTAACTCAGATCTTTCTTATCAGCGCGGTGTTGTCAGATCGACACCGTCTATAATTAAACGATCTATCTAGGTAAGTATAATTAGTTATGTTTTATTGGTGTGAACGTTTCGACTTCCAATAAATAAAAATTATAAAAATGCATACAAGATCGCGTAAGATTCTTCGATTAGCTCTTAAGGCGCTGCTATTCCTATTCTGTAAAATATTGTTGGTGAAAACCGTAAAGTTCAAGAAAAGATAGATGTACAGTTGCTCACAAAATAAAGCGTACACCTAGTAATAATATAATAATTTCATCATAATTACAAGAATACAGGTTAAACAAAAAAATTTTTTTTATAATTTGTTTCTAAGGACCCCTGTGAACCACAATAGCTAACTAAAAATCAAAATTTTGTTTTGTATTACTAGCAAAAGACTGATTTAATCAGAAACAAAGAAATTAGATGTTACAAAATAAAGCGTACACCGTCCTATTAAATTCCATAATTATGAAATTAATAGTTCTTTGGGTAACTTTTTGCACTTATAATTGTTTGTAAACGTCTGGACATTGGTTATACTAATTTTATGTCATTTCTAGTGAAATTTTATTATATTGTTTAAGCAGTTTTATTATTAGTGCTGTTATGTTGCTTGTATAGTAGTGTTTTATCGTCTTCTTCAGTTCATTCCACACATTTTCGATGGAGTTCATCAGGTCAGGTAATTGTGGAGATATTGTCCGTTGATTTGGTGCATGGTGCAGTAATTATTTTTGTACCAAGAAAACCGTATGCCTAGGATTGTTGTCTCATTAAAAATAAAAATCAGGGTATAAGTTCATTTTCTCGGTAGAAGGTCCTAAATTAACTCTCAAAATCAAAATATATTTGTACTAATCTATTTAGTATTGTTGTTTCGATATACTAGCAATGTCATTTGGCGACATACACCTCCACATCCTAACAGATCCATCCCCATACTTCACGGTTCTACATAATTTTTTTTTATTTAATTTTTTTGTATGGAGTTTTCTACACGATTTGATTTCCGTCATTACCAACTTAATTAAATGTACTTTTATCACTCAACGGAACACTATTTGACAAAAATTTGCTAACATTTTGGTAAGCATTTGCAAAATTTAGCCGTTTTAGTCTATTTACTTTTGAATAAATGATTTCTTTCTCGCAATATGACCATTATAGCCTTGTAATTTTAAAACCAGACAAATTGTTTCAATGGATATTGGATTGTTAATTATCGGTGACACTAAATTGATGCTAATATTGTTTATTTGTCTTTGAATTTCGTTTAATTTGTCGTATTATGGATTTTGAAATCCTTTAGTAATATTTTAAGCCAACAACCAGGTTTATTGTGAAGGGTTCTATTATATTTATTAATATTAAAAAAATTTATGTATAGTGAAATGTATTCTGTCAGCAAATTTTTCAATTTGGGGTAATGATTTCCCATTAAAAACTGATTTCATAATGATCATTCTGATAGAAATAGCTTGCATGAACCATTTTTGAATTTATTTTCTCAAAAACTTAAGTAATTTTCCGAAATAATTTATATTTTTCATAAATCACGTACCAAATAACTAATGTAAATAAAATGTGCAATGATTTTTATAATTATATCTGCGCTATGTAATTCAATCTATATTATTTCTTAGATGTACGCTTTATTTTGTAACGTCGCATATCATCATGTCTAGTTAAACAATTTTTTTTATCAGTAATACTAACTAAAATTTTGATTTGTAATAAGCGATTATGATGCCCAGAAGTCCTTAGAAACGAATCATAACAAAAGAAAATTGAAAAAAAAATTGTTTCTTGTAAATAAGATGCAATTATTAAATTATTACAAGGTGTACGCTTTATTTTGTGAGTAACTGTATATAAAGGTAATTGATTATAAATGATATAAAGGTAATTATATTGACGTGTAATATAAGAAATTTCTTGTGGATAGAGATTTGTTCTATATCTCGCCTAAGTTTATAAACAACATATCAGATTCTATGCTGAGGCATCATTTTTGTATAAACTCAACTTCATTTCTAATATTATAAAATAGGTGTTACTATAAGGTTTAATACTATTGAAAATTTGATGGTCCAGTTATTAATTGGAATCAAAATGCAGAAGAAGAATTATTAAACGTAAATTATTAAGTAATCAGACAAAGTAAACACTATAATTGTTACAAAAATATAACATAAAATTGACAAAGAATTGGTGCGTTTAAGATGACTAATGGTACTAACTAAATTTACATAGCAACTACAGCATGTAAATCAACTTTTTCAAGTTTGAGTTATTATTATTAATAAAAAAATTAAATTTGCTAAAATTATACATGACAATGTAAAATTAAACAAAAACCATCCATATTATTATCAAGTACAGGGACAACTTAATATTACAAATCGTGAATATTGCGCGTTTGTAATCTGGACTCCTTATGGATTGGAACGGGATATTATATGTATATACAGTGGCTCCAACAATTATTAATACACCCCTATGTTAACCATGTAAATTGCACATTTTGAAACCGTTTTTTGACATATAAAACTCACTTTTACAGCAAAACTTTTCAGAAATTTTTTTTGCAAATTTTAATCTCTTCAGTTTTGTCTCTATACATTTTTTTATTTTCTTTTGCCGTTTACGAGTTACAGCGACTTGAAGAAAACTCTGTAAAATACTCCCATAAGAGCAATGTTAATTTTATTAACTTTTTTACTTAGTTTTCTTTAAGTCGCTGTAACTCGTAAACGGCAAAATAAAATAAAAAAATGTATAGAAACAAAACTGAAGAGATTAAAATTTTCAATAAAAAATATCTGAAAAGTTTTGCTGTAAAAGCGAGTATTATATGTCAAAAAACGGTTTCAAAATGTGCAATTTACATGGTTAACATAGGTGTGTATTAATAATTGTTGGAGCCACTGTAAAGATGAAAACTTTTGGGAAAAAATGGTCGTTTCATTAAAAACATTTTTATTTTAAGTGCGTACTACCCGAATTAATTGATCCACAACATCCGAAAAAATTAAAAATTAAGGATTTGAGAATTAAACCTAGTAACCAATCTACGGTTACTGATTGATTGTACTGAATAAACTGAGTAAATACCTTATACATACAGTAGAATCCGAATAGTACGACTTCATTTATAACGACCGACCGCTTTTAACGACGTAAGTGCAACCTCAAGTTTGGTTTTCATATAACATCCTGCGAAAGTATATCCGTTTAGTACGACTCCCGTTAAAGCGACCAACCGCTTTAAGCGACGTATTTATTAAAAATCGTCCGATTAAAACGACGCTCGTCTCAAAATAATTCAAAATTTCAAGCGTAAATGTATACTTCGCATTATATTTCGGCCCCCACAAATGCCTTACACAAGTAAAATGCCTTCTATGCACTTTATAATTATTACTAGCTGGAAAGCCCGTCCACGGACGGGCCTCTAGACCCGATTGGTTGGAAACTCGATTGATGTGCAACTCGTCCCAGGGGGAGTACCGTCGTCGGTACTTTAATATTTTTTGGTTGGTAAAAAATGATACGCTGGAGCAGCAGCAGCGGGCTGGGATTTTATGTATTAAGATTCCAGAGTAAATCACTTCGTATTTTGTTACCTTTAGCTGTGTTATAACTTTTTTTTTCTAAACCAGTAGGTTTTTTATATACTTATCTACATGTACCTACATTATTATGTATGTACATTACAATCATGTTTTTATATTTTAAATTGTTTATTAGCTTGTAACTTTACCTATTAGATTTAATTATAATTAAAGTTTAAATTTTTGTTTTTTTTTTATTTTACACGCATATTATTCAACTAGCTGCCCGGATTTGCCGTGAAAATTTCAAACCGTTTTGTGCGTCGTCCGGTTAGAACGACGTAATATCGCCGGTCCCTTGGCCGTCGCTATAACCGGATTCTACTGTATAGTAAATACAATCTTTAAACGAAGTAATAATGTAGTTATTAGTGTATTAATTATGACGTATGTATATTAGTTGAGTTTTTAGTGTGTAAATACAGTACAATTTTATGTGTTAGTAATTAGTTAAAATAAAATAATTGACTAATAAGTACAGAAAGAGTATGAGTATTGGCTGCAAAATTAAACTGTACCTAGTTGGATTTGGATCAAAAGCTAGATTTTTTAATAACAAGATTATTTTGTGAATTTTAATGGCGACTCAAAAATAAACAAACTGCGTAAGAATACAATAAATTTTACTATAATTTAACAAGCACGTAACTACGGGGGGGGGGGGGGGCAGGGTGGGCCATGGCTCATCTAAAAGTTGTGCTGGCCCACTCTTGTGCCCACCCTGGCAAATGAAGATTTTCGTTCCAATAATTTCGTGATTTATTTCTGACTAATTAAGTTTAAAATGTTTTACATACGCTTTTTTAATATAATCGCATTATTGCATTATTTTTTGTTATTGGTCACGTACATTACCTTTTTTTTCTTGGCCCCCTTAAAAATAACTAAGCCCGGCTTCGGCCCACTTAGTCTAACAGGGCTAGTTCCGTGCCTGTTAATTAACCTAATTTAAAATGCAAATTTTTTCTAAAATTATGTAAAAATGGACGTAAAAAGATTATTTTTTTAAAGATTTTTAAAAAGTTATCTTTTAGTAAAATGTTACCATCTTTGGCCCAGGTCGTTTTTGACAAACATTCAAATTGGTTTGTGTAAATTTCAAGAAAATACGTTCTAGCATTTTGTTGTAAGATACCTAATCGTGTGTTATTATAAATGTAATCAACACTCCAGTAACTCAATACCATGTTTACGTTTTCCAACTGATCTGAACGATGTGCATTTGAAATAAAACTTGCTTTACCCCTACAATATATGCAATTGTATGGAGAAAAATTATAAAACAGTACATTTCGTCGTGCAATTTACTGCTCGATTAATGACCAAAAAATTTTAATTTTTTTTATAGCAACAGGTAAAGGTTTATTCTATTTCGATAAGTAATTTTTTTGTTGATAACTTATATTAATTATAATACATAAGCGCTGAATGTTGTACATATTTAAAGTCGTTATTGCATAAAAAGCCGTTGTATTTTTAAAATTTTAATCTTTTATCGAAACAGTTTAATGATTTACCTAATTAATATTTTTTGAATCATTTAAAAATATTTATTATTAACGGAATAAATGGAACCTTTCCAAAACACTGTGTTAAATGCTGCAATAGTGGCGCCTTAACAAATTTAATTAAACTGAATTTTCTATCTCAGTCCAGTTCTTCCCCACCGAGGGTGTATAAAGTCGTATCCGTCCTCATCTTCATCAGCATCGCTAAAATATACATCAACATCATCGAAGTTATCCGATGTCTCTTCGTCAGATCCTTCACCAATGTCGTGAAGCACATCGTTAAAAAAGTTATTTCGTCGGACAGGTGGTAATCGCATTTGTCCATTTTCTGGTATTATTTGTTGTTGTGGTTGTTGTTGTTCGCCTTCATTTACAAAATTGTTTTGATCTGTACGGAACGTAATAACTCCAATTATCACTTGATCTTTGTTGTTATGATCGAATAAATTTATTTCGACATAGGATTGACGACATAATGGACAAGTTTTCGTTCGATTGGACCAATTTCTTATACACACTTCGTGAAATGTGTGCTTACAACCTAATACCGCCACAATTCCTTTCAGGTCTTCTAAACAAATCGTACACGTCATTTTAGAACTAATTTAAACTGAGATTCGTGAGTATATTCTGTCAATTTCAATTGCTGATTATTTATAGTTTAGGATGTGTATTCCTAGTATTGTATTTGATGATATTCGCAAAAAGGTTGTGAAAAATTGAGCACGTTTTTTCTTATATAAGAAAGTAAATAAGGATTATTGGATAATCCTTTTAAGTCGATTGTTCGTATTTACCATTTTAATCCGCCCCAATACTGATCAAGATCTTCGGATTATCGGATTACTGTTTGATAAACAAACAAAAGCCAAATTCAGTTAACAGTTTATCCATTGGTTTGTATAAACAATAATAACATAAAGATACCCAAAAAATTTACGAACATATAAAAACGAGTAGATGTGGGAAATGTATTACTCAAAATGATATAAAGTTAAGTAATTTGATCATTGCGTTAACAAAGTATAAAAATATTATTGGCAATATTTCGAATTAAAAATTTACGTTAAATGCAAAAATATATACAACTTGCAAGATCGGCGTCGACTGAGGGCACATCACGCGAAGCGCTTCATGTGACGCAAAAGTCACACGTGCGATTTAAAATTTTTCCCTTAAAATATTACTCATTGAGTGCCTTGATTATCCCCAATAAAAAATGTTTTAAAACGTGCACTGTAAAAAATCAGTGTAAATGTACATATGTAGATTTATATTGTATTTTTACATGGTAAATGATGGAGTTTTATAAATTCAGTTAATTTATGCAATATTACATTTTGCAATGTACTTTTAGTTTTTTACGTTCATTTCTCCTACGAATCTTAGTTCATTTTTTAAACGAGAATTGAGAAAATCTAGTGTAAAAATTTTTTTGTTTTATACGATAATTAACAGCTAACATTAAATCATTGGGACAAACACATTCAAACAAATCATGAGCAATACAAGAAGGTAAACCTGGACAAAACCGCCTATTTGGTGAGAACCTAAATTATCTCCAACAACTGCGACGACGGCACCTTTTATCGTTTGCAAAGTCCTTTGGTCCGTTATTCCTTCAGTTTCTAAGCGATGTAGGTCTTCCACAATAACCTTGAAAAAATGTGTTATTCCATATTCTTTTACTTCTTTTTCAATTCCCAAAGCAACTAACTGAATTAATTCTACTTTTGATCTAAGAAATGGAGGAACTTTGGCAAGTGTCATATAAACTGCAAGTATCTTATACTTCTGTTTCTTGGATCCGAGAGGATTGCATATTTCAAATTCATCCTGAAATAATATAATACGTAATGCATTTTTGTTTGTTTTAAAGAAACAGTTACTTTTAAAAATCTTTCCATCTGTAATATAAGTTAGTAAACCACTTTCTTTAAAATTCTGACTTTAATAGTCTGACCCTAACTAACAGTTATAATAGTGTCGTTTTGAAGTAAAGCTTCAATAGTTTTCAAAACCGGTACGTAATACATTTTTTGTTTTCCCTCTACAGGTAAATTTGGGTTTCCAAATACTGAGTTAATGAAGAACATCCCTTACCGCAAAGTGATTGGAAATCTCATGTATCTTCAAGTAGTCGAGGTGTGATATTTCCTTTGCGGCAGGTGTGACAGCATGAAGTGTAGAAAAACCAACCACTACACACTGGAAATTAGTCAAACGTATCACGCGATATATTAAAGGAACCGAAGATTTTGGCATGCTTTATGAGAAAAAAGGAAACCTTGAAATCTTCAGTGATTCAGATTTTGCTGGCGACGAGAAAGATAGAAAATCTACATCTGAAATTTTATGTAAAATTGGAGGGGGTTCGGTCGTATGGCAGAGTTAAAAACAGCAATATGTTGCTGAGTCCATTACCGAGGCTGAATTTGTTAGTGAAGTGGCGGCAGCAAAGGCAGCTATCTGGTTAAATCGATTGTTGGGTGAAAAATTGGTGTCCACTATCCAGAATCTTACCAACAACGTTCAAAGCACATTGATGTCAGGTATAATTTTATTCGCGATTTGTACAGTAAAGGTGAGATTAATGTAGAGTACATTACCAGTGAAGACAAAGTGCGGATATGCAGGGTGCGGCATCATAACTTCCTTTTTTGAAATGCGCGCCATTTAGACTGTGAAGATCGTAGTGGGCGGAGACTGTTCTTATTCGGTAGGCGTACACCTAAAGTATTGTTCCCCATCCGATCAGTCGCCACGATGCGTTGGAACAGTGAGCAGCGTGCATTTGCCGTTGAGGCGTACTTTTCGAATGGACGTTCTGTGATCGCAACTCAGCGTGCCTTTCGAAATCGCTCCCCGGATTTGGCCCCTTGCGATTTTTTTTTGTGGGGATTTTTAAAATTCCGTGTTTATGTCAACCGTCCAAGAACATTAAAAGATCTCAAAGCCAATATTCGGGCTAAAATTGCCAACATATCAGTTGACATGCTGGAAACGCCAGAAATCGACTCATTCAGTGTATTGACAATGGGGGGCGTCATCTACCGGACATGATTTTTAAAACTGTATGAAGCAAAGCTTTAAATATATAACCTACATTATTAAAAAAAATAATAAAAACTTCTAATCCATAAAATGGGTTTTATTGCGTTTTGAAATAAGGAAGTTATGATGCCGCACCCTGTATTAACAAACGCTCTTCCTAAACCACGCTTTGAAACATTACGTGATCTATTGGGGATAATAAAGGTACTCAATGAGTAATATTTTAAGAGAAATATTTTAAATCGCACGTGTGAGTTTTGCGTCACATGAAGCGCTTCGCGTGATGTGCCCTCAGTCGACGCCGATCTTGCAAGTTGTATATATTTTTGCATTTAACGTAAGTTTTTAATTCGAAATATTGCAATTAATTTATTAGTTTGTTAACGCAATGATCAAATTACTTAACTTTATATCATTTTGAGTAATACATTTCACACATCTACTCGCTTTCATATTTTCGTAAATTTTTTGGGTATATTTATGTTATTATTGTTTATACAAACCAATGGATAAACTGTTAACTGAATTTGGCTTTTGTTTGTTTATCAAACAGTAATCCGATAATCCGAAGATCTTGATTAGTATTGGGGGGATTAAAATGGTAAATACGAACAATTGACTTAAAAGGATTATCCAATAATCCTTATTTACTTTCTTATAAAAGAAAAAACGTGCTCAATTTTTCACAACCTTTTTGCGAATATCATCAAATACAACACTAGGAATACACATCCTAAACTATAAATAATCAGCAATTGAAATTGACAGAATATACTCACGAATCTCAGTTTAAATTAGTTCTAAAATGACGTGTACGATTTGTTTAGAAGACCTGAAAGGAATTGTGGCGGTATTAGGTTGTAAGCACACATTTCACGAAGTGTGTATAAGAAATTGGTCCAATCGAACGAAAACTTGTCCATTATGTCGTCAATCCTATGTCGAAATAAATTTATTCGATCACAACAACAAAGATCAAGTGATAATTGGAGTTATTACGTTCCGTACAGATCAAAACAATTTTGTAAATGAAGGCGAACAACAACAACCACAACAACAAATAATACCAGAAAATGGACAAAGACGATTACCACCTGTTCGACGAAATAACTTTTTTAACGATGTGCTTCACGACATTGGTGAAGGATCTGACGAAGAGACATCGGATAACTTCGATGATGTTGATCTATATTTTAGCGATGCTGATGAAGATGAGGACGGATACGACTTTATACACCCTCGGTGGGGAAGAACTGGACTGAGATAGAAAATTCAGTTTAATTAAATTTGTTAATTTGCAAGTTTTTTTTTGTCTTGGTAAATAAAAAAAATTCTTTTAAAAGCGTTTCTTTATTCATATCCAATGATAAACGATTGGGATATTTCGTTATGAACTTAAAAAATAAAGTAAAATACCTCACAATATGGGAGGAACAATGGTCACTTCTTAATTACAAGCTATTGCGGAAGAAATAAACGATCAAATTTTTCTAATATCATTTATACATATAAGCGTGTTTATAATCAAGATCAGCGTTTCTCAATAACCTATGCCTAGGTATCCACTGGGGGTACGGTTGAGAAACACTCTTCAATCGCAATTGATATAAAAAGTGCCACAAAAAATTATTCCCCCTTTCAACTATTTATAACTTGCATTCATAACATTATTAAAAACGAAATTCGCAAAGAATAAGAATAAGATTATCGTATTTATCGTAAATTTTTAAATTGGTAATACTTTTTTACTACATATAAAACTGCCTCGCATTTTGTGGGGGTACGCAAAACTTCATAGGGGTACAAAAAAAATGGAAGTCTAGGCTTCGAGGCTATGCTCGCTGACATAGCCATTAGGTTTTACGTGAATACGTCATCCATGGATACCTGCTTTTGCCCAGGTCTACCGATCGGATAACATCGATTTAAAAACATGAAAACAACTTCCAAGATTGAAGATTTTGCAGAATATTGGCAATTTATTCAACTGATATCAAGATGACATAATAATGGTTTAATAGTGATATCAAATTGTTTTCGTAAGTGTTCTCTGTTGCTTTTTGTTCATATATGTTGTATAAAATTTATTATATATTGTCGTGTTTCAAAATCCACTTTTTGAATTTTACAGTTATTAATTTTGATTATTTTTATATTTTGAGTATATCCGATTTTTGCTTTTGTGAATATTTTAATCATTTTATTTTTGGGAATTGAATTTTAATTTTGTAAATAATTTGTAAAATAGTAAATATTTTGAATTGTTTGTGTACGCGCTAACAAAACTGTAAGTTGGCACGAAAAATTTGTTAAGGATGATTTTTGCCAATATGGCCGCCTGAAGCGGTTGAGGAGAAAGTAGTCTCCTGTAATTTGTTTTGAGAATAAAGTATTTGTTTTGAAGGGATAAATTTTTAAAAGATTGGAATACTGGATGTCTGGAGAAATATTGGTTTCAGTGGTAAATAAAATTCGTAAAATTGAATATTAAAATTAAAAGTTTTGAAGGCAGCATAAATGCAATTGATAGCAAAAGCGTATGGTCAGGTTATCTATTTCGATTGTGTTCCCATTTTAATATAGAAATTTTATTAGAAATTAATTTAAGTAATTTGGATTTTGAAGAAAATTTTATTGAAAATTAAAATTTAAATTTGGATTAATTCGAAGTAGGTATGGGGACACTTGGCCGTGGGAACCAAATTGAGGCCGTGGGAACCAAATTGAGTCCAGGTCCGGACTAGCGGTATACCGGTGCGGTATAGACGGTATAACGGTATATACCGCTAGTCCGGACCTGGACTCAATTTGGTTCCCACGGCCTCAATTTGGTTCCCACGGCCAAGTGTCCCCATACCTACTGCATTCGAATAGGATAATGCTGATAAAATCATCATTCAAATGTCGAATTCAATCTTATCGAATTTTTAGTCCTTATAAAAGAATTATCTTAAGAGATTTCATTCAAGATATTAAAATCGATTTGCTACAATTAATAAAAATAACAGTTGAAAAATTTTACTCATTGAAAATCAACTTTCAATTATTTGGGAAGTATATTCAGCAAACTAAAGAAGTGATAGAAATAAAAAGTTTTAACACCAAAAATTTTATAACTACGCGATCATCAAATTTAGATGAACTATTATTATTAATTTCCGATATTTTAAATTGTAAGATGAGTGAATTCCAGGAACGGGACTCAGGCTGGACCTTAAAACAAATTTTATATATTGAAGTAAATTTGAATAAATTTAATCCATTACATGGAGGAAATAATTCTTTTTTAGAATTACCACCATCCATTAAAAAAAAGCAAGCTGTTCTAAATATTAGAAATAATGATAATTATTGTTTTGCTTATTGTATTTTAGCCGCTTTTCATAAACCAAAAGGACATGAGTTGATTCCAAGCTCATATCCAAAATATTACGAAATTTTTAATTTTGAAGGTATTGATTTTCCAGTTAAATTAACCGACATTGAAAAATTTGAGAAATTAAATCAAATTAGTTGTAATGTTTTTGGACTTAAGCAAGATGAAAAAACACACAAAATGGTTTTAATAGGACCGTATCACCATACAAAATTAAAACGCGCAGCTCATGTTAACCTATTACTTTTAGAGGATAATAATAATAATTGTGGTAAATTTCATTATTGTTTAATAAAAGATTTATCTCGATTGGTCTCTACTCAATTATCCAAAAATAATGGTGCAAAATATATTTGCGATGGATGTCTCCAGTTTTTTAATGAAAAATATAAATTAGAAAGACATTGTGAATACGATTGTGGACATGTATGCGCTAATTTACGTTCAGATAAAAAATTTCGAATTGATAAATTTGGTAATAATGTAGTCGAAAACATTTTAAAATTTGAACATATTCAACATCAACTTGCAAGTCCTTTTGTTATATATGCAGACTTTGAAAGTTTATTAGAACCTATCTCAACTGTAAATCCTAATTCAGATCAATCATATACTATGAAAACCGAACATCATAAACCTTATTCATTTGGTTACTATATTAAATGTAATTTTAACGACTCGTTTTCATTATATAGAACATATCGAGGAGTAAATTGTGCTTCCATATTTATGGAATATTTAGAATCGGATGTAAAATATTTATATGATAAATGTTTAAAATCCATAAAACCGATGATTGCTCTTACTCAAAATCAAATAAATGAATATAATAGTAGCCTAACTTGTCATATCTGTGAAAAACCATTTTCAATTGCGAATGTTAAAGTCAAAGATCATTGTCATTTAACGGGGAACTTTCGCGGTGCAAGTCACTCAATTTGTAACCTCCATTATAAAATTCAATATATTTTTCCAATATTCATGCACAATTTATGTAATTATGATGTTCATTTATTCGTCAAAAACTTAGCGATGAATAAGGAAAAAGTCGACATTATCGCCAAAAATAAGGAAAAATATATTTCATTTACAAAATATGTTTTAGTTGATAAAATTATTGATTGCACGGGTGTTAAAAATGTTAATGTAAAACTTCGATTTTTGGATTCATTTAAATTCATGCCCACATCTTTAGAAAAACTATCAGAAAATTTAACCAATAAAGATTGTGTTGAAATTAGAAAAATGTTTACTGATGATAATAAATTTAATCTTATTCGTCAAAAAGGAGTTTTTCCATATTCATATGTCAATAGCTTTTCAAAATTAGATGAAACTATGTTACCTCCTATACATGAGTTTTACAATAATTTAAAAGGTGAATCTATAACAATGAATGATTATAAGCGCGCGGTTAATGTTTGGAATACTTTTAATTGTAAAACTTTGGGAGATTATTCGGATGTATATTTAAAATCTGATGTTCTTCTTTTAACCGACTGTTTTGAAAAATTTCGAAGCTCTACATTTACATGTTACGGGTTAGATGCCGCCAAATATTTTACATTGCCATCATTAAGTTGGTCTAGCATGTTAAAGATGACTAAAATTCAGTTAGAGCTTTTAACAGATATCGATATGCTACACTTTTTTAAAAAAGGTGTTCGCGGTGGCGTTTCTGTATGTGTTAAGCGAAAAGCTATTTCAAATAATATATATATGAAAGATTACGATTCATTAAAACCATCATCATATATTATATATTTGGATGCAACGAATTTATATGGTTACGCTATGCAGCAATATTTACCATATGGACAATTTGTTTGGTTAAATACTACTGAAATTGAAAATTTAAATATTGTAAATATTGCTGACACTTCCGATGTGGGTTATGCATTAGAAGTTGATTTAGATTATCCAGAAACTCTGCATGAAAAACATAATGATTATCCTTTCTGTCCGGAAAACATAGTTCCACCTAATGGAAAAACACCTAAATTAATCCCAAATTTATATAATAAAAAAAATTATATCATTCATTATAGAGCGTTAAAGCAATGTTTAAAATATGGTTTAATTTTGCGCAAAATTCACCGCGTTGTTATGTTTAAACAATCTCCATGGTTGGCTCCTTATATAAATTTAAACACAACACTTCGAAATAATGCAACCTCTGCATTTGAAAAAGATTTTTTTAAATTATTAAATAACTCAATTTTTGGTAAAACCATGGAGAATGTTGAAAAGCGCAAAGATATTAAATTATTAACACATTGGGAAAATAATAATAGCTGGGGTGTTGAAACATACATTGCTAAACCAAATTTTAAAAGTCTGAGTATATTTACAGAGAACTTAGTTGCAGTGGAAATGAAAAAGTTAGAAGTATTATTCGATAAACCCATATATATTGGATTCTCAATACTAGATATCGAAAAAACTGTGATGTATGAATTTTATTATGGATTTTTAATGCCGAAATATAAACAAAATTTGAATCTCATTTACACCGACACGGATAGCTTAATTATTGAAATTCAAACGGAGAACGTTTATTGTGATATCAAACAAAATTTAAATAAATTTGATACTTCTAATTTTGATGATATTAATATTTTCGACATTCCGCGTAATCAATCCATATTGGGAAACATGAAACTGGAATATCCATCTCAAATTATAAAAGAGTTTTATGGGACGGGAGCGAAAGCATATTGTTTGATTTTGGATGGTGATAATGATGATAAAGCAGTTAAAAAAGCTAAAGGGGTTTCCAAATATACAATAATAAAAGATTTGCACCCATTAGATTATAAGAATGCTGTAGAAAATAAAATTGATAAATATTGTAAGATGAGTGTTTTTCAATCATCACTCCACGAAGTATATACCGAATTACGAAATAAGGTAGCGTTGTCATATTTTGATGATAAACGATATCTTAAATCTAATTCACATACTACCCTAGCGTGGGGTCATGAATCTATTCGATTGCATGAACTTATTAAACATCTACACGAGATTGATTAACATAATTATTATTATTATTATTATTATTATATTATTCAAGACACACTTAATTCATGCATATAACTGGTTTTAAATTTTACCCCCTCCTTCATACACTACACATACATATAAATATGATGGTAAAACTTAATGTTTGGTATAACTACTACTACTACTTCAAGCAACATGTCAGAAGTCGTAAAAATTATCCAACACATTCAACTTAAAAATGGAGTGCTTCGTAATATGTTGGAAAGCAACGACAATGTGTCATTTGAAGGTATGAAAATTTTTGTGTTAATTTTAGAATAGAAAATTTTTTTATTTTGTTTTTTTTTTAGAATATCGATTGCAAGTTGAACAGAACCATCGAATATCTCAGGACGTGAGATTGATTGAGGATGATTTCATGTCACTATTAGATGAGATTAGATGTGATGAAGGGTGTAAATCTAATCCTCTAGCTGAGGATCAGGTGGTTGCTGTTGGACTTGAGGAAAATTTAGCAAATGTGCCTATTTCTCAGAACTTTATGGATGATGATGGAAATGATGATTATTTCGAAATAGATGATTCCATCATCCATAGAGCTGAGGCTGATAAATATATTACAAAAAAAAAAATAAAACATATATTGAATTAGAAATTAATAGGCGCTATTTGGAAATAAAAGAAGAAAAAAATAAGATAGAGAAAATAACAAATAAATTAAACCGTAAATTAAAAATTGTAAAAAATCTAGAAATTCTAATTTTAAAAATGTAGATATAATGTAGATATAGATATAAGTAGATATAGATATAAGTAGATATAGTTATAAGTAGATATATGGAATAAAATAACTTGTAAATATTATGTATGTAGATATAGACGTTATTTTTTGAAATATAAATAAAAAATTAATTATAAATAACTTTCTTTATTTAAATTTTTGTTATACAATTAAAAAAAAAATCTTAACAAGTTGTTAATATCATACAATTTCATCCCTATTTACCCATGAATTATGATTTTTATCTAGACCTAGCCATTTAACGAACACTTTGTTTTTTTGACGTTTTAGAATCTTCTCCACTAAGTAAATATCATGATGTTTAACTTTTTGTAATTCTTGCTCATAAAATCCACCCTTAATTTCCTCATTCTTAATATCAGTAAGAAGATAAGTTCTTGGTAAAGTCATTTTAGTTTTAGAAATTTTAAATATTTCATTAGACCAGGAAGGTGTGTATCCTTTTGAAAACGCATGTCGATATTTGCTTATTCTAACACTGTCCCCAATATTAAATTTGGGTTTTTTCGGATCCACAACTTTCGGATGATTGTACACCGTCATTAAAAGCAATTTCTCATCCTTCTTGGTTACATTCTTTGGTTTTAATCCGATTGTTGAGTGTTTAGTTGAATTATATACATCCACCAATTTTTGTAATATATCTATCCATCGATAGTTTCCACGATAACTAAATTCCTTCCACATTAAATTTTTAAGCGTGCGATTAACTCTTTCTACTACAGAAGCTTTCTTGATGGAGTATGTGCTATAATGATTTATTTTATATTTCTTCATCAATTCTTGAAACTCCTTATTGTAAAATTCTTTCCCCAAATCAGTTTGCAAATTTGCGGGGATACTTTCTTTAAGAATCAGCTTCATAGCAGCGGTCACCTCTCGTCCACTTTTATTCTTTAAAGGTTTTGCCCATACATATTTGGAAAACACATTAATGACGACCAATATAAATTTGAATCCTTTGTTTATAGTTGATAATTGTGCTATATCTACTAAATCTGCTTGAAATAAGTCGTTCAATCCTTTAACTAAAACTGGTCTCCGCTGATAATTTCGGCGGGCAGATTTATGTAATTCATTTATAACATCTCTCTTTATATCCATCGTTCAATAATTTCTTATTTGATAATTTTAGCTTCTCGTAATTCTTCTTCTATGGATGCGATTTCGTTTACATGACCGTCGTGACCAGCAGATCGGGATGCTATTAAAAGTTTCAATCGCTCGATTATCTCATTTACATCGTCAAAATACACAAAATCTTTTTTCTTATTGTTGTATTGTAAAAATAGTGGAGATTCTAGAAAACCACCGCCCGTTTTTTTAATTACACTTTTTTCGTTTAATGATGGTTTAATTATATTTTTATATTTGGACGCACCAGTACCATTAATTTGAGCAGTAGGTGAATAATTTCTACGAAATAAATTGGTTCTGTTTCCAATATCAATATAGTTATCTAGATCAATTTTATTATACCCTATCGGATTTTTTTTAAATAAGAGTTCGTAAAGGCCTGGGGTTCCTATATATGTTAAAGACTTAGTACTGTTCGGTACTTTTAGCATAATATTGGGTCCTTCAAAATCAAGCAGTGAATCACCAATAGTAAATTTAGCAGTTTCCAAATTATGTCTAACCCCATAATTAAAATCAAAAATATCCTCCGTATCTCTTATCATGTGTTCTATGTATTGTCTTGGTAGTGGTGCAAAATTTTCTAAATATTCCTGAAATGCATTCGAATTCATCATATCATTCATTTCTCTAACCGTTTCATTATGAGCTCGACTATATTCTTCGTCGACAAACATAGGATGTAAAATTGTTCGATTTAAATCAACATCATCAGGTTCGTGTTGATAAACTGCACCTTCCTCTAAAAAATTTGGTGGTGATTTATAAATTTTCGGCTCCACCTCAGATTTGCGACCATAAAATTTTTTTTTTTTTTGGACTGGGTGATATATCAAATTCCGATTTCATTTCCGGTTTTATTTCCGGTTTTATTTCTGGTTTTATATTATGTGGTTGATTAAATTGTGAAACTATTTTTTGTAAAGGTTCCGTGATGGGTTTATACTTTTTAAATAAATCCATATTTGATTGGTTCATATCCGATTTTAAACTTTTATATTTCAATTTCACAGATTTTCTCGCTTGAATAAGATCATGAGTTAAACTTGTATCCATCGTGGTCGCCTGAACACTAGCAGTTATTTTAATAACATATATATTCTTATATAATTATAAATGTATCGAAGCCTTGTCTATAGCGACCATCTTTAATATCGCAAGCTTTATCAATAACTAACATTCCATATTTATTTCGCCAACAAATATTACATAAAGTTTTAAATTGATTAAAAGTCATATCCACACCCACATGATCATTATAAACATGTTTTAAATTTGTATTATCTTGTTTAAACAAAACTAGAAAATTTGCATTGTCTCTTATTAATTGTTTGGGAATTTTACTATATGTTTGACATAAGTAAAAAGAATCAATATTTTTATGTCTACCAAAACTGAAATACTCTCTCATGATATCTTGATTGGTGCAAGCCACATCATCAAAGATAAATATCGAGTTTGGTTTGATATCAATTGGCGATGGCACATCTTTTTCGCTTTCATATTCAAAATAACCAACCCCCTTTATAGGTGTCAAAACTTCTTTCAAAAATTTGTATTTTGGTTGAAATACTGATTTGGAATATAGATAAATATTTTCAAAGCGAAGTCCGTTGGGGTGAAGAAGTAAACAGAGAAGAGCATTAGTTTTGCCACAGCCAGAATAACCAACAATTAAGCCCATTTTTGATGAACATCCCAACAAAACACCATGCTTAGAAAAAGTAATAGTTTAAACATCGTGGTTTGATATGGGAAGTTCATGATGTTGCTTCACTAAACGCATTTTTACTTATGCTTTTGTTTATAAAGAAAGCAGTATTATGTATTTAAATTATGGTTTAAATTATTTTTAAAGCATTAATTACTACAAGGTGTAGCATTAATTAACACCGTGGTGTAGCGTTAAGTACCGGTACACCACCGGGTGATTAGCGATATATACCGCTAAATACCGCAGTATACTGTGTTTTGCGATACACCATAAATACAGTGATACCGTAGTATACACAGATACCGTAGTATACACAATATAGATGGCGTACCGTGAACAACGTGCATATTATAGTATCACAGTATTTGCGGTACACGGTATATAAAGAAAGATCTTATTCATCTAGCTGTAGAATAAAATGACTTGTGCAATTTGCTTAGAGGAACTAAGTGATTACTTAGGGGTGTTAAATTGCGGTCATTCGTTTTGTGAAACTTGTATAGTGGCTTGGTCGGTGAGCAGCAACACCTGTCCAATAGGTAGAAAGGAGTTTTCAGAAATTGAAGTATATAACTTCAAAATTTGGAATAAATCTCTTAGAAGACCTATTGAGCAAACGCCATTAGTGAAAGAAGAAGAAGAAGAAGAAGAAGAAGAAGAAGAAGAAGAAGAAGAAGAAGAAGAAGAAGAAGAAGAAGAAGAGGAAGAAGAAGGAACAGAACGGATTTTACATAATTTATTTATCGATGTGTTATACGATTTGGGCGAGTTAAGCGACTATTGTGGATATGATGACGAATATGAAGACGAATATGAAGATTATGAAATATTTTAAAATTATGTGAAAATCATATGTATTAGGATGTAAATATAATCTATATATAATATATAGCTTCATACCCCAAACACTTATCTAACATCTTTAAAAGATAAATGTCAAGTATTTAATTTCAGTTCGCATTTGTAATGCAATGTTGATACATCGTAGACACGGTGCTGGACTTGTCAATAATATAATAAATAAGCTTCCCTTTGAATTACATATCCCTGGATATAGGTATCTACTCTAAAATAGGTAATTGAAAATAATAATATTAATTTAATTTAATTTTAAAGATTTTGCGGCCCCGGTACGAAGTTAAAACAACGTTTAGATAGAGGCGATTCTGGTATTAACCAACTAGATGAAGCTTGTAAAGAACACGATATAGCTTATTCAAATTTTAAAGACATATCTGAAAGACATAAAGCAGATAAAATACTAAGCGATAAAGCTACACATAGAATACTTTCGAAAGATTCATCACTTGCAGAAAAAATCGCTGCTATGGGGGTAACAAGTGTTATGAAAGCTAAAGTAAAAATGGGGATGGGTTGTAAAAAATCTAAAAAGCCATCGTTTAAACAGACATTGAAAAAAACCGCCGATGTTTTACGTCGAAGTAAATGCTCAGATTTGTTAACTAATGCAAAAATTGCTCTTACAACTATTAAGCAGAAACCTAAAAAACCACGAGTTATTCCAATACCAAAAACTGGTGGCTTCCTACCTCTAATTCCTATATTCGCAGCTCTAAGTGCTTTAGGAGCATTGGGTGGTGGTGCTGCAGGAATTGTTAAAGCCGTTAATGATTCAAAAAGTGCCAGCGAAAATTTAAAAGAGGCCCAACGCCATAATAAAAACATGGAAGCTATTGCCATAGGCAAAGGTCTTTATTTAAAACCATATAAAAGTGGACTTGGACTATATCTAAAACCATATTCAAAAAACTATTAACATCGCTACCGAAAAAACCGCTAACAAACATCGATTTACTTCGATTTGTTAAAAAATTAAAAATTCCACATTTTAGAGGAGTGTTTATGAAAAATACTTTACCGAAAAAAATATGCAAATTTGAATGTGGTATAGTTAATTTGGAGGAAGATTATAAATCCGGCTCTCATTGGACTGCATATGTTAAACATCATAATGATATTTCATATTTCGATAGTTATGGAAATCTAGCTCCACCTCCGCAATTAATAAAATATTTCGGTAGCAATAAGAAAATTAAATATAATTATGATAGATATCAAAAGTATAACTCATTCAATTGTGGACATCTGTGTTTAGACTTTCTATATAAACATTCCACTAATTAATTTACATCAGTGTTAAATCAACCACCACGACATGTCATATGTAATCAGTGTAAGCGGTAATAGTTCCGAGTTAAGTTCGGAAATTAATCCGACTATATATGCTGATGATGGACAATATGTATTAGCTTTAACAAATTTTGAAACTTATAACACAATACAGAATGTTAGGGTTGGCTGTAATAAATTTTACTATGGTGATGATGTTTTTTTCACGGTTCCCAATGGTGCTATGAGTATTGAGAAGTTTGTTCAATATGTGCAAACGCATTTAAAAAATGCTATTTCCATTGTTTCAATAAAAAATAATAAAATAGTATTAAAATGCGCATCTTTAGCAAATTCTGAGAGAGATGATAGTGTATTAAAAGGTCTTATATTCCAGACAACAGACATAAAATCAAAACAATACACATTAGAGTTAAAAGATGTAATTTTCGAAAACACTCAAAAAGTGAATAAGTTTTATTATACTAATGAAAAAAGTTTAAACTTGAACCTTGATTTAGGTTCTTATGAACTCAATGAAATTCTAGTATCACTACAAAAAAAATTAGATAAACTAGTGCCTAATAAGTTCAGTTTTACAAATTTTGAGGTGCGTTTAAAATCACTACCTAACTCACCCAATAACCCCAATGAAATTGTTGATGATTGTAAACCACTCTTGGGTTTTATAAAAGAAGGAAATGGGGATTATGTATTAGATTTATCTAAAACGCAAACCAAATTATTAAAAACTTACAATAAGTTTTATACAGATTTGGAGAAAATAATTGAAATTCCTAGTGGGGCTTATGAAATCAGTGATATTCAATCATATTTACAAACACAGTTAAGTGCCACTAATACCTCCCTAGAACTCACAGCTAATGCTAATACTTCAAAAGTGAACATTAAATGTACAGAGCGTATTAATTTTACGAAAAGTGATAGCATAGGACCATTATTGGGTTTTGATAAGAAATACATCGGTAAAAATACTTCAGTAGTATCCGATCACGGTGTAAATATTTTATCGGCTAACATTATTTGCATTGAATGTAATATTACTACCGGTTCATATAGAAATGGAAAACTGAGTCATGTAGTACACGAGTTTTTTCCAATAGTTCCACGCGGATACAAAATAGTTGAAATCCCATCTAATGTCATTTATTTACCTATAACCACTCAATTTATATCAAATATTTCAGTTAGAATAATAGATCAGAACGATCAGGTTATAGATTTTAACGGGGAAGAAATATCAATAAGGTTTCATTTAAAAAAACTCTAAAAATGGTGATTCTATATTCTAGAAGTTCTACTACAAGTCAACAATATAAGCGTCTGTCTAACTTAAAAAGCGTTAGTCGAAAATCATCAACCGGTTTGATAACACCCATCAATAGAGCGTTTTTAAAAGCTTTAGGTTATAAAGTACTTGTGTAAAAATGGGGATTTTAGATATTACAGAAAAAATTATAGAAGATAATTCGATTACCAATGCCGAATTTCATACACATCAACCATATGCTTCCACATCATTTGATAACAACGATGAAATTAGAATCCCAATTCAACAGTTGGATGCATATACGGCACCTAGTCTTAGCTATCTTTATGTAGAGGGTTCGCTAAAAACAGATGCTGGGGCTACTTCAGCGACAGCTCATTTCAGTAATAATGGCATAGCTTCTTTATTCAGTGAAATTAGATATGAGTTAAACGGAGTTGTGATAGATTCCTCTAGAAACCCCGGCATTACCTCCACCATAAAATCATATGTATCTTACTCCGAAAACGAGTGCTTAAAATTAAAAAATGCTGGATGGAATCCAAAAGCAAATAAAGAAATGGTACTGAATCAGGGATTCGATGGACATTTTAACGCATGCGTACCATTAAAGATGCTTTTGGGATTCTGTGAAGATTATAATAAAATCATATTGAATGCAAAACAAGAATTGGTATTGATAAGAAGTAATAGTGATGTAAACGCATTACAATCTTCGAAGGCCGATGAAAAGCTTCAAGTCACTATTAATAAAATATTTTGGAAGGTACCACACATATCGGTTTCGTTAGAAGAACAGCTACGTTTAACAAAATACATCGATAAAAACATAGAAATCCCCATAGCGTTTAGATCGTGGGAACTTCACGAATATCCACAATTACCTTTAACAAATCGTCATTCGTGGACCGTAAAAACTTCTACTCAAGTAGAAACACCTAGAATGATAATAATAGCATTTTCAACAAATAGAAAAAACAAAATTATTAATGATATGAGTAAATTTGATTTTTGCAATTTGGTAAATTTAAATGTTTACTTAAACTCAGAGCGTTATCCTTACGATAATTTAAATATAAACTATAAAAAGAATTCATTTTCAATTTTATATGAAATGTTTGCAAATTTTCAACAAACATATTACGGTAAAGAAAACGAGCCAATGTTTACACCTGAAGAATTTAAAGCTAACGCTCCAATGGTAGTAGTAGATTGTACTCGTCAGAAAGAAGGTCTTAGTAAGGGACCAATAGAAGTAAGAGTAGAATTTGAATGTAGTGATAATATACAAGAAAACACGTCCGCATACTGCTTAATTCTACATGATCGAGTGTTTAGTTATAATCCACTTACAAATTCAGTGAAACAAATATGAGTAATATATTAATGTTGGATGTGCAGGGATTTATTACTTCCAAGAATGTATTTTCACCTAAGGAGCTAGCCGCTTATAATGGTTTTAAAACAGCTCATTACATCTTTAAGCCACCGTTTCGACTTAATTGTTTGTCTATAGAATTCCAAAAACAAGCAAACTATTTGATGAATAATCACCATGGAATATTATGGGAAAGTGGGTTTACACCTAATTATAAATTTAACGACATTGTGAAACATATAACTTCATCTGCTGATGTTGTATATGTGAAAGGACGTGAGAAGACATTATTCATCCAAAAAGTAATTGATAAACCGGTGATAGAATTGGATGAGCAACCAGTGCTATTAAAAGCGGAACCATATTGTTTTTATCATTCGCTAACAAATTGTATTTGTGCATTGACTAATGTATTTTATTTATATAACAATTTTATTATGCATGAATAAATTGATTTTTTTTATATTATTTTTTATTATGTTTATATAAACATGTTGAAGTTTATGTAAAATGCACTTTGTTTTTTCCTTTGTTCCATAGATGGCATGACATGTATCTTTCATATATTTTACAAGTTGTTTTGTAGTAGGCTTCTAGTTTTGTAATGACATGTATGCAAAAATGCAAATGGCGAAGGTGTACGTTCATATTTTGTAATTTATATTTTCTATCTCTGTGACTTAATTAAACAAACATTTCTATTACTATTATTATTTCATACGCTAAAGAAGTTTTCAACAGGTTATGTGACCCAGTTTTGTGTAATAATAAAGTAAAGAAGGAATTTTATCAAGTGCGACCACGTGCGTGACGGTGATAAAATTTGAACGTTTTTAGAACAATTTTGTTACTACTGATATTAAGATGGATAGTGAAAAATTACGTATTGAAAAACTTCGTGATGCTGATAATTGGCAGCAGTGGCAATTTGTCATGAAAACTTTACTCGACAGTGACGATTTGTTAGAAATCTGTGAAGGCACCAAGCACAAGCCGGATAATGAAAATGAACTTAAAAAATGGAACAAAGGAAACAAAGCTGCTAAGAAATTAATTGTAACGTCGGTGGACACAAAGCCATTACAATACTTATTAAATTGTGATGACGCACACAACATGTGGACAAAGTTACACAGTATTTTTGATTTAAAATCTGAAGAAAGTTTAGCGCTCGTGCAAAAACAATTTTTTGAGTTCAAGTGGGAACCAACCACAACGGTGGCAGGACAGATTTCGAAGCTGGAACAATTGGCTAACAAAATGAAGAAACTTGGAGGTGAGATACCAGAATCGATGTTAATGACTCGAATATTGTCAACACTACCAGAAACATTCAGTCATTTTCATAGCGCATGGGACTCGACGGATTCAACAAGGAGAAATTTGGAAAATTTGACGACTCGGTTACTGACGGAGGAGCAGCGCATACAAGTACACGCAGAAAAAGAAGTTGAGGAACCAACGGTAGCTTTATTTTCAAAGTGGAAACAGAAGGAAAGTACCAAGAAGGAAGGTTATCAACCAAAACGTAACAAGAAGATTAAATGCTTCAAATGTGGAAAAGAAGGTCACGTAAGAAAAGACTGCGATGGATGTTTCGAATGTGGATCAAAACAGCACATGGTGAAAGACTGTCCTAAAAAGAAAAATGCAAGGAAGGTAAGTGAACATAAAGATTCACATGCATTTGTAGGAAATGGTTTCATGCAAGTTGATGATTCGGATTGGATAATTGATTCGGGAGCATCAGAACACATGACGAACAGGAGAGACTGGTACCACAGTTATGAAACCCTAGCAAGACCTAAAACAATAACGGTTGGAAATGGACAAAAGGTTTTAGCAGTAGGAAAGGGTAACATAGAAATTGAAACTTTTGCAGAAGGAAAATGGTCAGCAGGAGTGATGTATGATGTGTTGCATACCCCAACAATGGTGAAGAATTTATTTTCAGTAAAAGTTGCAGCTAAGAAAGGTGTTGATTTCATAATCAGCAATAATGGGCAACGTTGTGAATTTAAGAAGAACGACAAAACAATTGCAACGGGTATGGAAGTTGGAAAACTATACAAAATTCTTTTACGTGTTGTAGTATCGGAAAGTGCATGTCTCGCGAATAATAATGACACTTTACAAAAATGGCATGAACGTTTGGCGCATCAAAATAAACGCCATGTGCAAGCATTTTTAAAGGCATTAAATATTGAAGTTGACGTAGACAATGAATTTTGTGAAGGATGTGTTTTCGGGAAAACTCACAGACAAAGTTTTAATACGCGAACTGAACAGTCGGAAAATCCTCGCGATTTAATTCATTCGGACGTATGCGGTCCAATGAAAGTGAAATCTCTCGGACAAAGACGGTATTATGTGCTATTTAAAGACGATTACAGTAAATATCGTGCTGTTTATTTTTTAAAAGAAAAATCAGAAGTCAAAGAAAAACTAGAACATTTTTGTAATCAAGTTAAAACTCAGTTTGGACAGAACATCAAAGAATTGAAAAGTGACGGTGGAAAAGAGTACGACAACAAAGACGTAAAATTATTACTCGGCAAGTTAGGTACAAAGCACACAATAACTGTGCCTTACACACCAGAACAGAATGGCACTGCAGAACGCGAAAATCGAATTATTGTAGAAGCGGCGCGATCAATGTTGCATGCGAAATCGAATTTACCCTCGTTTTTGTGGGCCGAAGCAGTGAATACAGCCGTGTACATATTAAACAGGAGCGGTCCAACAAAAGAAAAGAACAAAACACCTTATGAGTTATGGTTCGATAAAATGCCAACGGGATTTGAAAACTTTAAAGTGTTTGGTACCAAATGTTATGTACACATACCTAAGGAAAAACGAACAAAATTAGACAAAAAGGCAATGATGGGTTATTTTGTTGGATATGCTGAAGGAGTTAAGGGGTATAGAGTTTGGGTACCGAAGTTAAACGACGTTGTTGTTAGTCGTGACGTGATTTTCAAGGAAGAACAATTAATAGCAAAATTAAATGAGATTGAAAAGTTGGAAGAATCGGAAATACTTCCAGAAGATATTAAATCTGACACAAGTGATGATGAAGAGCAAGGTTCAAAATTATGTAATAAAGAACGAAGAACAAGAATTGTAAAACGACCACAGAAGTACGAAGATTACATAATGATGGCGAAAGACGAACCGATGACATATAAAGAAGCCGTGGTGACAAATGATTCCAAAGAATGGAAAACTGCAATGGATCAAGAGATGGACTCGCTAAAGAAAAATGGAACATGGTCTTTAGTTGACAAGCCTGCAAATAAAAGGATAACAAAGAATAAATGGGTTTTTAAGATAAAACGACAACCAGATGGTACAACGGAGCGTTATAAGGCACGATTAGTTGTAAAAGGGTTTAGTCAGAAAGAAGGGATTGATTATGTGGAAACCTTTAGTCCAGTTGCACGATTTGACACGATTCGAACTATACTAAGTATTGTGGTGCAAGAAAACTTGCTGCTTAGACAATTTGATGTAAAGACAGCTTTCTTAAATGGATCACTTGATGAGGAAATTTACATGAATCAACCAGAAGGCTACGAGGATGGTTCAGAGAAAGTATGTAAACTGCACAAAAGCTTGTATGGGCTCAAACAAGCTTCGAGATGTTGGTATAGTAGTTTTTCAAATTTCTTATCAGAATGCAGTTTAAGGGAAAGTAGTGCTGATCCATGTTTGTACTATCGAATAGCAGCATCAAACGAAGAAATACTAAGTAGTTTTCTGTATCAATTGGAAAATAAGTTTGAAGTGACTATCAATGCTGAGGTAAAATCATACCTCGGAATTGAGCTGACCTATCTGGAAAACGGTTCGATTTTCATAAAACAAACGGGATATGTTCGAAAAATTTTAGAGAGGTTCCAGATGTTGGAAGCAAAACCAGTATGCACACCTATTGACACAAGTTGGAAAAACAGTGAAGAAATGGGACTACCAGAAAATATTCCATATCGAGAAGTAGTTGGAAACTTGATGTTTCTCCAGGTGGTTACAAGACCTGACATTTCTTTTGCAGTAGGCGTGGCAGCGCGCGGTGTGGAAAAACCGAATATGGCTCATTGGAAATTAGTAAAGAGGATCCTTCGATACATAAAAGGAACAGAAGATTTTGGCATACTTTATGGTAAGAATAGCAATCTAAAAATTTTTAGTGATGCAGATTTTGCTGGAGATGAACAAGATAGGAAGTCGACATCCGGAGTTTTATGCAAAATTGGAGAAGGAGCGGTAGTGTGGCAAAGCAAAAAGCAACAATGTGTAGCTCAATCCACTACGGAAGCGGAATTTGTGAGTGCAGCTGCAGCCGCAAAGGAAGCCGTTTGGTTAAAACGTTTGTTAAATGAAATTAAGGTAGACATAGAAGAACCAACGATCTACATAGATAATCAGAGTGCAATCAAACTGATTAAGAACCCAGAATTCCATCAGCGAACTAAACACATTGATGTCAAGTTCCACTTTTTGCGGGATCTCTATAGACAAAAGATGTTGAAGGTTGAATACGTGTCAAGCGAGAACCAGAGTGCGGATATTCTAACGAAGGCCTTACCAAGACCGAGATTTGAAACATTGAGAAATGATTTAGGAGTGACAAGATTGGGTTAAAAGTGACATTTTAAGGGAAAGTGTTGAAGTTTATGTAAAATGCACTTTGTTTTTTCCTTTGTTCCATAGATGGCATGACATGTATCTTTCATATATTTTACAAGTTGTTTTGTAGTAGGCTTCTAGTTTTGTAATGACATGTATGCAAAAATGCAAATGGCGAAGGTGTACGTTCATATTTTGTAATTTATATTTTCTATCTCTGTGACTTAATTAAACAAACATTTCTATTACTATTATTATTTCATACGCTAAAGAAGTTTTCAACAAAACACTTACAAAGTATTATGGAAGGAGTAGTCTGATATAGATGATGTGTTAGTATGTTTATTAAATATCTAAACAGTAGTTACATGAAAACCATGGGTGTATATGCAGATGAAAAAGATCGTCTTATCTCGTTTAGAGATTGGAAGCACCCCTTTGTAGATTCGAATGAGTTGGCAAAAGCTGGGTTTTACAATTTAAGAAGTGGCGATAGTGTGCAATGTGCATTTTGCGCAATCATTATTGGTGATTGGAAGAAAGGGGATAATCCTATGCTAGAGCATCAAAGATGGTCTCGACGTTGCCCTTTTCTTGGAGAAGATGTTTGTGGGAGATACAAAGTTGAAGATGTTTGTGGGAGATACAAAGTTTTACCTAATTCAATAGCTGAAAATTACTCTAAGATATCTACAAGAGTTTCGAATTCAAATGATTTGAATGAAAATTTACCCGAAATTATCCCACTATTAGGATACAAAGCTGAAGATCAATTTTGTTGGAAAGCTAACAATAAACTATCTTGCCCATCGTGTATATTACAATAGTTTTAAAAAGAAATAAATCGAGATTTTGTGAGTTGAATAAAAAATTGAAAATTATTTTGTTATTTTTTTTTTTTTTTACATAATACGATAGGTTAGGTATGTACTCACAAGCATGATGTTATTGTAAATACATACCTAACCTATCGTATTATTATTAATTAGTTATTTGTTTTATTTTGAATATGGATTAATAAAAAAAGAATTATTAAAAATTAATTGTTGGTTTTATTTTGTTTTACAGGAAAAGTTTACATTGTCTCAATTTAACTCTTAAACTAATATATGCAGCCGTTAAAATATATAATATAATGCTTATAAAAAATAAAGATTCAAAAACAATTGCATTCATATGAAGAGTGTTGTAGTTGTTTCTGAGTTCATTCAAATTGAGCACCAAATATTCTCCAGGATTTCTTATTTGACTTGTATCTTGAAATTCGAAGATGGTCTCGTAATATAAAACCAATTTGTCATTCTGAATTAATAGTGGGTGTGTGATAATGTGTTGATCACTTTGCATGATATCAATAGACATTTTATCAAATTTTACACAATGTTTTAATGGTTCCGCAATATCCAGATATTGAGTGCAAATCATGGCGTTTTTTAGATTTCTTGGGCATGTCAATGTAATTGTGTTGTTCCATATCGCTGCTATGAAATAAATTAAAGTTGAATTCATTTTTTACTTTATGTGTTTGCTTGCTTTTTTACACACATCTAGTTTGTTGGAGACACCAAGTGCTAATAAGAAAAACATTAAATGCATACATAGTTTTATAATCACTTTTATTAATATTATTAATATTATTGCTATATTTCATTATTAATACATTCTAATAATTTATTTTCTATTACAAGATCATATGGTAGAAAATCAATTATTTCACTTATAATATCTTTAAAATTTTTATTTCTTAATATTCTACAAAATGCTTCTAACGTTATTAACTTTTTTAAAAATTTATCACATAACTCCACTTGAATTCCATACTTCTCTGCCATAGCTGTAGCCTCTTGCAAGTTCGGATACCCTGATTTCATATATACAGCACCATGTTCAACATCGAATGCCATATCTGTTAAAGTACTCTTCAATCGTTCAATAGATGAATTTAAATCTACAGCTTTTGGATAATATTGTTCAGCGTAAGCCATCCACATCCTATAATTTAACTGCATTAGCAATTTCCACATCAACTATAATTTTTTCAGGAAAGAAATGTGCCATCTCCATAAGTGTATATGCTTTGATTCCATCAGTTTCCATATTGATAAATTTCATAATATTATTTGGGTTTGCTAATAGGTTTACATTATTTTTAATAATGTCTGAGTAAAATATATCAAACGTTTGTTTATGTAATACTGAAAAATATGCGTTTATCAAATCAGTTAATCCCCATAACCCAGTGATAGTTTCAATCCCCAAATAAACCCAAGTTTCATTAACTTGATACAATTTGATAAGTTTCTTGTTTTTAAAATTATGAAATTCAATCGTAAACACATCACATACTGCAGACAATAATTGTAAACCATCGTCATTAAAATACGATGTTAGCATTGGTTTGTAAAACATAAATCGTTTCCAACTGTCCTCACTTAAAACCACTTTCTGTTTTACACCGGTAATTGTAATGCTAGGTTGTAAATTATATTTACATAAACCGATTGATATAATCTTAGAGTGAGATTTGTTTAGTGGATAAGATTTTTCATTTAACAATTCCACTGTAACAAAAGTATTTATGAATTATTATTATAAAAATTAATTAATTAATAAACAATTTACTTACTTGTTAAAGTTGATTTTACTTGGTTGAGGGTAGATCAATAAAAAATAATGGAAATTATTTGTTGATTTACTGTGTGTATATATATTGTAATATATGTAGTGTTGAATACTCAATGCATCCAATATATACTCTCTGTACTGATTAGCGCTTGACCTTGAAGCTTGCAGTAACCAATAGGGGGGCACTTGGGACTATCTCATTTGACCCCCTCTTAAATTTTTTTCTGAAAACAACCTTGAAATGTGATTTTGCAAAGGACCTTGACCATGTTTTGGCAAGTGGGGTTCTACCTTGAGAAGTTAGACCTTGAAAAGTAGGTGTAGCTTGACCTTGGGGAGGGGGTGTGGTTGACCTTGGAGGGAGGGGTGTGGTTGGCCTTGGGGGTGAGGGGCGTGGTTGGCCTTGACCTTGCTCTTTCCAAGATGGCTGCCCTCTCAATTATACACTACTATTCGAGAATATTATTACATTTGGTAATTATAAAATATCACTTCAATATGTACCTACATATTACTAGACTATTATATTATAAGTATTAAGTATTTAACGGATATTCGCATACTACTAATACTATAATAATCTATATTAGACACACACAAACAGCGTTACACCTTAAACACACTTTTCGTTACATATTTTCATTAAATTTTTGAACATGCTACCGATTTTGTAGACGTATTCACGTCAAAAACTGAAAAATGAAGAATCTGCAGAAATAGAAATTTTTAAAAACGATCTTAATAATGAAGAGACGTTTTAATAGAATTTTCTTTTTTTCTTGTTTTTACTTATAATAAGTTTTATTAAATTAATATTTACGAGTTCATTAGATTTAATAAAAAATTATCGCCACGCCAATATTTTGTGAAATTTCTATTTCAGAGTTTGCATAATACTATTATGTAATTGTGTCTGTAATTGATTAAATGATTGAAAACGATTATTAATTCAAAATTATAACTGAAGATAATCCGATAAGTTTGTGTGCCAATTCGGAAATATTTCTATATAAAGCCCATTTGAGACGATGTCTAATATTTTGTATTTTCACACGAAAATTTTCTAAAAAATTTGTCCACACTTTATGGCACCACTTTCCACCGATGGTTGAAAAATACGAAAACTATTGTCATCTATATCTCGGAAACGGTGGGACAAAATAAAACAATGAATAGACATTTTATTTTGTAAATTTTATTATCTACATTTTTGTTTCTATATATTTTTTTACTTGGTCCCACCGTTTTCGAGATCTAGATGACAATAGTTTTCGTATTTTTCAACCATCGCATCGGTGGAAAGTGGTGCCGTCCTGACAGACCACTTATGGATTCCACTAGCACCCAAAGCTCTAACGATGAATCTGCCGTTTGCAGTATATGCTTAGGCGACTTGGCAGAAGCAAGAGGTACTCTTGATTGTTGCGCACATATATTTTGTGCGGAATGTGTAAAGGTATGGACAAAATTAAAAAACACTTGTCCTCTAGACCGAAAACCAATTAAATCGATCTACATTAGCAGATTACCAGATGGTTCGGATAAGGAAACCATTTTTGTGGAAGTTATAAAATATATCGTCGGCTTGGAGCAAAAACAAGATAACTCCAAAATGATAGTTTTGAGATAATGCGACTTGAATGTTGAGTTGACAATGTAAAAGTATACAAATTCAAAACTAAATATCTTAATAAAAATTTTATTAGTGTTAGTACAATTATCTGATTTTGCCAGAACGTAGTTGAGTATGATTCGTATCCAATCGTGTAGATAACTCATTTTGTCCAAAAATGAAGTTATCTTGTTTTTGCTCCAAGCCGACGATATCGCATTTATTGGAAATTTTATCCAGACATCGTTAAGTGGCTTCCCGCAGGATGATACAGTTATTTATTACCGAAAAGCTCTGCATGTCTTGCAGATGCTTAAACAAATTATTTTGAACCGATTACGAGGTGAACATTTCTTAACAAAATTTGTCGATCCGAATGGAGAGGATCTTTCGGAAGAAATGATTCTAATGCATTTACAACACCATAAAAGAACCCTTATACAGAAAATGCGCTCTTGTAAGACTGCTGAGAAAAAGTAAGTACATATTATGTAATAAGAATTCAAAAAACCACCAATAAAAACTATCAAATTTTAATTTAATAATAACATATGGTTTTTTGTTTGTTTTACTTTCCAACCTGTATGTAATACATAATACCTACTTAATAAAACAAAATTAAGTTCAATAAAATTATTAAATATTACTTGTTATTAAATATTAATTTGTCATTTACAAACTGATTGTGAATAAAAGCGCATCATACTCGGTACCAAGCCTTATTACATCCGTGTACTAAAGTAGTTGAATGCGTTATGATTAACGGTTAACGATTAGCCGTTAATGATTATTGAAAATAAATACTAAGGTTGGTAACACTGTTTGAACAACAAGCAACAGAGAACACTTTCAAAAACAACTTAATAGCACTATCAAACCATTATTATGTCATCTTGATAAATTATTGCCAAAATTCTGCAAAAGCTTGGAAGTTGCGTTTATGTTTGTTACGGTTTGATTTTATTTTTAAATAAAAATTCGATTGTTGTTAAAGATTTTCAAAAGGTGGCATCCTAATTCACTTTTGAATTCGAATTTGATGGAAATTTTTATCATATCGATAATTTGCACATTTTTAATTTTAATTTTAACTTTGCGATTTTGGAGAAAAGTTATAATTTGTAAGTCGAGTAATTATATTTGGACGACGCGCGACGTAGCTAATCAATTTTTTTGTGAAAATTGCGTTATTTTCTCATCCAGATATTTGGGATTAGTATTGATTGCTACGATTTTGTTTTGGATTTCTTCTCCTATTTTTTTACGTTTACTTGGGAAGTTATCCGATCTTCATTTGAAGGATTAAATTCGTTCATGGACCATTGCTTCGCTTATTTTACTAATAAACCCTCACACAACATCTAGAGGTATGTTTGATAATTTTATTCCACATTTGTTAAGTTTGAATTTTTATAGGGTGTTAATAGCGGTTCACCAGCTATTATTTCTTATTTTTGGATTACCGATATCAACCGTTACAATCATAATATCGATCGTGACGTTACTCTTTTTTTTACTCCTTGGTTATCTGGCGTCGTATTTCTGTTTGGATGGTTATTGGATATCCACCTGTATAACAACACAACAGCTTTGGATAATTCAGTCGAACCTTGGTATCGCTATCGCTATCCTGATCTAACCATCAAGAGAGAAGACAACGGAAAGCTAAGATTCTGTTTGTTTGTGCCGTCATTTATTATTGTTAATAATTGTCTCTTTGCGCGAAGAATTTTATTGGGCCATTCTTTTGATTATAATTTTGTTTTTAAACATCTAAACAACTCGAGTAAGCTGTAGAAAATCATTACAGTATTTGTACGCCATAGTATACGTATACGCGGTAACTATAACGCGAGTATTTACTTTTTATATATTACACCATTTTATTGTGAGCAATTGATAGCTTACAACGTATTCATTTTTTTTTATATTAAAAAGGTAGCCCAATTTATCGCATTATTTGTAAATATTTTTATTTTCACTAAATCGGACTAAATTTATTTTCACTAAATCTCTGTTACTCAGTCTTTTCTTGACCTGGTTACTTCTTTTTTTTTGCAACAGCTAATATTTTTCGTAGTTTAACGTGGCTGTTAATTCGAATATACAGAGTGATTCTTTTTTTTAAACTTCGTGGCGCCCAAAAATATCAACACTTCGGCTGGCTCTTCGGAGCGTTACTTTTGCGATTTTCCCCTGTATATTAATCCTCCAGATCTGAAGAAGAATCAGCTCAATCTCCTTTTTTGTATTTAGTTTATTTGCCTTTACGAGCTAGCCAAAGGCACACGACCCAACTACCGATAATATCACCATCAATAATTATTATTATTAGTTTTTTTATTCTATCTACTTTTAACGGTAGCATGTTATCAAATCGATGTTATCCGATCGGTAGACGTAGGCGAAAGAGGGTATCCATGGGACGACGTATTCACGTAAATCCTAACGGTTATGTCATCGAACATAGCATCGAAGCCTAGGCTTCAAATTTTTTTAAGTATGCTACCGCTTTTATAGACCTTTTTAAATTACACTTTACAACACAGCCACTATTCGTTGCTTATTTTTATAAAATTTTTAAACAAACTAACGATTTTATAAACGTAATATCGGAAGAGTTATAAAAAATCAAGTCCAGCATGTTACCATTTGTATTCGGAATCGAATTATACTGCATTAAGTCACAAGAAAAGAGATTATCACAGAATAAACTACTACATTCACTTTCACAGTAAGGTGTGAGGCAATAGTCGTTGTCAACAGCGGACCAATTTATGCCAGGGAGATTAAAATCTCCAGTGATACAAACATGGCAATCGGGTTTGCTAGCTGATATTTCGTTAACAGAAGTAGTAAATTCAGCGTATACAGCTGAACTGCTATTGGGTGGAATATAGACAGCGCATATCAGCAATAGAGAAGATCCGACACCCAAGCTTACCCAAATTTCCTCTCTGATCGAGGTGTGTACATGAACTAAAGATGAATTCAAAGAATCGTGAACTGCCACCAGCACTCCCCCTCCTTGTGACTTCTGAGTGACCACCGAAGATCTGTCTCCGCGAAACACATAACGGCAATCAAAAAACTCGGAACTCAAAAAACTATCATTCAGCCATGTCTCCGTCAATACAACAATCTGATAATTTTCGGAAAAAACAGCATTATATAACTCAGTAGTCTTTGTGCGAAGACCACGAACGTTTTGATAGTATAACATGATAACTTTGCTGAAATTAAGAGAACTATTAAGATTAACATTGTGGAAGTCAGTGTACATACGGCTATCGGTCCAGTCTCGCGGATCATTATTACGTGCATCCAAGTTCAATCATTGCGAATTTGTTCTAATTGGTTGATATCTAAAAGATGGTCTCCTGGGCAAAAACTCACGCACTGCAACTCCTACAGGCCATATAGTTTGTTGTTTGGCAATACACTTTCACGTACGCCCAATTTGAAGGAGCATGTCTCCTCCGCAGCTACGAGCAACTCACACTTGACATCATCGATCTTCAATACCTCCTTTACATACGTCAACATTGCATCTGAAGTAGTGTCAGGGCAGAGCCTACCAATGTATATCCACTGACGCCTGTCTGCTGCCCGCAGTGGTGCTGCCTCTACAACTCCACTCGCTTGAGATTTGCTGCCAATAACCAACGATCTTCTGTCTCTAGCAGCAGTAGTAAGAGGTCTTGAAGAAACCAATTCTTCTCTGCCTCGGTCGAAGCGCTGGGAAAAAGTAAATGCGCCTTTATTAGAAGTCCTCTGATGAACAGCATTTTGAACAATATTCCTGGGTTCAGTTCTTTTGGACTCGTGAAGCACCTTCAAATCCCTATTCTGAATGACATTCCTGGGTTTAGTTCTTCTGGACTCATGGAGCACCAATAAATAAATAATACTCTATAGTAATATGTAGGTACATAATATATAACAAACTTTATACATATAAGAACAAAAAGCAACAGAGAACACTTACGAAAACAACTTGATATTACTATTAAACCATTATTATGTCATCTTGATATCAATTGAATAAATTGCCAATATTCTGCAAAATCTTGGAAGTTGTTTTCATGTTTTCAAATCGATGCTATCCGATCGGTAGACCTGGGCAAAAGCGGGTATCCATGGACGACATATTCACGTAAAACCTAACGGCTATGTCACCGAGCATAGCCTCGAAGCCTAGGCTTCCATTTTTTTTTAAATTTTTGAACATGTTACCGATTTTATAGACGTATTCACGTCAAAATTCCATTATCAGGTAGGCTTGAAGATTCTGGAATGGATGAAATGGAATTTTTTTAAACCATGTATGTTGTGAGATACGTTACCAATTTAAGGTTTAAAAATATTCCATTTCATCCATTCCAGAATCATCAAGCTTACCCGATAAATTGAATTATTTTAAACCATGTATCTCGTGAGATACGTTTCCAAGTTACGGGTTAAGAGGGGATGTCTACCACGGTCTCGGTACCATGGTCTATGACTTTCAGGTTTGGTAGCTTGGAAGTTTCAGTTTTTTGAGAAATATTTTTAGCAAGCGGGTGCGTATTTAGAGACCTATTCACTTCGAAAATCCCCCAATTAAAGTCATGTGAGTTTCTTAGCTTGCATCTTCCCTTGTCATTCTTTTAAGTAAAATATCTCTTGTTTTTCTATATATGCGCGTCAGTAACATACTCATAACGAATAAGGTCTGCAATTACATTAGTTAGCATTAGTTTTAAATGTTATAATTTGCCGGTAAAGCCCACGTAAGTAGGTGAATATTTAGTTTATCGAATACAGATTACTCTAGTTGTTGCGCGTGATTCCACGTCAAAACACCAAAGTAAAAACACCGAAAACAAAAACACCGAAAGTGGCATAGAGTTTGAATGACGTGGAAACTCTTTTTTGCGTAGAAACTTGAATCCCAAGTTACTTGGGAAAGCTCCATATGTGCCATTTAATTAAATTTGAAGACGGTGTAAGTGAGATTACCAACTGCAGCACAATGCCAATGTCATGTTCCAAAATTTCTCATAAAATTTGATTTATAATTTGTTAAATTAATTTGTTACATTTTCTTTTTTCTTTTCTTTTGTTACTTTTTCTAATGTATGTCTTTGGTTTGTTGTTCGAGATGATATTAAAAAGGTTTGAGCGAAACCTGGTGGCTGGTGTAATGCCTTTATCGTGGAGTAGATTTTTTAGTTTTTCGTTGGAGTGATTTTGGTATCCCACGACTTTGTATTTAATTTCTTGATTCTTCGTGTTTTTATAGAAATAAGGTTGGCTTTCTATTTTTTGTTTGTTTTTAAACATTTTTTCTATCATTGCTGTGGGATATCCGTTAGATGTTGCCAGTTGTTTTATAATGTTCAGCTCTTTGTCTCTTTCTTTAGGTTGTAGTGGTGTTCTAAACAACCTGGTTAAATAATATTGGAAGGCCGAAGTTTTTTGAGAGAATACGTGAGCTGAATCAGATGGTGTAAAGGAGTCGCAGTTAGTGGGCTTTCAGTATATGTATGTGCCAGCTAATGTTACCCTTGTTATCCCATTTTATTGTATATTCGAGAAAATTAATGCTGTTATTATTGGGATTTTCCAGGGTGAAGTTGATATTTTTACGCACTTCATTAATTAGTTCAAGAACTCAAGAAGAACTTAATATAACAAATTTGTAAGTTTTTACTTCACAGTATTAATATCATAAGTATAGGTACTTCATCTTATAAGTTAGTAAAACATTGGTATTACATTCTATAACATTGGTATTACTTTTCGTTTTTATGCATATTTAAAAAATATCAGCATTGTGGTAACGTAGCAATATTGTTATTTTGCTGCACATTCAATATTCATATATCAAGGAAGCCAACGTGTGATGACCCCTTGGTATGTGATGAATAAGTTGTTAATATTACAATATTGTATTAATAAGTAAAATGTAGATTAGTTGAGGAGTAAAGGAGTAGTAGTTAGGATGTCGACGAAGTAGGTTAACAATGTAGTTTAAGTGTACATATAATTAAGTGTAAACATTAACACCCGTATTTATAAAAATTTTAGAAAGTTAAAATACCTTTAAATTGCCTGCGTAATAAAACACCAATCACAAACGTTCATTTGTCTACATTGTAAGGTATTCATTGGTTGTTTAACTTTAATGAGCGTTTTAGTTAAAATAGGTTTAAAACACTCTCTAAGTATTTTTATGAATACAGGGGTAAATATAACTAAATTGAAACAACCCATCTTTAAATTCAAACAACCACCAGAAACCCATCAATCGATACCAACAAAATGCAAAATAATCAACAAACATTTTTTAGATTAATACAGCATAAAAAAAACAAAAATAAATTGTTTTTGGGCACTTTTTATATCAATTGCGATTGAAGAGTGTTTCTCAACCGTACCCCCAAAAAGGACCCCTAGTGGATACCTAGGCATAGGTTATTGAGAAACGCTGATCTTGATTATAAACACGCTTTTATGTATAAATGATATTAGAAAAATTAGATCGTTTATTTCTTCCGCAATAGCTTGTAATTAAGAAGTGACCATTGTTCCTCCCATATTGTGAGGTATTTTACTTTATTTTTTAAGTTCATAACGAAATATCCCAATCGTTTATCATTGGATATGAATAAAGAAACGCTTTTAAAAAAATTTTTTTTATTTACCAAGACAAAAAAAAACTTGCAAATTAACAAATTTAATTAAACATTGATACTAAATAAATAAACATTGAATTAAACAATTGATACATTAAAATTTAATGTATCATACGTACTAAGGCAGTATCAGTGAAGAGTATTAATACTAAAAAAAATTTTTGCTTGAATCGATTGTTTACTAAAATATCTTAAAAACAATAGTGGCGTCTCTAAAACCCAGTGTGCAGGATATGTTACAAAAAAACAAGATGGAACTTGCTTTGCGACAGTTCTTTGGTATTTTTTGGTCTTTGGTAATTTGGTAGATTAAATTATTTGGGCTTTATTTTATTAGAATTTTTAATGCATTACTAATCTTTTAAATAGGTAGAAAGGATGTACAAAGGATACAAAGGTATCAAAGGACAGACACGGGGCCAGATCATAAAGGCTTCTTCTTATACGTTGTATAGAAGCCTAATAAGTGTGCATTTCCAGGAATATTCGACATGATTTATGTGAGCGGTGCGCTGACATGTGTAGTGTGTACTTGTTTTAAAATTTGGCACCCTGGGCCCAAGAGGTTTGCCGCCCCATAAATTAATTTAAAAAAAGCTAAAATTAATTTTTTTATTTCATTCTGATTATAAAAGACGCCTTAAGCAGAGCGCGAAAGACGGCTTGCGCCGCCCCTCAAAGCCTTCCACTCCGGCCCATGGCCCTTAGCTAAATACGTCTCCGAGTCTCAACAACGGGGACTCATTAACCCGTGAACGACGGGTTATTGTACTAAGTTTATACTTGGTCCTGTAACCTGTGAGCACCTGAATAATATTCTAGTAAGGTGCTAATCTGACTAGATGGAGATGCATAGCCCATAGATCGAAATTGAATATTTTCGATCATAAACTTATTCATGTGTTCAAGAGTCTATCCGTTTAGAAATAAAAAGTGTTATGACTTATTATCGTAAAAAAAATTAAAAAGATCTTTCAAAATACTCATCGGCCCTAGAAACTTTCCTCAGGGCTTAATAAAAATGGTGCTTATAAACTGAAACAAGAAACACTCTGATTGGTCAAATATTTTTACCGACCGAAAAATATATTAAACCACCGCCGGTACTCCCCCTGGGACGAGTTGCATATTAAGCGAGTTTCTAACCAATCAGGTCTATTTAATTAATTAATAATTTAATTTATTAAATAATAATAATTCCAGCTAGTACATAATTATATAAAAAACTGTTGAACATAATTTATTATATTGGAATAATGCAAAATCATAAAAAAATGAAAATTAAAAATAGAAATTATCAAACACAAATTCTCCTAAATTTAACTTGTTAATTTTCATATTATTTAAAAAGTCAAAATCGCTAAAAGTAGTTAGTTATTAATTTAATCTATTATTAAAATTATTAGCTATTAAGTTATAAACAAATGTAATTATCAAAGATTAGCTAAGAAAACTATAAAAACAATAAATTATTTTCGAACTTTCGGGAACGAATGTTCCCTTTGTCAAGAATATTTATTAATCTATTATTTATTATTATTAATTTAATCGGAATTGTCTCAGCAATTTTTGAAGATTTTTTCTATTCTTTTGCATTAAAGTATTGCAAAGAAATATATAAGAAAGTTTACATTAAGAGTTTTAACGTTTCCATTATAATCGAAAATTTTACAAACATTAAATTGAAATTTAAAAAATTGAAATAATTTAATTTTGGAGTTTAATTTTAAAATTTAGACTTTAGAAAATTTCACTTCAGCAGCAAGTACATAGAAAACTAATGTTTTACTTGAATAAGAAGTAACCATTGTTCCTCCCATATTGTGTGGTATTTTACTTTATTTTTTAAGTTCATAACGAAATATCCCAATCGTTTATCACTGGATATGAATAAAGAAACGCTTTTAAAAGAATTTTTTTTATTTACCAAGACAAAAAAAAACTTGCAAATTAACAAATTTAATTAAACTGAATTTTCTATCGGGGAAAATAAGTTAATTTTTCGAGTAAAGTGTCTGAGAATTTGTTGTTGAATGAAGAAGAAAAAATTATTTTTTTCTTTTTAAAGGGATCTAATTCTAAATCATATCCAGTTTATGATAATACTCAATTGAAGGTCGAATTGTTACTCTATTCTAAGTTATAAAACTAATCAATAATTATTTTTAATAATTATTTTTATAATATATATACATATATATTATATTTATTATTATTATTATTATTAATTTTACCACATTTGAATTCAATTCAAATATATAAAGTATAAAAATTATATATGTTAGAGTGAGTGAGACATACCCTTAGTACGGATCTGCTAGAGTAATCTAGACATACTCCCTAAAGCAACTAGCAACCAATAGAAAGAGACATCACCCAAGTGCGGACCTGAGAAGAAGACTAATGCAATATATTCGAGCCACCCTGTATGTAAAACATCACTAAGCTTGCGTTAAGTTGGTAATGTGCAGTAATACTAAGAAACACTATATAAAAGGAAACTTTGAGAATAAAATATAGAAATTAAGAAGTAAGAAATACAGTAATAACCATTGTAATAACAGAATTTAGCGTTTTAATTATTTAAATAAAGTTTATTCTAACATATACAGTACCGTGCAAGCGAATTAGAGCCACTCACGATTTTTTACTTTTTTAATGCAATTGCTTAGATTTGGTTAATTTTGAATTTCTATCAAGTAATAATTATTCAAAAACATTCAAAAAATACATTGCATTCAAAAAAATGCATTCAAAAAATTGCAGGTATCAAATTTCACCCTAACAGTCATACATAAATTTAAAATTTGTAAAATCCAAAAATTTGGGTATTTTAAGTGGGGTAGTTTTGTCTGTTGTTGGTCATTATTTAAGGGATTGAATTAAATTGTGGTTCCTACAAGTGTATACTACCCGACAAGTGTTGTGAACAAGTTAGTTTTTGTGTATTTCGTTAGCGAGCAATACCTACAGTGTTAATATAAAATTTTAAGTTTTCAAAATTATTTTTACGAAATGGGTAAAAATAAGGACCTTAAATGGGACAAAAAAGTTAAAATTGAAGGTCTTTTAAGATCTGGAAATTACAGTAATCGTGAAATTGCGAAAATGGAAAGGTAAATATAAGAAAATTAATTTTTAAAGAGTGGCCCTAATTCGATTGCACGGTACTGTATAACAATTTTGTAAATTAAAAAGTCATATTTATATGTCGCTAAAATAATAGCGACAAAATTAATTTCACCACATCTAATTAGCGACTAATTAGCGGCAAATTATCATGCAGGTGACACTTTTCTACTAATTACCTAAAGTCATTTTTCTTCGTATCAAGTTAGCGAAGCCCCCACAAAAACAAAAAAAAATAATAGCGACAAAATTAATTTTACCACTTCTAATTAGCGACTAATTAGCGGCAAATTATCATGCAGGTGACACTTTTCTACTAATTACCTAAAGTAATTTTTTTTCGTATCAAGTTAGCGAAGCACCCAATCACCCACAAAAACGAAAAAAATATTAGCGACAAAATTAATTTTACCACATCTAATTAGCGACTAATTAGCGGCAAATTATCATGCAGGTGACACTTTTCTACTAATTACCTAAAGTCATTTTTCTTCATATCAAGTTAGCGAAGCCCCCACAAAAACAAAAAAAAATAATAGCGACAAAATTAATTTTACCACATCTAATTAGCGACTAATTAGCGGCAAATTATCATGCAGGTGACACTTTTCTACTAACTACCTGAAGTCATTTTTCTTCGTATCAAGTTAGCGAAACGCCCACAAAAACAAAAAAAATAATATGCGACAAAATTAATTTTACCACCTCTAATTAGCGACTAATTAGCGGCAAATTATCATAGAGGTGACACTTTTCTACTAACTACCAAAAGTAATTTTTCTTCGTATCAAGTTAGCGAGGCACCCACAAAAAAACAAAAAAAAATAACGACACAATTAATTTTACCATATCTAATTAGCGACTAATTAGCGGCAAATTATCATGCAGGTGACACTTTTCTACTAAATCCCTAAAGTCGTTTTTCAGAGATGTGCTTCACTAACTTTATATCAAGTTAACGAAACTCCCAAAAAAGCAAAAAAATTAAAACGACAAAATTAAATTTTCCACAACTAATTAGCGACTAATTAGTGGCTAATTATCCACCCAATCGTGATTTGATTGTCGATGGGTGCTTCGCTAACTTGATGGTCATTTTTTAAGTTCATAACGAAATATCCCAATCGTTTATCATTGCATATGAATAAAGAAACGCCTTTAAAAGAATTTTTTTTATTTACCAAGACAAAAAAAACTTGCAAATTAACAAATTTAATTAAACTGAATTTTCTATCTCAGTCCAGTTCTTCCCCACCGAGGGTGTATAAAGTCGTATCCGTCCTCATCTTCATCAGCATCGCTAAAATATACATCAACATCATCGAAGTTATCCGATGTCTCTTCGTCAGATCCTTCACCAATGTCGTGAAGCACATCGTTAAAAAAGTTATTTCGTCGGACAGGTGGTAATCGTCTTTGTCCATTTTCTGGTATTATTTGTTGTTGTGGTTGTTGTTGTTCGCCTTCATTTACAAAATTGTTTTGATCTGTACGGAACGTAATAACTCCAATTATCACTTGATCTTTGTTGTTGTGATCGAATAAATTTATTTCGACATAGGATTGACGACATAATGGACAAGTTTTCGTTCGATTGGACCAATTTCTTATACACACTTCGTGAAATGTGTGCTTACAACCTAATACCGCCACAATTCCTTTCAGGTCTTCTAAACAAATCGTACACGTCATTTTAGAACTAATTTAAACTGAGATTCGTGAGTATATTCTGTCAATTTCAATTGCTGATTATTTATAGTTTAGGATGTGTATTCCTAGTGTTGTATTTGATGATATTCGCAAAAAGGTTGTGAAAAATTGAGCACGTTTTTTCTTTTATAAGAAAGTAAATAAGGATTATTGGATAATCCTTTTAAGTCAATTGTTCGTATTTACCATTTTAATCCCCCCAATACTAATCAAGATCTTCGGATTATCGGATTACTGTTTGATAAACAAACAAAAGCCAAATTCAGTTAACAGTTTATCCATTGGTTTGTATAAACAATAATAACATAAATATACCCAAAAAATTTACGAAAATATGAAAGCGAGTAGATGTGTGAAATGTATTACTCAAAATGATATAAAGTTAAGTAATTTGATCATTGCGTTAACAAACTAATAAATTAATTGCAATATTTCGAATTAAAAACTTACGTTAAATGCAAAAATATATACAACTTGCAAGATCGGCGTCGACTGAGGGCACATCACGCGAAGCGCTTCATGTGACGCAAAACTCACACGTGCGATTTAAAATATTTCTCTTAAAATATTACTCATTGATTACCTTTATTATCCCCAATAGATCACGTAATGTTTCAAAGCGTGGTTTAGGAAGAGCGTTTGTTAATACAGGGTGCGGCATCATAACTTCCTTATTTCAAAACGCAATAAAACCCATTTTATGGATTAGAAGTTTTTATTATTTTTTTTAATAATGTAGGTTATATATTTAAAGCTTTGCTTCATACAGTTTTAAAAATCATGTCCGGTAGATGACGCCCCCCATTGTCAATACACTGAATGAGTCGATTTCTGGCGTTTCCAGCATGTCAACTGATATGTTGGCAATTTTAGCCCGAATATTGGCTTTGAGATCTTTTAATGTTCTTGGACGGTTGACATAAACACGGAATTTTAAAAATCCCCACAAAAAAAAATCGCAAGGGGCCAAATCCGGGGAGCGATTTCGAAAGGCACGCTGAGTTGCGATCACAGAACGTCCATTCGAAAAGTACGCCTCAACGGCAAATGCACGCTGCTCACTGTTCCAACGCATCGTGGCGACTGATCGGATGGGGAACAATACTTTAGGTGTACGCCTACCGAATAAGAACAGTCTCCGCCCACTACGATCTTCACAGTCTAAATGGCGCGCATTTCAAAAAAGGAAGTTATGATGCCGCACCCTGCATATCCGCACTTTGTCTTCACTGGTAATGTACTCTACATTAATCTCACCTTTACTGTACAAATCGCGAATAAAATTATACCTGACATCAATGTGCTTTGAACGTTGTTGGTAAGATTCTGGATAGTGGACACCAATTTTTCACCCAACAATCGATTTAACCAGATAGCTGCCTTTGCTGCCGCCACTTCACTAACAAATTCAGCCTCGGTAATGGACTCAGCAACATATTGCTGTTTTTAACTCTGCCATACGACCGAACCCCCTCCAATTTTACATAAAATTTCAGATGTAGATTTTCTATCTTTCTCGTCGCCAGCAAAATCTGAATCACTGAAGATTTCAAGGTTTCCTTTTTTCTCATAAAGCATGCCAAAATCTTCGGTTCCTTTAATATATCGCGTGATACGTTTGACTAATTTCCAGTGTGTAGTGGTTGGTTTTTCTACACTTCATGCTGTCACACCTGCCGCAAAGGAAATATCACACCTCGACTACTTGAAGATACATGAGATTTCCAATCACTTTGCGGTAAGGGATGTTCTTCATTAACTCAGTATTTGGAAACCCAAATTTACCTGTAGAGGGAAAACAAAAAATGTATTACGTACCGGTTTTGAAAACTATTGAAGCTTTACTTCAAAACGACACTATTATAACTGTTAGTTAGGGTCAGACTATTAAAGTCAGAATTTTAAAGAAAGTGGTTTACTAACTTATATTACAGATGGAAAGATTTTTAAAAGTAACTGTTTCTTTAAAACAAACAAAAATGCATTACGTATTATATTATTTCAGGATGAATTTGAAATATGCAATCCTCTCGGATCCAAGAAACAGAAGTATAAGATACTTGCAGTTTATATGACACTTGCCAAAGTTCCTCCATTTCTTAGATCAAAAGTAGAATTAATTCAGTTAGTTGCTTTGGGAATTGAAAAAGAAGTAAAAGTAAAAATGGAATAACACATTTTTTCAAGGTTATTGTGGAAGACCTACATCGCTTAGAAACTGAAGGAATAACGGACCAAAGGACTTTGCAAACGATAAAAGGTGCCGTCGTCGCAGTTGTTGGAGATAATTTAGGTTCTCACCAAATAGGCGGTTTTGTCCAGGTTTACCTTCTTGTATTGCTCATGATTTGTTTGAATGTGTTTGTCCCAATGATTTAATGTTAGCTGTTAATTATCGTATAAAACAAAAAAATTTTTACACTAGATTTTCTCAATTCTCGTTTAAAAAATGAACTAAGATTCGTAGGAGAAATGAACGTAAAAAACTAAAAGTACATTGCAAAATGTAATATTGCATAAATTAACTGAATTTATAAAACTCCATCATTTACCATGTAAAAATACAATATAAATCTACATATGTACATTTACACTGATTTTTTACAGTGCACGTTTTAAAACATTTTTTATTGGGGATAATCAAGGCACTCAATGAGTAATATTTTAAGGGAAAAATTTTAAATCGCACGTGTGACTTTTGCGTCACATGAAGCGCTTCGCGTGATGTGCCCTCAGTCGACGCCGATCTTGCAAGTTGTATATATTTTTGCATTTAACGTAAATTTTTAATTCGAAATATTGCCAATAATATTTTTATACTTTGTTAACGCAATGATCAAATTACTTAACTTTATATCATTTTGAGTAATACATTTCCCACATCTACTCGTTTTTATATGTTCGTAAATTTTTTGGGTATCTTTATGTTATTATTGTTTATACAAACCAATGGATAAACTGTTAACTGAATTTGGCTTTTGTTTGTTTATCAAACAGTAATCCGATAATCCGAAGATCTTGATCAGTATTGGGGCGGATTAAAATGGTAAATACGAACAATCGACTTAAAAGGATTATCCAATAATCCTTATTTACTTTCTTATATAAGAAAAAACGTGCTCAATTTTTCACAACCTTTTTGCGAATATCATCAAATACAACACTAGGAATACACATCCTAAACCATAAATAATCAGCAATTGAAATTGACAGAATATACTCACGAATCTCAGTTTAAATTAGTTCAAAAATGACGTGTACGATTTGTTTAGAAGACCTGAAAGGAATTGTGGCGGTATTAGGTTGTAAGCACACATTTCACGAAGTGTGTATAAGAAATTGGTCCAATCGAACGAAAACTTGTCCATTATGTCGTCAATCCTATGTCGAAATAAATTTATTCGATCATAACAACAAAGATCAAGTGATAATTGGAGTTATTACGTTCCGTACAGATCAAAACAATTTTGTAAATGAAGGCGAACAACAACAACCACAACAACAAATAATACCAGAAAATGGACAAATGCGATTACCACCTGTCCGACGAAATAACTTTTTTAACGATGTGCTTCACGACATTGGTGAAGGATCTGACGAAGAGACATCGGATAACTTCGATGATGTTGATGTATATTTTAGCGATGCTGATGAAGATGAGGACGGATACGACTTTATACACCCTCGGTGGGGAAGAACTGGACTGAGATAGAAAATTCAGTTTAATTAAATTTGTTAATTTGCAAGTTTTTTTTTGTCTTGGTAAATAAAAAAAATTCTTTTAAAAGCGTTTCTTTATTCATATCCAATGATAAACGATTGGAATATTTCGTTATGAACTTAAAAAATAAAGTAAAATACCTCACAATATGGGAGGAACAATGGTCACTTCTTAATTACAAGCTATTGCGGAAGAAATAAACGATCTAATTTTTCTAATATCATTTATACATAAAAGCGTGTTTATAATCAAGATCAGCGTTTCTCAATAACCTATGCCTAGGTATCCACTAGGGGTCCTTTTTGGGGGTACGGTTGAGAAACACTCTTCAATCGCAATTGATATAAAAAGTGCCACAAAGAATTATTCCCCCTTTCAACTATTTATAACTTGCATTCATAACATTATTGAAAACGAAATTCGCAAAGAATAAGAATAAGATTATCGTATTTATCGTAAATTTTTAAATTGGTAATACTTTTTTACTACATAACAAAACTGCCTCGCATTTTGTGGGGGTACGCAAAACTTCATAGGGGTACAAAAAAAATGGAAGTCTAGGCTTTGAGGCTATGCTCGGTGACATAGCCGTTAGGTTTTACGTGAATACGTCGTCCATGGATACCCGCTTTTGCCCAGGTCTACCGATCGGATAACATCGATTTAAAAACATGAAAACAACTTCCAAGATTTTGCAGAATATTGGCAATTTATTCAACTGATATCAAGATGACATAATAATGGTTTAATAGCAGGCCCGGACTGGCCATAGGGCAGATCGGGCAAATGCCCGATGGGCCGGTGCGCAGTCAAAAAGCTGTCTAACCAGCAGCGCTGGATGATTACATCGCGAAAAAAATTATGCTATTTTATATAACAACAAATTATCGTGAACAGCGAAAGTTAACAATTGTCAATGTTGTGTATTAAATATCTTGATGTCTACCAGCCACTTCTTATCACTTGTACGTGATTAAATATAAAATAAAGGCACCCGTGTTTAAAAGATAGAAATGCATATCCACATAATGTTAACAAAGTCTCCCAATTGTTGACAAAATACAAGGTGGTGATGACATTGTAATATTTTTTTTCATGATGTTAGTATGTAATTTTTTTCATTTTGCATGCAATTCAGTTCAGTTTTTTGTGAGTGCATTTGTGATTCTAGGCTAATAGTACATTGTCTTATTCGGATTAAAAGTGAAACTTTGTTTGACAAGCAATGTTTGCATTTGCAAGGCGGAGCGTTAGCGGAGCCGAGCGAATGCAATAATTGCACGTCAAACAAAGACACTTTTAATCCAAATAAGACATATTACTTTTTCTCCAACCAAAAATTAAATAAAATTTAAAATATAAATACTTAATTTTAAAACATTATTTGATGTAATATCAGAAAAGTCACTTTGACATTTTAAAATTGTATAATTTCGAAGAGTGCTTTTTCTATATTGTTTGAATTAGCAATAACTCGAGAACGGCGCTAGATATCAAAAAACTGAGCACAAAATTCTCCCCCCTCGTCACAGACACACCCCCGTGAATTATCGGTAGGAAGGCATATGCAAAAATTTATATCAATCGCGCACAAAAATAGTATAAAATAAAATCACTTTTAAGTCATGCACAAAAAAGTTTTTTTAGTGCACGTAAAAAAAAGTGTGCTTATCAATTTTCGCATTTTTATATTAATAACGAAAACGTTAACTTTTAGTTGAGGTAATGCTACTAAAAATGTACTGCTTTTAATACGGTTGGAGAAAAAATTATTTAAACAAGTTTTTGAAAATTGCTAAGCAACACTTTTCTTTACATGCACTAAAAAAACTTTTTTGTGCATGACTTAAAAGTGATTTTATTTTTTACTATTTTTGTGCGCGATCGATCTAAATTTTTGCTTATGCCTTCCCACCGATAATTCATGGGGGTGTGTCTGTAACGAGGGGGGAGAATTTTTTGCTCAGTTTTTTGATATTTAGCGCCGTTCTCGAGTTATTGCTAATTCAAACAATATAGAAAAAGCACTCTTCGAAATTATACAATTTTTAAATGTCAAAGTGACTTTTCTGATATTACATCAAATAATGTTTTAAAATTAAGTATTTATATTTTAAATTTTATTTAATTTTTGGTTGGAGAAAAAGTAATATGTCTCATTTGGATTAAAAGTGTCTTTGTTTGACGTGCAATTATTGCATTCGCTCGGCTCCGCTCGCGCTCTGCCTTGCAAATGCAAAAATTACTTGTCAAACAAAGTTTCACTTTTAATCCGAATAAGACAATGTACTATATTATTATTTGTTTGTATGTGTCCGTGTTTTTTTATAAATTTTAGTTGGTAAGCATTTTTAATTTTTATTTCTGTGAATAGGTATAGGGTAAATCAAAAAATAGCTTAGTGAATGTTGCTTACATTTTAAATTTTTTAAATATTTTTATCAGATATCCCTCTTTGTCTTATTAAGTTTAAATGTTTGATTAACTTTTTTTAACATTCAGTGCTTTTGGGCACGCAAGTTTTCTCATGCGTTCATCATTTTAGCTAAAATCAACTTTTTTTTACGTAAAACTTCATAATTATTTTACATCTTGTGTTTTTTTTTATATTTATATATCTCATTTTTATTTTACAACTTTATGTATAAAACAAAATATTCAATTAGAGTTAACACCAGTTATTGCATAATTTAAAAATAAAAATGATTGTCTTTGTCTTGTCTTTGGTGAACTGAGTAATGGATAACAAAAGAAAGCGCAAAGGAGGAGCAGAAAAACTTAGGCTAAAGAAACGAAAACTTTAGGAAACTAGTGCCCAAAAATATGTTAAATTGACAAATGTTTTTGCATGTCCACATTCGTCTACATCTAATGGAGTGGCGGGAACTGAAGTTAGAGTTACTAATAGTTCATATCAAGATCAAGAACTAGTATGTATTGAACAGTTAAATGATCAGAAATCAGAAATTAATCAAGAGCACATTATGACACACCATGCTGAAGCCTTTGATCTTGCTACAACCGAGCTAGAAATTGAGCAAGATAACAATTCAATTCCTTCGTTTAATTATTTTGAATATCCTGAGAAAGATCAACTGGATTTATTTTTTAAGTACTATCCGAAGCAAGACATCAGTGATCTTGTGTTAAAAAAAGCCATGTATCGGAAAGATGGTTCTAATCGGAAGTGGCTGACATATAGCGAGAAACAGAATGCTTTGTTTTGTTCAGTTTGTATAGCGTTTTCTTCGACTTCTGATACCTATTCATCTCCTTTTATACGAGGCATGAAAGATAGAAGGCATGTTCATGTCAGAGTCGAGGAACATGAGAAAACCGAAACGCATACCATGCTTGTGCAGAAGCTTATTTTTTTTTAAAAAGAAGCGTTTTTGTAGGAAGTAGAGGGCCGACAGTCTCTAAAATGCCCGGGCCGGTTTTAGGTCCCAGTCCGGGCCTGTTTAATAGTGATATCAAGTTGTTTTCGTAAGTGTTCTCTGTTGCTTTTTGTTCTTATATGTTGTATAAAGTTTATTATATATTGTCGTGTTTCAAAATCCACTTTTTGAATTTTGAATTTTACAGTTATTAATTTTGATTAATAATGTTTTTATAGAAATAAGGATGTCTTTCTATTTTTTGTTTGTTTTAAAACATTTTGTCTATCATTGCTGTGGGATATCCGTTAGATGTTGCCGGTTGTTTTATAATGTTCAGCTCTTTGTCTCTTTCTTTAGGTTGTAGTGGTGTTTTAAACAACCTGCTTAAATAATATTGGAAGGCCGAAGTTTTTTGGGAGAATACGTGAGCTGAATCAGATGGTATAAAAGAGTCGCAGCTAGTGGGCTTTCGGTATATGTGCCAGCTAATGTTACCCTTGTTGTCCCATTTTATTGTATATTCGAGAAAATTAATGCTGTTATTATTGGGATTTTCCAGGGTGAAGTTGATATTTTTACGCACTTCATTAATTAGTTCAAGAACTCAAGAAGAACTTAATATAACAAATTTGTAAGTTTTTACTTCACAGTATTAATATCATAAGTATAGGTACTTCATCTTATAAGTTAGTAAAACATTGGTATTACATTCTATAACATTGGTATTACTTTTTGTTTTTATGCATATTTAAAAAATATCAGCATTGTGATAACGTAGCAATATTGTTATTTTGCTGCACATTCAATATTCATATATCAAGGAAGCCAACGTGTGATGACCCCTTGGTATGTGATGAATAAGTTGTTAATATTACAATATTATATTAATAAGTAAAATGTAGATTAGTTGAGGAGTAGAGGAGTAGTAGTTATGATGTCGACGAAGTAGGTTAACAATGTAGTTTAAGTGTATGTTATGTATCAAAATACGGTGCCTATTTACAATATTTATTTACATTAGATTACATACAAGAGTATAATTAAGAACTGACTTTATTTACATTTTTAACCACGGAGGTTAACCATAATTGTTGTGTAGTTGGTACCTCCCGCCAACTTGGTGTATTTTAAATTTAAACTGGTCCATTTCTACTTGAATACATTACAATACCTCCCTTACAAGTTTAAACGCTGGTGAGGCCGGGTATCTCTCTTTGGTCGCTCGACTCTGTCTTCTTGCGTTTTCTCAACTTCCTTATTTTCCTCACTCTCTTCCGTATCCCCTCCTGGTTCATTTTGATTTTCTCCTTCAATTCCTTTCTCCGGTGTTTGGTTTACCGCCTCTGTTCGGGTTTCTTCTTCCCCCGGCTGATCGACCCCCGTTCTACTAAACACCCCCTCTTGTGCTACTTCTACTGGGATCGACTGGGCCACCTTTTTCTCACCTTTACTTGCCCCTTTGAGTATCTGGTTTGTGTGTCTCTTCCACACCAGTTCCTCGTCTAGCACCCTGCACAGGTATGTTTGCTCGCCTAGCACTTCCTCCACCACACATTCCTTCCACTGCTTTTTATTTGGATTCCTGTAATCCCTGCAGTACACCCTTTCCTATTCTTCAAACTGTGTGCTTTCCTTTTTCCTCCCCTTCTCTTCTGCCGGCTTCTCTTTCTTGTATTTTAACAAATCCCATCTTGTTTTGGGTTTGAAATTAAATAACAATTGCGACGGTGTCATTCCTGTTGTTGAATGCTCTGCGTTACGATAAACAAACAAATACCGTTGCAGCAATGTTTCCAAAGCCACTCCTTTATTCTTTGGATCGCTTAACGCCTTTCCTATTCCCCATTTCACCGATTTCACGCAATTCTCAGCGGCCCCGTTTGTTGTGGGATGGAATGGGGGTGATGTAATATGTTTTATACCATTCATACTACAGAACTCGCTAAAAACCTGGGATGTAAATTGTGGTCCATTATCCGTTACGATGCTATTCGGGTTACCAAATCTTGCGAAGCACTCCCTAAATTTTTTTACTGTCGACTCTGCCTCCGTGCTATTCATTATAAACACTTCTGGCCATTTAGATTACGCGTCCGTAATCACCAGAATCATCTTCTGCGCGAATGGCCCTAAGAAATCTGCGTGTACCCTCTCGTACGCTTTCCCTGCCTTACTCCATGGTTTTAGCGGTGCCTTCTGCGGTTCGGGCCTACTACATGCACAAATTTTGCAGTTGTGAACATATTCTTCTATGTCCTTATCCAGTTTAGGCCACCAAAAATACGACCGAGCTGTGGATTTCATTTTAGCCATTCCCATATGAGACCCATGCAGCTCCTCTAACAATTTGCACTGAAACTTTGCGGGAATGATTACCCGAAACCCCCACATTATCACTCCATCCTCTATGTATAACTCGTCCTTTCTTGACAAGAACGGGGTTAACAGATCATTGTTGGATGAGTTTGGAAATCCATACCTGATGAAATTCATGACTTGTCCTGTAACTGCATCTTTTCGCGTCTGCACCCTCAGTGCATTTAAATTGACTGCTATAGACTCTTCCAAAAATTCAGATGGCAAACTTCTTCCTGTTCCACTTCCTTCACTTGTAGTGGCAATCTTGACAGAGCATCCGCGTGTACGTTTTCTGCACCTTTTACATACTTAATTGTATAATCGAAGTTTGATAAAAACAAAGACCACCTTTGTATTCTTCCTGCTGCCATTTGAGGTAGTGTTTTGTTCTCCCCAAACAATGCTAAAAAGGGTTTATGGTCAGTCATCAACTCAAATTTTCTTCCTGCCAAATACTGATAAAACTTATTCACTCCCCAATAAATTGCTAACGCCTCCTTGTGTATCATTGAATAATTTGATTCTGCTTTTGTCAATATTCGCGAACCATAAGTTATTGGTCTTTCACGTCCGTCAGTTAAAACATGCATAAGTACTGCTCCAATACCCTTCTGCGAGGCGTCGCACACTAACCTGACCTGTTTTTCGGGATCGTAATGTACCAGAACTTCAGATGACGTCAATTTCTCTTTTGCCAGTTTCATCACTGTGATATTGTTTGGCCTCGGTGCATCTGTAATCGCTTTTACCTTGGCTTCATCTCTGCTTAACCCTTCCTTCGATATTGTATGCCCTAGATAGCTTATTCGATCCTGGAAGAAAACACACTTCTTGCGATTCATCCTGAATCCTGCTTCTTGTAATTTTTCCAAAACCTTTTGTAGGTTTTCCATATGCTCTTCATCTGAACGGCCAGTTATCACAATATCGTCCAGAAAATTCACCACCTCTTTTAACCCTAACAAAACTTTTTTGACGGTTGCTTGAAAGATTGAGCAAGCGGGCTTAGTGCCATACGTTAACCTCTTAACAATGTAAATGCCTTTATGCGTGCTCCACGCCAGCATCCTGCTGGTCTCTTCATCCACTGTTAATTGGTTATAAGCATTTGAAAAGTCCAATTTCGAGTACTTTTCACCTCCTTGTAGTGCCGCAAAAATATCCTCTATTCGGGGTAATGGGTGGTTACAATCTTTTAGGAATTTGTTTAACGTAATTTTGTAATTGGCGCACATGTTGTGCATATGTTATGCCCCAGTCTGCTGGTTCCACCTTAACGATAATGCCTTATTCGGCTTCTAGCTTCTCTAATTCCGCTTCAACCTTATTCTTAAATGTATACGGGATAGGTCTCGGTTTATGAAAAATTGGTTTTGTTTCTTCCTTCAACTCCAATCGAATAGGATTTCCCTTGTAAGTTCCCAATTCCGGCTTAAACAGATTTTCAAAGTTACTTAACAATAGTTGTAGCCTATTGTTAATGTCAACTGCTCTACCGCCATGCATTTGGTTTATTACTAACCTTTCTTTGAAACTGCTTGGACCCATCATCCTGAACTTCAAATTAGTAAACAAATCTCGCCCTAATAATAATCGGTTGCCTCCTCAAACAATCATTAATTCGGCCTTCACCTTGTTTCCGTTTACCGTTACGTCTACATTGATCCTACCTAAAGTTGTTATGACCCCATTATTGTACGTCTTTAATCGAACCATCGCAGGAGCCAGTGGAACTTCTTTAAACCTTCCCAAGTACATGTCCTCTGGCATGCACGATACTCCGGCCCCCGTATCTACTTCGAACTTCACCATTCGCCCATTTATCGTGCCTTCGATCCAGATTGGTTCTACGTAATTGCAGTCCGAGGTACCCCGTTCCATGCTAAAAAGTTCTGGTCCCTCTTCTAACTCTAACATATTGTTGTCCTGTTCTTTCTTTGGACACATCACTGCTAAATGACCCTTTACTTTACAGTTTCTACACACGTACCCTTTGTACTTGCACTTCCCAAAAGTATGGTTTCCCCTACCGCAATGAATGCATTTGATGTCCTCCATTTTTGACCTACTGTTGGTTGGTAATCTCTTATTCGTATAACCAATCACTTTATTAATCGTGGGAGTCTCTTGTCTATTTGATGCTTTCTCTACTTGAAGCTATTTCTAACAACTGCTCCAGCTTTTGCGTTGGTTTTTTTTCGCATAACCTATATCTAATATGTGACCTGGCTTCAATCCTGTTACAAATTTATTTTTCACCCATTCGTCCAACATCGCTCCGAATTCACATTCTTTAGCCACCTTTTTAACTCGAACGAACCAATCATGTACTCCTTCGCTTTCTTGTTCCAACCTTAAAAATTCAATCCGCTTACGAAATGCTGATATGATGAAATGATTCACATTCTTTAGCCACCTTTTTAACTCGAACGAACCAATCATGTACTCCTTCGCTTTCTTGTTCCAACCTTAAAAATTCAATCCGCTTACGAAATGCTGATACCTTTGAAGTAAACTGTCGACCCAATAATGCCGATAAACATTCCAGTGATTTCGTTTGTGGTAACTCCAGATCGCACAAATCTCGAAGCGTCGTATGTGCATCGGTCCCGATTAATGTTAGTAGCAATGGCACCCTTCTTGTCTCTGGGACTCCGTTAACCTCGAAATACAGCTGGAGTCTTTCAAAATAAATTCCGCAGTTGTCTCCTAGCTTGTACTCGTCCATTCGCCCTATTGTTCCTACCGTAGCCACATTGTCCCCTTCTGCCATTCTAACGAGTTCTTACTACTTGTATGTAAAGAAAATTTTCATCCACGTGATTTTTCCTTTTCGAGTTCTTACTCGTACGTTATTTAGAAATCCTACGATTACGACCGACTTTCCAAAACTTGTACCTTAACCTCTAATTAGCACGTTTTCCACCAAATTTCAATTCAAATCGAGTTTCGGTCTGCAACCACATTAAGGAATTTCCCTTCTACGTCAAAGAATGATAACGGCACTTAATCGCACAATCTCTTGAAATCCTACGATCAAATCGACATTCAAATAAAACTTGTACGTTACCTCTCAATTCTATTACGTATTACGCTTCCTTTCTTCCCAATTTTTTTTTTATTCTCGTCGCCAAATGTTATGTATCAAAATACGGAGCCTATTTACAATATTTATTTACAGTGTACATATAATTAAGTGTAAACATTAACACCCGTATTTATAAAAATTTTAGAAAGTTAAAATACCTTTACAACGCATGCGTCATAAAACACCAATCACAAACGTTCATTTGTCTACATTGCAAGGTTTTCATTGGTTGTTTAACTTTAATGAGCGTTTTAGTTAAAACAGGTTTAAAACACTCTCTAAGTATTTTTATGAATACAGGGGTAAATATATCTAAATTGAAAGAACCCATCTTTAAATTCAAACAACCATCAGAAACCCATCAATCGATACCAACAAAATGCAAAATAATCAACAAATATTTTTTAGATTATTACAGCATAAAAAAAACAAAAATAAATTTTTTTTGGGCACTTTTTATATCAATTGCGATTGAAGAGTGTTTCTCAACCGTACCCCCAAAAAGGACCCCTAGTGGATACCTAGGCATAGGTTATTGAGAAACGCTGATCTTGATTATAAACACGCTTTTATGTATAAATGATATTAGAAAAATTAGATCGTTTATTTCTTCCGCAATAGCTTGTAATTAAGAAGTGACCATTGTTCCTCCCATATTGTGAGGTATTTTACTTTATTTTTTAAGTTCATAACGAAATATTCCAATCGTTTATCATTGGATATGAATAAAGAAACGCTTTTAAAAGAATTTTTTTTATTTACCAAGACAAAAAAAAACTTGCAAATTAACAAATTTAATTAAACTGAATTTTCTATCTCAGTCCAGTTCTTCCCCACCGAGGGTGTATAAAGTCGTATCCGTCCTCATCTTCATCAGCATCGCTAAAATATACATCAACATCATCGAAGTTATCCGATGTCTCTCCGTCAGATCCTTCACCAATGTCGTGAAGCACATCGTTAAAAAAGTTATTTCATCGGACAGGTGGTAATCGCATTTGTCCATTTTCTGGTATTATTTGTTGTTGTGGTTGTTGTTGTTCGCCTTCATTTACAAAATTGTTTTGATCTGTACGGAACGTAATAACTCCAATTATCACTTGATCTTTGTTGTTGTGATCGAATAAATTTATTTCGACATAGGATTGACGACATAATGGACAAGTTTTCGTTCGATTGGACCAATTTCTTATACACACTTCGTGAAATGTGTGCTTACAACCTAATACCGCCACAATTTCTTTCAGGTCTTCTAAACAAATCGTACACGTCATTTTAGAACTAATTTAAACTGAGATTCGTGAGTATATTCTGTCAATTTCAATTGCTGATTATTTATAGTTTAGGATGTGTATTCCTAGTATTGTATTTGATGATATTCGCAAAAAGGTTGTGAAAAATTGAGCACGTTTTTTCTTTTATAAGAAAGTAAATAAGGATTATTGGATAATCCTTTTAAGTCGATTGTTCGTATTTACCATTTTAATCCGCCCCAATACTGATCAAGATCTTCGGATTATCGGATTACTGTTTGATAAACAAACAAAAGCCAAATTCATTTAACAGTTTATCCATTGGTTTGTATACACAATAATAACATAAATATACCCAAAAAAATGTAAGCCTGGGCTTCGAGGCTATGCTCGGTGACATAGCTGTTAGGTTTTACGTGAATACGTCGTCCATGGATACCCGCTTTTGCCCAGGTCTACCGATCGGATTCTACCGAAGATTTTGCAGAATATTGGCAATTATTATTTATTATTATAATTATTAATTTTAATACAATATATTATTGGTAAAAATTTTCTAAATGAACCGAAATGAACCCCTTAGCGTATCCTTGCGGTGCGATTCTAGGATTTTATTGAGATATCGATCGATATCTTTGTCGGTCGACAAGTGAACGATCGGTATCTCACTCTATCGGCAAGTGAACGATCGATATCTCACCGTGCGATTCCGACATGTACTGCGATATCGATCGTTGAGTTCTCGATCGAAATTGAAATGTTGAAGTTTGCCACTAAAAACTACTTTACCGACCTAGCTCTTAGCCAATCAAATAGCGAGATTGGCAAGCGGCGCCATTCATTTATTGTTTCAAATTCTAGTAACTGTACTGTCAGATTTTTATAAGTGCATTTGAGAATTCTAAAAATGAGTAAAAGGTAAGACAGTCAAATTTATTATAATAAACAGAATACTACTAAATTGACGATTTATTCAAATAACAACTAATATTAACTTTACCGTAATAACAAGAATATTCACAATGTTTGATATTTACAGATTCAGCCGAACAACCCATTTGCAGTATTCCAGCATGCTGGAATACATGCAAAAAAATGAAGCGTTCTCTCGTGGGAGAATAACTGGGGCAGAGGGCAGCCGAGTCCGCACACAAATGTGGCTCGAGCTGACCACAATTTTAAATGGAGACCCCAACGGTCCCGAGAAGGATTCTGCCCGGTGGCAAAAGGTATTGTAGAGATAAATTAGTTTAAAATAAAGTTTGCTTGAAGGACAAACACTTAATGCTCTATCTTTCAGGCATGGACGGACTGGAAGTGTTCCGCCCGAAAGAAGGCTGCCAGAGTCCGGGCACATCAGAACGGCATAGGCGGGGGTCCACCTATTCCCCCTAAAGAGCAGCCCACACCACTCGACGAGGAACTGCTATTGTTCCTGGGAGTGGAGGCAGTAGTGGGGAACGTTAATGTGCCTGAGAGTGGTGACAAGCCATTCTGCCCGGCACCACCACAAGAAACGTTTGTCGAGGCCGGCTGCAGCAGGGCAATGAGCCCTGAAGTATTTTTAATTGTAAGAATAGCTCATACCGTTATTTGCAATATCTTATTAATAATTTAATAAAGAATAATAACATGTTCCCATGCCCCTGGATGTTCCTGAGTTTGAGGAACCATGCCGTAAGTGTAGCAAATAAATAACAATGTAATTAATAAGTCTAAAATTGTGTTTATTTTTTTTTAAGTTTCTACAAAAAGAAAGGCATTTAAATATTTGGACAACCAAACTCCAAGTAAGTGTAGCACACAAATGTTGATGTGTAGAAAATTTATTTTCTTTTTTAGAAGCCAAAAAGAGAAGAACTACTCCGGGTGCCCCAGTGCTTGCTCCGGATATTCTCAACTCATTTACCGTGAACTCAGCACGCACGGCAAATGCTGTTGAGAATATTGCAGTGGCAATGGATGGCATCCGGGAACAGATAACCAGACAAACCGACGCATTTGTCACAATGGCCGACGCATTTGTCACAATGTCAAATGCGTTGGCTGAATATTTATCAAAAAAATAAATTTTTCTCACCAAACTTATTTGTTTTATTCAACTCCAAAATTCTTGTTTATTATCAATAGAGATCGGACAAATAAGCACGATTTTTTGAAAAATAAGTGCTTAAAAAAGCACGCTATTTTACAAAAATAAGTTCAAATTATGCCAAAAAAAGTTACGAAAAAAGTTAATAATTAAAGCAAAAAATGGCATCTTAGACACTATTTTTCGAAAGAATTAAACAAAGCCTCTTTGCACGTAATTAATAATAATTAAATAAATAATAATATGAAATAATAATACAAGTAAAAATTAACATAGCATAACATTATAATACAATGAAATTAAACTATTCATGCTGCCGAAAAGAATTGTGCGAATACGGCTGCTACGCCAAATAAATTGGTCGTGATGGCCACCGGGATGCCTAGCATTCAGAGCCATAATTCTGAGATCATAGTCGCAAATCTACGTGAACACAAGGATTATAAAATTACCTTAAAGTTTATTAGCAGAGTAGTAAATATAGGTGACCTATAGAATAAAATAATAATTACAAGTTGTGTATTAATACTGTGATATCCTTTGCGATTGACGTACAGTTCTGCATGTTGGGCAAATGTGGGAGCTACGATGGCAATTTGCGAACCGTCAATGCAACCGACCACTCCTGGAAAATTGTTAGCTTCCATGAATCTAAATAAAGGAAAAGTTAACTAATTTTCTATGCATCGTGACATCTTATGGTTTTGAATTTAGCATCATAAATAAATCCAAAATTACTTCTGCTTAATCAAATCTTTGTCTGCTTGTGCTACAGGAAAGTATACCCACTGGTGAAACAGCGCTTCATTGATGGCCCGAGTCACGGAAACAACACAACGGCTAACCGATGTTTGGCTCATTGTGGACATGAATGAGTCACCAACCCGCCGTTGGTAACTGCCCGAAGCGTAAAAATTGAGAGTAACCAAGACCTAGAATCATACCAAAAAATTATGTATTTCTTTGTCACGGTTATCATCAATGCATTGACCCATTTACACAAGGTAATTACTTTCAAGAATTTGGGAATTCCCGACACAATCCTGGGTTCCCGAATGTTGTCAAGGCTGTCAATGACAAAGCGAGCTGCTTCTCTTGAAAGTCGGTACGTATCTCGAAACTCCGTTTCTCGTAACTCAAAAGGGTTGAAAGTGTCCCTCAATTGGCGTCGATATAATCTAAGCCGATTATTATCTCTTCTGACATTACCTGCAGCTTGCACTTGTTCATACAATGCCAAAAAAATCAGTTCAGCAGCCATAATTAAGAAATCTAAAACACTTTATAATTAAAGAAATAACATATAAATATAATATCAGTAATGAGCTAAGTTAACAATAAATCAAACTAATATTTTCGAGCTTTCGAGAGTGGATACTCTTAATAATATATTAATAATATATCTTGATAAAGAGAGTATCCACTCTCGAAAGCTCGAAAATATTAGTTTGATTTATTGTTAACTTAGCTCATTACTGATATTATATTTATATAAATTTTCAAGAGCTAATAATTCTAATTATTTAAAGAAATAACAACACGAAACTGCATAGCCTACAAAAGTTATACAAAACCAAGTACTAAACCAAACCTACAAAATCACGAAAAAAAATTGTCACAAATAAACACAATCAATTATTTTAATGCAAATAGCAAACAGATAACGCACTGTTAAACCGAAATTGTTACAACCAATTATTACAAACAAGAAAAACAAAAACAAATATATTGTAACCTGCAAAATAATATGACAGTAATTCAATGTCGATATCTCTGAATGGCTGGGTTTTGTCGATCGAGAACTGAATGACAACATACTCAATAGATGTCGACAATTAACTGTTTGAGAATCGCGTGACAACTTTTGGTCGACAATCTTGGTAGTTGTCGATCGATAATTAAATATCGACATCGGTAAAAAATCCTAGAATCGCACCGCAGGTCTTCGTCATTGAGACAACGAATACAACTCTATTGTTGTCGTCGTCGTTAAACATCAAAGACAATTTTATTTATGATAGGTCTGTGGTAACTGAAATAGGTGACAAACGGCATACAGGATACGTTGATATTGCGGGTAAATGTAATATCAAGGCAAGTATTGCCGAGAGTACTTGGAGAGTTCTGTACGCAGTTCATATTGAACTCTCGTTTCATGAATTCTGAGAAGTTTTTGTTCTGCGTCACATCCACGTTGAAGTCACCGCATAGCATTATTGGTGTCTCGGTGTCGGAGTATGTAGTCCTGATATGCTTCTTTATTGGGTCCGAGTACTGGTTGAGCATCATCGACGTAAAGTACTGAAGAGACGACTGCGACACACCCGGATGAATATATTGTAATGATATTTTTGACCGGCAGCCGATATTTTTGGTTGAGATTTATTTACTTGGTAGTTTGGATTCTGTTGGAGTCACTAATCGATTTGCACCGCGATTAAGAGACTTGTTTTTATGCTCAGCAGGTCGGTCTTTATTATTTAATGCCAATAACTCAACAATGACTCAAAATTGTTACACATTATACTACTATAACACAAATAATATTGTTTTACTGTAATGAACTAAAGGTGTTGTGAAACCAGTGATAAATCTTGCGAACGTGAAGCTAAAATTAAAAAGTGTTTAGAAGAAATATGGTGCACACTGTATAATTTGAGACTTACGAGGGAATTTGTTGTTATAAGGTTGGAAGAAGGTTCGTTGAGCGGAGGACGTTGCGAGTCCACGTAAAATTTGTGCGTTTCCAATTGTGATATCATAATTTGCGTTAATTTGTCAGCCGATTAACTGATTAAGTCAGGGAGCATATCCTGATTGTTGATAGTGCGATTGTATAAGAAAATATTGTTTGCGTTTTGTTTCAAGCTGAAATAAAGCAGAAAATTAAAATTTGGTATTTTGATGATAGGAAAATTTTAGTAACGCCGACCGCCATTTTGCATTTATACGACCATTATAATTTTAACAAAATTTACTTACCTCAAATGGGAAATTGGATTGAATTTGTATGGAATAGAAGAATACACGTGTGTAATTAAGGCGATTATCGAAGAAATTTCACAAGAACAAAACTATCCGATCAACTCCGATAAGCAAAGTTCAGTAGCAGAAACACCTGTTGCATCCAGCGTGATACGGGAGCATTTGACCAACAACAACGAGGAAAGCAGTGGACCTCAAACGTTAATCAAGCTAAGAAATTATTGTTTATTTGAACTATTTTATTTCTCAGAATTCTTATAATTTTCATGTTTTTTAATACTAACATTATTACACTAACAGCGAAATTTGGTAAATGAATTTAGAAGTCATATTTGGTATAAAAGTAAATGCAATTCATTTATCAAGTAGTGTCGCTACACGATTCACAAAGAGTCAAGAAACAATATCATTAAGTTTCAAGTTATTGGCAATAAATAAACCCTATTTTGCGATATTGTTAAAGATTTTTGTTTTCTTGAATCATACGATTCGTGGGTTTCAAATTGAATTCGCTCCTGAGAGTCAAGTATCTCCGAAATTATCTGAGCTAGCTGGAGAAAAAGGTAAGAGTGTGTAGAGCTTATAAACTTTACATTACAATATATAGAACCAAGTAAGAACTTGAACTGGTTTTTTAACTCAACGCTTACCATGCAAATGTCTCCCACATCTCCCCAGTCGTTACGCACTTTGTTATCGACTCTCGTTATGACTTTACAATTAGTTAAACTTCGGATATTTTTGTAGATGCAGTCTCCGCCGGCTTTGCGCTTCGTAGGCGGTACGGTGATTGATTTGTCTGCCATTGACAAGCGTTTGTTATTATTGTAAACCTCGCATTGAAAACCTTCAATGTTCACCGGTGGCAGAGACTCGTCCATCCACGTTTCGCTGCAGATTAGGTAATCGCATTCACTGATCAACGAGTCAGAAGTTATGTCGCGAGAATGTGCCACCAAACTCTGGGTGTTGAGACTGCACGCGATTATCTCAACCATACCATCATTATCGGCATAGGAAGTTACCGCTGTTTCTATAAACCGTTTAACCCGTTCAGCAACAGTTTGCAAACGATGATTGGACATTCTTGCGTACTCGTTTCGTATCTCTTTGGTAGTGGGTGTTACACTACCATAGCCGTGATGGAACTTGAAATCGTCTGTAGGGTTGGTTATGTAGAGTCCTTGCAAAGATGTCGCTCGACTCATCGGCACATATACCAATTGGGTCTGTTGCGAACGATCATAGTGAAAGACAACTTCATCAAACGTTCCACCTTGTGATTTGTGTATGGTTAACGCACAAGCGGGCACGAGGGGAAACTGCTTGTACGCAAGTAATAAGCGTAAGGCGGAAGAGAAATTGACCGCTAAACCCAAGCAACAAAATAGGTCGAAATTACGTTTATTCGACCTTCTAATAGGTTATAAAGGGTGTATGACCAAGCCCAATTTACGTCATATAGACGTCGAGAGAAGGTAAGTGGGGAATTAAGTTGAAGTAATTTGACGGTCGAAATTAAGTAATGCAAGGCATTTCGCCCTATAAGTCATAGTCTCATTTGGTCAAATGGACTAACATTAGGTCGAATATTGGTAATATTTTGGTAATTTGGACTTAATTCTAACCAATTTGCGCCCTGTTATTTTGACAACGCAGCCTTTGCTTTCGAAACGTCTAAACGGCAGCGTTGTACATCACGAAAATATATAATAATACAATCCTTAACTCTTTCTAGAAGGCGGTGCTTATGTTATAGTGTTACAGCAATAACATGGCAACCAGAGAATAAAACTTGGAATTAAACATCAACATATATTTCACTGTGAAACCGAATATCGCGTGACATGACAGAAATATAAGTACGAAAGAAAATTTTTTGTGCAGATTTTCATTTTAGATCACTAAAATTAATGCGCTTTCAATAATATATAATTTAAACAATTATTAATTAGTTTTTAATTATTTAGCAATAATAAATTTTGCATTTAGTACGCTAAAAATATATTAATCTAACACCTACATGAAAATTATCGTTTAATAGAATGTTTTTTGATTCTTAGTTACGCCGAAAGATTTGGTATGATTTATTTTATAACGCCTAATTTTTACAAGCGTAAAAATGTATCATGGAGGACATATTAGTTCTCATAAAGTTGACTGATTTCCAATTTTCGACCAATAGGTCGAATTTCCTTAATGCGAAGGAGAAATGCCTAACTTTGAACACAAATTTCCCTAATCAAGGCATTTGTACTTCAAAGTCGTTGACTTTGAAGTCATATTGTCGACTAATAAGGCATTCTGACTAATAAGCCCAATTTTCCTATTTATAAGTTAGTTTGACTTCAAAGTTTAAAAATTAAAAAAGTTAATAATAAAATTTTAAAATCGAGAATGCTGGATCCGAGTCATTGAAATATAACCTAGATAGAGTATTGCTATGCTAATAATACACAGAAGTGTTTTGAAGCAAAATTTAAGCAGTATACAGTACTGTAAACATAACGACACGTGTTATGTCCAGTGGCGTACGGAATATATTTTGTCCTATTTAGAAGTGGCCACCAGTTTTATTGTTAAAATAAGTAACATTTTTAAGGATGCGTGGAAGGGACAATGATAATTTTATAAACCAAGAATATTTCATTTTAAATTTGGTATTTACATTGTAGCGGTATATTAGTCAATTTACGCTACATAATATTTATTTTTTTATTAACCTACCCCCATTATCACTATATTTAAAACTAGTCTGCCTGCCATAAGACTCGCAGGTCATCGAGGCAAAATTACCAATAAAAGAAAAACATAATTATTGGTACAACATAAATCATAAAACAGCGGTATCAAGCAATTTTTCACACGCCCTCCAGTTGCGTTTAAATTTTACAAAATTTTTGAATCCTCGAGGAGAAGCTATAGTTTTCATCCAGTGGCTTTAAACTGTCAGTCTTGAATGTATTCGAGCGAACATTAAGGGCCCGGATATTAAATGGACCCGGCTCTGTCACGATCAGAAAAATAAAATAATTTAATTTGAAATAAAATTTGCACCCCCCCCCCTCCTTAATCTTCTTTGTATTGAAAAATGAAATGAAAAAAATACTTTCAAACAAAAAAATAGTATTTTTTTGTCTGATAAATTGTAACTAGAAGCAATAGGCACTGACATGTAAAATATTCATATATCCAAATTTGTTAAATGCAATGTAAATTACTACAATTTACTGATCGACATAAAAAATCGACTTAAAACGAAAAATCGACTTAAGGAAGTATAAGGAAGAATAACCATTGTTTATATATATCGATATTATATATATTTTTTATATTTCGATATATATAAACAATACTATAACTATAAAGTAAAAAAGAACATGTTACGCCTATGAATTTTGATAGGTTATGTCTTACGCGCGAAGATTCGGTAAACACGCATGGTAAATACGAACAAAGTGTCATGTTCGTGTTGAACAATTATAACCCGGTTGTAATATTTGTTGTGAAATAAACATTTTCCTCAAGTATTTTATAGGTTAACCTTTAGATTACCACGTGGGGTATTTTACATACCCCAATTTTGGTTTTCTGATTGTAGCTTTACACATAATATTTTTAAAAAAATTTTTTTCTAGCTACTTAACTTTTCTTTTATGCCGGTTAAACCCATATAAACAGATTTTCAAAATACAAAAGAAATGTGGCTTAAAAAATTTTTTTTGCTTAATTATTTACTTTTGCCATTCACGTATTTTCTGTTTTTGGCCGTTTTATGTAAAGATCTTCGGAAAATAGAATGTACCAAAATGATCGTTGGTGTAGACAACATGAATTAATCAAAGCATATAAATTTTTTTTTACAGAAAATTATTTTTTTTAGAACTAGCACTAAATAAAATTTTTTTTTTTTTGAATAAACGTTCTTTACTTAACCTTCCAAATAACTTCTGATAAATATTAGTTTCAAAAATCAATAAATAGTCTGGGGTACCAAAAGTACCCCACGATGTACTTAGCTTGATTTTTATTTACGTGGTAATCTAAAGGTTAAAGTAACCGTCAATAGAGTTCTAAGAGTCTAAAGACAAATAACTAACTTTCAGGGCAATTTTGGTAGGAATTTCGACCTAACCTCAGACCGGTTTTCCTTATAGGTAATTTTCTGTGGTAATTTCAACTTTATGGTTAGCTCTGGATGACCATAAAGGTTTATTTTGTGCCTTAACTATTTCCTATTATTTAAGTCAACCACACAGCACTTATATATAGTAAAAATACGTAATTCTGACCAATTAAGTCATATCGGCTATGAGGTTGAAATTAGGTAATACACATAGGTCACATTTCCTTCAAATGAGATTCTAATTTGACTTATAAGTAGAATTGACTTTGAAGGCATATCTTTGGTCAAAATTTGGTAATTTATAGCTTAATATATAACCTTTAAGTCACTAAACTTTGAAGGCATTTTCTAGGTTTAAACTACGTAATTTTGACCTGCACACAAGACTTCATACGCTATCTGACTTTTAAGACATTTTTTATCTCGAAAATTGGTTATTTTTCGCTTAAATAGGGCAATCTGACTTTGGTTTAGTCAAGCTGCCCTGCTTTGCTGCTTGGGAAGAAGCAAAAAAATTTAAAAAAGAAGCTGCAGAAGTGAAATTATGCTTAAAATGCTTAGAAGAAGATATTTGTAATGATGACGCAGCAAAAGCATTTAAAGAAGAATCTGCAGAAATAGAAATTTTTAAAAACAATCTAAATAATGAGGGGACGTTTTAATGAAATTTTCTTTTTTTCTTGTTTTTACTTATAATAAATTTTATTAAATTAATATTTACGAGTATATTAGATTTAATAATAAATTATCGCCACGCCAATATTTTGTGAAATTTCTATTTCTGAGTTTGCATAATACTATTTTGTAATTGTGTCTGTAATTGATTAAATGATTGAAAAGGATTACCAATTTAAAATTATAACTGAAGATAATCCGATAAGTTTGTGTACCAATTCGGAAATATTTCTATATAAAGCCCATTTGAGACGATGCCTAGTTTTTTGTATTTTTCACACGAAAATTTTCTAAAAAATTTGCCCAAACTTTATCCATCGTTATTGTATAATTTTGTATGAAATTTTGTATAAAATTTAGCAGTAAATGGTAAGTAGCACTTTTTTTTGTTACATATATTTTTTTAATTTTTGAACATGTAGGGTGTACTTTTTGTACACCCACACATTTTTCGTTACATATTTGTTTTAAATTTTTGAACGTGTTACCGATTTTATAGACGTATTCACGTCAAAAAAATTGGGGAAAATTACCCAGAAAAAAGGAGGCAACCTCCTATTGTCAAGGTAAATTCGCATACCAGGGGTAATTTTATAAGGGTGAATTTACCTTAAAAATATTGGAACAAAACTTAGTCGACAATTTTTAAGATAAATTTACCCTTAGAAACCGGGTAATATTCACAAGAATGTTGTAAATAATATTTACTAATAACTTAGTAAATTTCTCCTGTTAAATGGAGGCAACTTTATTACCACCATTTTACTGATACATAATACGTGACTAGTAATTTAGCGAGAGAAAACTGGGTCGACTAAAATCACGAGAGCGATCGATCGTTAGCGAGATTGCTCGAGTGATTTTGTCTGAAATTAAAAATTATTATTAATTAAATTATTATTACGTATTCGTTGAAATTAAAAATTATCCGGATAAATCAAAGCTCTTGTGGTATTGCTTGCGAGTATTTCGTATTATGTACGAGTATAATGTATTTTTAGTATGATTAAAATAAAGCAATATAGGTAATTTATTTAAATATTAATATATCGGCCGAATGACTGTCGGCCTAAAATGTCGGCCAAAAACTGTCGGCCAATAGAATTTGGCCAAATGACAGTGATTCAAAACAACCAAGTGTTTGAAAGACAATTTGCGCGGAATCATTAAACCCGCAAGATCCGGGAAGTCTGAATTTATTCTATCTACTGGGTAATTTATAAATGTAACATTCTTCGGATTGAGGAGTGAGTGGCTGTTCTTCTTGCCCGTTGAACAGTTCTCTTTATAAGACAAATCGAAGGAAGTTCCGCGGCCACGGCTGAGAGCAAAGCATCGATCGACGTGGAGATAATATGAGCCGGCGTGTCAACCACAGTTTTACTATTTTCCTTGATTTTTTCAACGACTTGATTGGCTTCTCAATTCGGGCGACGCTGACCACGTGGTTATGAGATCCTCGCGTACGAATCACTTGATTTTCTTCAGTAATAACACGCCCTTTACACTGCCGTTACTTCTTCGAATGGCTTATGCAATATAACGTTGTGTCTTCTTCTATGTCCCAAATTTTAAATCAGGAACCGCTAGAAAACTAGAAGCTTTTAAATCTAAAAACATATCAAATGGAACTCACAATGCACGAATAAAATGGAACGCAAACTTGAAAAGATATTTTAATATTTACAAAAATTACAACTATTTCCACAAATATTTCGAATCCTGCAATCTCAAAACACCTCCAATCATCCGAAAATTAAATTTCAAAATTATTAATCCAACTTGATCCAAAACTAGTACAATTCTTCTTATTTATAAAAATAAAAAAGAACCTATCCAAAAACATAATCAATTTTATTGTTCACAATATTATATATATTATGTTCACAAGAAAATAATACGGGATTTTTAAAAAATATTTTGTCTTGCGATATGTTATTTTAAAGGCCTTAAAAGGCTTTATCCAGAATAGGTAAAATTAATCTTCTATCTGTCGTCTGTCAAAAATCACAAGTTGTCAAAGTTGAAACTTTAAGAGTGAATAACTCAAGAAATGCTGAAGGGATCTTACCCAAATTTGGTACGTAGGTACATTGATCCTAATGGATATGAGAGCATATGTAATCCTTCGATAGAAATCACTAATGCAACATGAAAAAAATAAAATTAACTTTTTTGGCAAAAACATGAAAAAAGTTTTTGTCGATCGATTTTCTCCGGCATTTCTACGTCGATTGCAATCAAACTTATTGGACGTATGCCTCGTGGGCTGGAATGGTGAAAATAAGGTTTTTCCAGAGAAATCTTCACCAGGGCCACCACAATAAAATAAATTTAAAAAAATGAAAATGTCGTCGTATCTCCGGAAATGTTTAACCGATTCAGCTAAAATTTGGTGTGACGATGGAGCTTTGAAAGTATAAGTATTGGTGAGAAAACAAACCGAGCCAATTGTAACAGGGCGGGGCAGGTCAGAAAAATTATAGAAAATATTAACTGAAATCTTAATTTATATATTTTTTGTGAGAATTTGTCAGATGGCTGGCAAAAATAAAACAATATATTCAAAATTTTAATAAACGTCATAATTTTGTGACATATGTGTCAAAATTAGGTTAATGTTGATTTGTATACCGAGTGCAGCATAAGAGTTGAGTTTAGGGCTTTTAACAATTTATTTTAGAACACAAAAATAGGTGGTTTGGTGGGAAATATTTTATAATATCGTCGTACGGACTGACGGAACGTTACTTTATAAGTAAAAGGTTCTGCCACTAGGTAGCGACCAAGTTTAGGCTGTTTGTTAAATTTTTTCGCAAATGTTTTCAGAATCAGTAAATCGGCAGTCAGTAATTTACAAAAATTTATTTTCGAAAAATCTGCTAGATGACCAAAAAAATTTGTTGTACCAATCTTGGAGAAATTTTATTTGTGACTTCTTACGGTATTATGTGACGTATATAAAAATTTTGGAAAAAATTCAGTGGCGTACAAAAATAAAAAATTTTTTTCATTTTAGATTTTGTTAAAAAAACTTTTATAGATAGATTTAGGGTAGGGGTGATACATATAGATATCTTTGCCAGGGCTACCGATATTTTTGTTAAGGCTACCACAATATTGGAGGTGATTGGAGGTATTACGGCAGAGAGTGACGATATTTTTTTTATAATTTACATAGATCGCATAAATGATTTTGTTTAAGGACGGGTTCTCAGCGACGAAGAATTGACTTCATATATGTATCTCTTTTTATTTGCCGGAAAGTGCTGGCACCTAGCGTGTGATAGAAAAATATGAAGTTACTGCTATTTTGGTAATAGGTGAAATGATCTTCAAGAATGTTTGCATAATTGCATATAAGTATTTCTAAATATAGTTTTGTTATGATAGTATAACGTTACAATGTAGATGTATTTCTATTATTTCTGACGAGTGTTTTAATTTCAATTCACGTTAGACATTTTCAATGTCATATAGTCAGTGGCGGATCTTACATCATAAATAATTTTAGTAAAATAAAAAATTTATTATTTTAAATGTTTTTAGAAAAATATATCACAATTTCAAATATATTATCACAATGAACTAAATTATGTTCAATTATAGGGTATTTTGGGCTGTTATTTTAATATTTGTGTACATATATCAAAGAGTTAAAAAATTTGTAATTCTACAATTTATTTATACTATTATCTAGATTTGGATTTGTGTAGGTTTGAACGTGGTTAAAAGTTGAAATTGTCCATAAGTAATGCACAGAACAAAAGAAATACGGGGGGGAGGAGCAGTAAATGCTTTTACGCCCTTACTCTTCGGGTTAAAATATACTACTTAGGCCCAGTTTTTCAATCGTAAGTTAACCTTAGATTAACCCAAATTTAAAGGTTAACTTAGATTTCTGACCAATCAGGTAGTCATAAACGTAGGTTAACCCTGAAATTTAGATTAACTTACGATTGAAAATTTGGGCCCTAGAATAGGGATAACCATAGTCAAAGAAATGGTTAAATATATAAAAAACGTATGTACATGTTCTACACAATGTTTAAATTTATTTTAGATAATATTTATTTTAATATAATATTATTTTTAATTATCTTCTATCTTCTATCTTCTATATATATAAAAATGGATGTATGTATGTATGTATGTATGTATGTTCCTTATAGACTCCTAGACCGCTTGACCAATCTTTATGAAATTTGGTGTATAAGCTAATTACGATGCTGCGAAGAAAATAGGCTACTTTAGAACGGCTTTCAACAAACTTTAATAAAATATGTGGCAAATAGTGCCTATTCATCGGATCAACAGATCGACGGATCAACGGATCGACGGATCAACGGATAATTGGATTAATTTCCCTATATAGGACATTACCCAAATGTAAAAGCAACTACAAAAATCCTGATTGGCTGTGCGAACGTGCAATTTTAGCCCCCAAAAATGACGATGTGAACAAGCTGAATGAACAAATTCAATTGAAATTGCCCGGACAATCAGTCAAATACAAATCAATAGATACACTGATGGAGCAAGAACAAGCAGTCAATTATCCTACCGAATTTCTAAATTCACTAGAGCCACCTGAAATGCCACCACACACATTGAGATTGAAAGTTGGGTCACCGGTTATACTCATTAGAAACTTGAACGCGCCAAAACTGTGCAACGGAACCAGACTGGCCATAAAAAAATTGACACCAAATTTGATCGAGGCAACAATCATCAGTGGCAAATTCAAAGGGGAAGATGTGTTGATTCCCCGCATACCGATGATTACCAACGATTTACCATTCCAGTTCAAGCGGCTTCAATTTCCCTTGCGTCTTGCCTTCGCGATTACAATCAACAAAGCACAAGGGCAATCATTAACTATTGCGGGCTTGAATTTGGAGAATTCGTGTTTTTCACACGGCCAATTGTATGTTGCTTGCTCCCGAGTTGGCACACCAAAAAATTTGTACATTTATTCACCGAATGGAACTACCAAAAATATTGTGTATCCTTTAGCATTACGATAAAATACGAGTAATAATAGACAACGTCCGTTGGGTCAGCTATGATAAATATATCTACAGAGTGTACCTAAATATTGTTACTTTGGTTTAAATAAATTTTATCATCCATTCTACCCGTTTTAATTCTTTTTCAGAATGTTGCTGCACGAAGTCCAAGAGCCTACATCAAAATACTTCAGGCATAAACAAAGCGTTTTATTTTTAATAACACCCCGAGTGAAGCCGGGTATCCATAACTATATATAGATAGACAAAAGAAAAACCAAAATTACTGTTTTGTTGTGTGTACTCATTGCTGAAGTCCGTTCGTATGAAACAAACGAGTAACGGAAAGCAAGATTGGAAAACGTTCGAGTACGTAGACTAATGCAAAGTATTTTATTTTTAAAGAGACCCCGGGCGAAGCCGGGTATCCAGCTATAATTTATATGGCAGAACGTTCGCCGAGTCACTTGGTATATTAATTCTGAGGCGGTACGATGTTCTAGAATTTTACAAATAATTTATATGGTTCAAGTTCTGAGGCGATACGAAGTTCGCCGGGTCAGCTAGTAATATAATAACTAAGAAGTATTTAACTTACATGGAGTAACAAGGTGGAACTCGGATGACCGTAGTTCTTAGGCTTATAGGAAAATATTATTAGGAAACACGTGTCCGTCCGTCTGCATGTGTCAAATTTCAAAACTATTTCTATAGTTTAAAAACTATACTGGAATTATTCTTAAAGTCGAAACATGCGGACGGACGGACGGACACGGGACCAGAACATAAGAAAATCCTGTGCGCGCGCATTGTAACAGATTGCACATATAAAAATTTATTTGTTGACAGCTAATGCAGCTAACCTAAAAATCCTAAATTCAGTTTATTAGAACAGTCAATGTTTTGGTGTTTTATTTTGTGTAAATATATTATAAATTATGTTATATGTTATATATTATAAATACGGGGTGGAGTAAATAATAAAAGCTGTACCAATGTGTGACCAACTGTATAATAATTATAATTTATAATTTTATATATTATAAGGGAATGTCGTAAAGGTTGGGACGGGTTTCGTTTTTAGTGTGTAGTTCTGAAACGGATAGGAATAAAAAAAAAGATATGCTCATTGGCTACAACTTTGCTGTAGAAAGTTTTTGAAATCGCAAACGAGTCAAAAGTTATATCTATTTTAATGAAAGCAACTTTTTTAGCCGAAAAAAAATTTGCCTTATAAGTTGGGACACTATCGAAAATGTGAAAAATAAGTCAAAAACTGAAGTAAAACTGCATGGTATTATGATTAGAATATTTATTGCAACTTGTTTAAATCATATCAGCTTCAACCAAAAAGCAGTCTTTTTTTAGTCGCTTTTTGGAATATTTTCGTGTTTAAAAGTCGTGGAGCAGATTTTTCGGTACTATTTTACTTGTTACTTAATTTAAGTTTAAAATCGTTTTATCGTTTTTTAGTTAAAAATAAATTAATGAAAAATAAAATTAAATTTCAAAAAAAATTTTTTTTTTTTTGAAAATTTATATTACCCGTTCAACTGTACGTCGGTCAAGTGCACATGTAATAATAATTTCTTTGCAAATAAAACAATGACGTAATAAATAGAGGGTTAATTTGAATCGCAGTTTGCACAAGTGAAGAAACTGCAGCATTTCAAGTGTACAATACGTTTGCACATGTAAACAATGTAACTGGATAACTTAATGTTTTTTAGTTATTATACATATTTACAATTACATTAAGCAAATATTATAAAAATATCATTTAAATGGTATTGCAGTGTCTTGGAATCAAAAAAAGTGATGTCCCAACCTATACGACATGAGTGTCCCAACCTTTACAAAATAGCCATTTTGTAAAAAGTCTGAAAATTACTCTCTGCAACATAACATTTAAATTGCTCTTTCATACAATGAAAATACACTAAATACAAGACACATTGAACATATTTACTTGAGATAATTGATTTAAATTTTGAGAAATTTCAGCACTTAGAAACTACCTTAAAGATGTTTTTTTAAAGAGAATTTACGGGTCATGAAATGTTGGGTTATGTTATAACCAACCTTTACTGCCACAGTCATAACATAGGATTGGTGTTACCACTACCAATAACTTTTTTCTTTTATTTGTATTTTATCATATACAAAATTCAGTTGGCTTCTTGGAGCCTTTTTTTAAAATAAAATTTTAAAACACGTACACTTCGTTTCTTGAAAGATAGTATATTTTATGACTTAAATAAATAAATTAGATATAGTTTGAATTTTTAGTAATATTATAATCATTGATTATCTTTTATTGTAATTAATACATGCTTTAATTTAACCGAAACATGTATTAATAATTACAATAATTTGTAAATTGGTAAAAAAATTCAAAAAAATAATCTAATTTATTCATTTATAATTTATAGTCATTATGAATAAATTTTACAAAATTACGTATAAACAGAGAGATATATCTACTAATTTATTATGCAAATATCACAGTACGCACAATTTTGTAATAATTTGAAATTTAAAAAAAAGTTAATTAACTTGGAAATACAGCGCCGTCTGTAAAACAATGGCTGCACTGTTTTTAGCAATTTTCGAATTTGACTCACATACGACCTTATGCAACCTATCCGACTTCCATGAATTTTAATACAATTTTAGCAATAATTTTGAAATTTTGGTCTGTCGAGGTTAACGCCGTTATTACAAAATATTTTTTGAAAATTAAAGAAGTAAATTGAAGTAAATTTTCGTCTGATCATGCTAAATATAACTGCTATATAAGTAAATCAAGTTAAGAAGGTAAAATTTGAAATATTACACATGCTTTAAAATGCACCTTTTTGAGTGCCCTAAAAATAACATTTATAAATTATATGGTTTAAATATAATTGGTTTAGTATGAAGCTGTAACCTTATACTTTATATTTCTGCTTCATTTACCATCAAATTCAAAATAGTTTTTCTGTGGGCCTCGACAGAATAGAGCAACCTTTTCTTCATTGACTTAACATAGCGTTTTCACGCCCTTAAATTACCACATTCCACCTAAAGTCAATTTACTTCTTAAATTACTACTAGAAAAAAAAAATTTAAATTTCATTTATTCTAAAATAATTTGATAATGGGAAATTGAAAATAAATTTTCTGCAGTTAAATTCTTAATAAACAGGCTTAGAATTTCTAGAATATTACTCAAATTTGAAAAATTAAATTATAAATGTATGTAAAAAAATATCCGCTCATTTCTTCGTTGCAACAAAAAAAACAATGCATTTTCTTTCTTACATGAACTTGATTGAACTCATCATTTATGCAACGTATAACTAAAATTATTTAAAATTATTAAATTATTAAATTATTAAATTATTAAATTATTTAAAATTATTAAAAATTATTTAAATTTTATTAAATTTAATAAAATATTAAATAAATTCGCTTATTAAGATAATATTCCATTAAACAATACTAAATGATTAAAATGCCAAATTTTTTTTTATTAATAAAGCCAAATTTAACATCGACCCAGGTAATAATATAAACTATTTTTGATTAAATTACCCTAAACGAACTGTAAAAATCAAATTTCTTAAAAGTAGTTTAAATTTTGATTATAAAAGATTCAATCGTCATCAGTAATTATTATTAGTAAAATCACTGGATTTATTAATATGATTAGTCGAATTAATATTTTAACAGTAACTTAAATTGCCTACCAAAATTTATTTGGTCGTTGAAATACGATAAAACCCACAAAAATGTCAAAAAACAATTTCTCAATTTTTCAAAAATTTATCCAATCCATAAAGTATCAGAAAAATGAAAAAAAATTACCTAAATCAATAAAATTTTCAATTTACTTTTAAATGAGAATTTTACAAATAACGTATTTAACGCAATTTTCGCAATATAATATTTATTCGCCTGCATTTGAAAAGATATCTATAAATAAATCAATTAGACTAAAAAATTTTATATAGAAAATAAAAGTTAAATGAGGTTAAATTAATTAGGTTTAATATGAACCCTAAAAAAAGTAATTATGGTTGAAAAATTGACTTGAAAAATTAAGTAAAACTTATCTTAAACTGTAGAGTTCTTATGCATTATAGATTCATTAATGTTTTAAAAATTCATTAGTATCTACTTATGTACATTATTGCTAAACTAAAATCTTAAAAACAAGTAAAAATATTCATCTAAAAAAATGTAAAGTTAATTAAATTGATTCTTGTAGTAAATAATTATATTCTATCTTAATCTTATTAATGGAAATTTATAAACACGTAAGTGACGCAAAAAAATGATTTCGACTACTAATAAAAAAAATTTTTTTGTATCAGCAAAAGAAGCGTAAATTAAAAGCATAAATAAAATTAAAATAATTTCCAGCTTAATAGAGTTGGCATCACAAAGAAAAATGATAATAGGACCTCATTTTGGAACAAGAATTTTTTTTAATTATTTGAATTTAAATGTATGGAAAACTAAATTTGTAAATTATTATTTGGAGAATTAACAAAATTTGGAAAGCATAAGGCCTTTTATTGAATTAACCATTTACCTTTTAAATTAACAAATGAATTAAGACAATAATTGAAATTTAAAAAAAATTTTAACCTTACATGAACTTCCTGCATTTGCCTAGTAAATGCAACGTCTACTTATTAAAATATAAATGCATACTAAATATTATTTTATTAGAAACCATGTAATCGAACTTTAGTAATGTTAAGCTAAAATTACTAATTGAACGCGTTGGAAATCTTCGTTTTTAATTTGACAATTTAAGTACTAAAGAAAAGAAAAACTATATACGTGCCCTATTTACCTACAATTTACAATTTGAAGTAATATACACCTATATGAGTACCAGGTTCTTTATTTCGGTGGCTCTTTAAGACAGTCTCATCTCAAAGAATTAATACGTGCAGTTAGACGTGCAGTTAGACCACCAAAATAGGCTCGGCACGCTCCACCACATGTCACGAATATTTTCGTGGGGGGTTTACGGGATAGCTCAGATTTAATAAGTCAAACGTCAAGATTTAATACATATAATAAAACATAAGAACAATATACAAATTTACAAATATCTTACTCTAGAAATATCCGAGAGAGGATTGCCATAATCTCGGGCATGGATTCCTGCGGAAGCACTCGCGACACCGAAACTACCGGTCAACTCCTGATCCTTCATTGATTACCTCTTTTATGACATTTCTCCCTCTTAATCTTAATTTCCTATGTTCTCTATGTTATTTTAATATTAATTATGCTATTGGTTATTTATTATGTTCGATCAGCAGGGTAATGTCCATTTATTTCACATTTGCATAATCATCGATAACACCGAATATTAAATATATTTTGTTTATTAATTATAATTTTTATTATATACAGTGTGACCGATATTAATGTGACATTATTTTGTGCAAAGATTGAGTCTCTGTTGGTTTGGTTCCCACGCATCCGTAAGTTTCCACGTTACCATACTACAAGTTTTGTTAATTTCTTGATAATAAAAAATTGGCTGGTGGCAGCTACCGAGAAGGAATCGCAGGACTTTACAATCCAGGGCGAGGGTGATACATGATTATTACTGAATCGCCACTGTTTTACATAAAATTCATACTTAATTCGATCTTCAAATACAGTTGAAGGAAATAAATATCAATATCGGAGTATTCAATTGTTTGTAGATGTCGAACACTGAATTTTAAGTCTAAAATTGTAAATTTAGTACCTACTAGATTTTTATTACATCAAAACTTGACACAATATTTATAATCTGATATCTCTTACCTCTTACTTTTTGAATGACTTCTTGAGAAAACCCCATGAACTCAACAGCACACTAATTTCTTCAGAATTATAACCTACCCTAGGTTGACTATTAATTTGTGTAATATTGTCTAAAAGAAGCACATTCGACAGTTAATTTTCCTAATCGGTCGTTTTTATAATTCAATTCAACTTACAAAAAACTGACAATATTAATTTAGTTAGGTATATAATAATAAATATTGCGATGTAAGGTTGAACCGTAATGCAGTAAATATATTGTTGGGCGCCAGACGTAACGTCAATAAAAATCGCATGAATTTAGCCTAGATCGAGTTGACTGCAGCGAGTAAGTCGATGTTGTTACCAACTTAGTTCCCCGTTACCTGTCGTTCCGTGATTTCCGAATATCTAATATATTCGAAAATACAGTTTCCCGACAGATACAAATCCCAAGTAGTACACCCGCTTAACCTTACCTTTGGTGATTTTTCTGACCTGTTATCGGGTTGGCTGCTGATTTACTAGGACACTGTTATAAACTTTACTTTACCTTATCGTAACTAAATTTGGAAAACACTCTGTATGATGAATAAATGATTTGATGTGAATTCTTATTAATTGTGAACGGTCCTTTAATCTTCTGGTGAATTTTAGTTAAATAGTGAATGATTAGTATCACACACGCTTTATCTTGACAATTTTTAATCACGCAAATTGTTGTGCAAAGATTATTTCTTTAACACCTAGAGGTAGGCAAATATATCAGTCGTTGCAGAGTTGTGGCTTACTGCAACTATCATCGGGGGAGCCTACATACTGGCCTACGGATCAAAACAAGGTTCCGGATGTGATCGACTTCTGTATAGGAGGTATTTCTCACAATTATCTAAAAATTGAATCATGTCTAGATTTATCATCTGATCACACTCCTCTCTTAGTCACCCTCAATAGTGTTATATCAAAAACTACTAAACCACCCTCGCTGTTCAACAAATTTACAAATTTGGAAACTTTTAAAACTAACCTTTCTGAGCAACTAAACCTTCATACATCGCTGAAAACAAAAACTGAAAAAGACGAAGCTGTAGAACACCTTACAGTAGAAATTCAACAAGCCGCGTGGAACGCCATCCCACAAATGTCAAACATCGATAAACCTGGGTACTGCCCTGAAAACATAAAAAAGGAAATTATAATAAAGCGAAAGCTTCGACAACGCTGGCAATCAATTCATGCTCCAAGTGACAAAACGAACTTAAATAAAGCCGCAAAAAAAATCAAAAAATTACTTGAAGACCAGAAAAACGTAAGAATAAGAAACTTTCTGGAAATCCTATCAGCCAGTGAAGCAACCGACTACTCTCTGTGGAAGGTCGCAAAAAAAGCAAAGGAACCACAAAAAGTAAACCAGCCGGTTAAAAAAAGCGATGGAACCTGGGCAAGGAATGATGAGGAGAAGACCAGGGCGTTTGTAGAACATCACGTCAAGGTGTTTCAACCTCCACCAAAGCAAATTTCCCCTGAAGACGATCATCAAATTCATTAAGACCAACATCGAATTCATCAGCTGCTTGAAGCTCCATACCAAATGAGCCTACCAATAAAAAAATTTAAGATGCATGAAATCAAACATATAATTTTCAAAAAGATCAATGTCAAAAAAGCCCCGGGATATGATCTAATAACCGGAAAAGTTCTGCAAAACCTACCAGCAAATGGTTTTAAGCTAATCAGAATAATTTTCAATGCAATCCTTACAAGAGGTTACTTTCCATCTCAGTGGAAGGTCTCACAAGTTATCATGATCCAGAAGCCTGGAAAGGACCCAACTGAGGCCTCATCTTATAGACCTATTAGTCTGCTGCCCATTCTGTCTAAAATATTCGAAAAGCTTTTAGTGAAAAGATTGCTAACTATTATTGAGGATAGAAATTTAATCCCGGATCACCAATTTGGTTTTCGCCAAGGACACGGAACGGTGGAACAGGTTCATCGGATTGTGAAGAAAATCAGAACTGCCTTAGAATGTAAAAAATACTGTTCAGCTGCCTTCCTTGATATCTCACAAGCCTTCGATAGGGTGTGGCATCTTGGACTGCTATACAAAATTTAAAAAAACCTGCCTCATTCATTCAGTCTTCTATTGGGTTCTTATCTGACAGACAGGTATTTTCTGGTCAAATACGGAGAAACCTATACGACCCTACATCCCATTTTATCTGGGGTTCCGCAAGGTAGCGTTCTTGGACCACTTCTTTATCTTTTATATACATCGGACCTACCGGTAACTGAAAATACGCAATCAGCAACTTATGCAGATGATACAGGCATACTGGCATCCGACGAAGATCCAAATCAAGCATCTCGACTTTTGCAGACTCACCTAAACAAAATTGAAACCTGGTTGAAAACTTGGCGAATTACAGCCAACACCACTAAGTCTGTACACATTACCTTCACTCTCAGAAGAGGAACCTGCCCAAGTGTCACCTTATATGGCAAAATCCTTCCTGTACAGGAATCAGTAAAGTACTTGGGACTTCACCTCGATAGATGATTAACGTGGGCCAAGCATATTTGGAGCAAACGTCTGCAGCTTGGACTAACACATAGAAAGATGTACTGGCTCATGGGTCATAAATCGCCTCTCTCTATTGAAAATAAAGTTTTACTTTATAAAACCATTTTAAAATCCATATGGACATATGGTATACAGCTGTGGAGTGCTGCCTGCGATTCCAGCATTGAGAAAATTCAACGCTTCCAAAACAAAGTGCTACGTAACATTTGTAATGCTCCATGGTACGTTACAAATCATAATATTGCTACTGATTTGCAGGTAGTCAGCATAAAGGAAGCAATATCATCTCTGAGCAAAAAGTACCAACTAAGACTAAGTGACCATCCCAACGTATTAGTATGCGACCTACTCCTTGGACTCCAGACGAAAAGACTGAAGAGGTACGACCCGACGGACCTGCCTCAAAGAACTTGAGCGTAGCGATGACAACTTTATTATGTAGTTTTTAGATTATGTAATAATTTCTAAAAGAGGCTTGCCAGTGGGCTGGCTCTCTACTGTGCCATGTAATTAATCAAGACAAACTATGTTGCTTATCGTCCACGGACGGATTGTAATCACTCACGGTGTCAATAAAAAAAAATTATTTATTTTGTATTTAATTAACATAAATGAATTATTTTAAATTCTAATGGTGAAATTGTGTAACGGATAATTAAACTAATTGGTTGGTTCCCTATTTCCAACAACGCACGAAGAGCCGAAGTTTTTACAAATATATTTTATGGGAAATGGAGAATTGGAAAGAAGATTGTCCGTAGCTCCTCACACAAACAGAAAGATATTATATGATTTGCAAGCGTTACTCCACACCAATAATCCATATGTAATAAGCTTTAAAACTGCCTTTGATACGATGCCACTAAATTCTGAAGATTTTAAGGTGATCATTCGCGCTGATAGGATGCCACGGACAGAGCACAGAGGTCGTTTTAATGTGCCACAAACAGACAAAGTAGCTATACTGATTGTTGGCCAAGAGTTTACAAAGAGAGATATAGTTTTGAAAGCGAGGAATAACACTCTACTACGAATCAATGAAATGCATCGTTCTTATGATGCATTACAGTACCCATTGATGTTTTGTCGTGGTGAAAATGGGTATTCTATCGATGTTCCACAAGTCCATACAACAACTAGGTATATGGTACATAATAAAAGTATTTCAGCATTGAATTTCTACGCATACAGGTTAATGGTCAGAGAAAATTTCACAAATTTTATTTTAAGATTTAATTCACTTCTCAATCAATATTTAGTAGACATGTATGCTAAGATTGAAACAGAGCGACTGAATTTTATCAAAGCAAACCAGAGAAATTTAAGAGCTGATAGCTATATGGATATTCATGATGCAATATGCAAGCTGACGGCGATCCTACAAATATAGGCAAAAGAGTCATTCTGCCATCTTCATTCACTGGTGGACCTCGGTATATGCAACAACGCAAGCAAGATGCTATGGTTTACGTTAGGAATTTTGGTCCGCCGGATCCTTTCATTATTATGACCTCTAACCCAAAATGGCCTGAAATTCGATCATGTCTGTTTGAGAATCAACAATCGTATGATAGGAATGACATCATTGCACGTGTTTTTCATTTGAAGATCAAAAACCTCATAGAACTGATTGTCAAGGATAAAATTTTTGGCGAAACCAGATGCCACATGTATACTGTAGAATGTCAGAAAAGAGGGTTGCCCCACGCTCAAATTTTAGTTTGGTTGGTGAATAGATTACGATCAGCTGACAAGGTTCTCAGTGCAGAATTGCCAAATGAACAAGAAGATCCAGCATTGTTTGATATTGTCACGAAAAATATGATGCACGGACCATGTGGACAACACAATAGGAATTCACAGTGCATGAAAGACGGGAAATGCACTAAAAGATTTCCGAAAAAATTCATTGCTGAGACTCAGACAGGTGAAGATGGTTATCCTATATATCGTCGTCGTTTTCCTGGTGGTGGTGGAAAATCGTTTGAATTGAAAATTTCCAATAATCGCACTGTTAAAATTGATAACAGCTGGGTAGTTCCATACAGCCCCTTGCTATTACGAGCATTCGATTGCCATATTAATGTAGAAATTTGCAACTCTGTAAAGTCAATTAAATACATTTGTGATTACATCAACAAGGGCTCTGACCAAGCAACCTTCTCTGTGGAATCACTTAATGAAGTTGAAACTTTCCGAAATGGCAGATACATATTCATACATGGCAGTTCATCGGAGGCCGCTTGGAGAATTTTTGGATTTTCCATACATGAACGATCCCACCGATATTCCAACTATCGGTACACTTGGAAAATGGACAACGTGTTTACTTTATTCCACAGAATGTGCAAGAAAGTCTTGAAAATTTAAAGATTTCCACTTTGATGGAATTTTTCGCGCTGAGTTCGCGAGATGAATTTGCCAAATCACTTTTGTATTTTGAAGTACCGACTTATTATACATTCAGTAAGGGCAAATTAAAAAAAAAAAAGGAGCTATAGTTGATAATGATAACTCAAATCCTAGAAGATCGAACGTACTTGGCAGGGTCTACACGGTGCATCCAAACAACACAGAGTGCTATTATTTACGACTCCTCCTGCATCATATTCGTGGGCCAACGTCATTTGAGTATTTGAGAATCGTTGACGATGTTGTTTATCCAACTTTTCAAAGAGCTTGCCAAAAATTGGGACTTTTGGAGGATGACAGACACTGGAACAACACCTTGGAAGAAGCTGCTTTATTTCAATCTGCACGTCGCTTACGTGAATTGTTTGTAATTATGTTGGGATTTTGTCAATTGACAGACGCGACTAAATTATGGGAAAAACACAAAGAAAGCATGTCGGCTGATATACTTCGACGAGTAAGGAATGACTTTCCTGATTTGGAAATCAACAACTCCCCTGCAATCATGGATGAAGCTTTGATTTTTATAGAAGACGAACTTTTCAAAATAACCTGCAAACGTTTGAGTGATTTTGGATTGGCATCTCCAACAAGAACAGATGAGAATGTTCTCCACAATAGAGAATATCTTGCAGAAACATCTTACAATCGCGATGAACTATCAGCCTACCTTCTTATGCATGAACATAATTTGACAAATGATCAGAAAAATGTTTATTACGCTATTCTATCCAGTATCGACCAAAATTCTGGACAGCTTTTTTTTCTTGATGCGCCTGGTGGAGCTGGAAAAACGTTTTTAATTAATATGCTGCTTTCAAAACTACGAATGCAGCGCAAAATTGCCTTGGCCGACACTTAAAAAAGAATCTCAAACTTTCTCAACCACTGTGCAAAACTTACTTAAATTTGAAAACTATTCCAACTTGACAAATTTCGATAGAATTGTAACTTATCGTCTGCGATTTAGGAAAAATTGTTCTATGCACAGGGAAGAACGTATTTGCGGTCCTTTAACAACTAAGGAAATTAAAAATTCTTTTTACTCAAATGATAAAATCCATCTGCTCTTATTATTTGGAAAACACCACTTATTCAAACTTTTAGTGGCGCGTGAACATCTTAGAATGCTTCACGCAGGTCCTCAACACTCACTGTCGACCTTACGTGACAGATTTTGGATCATTTCCAGTAGAAACTTAGTGAAACAAACTGTGCATCAATGTGTCACTTGCTTTCGCGTTTCACCTAAGGTAACTCAACCTATTATGGGAAACTTACCTATAGCTCGCATTCAATCTACCTTTCCGTTCTTTCACACAGGTATTGACTATGCTGGTCCTATATTTTTTAAGGATCGTAAAGGTCGTGGCTCAAAGATCACCAAATCATATCTTTGTTTGCACATCTGTTTTGCTACCAAGAATGTGCATCTCAAACTAGTTACCGGTTTGTCAACTGAACTATTTATGCTATCCTTGAAACTATTGATCGCTAGACGTGGAAAACCACTACAAATTTACTCCGATAATGGAACAAATTTTGTAGGAACTAACCATCAGTTGCTCGAACTAGGTATAGTTTTTAATAAAAATGACTTAAACATCTCTGAATTTGTGACTAGCCAAGGAATAAAATGGAACTTCATTCCTGGTATAAAATCTCGTAAATCACATCTGAAAGTAGTCATTGTTAATCATCTTTTTACACATGAGGAACCTTGTACTTTGCTGTACCAAGTAGAATCCATCCTCAATCATCGTCCTATGTCCCCATTGTCCTCTGATCCCAACGACTTGCAACCGTTAAACCCAGGACACCTTTTGGCTGGACGTTCCCTATCTGCACTTCCGGATCCAGATGTCACGCTCATAGCGGAAAAGCGTTTGGATCAATTTCAGACAATCCACAGGCACTTACAACATCTATGGAAACGCTGGAGCAAGAAATACATTTTCGAGCTACAGCCACGGGTTAAATGGAAAGCACATCATTCCGACTTAACCAACGATTCTCTAGTCCTCATTAAGGAAGACAACTTACCGCCGCTCAAGTGGAAACTTGGTCGAGTCATCAAGGTACATCCTGGTGTCGATGGCATCAATCGAGTCGCTACACTTCAAACAACTACCGGCATCTTGAAGAGAGCTTTTTCAAAGCTTTGCCCTCTACCTAGTGCGGAAGTGTTGTGAATTTCATAGAGCCTTTTTTTGTGATAAGCTTTCCTAAAAGCTGCAGTAATTGTCGTTTTCGTTTTAGAACATTACTTGTTTTACTTTATCGAATTTCTATTTATGTTATATGTTTTTTCTTAGGTCTTAGTTTAGAATTCATATTTATGTTACATGTTTTTTCTTAGGTCTTAGTTTAGAATTCATGTTTTTATGTTTCATTTTTTATAATCTTTGTACAATTCTAATTTCTTTGCACTTATTTTGAATCATTTAACCCATTTGATATTAGTTTTAAGTATTTTTGAAATATGCTATTTCAACCCGCGGGCTATGTTTAGAATTGCAATATGTTTATTTATTATGTTTACATTCTTTCAAAATTGCCGCCAACAATTCTTTCTTTTACATAGTACGCCCCTGTCACATTTGTTCATCCCTGCAATTGTATTGCACGCATGACCACCTCAGTAGTAGCATTCAAGTACTCGAGCAAACATACCGCTCTTCCGTATCGTTAATACTCCCTTTGTAACGAAGCCCGAACCTTCTTATAATTGTAACAGTTATTTGTGTAAAACCCTGCAGTCATTCGAATTACACGTATCGATGACAATAAGATTCAGTGATTGCAGCAATACTAAAAAACAACCATTCTTTCGGTCAATAAATATAGTGCAACCAAACAAGTGTTTTATTTTAGCGACCACCCCCACATTTCGCCTACACAAAGGTCTTTCAAAGCAGATTTTTATGACTGGATTTCTGCATTCTAGCCTAGTTGCGTTTCGAAAGCAGCTTTTCGAACTTTCAAACCAACGAAGCTAACAACTAATATGAAATATAAATAAAATCTAACACTTATAAAAAATACGTTCAATAAAAATTGACATTGACAATATTTAAAATCACCGCCACTTAAATAATAGTAAAATAAAAAATGGGGTCAACGCCATCTAACCTAGGCGACCGGAAATAAAAATTTAAAACGAACGAAAAAACACGAAGATTAAGGAGGTAAACGTACAAAAGATAAAAAACAAATAATAAGAAACAGCAAAAACACACGATAAAAGCTGTCAGTTTCAACCAGACGAAGATTTAGACTTGTCCATAAATCGCTTAAGTATAGTGCGGTAACTTTCACCTATTTGGAAAAAATCACATTGTTTATTCAAATTGTCTTCTAATGTGGAAATGTATGCTGCCTCCAGAAATATGCGTTTTCCATAGTTAGGCTCAGATGCTAATATTTGAACATTGGCATTATCGAAAGTATGGCAGGTATTTATACAGTGTTCTGAAATACCTGTTTTTTTAGAGTTATATTTAATATCATAAATATGTTGTTTTAATCTAGTTTTCAACAATTGTTTAGTCTGTCCAACATATTTTTGGCCGCATTCACATTTGATGTTATAAACAACGTTAGCCCTATCTAACAACGGAACAGCATCTTTAATTTTTGAATATAAAATCTTTCCTAATTTAAAATCATTATAAAACGTAAGCTTCATAGAACCGTTTTTAACAAAATCTTTGAAGGTATGTTGTAACTTGTTCTTAAGCATCGGATGGTAAGTGATTTTATTATATTTTATACCTTCTGGGTTCTCCACTTGTGTAGATAAGTTAATCTTCAAGGGCACTTTCTTTTGGAAAAGAGCACAATCAATAAGTCGACCTGGAAAATTGTTAATCAAAAGCTGCTTCTTGAGATCATGGAGTCTAACCCCAATTAGCTCTTCCGGTACACACGTCAGGATACGGTGTTTTAATGTAGAGACCACACTTAGAAGAGCTAATTGGGGTTAGACTCCATGATCTCTTAGATTTTAGGGATCTGTCAGGGAATTGCCACCAAGAATTGAGCCTCGACACCTACACTATAGGAAAGAGGACAATTTTCTGTGTATAATAAAAAAAGAAAAAATGCGGATTATCCATTAGTTTTCGAGAAAACGGCTTTTGAAAATCAAAATTTTACATGCATTTTAGATAGGGAAATTCATTAACATAAAAGTTCTATTGACGGTGCGTGCGTTCTGATATAGTCTTGGTGGTGGCAGTCAGACGCGATTGTGACATTGTCCGATGTACATCGGGTGTATTACGCAACATTATGCAATAATTTAAAAAATAAACGCAGAACTCGTTTTTAGGTTAGAATCTCGAGTGCCTTGGTTGCGTTCGTCAAAACGGCGCGTAGCGCCCGGAGCGGAGGGGACCGGAGCGGAGGGTAGTGGAGCGATCCAATGGAAAGTACATGATGGCAGGGTTCGAGCATATAAAAATCACCTCGAAAATCGATATGAAAGACGCAATCAGTAATGAATTTAAAGTCTAAAAGTTTCAAGTGTACTTTTTTATTTAGTTGCATTAATTGATTACTCAAGTTGAGCAGAGCTCGATAGTCTTGCCAGAAAAAAGTAGCACCCGGAGTGTTGATGACAGTTCCACTCTCCAAAGTACAGTCAGATTCTAAGTCCTTCCAAGTTGTCTCATTGTACTTTTTAATTTGTATATTTTTAACTGGTGTACATTCGTCGTCGTCCTTAACGACTGTACTTAGCAACTTAACTTCCAAAGAGTTCGAACAACCTTGAATCCTAAACGAAAAGCGACTGACCCGATTGCTCTTGTTCGTCAGGTAGAAACTTCGATCAAAAAACACAAAGGTATTTTTGGGAGAATCGCTTCGTCCGAATTGGAAATAATCGTAGGTTTCTGTACCTGCCGGAGGTTCACTAACCTTTAATTTAAACTTTTGGACCCTGCGCTTCGATGTAGTTTCTGGTCTTGACGTAGAACCCAACAATTCCAACACACCGTATATCATTTTTAAAGTAATTCAGTTGAAAGTTGCAACAAATAAAAACACGCTGTATGACGGTTGTATGCTAAAACTGCCTATTAGTCACACTTTAATCTTATTGGTTCATTTAAACAGCCAGTGTGTTATTGGAACTACTAAATGTTCACTTAACCTACTTCAATGATTTAAAACAGAGACGTAGTCGCTTGATTCGCAAATTTCTTCAAAATTGTAGAAATTATAATTATGTTTTTCTTTAAATAATTCTAAACAATTCACGAAAATATTTATTAAAACCCTTGTATTGCGCGGTATTTTTACAATGCGATTTTCATATAAGCCGGTCGAATTTTACGACACCCTCTTCTACTATTTAGACATTTAGAGGTTTCGATATGATGTTGTGTCGTACAAGAAGACTACTTACTTACTTTGACAAATTACAAAAACAAAAAAAGTCAAAAATACAATCGTGCTTCCGAACTCGGAAGCACGATGTATTTCCTGTTCGGAAGCACGATGTAAACCCTGCGGTTTTAATATTAAATGATATTTTTTGATGACTCCTGACACCTGCCGATTCTTATGTAAATGACCTCCTGAATCCGAATATGATCCCTAAGGAAAGTCTAAGCTGATTTCCCTCATCGGCCACCTTTTTATTTTACGCTTTACAGGCTAAGGCAGAACTTAAAGAGCAATGGCGGCTTGTAATTTTTTTATTTGAGAAACCTCCCTATATTTTTTTAAATGCACAGTTATTGCGGGTTATCTTTCTTTGACGATTAGTAATCTTTTCGGAATAATCTCGAAACCACCAGCAGTATGGTACAGTCCGTTGCAATTCATGAGATTTACCATCTGCATGTAGGTTCAATTCTGAGCAGTGGCGTAGCGTGGATTTTTGGTACTCGGGGAAAACCGTAAATTTTCCCTATTTAGCAACTGATAATTTTTATTAAACTTATTTATCAATTGATATTAATTTATTATTAAAATCAATTTATTAGTAGCAACATTTGTATTTTTCTGGATAACCCATTTATTACAATTTGTAATTTATAAACTGATGAATATGTATCTCAATATATTGTGGAAGAAGTATCTACTTTTGGATAGATCCACAATCAAAAATTCCTGTTTCACATTTTTAAAAATTTTAATAATTTATTATTAGTCCAAGAATTTTAGAGGAGGCTAAAGCCTCCCTTGCCTTCTCTAACTAGCCGTCACTGCTGAAAAGTTACAGAGGTAAAAAAATTTTAAAACATGAACATTTGGGGATGGGGGGATTTTCTCTTTTAAATTGTAAAATAATTAATACTAATGCTATACAAATCGAAAATAAAGCATAACTGTAGGTTCGTTCAGAGAGGTGAACTAATGCAGGAACTGAAGGTTTTTGATAACTGCTACGTCTAGTATGTGGTGACGATGCGAAGTGGAGAGTACCGTTCATTCTTGGGGTCATAAGGGACCCTGGGATCAAATTAAAAGTGTGTGTACTCCAACGGATCATCGACTGTGAAGCTGTATTTATCTGAGTGCTAGAAGGCCGCGACCAGCGCGGATGGCTTTCCGGCTGTTCTACGCCGGATCTCTGGCGTTCAGGTCCTCTGCGGGGATAACCTGATCGTTATCGCCTCCTAGTAATTTAGTGATATCCGTTTCCAAGAGCGGTTTGAGCGGTGACTTATAACAGCAACAGCTGCTGGACGACTGTTCGTGGTACTCTATACATGACTTTATATAGATGGCGGTGGCCCCCAAGCGACCGTCTACTTACAGATCAAAAATTGGTCTACGACACAATTGTAAATGCGGTAGCCAATGGTAGAGGCGGTCCTTTTTTTCTTGGTGCGCCCGGGGGCACAGCAAAAACGTTTTGTACAAATGTACAAACGATTAAAAAAAAATTGAATCCAAAATTCGAAAAGAGGGGAGGGGGCTGGTGAAAGGCACCTCGCTTTGGTTTAAGAGTTGAAGCTAGCCTCCTCCCTAGAAAACCAAAAATGGAAGTTCGAAAACTTCAATTACAAAGAAATAAGAGGATGGCCTGAAGAGAGACGCATGCTACATTATATCAATTAGTGGCCACGAAAGCCACTCGCCTTTATTGGTACCTACTTAATTTGCAAAGTATATTGTTACTCTAATCGAGGTAAGTACAGAGCCGGATTATTCACGTGACCAAAGAATCGATGATAGCGAAATATCATCGCTCATCAAACCTTCACACCACATGTAAATTGCGTCGAAGACATCGCCTCAGTCGAAATGAAGGTGGCTCCAATTGCAGAAAAATCACCACCATTACTCGCAGAGCCCACGTCCGACTCGACCCAAGCTCCAAATTTGCAAGAGGTATGGTCAGCAGCTCTAATGGACTCCCCTCAAGAGCACAGCAGCAAAAATTCCTCTCTTTCAAAACCATTTGCCAGCTTTTAATTTCACAACCTGCACCACGGAGAAAACGTCTTCCAATTCAAATCACCCTCCGCACTGGCCAAAATCTCGCTTGCTGATATAGGTCGACAACATCTAATGTTGTCTCATCCAATCGGCGTCTCCAAATGAGGCAGAAGTCTCTTAACCAGGGACAATCAGAGAGTGAAAAAGAAGAGGAGAAATTTTTTCAAAACCGTCGAGAAAAAGTCCAAAAGACTAAAACGAGCCTCCGAGCTATTGGAAGCCATGGACGTCTCATCGCTCCCAGATCAGGCCATTAACCCCCCCCCCCAAATAAACTATTTGCGTTAACCAACAAAAATACACCACTTGCCCTCTCCTCTGAAGAAGGGCTTCAAGGGAGCAACCCAGCACATTAAACCCGTCCCCCCTCTCAAGTGGCAAGGTAAAGGACTCACGCGAGGAGTTAATCATAACCCCAAACTCTCGTCAAGACGCGAGGGAACTTGCAAACCTCCTCACGGTTCGCAAGTATAATTACTTCACATTCTAAGCGGCATTAGACAATTCTTTTAGAGCGGTGCTCATAGGTCTGCCAAAAGAATTTAAAGTTGCTGACATTAAAGCGGATTTAGCATAAAAAGGTTACCCTGTATTGGGCGTCTATCCCATGGTACAGGGAGAAGCCAAAACTCCCTTGCCATTGTTCATGGTGCGTCTATCAAAAACAAACAAAGGCAAGGAGATCTACAAGTTAAAAGAGGTGCTGAAACTCACTTCGCTTTTTGAGCACCCACACGCGAGAAGCACTCCCATCTAGTGCTTCAAACGCCAACGTTTTTGGTATACTCAGGGCAGTTCCTCCTCAGTAACCAAGTGCCACAGACATGGTGTGAATCACAGAGCATCTAAGTGAACTAAGACCGTATCAGTTCCAGCACAATGGTCAAACTGTGGTGGACCACACCCCAGCAACTCATGGCTCAACAGGGCAGGTAGGCAGTTAGGCAAACCAAACCCTCCCTTCCGTAATAATATCGTCATCAAAGACGGCATGGTCCGCCTCTCCCATAGAGGTTGACCACATTGCACTGGCAAACTCCTTGATGCAACAGGCAGTTGAGTTACTCAAAAGGAAAACGAACCTGCTGCATCCAGGAAAGTCAAGAAAACATCGAAGAAAGAAAAACAAGCAATGAGCTGCTCCCCTCCCAAGTGCAAAAATCCATTCAAGCCGGAGAATGTGGGGCAATGCCTGACAGATGACCATTTCAGCTATGAATTATATTAAAGTATTAAAAAGAAAATACAAATATAGGTCAACCCAAAACACTTAAAAATCGTAAATATTTTCGTGTTTACTTTTCATTCGATTATGGTACAAGTTTATTACAAAACTACATTTTTCAAAATGGTTGACATGATATCTCTGGTTCTATTTACCCGATTTACTTCAAATTTGGTGTCAACATTCGGTGTATGTCTATCTATCACCCCCACCATTTTTATAGCAAAATTATTTTTGTAACTATTTGAAATTTTTACTCAAGCACACACTAAAGTTTAAGTTACAGAGTAAAAGGTGATTGGTATTAAAACATTCAAATAAAAACTCTATATAAGGAAGCGAACACAAGAATTCCGCAAATCAAAAATTGAACAGCGTAAATTATCTTATAATATAAAATATAAATTCAGCAATGGACGAAATTATTAGTAATTTTAATTTAGCAAAAGAGTTGTCTGGTAAGGGTAACCACAACTACGCTGCAGATGTAATTTCGCAAGCACTGAAAGCGATAAACGAACAACTTTCCAATGGATCCTCCCACCCGGGTAAAACGATGAAAAATTTACAAGCTAAAATTGAGCGCGAATTTATAACCATCAAGACACGTCTAGCTATAACACCCGTTGAAAAGAAGATTATCGAAGAATCGCCGTTACAAGAAAACGACAACCGTCAATATGCACCAATTCTCAAAAACGAACCTACCGTTAAAACAAATAAGAAGAAAAAAAGTAGCGAAAAGAAACGGGATCATCGTAAAACGAATTGCAGTACGCCACTGGAAGTTAATTGGAATACTTTAAGTATATCGACAGATTTAATCGAAGATGCCAAACGCGAGAAACAGACCAATGAAACAAATGAAGGCAGAGAAAGTAGTAGTTCGCTAAAAGACGAAGACGATACATTTGGAAGCAGTTTTGAAGGAGAACGTGCCTTGATAACTATGTTGGAGAGGGACATAATCCAAAAAAATCTAAACGTTCGTTGGAGCGATATTGCCGATTTGGACGAAGCTAAGAAGCTATTAGAAGAAGCAGTGGTTCTGCCGATGTTCATACCGGAATTTTTTAAAGGCATTCGTAGACCTTGGAAAGGAATTTTAATGGTAGGTCCTCCAGGTACTGGCAAAACGATGTTGGCTAAAGCGGTGGCCACGGAATGCGGAACAACATTTTTTAATATATCTTCGTCGACGTTAACGTCGAAATACCGCGGCGAATCGGAGAAGATGGTTCGGTTACTATTTGAAATGGCTCGATTTTATGCTCCCAGTACCATATTTATCGATGAAATTGATTCGATTTGTTCTCGGAGAGGTTCCAGTTCTGAGCACGAAGCTTCCCGGCGGGTCAAGTCAGAATTGCTGATTCAAATGGATGGGATCGTTAGCAATAACCAAGAATCGGATAAGTTGGTGATGGTTTTAGCGGCAACCAATTTTCCATGGGATATAGACGATGCTTTGAGGAGAAGATTGGAAAAACGAATTTATATTCCTCTTCCAACTGCAGGAGGACGTAAGAAACTGCTGGAACTGAATATGAGGGACGTTCAAGTGGATGCCCATGTCAGTTTAGTGGACGTGGCTGCAAAGCTTGAGGGATATTCGGGTGCCGATATTACTACCGTCTGCAGGGACGCTGCTATGATGCCCATGAGGAGAAGAATTTCTGGACTAAACATTGAAGAAGTCAAAAAGCTGACCAAACAAGATTTGGACTTTCCTATAACTACTGCAGACTTTAATGAATCGGTGGTCAAAAATAATAAAAGCGTTTCAAATGAAGAATTGGAAAAATATGAGAAGTGGATTCAGGAATTCGGCTCCTATTAAAGTAGCTAATCAAACATTATACTTATTGTTTTAATTATTAAATTGTAATATCGTAATAAAAATTGTTTCAGTTATATATTTTACTTGTCATTGAATAATTGCTACAATTGCAAGTTGCAACAAACAAGATAATTTGATATATACAGGGTGTCCCTGTGATCGTGGAGTACCTTTGAGGTGGTGATAAAGGACATTTTTCTAAGACAAATTTTCAAATAAAATTTTTGTCCAATTTTGTAACCCTGTAACAAAATTTTTGTAACCCTTGGGGTACCTCTCTTTAAAGAAATTTTTTAAATTTCTGATTTCCAATGGCCATAGCTCCGATATTATTGATTTTTTAAGCATGATGGATTAAAACTTTTTTAAAGATCATTAGCTTATCTACAAAATAGGTTATAACCCTTTATCGTTTAAAATCAATGGATTTCCAGTTATAAATTAAATTGAGGGAAAAAATGTTAAAAATATTCATTTAATTTTTTTTTATTTTTCTTGGGAGCCCCGTATCCCTTAAACAAAACATCAGAGAAAAACTAACGCCCCAACCCGGATAGGAAATTTAACGGGGTACAACTTTGGTAAAATAAATTTTTTTGGGAAACCAACCGTTTTCACAAAGCGTCAATATAAGACTCAAAATAATCGTAGAATTTATCCACGACATAACTGAAATTTAGACCGTATCGTAGCAATAGCTGTTATTTCGGAATTGATCTCAATACTCAGATGAATTCATAATCCATGACTATTAGTACGGGCATTAAAGAGTGAATAAATTTTGTACGTAATTCTAATTCCGAATCCTGTGCATAAAATTTGTTCTAGATGCAATAAGAAAATAATTAACGGTAAATGAAATAAAATTTCAAAAACCTTATTGTTGACCGGAAAAACTAAAAATAAGAAATTAATAGTTGAGATAGGGGTCGTTATAATCTACAAAGTAGATAAATTTCAAAATACAAATTCGTAGTAAGGCATCGGTAGTCAGGACCGTATTAGGAATCAATAACGAATTAAAAATAGCAAGAAAAAAATTATTAAGTTCAAAACGCCTTAACGAACGACATGTTTCGGACTTATTCGTGGTTTTGCCCAACGAAATTGACCTCATCAGCCTCGTACTGACAATGTAAATATAAAATTAAACTTACGAATTTGTATTTTGAAATTTATCTACTTTGTAGATTATAACGACCTCTATCTCAACTATTAATTTCTTATTTTTATGCAATAAGAACTTTATTTCTAACCATTTCCCCTCAGAAGACAACCTAGGCGTTAATATGCCTAGAAACTTTATGAAACTGAAGGGTTACGTACAATTACATAAATCGGAGTCCATATTAAACATAACGTTCTTCCTGTATATGTTAGCACAAGAGAGGTCGGAAAATTTTATAAATTACCTTTATATTTTATGATTTAAATAAATTTCAATACTTTTCACTTTATTTGCCATCTTTTTGTAAGATAGTGGTATAATCTGAAAATATATTCAAAAAAATACAAATCTTCACAAATAATGTTACCAGGATAATTTTAAAAATCCAATCCACAAAATAATTCTAATATCAATTTTACAGTAAATATATTTTCCATTTATTCTTCATAATGAATTCAATTTTCATTTTAAATATAATTTCTAATATAAGTGGAAACGTAGAATTTTAATTCTACATATTATAAATTTAATTATAATTTTTCAACTCTTCTAATTTGTATTTATCTTTTCAATCTCCAATTTCCAAATTAATTTATCAAAAATCCAATCGTATACAAAATTATATAGGATAACTTCCAATCAAAAATCAAATGTTATTTTCAAAATATAAAACTCAACTCAAAAATCGCAATCAAAATTTACCTTCCAACGTACAAGGTTGAGTTAGAGATTGTTAATCACAGCGCGTTTGCCAATATCAATTTTTTCTAACAGTAACGCTTGTGAACCCTGATTTCATTTATAATCGTAAATTAATAAATGAGGTTTCACTCGTGTTATTCTTGAACATTATTATAATTAACTGATATGAGTTTTTAAATGAACTCTCAAGCTTCCTTGATGGGCATATTTATGACCACAAGTTCCACAAGAGAACGGTTTCTCGCCAGTATGTACTCTTAAATGCTCCTTTAATCTGTCTTTCCGTGCACTTTTATAGTCACAAAGTTTACACGTATATGGCTTCCGATCGGTATGAGTTTTTAAGTGATTTACCAAATGTCCCCTCTGAATACATTTATAGTTACAAATTCCACAGGTGAAAGATTTTTCACCAGTATGAGTTTTTAAATGTAATTTTAAACTTTCTTTGTATGCACATTCAAAGTTACAAATATCACAAATAAAAGGTTTCTCGCCACTGTGAATTTTCGAATGCCGCTTCAAGCTGTCCTTACGTGCAAATTCAAAATCACAAACTTCACATGTGAACGGTTTTTCACCAGAATGTCTCTTTAAATGCATCATTAGATTACTTTTGTGTGCACATTTAAAGTCGCATTTATCACAAGTATACGGTTTCTCCCCGGTGTGAGTTCTTAAGTGAACTTGCAAACTTCCCTTTTGGAAACATTTAAAATCGCAAGATTCACAACTATACGGTTTTTCGCCGGTATGTCTTCTTAAATGCATTGTTAAACTTCCCCTATTTGCACATTTATAATCACAAATTTGACATACAAATGATTTGATATCAGTAGAAATTTCAACTTCCTGTTTCTTAAATTCTGTCGTCCATGCCACACAATTAAATCCTTTGCATTCTTCTGTGTCACATTCTCCATTCCTTTGAGATTTTAAAACTGCAGCTTCGTCTTTAATATCGATGGAATGATGCAGATCTTCCAACTTGATTTTCACGTCTTCCATTTTAATTGAAAATATGTCTAAACCTAGAATATTCATTGCAGTTTGTTGCAAAATAATCGACAAATACATAATAGAACAATACTTACATAGATGATGACAGGTTAACAAACTATCAATTTGACAACAATACAGTGACTGTCACTGTGTCACTGTCACTGTCAAGTCACTGTAGACAACAAATTCTCCCAGCGCCATCTAACAAGGTAAAAAGAAAAATACTAAAGAGTGCGTTCTGCGTAGATTCAAAATGTGCAAGTTGCTCCGCGTTTGAAAATGGTTGTAAAGTGGAAATAAAAATTTTGTGGTAGCTTAACGGCGTGGTAAATAATCATCGGTTCATTACATCACAAGAACAGTGCCTATTTTCGATTCTAGTAGGCCCTAGGGCCTAGGCCCATATACCTTCTGGGGCCCCCTCGTAGGATTAGGAAATTATTATTTCAATTGAAATAGGAAATTAGAAAAATAGCGGCGTAGGCGAAAAACTTGGTGTCACAAATTCACAAAAATTATAATATTAATTTAACTCGAAATTCATTTATACGAGGTGTCCCCGTGACGGTGGAGAACCTATGAGGTGGTGATAAAGAACACTTTTCTAAGACAAATTTTAAAATAAATTTTTTGTCTAAGTCCAAACCCTTGGGGGTACCTCATTTGAAAGCAATTTTTGAATTTTATATTATATTATTATTATTATTTTTAATATTATTGATTTTTTAAGTTTAATGAATTAGAAAATTTTTAAAGATATTCACTTATCTATAAAATAGGTTATAACTCCTTACGTCTAGAATCAACGGATTTCGAGTTATAAATTAAATTAAGGGAAAAATTTTTTTTTAAATTTAGACTATTATTTTTACTTTTATTGCGAACCCCGTATCTCTTAAACAAAACGTCTTAGAAAAGAACTAATGACCCAAAGCGGATAGGAAATTTAACGGGCTACAACTTTGGTCAAATGAAATTTTTTGGGAAACCAACCGTTTTTACAGAAATTTTGAAAATAGTGAACAAGATATAGGTGAAAAAATAATAAATTCACAAAATTTATTTTAATAAATTTTCAAAATGGCCTCCCTCATTTTCAATACATAGGCGTGCTCTTTTCAAAAGGCGTTGCACGGTATTATTTATAATGGTACTTGTTTCGGTAAGTTCTGTTACATCTATCTGTATTCTTTCGTATTTAATTTATTTTTTTTTACCTACACTTTGTTCATTATTTTCAGAATTTCTGAAAAAACAGTAGGTCTTCCAAAATAAATTATTTGACCAAAGTTGTAGCCCGTTAAATTTCCCATCCGGTCTGGGCCATCAGTTTTGTACTAAGACGTTTCGTTTAAAAATACGGGGTTCGCAAGGAAAGTAAAAAAATAAAACCTGAATTTTTTTAAGCATTTCTTCCTTTAATTTAATTTATTACTCGAAATCCGTTGATTCTAGGCAATAAGGGGTTATAACCTAGTTTGTAGATAAAGGAATGATCTTTAAACAAGTTCTAATCCATTAAGCTTAAAAAATCAATAATATAGGAGCTATGGCCGTTTGAAATCAGAAATTCAAAAATTTGCTTTAAAGAGTAAAGGGTTTGGACTTGGAACAAAGTTTTATTTGAAATTTTGTCTTAGAAAAGTGTTCATTATCACCACCTCAAAGGTTCTCCACGGTCACGGAGACACCCTGTATATCTACTAATTAATTTCAAATTTTCCAATATACTATATCCGATAGATATACCGATACCATCATATCATAACATGCCGGAGTGTTCAACTAGAGAGCTTAGTTGTAAAATTAAAATTAAAATTATGTTTAAAAAAATGTTTCTCGCGCTATTTGAGCGTTGGGCGTTGGGCTCTTTACGGTCACGCCGGGTCTTCCGCGATGCGGAGTTCTACGCACGCTAGTACCGCCACTGGATATGAGTAAGGCAAAATTGTATTGATGTAACAAATTGAAGATAATAAAAATGATTTTTTCATTCATTAATTAAACAGGGCTGTTACAGGCTGTTAGTATGTTGTCAGCAGATATTTTTAAATATAATTTTTTAATCTTAATGCATAAAATGCCAGCTCGCTGCTGCTCCTGCTCCTGCTGCTACGGCGTGTCATTTTTTGGTAACCTAAACACACTCTGATTGGTCAAATTTTTTTTACCAACCGAAAAATATATTAAACCACTCCCGGTACTCCCCCTGGGACGAATTGCACATCAAACGAGTTTCCAACCAATCGGATCTAGATGCCCGTCCGTGGACGGGCACGTAGAAAATACGTGTTTACCCCCCCCCTCTTAACTTTATTTACCGCCTTCATAAATTTTGTCTGGATCCGATGAAGGGAAAGCTTGAAGGGGGGGGTTTAAGGAACGCGTTTTTTTAATTCGGAATATAAATATTATATTATTTTACTACCAATGGGAACTATGGGGGGGACCTAAGAAGGCCCCTGGCGTTTGACTTAGATTAAAAGGCTGTCAACTTTTTGGATGCAAGTAGTTTGCTCCACGTTTGGCGTAATTTGACTATACTTAAAAGCATTTCTGCGTTAACACGATCAAATCCTAATCAAAAATATGCGTGGATGTTACACGAAAAATGCGTCACATATTCTCGTTCTACGGTTTTCCATCAGCAGCTCCCTCAAGCAGCTTATGCTGTACGCAGTCAACACCGCGTACTTCGTGAACTTGCTCCGACTTAAGTACATTTTTCTCGAGTAACTCCTCACGGGAGGTGCTTTCAACTGGTGTATCAGAGGGTCCAAGCTCCTTTTTGTAGCCATTTCTCAACCTAAGAAAGCTACCGCCACACCGTGCAGTTCGATTAAGGAATATGCTGGATCTTTTCATTCCAGTAAGCAATCTGCAGAGAAGATGGTCGTAGTTTAGCAAACTTATCCATTAATGGGAAGAGAGGTTATAGTGGGGGAGCAGCTCCTTTCTCCGTCCTTGACGACAGGCGTTGTTTGGTGGTGCACTAAAGTCACTATGTTGGAGTAAGGCAACTGCTTTTCCACCAGCCAGCTGGTCATCATTATTTTTATGAATACCACGGGCCGTATAATCCGTGGCTTGAAGGAGGGGTTTAAGGAACGCGTTTTTGAATTCGGAATAGTACTCTATTGTGCCTTGAAGATTGTCTTGGGTTGACCGCGTGTTATTTGGAGTATCCATTTCTCCAACGACATGGAAAGTGCTCCAGTCGCAGCACTGCATTATGAAGATACATGTGACTGCTGCCCAGGTCCGTATCCAGGATTTAATTTAGGGGGGAGGCACTCGTAAAAAGTCTTTTGTAAAAAAGTAAGATTTTCGGGGGTTCCCCTTCCAAGAATTTTTATTATTACAAACAAATGTTTTTTTCATTTCGGCGGGGGATGCCACGTGCTCCCCTGGCTACGGGCCTGCTGCTGCCACTACCGCCCTGGACAGTTCCGTGATTAACCTGTTTGTGATGTTGTCGGGTCTGAGCGCCTATTTCTTTTTTAGTTTTCAAATGTTATATGGGATTTCCTGAAGGAAGATGTTTTCCATTGGGTCTTTGTTTAGGTCGGAACCCTTATCTCACCATTTTCCAATTTTCGCGTCGATCCTAGCGGTGTGTTCGATGATGGAAACTTTCGATATTTGGTTTAAATTGGGCTTCTGGGCTGTCGGCTAGCACTTCAGCTTTCTCGAGGTTGCTGAGTGAGGTGCGGTTTTGCCTTGTCAGGGTGGGGGATTTGGAATATTTTGATACGGAGTCCTTTTATCAACCCCTAAGTTGAAGAATTTCTGATAGTAGAGTTCTCCGGCCATCAAATTGTGATTTCTGTTGGCCCATGGGAGTTAAAAGCTGGAACCTATTTTAATTTATTCCTTGTAAGATGTCGGTTTTAAATTTTGAATTTAGCGCCAACATCTCATCATCGATGACACGGAAAATCGTCTATGGACCACCACGTTGTAATATTACCTACCGCATGCCATCTAGTAACAAGTTCTTTCTTTCGATGTAAATACAATTTGATAAACACTACTGAAACAAACAGATAATCGCTCCGAAAAGGGAAACGATCATAACTCATAACAAACAAAACACATATATTTGGGTTATGTCAAATCTTTATTTATCAGATTATTTCTGTTTTAAAGGGTAAAGCCTGAAGCAAAGATTAAACGAAGAGTAAATTTTCTAACACCCTCTAGATAAATAACACGGAAGTTGATTAGAGCAGGCAACTGATTCTAAAATATAATAATTCAGGGTAAGATTTGGTTTATTATAAAATTGACTGTTGTGTGGGGAGTTGGGTCAAGGGCATGTTTGTTTTTATATTATAGATGAATGTTTGTAGCAGATTAGGGTCAAGGTTACATAAAGTTCGTAGGCAAAGTAATAAACCACCTTTAAGTTAAAAGAACCTGCAAAGTTTTATATGAGTTTTTGTAACGCAATCAAACCAAGCTGATAATCGTAATTTCAAATTGGAACTAATCACGGGTTAAAGTTGAATTTGGCATAACACCTTCTGAGTGCTTGCCGGGTGAAATTTGGGCCATTTTTCTAGATTTTCTTCGAGATTCATTCATGTCACTTTCATGTCACATTCTGACATTTCAATTAGAAATTACAATCACAGTGGATTTAATATCATCAATATTTGTATGCATTTCAATTACAATGGACTTTAAATAAAATATAACTTGTGATCATTAATATAATAAAGAAATACCATTGTAACTAAACTGCCATCCAAAACGCTACATAGCGTCAAAAACCATTACGTTAAAATAAAATATCGAACAAAGGAACACCCTGTTTAAAGTAATTAAAAAAAACCTGTTCAGCCAGCAAGAATGCTGCCCTTGGTTGTTGCGTATCAAATCACACCCCTCGAACTATTTATAAAACCAACCACTTGTTAAATTACAAATACTTACAGTGGCTCCAACAATTATTAATACACCCCTATGTTAACCATGTAAATTGCACATTTTGAAACCGTTTTTTGACATAAATAATATAAAACTCGCTTTTACAGCAAAACTTTTCAGATATTTTTTATTGTAAATTTTAATCTCTTCAGTTTTGTTTCTATAAATTTTTTTATTTTATTTCGCCCTTTACGAGTTACAGCGACTTAAAGAAAACTAAGTAAAAAAGTTAATAAAATTAACATTGCTCTTATGGGAGTTTTTTACAGAGTTTTCTTCAAGTCGCTGTAACTCGTAAATGGCGAAGGAAAATACAAAAATGTATAGAAACAAAACGGAAGAGATTAAAATTTGCAATATAAAATATCTGAAAAGTTTTGCTGTAAAAGCGAGTTTTATATGTCAAAAATCGGTTTCAAAATGTGCAATTTACATGGTTAACATAGGGGTGTATTAATAATTGTTGGAGCCACTGTATGTCTGTTACTTTAAATCAAATAATTACCATTTACCAAATATTCTACCAAAATCTAATTATATTAAATAATTCAAAAACACCCATACCTATTTATTACATTTAAACCAACAACCGTTAATATTCTAGCAAGTTTGAAAGTTACCCTTTGTTTAAAACACGAATTTAAGTTACCAAAATTTACCTAATTATTATCTGACATTACTCAAATATACCTAATAACAAAACTATTTCTACATGTAAGATCTCTTACATGTAGCCAACATGTTGAGATTGTAATAACAAATAAAACAATACCCTTTAACAAAGAAACCGACCAACACGCACTTCACTTTTTAGTCAATATTTCTGTTTTTCGCATACACTGGGCCCATAACCTATTAAGGAAATGATTGCAGCAAAACAAATAAAGACGGAAAAGTTAGAAGTTTATTTAACTACGGATTATACAAAGTTACAACTTCAGCTATACTAAGTAGACTACTTTAAAAAATGTCGTGTACCAGCTTATATTTAATGATGGCACACGCGCAGAACTAGTAATAATTAAGTAATGAATACAAATAATTCAACAAAAGAAGAAGGATCTTCAAAGTTAATTCTTTTTAGTTTAAAAAGTTGGGATAAAGCCTTAGGAAATTCAAGGATAAAAATCCAAAAAAATTCATACTTTATTATTAGCCTCCTCAAATGAAAGTCACATGCCGCCATTGGACCAAAGATGGATAACTTGTTCATTTGTCCTTTTCTTCTTTCAAGAATCAATCAGGGCCGTATTTAGACTAAATTTTCGGGAGGAGTTTTAAAAAATTTAAAAAATAAATAGCTAATTTATTAAATTACAAAGGAAACTAAAATTCAGAATAAAAAATAAAAGTATAAAGTATCTACTAAATATTAATATGTATATAAAAGATAAAAAAAAAACTAACTGCAATAAAAAACAAACATAGAATATGAAAATAAATACAACTTATCGGGAATGTGGACTTTTGGCTTAAATAAAACAACACCTTAAACTTTCCGCATTTTAAAATAATTCAAAAATATTAAAAAATAAAAGTTTAGCACAAATAGATGTTTACTAGGGCATAGAAAATCGCAAACTGACCGAAAACTAGCCATTAACGAACCGCAATTATAAAGGGTTTTTCAATAAGAGGTTTCATTTTGATATTTAAAAAAAAAACTAGTATATTTTAAGATAAATCAAAGGATGTTTATTTCTTTGTAAAGAGGAAGGTATGCCATTAACAATGCTGTTAATTAACAATGCTGTTAATTAACACTGCTACGCTTGCGACACCATATAATTTTCATGAAATTTTCCATGACCAATTCGCACATTTGCGGCTGTATGTCCTCGATAACTCTGCAAAAGTCTAATTCAGAGTTTTCAGAGAAATATTTACACCAGGGTAAGTTCTTGAATCGATTGTGGAGCATTGGCATAGATCTTATCCTTCACGTGGCCCCAAAGAAAAAAGTCTAAAGGTGTTACAAGAAGAGATCACAAGATCTCGGTGGCCAATTGTGATCACCTCTTCGAGAAATAACACGGTCAGGAAATTTTTCTTGCAAAATTGCGATGGTTTCGTTGCTTGTGTGTCTTGTTGAAAATTTTAATAATGACGTAGGTTTTACTTGTCAAATGTCAAAAAATGATAGCTTCAAAAGTGACAGCTGCAAAAATAGCGGGCTATTCAAAATGAAACTTCTTATTGGAAAACCCTTTATGTACCTATGTATAAATAAAGATTTAAAAAAATTATGTTTTCAAAATTTTAAAAAGTAATAAAATTTAAGTAAAAAACGTTGGTATACAAATACAACAGATGAAAATGTTGCCGACAATTGAAAGATTTATTTATGGCTTACGTCCTAACCAGATTTTAATCTGGTCAGGACGCTGCCCTATAACTAAACTAACTATAACTAAACCCTATAACTAAAAAAATACTACAAATATTGGGTTGAAATTTTTACACATTATTCTTAAAGATGTTGAACAATTTTTTAAAGCAAAAAAAATTTTTCGATTTAAAAAAAATGTCACATTGCTTATCCCATTATTGATAAATAATTTCGGGGGGGGGGTCTAAACCCCTAACCCCCTCTTAAATACGGCCTTGATATCTATACTTGACTTTCTATAGATCGCCATGCCAATCAACAAATTACAAACAACAAAAATTATTTTGGGTTTAAATATGTGTTCTCTCCTGCATTTCTTTTGACTCCGCAGCTATTCTCAAATTCATTCTTCGACACGAGGGAAGTCGTAATGAGGATTTCGAGGTTGGTAATGTCGAGAGTCGAGAATTTTTGTACACAATCCTAGTGTTAAAAGATACGGTATTTCTAGGTTTGGTGACCACCATTATTCTAGCTTAGGTCAAGTTATTTAGGATATATTTTAGGATTTAGGATATTATGAGAATTAAGGGCAATTGTGTGTATAAAAACCTTCTAAACGTCACAGTTTCAAAAGTCGACTTCGCGGAAACAGCTGAGAAGTGAGACGTAAAATTTTAACTCGTTTATTAATGTTTATTTTGCTTTTGAACTTCCTAAGTTGGGTATAACCGCAACTTACTCAAGTTTCGGTTACCCCAATGCCGGCCGGTAGCTCTGTTGGTAAATTGGAGAGCGAGTCGTAGGTTCTTACTAAAGTTATAAAGCAATGTAGGAAAAAAATTATTGTCGTTGTATTTCTAAGGCGCCACTGACTTAACTTGACAAAAAAAAAACTGAGTGATGGAATATGTCCTTAAGCCAGAAAGGATTTATCATATATTAAGTAACAAAAATTTAAGTTTATTCCAAAAAAAAAAAAGAGGTTAAATGGTTGCCAAAAACAGAAATTTGGTCTAATCAAAAATAACAGCAAAAGTTACCCAATTCGCTAATAGCTATTCGCCTATGGTTTTCATTTATCATTTGACACAAAAAATTAAATGTAGGCAAACAAAAATGCAAGTTAGGTCGAATTTTATAGATGAAAAAACAATTTCAGTTTAGTATAAACTTTGATTTATGTGAGTAGTAAATATTATGTTGTCCTATTTTTTCCTACAGATGACCTGACAACTTGATAATCACGTGTATTGGAACCAACTAGTTCTCTTGTAAAATTAATAATTTCAAGTATACGACCTGTTAAAAATTCTTGAATTGCGGTATAATTGAACTGTTGTGGATCTTCAATATTGACAATTTAGAAACCTGGTTGTGAAAAAAATGTAACTCCAAAAATATCAATGGTTGCTCCAACAAAAACCATCAAACAAAAGTAAGGACTTTCCACCAAGTTATGAGCCACTTCAATTTTATGTATTTAAGCTGAATACAATAACTAAATGATGATTCGCATTTCCATAAAATAAAAACTCAATCGAGAACCTGAAAGGGAAGCAAGTGACTAACCAGCAAAACAAGGCACAGAGTGATAAATTACCTGATGTTCGGTTCTCTGGAATATATTTAAAGTTAACTATAGTTTTCCAAAAATTAGTGCTGGTTAACTCAACGAAGAATTGACGGAAAGTGAAGTCTACGACTTCCCTGCTATCGCTAAGTCGCGCGCTTGCTCAATTGACACCAAGATAGCTATTAAAACAATTTATAAACAAGGCGGTGTAAAAATAATTGTTACATGGGATATTAGGATTATTAGTGGAAAATTTGATTTTACAATTCGACATTACAACAAACTAAATTATAAAAATTATGTTTTTAATTACGTCAGTTATTAAAATTTACAATTTCTAAAATTTAATCTAGAATAAGTGAGGGAAAACTTAAAAAAGTCAAGAAATTTATTCTGAAAAATGAGTGGGAACCCTGTCTAACTGTTTCCACTCGTGTGAGTTAATAAATGATTTTTTAAACTTCTTTTTTGTGAACATTTATAATCGCAAACGTTACACCCATGCGGTTTCCTGCCAGTATGAGTTAGAAAATGAATTTTCAAACTTCCTTTTTGTGAACATTTATAATCGCAAATGTTGCACTCATGCGGTTTATCTTTCGTATGAGTTAGTAAGTGACGTTTTAAATCTCCTTTTCGTGAACATTTATAATTGCAAATATTGCACTCGAATGGTTTCTCGCCCTTATGAATTAACAAATGATCTCTTAAATGTTCTTTACGCGAACATTTATAATCGCAAAAGTTACACCCATACGGTTTCTCGCCCGTATGAGTTAATAAATGACGTTTTAAACTTGTTTTTCGTATAAAACTATAATCGCAAAAGTGACAATCAAACGGTTTCTCGCCAGTATGGGTGAGTACATGAAGTTTCATACTTCCTTTTTGGGAACATTTATAATCACAAATGTTACACTGAAACGGTTTCTCTTCCGCATGAGTTAATAAATGAATTTTGAGAGATCCTTTTTGTGAACATTTATAATTACAAATGTTACACTGAAACGGTTTCTCCCCCGTATGAGTTAGTAAATGACATTTAAAATTTCCTTTATGCGAACATTTATAATCGCAAATGGTACACACCAGAAGATTTTTGCCAGTATGAATTGATAAAGAAATTTTACAATCTTGATCTACTTGAGATTCGTTCATTGGAGTTTCTTCTTTAATGTCGATAGAATGATGCAAATCTTCCAAATTGATTTCCTTTTCTTCTTTTTGCGAATGACCTGCGGTTTTCTGTAAATTAAAAATATGTAAATATAAAAAATGTTATATGGAAGTTCAAAGGCAATGTAAGCTAATGGAAATTGTCCTCGAGATGCGTGCACTAAAACGGCAGAAATATAAGAAGAGAAAATACAAGTGAAAGGACGTTCTTAAAAATCTGCAAATAATTATTTATCAGAAACATAAACAATGATTCACAACACTCATTGTTGTATAGGTTCCTATGTGAAGCTGTCCCGATTATTAAGCATTTAAAATCACACGAATACACTTCATCGAGATATAAGTTCTTAGTAACCTCTTCGTCAATATTTATATTTACAACCTGAAATTTAAACCGCATTACTAGGTGTGAATTTTTGAACATAATTTTCTTGAGCTCTGTTTTGGTATATAAACATTTTACATGAAAAACAAATTATTATATTTTACCTCGTTACTATCCTGTGGACATTCTAAAGTCGGTTTATCCTCTTTAATATCAATGGAGGGTTGTAAATCTTCTAATTTGACTTCCAAGTTCTCCATTTCGTCTGTTCTAATTTTCTCATCGTTACATCCACGACTAGAAGCTTGTAAAACACTGCAATTTTCTTCAGATTTATTAAACTTTCCCATTCATACTGGAAGCAAAACCTCATCAACTTTGGAATAAATTTTGAAGTTAGGTTGAAGTTCAGGTTACAAACTCTGCAATGTGCAAACAATTAATATAATAATGAACGCAAATGAATAGAATTAAACATTTTCTATTTAACTAAACTTAAACTATTTTCTATATTCTACTATTTTCGCATTGTGAATTTCGACAATGAACTGAGCTCAAGATGACAGTTCATATGAACTTATAAAATCCAGTGGCGGCACTGGGGTCTTTTATAAGATAATACTGGGATGAGCACAGAAGCGGATGTTTTAAAAATTAAACAGCTGACTATTAATAGAAAAATATAAAAAATAGAAGTACATTTTTATATTAAGGTCATGATTTATTATTTGGACGAGTAATAATCTAATAGATGGCGTAGTTATACAGATTCCAAATTTAAATGTTGTTGCAATTGTAGCAATTATTCAATGACAAGTAAAATACATAAGTACATAACTGAAACAATTTTTATTATTACAATATAATAATTAAAACAATATAATGTCTAATTAGCTACTTCAATAGGAGCCGAATTCCTGAATCCACTTCTCATATTTTTCCAATTCTTTATTATTAGAAATGCTTCTATTATTTTTGACCACCGCTTCATTAAAGTCTGCAGTAGTTATAGGAAGGTCCAAATCTTGCTGGGTCAGCTTTTTGATGTCTTGAATGTTCAGTCCAGAAATTCTTCTTCTCATGGGCATCATAGCAGCGTCCCTGCAGACGGTAGTAATATCGGCACCCGAATATCCCTCAAGCTTTGCAGCCACGTCCACTAATCTGACATCGGCATCCACTTGAACGTCCCTCATGTTTAGTTCGAGCAGTTTCTGACGTTCTGAAGTATATTATATTAAAGCAGGTACTTGATCTACGCGTGGTAAAAGCCGAAGGTATCCTGCTAATCTTTTATTATATTTTATATTCTAGGATTATATCTCACGCTTTATTTCTGATGGGATTTGGACTCCCGAAACCTCCCCTCAGATACGGCCCTGCCCACCAGAACCGCAAATCGCGGGGGGATTTATTACAACTGAGAAAATGATGTTTCATAGGACTGTTTTTCTTTGTTTGAAATCGTATTGTTAACAAACATTAATAAGATCTTTTGTAATAATTAAGATGTCATTATTAATAATAATTGAGGAGCATTGGTGCAAAAACCGATAAATCCACTTTTTAAATTATGTGGCAAATTGACAAAAACGTATGGCATGTGAACGCCTCAATATTTTGGAATGTTTTTTTTTCAAATAATGCATAAAGAGTCACACAACCTAATTCTAACGTTTTGATAAAATTGAAACTGTCAAACAATAAAAAAAAGAAAAAAATAGTTTGGATTTATCGGTTTTTGCTCAAAACTTAGATGTTTGTAATGTAATTAATTCAATTCGTTAATACATTCGGTGCCATTAAGTGTTTAATACAAAAAAAACCTTTAATATTAAAAATTTAAAAAAATCGAAATTTGGATGGCAGTTACCTCTTCAAGACAAGCACATAGTAGATGTTGCGGATTTTTCGGGTTTTGCGCAAATCCACAGGTTTGCACGGGGTTTTACATGGTAAATATCGATTTTTTTCCAAATCTGACTTCTTAAATAGGTAGAGGGGCATTGAATTAGTATACTAATTGATATATAACTCATTTTCAGTTAAAAATGGATTTATCGGCTTTTGCACGAATGCTCAATTCGTTTTTTAAATATAAAATTTAAATTTTGTTATTAAGCCCCTCGAGGTAAGTAATAAATAATTAGAAAAGTGCCTTTTTCCTAAGAATGAAGCCTTATGATCTGGCTCTGTGTCTGTCTGTCTGTCTATCCGTCCATCCGCATGTTTCAACTTTAAGAACTATTCCAGTATAGTTTTTATTAAAATAATTGAAGTAATTATGAAATTTAAAACATGCAGACGGACGGGTGGACACGTATTTCTGTTTTTTATACTATTGGTGTATTGTGTTTATTGTATGGGTGACTTGAAAATAAATACAGACACACTGTGGGAAAGAGAAAGTATAACGATTTTTCTAAAGAAGATTTCGAAAATGCATTGGAAGATATTATGTCGGAGAGGTTGTCTTTGCAGTAAGCTGCCGACACTTACGGCATGTCAAAATCTACCCTTTGGAGGAAGACAACAAAGTTACACACAAAGCCATTTGGTGGCCAATGTGCTTTACAGGAGGCTGAAGAAGATTCACTTGCACAGACAATTTTGTACGCAAGTGATTGGGGATTTCTTCTAGATAAAGAGGACATCAAGGAACGTCCAAAACTACCTTAACAGACAGGGAAGAGGCCTTAAGCAATTTACTTATAACAGACCTGGAAATAGCTGGTATTATCGTTTCATTCAACGAAATATAGTTTATATAATTTTTTTATAATTTATATTGTTTTTTTAGAATTTATATTGCTTTTTTAGAATTTATATTGTTTTTTTTAGAATTTATATTGTTTTTTTTTAGAATTAATTTTGTTTAATTTAAAATTAAAAAATAAAAATTGTTTTAATTTATATGTATCTTGAAAGTGCGTTATGGTGAGGATTTAATATTAATCATATTAATACCATTATCAAAAAAATGTTTATTATTATTAATATTGCTCAAATAAATACAATAAACTATAATATAATTATATAATACTAATTTAGCGCTAATTAAGTCGAACAAATTTTGTTTGATTATTTCCGGGATTATTATAGCATACAATATATAAATTTACACCTTCCTTGAAATTGTTAAAAGCATCACCATCCAATTGGATATATGCAAATAAAGTATCAGTAAAGTGTTCATTTATCTCAAATTTATTAAGTCTGAAATTTCAAATAATCTCCTTATCGAAATTTCCGCCATGGATATATAAAAATTGTCTTTCTTAAATTGAAAAATGTTAATCTGATTAAATTTTTGACCCGTTACTTTCGATGCACTAGTGGTAATATTTATATGTTCCATATAACCATTTTAAAAAAAATTGTCAATCTTGTCAATCATTCGTGAGAATCTCCTCACAGCTCAATGGTAGACTGTATTTAATGCGTACTTCATTAGGTAAATGATGATTTTATTTTATCTTTTTGGTCTTCTCCGTTTGATACGTCCGTATGTTATTGGTTGCAGATTACAAATTTTGCTGAGTTGCTCATTTAGGTTACACATAAATCTACGAGGTCGTCTCGGATTTTTTTTTGTTCGTGACAATAAGTTCCGTATGTGATATTTGGTCGAACAATTTCTTTTATCATCCGAGATAAATCTTCTCTGTAATTTTCTTTTCTAATAAAAGTAAGGTAGTGGTTTTTCTTAAATGGTCGCTTCAGGCGTTTGTCAAAATTTTCTCCATAAAGAATAACGAGTCGGTTACTAAAGTTGTTGACAGGGAGTTCTGATATGGGAATTATTTTGCCATCATCGTTATTACTTACAGAATGTACAGTGTCTCCAATTTATTAAAGATTTGGTCGTATTCTGGAGAACCGTTTCGATTCGAATTACATATTTATAATAATAACACCTACGATTAAGCAAGTGGCAGATGTGGCTAAATTTTGAGTAATTTATGCTACAATCTCATCTGGGTACTCTAAGTCAACTTCCAAAATAAAGCCTATGTTGCTATGTTGCCGGGGATTTGGTTTACATCTTGTATATTGAGATCATTATACCATGAAAATTTTCCGTTGGATAGAAATTCACTCATAGCCCAGCCGTATACTAAAAAAAAGCATTTAAATTAGAAAAATAAGATTATTTAAGAACAAGATAAACTTACAATTGTTGATTTCATAGTAGTCCACATCCGTAAGTAAATCTAACTCAATATTAGTTAGTTTCAACATACTGTTCCAGGTGAGACCAGGGAACTGATACGTAGTGTGCGGGGGTCCAATACATACATGTTGAAGCATGTCTCGCATGCTTTTACTCACAGCTATATAGTTGGATCCGACATATTTTCATCGATACTTTCAAGCTTCCTTACAAACGATCTCCTTTACAATTTATTCGAATCCAAAAGTTTTGAATTGCCCTTCCTACTCCTTCACGTGGACAACACCCTTACTGCGGTTTCGGCTACAGAAATGAAAAATTGTGTTAAAATATTACTCCTACTAAGTAGTTATGATAAGTTGCTCACCTTCGCGTATGAACTTGAATCAAACCATTCCATCCCATTCTTGGACCTTCGGGTGGAGACAAGGGACATACACAGGAAGCCCTCGTCTACAGACAGACTTGCGAACCTTGAGAAAACTTGTAGAAATAAACCTGCACGTTTTAAAAGAACTGCAGTTACTATGTAACGGCTATCCTGCTTTCTTGATAGATTGGGACTCTCTTTCGGAAAGAAAAATAACTATTCCTCCTGGCCTCTTCAAACTCCGAGGACCTAGAAATAGAAAAGAAGTTTAGTAAAATAAATTGAATATATAAATTTTTAAAGAGTTTTTTATGGATGGTAAACTACAATTGGCTTTCCACAACCGTCTCGCCTTGGATACAGTTCTGTACTCGAAAACCAAAGACAGGATTTCTAGACTGGACAGAGATTAAATGTGAATAAGCAAACCGATTAACATTAATGAGATTTAAAAAATATATTATTAGTTTGAAATATATTATTCAAGTCGGTAGGAATATTGCCGATTCAATGACATGGTTTAGAAAGTACTTATTTTGCCAAAATCAACAGAGGATTGAGGATTATTTAGAAACATTGACTGATGAAAACATCAGCAACGAGGATAGTGATAACTTGAAAAAACCCTTCGATGTCCCTTCGATACCTGGCTCGATACATACATACGCGTCATGCTAGAAGGTAAAGCAAAAACAGTGATTTTTAAAACTCCGTAACTCGAAAGTGAATTAACAACCTAGTTTAATTTTTAAAAATGGATTCTACTCCCGAAGGCATGCAGAATATATTCATATCTAGTTACATTGAATATTTATGTTTATCTGCTTGAAATACGGCCATGTTTGATACTCTCGCAAAAACAAGAAGATTTTAGAAACCTTTACTTTCAATTAGACAAAAAGTATAGTATAACACCATATTTCACAACTTTTCAAATTGGAGGCTTTAGATGAGTCAATCAGCTATCGAAAACGACTTAAAATGCCTGCGGAAACATGTAGTTTTAGCTGTTTTAGCTTCAGTGGTTACACACATTGATATTGCAGCGATCTTACTCTTGATTTAATTCTTGAAATTATTGTCATGTTCAAAATTGATTAATTAGGTTGATAAAAATAATTGTTTAATTTTTGTAAATAAATTCTGTGTTGTAAATAATTTTAATCGTCCTGTATAATTTTTAATCGTTAAAAATGTTTATGTTGGTGTTATTTTGTTAATTTTGTAAAATGAAAAATGTGCATGTATGCTTTTTGATGGTCGACAGCCGAGCGAGCGGACGTGTGTTTGTCCGAACGGATTGCATTGAATTTAAGTTTTCCAGTTTATTAATAAAATTTTTTAAAAGAAGTGTTTTATTTAATCAAGAGTCTCATGTGATATAAAAAATGGGTGGCCCGACGAAGAAAATTTAAGTTTTTATTTAAAATTTTATTTAATTTATAATTTGAGACAAGCGGGTCATCACATTATATACTGGTTACGTCTTTTTAACTCATGATTTTTTAAATTATTTTTTACAAAAATAGATTTTAGATTTACGGGAACTACTGTCAGAGAACTGCCCCACGAATTGAGCCTCGACACCTGCACTATAGAAAAGAGGACAATTTTCTGTGTATAATAAAAAAAGAAAATTTGCGGATTATCCATTAGTTTTTATTGGGAAGGTTAGCAGTAGACAAAGAGAGATACACACATTTTTAATAAATTTAATAATAACTAACAAACATAAACATTACATAACAATACAAATACACTGACCTGTTAACATCAAGTGGATACTTGATGATAACAGCCTACAAACGGATGGTCCTATATTTAGGCTTGGCGTTAACTCTTCTAGGTACTTAGATGGGTAACGCCATCTATCCGTTACATTGTAAATTATATTACAACAGTTTTCGAGAAAATGGCATTTGAAAAATCAAAATTTTACATGCATTTTAGATAGGGAATTCATTAACACGAAAGTTCTATTGACGGTGCGTGCGTTCTGATATACTCTTAGTGTTAGCAGGCAGACGCGATTGTGACATAGTCGGGTGTACATCGGGTGTATTACGCAACATTACGCAATAATTTAAAAAATAAACGCAGAACTCGTTTTTAGGTTAGAATCTCGATTGCCTGACTCGCTAAAAACATCCCTCCAGGTAGCACAAACTCGCCAAAGATGCAACTCGAAAGGGGTTAAACTCGTAAGGGGTGAAACTCGTTAGCAACGCTCGATGTGTACCCGACCGGGTCACAATCGCGTCAGACTGCCAACACTAAGACTATATCAGAACGCACGCACCGTCAATAGAACTCGGGAGCGAATCAATTCCCTATGTAAAATGCATGTAAAATTTTGATTTTCAAATGCCGTTTTCTCGAAAACTACTGGATAATCCGCATTGAAGTGCGGTCTCAAAATGCTTAGAAAATTGTCCTCTTTCTAATAGAAAAAAAATCAAAGCCCAACGAGTGTTGGCAGTTCTCTGACAGTAACCAGATTTACTTCATTATACATAATTATTTTAATATTCACCCCTTAAAAACTACCCTATCTACCATGTAAATTTTTTTAAATATTTTTCCTTCGGTCCCGACCTTATTGTAAATCTATTGCGGAACTTTCAGAATTTGTGCACGATTTCGAGATTGCGTCCCACTGTGCGTTGAGTCTACATCGAGGGAGATACACCCCTTCCTGGGTGAATTAGCCGAATAGGACCGGTCTAAAGAGATATTTTTAGCGAGTATACAAATGCAACCACTGCAAATCTTGGATCCACCCTAAATTGAGTTAGTTTATTTGTTATTTTTGTTAATACAGCTTACATTCAGCATGTTTTAATTTGTTCACAGATTTACATGAGTACTCGGCATCCAAGTACACACCAGGATCGTATATATGGAGGTGGTTTTGTTTGCCCCCACCCCCCGGAGGTATCTTTTCTTTAGTATTTTTTGATTACAAGAATTAATTCGTTGTAAAAATACACAAAATTTTTAAAACTTTACAAATTGTTATTTTAAGGGGAGTCTATATCAGGTTATAAAAATTAGTTTATTAATGTTATAGTAATTATCTAGACATAAAGTGGGTGGTGGAAAATGTTGTACTGTTAGGTTATAATCAAAAGACGTGTTGCTTGTTAGACGTTTACTAATCAACTGCCGGAGCCGCTCTCCCACTCTACATTAATATAATATACATACATGTATAACATCTTTCCTTTTTTTAAATATAATTTTAGAAGTTACATATTTTAATACAATAATATTACAATTTGAACATTTTAAAACTTAAAATTAATGTTTAAATTATTTACACATAATCCTTAAATCTACTTGGCTTTCTAATCTCTCTACCATAACTACTATATGTTTTGTTTAAAACTATATGTTGCCTATTCCTTCTAAACTTTTCTCCGTTCTCATTTTCAATTACATATGAACGAGGTTGTTCACAATTTTTTATAATTTTTCCTTTTACCCATGCCTTATCGTCTGGCATCTTTTTATACATTACTTCATTCCCTTCTTGAAATGATTTTAAATCTTTTGTTCGTTTGTCATAATAACTCTTTGTATAATTTTGATTTTGCCTAATTTTTTCATTGTATTTCTTTTCATTTACAATTTTTGGTTTCAAATTATTTTCATGAATCGGTATTTTTGTTCTTAATTTCCTTGACATTAATAATTCACTTGGCGATGGAAGATCACCTTTCGGCGTATTTCTGTACGTTAATATACCAATATATGGATCTGTTCCACTCATTTCACATTTTTTAAATATTTGTTTTACAATTCCTACATGTCTTTCTACCATACCGTTTGATTGAGAATAATAAGGACTAGTCGTTGTATGAATAAAACACCATTCTTTTGAGAATATTTTAAACTTTTCCGAATTAAAGGGTGGACCATTATCTGAAATTACTTTTTGTGGTATTCCATGTCTAGCAAATATTGATTTTAAATGCGTTATTACCGTTTCACTGTTGTAACTATGTAATAATGCTAATTCTACGTATTTTGAATAATAATCTACCACTATTAAATAAGTTTTTGAATTATAATAAAATAAATCTATGCCTACTTTTTCCCACGGCACTGTTCCTATGTCATGACCGATCATTGGTAGTTTTGTGTTTCCTTTTTTGTTTTTCAAGCATATTTCACAACTTTCAACTAAATTTGTTATATGATTATTTATATACGGCCAATAAATTACACCTCTTACTTGATTTTTTGATCTTTCTATTCCTTGATGCCCTTCATGTATTAATTTTAACATTTGTTCCCGCATCGATATCGGAATTACAATGCTATCTTTTCTTAATATTAAACCATTTTCATAAAAAATTTCGTCCTGTATATTAAAATAATTTTTTACAATGTCGGGTACTTTGCTTTTTGAATCCGGCCATCCATTAAAGTATAAATCTTTTAAAATTTGTAATGATTCATCTTGTTTAGTTTCATTTTGTAATTCATTTAATTTTTCATCACTTACATTTAATCTTTTTATTAGCGCATTAATTTGAATTTTCATTTCGTTTTCTAATTCTTGTAATTCATTATTGTAATCAATAGCTGCCCTTGATAATGTATCAGCTATCAACAACTCTTTGCCTGATTTATATACTACATTTAAATCATATTTTTGAATTTTTAACAACATTCTTTGTAACCTGGATGGTACATCTCTTAGAGATTTTTTAAATATTGTTATTAACGGTTTATGATCTGTTTCGACTGTTATGCTTTGCCCATAAATATATTGATGGAATTTAGTACATCCGTATACTATTGCTAACAATTCTTTTTCTATTTGTGCATATCTTTGTTGCGATTCGTTTAATGTTGATGACGCATACGCTATCGGTTTACCTTGCAATAATACTGCACCTAGTGAATCCTTGGACGCGTCTACTGATAATATTATAGGTTTATTTAAATCAAAATATTGTAATACCGGCGTTTCACTTATCGTTTTCTTAAGATTATTGAATTCAGTTTCATGTTCTTGCATCCACATATATTCTGTGTTATTTTTTAATAGATTTCTTAAATTACAGTTTTTGCTTGCTAATCCTTCTATAAATGGACCTAGATAATTAATCATTCCCATAAATCTTTGAAGTTCTTTTATATTTTTTGGTTGCGGTATATCTTTGATTGCCTTTACTTTATTCATATCTGGTGCAATCCCCTTTTCACTAAATATGTGACCTAAATATTTAATTTCTGTTACTCCAATTTTACATTTATTTTTATTTAATTTCAAGTTAACCTGTCTTATTCTATCTAAAACTGATTTTAACGCTTTGTTGTGTTCTGCCTTTGTTTTTCCAAAAACTAGCAAATCATCTACGTACAATACGACGTTTTCAATTCCTATCAAACATTCTGACATTCTTTGTTGAAAAATCTCTGGTGATGATTTTAAACCAAATGCTAACCTTTTATATTTAAATCTTCCAAAAGGAGTGTTGAATGTAGTCAATTTTGAACTTTCTTCGTCTAATTCTAATGACCAGAACCCTGAACTTGCATCTAATACTGAAAAATATTTTGCACCATTTAGTTTTGATCTAATCGTTTCAAAATCTGGTATTTGATATCTAGCTCTCTTTAACGCCTTATTTAATTGTCTCGGATCTAAACAAACTCTAATTTCGCCATCATTTTTTTGTATTATTACTACCGAATTAACCCATTCTGTTGGTTCTGTTATTTTTTCAATTACACCTAATGCACACATTCTTTCAATTTCATTTTTAAATTTATCCATTAATTTATATGGAATTTTTCTATTTGCATCTATATGAGGATTTACGTCTTTATCAATTTCTAAATGAACCGGCTTTTCTAACTTTCCAAGTCCTTCAAACAAATCTTTATATTCCTCAAATACGTTATTATTATTAATAATAATTTCGTCGTTGTCTTTAAATGTTACCGTCTTATTATTATAAACTTTCTTAATTAAATTTAATTGCGTACATGTTTCTAAACCTAAAATCGTATTACATATTAAATCTACTATGTGAAATTTTATAATCGCATTTTTATCATTGTCATATAAGCATTTTAAATTACAACATCCTACCAGTTTTAAATTTTCACCACTAAAAGTTAAAATTTTTATGTTTTCGATTGGATTTATATTATTTTGCATTTCTAAATTTTTTATAGTTTCTAAAGACATTACATTCACACCTGCCCCTGTGTCTAATTGACATTTTATCTCTATCTCATTTATTTTTAAATTTAAATTCCACGTATTATCATTTTCATTACTGTCTTTTAAATTTTTCACAATATTTAATTTACCAACATAAAATTCTTGTGAATCATTGCTTACAGTTAAATTTTTAACATTGTACAATTTATTTTTATACTTACAAACCTTGGCATAATGATTAAATTTCTTACATATCATACACTGTTGTCCATAAGCACGACATTCTTTGTGTCCATGTATAAAACCACACCGCTGGCATATTTTCGTTTTCGCCGTTGCCGTTGGTTGATTCTTATAGCGACTTGCAGATCTTGGTCTTTGCTGAGTTGACACATATTTATTGACACCGTCTCCCCTTGGATAATGTTGATAATGTTGTTGAGTCACATCCTTTTTTATGGCACCTATCATAGTTTCTTGTTTATCCAATAATTGTAACGTTTGGTTTTTTGACATTTCTAAATTTTTAGCAATTTCTATGGCTTTTTCTAATTCAATATCGCCTTCTTCCAATAACCTTTCACGTATGTGATTGTTTTTTGTATTTAGTCCGCATATCATTACACTTTTCACCAAACTTTCGCGTTTCTGTTCTAATTCACACGATAAACTTAAATTTTTGAGTTCTGTGACGTATTCGTCAATATTTTCTTCAGTCTTTTGCTTCCTTGAAAACAAATTATTTCTTTCAATTGCTATATTTTTTCTGGGTTTAAATCTCTTATCAAATAATTCAATCAAGTCTTCAAATTTGATCTTTTTTCTATCCACATTGAATGATTGAAAAATGTGCAGCGAATCTGCTCCCATGTTATGCAATAGTATTGCCACTTTTTTTTCATTTGCTTCTTTTTCTAACGCACTTGCTGCTAGGTATATCTCAAATTGAAGCACCCACGTACTCCACTTGTCCGCAATACCCTCCGAGTTGACATCTAATGGTTTTAACCCCATGTGCGCCCGATTTACTTTTTCTTCCGTCCCCTCTTCCTTGTTCCTAGGCATTTTTTTTTTTTTTTTTGCTATTCTTTACTAATTGTTACTTTTTTTTTTTACCACTTCACTTTTTCACTATTTTTATTTCACTTCTGACACCATGTTGTACTGTTAGGTTATAATCAAAAGACGTGTTGCTTGTTAGACGTTTACTAATCAACTGCCGGAGCCGCTCTCCCACTCTACATTAATATAATATACATACATGTATAACAGAAAATTGCTCCAAAGCAATTGCTCAAAAAAAGTTCTTCGAATGAACAATTTCTCGAAAATTTAAATTGAAAAAATTCAAGTTACAAAATTTATAAAAATTTAAAACCATCAGTCAGTTTGGAATGTAGTGAGTTCAAAACAAAACGCGGCGCTTCGCGCCTCGCCCTGGGGCTCCGCCCCCTGAACTTCCTCTATTTTAGTCTCCGATTAATGTATTAAACATAGTACATGTTTTTCGGTACCAAATACTTTCCTCAGACTTCTTAACAGACTTGCAACAGTATTAAAGCCCAGGTTTCCTCGAAAGCGGTAGCGACAAATTGCGACCGCAATAATGAGACGAATGACGTCATAAAAAACTGTACCATGCACATCATCCAGCAGTGGTTTTTAAGGAATATTTCATAATTCATCGCATTTCATTCATTTCAATAATTCATCGCATTATTGTGGTCGCGATTTGTCGGTACCGCTTTCGAGGAAACCTGGGCTTTACGGATCAGTAGATCAACAGATAAAAACAAACAAGTTGGAACTCGAATATCGTAGTTCTTAGGCTTCTATACTATTATGTTATATTACTACTAGTATTTATATATTCTAATGGCTAATGCTAAAAATGAGTAACTAAAAAATAATGCTCTATATCTAATATAATGGTAGTACATTTCATTATTAAAAACGAGTAAAAAAATAATCTTAAAAAGAAGAAAAATAGACATGGTACAATACCACGGATGTATAATATAAGAGGTGAGCTTACAACAGTAGATCGCATGGCCTTCGAAAGCGCCCTGCTGTATTAGACAGAGACAGACAACTAGCTGCTCGTAGTAATAGAGGTTTTATGTATAATAATATAAGAAATATTATTTTAGAGACCTACAAGAAATAAATAAAGAAATTATTTATTTAATTACAGTCTTAGGTACAATTATAATCAATATTATGTATAATTTTGAACTTAACAAGTTCGTAAGGATTTTAAATAAAAATACATAAGAAATATAATAATTTTATTAAATTCAAAATAACTAAATTCTAAGTGAATTAACTATAATGATTATTAGTTTCAAGATTTAATGTAATTTTGTCTATTTATGAAATGTCAAACAGAATAAAAAATGAAAAACTGAGAAAATGAGAGAAAGAAAAATCTTCAAATGAGAAAAAATTACTAAAAAGCTGAAACTAATACAAAAGTTGTTTTGAAATTATAGAAAATTTATTTTAGGCGACTTCTGATAAGTAATAATTTAAATATTTCAGTCATTATGACCTATGCAATTTTGATTTTTTCTTATCAACGGCTGACTTTTTTTAATTTTCTTTGCTCTTGTCTGTAAATATTGCTTAACTCGCATACATGTATAATAAAAATAAACCTCTTTTGATACAATTTCGTTCCGATGTAGTACTTGGCAACCAGACTTTATTAATTTGTTTTGTTCAATTGAAAAAAAACCTTGATTGTGTTTTCAAACACGTCAACTGAAGCAATATGCTTAAACAATACCTTTTGTAAATTTGTTTTTGGGTACTTTAAACAAGGAAACTTTGTCTCTATTGCCACCCACCCACTGTGGCAATTAGGTGTAAAACAATGTATTCGAGCCATTTCCAAAAATTAACACAAGTACTGCAGTAATTAAGCTTTTATCATAAAAAGTGCATTGTAACGCATGCATTTCTTATGCACAATGCTGTTTCGCGCCTAGCTAGTTGTCTATCTCTGTCACTACCTCTCTCTCCCACAGTGAGTACGTTCGCGACCCGCTACTATAGTGATAGAAGCATAGGTCGTCAGATCACCTCTTTAATAATACATCCGTGTACAATACAATACTCAGCAGACAAAGTGTATAAATGTATTTTTTGTAACTTTCTAACTTCCTTTTTTAAATTCGAGCAATTTTCCTTCGAGGAATAGTTATTCAAGCAATTGCTATTCTAACAATTAGGTTTTTGAGGAAATTTTTTACGAGCAATTGTTTTCGAGCAATTTTTTATATTTAATATTTATAATATTATATTTAAGCGGTTAAAAAATCATAATTTCAAAAATGTTTTACTTATTTTTCAAATATCGCTCCATCGCCGGTCGTACAAATGAATGCATCCAAATGACTGGGAATAAATAAATTTTATATATCGCACTATGAGAACAATACTATAGTAAGTGCAACAAAGTAACTTACGAAATAAACCCGTTTGAAAGTTCATTATTAAGTATTTGCAACTTCTTTTGATTCACCTTCTTTATTGAAATTGAAAAAAAAACGATTAATTTTTATAAATAAATGAGGGGGTCACACTAATAATTAAATTATTATTATTATATAAAAAAGAAAAATGTGTTTATTAAAATCAATTTTACATAATATATGTACATATTTCTTGGTGTGGTGGTAGTTCATAGTGATATCTGAAAAAATAAGGAAAAAATTATTTTAAAATAATGGTTTTTTTCTTAACTGTTTAAATATAATATTATTTTCTACCTTGTATTAAATTATTATTATTATTTACTCACATTCATTCACTAAAATCCGAATCTTAAAGTTCATATCCACTATAATCAATGTTTTCCAAGTCGTCGTCCAGGTCCCCAAGTCGGTGGGAAGTCCCCTATTTACTCACATCATTCGCTAAAATCCGAATCTTCAAATCCACTACCTCCTAGCTTCCTAGAGCCAGAAGCTACCCTAAATCATGTAATACATCTAAATATCTACAATGACTTGGAGACTGGTAACGGGCGATGATGACGGTAAGTGATCGAGGAAGCTGTGCTGGCTGACGATGATTGGGATGCTGGCAATGGTGGTGGTGTTTGGGGTGCTTCAACTCTTCGAAGTACCCCTTCATAGTTGATTATATGGTATTTAATAATTTTTTTCCTGCCGAGTGCCGACAGGGCATAACCCACTAAACTTGTGATAGCATGGTAAACTCACCGTGCTATCGCAATCTGATAGCTATCTATCGGATCGATATCTGAAAAATAAGAAAAAAATATTTTAAAATTATGATTTTGCTTAAAACTGCTTAAATATAATATTATTTTCTATCTCGTATTAAATCATTATTTATAAAAATTATTATTATTATAATAATTGCAATAATAATATCGAATGTAATAGTTTCCAAGTTCCAAGTTTAGCTCTATAGTTTGAGAGGTATTCGAATTCAAATTAAAATCAGACTGGGGGGGATTCGGTCTCGGAGGGTATTGGGTCTTCGTCCCTTGTTGGAGAAACCTCAATGACCTCTGGGGCCGAGTCCGACCCTGAAGCCATGTCTCCCACGTGTTCCATGACTAGGGGAGTTTTTTCCGCGGAGTCGGTTGGTCCACGTGGTTCATCTTGTGAATCCGTCTCTGTACTTACAATTTGGTTAGGTGGATCATTGATTATGCCAACACCTCTGCTTTTCAAGATATGGAGGTGCCAGTACAGCATCGCGGCTTTTGCTGCCATATGCCTGTAGTGCTTCATACGTCCCTCCTCGGTCCATCCTCTTAATTCGGCCAAATCCGAAATGGTGGCCAAGTTGATACCATTAAATAACAGTTTCCACGTCTTGGTATTTAATGTCTTCGTAATTTGGTTTGAAGTAGCATTCGTATTTTCCTTAGACCCCATTCCAATTCACAGTTATATATTTCTTGGGGGGGGGGGGGTTAACCACACCGTTAAACACGATTCACAAAATTTATGATGTTTTTTCGCTATAATCGGAATCATCAAAATCATTATCACCATAACCATATGGTTCTTCAAAATCTAATTCCTCTAATCCGCCCTACGAAACATCGTAAAACCTCCCATGTATATTGGAGGCGGTGATGGTGGCGATGGTGACGGTAGTATTGGTGGCGATAGGTACCTACCGGTGATATGTAGGTGCTGGCGGCGGTGTTTGGGGTACTATAATCCTCCTTAGCACCCCATCCCAATCCATTGCTTTATATTTTACAATATTAGTACGGCAAACAGGACAATTTTGAGTTTGAGTTATCAAACGCATTTACGGTGTAGGGATGCACTGAAAAAAAAATGGATTTAATTTAGTTAGCATTTGTAGTTCTAAATATGAATTTCTATTAATTATAAAACAAAACCTAAACATTACAGCTTGTAATTATAAAAGTTATTTGTACGGCTTCTTACTATTAGTAGTACAAATTTATAATAAGATTTCCAATCGATTAGAAATACAGCGATTAAATGATACAGAAGTCATATGTCTTAATAAATACACAACTGTTGTGGATTTCCCCAATAGTAACCGTTATGGTAACCGTAGTACTATTTCCTACCCAATTTAAATACTTTTGAAGAAAAAATTCTGCGCAATAAATTATGAACACTTGGGGTTGCGTCATTTTTTCATACCGATACAAGGCCTGTTCTCAGGCCTTGAGTATTATACTAGAGTATCATGACATCTGATGTCATGATTTTAATTAGTGAAATAATTGGTGATATTCGTTTATTTTATAATTTGTATTTGCCCGCCAATTGTTTTGGCGCTGTTGCTGAGAACGAGAAAAATGAACTTGACTTCGCATGGAATGGTTAAGCGACGAAGTCGAGCGAATGTCGCTCTAATAAAATTAATAAAGAATAAAATTGTTTTAAACTAAAATAAATAATAAAAGTAGATTTTTGTGTTTTTAGTATTTTAGTTAAGTGATCATAAGTTACAAAATTACAAATAAAAATTTAACCGTAAAAATTGATCAGAACATCTGCAAGGCAGAAATTTTAAATGGACGAGTCCAATTTAAAAATAAAAAATAATTTTAAAATTGAAAAGATCATAGCAATATATTATTATTATCTAAAATACTTAATAACTAAATTCCTAATTATAAGCATATCTAATAACTATAGTAATACAAAAAAAAATATATATGAATTAATTTCTAAAATGAATTCTATTATTGTAATCACGCATAACAACAGATTTTTGAAATTCTAATATTTCACGAAGAATTAATCCATTTTCACTCAAATAGTTCTCGGTGGTACAATCAATTAAATATTGAAGATTCTGAATGATACTTCCACCGTCATCTATTTGATGTGAAGCTGACGCTAACGAATCCTTATAATATTGATAAAATTCTAATACTTTCAGATTTTTCATTCGGCTTTTTACAATATGTATTATATTCAGTAATGTGATGATGGTCTCTTTCTCCAAATACAAGTAATTTGTAACATTCCTTATTTTTAATAAAAAAAAAGATTCTTTAAATTTTTCACTATTAATTGTAATATTTGGAAATATTACGATCGAATTCAGTTAAACTCCTCAAAAAATTGACATCAATGAATCCTTATAGTCCGCCATAGTCAACCATTTATCTTCCTGAAAAGTTATTTCAGTATTCTTGGAACTACCTATTTTTATTGCAGGTTTCCAATTATCAATATCAAGTCCCACTGTCAGATACTTGGTTATTGATTTATTTAACCAATATGTCGTTTGGTACACCAATGTATCTAAACTGCATGATGGCCGTACATTATTTTGAGAAATAAAAATAAAAAACTTACTTGTTTCGTGTGGTGTTTTATTTATTTTTAAAATGAGGACTAGCAGTTGATTACTAATATTTTAAGAGGGCTTTACAATTTGTTCATGCTGGTGGACGAATTATTTCTATAATTAGTAAAATTTTAAACCTATGAACTATAAACTGTACCCATTTTATCAGATAGTCAGATCATGAAACAAATGATAAAAGAAACTCATACTTTAAATCGATGACCCTTAAATTGGACTATTACCTTAAATTGGAAATAAAAGGATAAATGAACTCATATTTAAGTTTTCTCATAATAATATATTTTAAATCTTATGCTAAACTCCATATTATACGGAAAATTATAGAAAGTTTTAAATCTTGCGTTATCTTACACAAAGTTAAGTGTTTACAACAAAAAACAGAAAATTGGAATAATAAAATTTAGAATAAGTGATTTTGTACGAATTTCAAAGTATAAATCTGTTTTTGATACTACCACATCAGTTGTACGTGAAATGGATGGGTTATCAAACACCCTCATGGATCTCAAAATATTCAATTCGATGAAATTATCATGTAATAATCTTAAGCAATTAATATAATAATAATAATATTTACTTATGTTGTATCGGAAAATTAAAGAATAAAAACTTTTATTTATATATATTTATTTGTTTAATTTATAATGCCCCCATGCTAGGGTGTCGGAGGTATGAGGTAGTAAACAACGTTTATCTTCATTGGAACTTAAAGCTATTCTTGTCTGACTAATCCTATGTACAATATGATTTTGTGATCTTATACTATTCTGTTTTTTTTAAATAATTTTATTTTCTAGTAACATTCTAAATAATCATTAAAACAAATATCTTTCTTAACCATGTAATTTTTAACTCCTTTCGCTTTTTCAATAGCATCTTCACCTTCGATTCGAATACTATACATTTTAGATCCAAGACCTACGAATTTGGTCATAATTCTTCCCCGGTTTCCGTCTTTCATTAATCCTGGTACTTTTTTGTTCACAAGGGGGATACCGAATTGATTATTGACTTCATAGTCGCTAATATCAAATCTTGCAATACCTCTTTTGATACTAGCGTGTACGTCCGGACAGTAAATTTCGTATATTAGAGAATCCGTATCGCAAATTCTCATCCAAAATAGTTCTACTATGAAAATTAAGTTTAGCAATCAATACCTTAGCACTAAAACGACCCCCCCATTTTGACACCAAGTTGACAATTTTTCTTCTACGTATGTTTTCCATTGTTTTCCCGAAAACTGAATTGTTAAATAACTTAAAAATTTTTTACCAAATTCATTTTTTGCATTAATTCTCATTATAGTATTTAATTCAATATACGGTTTCAACCAGTGTTGGACAGTGAATGATAGTGTTGCAGCATTCTATGACAAAATTCAGGATATTTTTAATTCACACTTAAAATTGAGCTCCAAACGTGTAAATAACTATCCAAGTTGGTTCAGCTCGACAACAAAGAGATTAATGTCCTCCAAAAAATTACAACATAAGATTTTCAAAAGGTATGGAAATTATTATGATTATTTATTATTTTGCGGAATCAGAAAGCAATGCAAGCTCTCCATTGAATACGATCGACTATTGCATATTCACAAGGTTGAAAACAATATTTTAGAAAATTCATCAAAAGGTTTTTGGTCTTTTGTGAACTCTTCAAAGAAAAGCAATGGCATTCCTGCAAGTATGTATTTCAACAATAATTCAGCAAACAACTCTGAAGACATTGCAAATCTCTTTGCAGATCACTTTCAATCCGTGTATCGCAATCACGAAGATGTCAATATAACTATTAGTAATAAGGACGACGATAATATTCCATGGGATAATTTAATTAAAAAATGCATCGATCTAAATCTGCTAGTAATCAGTGAATCCGATATTTTAAATAAATTAAGGGCCCTTGATTCAAATCCTATTCCTGGATATGATGGAATTCCTTCCATCTTCTTAAACAGGTGCTGCGATAATTTGGTGAAGCCTTTAAAGATATTGTTTGACAAGTCGATCCAGTTATCAGTTTTTCCCGATATTTGGAAAATATCTACAGTAACTCCAATCTATAAAAATGGTTGTAAGTCAAATGTGGAAAATTATAGGCCAATTTGTATTTTGTCGTGCATTCCCAAACTTTTTGAGTCTCTTGTTACTGAAATTCTTTACAACGCTGTTAAGGACAATATAATTGAACAACAACACGGTTTTTACAAAGGAAGATCTACGTCAACAAACCTAATTTTATTTATAGAATATATTATACGTTGCATGGAAGATGGTTCAAATATCGACTGCATTTATACCGACTTCTCCAAAGCGTTCGATCGAGTTGATTTGCACAGGTTAATATTTAAATTGAATTGCTTGGGTATGGGTAGCTCCATAACTAAGTGGTTAGCATCGTACCTTTCGAATCGTACCCAAAGAGTCAAAATTGGAGATAAACTTTCCAACGAGATTTTAGTTAGTTCTGGAGTACCGCAAGGTTCTCATCTAGGACCTCTGCTATTTATCATATACATAAACGACATAATTAATGTTTTTAAATACTGTTTGTTTCTGCTATATGCCGATGACCTCAAAATTTATAAAAAGGTGAATGATAAATCGGACTGGATTATGATTTGTAAGGATTTGTCGGCTCTTGAATCGTGGTGCAAATTAAATAAATTAGATTTCAATATTTCCAAATGCAAGGTTTTAGGTTTCTCTCGTAAACATACTTCATCTAATTTCTGTTATCAGCTGGCCGGGACAGTGTTAGAGATGGTTACCGATATCAGAGATTTAGGAGTAATTGTAGACAGCAAATTAAGTTTCTCGAAACACATTAATGAGCTGGTCGGGAAGGCTTCTAAGATGTTAGGATTTGTGATTAGACAATCTGTTGAATTTAAGGATCCTCGAGTAATCAATTTGCTCTATGTATCGCTCGTTAGGTCTTTGTTGGAATATGGAGCAATGGCTTGGAATCCGCATTACAACAAATATATAAATAGAATCGAAAGGATTCAAAAGAAATATGTTAAACATATGTGTTTCAAATTTAATATTTTATACCACAGCTCTAACTATAGCAACATTTTGTGTTATCTCAACATATCAACGTTGGGAAAAAGAAGATCGTACCTAGAATTGGTTTTTCTGTATAATTTATTAAATGGGCATATTAAAAGTTCTTCTATTCTGGATTTGATCAGCTTCTCAGTCAATCCTTATGAATTGAGAAATCCACCACTGTTTTCCATCAACTACCACAAGACCTCATATGGGAAGAATTACTCTCCTTTATCCAGAATCTGCAACCTGGCCAACCAGCTTACTGTTGTTTTCTTTGATATTTCGAAGCAAGAATTTAAAAGACAGCTAAGAAATAAATTAACCTTGTAATTTGACTGATTGGTCAATAGGTACTATGGTACTTATAGTAATATTTTTCATAATTACTTGTATGATTTTTTTGTTGTTGTTATTAATGTTTGTTATAAGGAATATTCCGTCAATAAAGTATTATTATATTATAACCATGCCGATTGTTTAAATTTTAACACTTTGTGAATTTTTGCTATTTTCATACCATAATTGAGAACTTGCTTTAGTGCACGGTAATGAATAAATTAGCGTTCTTTATTATGAAGGGCTGTCAGATGCTTCTTCTGTCTTGAGTTGGGTGGAGATCGATGTTCAGGACAAAGGGGGTAGATCATTATGAAGATCATGTATTGTATCCGGGTATTCTAAGTCGACTTTTAAAATAAAGCTTATGCTACTATCATTAGAGACTTGCATCACGTCGATATTAAGATAATCATGTCACGCAAATTTTCCATATGGTAAAAATTCACTCATAGCCCAACTATATACTAAAAGAGAAAAGAAAAAAAGCATGAAAATTAATTATTTTTTTTTTAAGATTAAAATTAACTTACAATTGTTAATATCGTAGTATTGAAGAAAAACGTCCGGTTGTGAGTGATCATAGTCGGGCATATATTTATTATTAGCCTTAGCATAACGATTACTACATTGTGAGATACCTCCTCGAATTCCACGTTGAATAAAGAGTAGTATGTCCATATCACTGATCAAATCTTACTCTACATTAGTTAATTTTAACATCCCATCCCATGTCAGACCTGGAGATGAAACGTAATGTGCAGGATCCAAACCGTATGTATTGAAGCAGGTCTCGCGGAAATTCTCAAAAACATCTGCCAGCAGAAGTACATCCGTTTTCAAATATAAATTTGAATATTCTCCTAAATTTTGAATATTAAATGTTTTCCATACATTTTGAGCATGAATGTATTCTTCATTAGATATTGTATTTTCGGTTAGTCGATTATAAAAATGTATTTGTTCAGGTAATTTAGTCTCCTCAAGATTATCAGTCGACTTTATATGTTCATAAGGAAATACCCCTTTTCACAATTTTAAATTCACTTACTTACATACGGTGCTAATTTAACCAAACTGTATGGTAATAATCTAAAAGATTCAATAAACTTAAACTTTATTTTACTGTCTTTTATAGTTTTGGTAAAGGAAATATATTTATCTTTATTAACCGGAAGTATCCAAACACTTCCTTCAATTTCCAGAGCTATATCTTTAATTAGAAAATGGGAATCGTAATTTAAATTGTCGTATCATACGATAGATATTGTTTTTGAATCGAGATAATTAATATTACATTCGTTATGAGCAGCACCTCGAAATTTTGAAGTTACTATGTGATTATGAACTCGCACTTTAATATCATCAGCTGAAAATAGTTTTTCATAATATATGGCAAGGGGTGGCATTTTGGAAATCTTGCTCTTCTATGCACATTCAAGACATGGGGTGTGTCACCCAATAGACAGGTTCGACGTCTTCTACACTATGTTCTAATTCATGTGCAAACCTCTTAGCACAATCACTTCAATATGATAAGGACTTGTCATGATTACACTTAAAATAATATCCTAAACTAAATGCTATATGTACTTGATATAACTGAGTCTTTTCACCACGTTTCACATTTACAGGTTTTAAAATGCTCTCCATATCTAAATATATAATGAAAGGTGTCTTATCTGTATTATTGAAATTTGTAAATTTAACTATTTCTCCTTTAGCAGGTATGTCTATTCTACAATCATTCATATTAATGCAATCAATACTATGTTTTTTCAATTGTTCATGTGTCTTAAAGTAATATAGACACCTGTTGCATATCTGTTTCTTATGTGAATTGGTATTAAGTTGACTGCTAACCAGTCTACAGAGATCTTTAATCCAGCAGAAATGGTATTTTGTTGATCGTCCATCTTCAACCTCATCATTATTAAATGTCTCTTCTATCACAAGTAAATTAATATGTTGAGCGTCAATCATAAAATGCTTTGTTATGAGTACAGGTACAACATGTTTTAGTTTTTTTTTCTTGCAGCGTAAAAACATTTATTGAAATGTTATTGTTTGTTTCAAATTGTTTAACTTGCCTTAGGGTCATCGGAAATGTAATTCCCTCGATATTTAACACGTCGGAATAATGAGGGTATGATGTTACCCTGTTTTTTGCGACTTATTTTTGCGGGTGCAAAAGATGCATGATCCTTATTCTTGATATTAATGCACGCATGCTATATAAGACATATTTATGTCTTTAGGCAGAGGAATAAAGGATGACCCCCTGAAGGGTTCATGACGGTTAAAATTGATAGTAAGATTTATAATTGATATTAAACCGCTACCATTTTCTTGAAAATCATCTATTTGTACTATTATATTATCTTGAACATGATTTTCCCACCATTCTTTTAAATTTGTCGTTGAATCGATTATAGAGTTAGGAGTGCTAAGTGTTTAAATTCTTTAACAATTTCTTCACCCATACCTTTTGAAAATTCACAGCACAAATCCACGTTGATTTTAAAGATAGGTTGAGATTTCAATACATTTTTTTACTCTAGATGCGTAGAGAAATTGGGCATCTTCAAGAAATGTTAAGGGGTCGATGTGTTTTAAATTAATTATTATACCCGTTCTTATACGATTCTTGAAGGCCAAATTTGCTTCCTGCCACTTAATGCGATTACTTCGACGTTTTGCGGTATGCATATACCATCTTCTTGTATATGCAGCGCTTTCATACGAATTATATATCCTTAAAATAAAAATAATAAATAGTTTATTAATATAATTATACTAAAAGTAATAGTTTTTTACCTTTAAGCAATGCCATATAATTTTCCATTTTTCTTTTATTAGCAACACTTAACGAACACTTTTTATATGCTGAATTTAATAAACGTATATTTTTTAAACCCAACTTTTATCCATCTTTCAACCTGTTCAGGATTTCTTAAGTATGCATGTTTCATTATATCAACTACATAATTTTTATAAATCAACATAAATTATTGGGATATTGTTAATAGAATATACAATGATTTTAACTACTAGATGTGAGGGCTCCGTATAATCAGACAACTATTATTAAATTTGCATCAAATTCTTTACTGTGTACCTAAGAGATGGTATCTCTTAGTGCTGAATATTTGAAAAAGGTTCTATATAAAAAATGCAATAAATTATTGCATTTATATAATTTTATGTAAGTACAATTATTATGAGGGTAAGTATGGCTAGGAAGGTACGTTTTGGGCGTTATACTACTATTGCATGTCTTACTTTACAAAGGAAGAATGTTTTTTTCATACCTTTTTTTCAATACCTCCATAAATTTGAATTGTTCGACGTATATGGTCAGTATTTTTCTTTTTGTCCAAATCATATCTCGAAATAATTCAAATACAGAATTAGCAGCCGGCAATTACAAAACTAGGTATATAAATACGATTGCTTTATGAAAATTTACTTTAGTACATCATGATTTGCCCAATATTTTTAGACGTGTTGGGTGATGGTATGACAAATTTATCATGCCATCGCAAATTTTGCGAATTATGCATTAGTGTATGGTTAAACCAAAGTAAAAAGTGCCCCGTATGTCGTTCAGTGATAAAAAGATATATAAAGGTGAATTGGAATGGGGTGCTAAGAAGGACGGTATAGTGACCCAAACACCTCCACCACCACCTGCGCTTCTAAATCAACCGCCTCCACCTCCAATCCATGGGAGATTTTACGATGTTTTACATGACTTGGGAAAACTAGACATACAAGATAATTATGAGGAGATGGAAGATTTTTATGATTCCGATTATAGCGAATGAGTGTGAGTATATAGTAATAATAATAATCATAATTTAAAAATAATTTTTATTCTTATTTTTTCAGATATAATACCATCATCATTAATTTTTTATAGTTATTAGTTATTTATTTATTATAATAGTTATAAGTTATAAATTATTAGTTTTTTATTAGTAGGTATAAGTTATTGGTATAAGTTGTTATTATATTAATAATAAAATATTTTCTTTTTATAATAATTATTTAATTATTTGGTGTTCCTAAATCCCTAATAGTGCAACCCTTTATGAATTTATCAAAATTAATTGTTTAGGTGTTTCGATTTTGTATACATTGGTATACAAAATTGCTAATAATTAATACTTTCGTACATTGCTTTACAATGCTCATTGTTAATAGTAGGAGGTTGATTTCGAGAGGGCTCTACAATAATGGTATCTGGGGTCGATTTTATTTTATTTGAGGTGTGTGCGGCTCTTATTAATTAATTAAGTCATTGTTGACATGCCCCCTTTATTTAATTATAAGAATTATTAGTTATGGTGTTAATTTTGTAGGGTGATACAAAAAATCAATACTTCAGCCTCAACAACCTCCCGGACTTAGAATAGTTTTAAAATTTTTGATGTTCAACCGGCCTTAATAATCTACTATGTTTCACTACAGGTTGGTGGCGGCAAAAACCACTCTCCTGTATTGGCACCTATTCAGACTCCGCAACCAAGGGTTCGACATCATTACGAAAACGGATCAGGTCAGTACAGAGTCTGAAACTCCACTAAGTTTTGCGTAGGGTGACCGTACAGTATACTATGTTTGGCTCCTTTTATTTGCTTGCTAAGCTTTTTGTACAGAATTTCGTTTCTTTTTTCCGATTCTTCTATCCGTTGCATCAACTGATGCAATAAAGGTTTGCCTAAAATTTGAAATATATCATTATATACGCATATTGCATCATATTGCATATTATGAAATAAGAAAAAAAAATTACCTAATCTAAAATTGACCTTTTCGGCTCCACGACTTCTTTTCCATTTTTTACTTTCTCGGTAAGTGGCAGCGTCATCAACTAAAGTGGTACTGTTCTGGGAATCTATATAAATAAATTTGATTAACATTATACAATAAAAAGAACAAAGAAAAACTGACCACTAGACAATTGAAGTGATAGCTGCAAGTCTTCAGCGTCGTTCTCGGATTGATGATCACTAGGGGAGTCAATTTCGGTGCTTAAAGGATCTAAATCTTTATAAGTACGCTGAAGTCTCCGCATCCCCTGGTCGAAAGTATCTTAAAAATCGAAACAAAGTTCATTTATTTATACAAGAACCAAGCTATATTAACATGGGAAATATTATGTAGTATATACCTGCACATTTTATATGCTTGACAGCGTATGTCTTCCCCTCTAAACACGGTTGCTTCGCTTCTTCTATAAGTGCTGATGCGTCCATTTGTGAAGGTGGGTAGTAGCATTTATTTTCTTCACACAACCACGAGTTTGGCACAAGTTCGATCAGAACTTTTCCATTTCTTTTTTCTTTTAGAAAAGAGACAATTGTGTACCCCTTTTGTTCCGGTACCTATATTTTTTACAAGTTATATAATTGTTTTTCTTTAAGAAATCGATCATATTTGTATACAGTTAAAAATGCTTGTATGCTTTAAGAAAATTTAGAGAAGAAAAAAATTTATTTAATTTGATTTTTTTTTAATTTAAAATAAATCCTTTAATTGAAGTAATAAAAAATTTATTTAAAAAATCAACATTAATTTAAATCAAACAAATTTAAAAAAAAATTTTTTATAACAAAATCACATTGTTAGTGATAGTATAATAATTATGATCTTATTCGGATTAAAAGTTAAACTTTGTTTGACATGCAACTTTTGCATTTGCGAGGTAAACATTTTGTTTGAATATTCGTGTAATAAAATTTCAGTAACTTGAATTTTTGTTTTTTATATGAAGTCGGAAAGGTTTATGTAAAAATATTGGCAATATTTCAAGTTTGCGTTGACAGCTTAAATACTTGCACAAAATAAATTTTATTAAAATCAAAAGAATTAGAAAAAATCTTGTATATATATGAAACACGAAGTAAATGTGTTTTTTTTTACTTTTTTATTATAACTTGGGATAAAAAGAATGACCTTTTAAAACTCAAATGACATTCAAAAAGTAGACATTTTCTAACAGAATTATAAAAAAGTACTTTGAATGCAGTAAAAAAGTGTTGCTCAGCAATGTACGCATTATTATATTAATTACAAAATGTCAACATTTACTTGAGGTAATGCTAACTGTTTTTAATACGGTTGGAGAAAACCTTCGTTTCTATTGAGTAAAATTATTCAAACAAAATTGATTATTAAATATTAACTTTTGAAATGAATTAATTTTTAAATTAGTACCTACTTATATATTTAATGCAATTATAGTTAATTCTTGTCTATTTTATTTAAATACATAAATCTAATAAAATTAAAGATACCATAATAACAGCCCGTCTCTGCAGTGGCGTAACAAGGCAGCTAAGTGCTAAATATGGATAAAAAAATAAAATGGATAAAAAGACGGGTTGGAGTCTTTATTTTATATGTTTTGATTTGTTACATACATATTATGCAGTTATCGTTGTAAATTTTCGTAATTTGGCACTAAAGTGTGATATTTAGTTTTATTAAAGTTTATGACAAACGCTTTACTTTATAATTATTAATTATATTATATTATATTCCTCCGTTTGCTTTATTAAATGTTTTTTCTATTGACAATTGAAGCATTGTATGAGCGGGCTAGTGTGTTTAAAGGATTCTAGATTGATTTCGGTGTTCTGATGTTCTCCGCACGGAGAGAAATGCAGATTTGGTCTACCGATAAATTAACAGTCCTGATTAATAAAATATCATTTTCACGACATTTTATCAATTCGGCATAATAATATATCATGACGTTACCCATAAAATTTCATTATAATAATATTATATACGTACAAAATTTGACGACTAATAATTTATTCCGACATTTATTAATAATTTATTCTTAAAAAGTCCGAATATATTTTCTTATTAGTATGACTTGTTTATATAACATGACGTCCTGATAATTATATTTCAAATTGTACCCACTTTATTTTATTATGACTAGACTAATAAGAAATCGTTAAGGTTACAATAAATTAACATTATTTCCTGAGAAATTATTCGTACAGAACTGTTATGTTTTAGTGAAAAATTTCCTGATATTGTCCCTCGCGGTTTCGAGAATACCGTAATTTTTCGGTATAAATGCCAATACCACAATATTACCGTGATTATTCCGAAATAATACGGTAATACTTTGGTTAAAAAGGCCAGTTTTTTTATGGTATTTTTGATGTATAAATACTATATTAATACGAGAAATTTACCGAAAAAATTCCAAACTTCAACCGAAAAAAAACAAATGATACACTGTAGAAATACCGGAATTTTTTTGAAGTATAGCGGTATTTTTACGATAATAATACTGATGATATACTGAAATTTTGCCGTTCTTAAACGGATATAATAAGATAATAGCAAAAATTCAATTACTTTTTCGTCATTACTGGATTCAAAGTTTTATCATAAAATATGTACAGTTTATAAAATTTTTAATTTAATTTTATTAATTCGCACCTTTTTCATGAAAGTCAAAGAATCATTGGGAATAATGTGTAGTGATTGTGAGACTTTTAAAGTTGTTAAAACTAAAAATAAAATGGCTAAATAATAAAATTACCTGTGAAAAATTTTTTATAACTCACAGCTACATTCAAATTCATGACTGCGTTCAGTCTTGCAATATTTCTTACCTCAATTAGTAATCTCAGGTGACTATGTCTCTGCTGCTGTTCTGATTATTAACAAAAACATTGAGAATAAATTTCCATGCTAAGCGCCTATTAAAGCTAGTATTGAGAAGAGATTCAATTTAATAGAAAATGATAAAAATTTATATCCGATGTTGTACTATTCAAATATTTTCTTTACTCACACTTTTTTATATTAATCCGTACAAATGAACTGAAAAGAAAATTCCATGAAAAACAATAACGGAAATTAAGGAATTTATTCTTCCATAATTATAAATGTAATTACAATTTTAAATATGAATGTGAGTATTACATGCAGTATAATATTTATACATGTAAGAAAATGATTAAAATTATAAATAATTACATAATATAAAAATATAACTTCTTAGAAAAAATTAAAAAGTGCTAATAAATCTAAAAACTTTTTCAAAGTATCCGAAATTTCAAAATCTTATAAATCAATCTAAAAAGTGAAAAATAAATTATAGTTAAAAAAACTAAAAAACACGCTTTTACAACTAAAAAATAAAAAATAAAACTGTAGTGATCAATTGAATAATTCATATTATTGAACAAAAAGCGTGGGGCGCTTGTAATAATAATAAATCAAATATAATAAACTATTGATAATATATTAACAATTAAAATCAAGCCCCCCACGCTTTATGTTCAACAATATGAATTGTTCAATTGATCACTATAGTTTTATTTTTAATTTTGTAGTTGTAAAAGCGTGTTTTTTAGTTTTTTTAACTATAATTTTTGATATTTTCATTCAGTCTGTTTCCCAACAATTTGCTAGAGTTACAATATAAGTTTCTCCTAAAGATTTCATGAGACATGCTGGTTTTATCTTAGAATCTTCTGGAACAAACACTAAATTTTTAGAATCTTTAACTCTGCTTATATGTCGTGTTTGAAATGCACTTCCTACTTTATTGTAAGTTAACATTAATAAACCACAAACAGTAGAATTTCCATTAGTAAACTTGACAATTGATTGTATAATTCCATAGTTATTATTTCCATCATTTATTATTGAATCGCAGAATTTAACGTTACTTTCCTCAATATGGCAATTATATTTTATTTTATTAAGAGTCATTTTCTTATAGCATGTCAAATTGTCGGGGGAATATCCTGCTTCAGTCAGTGCTTCAATTTCTTGAAGAGTTGGCGAGCGTTTTACTGATTTGCCCTGGCAATAGAATATTGATCGTGAATCTGTAATATCATCCGTAGCAGATATTTTAAGAAGCGTTTTAATGTAATTTCTTGTTTCAACAGATACACTTTTATCAAAAGACGATGTTATTATAAACTTTTCCATTAAAAAACGTGTCATTATTTGTTCTGCTCGGCAATGTGAACTCGTAAGTTTATCTAGTAACCTTTTATTCCAAGCTTCAAAAGTAAAAGCCGAGTATCCCCATGTCGGACCCCAGTTACGTGTGCATTGAACAATATGGTTGAGTGAGTGTATGTTGGAACTCATAGAGATAATCCCAAAATATTTTTGAAATAGTTGTAAATATTTTTTCAATAATTGTTCAGCACGTTCCAGGTTATTTATAGAAATTGAATCATTGTTCAGATAGTGCATTGCTTCAGATAAAAGAGCGATGTGATTCACGTATTTCTTATCCAAAACTTTCTTCAGAACAATTGGAGAGTAGTCCAGCCAGTTTCGCCATTCCGAGGCTTTCCACTCTTTGTAAGTACAAATAGACCTAGGTTTCCTTGATCGGCGAGAAGGAGGCTTAATAGATAATAAGCATTCATCGATTATTCTACATAAATTAGGGCTGCCTACATAATAAGGTGCATTTGTTTTTGTGAGCATTAGTGTTGTGTGTTGTTTTACAACGCCTAGGTATACAGCGTGCATTGATTCTATTATTACTCCTTTGCTTATATCAAACAACGGTAACGTTATAAGTGATGAAATTCCTTTTATTCCGTTAACAGGATGTCCGACTTCGCTAGCTTTGTACATGGTTGCCTCTATATCTGATTTTGTGCGCAAACTCATGGAATTTTGTTCGAAAGGAAATACAACTTTCTTATTCAACACAAATTTACCTTTAATATTACAATACAAACAACTGGAATAACCATTAAACTGTACAAAACGAGTTACGGCAGATCGAGCTGGAGCATCAAAGCAACACAGTGTAATAGTGATTTTCGATATCATCTCCACTCCATTAGGTAACTTCCAAGACACTCCATCTTGATACAATTGACGCAGCTCATTCATTAATGGTCGCATAAAATTATTCATTAATGGATGTTTCTTATCTACATAGACTGCTGCTAAAAGCATATACTTTTTCCTTAAATGAGGTGGAAGTTCGTTTATTTGCGCGTAAATTGGCCAGGCACTGGTATTAGATGAATTAGCAACTTGACATCCGTCAGTATTAAGCGTCAACGACAAATTGTACCAATCTTTTAAAATCCCAGATGAAATTAATTTTTTGTATTCACTTCCATCATAGATATCTTCCAAATTATTAGAATCAAGTTTCTGTCGTTGAAATCTATATTTTATTGCGTCAACAATACTTCCGACAGACAGTAGTTGTTGAATTTGAGATTTAATATTATAATACAAAAAATAACCTTCGGATGTATTCGATTTTTCAGGACCACATGCACCACAGCAGCACTGTTGTTTCAATTTGTTTAGAATACTTGATTTTTCTCCTAAAAAATCATCACATTCTTTACAATAAAAATATTTTTTTACTTGAGCATCATTACGACCTAAAGCTCTCCAAAAGGCTTGTTTAGTTGTTGGTAATTGTGTAATTCCATACGATATATTCATGTATCTAAATGTATGTAAAATAGCTTCATAACTCCAATGATGTCTCAGTGATAAAGCCACCACAGATAAAAGATGATCTTTCACAGTAGTATTCCTATTTTGAAATATAAGAATGTTAGAAGTTAAATTCATTGCAACATTAAATGAACCACAATTTTTCGTTTGAATACTATTATCAATTTCTTCGTTGACATTTTGAGTTTCATTATTTTTATTTCCAGAAATCTGATTTTCCTTATTGATTGAATCAGGATTATAATTATTACTATTTATTCTGTTATGAGTATTTTCAATATCTACTATTAACGATCTGTTACTGTCTTCCGAGTAATCGTTATTACTGTCATGAACGGTTTTATTATCAAAAATTTTCTTAATGATATTATCTAGACTTGAAGGTTGCCGACTACTTTCATTCCCGCTATCAAAATCACATTCCATCGGAGTAATGAACAATGTCGCTGGCTACAATCAAAAAAAAAAAATAGTTGATAAAAAATAACATTCAAAAGACTATAAATTTATCTTACCTGTTGTTCGAGATAATCATTAGGAATTTGAATATTCGGATAACATGAAAGAAAATTCAGATGATTTTTTATTTTCTTCAAATTGCGGCGGGAAACAGCTTTACAAGAGAAACTTTTATTCCGACGCTGTTTATTCATTATTCGATACTATGTCGACAAATAGAATTTTATCACACACTTCCTGAAAAAGTAATAATAATACTATAAAATTCACAAATCAATATATCAATATATATATATATATATAAAATTCACAAATCAATAAATATTCAACTATTTTGAATAAAAACTGTTTCAATTTGCTGCTTTTTTTTTATAGATGGAATATTTGTAAATTTATAAACCTCACATTCACAATTATTATTTGAACAAATAAGTCTGTTAACCTAAAAATTATTTAATTTGAACTATGTATGTTACCTACCTAATTCGAGGTATTTTTCCTTTACATGTAGCTTTAAAAGACGATGTTGGAACTTTTATGAAACTACGAGTATTTATTGGATATTAATTACTTCTCATATAAATTAACGACCTTATTAATAATCAACACAGTTTATAAAATTTCGGTAGCGTGGTTTTACACTTAAAGATATCAAATGCTATACAAATTTATATGTACCTTAAATCTCCCCCATAAGTAGATGGCGACACTCGTTTTGGGTGACAACTTTTAATAATTTTTTGAAATGTCGGTAATTATTTAATCGTGCGAGGTTTTCGTTAGTTTGCCATAGATGTCGCAAATATAAGCCGAGACCATTGCATGCAGAGACCCTTTACCTCCTTTTTTGTTAAGTAAAAACTATTTTGCGCAATACGTAATTTGATCACCACAGGTGCAATCTTGGCTTTGTTGACGCATAGTGAAGCGGTAAATGTAGATTGCATATTATGCAGAATATTTTCAAGATAATTATTACTATCGTTTCTGTTGAATTAAATCAATTAAATAAAAATAATTCTCGTATGAATATAATATTATTTTTTATTACAATATTAGTCGAGTTCTCCGGCCATCAAATTGTGATTTCTGTTGGCCCATGGGAGTTAAAAGCTGGAACCTATTTTAATTTATTCCTTAATCCCTAAATAACAAAATTCCGTTGGTCGTCAAGAATTCGTCCTGTACAGGGGGGGTGTAGGGAGAAAATTGCAAAAATTACCCCAAAAACAAGTTGACGTTATTTAAATCACGAAAACCAAAGGCACATTTTTGTCCTTTCAAAATATTGAAAAAATTAATTTAAGGGCTTAAAATCAATTTTGAAACTGCGCTATTACCATGAAAAGATATGGAAAGACATGGTTGTTTTACGCTGTAGCCAGCAATTCAAAAAAATTCCTTATTGAAACTACATATTTTACACTTACGGCGCAATTCATATCTTTATTTGTGAGAATATCGAAAAATTTCCATTAATAACGTGGAAGAACGGAGTTTCGACTAACCAATGCATTTTTTACATTTTTGATTATGTTCACTCTGAAATATTTAAATGCATTTCTTGTAATTGTAATCAGTGGTGTTAGGAAGGTCGACTCTCGCTTGATCTATAAATAAGAACGTCGAATCACGCATGCAACTATACAACAGAATCGGTTTTTTAAAGCCAATTTTTATTATCATTATTTTTAAAATTTTTTTATTAAAATTATTAAAAGAAATTAAATCGATTCGAGTGAGAACAAAATAAAAAAAATAAATTTTTATTTAGTCGGGTTTATCGTGTATCGAACCTGTGATGGACAAACGCACAACATCTTACATTACTGCAAGCTGTTGTAGCTTACCATCTTACCACGGAACATATCGAAATCGCGCTTGAATTGATAATGTTTTCAGGGTTTTTAATCTCTTATTTTTCAAAATATTTAAAAGTAATTTGGTATTATGTTTTACCCGCCTAATTATTGTAGCATTAATATTTTATAATATGTTAAAAATAATGATAATAAAAATTGGCTATTAAAAAACCGATTCAGTTGTAGTTGCATGCGTGATTCGACGTTCTTATTTATAGATCAAGCGAGAGTCGACCTTCCTAACACCACTGATTACAATTACAAGAAATGCATTTAAATATTTCAGAGTGAACATAATCAAAAATGTAAAAAATGCATTGGTTAGTCGAAACTCCGCTCTTCCACGTTATTAATGAAAATTTTTCGATATTCTCACAAATAAAGATATGAATTGCGCCGTAAGTGTAAAATATGTAGTTTCAATAAGGAATTTTTTTGAATTGCTGGCTACAGCGTAAAACAACCATGTCTTTCCATATCTTTTCATGGTAATAGCGCAGTTTCAAAATTGATTTTAAGCCCTTAAATTAATTTTTTCAATATTTTGAAAGGACAAAAATGTGCCTTTGGTTTTCGTGATTTAAATAACGTCAACTTGTTTTTGGGGTAATTTTTGCAATTTTCTCCCTACACCCCCCCTGTACAGGACGAATTCTTGACGACCAACGGAATTTTGTTATTTAGGGATTAAGGAATAAATTAAAATAGGTTCCAGCTTTTAACTCCCATGGGCCAACAGAAATCACAATTTGATGGCCGGAGAACTCGACTAATATTGTAATAAAAAATAATATTATATTCATACGAGAATTATTTTTATTTAATTGATTTAATTCAACAGAAACGATAGTAATAATTATCTTGAAAATATTCTGCATAATATGCAATCTACATTTACCGCTTCACTATGCGTCAACAAAGCCAAGATTGCACCTGTGGTGATCAAATTACGTATTGCGCAAAATAGTTTTTACTTAACAAAAAAGGAGGTAAAGGGTCTCTGCATGCAATGGTCTCGGCTTATATTTGCGACATCTATGGCAAACTAACGAAAACCTCGCACGATTAAATAATTACCGACATTTCAAAAAATTATTAAAAGTTGTCACCCAAAACGAGTGTCGCCATCTACTTATGGGGGAGATTTAAGGTACATATAAATTTGTATAGCATTTGATATCTTTAAGTATTTAGTATCTTTGGTTTTACGTAGCCTATGTAATATAATAATAACCAAAGCAAATAATACCGGCTACAGCTGTAGCGACTTTGGTACAGGAAGAGTCTGTTTGTGTGTGTGCATGTGTGTAAATGTGTTTATTGTGTGTAGTGTGTTTCCCCCGGATATTTGGTAAGTTGCCAATGGTAGCGTAATCAAGGGGACAGACCGGTGTATAAACATATATATTATGTCTATACATATAAAGGAATACGTTTTTTTACGTCTTTAAACATATAAATTGATTCTGGATAAAATAGAATTTGTTCAATTACTACAACGTGTTCAAGTGATATTGTTCTAGTGATATGTGAATAACTTATTAGACAAATCAACTTCGATGCAATTTTAAAAACGTTTTATAAAAAGCATACTTTTTTTTTAGGTTATAGTGGACTGCTGATTTATCAACACGTACAGAACTAACAAGACATTATGCTGGGGAAATATTGTTTAATTTTCTCTAGTGAAGGCACACCAGTTATTACAGAAACTAAGTTTTTATTTAAATATGAGAACAAAAAAAAAGTTTCTATTACAAATGAAGATAAAGAAAACAGTAATTTGTTTATCCAGTGTCCTGCAATGAACGACAATTCAATTCGATTAATTGATACAAATGGTAGATTTTAATGATTATTTTTTAAATAATTTTGATAGTATAAAAATTTTAATCTCAATAAATTTGATTAAATGCTGTATGTTTTTTCAGACGATAAACTATTACTACAAAATAGAAATCAATCAAATCTAAAAAAAAGAATTAGAATACTGAAGAGATTTTCTATTACACCGAAAATAACAAAGAAACATTTTAAATCAAATGTAAATTCAGCAAAAAAAATTATTGCTGCACAAAGAGTAAGATAAATTTATTTTATAACAAAGATTACAGAAGCCTCAATCTTAGTATATTCATTAAGCTCCAGTAATTACATACTTGTATTTAATTTTCTAAAAAAAAATTTATTTTATGATCTTTAGAGAGGAATTCATTATGATGTTGTACTGTTATTAAAATTTTCTTTAAAAAATACATAATTAAACGTGAAACTGAAGTTAGCAGGCATCTGTCAATTTTTAAAATTTTAATTAGAAGATGTAACGTGAAATTTCAAATCGATTTTAAAAAGAATCATGTAATTTTCGAATATCAGCAGACTTCAGCATCATAGTTAAACACGAAACTTCTATTTTAATTAATTGAATTTTATTCAACTTATAGAACAAAGCTACAATTCAGAAAAGAACAGCCGTAAGAAACGCTGATGAATACTACAAGAAGATACATCGCTTGGTAAAGTATACATTTACTTGTCTTTATCTCTGAATAAAAATGTTCGTACATTAGCAATAATAAATTATATTCTAACTATTGTTTTTAATATATGAAATAGTCACGTGGCCGCGATGAAATTCCGGAAAATTTAGTCACATCAGACATTTCAAGTAAATGTGGCTCGCATTCTGAAGAACAGTCATCACCAGCAAAAACACCGTCATCATCACCAGAAAGAATACCGCCATCATCACCAGAAAGAACACCATCATTATCACCGGAAAGAATACAGCCATCAGTCGCTGACGAGAGTAGCCCACATTCACCTGAGAGAACACCACCACCAATAGTTTTAACACCATCTCCACCACAATCTCCAAGAGTAAGAGGTCGTCATTTATCACCCCGGGGTAATGGAGCTAACAAAAAACAAACAAGTGTAATTCAAAAATTTAATGAAATTTTCGAATGTATGGAAAATATTTCTACTCGGCTGGAAGCTGTTGAATCTAAGATAACGGAAAATAACATCAACAATGATCATGCGAATAATAACAACGATAATCATCAGAATAACAACAATAATTATCAGAATAACAACAATAATCATCAGAATAACAACAATAATCATCAGAATAACAACAATAATGTTAATCATCACACGGAACATGAGGACGAATTCATTTTGAACCCGGATGCAAACAGACAAGTAATAATTTTTAATAATTATTGATGACATAGTATATATTTAAATTTTTATTACAATTACATTAATGATAAATCTTTTTAATTTTATATTAGGTTGAAATAATGCCCGGATTCAAGATGAATTATACTGATTGCACAAATGCATGTAATGCCCCTAGGATGTCCACTCGAGCCCGAAGAATTATTTTAAGTGTATGGCCGATTGAACGTCGTAACAAATTAATTTTAAGACCTAATAAAAGACGTCCAGACTGGGAAGTTGTACAAGAGTCCGATGTTTTACAAATAATAAGTAAGTTGAAAAACTTAAAATATTTTTTGGTTGATTCATACACAATCTATGTATAGCAAAGATAATATCACAATAATAGTTGCATTTTAGGTTCATAAAGTAACCTTTTATTCATGTACTCTCTGATTAAAGAACGATTTCAGACAATTAAAAGTTTTGACTTATTAATTATAAGAGCGATTATAATTTAAGCGAAAGTTTTAATTCGAATTGCTAAAATACATCTTTTTAATCAATTGTTTGCAAATTAATTTTGTTTGTTTTATTTTATTGTTTAATTTTTATTTGTTAATATTTTGAACAACTGTAAAAGGTTAAGTTTTTGTTAAAATATTTCGATAGCGTTGATAATTTTTAAGTTATCTATTATCAATCAATTTTTGGAAATTGAAATTTATAAACAGTACGTTTTACATTCATCAACATAAGAAAGATAATGGATAACTTGAAAAAAATAACAGGAATAAATTTAAATTACTGTAATTATTGGAAGCTGGAGATCAGGATATTCAAATATTTTATTTGCACGAACATGATATCTACTAGTTATTTATTTATATCTCTGCTCAATATATTTTAAGGTATTAAAAATTGAGCTTTTCCAATTTGGAAAAAAAGATATCTGTAAAATTATCAAGAAATCAAAAATTTTATGTCACTTGAGCAGACAAATGTGAATAATAATGAGCCCTCACTTTTACTAAAATTATTACAATTTCCATTAAAAATGATTACTACTGAAAATTAATCAAGATGAATTTTTTTTCCTTTCAGATTTATGTTTAGCTATGCAAAAAATTAAAAAACTTGACAACACCAAAGGAAATAACGCTGCTTTGAATATGAAGCTGTGGATCGGCAACACTTTAAAAAATGATCGCTCCTCGAGAAATGGAAGTAATGAACTCGATCCAAACAATCAAGATGAACCGTTTAATTTATAATTAAAAAAAAATAATAATGTAAAATATTAAATTACTATAATAATAATAATGATAATAATATTAACGCAATTGATTCATTCACCTCATTAAAAATAATAATGACAATGTATAATATTAAGAAAAAAATTATGAGCAGCATAATTTCGGTATTTTGTCGGTATACAATTGTAGGGATCTACCTTATCGATTTTTTACTGTAATAGTGCCGTAAAAAAACTATAAATATACGGTATATTTTTAATTTTCATACTGTAAAAATGCCATAATACTCCTCTTCTTTTGCAATATATATTCCGAATTTATTTTGTAATTTTACGGTAATAATCCAGCACAGAAACTGGCTATAATAACTGCAGTATTACAGTAATTTTTCAGTATTTATATCGTAAATATGTTGCAACTTTGCGGTATTTGAAAAACCGCGAGGGGTTTTATGCCATTTTCATAATAAATAATTAGTAATTTACTAATTATGACTTATTAAGAATTAGACTGATATTAAAAAATGTTATACCTATGTACCTGTGTATACAGTAATAATATTACATATATGATGTAGGTATTTTGCATTCCTCCAATCAGTACCTACTAGCTAATTTATTTCATACAATTGATATGTTCAATTGATTTGGACACCTGAAGTTATGATTGATGAATGATTGTGTAATTGTGTGGGAAAGTCAAAAAGAGTGCAGTTTCTTGCATAACGTCTTATATTTAATTAGGTCATTAAGAATGTATAATAATATGTTTTATAGAATGTACATAGGTACATTCAGGGAATAAGACATTGTGAATCTGTAAATAGACGAATATTTAATCATAACATCGGGGAAAATTATTATTGGTAATATGACAATTAGGAGAATAAATTATTAATGAAGGAACAATCTTATTCGTATATGAACGAACATATGATATGATAATCCGCATAATTCATAGGGCCATCCAGATTAATTATAGTGGCAGGACGCATAATTCTCCAGCATCACGATAATTTATTCGTAACTTCCGTATAAGTTATCAGTATTGACGAATATAATTTATCTATAAGTTTGATGGCTGCATGCTGCAGCCATTATACTTGATCTGTTCATCACAGGGCACAGTCGTGTTGTTTGTACGTAAGCAGTGTTTTGAATTTTAGAAGTTGTTAAATAAGAGTTTCAAAAATGGATCAATATACTCGTGATTTACTGTCAAATTGGGGTATGCAAGAATACGAAGACTCCTTTTCAGGTATGTAATAGTATTTTCTTAATTTCCTTTTAATTTTTTCATTCATTAATGATGAACACTACGAACAGCTTCAAAAATATTAACAGTATTAATTTACTTCTTGAACTTGCATAAATCTGCACAGAATTAACTGAAGTAATTAAACATTATTTTATTAATAATAAATGTAAACCGACATTGATTTTACTATTAGTAAATTGAAGGGGTAATCACACTCTATAGAGACGTAAAAAATAGCATAATTTTAACAATTCTTTGTGGCGTTATAGTAAATACAATACAAAATCTGTTTAAAGGGATTTATTGGACATATTTTAAAGAATATTGTATAATTTTTTATAACTTTTATTTTGAAAAATGGCAGCGTAAAATTGCAGGAAAGGAAACCTCACTTTAATATAAATAGCGTTCCGCGGCCGGCAACATTTCTCCTCCAATTTTTGACTTTCAACAAAAATAAATTTTTTTTCAGTTTTATCTAGAGAATTATCTTCAGAATTATCTAGAGAATATACGTTATATCTATTTTATAAAATTTGACCAAATTTAGTACTTTAAAGAATTTAAAGCCGAACTTCCGGAAGTCGCCTAATCTGAGGCTTCTAATATAAGGCCAGGTAAATTGTATAAGCTTGTTGCAATTTTGGGAAACCATAAATTTTTAGTGTTTTCCCTAATTCCCGAAAGAATGTTTTTAGGTAACAATATTCTTCTTTGTCATTGCTTTTCATAATTTAAAGCAAACAGTAGTGCTTTTTATTTCAGTTTGCGTTTTTAGAATCTATATTTTTTTAGTTTGTATTTAATTTAAGACAACACATGAAATTATTTTTGATATTGCTATTATACTACTTTTTATTTTTCTTATTTAAAATTTTTTTATGTCCGACTGGATGATAATAACATAATTACAATATCACTTAGCGACCATGATAACATTTTATGGTACTATAGGCCGATTTGCTTTATTTATAAAGTAAAACGACCGCCTGTCAGTGTCAATAAAATAATCGTCAAAATTAATATTTTATTTTATTTTATAAATATTTAAATCATGTTAAGGAAATTAAAAACTTATTGTTTTAAAATCGATAAAAAATGCAAATTATTGAATTGATTGAAACAGTAAGTTTTCAATTTCCTTAATATGATTTAAATAATTTAACTATTTATGATTTCAGATGTTAATAACTATACCATATATTTTATTTTATTTAATTTAAAAACGATTACATTAATTATTATTACTTTGATTATATAGATTACAAAAGTTAGCTTTTTTTGGCATCTGCTAGCGATCCGCCTCGCAAGTGCAACAATTGCTTGTCAAACAAAGTTTCACTTTCAATCCGAATAAGACAATGTACTATTTTTTAATCTCTAGAGTGTCATTACGCTTTAATAACAAATTACATTGTTGAGCAGCCATTAGTGATTGTGGTGATTGGCTAATAAGTAGTAAATTAATTAATTAATTAAGAAATATTATTGTTTGGTACTGCTTGGCAATAAAACAAGATTTAATTTTGCTACCGGTTTCGGGAAGCTCCCATCTCTATCTATCTGTCATCTAAACTTTGCCCTACTACATATCGAATGAAGAAATGTTAAATTATAGTTTTGCTTCACTTTATATACTTTTTATTTGAATGGTGTTGGGTCTACTTTCTGCTTTGTACTACATATTTTGTTTTTCTTTGTTTCATGTATGTATGAAATAGTTGCACGAATTGATATTGTGGCATTACAATTGCTAACCGACGATTTGATAAAGGAACTGATTCCGCCAATCGGTGATCGAGCCAAGTTCATGGCTAACTTAAAAGTGTACAAGGAGGAGGCTGCAGGCATTGGAAATGAACAAGGGGTTAGGGTTTTTAAGTTACCTATGTTTTATTATATCAAAGTATACTACTATTTTATGTATACAGTAGTTTCACCCGTATGATTATTTGACCAAAGTTGAAACTTGCGTTTCACCTACGGTCATGGTCAAATTTCAAATAGTAGCTCACAATTATATGGTATCTTTGTCAGCCGTTACTTTTAAAGTATACTTGAATTTTTCACCTTACTTTTTTACTCTTTTTTGTTATTCTTCATATCATTATCATATAATATGTGATATGTCATATGTGCATGCGATAATGGGTTTTTGTTTTCTATGGTAGCTGGTTCATTTGTACATGCTATAGGTAACATGGTAATCTTAGTAATCTGTATTTCTGAATTTGTCTTGTACACAGTGTAAAGCTGCTGAAAATCTGTCGTTGGATAATTGCATATTAGAATTTATCGATAATACTGAAAGCCCAATCCTTACTTCTGGTAGATGTGAAGGTAAAATTAGAGAAGAAAGAGACGAGTCCATAGCTAATGAAACACATAATTCTGTAAGTATATTATTTGATTTAATATTAAACATTCATATTAACAAGTTAATTAAACTACAAAATCAAAATATTAATTTGAGCTTTCGGCAAATATGTATATTGCCTTCGTCAGAAAGTTTATTATTTCATTATTTGATTTATAATACATTATTGTGTATGTTGTATAATATTATATTTAGATGCTTTTCGAAGCAAGATACTTGGAAGTTCTATGATTTTTTTTAAGGTTTTAGAACTACTTAAGAAGAGCGACGAAGGAAGAACCTTACTCCTTCAAGGAAAAAATTCTGGTGGATTGCTTACGTCGGCTCAGAGAAGAGAGCTTACTAGCTTAATTATTAGGAACAAGCTTCAGGACGACAGCGGTGCAACCATTTCGAGTAGTGAGTTTATGAGGATCTCTTACGACATTGGAAACCTTTTTAAAAAAGAGTCCCCAGCCGTGTATTACGCACCATATATAAAGGCTGACTCGTTCCAACCTAAAAGGAACGCATCGGGTCACCTTTATAATCATTACACGGCAAAGAAGAGGCGATTCAGGAACCTAGGAATTTTACCGCAGCCTTCAACGAGCTCGAGTAGATCAAGCACACCTTTGAGAGGTGTGAACAGCAATCTATCTCAAAGTTGTGACGAAGGAATTATCGATTTATCAAAATTGCCAGAAGGTTAGTTAACAATGATGTATTTTAATTAAGAGCCTTTAGATAAATGTTTACTTAACTGTATTTTATGTAACTAATTCGTGGTTTTTCTTTCTTACAGAGGAAACATCGGGGGATGATATAAAACTATTGGAAAGTGCAGACTCGCTCAACACTCCCTGGCAGAGAGTAGAAACTTTATGGAACAGCACCATAAAAGATCGTTTACGATATTTATATCACGAGAAGGGATCACTAAAAAGTTACTTCGACAGATTCCCTGTGCTGAAGGCACCTACCGGACATAACCTGCTTGTACAGGATTTTAACAAAATATATTCAGACCAGCAGACCACTTTCAAGAGTGCTTTCCCGCAAAGCTGCCAACAAATAATTGCAGCTGCCACTTTGAAAGCCAGTAAAACTGTAGATACCACATTGAAACGGTTAATAAATGGCTACTTGGCATGTATTGATTGTAAGTATAAATAACTTTTTGAAGCAACGAATAATTTATTCAAAATATATTACTTAGAATAATTTCTACCTAATAATAATAATAATACCTAAAATAATTTATTGTAGGTATTGTGTATTTACTATAACTTCTCTTACAATAATATTTCGTTACAATAATAGTTTTGGAATACATAAAAATTTGAAGATTTCTAAGATTAAAAAATATTGTCAGTGACTCTTTCTTAATTATTAATACATTTTTATGTTTTACTTAAAGTAATATACTATGTATTTATTACCTTTGTTTTTAGTGGACAATCCGCAGAGCGAGATAAATGTGGCGTTAATCTTGCTAGCATTTATTATAAACATAAATCCTGTCCGAAAAAAAAAAAGTGCCTGGAAAGCGACGCGCCAAGAAAGCAGGGACGGATACATCACACAAGTTGGTAGTGTAGGTGACATAGCCGCAACACTTTCTGAGAGAAGAGAAAAGTTGTCTGCCGTCGGAGGAACCCTACAGCCACTGATTGTATACTGTGGTGAGTCGATACAATTAGTTGATAAGGTCTTTGTTGCATGTGAAGATCTTCTGTACGAATTTCCTTCGCTTTTTGACGCTGTTGACGGAGCGTTTAAGATCTTCCATGCGACAGCTGCTGAATATCCACCAGAATCATATGATATTTGGCTACTAATTCAGAGGGTATTTTATAATATAAGAACCAAATACGATCGACTAACAACGGCCCTAAAGGACACTATAGTCGATCTAGGTTTTGCAGATAGAATTTAATTATTAATAATTTATATTAGTTTCTAGACAGTCATCTGCGACTGTTAATTTCGTTTTAACATTTGTATTATTTTTAAGTTTAAGATTGTGTTTAAATTTATTATCAGTGCGAAATTTCACTCATTTTTATAAACATGTTTTCTTGTTACGTTTGTAAAAAACAGTTTCATGCTGTGAAGGACCTGACTTATCATATGACGAAACTTTGTAAAAATTATTCATTGAATAGGTTATCGTATAGATGTGGAGAAATGGGTTGTTACAGGTCTTATATTTCTGCAAATTCGTTTCGAAAACATCTAAGATTATGTCATTCTACATCAAAAAACACTCGAGTTGGGGACTTTCAAGTTACTTCTGCCTTGGATACCGGAGGTCCTAGCACATTGATGTTTGGAATGGAATCCAGTCCAGCAACATCTTCTGAAAATTCTCGGTCAATTGACTTGCATGCTTGTGATGGAATATTATTAAATGAAACCTCCCTTTTCGTTGCCTCCTTATATTCAAACGCTTTGATACCGCGTTCAACAATTCAATCTTTTCTCGATGGCTTACAATGCTTTCTAAGTATGTCATCCGGGGCATTGCAGCAAAAATTTTATTCGCTTGTATCTAGGGAACATGTTAGTCCTGATGTAGATGCCGCTTTTAACGATGTTCTTACTACCCTAACGCAGTCATTTTCTCCTTTTAATTCCGAGTTCAAGTGCTTTAAACAATTTAGGCTTATGGGCTGTTACGTTCCTCCACGTGAGGTTATTATAGGTTACAGAGCAGACACTTCCACAAGAAGAAACGTGTTTAACTTAGTCTCTAAGTCTTGTGGAATGCAATTAATCCCTTTGAGGGTTGTATTAAAAAATTTTTTTTCGATAGAAACCGTCTGGATGGAAACTATGGGTTACGTTAATCAATTAACCAATGCTATGAAGTCCAGACGCGCATCTTCTCCGACATGTGTTGAAAACATAATACAGGGCACAGTTTGGCAAAAATTCGTTCAATCAAACCAAGATCTTTGTGCTAAAAATGAAGTCACTTTGCCTCTCATTCTTTTCTACGATGATTTTGAAGTTGGAAATCCTTTGGGGAGTCACGCCGGTCAGCATAAGCTTGGTGGTACCTATGTATCCATTCCTGTCTTACCTCCGCACCTAGTCTCGCAATTAAATCACTTATTTCTGTTAGGACTATGTCATTCTTCAGACAGAGCTGCATTTGGAAACAAAGCTATGTTCAGTCCGATTATAAACGAGTTGAATTATTTACAAAATGAAGGTATTCGTATAAATACAGCTGTTTTTAGAGGGACTATCAAATTTCACATTGCTGCAATTACCGGGGATAATTTGGGACTCAATTGTATTTTAGGCTTCACTGAAAGTTTTTCTGCAAACTTGTATTGCAGGGTTTGCAATGCCAAAAAAGAATGTATGCGAAATATGACTTTCCAGGACAACGCGTTAATGAGAGATATTTCTTCCTACGAATACCAGTTAACGCAAAATGATGTTTCAAAAACTGGCATAAAAGAGCGATGTTGTTGGTTAGATCTCAGACATTTTAATTTATTCGAAAATGTTGCTATGGATCCTATGCATGATATACTTGAGGGTATAGCCCGTTATGTCATGAACTTTGTCGTCAATTACTATTTAGACTTGTCACTTTTGCATGTCAAGACGCTTCAAGAGAAAGTAAATTCATTTAATTTCGGACCCGATTCTGATTCAAAGCCGTGCAACTGTTTCGTTGCCGATGGAAAGTCTGTAAAGGTCAAAACTTCCGCAGCGGAAATGTTATGTCTCATTAGATATTTTGGTCTTCTTGTTGGATATTATATTCCGACAGAAGATAGAGTGTGGGAGTTATACCTTCTTTTAAACAAAATAACGGAAAGGCTACTCAGTCATAGAATTTATAGTGATACAAATGAACAGCTGAAATTCTTAATAGCTGATTTTAATTCGATGTATTGTGAAGTTACAAAAGAACCACTCAAACCAAAGTTTCACTTTTTAACACATTATCCATCCATGATTGAAAAGTTTGGTCCATTATGTCATATTTGGGCAATGCGATTTGAGGCTAAACACAGAATTTTAAAATATGCTGCGAGGTCCTCCTCCAGTAGGGTAAATATATGCAAAACAATTTCTATTAAAAATCAACTCATATTGAATGACTTGTTCTTACGTAAAGAAATGCCCCCCAACATGAAATGTGGTAAGAAAACTCTTTTGACTCCTGCTTTGAGAAATAGCCTAAATGTAGATTCCAGCGTATGCGTTAATTATTCGGTTACTTGGGTGAAATTTAAAGGGATAATGTGGAAGCCTTCATATACGTGTACTATTGATATACCTGAAGATACATGTTTACCAGTCTTTGGTATAATTCAAAACATTTTGCTTACCAATGACGATGAAATATATTTTTGTTACTTGTTGCTTGAAACGTTGTCATTTGACGAACACTATCATGCTTATGAAGTTTGTAAGACTGGGAATACTCGCTCTATTTCTCATAGTGACTTGGTTGCACTTTGTCCTGGTAATATAATATTAATGAGGGATTTGAAGTACTACGTAATACCTAGGTTACACCTTGGTTAACCAATTCTGATTTTCGTATAAAAAATGTTCTTTCTTTGTATCTATACATTCTTTGTATCTAATTTTGATGACATTGTTAAGCGAAGTTATTGTTAAAATAAACTTTTAAAAATAAAATAAAAATAAAAAAAATTGTCAAAAATTTATAAAATTAAAAATTCATTTAAACATTCATTCATTTTATATATATAAATAAATATAACTAATCAAGGTACTTCTTCGCAAAATGTATATATATTTTTAAATATTTATGAAATTATTCAACATGTTTCGCATGGCTTACATGCATCTTCAAGAAATTCAGCTTTTTTAAAAATATTTTAAAAAATTAATTATGAAATTTAAGTTTTTTTTTATATTTTTAAAATATTTTTAAAAAAGCTGAATTACTTGAAGATGCATGCAAGCCATGCGAAACATGTTGAATAATTTAATAAATATTTGAGAAAAATATATATTTTACGAAGGAGTACCTCAATTATTTATATTTATGTATATATGTTTACTTTTACTTCAAGTAATTAGTAAGTAATTTATATATGTATTTTTAGTTGTAAGTATGTACATAATGCTTATTTTGTATTATTATTAAATGTTAGTTTTAGGATATTTTTACTATTAATTTTTGTAATAATGTAATTTTTTTAAACATTTGTTTAAACTGAAAATAATTTCAATAAATTGTTAAATATTTCATATCTGCTTTTACATTTTATGTAACCTAAAAAATAATTTTCATGTATACCTACACAGACACAACAAACACATACTGGGCCATTAAAAAAACCACAAACATACATATGTACTAATATTTATTTTCTTATTTTGTTATATTTTTGTGTGAACTCTTTATGTGATGATTTTTTGTTAAGTACGTTCTACTTATTGACAGAATATTACATTCTATCAGTAAGTAGAAAGTAATTAACAAGACGGCACGCATAAATTATTAGTACAAAAATCTAAGAAATTATCAGGAAGACCTAATGAAGTATTCGTATTAATGCGAATAAACTATTGGTACCTACTGTGAAATTATCAGGAAGACCTGGTCAATTTATTCGTATAAGTGCGGATAATCTATTGCTACATACCGTATAATTATCAGGAAGTATTTTAAATTATTCGTATGAGAGCGAATAACATATTGCTACTTACTGTAAAATTATCAGGAAGTCTTTTGAATATATTCGTATGAGAGCGAATAACCGATTGCTACTTACTGTAGAATTATCAGGAAGTATTTTAATTTATCCGTACGAGAGTGAATAACATATTGCTACTTACTGTAAAATTATCAGGAAGTCTTTTGAATATATTCGTATGAGAGCGAATAACCGATTGCTACTTACTGTAGAATTATCAGGAAGTATTTTAATTTATTCGTATGAGTGCGAAAAACATATTGCTACTTACTGTTAAATTATCAGGAAGTCTTTTCAATATATTCGTATGAGAGCGAATAACCTATTGTTACTTTCTGTAGAATTATCAGGAAGTTTTTTAATTTATTCGTATGAAAGCGAATAATCTATATATTAATATGACAGGAAAGCTTCCTAATATTTATTAGGCTGCTATTTCCTGTTAAATCATTCGTAAGACCTGCAATCCCGTTTTTTAATAGAATTCCGAATAAATAGTTAAGAATTCCGAATAAATTCACAATACCAGTTTTCTCAGTGTAGGAAAGCAGCGTTGTAGGAGTCGAGGTATTAGAAATTGTAATTCTTATTGACCTAGTCTTGTGGTTACCACGCAAAAGTGGGTACGCTTTTTGACGTAGTTTTGCGATCTGGAAGCGAAATCATTTTTGAGAATTATGACCCGTTTGCTTCCAGTTTACGCACCCAGCGTGGGATCGCTTATTTTACTAGAATCAATTGTTGCTGTATCTCGTTAATTTGTATGTGAATAGAAATCATCAGTCAATGTCAAATCTGCTATGAGTGGGTGACAGTTACATACGCTGCTCGTACCGTGTGAGAAGACATTGTCCTCGTTAGATCGACTGGGCAAATTCCGTTTTGCAGTTGAGTCGCTAATAAAAAGATGTGCTCATTTGTTCTATTTTAACGTCACAAACACAACCGGTTTTTCACTTTACAATAAATTATACGGTACAACTTTTTACATCATTTCACTTTTCTTGGCTCTCATCGTCGTCCTCTCGGTATAGTAAAAAACCTTGATTACTCGAAAGTGAAGTAATACGTGGGTAGGTAGTCTGTAGGTCAACGCAAGTTTGATTGAGTATCGAAATCGTTCACTCTCTGGTGTGGAACGGAAACGTTTCTAAATACTTGGATAACTTTTAAATCCTTCTAAGGACAAGAAATTTATGGATTTTCCAAGGTTAAAAAACGAATAATTTTACTAGGTTCAACGTAACTGTAGTTTTCTCTTTGCATTTTAAACAATATCCGGTCATCAAACAATTTATATGCAGTCGGAAACTACAAAGTTTAATGATTTTATC